>JAUPFV010000001.1:6734623-9134623 GCA_036936605.1 Limnanthes douglasii subsp. nivea | reverse complement strand
TTAAATCTAAAAGGGATAATGTTCCTCGTTCTACATGGTGCGAAGGAAACACTTTGAATCCGTATGCTGAGGCTGATCGAAATCTATATGTTACAAATGGATATCAGTTTGTTCAAGGTGTCGACTAGAGAAACTCTCTGTAGACAAGTGAAATTCGCTCCATAACACTTCTGAATTGTTTTGACATTTCCAAAGTAGAGAAGTTTGATGGGATGCAGGATCCCTATGATCACATCGAACATTTAAGAACTATATTATGAACTTCGAAGATGACGACCGGCTGGTGTGTCGTGCATTTTCACAGAATTTTAAGGGAACAGCTCTAAAGTGGTACAATCAGATTTCGAGGGGGTCCATTTCAAATTTTAAAGATATTTATACTGCATTTTGAAGGCAGTTTGTGGGGAGCAAAAAAATGAAAGCAAATGGTGATACCATTATTCAGTGCAAATAGGCACCTGGAGAGAAGTTGAAAGATTATACGAAGCGATTTGTTTTGACCAAAGCTAGTTTGGACAACTGTGAAGAGAATGTGGCGATGGAAGCTTTTCGCCAAAGATTATTGTCAGGGGATCTGGCCAATGATACTACGAAGAGAAGAGCCTTAATTTTTGGAGCTTTGATGGATCAAGTTGAGGATCAAATTAAAGTCGAGGAGTCAACTAGAGTCCGAGGAGGACCGGTTAGTAATCCAAAGAATTTGGGTCAGGCGGACTATAACCAAGGGCAGCCCTCGAATGGAAATGATAATCAGCAGTCAAGGCAAAAGGACAATAATTTGCCTCCTCGAAGAGGTGGATATTCAAATCACGCTCCATCTAATATCTACAACATGCCTAGACCAAATCAATGGGTCAAGCCAGAGTATTATGTTGATTTGACAGAGAATGTAGCTATGATCTGGGATAAGACCAAGAGCTTTGTAAATTTCAGGAAGCCGGCTCCAATTAGTAGGCCAATGGAGGAAAGGAATAACAAGTATTGTAGATATCATGAGGATATTGGGCATGACACAAATGATTGCATTGCTTTGAAGAAAAAGGTTCAAACTTTGATCGAAAATGGAAAGCTGCTGACTTATGTAAAGTCGCAGGGGAACAGTCCGAAAAATAATATTGCATCAACTTCAAAGGCTGCACCAGCTAAGAATTTGATTATTTTAGATTCAAAGGATGAACTATTTGATTCTTCTTCTGAGTATGTGGAGAAAGATCCGAACAGATTGCTTCTGATGGCAGTAGAAGAGCCCATGGAAAAGGGGCGTGTGCGGGATTTATGTAAATTATTTGAATCGTTAGCCATTTTTGGAGGCGATTCGATGATTGGTAATTCGGATAGTTCGAGGAAGAGAAATGTTGTCAACTTGACAACTCAAATTGAAGGGAAAATGTCCACACATTTGTATGGAAAGAAAGCTATTCCTTTCATTTTGTTTGATGATGATGATTTACGAGGTACAGCAGGTCCACATGAAGATGTTGTGATTATTGGAGCAGATGTGGTTGGCTTCGAAATTCTACGTGTGTTGATTGACACTAGCAGTTCTGTTAATGTCCTTTTCAAGTCCACCTATGATAGAATGACGAATCCACCTCAGATTTCTCAATCAGATCGGACAATTATAGGATTCACGGGTGTAACAGCTCGTGTTGTTGGAGAATTCGAGGGTGAGGTAAGTTTTGGAAAATGACCATTTAAGAAAAAGGTCCAGACACTTTTTATGGTGGTGGACTTTCCCACGAGTTACAATGCTATTTTTGGAAGATTATGGCTTTCAAGAATGTATGGGGTTGTATCCACAGTTCATCAATGTTTTAAGTATGTGGTTGTAGATCGGATTGGGGTCGTTCAAGGCGACCAAAAGGTAGCTAGGGAATGCTATACCACTGCACTTCGGATCTGAGGATCCAACAGTGGAGACTTAATGCATGAATAACAGTTAAAATGGATGCCCTCGGAATCCGAGGGAAACCACATGGTCTTTAACGGTAAGTGAAGAAATTGAAGAGTTTACTTTTTCTAAAGGAAAAGTGCTTCGAATTGGAACCTTATTGACCCCGCTTCTACGTCAACAACTGCTGTATTTTTTATCTTCTAATTTGGATGTCTTCGCTTGGAGGACATAAGATATAACAAGATTACCAATTGAGGTAGTTTGTCACAGCTTGGCTATTGATCTGAAGGTCAAGCCGGATATTCAGAAAAGAAGAGTGTTGTCCTCGGAAAAAACAGAAACGACTGTTACTAAGGTGGATTGATTATCTAAGGTCGGACACATAAGGGAGTCACATTATCCTTTGTGGACGACAAATCCGGTAGTGGTAAAAAAAGAAGAATAGGAAATGGAGAATGTGTGTGGATTTTAGAGATTTAAATTGAGCTTGTCCAAAAGATCCATTTCATGTTCCTCGAATAGATCAGTTGTTTCATTCTACCTCGGGAAATAAAATTTTAACTTTCATGGATGCTTTTGCAGGATATAATCAAATTCAAATGGATCCAAAAGATCAAGAATTCACAACTTTAATAACTGATAAGGGATTGCATTGTTATAAGGTTATGCCTTTGGGTTGAAAAATGTTGGAGCCACTTATCAGAGGTTGATAAACAAAGCTTTTGCTACTCAGATCGGAAGGAATATGGAAGTATATATAAATGACATGGTGGTAAAAATTTCAAAGGATGAAGTGCATCTTGATGATTTAACATAAGCTTTTTTGAATTTAAGGGTAATCAGGTTAATGTTAAATCCTGAAATATGCACCTTCGGAGTTCGATTGGGGAAGTTTTTGGGTTTTGTCATCAGTGGAAAAGGAATAGAAGCTGACCCATAATAGTTGAAAGCCTTGATCAGAATGAATTCACCTCGGTCTATTAAAGAAGTGGAAATTCTGACAAGAAGGTTAGCAGCACTCAATCGATTTATTTCTAGATTTTTTGACAATTGCTTTCCTTTTTTTCAAGTGTTACGAGGACCAAACAGTTTTGAGTGGACATATGAATGTGAAGCAGCATTCACAAACATTAAAAATTTGTTGTCATCACCAGAGATTTTTTCAAAACCTCGAAATGGGGAGAAGCTCTTTTTGTACATCGTAGTATTGGATTTTGCACTAAGCGTAGTATTAATTAGTGAGGATTCAGGAGTTCTGAAGCCGGTGTATTACATTAGTATAAGTTTGGTAGCAACAAAAAAGAGATATATAAAATTAGAAAAAATGGCATTAGTACTGGTGATTGCTGCTAGGAAGATGCGTCCATATTTCTAAGTTCATACAATTGAAGTCCGAACTTCATTCCCTTTGAAAAACTTTTTAAAACGACCTGATATTTGGGCGAGAATGACAAAATGGTCAGTGGATTTGGGGGACTATGACATTTTGTTTACACCTCGAACAACAATAAAGGGGCAAGGACTGGCAGATTTTTCGATTGAATTCCATTCGAGCCGATCAGATGAGGAAGAAAGTAAAAAGGATACTCCAGTAAATTCGAGGTGGGTTGTCTGAATAGATGGAGGATCTAGTGTTTCAGGGTGCAGTGCTGGGGTTCAATTAATAGCTCTAATTGGAAAGACGATGATTCAATCTATTAAATTTTGTTTTCATGCTTCAAACAATGAAGCTGAATAAGAAACTGCTCTGGCAGGTTTAAGATTGACAAACATTTGTGGAGCGACTTTCGTACGCTTGGAAATGGATTCTCATTTTTAGCAAATAAGGTATCTGGATTTTCCAAAACAAGAAAGGATCGTTTGATTTTATATCTTCGGGAACTTCAGAATTTAATGCTTCTATTTGAAAATATTGTTGTGGAATATATTGGTCGAGAGAGTAACATGGTCGCTGATTCTTTAGCAAACATCGCTTACAAGAAAGAATATCCTTGGATTTTGTTACAAGAAACTCCTTCAATTATTACTCAATCTAACCATTGTGAATGCATAGAGGAATGTTTTGTTGCATCTAATGTAATCTGATGCGATTGGCGATCAAACATTCGCAGTTTTTGAACTCAAGGAACATTACCAAACGATTCACGATTGGCCAAAAAATTGAGAAGTAAAGCCTTCGGATATATAGTACTGGATGTAATATTTTATAAAAAATTATTGAGCAAGCCATTATTACGATATTTAAGCAAGCAAGAATCACAAGAAATATTATCAGAATTGCATGATGGTGAAGGGTCAGCTCATTGTGGGTTCAAAGCTTTGTCACACCGATTTTTAGTTGCAGGATTCTATTGGCCTACAATCATGAATGATGCTAAGAATTTAGTTCGAAGTTGTGATACTTGTCAGAGATTTGCTAATGTTATTCATAGGCCAGCGGTGCCACTTATGTCTATATCTGAGGTAGTACCATTTGATAGATGGGGGATTGATGTGGTGGGTCCTTTGCCGATGGCTTCTGGAGGAAGGAAGATGATAATTGTAGCGGTGGATTATTTTACAAAGTGGAGAGACAGAACCGTTATCAGGGACAAAAGCAAATGACGTGATCAAGTTTATTGTGAACAGTATTTGTTGTCGTTTTGGAGTTCTTCAGATGATTACAACAAGGAAAATGGCCCATAGTTTAATAACAAGGAGATGGCTTCGTTTTGTACTTCTAAAGTAATTCGGCAATTTTTTTATCCTCAAGCTAATGGGCAATTGGAGGTAACAAATAGAACAATTTTAGATGGCTTGAAGAAGAATTTGACGGGGCAGTAGGAAAATGGCCAAACTATTTGCAAGAGGTGCTTTGGGCTTATCAGACAACTCCTAGAGAGGCTACAAAGGAGAATCCTTTTTCTTTAGCATATGAAATGGATTCAGTCATCCCTATAGGATCTACGATGTCATCTTTTAGAATAACTTAATATTCTAATGATGAAGTTTGAAGGGCGAATTTAGATTTTATTGAGGAGAAAATAGTTCGAGCTCAATTGAATGTACTCCACTATCAAACTCTTATGAGGGGTAGATATGATTTGAAGGTGAAGAAAAGGGATTTTAAATAAGGTGATAAAGTGTTGAGAAAAGTATTCTTGCACACAAAAAAGAAGAACCTCGGAAAAATGGGTCCGAATTGGGAAGGGCCCTATGGTTGTTGAAAGGATAAATCCAGGGTCTTAACGTTTTTGTGATTCCGAGGGGAGGATGCTTCAACATCCATGGAATATACAAAATTTGAAGCTTTATTGGGAGTTGATATGTTTTCTATTTTGGAATTTTTACTTTCAAATGTAGCACTTTTTCCTATCCTGTTGGTCCAGGAAGGTTTTAACGAGACATTGTGTACATATTCAATATTATCAATAAAATTCGTTTTTGGCCAATGGTTGTTTACACATGCTTGAATAAAACTATCTTAGCAACTTATCAAAGACTGATAATATTTGAGGTTGGTTAAGAGTAGAATATTCCGAAGTGTTTATAACATTTTTCGAAGAAACAACCATGTTTAATAATCACATTACAATTTTTTCAAAGTGAAAGCTTAACAGCACACTGAGAATTTTTCGAAGAGCTACCATGATCACCAATTTTGTTAAGGTATTTGAGGTGGTAAGTTTACAATTTATAATTATATGTTGAAAGTTCAAAGTACTTGAGTCATATTCGTTTTTAAAATTTAGCATCGAATAATATGTGAAGAGAATAATAAAACAAGGAAACTGTTTGTCGATTAGATTAATTCTTTAAAGTACAAAAAGCAATTTCTTAATCTCACAAACACACAAAAAATTGATAAAGTTAATCAGACGACTCGTCTTCCTCGGACGATTTTTCTTCTGAAGATGATGAATCAGGAATAGGGTAGAAAGATTCACTTAGAAGCTTCTCCATGGGAATGTCGTTCCAGAAACTTGTGAGGTTGATTTCCCGATAAGTAGCATGAAGTTCTCGAAGAAGGAGAATGGTTGTTTCTTCTTTCCCAGCGTTAATATCAGCTAGCATGTCTTTTGAAAGTTCAGCAGCAGCAACAGCAGCAGCTTTTTCCACTTCGAAATCTTTCTTTAGTTTACTTATCTCCTCGGTCAATTCTTTATTTTGTGCTTCACAAAGGGTAAGAGAGTTTTGCAGACCTTTGGATTTGGATATTTCAGCAGACAGTTCAGTAGTATGATCAGCTTTGAGCTTATTCATGTCCTTTTCATGAGAAGTCACCTGCAATTCTTGTCAACCATGTGTGTTATTTGCAAGTGATTTTTCACGCAGAGAGCGCCTCAAATAAGCTCAGACCTAGTTACTTCATACATATGAAATGACCCAACCACTTTGCTCTGCAATTATTCTCTAAATTTCTTCTCAGCTTCATTTATTTTTTTGTAATAGACCATATCGTTAGCCAATTGCTTTAGATGGTTTTGAGAAGCTTCGACTTGGGAAGCAAGTACTTTTACTGCAATGTCGAGATCGGTAAATGGTTGAAGTGCAATAGCGACTGCAGGATTTGGAGGAGGAAGAGGAATTTTTGTTTCTGCTGAACTAGAACGTTGAATCATATCTAAAGTTGTGGTTGGAGCAGGAAGACATATAATTTCTGGAGACGCCTCGGCAGGTGTTGGTCTCCCAAAGTTAAGCATATGATTTTTGATGACTTGAAGAACAGGATCGTCTTCACCAACAAGCGCTTTGGTGTTCTCAAAATTAATGAAAATATGAGGATCGAAGTTTTTAGCAGCCTGATTTTCATTAGTAGCATTATCTTCGATGATGATCACTGTGTTGTCTTTGACTGTCTGCTCTTCGACCAAAGGGTTTTGTTGGTTTTGTTGGTTTTCAGCAGTAGTGTTTTCATCTTCATCAACCAGTGCATACGAAGTAATTCTTGTCTGTTTCTTTTTATTTTCATGGGAACTGGAAGAAGCTTTGTTTTTCTTCGAAGCCTGATCTTTCCCTTCTTCAATGGGTGAGAGAGTTTTTCTGCGGTTTTTATTTTTCGAGGCTTTGGCTTCAATGGGGTTGAAGGGCTAGCACCAGATGAGCTAGCTGTCTTTTTACCTTTCTTCTCTTTGATAACTTTTTCTTTCTTCTTTTTTGGTAAACGACTCTCTAATCTGTTGCGAATAGGAAGGAAGACTTTACAATCGGGTTGAACTATTCATTTGTAGATATCTTCGGATCGGGCTCTGACATCAAATTTTGAGGTGGCAAGGCACCCTTTGAGATTGGGAATATGTAGCAGTTAAGGAAATTGATGGGCTGAAAGGCAGTGTGAAACGTATTATTCCGTTCTTTCTCAGTCCAAGCATCAAGTTTTTGGAAAATATCCTTAGCAGCTGGTCGACATCCTGCATAACGCCTCAAAATTTCTGGAATAATCATGCAAGAAGAAAATTAAGGAAAGATAAAGACAAAAAATATAATTTATTTCAGAATGTAAAAATTTCGAAGTGCTTAAGTTTGCTTCTCCATATGAGATTTAGCTTTATAGGATTAGCATTGGAAATTTATTTTCCATTCTCCCATGCTCCTGATATAAAAATGAATTTTTGCTTCCAGAATTTATCAGCTTCTAAGAGGTCATCGATGATTTTGAGGTCATCCACCAGGGTGAGGTAGTAAAAGGGAAGCTTCTGACCTTTCGATAGTTGAGTCAAGGAGATGAAGTCTTTGATGTTGATTGGAATCTGAGATAGTTGAGATGCCATAATCACTGACATAAGGGTGAACCATTGATTCGGTGTCACTTGAGTAGGCATAAGTTGAGAAGTTCGAAGTATTCCACGATCATAGGATCTAGTGGAAATCGAAGACCCCAATTGGTGATTTCGGGGTAGACTATTAGCTCGTCATCTTTGCAGTCTAAAGGAGTTTATCTTTCTTTAGGCAGGTGAAGGGTTATGTTATCTATCATTCCCCATTTCTTTTTTAGAGACAAAGCTTGGATATCCTTGTAATATTATATACCGAACGTTTTTCAGAGCAATGATGTATTTAGCCTCGAGATTCTTTAAGTGTCTGCCAATTGTAGCTATTTCTTCTTCGGAAACAAAGCAACTATCTCATTCTTTTCGAGGCTTATGGGTATTTTCTGAATCCTCATCATCGGATTCAACTTCGAAATTGGTTCTGGTAGCATCTGAGTCAGCTTCATTGGCCCTTGATGTTTCTTCTCCGGATCTTTGAGGTAATGGATTCACATTCTCTTATGAAGGGTTAGTTAGTGAAGGAACTTGATCAGTTACTTATTTTTCAGGAGGAGCTTCGGTATCTGGGTTTGAAGGGGGAGGAGTTGGAATAATTTCTGAATCGTCTCCCATAGCAATAAAAATATTTCTTATTCTGGTTGTTGAAGAATGATTCGAAGAATGAGTATTTGATGCTTGTTTTAAAGAAGACTCTTCACTAATAAAATGAGAAATTTTAGTTTGAGATGAAGAGGCTCGAGATGTTTTTGGGACCTAAGATTTTGGAAGAGGAACGTTCTTCGATTATCGGAGAAGGAGAAAAATCATAAGCTTTGGTTGGATCGAAATTACCATAGTAAATTGTTTTGGTAATAGTTCCAACAGGAGCCCTATTGATTAATCCTACATCTCTATATTCCTCCGCTCTTTGAGTAATACAAAAGTAGTTGTACGATCCGAAGACTAAATTGTTATCAGGTTCTGGAGATTTTGGCTTCTTGGGAATGTTAGCCTTGGATCTTTTGGTTTTTGGTTTTTTTTTTCTATAAATTGAATAAAGATTGGTCGGAGAAGATGAGTTTTGATAAAACAAATTGGTTTTTTCTGATGAAGACACCGGAAAAAAGGAGGAACACGATGAAGGTAACCAAGCGCTTTGAATTTTCTCTTAAATTATTTGTGTTATGAGAATGAAAAAATTAGGCTATTGATTGAAGTTATAGAAGAAAAAAACGTGTGAAGTGGAAGGGGCTCTGATGGTAATAGGGCAGTACACAAAACGGTGATAAGATTAGGAGCTTGACATCTGTCATACTAGGCATCTAGCTATAAGTCTAGAGGCTATACAGTCATGATGGATTTAAATGATGAAACGATTATATTTGTATATTGTTTGGATAAAAGTCGATGAATACATTTTAAAGCTTTACTTCCACAATAATTCGAGGAGTTTTATTTTTATAGCATTTCGAGGAGATTTATTGGCTTTGAGGATTTATCAGATTTTAGTTTCTTCAAATTGGTATTTATTTTTTACCCGGCTTCGAATGGTTGCTTCGAATGGTTGTTTTGAATTTGCATCATCCGATTGACATAGATTTTTAGAGTTCGAGTTTATTCTACTGACATGACATATGGAAGAATTCGAAGGCATTTTAGTTCTCATTCATTTACTGACATGAGAACTAGGGGGCTTCTAATATAGAATTAGAATTTTGAGGTGTAAATAATATAATTTAAGGATTAAACTGTAAATAATGTAAGTTTAGTCCTTAAATTACATATAATATAAGTTTTAGAGAACATTTGAGATTATGTATTATTATTAAGGACTAAAGAGAAATTTATCCTTTTTTGTAACAGATTTCATTTAAGACTAAATCTTAGCTCCTCTATATAAAGGCCAAGGCTACTCTAATAAAGGGGTTGAACACTTTTTCTATTGAACTCATTAGTACTTAAACTTTCTCTCTCTAAAAACTCTCTAACTCTTTTTATCTTTAGACTTCTATATAACAATTTGCTAAGGTGAAATCTAAGCTCATTAGTATGTATAGAATTTTCTTAAACCCTTAAGGGCATTGCATTGAAATGGTATAACAGAATTCTGAGGGGATCTATTGCTAATTTCAGAAATTTATATACAACGTTTTTACGACAATTTATGGGAAGCAAAGAAATGCGAGAAAATAGCGACACTATAATACGTTGTAAGTAGGTTGTTGGTCAAAAGTTGAATGATTATACGAAGCATTTTGTTCTAACAAAAGCAGGGTTAGATGAAGGTGAAGAGTTAGTTTCTATAACAGCTTTTAGATAAGGTTTATTAGCAGGTGATTTAGCAAATAAAACAACAAAATGAGAGTGTTAACTTTTGGAGCACTTATGGCTCAAGTCGTGGACCAAATTAGAGTGGAAGAGTCAACGAGGGTCCGATGAGGGGCTGGATCTAGTTAAAAGAGTTCAAGACATGTGTCAAATAATTAAGGATACACTTTGAATTATCAGCCACCTCTTTCAACGAATAAGAACAATTTTCCTCCTCGAATTGGAGGGTTTCCAACTCAAGCTGCATGTTATCAGTTTCAAAGACCAAGGCCAAACCAGTGGATCAGGCCAGAGTATTGTTGCAAAAATTTACAAAAATTCCAAAGGTTATGTAAGCTTTAAAAATCCAGCTCCAATAAAAAGACCAAGAGAAAAGTTCAACAACAGATTTTGCAAGTACCATAATGATATTGGGCACGACACTGGAGATTGTATAGTTTTAAAGAAACAGATACAGGTTTTAATAGAAAATGACAAGTTAGTTGCTTTTGTTAAAGGGCAAATCAGTGCACAGAAGTTCTGAGCGCATCGACATCACAAACTGCAAATCTGAATTCAAAGGAAGAAAGTGCATTGATGATTCCAGACTCTAAATGCGACGAGTTTGATGCAGCCTCAGAATATTTGGACACAGATCCAAATCGATTAATCTTGATGATTATAGATAAACCGGTAGAGCAAGGACGAGTTTGAAGCTTATGTGAGTATTTTGAATCCTTAGCAATTTTAGGGGGAGACTCTATGACTAGTAACACTAATAGCTCCTAAAAATGATGTTTTTAGTTTAGCAACTCAGGTAGAAGAAAGAATATTTACTCATTTATATGGCAGGCATGATACTTCTTTTATTTTGTTTGATAAAGACAATTTGAGGGGAATAGATGGCCCTTATGAGGATGTAGTGATTATAGGGGCAGCAATATGTGGGGTTGAAATTCGACGTGTTCTGATAGATACATGGAGTTCTGAAAATGTGTTATTCAAATTTACGTATGATAGCATGCGTAATCCGTCTCGAATATGTCGGTCTTATTGTACTATAAATGGGTTTATATGGGTAACAACTCAGGTGATTGGGGAATTCGAATTTGAACTGTGTTTAGGAAAATCCCCGTTTAAAAAGAAAGTTCAAGTCTTGTTCATGGTGGTTGAATGTCCAACCAGTTATAATGTTATTTTTTGGGAGATCTGGGCTTTCAAGAATGTATGTTGTCTAGTCTATTATTCATTAATTTTTGAAATATGTCATTGGGGATCGTGTTGGTGTGGTCTAAAGTGACCAAAAAGTGGTCAGGGAATGTTATACAATAGCACTCCAAGTTCGAGGTTCTAATTCTGAGGATCAAATTGTTGAATAGCAACCAAAGGGGTTGGCCTCAGATGAAGAAAGAGTAGATGATCTGAGGGAAACCTCGGGTTTTTTAACAGTGAGTGAGGATATCGAAGAGCATATTTTTTCTAATGAGAAAACTTTACGGATATGAACATTGTTGTCTTCTACTTTGTGTGATCAATTGTTACAATTTTTGTTTGATAATTTGGATGTTTTATCTTAGAAAATAGAGGATGTGAGCCTAGCTATAGATTCGAGGATAAAGCCTATTATTCTGAAAATATGATCTTTTTCTGTGGAAAAGTCAAAGGCTATTGTTCAATAGGTAGATAGTCTCTCCAGGGTCAGACATATTAAGGCGGCATAATATCCTTTATGGACTACAAATCCGGTGTTAGTAAAAAAGAAGAACTTAAAGTGGTGAGCGTGTGTTGACTTCACAGATTTAAATTGAGAATGTCCTAAAGATCGATTCCATGTCCCTCGGATAGATCAGTTGGTTGATTCTACTTCAGGGAATAAAATTATATCTTTTATGGATGGATTTGCAGGTTATAATCATATCCAAATGGATCCGAAAAATCAGGATAGTACGACATTTATCATTGATCGAGGACTACATTGTTATAGGGTCATGCCATTTGGGTTGAAGAATGCTGGAGCAAAGTTTTTGCTGCTTAGATTGGAAGGAATATGAAGGTGTATATTGATGATATTCTAATTAAAAAACTCGAAAGATGATGAAAACCTCGAAGATTTAGAGGAGACAATTCTAAATTTGAGGCTCATTCGTTTGAAGTTGAATCCTGAAAAGTGTACTTTGGGTGTCCGGTCAGGAAACTTTTTGGGATATATATTAGTGCAAAAAGAATAGAAGCAGATCCAGAACAATTAGAGGCTTTAGTTTTGATGACATCACCTTGAACTATAAAGGAGGTGCAAATCTTGACTGGAAGGTTAATTGTCCTTAATCAATTTATTTCAAGGTTTTCTAATAAATGTTCCTTTTTTCCAAGTATTACGAAGACCCAAAGAGTTTGAGTGGATGCCTAATGGTGAATCAGTTCTTTAAAAAATTAAAGAACTTTTGTTATCACCAGAAATTTTATCTAAGCCTCAACTTGCAGAGCACATGCTCTTATATATAGTAGTTTCCGATTTTGTTGTAACCACTATTTTGTCTTGATACTAAGACAAGGGTTCCCAATGTAATAATATAAATGCGTAATATTTGTGAGAGTATGAAGGTATTGATGACGGGAAAGAAACTGTGTATGACTTTTAGAATTTTTGTAAATCGTATCAACCAGACACGTGTCTTTGTGTGTCTTGCGGGAAAATATATTTTTTATTTTATTTTCACAACAAGAAAGAAATATATTATTTTTTTCATAATTTCTTATTAGTTACTTGATAAAGGCAAAAAAATTGGTTGTTTCATTAGTAAATAAAAAAAAGTTGAAATGGTGATTAGTTATTAGTAATTGGAAAAAATAGCGACCTTTAACAAAAAGTTAGTCTTTGCAAAGGTTTCAACCATTGACCTTGGTTATGAAAGACTAGTGATTCAACCATTAACATATTAATTACTAATGAAGAAAAGAAGTGACATGAATTAGAAAATTATAACAAAAATATAACTAATAAGCGAACATTATTACAAGCCGAGCTCATCTGAAAAGTGTAAGAGGTTATGTATCCAATCAAAGTGAATATGGTTATAAGCCAAGTCTAGTTGAAAACCGTGAAAGGAAACACTAAGAATGCAAAGACTATGTTATAAAAGCCTTAAGTATCAATCATGTTTATAAGCCAAACCTATCTATTAAAGCATAAATGAACATGCACCCCAATTAAAATAAACATGTTTATAAGTCAAGTCCATCTGAAAAGAGTAAGAGGCAACGCTACTTTTCTAATGTTTCTAATTACCTTCAAATCGACGATTTCAAATATTTTTTAAATGACTTCCAAAATGAAGGGTTATAAATGTCTCCAATGGTTTCAAAAGTGACGGTTATTATTATTTTTTAAATAAAGCGACGTCAAATATATTCTTCATATATTTTACTGATAATGGTTGAAAATAAATGTCAAAATATTATCTCCATATGTTCTTTAAAAAATGAATATAAAAAATAAAGGCATTGGCTTAATCCATCATCAAAATTTCGGCTATATAGATATTCAGAATGACAAATGGAAAATGAAGATCAGAAAGATAAATAAATGAATGCATCGGTAGAAGAAAGAAGCATCAGTAAAAGAGAGAATATTTCGCATTACGTTGTGAATAAAAGGAAAAGATAACAACTTGATGACGGGAAGGATAACTTGACAAGTGAGATCTGATATGATGTTCTAAAACATTGATAAATTGTTTCTCTTTGACAAGGGCATTGATGGTAACGTTCATTATTTCATATTTATTAGTTAGAAAAAACCCATCTAACGACCAAAATAAGGAGCAGAATATATTTTCACGATTGTGATATTTATCTTACCAGATGGTTGAGCAACGAGAATTAAAATAACAAAAGACAAAAACGCCAAAGGAAGTTGCGTCGAGAATTACTTCGAAATGGCCTTAGTATTTAAAACTCAAATTAATTCGTGACAAGTATATTTTATGAAAACATAAGAATAAAAAAAATAAAGTCAAAATATTTCTTGTCATCCAACATATTTTACCTTCGCCAAATATATTGGACAATTTGGATTCTCAGTTTCCATTAACATATGAAATATTAAATGTCATAATACCTCACTCGTTGCCTTATAAAAGAAACACACTTTAGTACCAATAACCTGATAGGGATAAGGAGGAAATTCAAGGGTTAGTAGTTTTATCAAAGTTTTGATCATCTTCATTTTTATCAGAAATTAATGATTTGAGAGGTTCTTTGGGAACAATGATTTTTTTCTTTAACATTTTTCTCAGTTCTACGATTGGTATCGGTAAAAGGGTTTGAACAATTTTTAAGGGCTAAGTTTAATCTTCATTAATACATGACGAAGATAAAGAATAAGGTTTGGATTCATCAGTATCTGATGATCTAGTGCCGTCTTCAAATTGGCCATTTTTCTGTCATTCTGAAAATCAACGGGTCATTATTATAGTTTGATTCTCTACCCATTGACATTTATCTAATGGATGGAGAATGAAAGTTGAATGTTGGACGATTTTGGGAAAGTATTGTCTAATTTGATTATTTAGTTAATTCTATTTATATTATTTAATTCAATTTAGTTGAAAGTAAGGAAATAAAAAATTATACGTGAGAAGTGCAACATGTAGAGATGAAATTTGAGTGATGGAAAAGAAAGATGTCGATTTCACAAAATAAATCTAGAGAAAGAAGTTGTAGAAACTAAAAAGTGTAAAAGTGAAACTAAAAACGTCATAATATATATAGAGTGGTCGAGATAAAGTGTCATATGTGTTAGAAACAAAGCATCAGAAGTTGATTGGTGAAAAGAAAGTGTTGTGATGTTATTAATTTTTTGTTTTGAATTAATTAATTATACATAAGTATTTGATGATAGAGGTAGACGACGAGAAATTAAAATTAAAAAGGGATAAGAAATTTATCATTTTATGTTATTGATAGTCCTTAAACATATGAATATATTTAAAGACTACAGAAAGTCCTCATAAGTTTATATTATGTTAGGACCTCATTATCTATATTTAGAGAAGTAAAGGATTCATATCATTAATGTAAATGTGTTGGTTAAATTTGTTATTAAAGTGTCGGCCGAACAAAGGTTCGAAGTAATAGATAGAATAAGAGCGTCGGAAAAATAACTAAGGTAAAGGCATCGACTAAATCTGTTATTAAAGTGTCGGTTAGACTGAGGTTTACAGTAGCAGATGAAAAATAAACGTCGACAAAATAACTAAGTGAAAGGCTTCGGCTAAATCTTTCATTAAAGTTTCAGCTAGATAGAGCTTTAGAATAGCAGATGGAAAGAGAGCATCGACAAAATAGCATAATGTGAAAGCATCGGCTAAATGGAGAATATTTGGTAGTCAATGCTCCAAGCACAATCAAAATATATAAGATGAAAACAAACAAATTATGGAAAGTACTTTACTAATATACCAATAGCATTTGAAGGGTAAAATAATCATTCTTATAATAAACGGATGATACGTGCATAACATGCGCGTGCCAAACATCTCGAATAATTACGAATACATATACTATAAATATGTTGATCAAATTATTGTAAAACTGATTTATTCAATTGATAATAAAATTACTCTCACTCTTGATAATTAACTAGTAGTAACTCTTTGGTGTTAACCTCAAAGGATATTCCTTTTACAATTTAAGGTCATATTATAATTATAATATAGTATAATGAATTTGTATATATCAATTAGAAATACATTATAATATATAAAGTGATTTAATTTTATATTTGATAATTATGGTTAAATGGTACGTTAATAGTTAATGATATATTATAATATAATAAGTTTATGGTGTAAAGTTAATTCGATTTAATAAATAATTAAGGATCCAATATATCGTCAAAGTGATCTTTATTGGTGAACTGAGTTATTTTAGAGTTTTGACAAGTCTTTGATGGAAAAGTATGTGGATTTTAATTAGACCAAAATAAGTTTAAGGTTTAACATAGTTAATCTTAGACATGAGGTAATTATTCATGAATTGGTCATTAAGAAAATTGAACTAGGAAAATCGACACAAATGAAGATTTGTATAATTAAGTCAATTAGTATGATCAACATTGATTATGTTCAAACTCATACATATACATATTAATATGATTTCCCAAATATATCTTAATTATGTTGCAAGAGTATGTTTTATTATGCTATGTTTATTTGTTAGTTACCGTGTAAATATGTTAAGTGATGTATTGGTTATTTGTTGTTTGTTGTTTGTTATGTTAGCAAATTTGTATCTCTACAACCCGGAAGGTAAAAAGGCACCCATACTTCATAGGAGAAAATTTTAGCTATGGAAGGAAGATATTATGTTGAATTTGATGTGCCATGATTACGACTTATCATTAAGGGTCGATGATCTTTAACCTCTCACTAAGGACAATTTTTCTACGGAGAAGAAAGTGACAAAGGCTTGGGAAAAGTCGAACAATATAAGTCTGGGTATCACGAACCAAGTAATTCATTAGTATTCCATGGTTCAGTTCCACTTGAGATCACCAATGCAAAAATATTTCTCAAGGAGGTAGAAAAATGTTTTTCCAAGAACGATGACGTAGAGATAAAAACGCTACTTATTAAGCTAGCCTCTACGAAGTATCATGATAAATGAACTGTTCGTGAGCATATCTTGGAAATGTCATACATCTCTTCTAAATTGAAAGCACTTAAGATTGACCTTCCGAAAGATGTTATGGTAAGCTTTGCTTTTCACTCTTTCCCTCCTTCGTATATAAACTTTGAAACTTCTTATAATCGTCAGCGTGAGAATGGACTCTCAACAAGCTCATCTCTTAGGAAGCGCAAGATAAAGAAAAGATGAAGCAAGAACGTTCAGAAGTGCAGATTGTGAAAGGTCGTATGGATAAGGTAATTAAGATAAAGAAGGAAGGTTCAGATGCACATACATCCGATTCGGGACAAAAGAAGCATAAGGCCACGTCTGGTTAAGGGTGTTGCTTCCATTGTAAGAAATTGGGGTATTGTAAGAAAGAGTGTGAAAAATGGAGGGTTGTAGTGAAAGACAAAGGTATTTTACTTATATGGTCCTTTCTCTAATTAATTTAGTTTTAGTGCCGCGAAATATTTGGTGGGTTGATATAATAACAAACACTCCTTTTTTGTAGGGTACGATAAGAAACCGAAGCCTGAGTGATGGTGAAACATTCATCTATACAACTGATGTTAGTTGTTATTTAGTTCATTATATTTGTGATTTTCATTTGCTGCTTACCAGTGAACATTTTTTTATATTTAAATGATGTATTCTATGTACCTTCCAAATTTTCCATTATAAGGTCTACTTACCTTCTTACTGTATTCTTTTATGGCTCTTAATGCCACTCCTTGGGGTATGTACCATATACTTGTATGAACTATTTTTATGTTATTTAATGCATTTTTCAACAAAAAAATACCTTAAATCTTTTATAAACATTGATATTAACATTATACTAAAACATCGCCCAATTTTAATTACAACAAAATTAAAAGGAAGCCTTAGTTCTTTTCTGTATATGGTATCTCAAGTTGGAAAAACTTGTAGAACCAATAGAACCAAGTTACCTATAGATGAACTTGAGATACCTATAGAACCAAGTTAGCATTTTTTATAAACATTGATATTAACATTATACTAAACTTTTTTCTTTTCTAACTTGGTTCTATAGGTATCTCAAGTTCATCTATAAAATTGCTAAGGAACGAAAATGAACAAAATACTAGATGGATAGTTGCAGCCAAACCCGTAAGTCATCTTATTTTTTTTATTGATTAGATTAATCTCAAATAAGGGTTTATATTTTTTTCGCGATTTGTTATATTAATTTTATGTGATTTAAAATAAAATATAACAATTGGTATCAGATCCTGCAAAAAACCTTTTTTGGATTTGATAGAATTATCAAACTGTATGTTTATATATATCGATCCATGTTTTTCTTCACTGTAAAGAATTCATGTCATTGGGATTATGTGTTGATTGATCTTATTAGGGCATGGATTTGGAAACTATATGAAATGTATGTTTGTGTGATTTATTCGGATTGAAAAGCATGTTTATATGAATTTTTCATGTTTGATATGAATAAAGTGTATATTTAATAGTTTAGGTTTATTTTATTGATTAAATTAGGGTTGATTGATATTTGGAATTTCTTCTCCCAAAATTAGCATCAAATTAACCATACTATAACGAATAAAACCAAATGTATTGGGGCAGCAGCTCATCAACATCTTAACCCCTGATGTTATAGCTAATCTAAGTATGTCCAATGGTGTTCCTCATGGCCGAATTGCGAATGTTGTGGTAATTATCATGACTTGCGATGATTTCCAAACCCGCTGCCATCACGGGCATAAACCCAATGAGCTATGAGTCTATTGGTTGGGAACAAACCCACTAGCAATAGTGTTGTTGTGGGCTAGACGTTGCCCAGGATTCGCTGGAGCAAGTGCTACAAGTTGGGTGCACGTCCAGGACCTGCATCAACTGATGTAATTTGTAGTAGTTTTGTTGCAGGTGCAGTGTTACTGCTATAGGCTGGACGCACACCCAGGATTTGCAGTAGGTTAGGAGCAAACAAAAATGGTAATATATATATATATATATTAAATTAATTGTGTTATTATTTTGAAATGTTTAAATTGATACTTCACAAAATATTAAGTAAGTGGGCATACTAATTATTGTATGTATATTTATGTATTAAATTTTGTATGCTTTATAATTAAATGGTGACGCATGACTAAGGTTTTGTAGCCCGTTAGGTAAATTTAATGAATTAATTTAATCGTCCATGTAGAAGGTTATGATTAAATTCCTTATGGATCTTAGGCTTCGAAAGGTTCAGGGTTTAATTCAAATTTAGATATTATTGGTCCTCCAAAAGGTTCACGTTTGGATTTAAATTAATCATGAATGAGAGAAAATCACTGAAAATAACCCTTGTGTTGTTTTTAATTTGAAGTAACTGGAATCGGTTTGAAGGTTTCATCCGTACTTAAAATAAATAAAATTCATCATTGTAATTTTTTATTGTAAGTAGGTGAAATCGGCCCTCCGGAAGGTTTCACCGGAGTTTAGGGAAATTAAATTATGGTTATTTTATATAAGTAAAAGACATCGGCCATTCGGAAGGTCTCATTGGTACTTAGGAAATTACAATAATGATCATGGTATTTTTGTAAGCTCAAAAAATGCATTTTAGGACGATTTTCCCTGCGGTATCTATTTTGAGGGTATTTTATGTTTTAAAAGTATTTGTTATGTTCATGCGTATATTCTCAGTAATATGTCAAGATGCTAAATGTGCTTTGTGTGTTGTTTATTCTTTTACAGCGTCCAATGGTTACAATCTATTAGGGAATCGTCCATCCATGTTGGATTGTTCGGACTTCTAATTGTGGAAGGAAGATATACTTATGTTCTTGCATGTACATGACTATGACTATGCATTGACAACTCCCAAACCATCCCTTCTTAGTCCGGAAAGTACACCGAATAAAACTAAGGCAAATGAAAAATGGGAGAATTTAATAAATTATGCATGACACTCTTGTTATAAGAGATTCTGGTAGCACTACGGGGGGATTTCCCTAAAGATGTTACCACTGCCTCTAACTTTCTCGCGGAGGTCGAGAAAGCCTTTTTCAAAAATGAAAAGGTAGAGATACAATGTTTGCTCATCGAGCTAGCTACCATTAAGTATACTGGCAAAAGTAAAATTCTTGAGCACATTCTGGGAATGTCTATGATCGATCAAAAGTTAAAGGTAATCGGTTTAGACCTTCCTGAGCAATGCATAGTGGGGTTCACATTTCATTCACTTTCAGACCCATTTAAGTATTTTCAGTCCACCTATAATTACATGCTGGAAAAATAGAATATCAATGAGTTGATTTTTCACGCTGCACGGGAGAAGAGTAAACTTTAAGTAATCAACATTGTCTTAAGGAAGTCCAAATTAAAAGTAATCGAGTTAACTATTAAATTAACTAAATTGGACCTATGGATGAAATTGGCTCAAGTGTGGTAAACGGGTTGAATTTGGGCACTGTAATGAAAAGGATCCAAAATCCCAATACTTAAGCCTGAACTAATAAATCACGGAATGAATTGAATTATCAATTTATCGGGTTATAGTCCTCGGAAACAAGGAAGTATAATAGAATGGGCTTGACAATGTTGTGATTCACATTGTAAAGGCTATAAATAAGGGGCTATGTTTGAGAATTTCGTCATCCTTTTCTTTTCTAACTTGGTTCTGTAGATTTCTCAAGTTCATCTACATGATCGTCAAAAAACGAAAAAGAACAAAATATCTGATGATTAGTTGCAGACAAACACCTAAATCATCTTATTTTATTTATTTATTAGGTTTACATTTTTCTCCACGATTCATTATATTAATTTGATACTATTTCCGATTTCCATGAACATTCATTTTGTAATTTAATATTCAAGTTATAAAAAGAAATTGTTAGTTGGAAAAGAAAATACGACTAAATACCTCAAAATTGAGACAGAGAATTGTATAATAAAAATAGGTCCAGTAATACTAATCAGGCAGAAAACAATGTGTTCTATATTTTATTCATATGTGTGGTAAACATCATTACAATAAAGATGTGAATAACACTCTTTTATAATTTCCATCGCAAAATCTCCGTTTCGACGGTGATCGTAGTAATATGTATGTGAATAAGCAATGGATTATATAAAGGTATAAATTTCAACCCAACAAGATCTGCATCTGTAATCGTAGTTAATTCCATGTGGGTAATTTTAATGTCTGTTAAAACAGTTATACAGAGAGGCTTTTTTAAATTTGATTTATTATATTTCATTACTACCGAACAGTTCAAGTCAGAATGGTCGAGCAATGGTTGATATCAATATAATTATGCATCAACTAGATACCGAACAGTTCAAGCCAGAATGGTCGACCAATGTTTGATGTCAATATAACATATAATTATCCATCAACTAGATAACTTCAAACGTTTAGTTATTCCTTACCAATATTTTGGGTTCACAAATAAAAACTACAATTAAATTTAAAACAAATATTGATAAACCAAAGCAAACCTAATCTAAATTTTAAATTTCTAACTCTATAATCACTATACAAAAGATAATAGGGCTTTTCTATATCAACAATAATATGTTTATATATATATATATATATATATATATATATATATATATAAGGATTTTGTTTTACTTAAATCTAATTCGAAATAGGTTTTGCTTTGAGAATTTTAGACGAGGCATATTTGTTTAGATGAAGTAAGGTCTTTTAGATGATGTTGAGTTTTTTAGACGAGGCATGATTTTTTAGATGAGGCATGATTTTTTAGAAGAAGGTTTTCTAAGACGAGAGTCTTCTAGAAGAGGGTCCTCTATACAAGGTTTTTTTGACGAGGATCTTCTAGACGAGGGTCTTCTAATCGAAGGTCTTTTAGAATGGTATATTCTTACAGAACTGACAATAGACTGAAGTTTGTTTCAGAACATTTTAATGAGTTTTACATGAACAAAGGAATAAAGAGATATATAGTCGTTACATGCAAACCGCAACATAATGGTCTTGCATAAAGAATGAACATGACCTTGTTGGAACGGGTGAGGTGTATGTTGTTAGGAGCTGGATTACCCAAAAGTTTATGGGGAGAGATTGTTAGTACTGCGTCATACTTGATCAACAGATGTCCATCAACATGAATAAATCTAATAGATACCTATGGAGGTTTGGAGTGGCCGACTAGTAGACTACCCGAATTTGAAAGTCTTTGAAGTTTTGTCGTTTTTCCATGTCAAGCAGGAGAAGCTTGATACTAGAGATGTGAAGTGTGTCTTCATTGGTTATCCTGAAGGTGTGAAGGATTACAAGATGTGGAAGATGGAACTTGGAAGATCAAAGTTTATATTGAGCATGGATTTTACTTTTGATAAGAGTTGGATGAGGATGAAGTGTAAGGACATGGATTCAATACTAGAAATAGAGGTAGAGAAAATTCAGTTTGAGGTGGATCCTTCCACTGATGAGAGGGAGTAAGAGGACCAGACTCGAGAACCTGAAGAAAGTGGAAGCCAAACAATAAGTGCTCCGGGCTATCAGCTAGCACGAGATAAAAATGATGAGTTATCAATCCGCCTAAGAGATATAATTATGCTTGTTATGCTTTGAATGCGGCTGGAGAGGTGTGAGACTTATAACCAAAGAATTTTAGGGAGACATTTAAAAGAAATGATAGGAAAGACCGGCTAAAGACAATGAAAGAGGAAATGCTTTTATTGGAGAAGAACAATGTTTGGAAGTATGTTTATTACCTAGGAAAAAAGAAGAGTTGGTAGCAAGTGGGTGTTCAAAAGAAAAGAATGTATATTATAGGTCTAAGCACCAAGTTATAAATCAAGACTTGTAGCAAAGAGTTTTAATCATATGGAGTGGATCGAGAGATATTTTCATCAATGGTGAAACATTATTCTATAATAATTATTATTGAAATTGTAAATATATATGATCTTGAGATGAAACAAATGAATGTAAAGATTGTAATCTTACATGGAGAGTTAGGTGAAACAATCTACATGTAATAATCTGAAGGTTTTGTGGAAGATAACTCAAAAAATATCTTTATTAAAGGAAATATTTATGTGGGTTGAAGCAAAGTCCAAAGTATTGGTATAGTCGGTTTGATGATTTATTATTAAAGACTAGTTTTGTGAGAAGCAACTATAACAGTTGTGTGTACATAATGAAGATGGATGAGAAAATCCTATTATATCTCCTCCTTTTATGCAGATATCATCTTTATAGTAAGTTCTGACAAGAAATTGATTCAGAGGCTCAAGATGCATTTAAATGGTGAATTCGAGAAGAATGATCTTGGTAATGCAAGGAGGATAATTATGATGGATATCATGAGAAACCAGAGTAAATGTATCTTAACAGAATTACTTGAAGAAAATGGTGGAGCGGTTTAGAATGACATATTCTAAGGTAGTAAACACTCATTTAGGCCATCATTCAATGTTATAACAGTATCATCAATATTCAGATGAAAAAAATATATAGAGAGTACTTCATATGCAAGTGGGGTTGGAAGCATCATGTATGGTATGGTTTGTAGTAGACCAGATTTATCCTATGTAATTTGTGTGGTAAGTCGGTTTATGGAAAACCTAGGCCAAGTTCACTGGAAAACTTTAAAATGGGTGTTGAGATATATATAAATAGGTGATTGAAGGGTGGTCTGAAGTATACTAGAACAGATCTAGGTAGAAATGCTATGAAGGGTTATGTGAATGAAGACTATACAGCTAATATAGACACTAGGAAACCCTTATCGAGCTTTATGTTTACATTGTTCAGAATAACAATTACTTGGAAGGCTGATCAATAGTCGGTTGTAGCCTTATGGATAACTCATGCATAATATATATCATTGTTTAGCGGGTCAAGAAAGCCATGTGGTTTAAAGGTATGATTAGAGAAATGGATATTAGTCAAGGGTGTGTGAAGATACAGTGTGACAATCATAGGGTCATTCATTTGGAAAATCATCAGATATATTATGAAATGACAAAGCACATTGACATCAAGCTGTAATTTATTAGGACAAGATTGAGACAAAAGAAATCATGGTGGAGAAAATAGCATCGGAAGAAATCCAACAAACGTGTTCACCAAATCATTATCCAATAGGGAAGTTCAAGAATTTATGTGATTTGATTAACTTTATTAAATAGTAGAAAGAGGTTGGAGAGAGAAACACGGTGGTTGGTGGGAATTTGGCATCATCATTTATTCAAAGGCAAGGTGGAGAATTATTGGTTTTGGCTTGAAAACCTTTGATGAGGAAAGATATTTTAAAATATGCATGGTCTTTTAGATGAGACATGATCTTCTAGATGAGGCATGTTATTTTAGATGAGGCAGGGTCTTCTAAACGAGGCGGGGTCTCTTAGATAAGGCAGGATCTTCTCGACAATGCATGGTCTTTTAGATGAAGAAGGGTCTTTTAGACGATGCAATATCTTTTAGATAAGGTATGATTTTCTAGAAAAAAAGTCCCTTAAGATGAGGGTCTTCTATAAGAGGGTCCTTCTATATGAGGGTCTTCTAGACAAGGGTTTTCTATACGAGGGTCTTCTAACCAAAACTATTTTAAATGAGGGTCTCGAAGACGAGGGTCTTAAGACGAGTGTTGATCAATTGTGAAAGAATTAGTTTCAATAGAATTAACCAATTCTATTAAGAAGTAACTTGTTATTTTATTAGATCAAATACTCTCATATACCTTGAATAAAAACGTATGGTTTAAAAACTAAGTAGTCATAATCAGAAACATAGTATTGAAAGAGAAAGAAACGACATGAACAAAATAAAGAGAAATTCTTATTATTGTAACTCATTTGAGATAATCTCTTGTCAAATACTTTGTGGAGATAGTGAACTAAAGAGATGATATCTTCCTGAGATGTAGGTCAATTTGAATAAACTGGGTAAACATGTAATTGTGTTGTTTTCTTTTTCGCAGATTTAATTTTTTTTCTTGATTATTATTGTTGTATCATATTATTTTCGGTTGTATATTTTGATTTTTCTCTATACATCAAGGTATTGGCGTGAGTTAACCAAATCTCACTCATGTTTTTAAACAAATATTATAAAATAAAAAAATTATTATAAAGACGCGACCAACTTCTAAATAATCGATAAAACTAATTGAATCCTGTCAAATTAGTCCATCAAACATGCGGAAAATTATTACCCTCTGAATAATTTTCCACTATTAAATAGATTGAAAAGACTTACTATTTTGTTTGGTGTTAATATCCATAATTCTATTTCGGATTCTACTACTCTTAATCTTATTTAGAGTTCGTAAAGACTATGTTTATGCAAAATAGTTGTTAGTTTTCCTTTCTCTAAAAGTCGTGAATGATTTTTTTGGATTTAGGTTAAAGAAATGTCTGAATCAGAGTACTTCTTTTTATAGGCAGATAAAATTAAAGCCTTATTTTTATAAAGTCCATAACTTATACCATTTTGTGATCGGACATTATAACCCATTAAATTAGTTTCATCAATTTAGTCCTTAAGTGTTGAGATTTGGACCCTCTTCTTCACAGTGCCCATGTTCAATCAGGTTACCACACTTATAATGACCAAATATATATTTAGCATATCGGTCCATAAGGATTCCAACAATCTCCAATTGGACCATCATATTCTACTTAAGAATATATTCAACTTTAATGGGATTCGTGAATCTATTGTCAATAGATGAATCGTACAACACCATACACGATCAATAAACAATAAATGACTAAAAACGTCTTTCTTGTAATGTGAATAATATGATACAACAATAATCATACTATTGATATTAATCAATTTGTTGGGCCAATTATAATGTGCAGTTTAAGAGTAATATGACTTATAATAAAGCAATATATGTCAAGAAATATAACCAATATATATTGCAATAAACCTTTATGTATATAATATTATAAATACCATTGTATCTTATTATAAAAAATTCCACTTAAATTAATAATCCTCTAAATTAACTATGCCCATCGTGACACTTTGTTCCTAGAAAACTTTAGGCACTACCGCACTATAAGAGGATCTGTTATCATGGAGTTTGTGCCGATGTTCTATGTATTGATATGACACATATGAACTCTATCTTTAACATATATGAACTTTTATGTCTATGTGTGGACTTAGATTATCTCCTCTTACTGTAAGAGTACTGCACTGTGGATCAGTGATAGAATTATGCAGCCATAATGACTGGTTTGATGCCTTACAGCGTAGAACAAATTCTATCTCCATATTGGATAATGTAATAAGTGTTTGCTTTACACTTTTATAGAATATTTCATCCCCATCTAATAATAATAATATGTTTTCTGAAGTTCTTTTTAGTGTGTTTATGCATCCATAAAAAAATAAGTTAAAATATCTAATAATCTCCAACCTTTTTGAATACCTATGTGTCAACATATTCCCTTTTATTTCCTTCCTTTGGTTGATACATGGGTTACTTACATACCTTCCCAACATATTCACAGTAAAGGCTATGTTTGGCCTAGTAAAAATTTGAGCATACATTAAACACTCGAATTCCAAAGTCTAAGGGACCATTTTCATTTCCTCAAACTCAAGTTTTGTCGTTGGACATTGATCCAAACTTAGTCTATCACCCTATGTTGTATGGTTACTCATGGGTTTGAAATTTTCCAATCCATAACACTGTAACACACTTTTAATATATGTCTTTTGTGATAATCCAAGAACACACTGAAAATGATCTTGGTGGATTTGGATTCCCAACATAAAACTGGCATAATGAGATCATTAATATCAAACTTGTTTAATAGAAATCTCTATGTAGTGTGTAATAACTCCTTATTATTCAAGGCAAGCAGTATATCATCGACATATAATATCATAAGTATAAAATTACTCCCAATAAACCACATCAAGGAATTTGTGGTACCACTAATGGAAAGCTTGTTTGAGCCCATAAATGGAATTCTTAAGTATGCATACCATATTATGTGAGTTATCGACTACAAAGTATTTCAGTTGCACCATATAGATTGTTTTCTCAATATTACCATTTAGAAATTCAATCTTTACATCTATTTGATGAAGCTCAAGATTAGAGTGTGCAACTAATGTCATGATTATTCAAAATGAATCTTTCGTCGACATTGGATATAAGATTTTTAATAAATCAATCCCTTCATGTTGAGTACAATATTTTGTTATAAGGCGTGCTTTACATCTTTCCACATTACACATGGAATTGTATTTGGTTTTGTAAATCCACTTACAACCAATTTCTTTTTTCCTTTAAGGTAGTATGACAAGTTTTAATACTGTATTGTCTTGCATCAATTTATACTCTTTTTACATAACATCAATTCACTTCTGAGAGTCAGAGATTCCATGGCATGTTTGTCGGATGAGGGATCATCAACAGTTCTAGCACATGACTAATTATTTTCCTGAAGATATACTATAAAATTTGGATGTATAACATTTTTATTTTCTCTCGCGGACCTTCTTAAGGGCACTATTATTTTTTGTTGAACTTATTGAGGAGATAAAGTTTTATCATTATGAAAAATGTCATTTTGATCTTCTTGTGGAATACTTCATTTAAGTTCCTCTTGTTCTAACTAGACCATATTTTTATCCTGGTTAAAACCCTCAAGTGGAACATCAATGGTATTCTGAGTATAATCTTGTTTTAATTGCACCGAAATAATTGGAATTAAATCTCGATCTTCTGGTATCTGAGTATCTACGCCAAAACCTTCATGAATCGGTACAGATTCTTCCTCAAAATGAATATTTGTTCCATTATTATTCCCTCCTAAATCTACATACTATAGAAACTTTGTCGCTCCCGTTTAAAATTATTTACAGGTGAGAGGATCATAAGACTTAAAATCTCTAAAATATTCTAAATAACCAATGAAAAAGCAATTAAATTGGACTTGCACTCATTTCAAAGCTCATATGGGGTCCTAATAGTTATCATATTTTACAGGTGAGAGGGTCCAATTTAATTTCCTCAGACTTACAAGCCTTTGCCTCAGCTGGACACCCATATATGTATGAAAATGCTTTAAATTGGACTTGCACTCATTTCAAAGCTCATATAGGGTCCTAATAGTTTCATGTGTGGGTACTATGTTGAGTATATAAGCGTGAAATTTGTTAGCATTCCCCCGGAGAGATAATGGTAAATATAAGTTAGTTATTATACTTTCAACAATATCATTTAGTGTATGGTTCTCCCTCTCATATACACCATTCATACGGGGTGAAACTTTTATTGTATACTGAGTGACTATGCCACACTCCTTTAGGTATTTTTCTAATATTACTTGACCTTGTTCACCCGATCTGTCATATCTACCATAAAACTCACCACCATAGTCAAATCTAGCAATTTTAATACTTTTACCAAGTTGTTTCTCAACTTTGATCCCTATAAACCTGTCCAAAGCCTTAAACATTTCATGAATGAGGTAGAGGTATCCAAAATGAGAGAAGTCATCTAAAAATAATATAAAGTATCGATGTCCATTCCATAAGTTCATTGGATACGACAACATATACCTGTATATATTAATTCTAAGACTTCAGTCACTTTGTATTCCCCTACCCTTTTTGGTTTTGGTTTGTTTCTCTTTGATACACTCGACATATATGTACCAAAGTTAGAGTATTCTTGTCGACTTAATAAACCTTTAACTACAAGCTTGTCCATCCTAAATTTGGATATATGACCTAATTTATTGTGCTACAACATGGAGGAGTTTTCAGATTTAGTAATCTTATTTGGTACAAGTTATGCATTCATAGGAATTTTGTTATTATTAAGAATATTTAACAATTATAAACTATGTAACCTTATCCAACTGTTATGACCAACAATTATATTATTAAAAGAGAGAGTAAATTTATTGTTTCCCATAAGACAACAATATATATACAAGTCTAAAGCCGGAAATGAAATTAAGTTCCTTCCAAAAGTGGGAAGTGGGAACAAACATTACATTCTCTAAAAAATAATACATGTCCAATAGAAATTTATAAATTTAAATCACAAATTTTCAACACATGGAATGAGCTCCTGTCTATTGTGAAAATGGATTTTTCATCCTTACTTAGCAGTATGTTCCTCAACGTACCCTGCAAAGAAATATATACATGAGTTGTTGCAGCCGAATCAACCCACCATGTATTTTTTTCCACAAAAGCCATATTACTTTCTAAAACAACCAAATATGTGAGAGTATATTTGTTTAACATGTAAGCCTTTCTTTTTTAGATGTTTTTTCTCGTCGCAGAAAAATACCAACCAACCGTCGATTCCTCATGATATTTCTTCTTAGTCGAACCATTACTTGGTCTTTTGTAATTAAATTTTCTCTTAGGCCTCATCCCCTTTTTGGTTGCTCTAATGTTCATTTTAGGCATTACCTATTTAATCTTTTTCTCCTCTTGTGCAGTGTGTGCAATCAACTCACTGATTATCCACTTTTTTTCGCGTGTAATTATAAGTACACTAAAAAGTGAACTCCATCACATATTATTTAGGTAAGTCTACGTTGACTGACTTTAACTTTTGGACAATCGTAGACATTCCCAAAATATGATCGCGGATTTTACCTTTACCGATATAGTTTTTGGTAGAGAGTTTATTAATGAGACGTTACTTCTCTACCTTGTCATTCTTAACAAATACTTTCTCAATTTCCTTGAAACATTTTGTAGCATGGTAGCATGTCTTGGGACATACCCCACGAAATGCAATTAGTATTTCTTGAAGCATAATGTTCATACATAACCGATTAGACTTTTCCATGCTCTTTAGTTTCGCCGGGTGTACTTTCCTTACCAAAAGCAGTTGGTTGGGTTTTTTGAATGCATGGTCATATTTCTGAACAAATAAATATAGTAGCATATTATATTATCATTGGTTAATATTAATGTCATCTAGTCTGGTGGCTTATTCCCCAATGGATTGAAACCCAAAACATTCATTGGTAAAACAAAACAAATAACACACACACAAAATAGTTTTTCTATATAACAACTAACATGCTTGAACATGGTATATATATGTAAAACATAATATACTATAATAATAATATAGTGAAGGGAAAATCATACTAGCATGTATTTATGAGTTTAAGAAAATTACCATGTTCATTATTCTAATTTTCTTAAGTACCAATAAAATCCTCTGAATGACTCATTTCACTTATTTAAATTAAAATAACCTTATTTTGTTTTTCTAAGTACTGTTGAAATCCTCAAGATGACTGAATTCACCTACTTAAAATTAAAAAATTGAAGGAGTAATTTAATTTCTAAAGTATTTGATAAACCCTCCGGATAACTAATTTCGCATACTTAAATTAAATAATGACGTGAACCATTTTTAGGATATTTTATTCAGTTCATGATCAATCAAACCCAAACCTTCCATAGGGCCGTCAATAAATTAAATTAACCCCTTGAACATTTTCGATGATTCATCTACTGGAATAAAAAACCTTAGTCATGCATATTCATTTAAACAGTATAACACTTACACAATTAATTTCACAAACACATGTAAAATGCAGCATTCCTAAATATATTATCATTGCAATCTATAAAAATAATAACTAATTTGTTCTCATGAATAGTTTTTCAATTAATAGTATTGCGATGAATAGCGTATTCGAAAAATATTCACAATATTGTTCATCTCCTGGAAATATTGTTCACAGTATTGTTCATCTAGCCAAAAAGCATTGTTCATAGTATTGTTCGTCTTCAGTAAAATCGATGTTCACCTTCGGAAAAAAATAATCCAACCTTCTGTTGTTGCCATGAAGAAATCTATCCAACCAGCGGCAGGTTACAGTTTACCTCACAAGCCATGACATTCATCTGCACCGCCAGCAGTTCGCTGACCATGATGAACATCATCGGAAAACTCTTCGAAACACCATAGATGAAACACATTTTGTTATTTTTTATGGTATGGATAAAGTAATCCCAGCTGAAATGGCTCTGCCATCCTACATGGTTTTCAGTTTCCCTAAAGAAAGAATACGGGCCGAACTAGATTTTATCAAAGAGAAAACAATAAAGGCACACCTGCGAGTCCAATATTACCAAACTCTCATGAGAAGCAGGTACATTTCTAAAGTTCGAAGACGTGACTTCACGGTGAGGGATAATATTTTAAGGAAAAAGTACGCTAGGATCTTAATTGTTATCATCGTCTGGCCAACTAAGGTTGTAACTCTTTATGAAGATTTCTATCATGGTTGAACCATTCAATCCATACGTTGAGCCTCGCTTTAACCAACCACGATTAGCACGATTTACATAATACTTGGTCTAACTCTTATCATCTATTTAGAGCCGCATACTCTAATCTCCACCAAATAAGGTTGGAATGCTATTGTGAAGCTGAAGACATCGAATTATCCATACACTTTGATTCAATCATAGACCAATTATGAATTGAAACATTTTATAAGGATTCGAAAGAAAATGAATCACACAGACTTTAGTGATATTGTATCACATTTACTCAGAAAAAGTTATACTGTTTTGTTAAGGACTTCGGGCAATACCAAAGTGAGAACAAATTAGGGATTGGTTGATGCTAAATTTGGAAGAAAATTTCAATATGATCAATCAAACCTTAAATTAATTGAAAGAATCCAGTATATATCATACATCCAATTTATTAAATTAATTAAACATGATTTTCAATAAAAATAAACCATTGTAAACATGATTTTTATATAAACCTTAAATTCATACCCTAATCAAGTCAATTAAACACATAATTCCCAATGATATGGATTTTTTACAGTAAAGCAAAACATACTTGATTGAATTATAGATAAAATCCCAGTTATCTTATGAATCATAAGAGCGTCTGAGGCTCTGATACCAATTGATAAACCTAATTCAATCACATCAAATTAGTCTGTCAAACATGCGGAAAATTATTAAACCATTGTATACTTTTTTTTATTATAGAATAAACTAAAAAGACTAACTATTTTACTTATTTCTATTATCCATAATTATTTTTCAGATTCTATTGCTCTTGAATCATGCTTTAGAGTTCTTTAAGACTCTTTTTCTTTAAAATAGTTTTTAGTCTTCCTCATACTTAATATGGTGGTTCAAACTATTGTCGGGGGTGATTCCATTTCCGAGATTACAAATTCTTCTAGAAATAGGCATGCTAGAAGCTTAGAAGACCAGTTCTAAGGGAGAACCTCACCTTAAATCAGTCACGGTTCTTACTATTTTTTTTAAGATGATGACTTGCAAAGTGTTGTTGGCCCTCACGAGAAAGCCGTTTTGATTAATGTTTGTGTATGAGTTGATGAATATGTAAGGTTTTGATGGATACGTGAAGTTTTACTAGTATTTTTCTCTAAGGAGCCTATAATCAGATAAAGAATCCCTTAACTATACACCACTTAGTCTGAACCATAGTTGGGTTTACCGGGGCGACCGCTAAAGCTACTGAGGAGTTTAAATTTTTTTTATTATGGGTGGAGATGACTTCAAGAAGATGGTTCATGTACTCTTTATGGTAGTAGATCACCTAACTTTATATAATACAATCTTTGTTATGTATTGACTCGACCGTATGCATATCCAACAGTTCCTGAAATATGTGCTAAAGTACATGGTAGGAGTTTTTTTTGAGGTAACCAGAATTTTACGAGGATATGTTGTGTGGTTTTATTGGCGCTAAAGAATAATGATAAGAAATAAGTTAAGGGTAAATACATGAAGGGAAATAAACCCATGGAAGAATAGCTGCCAAAAACTTGGAAAGTCCATATATATGAGGAAGGCTGACCCAACGGTTAGTTGAACTTGGAGGTTTTGATATATTTAATGAGCCAAAAACTGCCATTAAATCTTAGGCTTTGGCAAATTTTATCACAGAGTTCCACGCTAAATTCCCTGAACCATTATCTGAAGCTACATGGTCGGAGTGGATAATCTAAACTAACAGAGGTGGAGTGGATAATGAACCAGGTTATCCATTTTGATTTCCAGGATTCATATAATAAAATTGAGTATGAGCCAATAATCATCGGGCTTTGTAGGCCTCATGTCTATGGGGAAAATATGCTATATTTGATAAGTAATTAACATGTTCTAATTAACAATGATCTAGGGCAGGCTGAAGCGCACAAGGAAGACTTGGTCAAATATTTTAAGGTACTGAAATCTCACGCGCAACTCTTCGAGATTGTCAGTCTTGAACAAGTACAAAAAGTGAAAATTTTCCAAGAAGATTTGTTGGCCTTGATAGCTTGCTCTGAAACCAAGTTGTGGGTCACTTTGTAAAAGCATCCTTAAATCCATAAAAATCACAAGCCAAGTCATGAGAAGACTTTTGAGCTAAGATTTGTGGCATCTAGAGACTGAAGGTTTAAGATCGTAAAGTTTCTGGAAAATGGTATTTTCCTGAAGGATAGAAGCGCGGCGTGAAGGTTAAAATTCCGGACGCCAATATTTCTCATGATAAACAGGATTTTGTATAAACAAGGGTTAAGTCAGCCTACTTTGATGAATGTGTCCCGAAAAATAATCATGGTTTCAAAAGAGCTTCATTATGGGTTTAGATTAACATTCTACAGTTTTAAGATGTAACACAAAGGGTCTAGCTGGCAATGTTTTTTTTCCTACTATACTATTATATGTTAAGGACTTAGTGAATAATGTGTGATCCTTGCCAGATATTTGCCAATACAACTCATTGTCATGTCGTTCCGCTTGACTCGATCTCTGAGGCTCTATGTTTTTATAGATGAGGCTTTGAACTGGTCAGACACTACCCAGCGCTTCAGGAGACCGTAGGTACAAAATTTGTGTTGTGAACTATTTTCCTAAGTTGATAAAGACCGAACCACTCCTGTGGGATAACTGCAAAAACATTATCAACTTTATCTTGATTAACACTTTTCATAGGTTCAAAGTTCCAAAGTCGATCACCACGGACAATGGTCTTTAATTCAAGAATGCGGAGATTGTTACTTTATGTTGAACCAGAAGAATAAGAAACATTTTTCTACTATTTTTCATCCTCAGGAAAACTAAATAAGTAGAGGTCACACTGAAGCATTTTGGATAATTTTAAGAACAATCTAATAGAGGCCGCCAAGAAATGACCGAATTATCTCCAAAATGTTTTATGGGCTTATAGGAAAACTCTTCGGAGCACCGTAGATGAAACACCTTTTGTTATTGTTTATGGTATGGATGAAGTAGTCCTAGCTGAAATGGCTCTGCCATCCTACATGGTTTTCAGTTTCCAAAGAGGGAAATAAAGAAATAATAAGGGCCGAACTAGATTTTATCAAAGAGAAAAAAATAAAGGCACACAGGCGAGTCCAATATTACCAAAATCTCATGAGAAGCAGGTACACTTCTAAAGTTCTGAGGCGTGACTTCACGGTGAGGGATAATATTTTAAGGAAAAAGTACGCTAGGATCTTAATTGTTATCATCGTCCGACCAACTAAGGTTAAAACTCTTTATGTAGATTTATATCATGGCTGAATCATTCAATCCACACGTTGAGCCTCGTTTTAACCAACCACGATTAACACGCTTTATATAATACTTGGTTTAAGTCTTATCATTTATTTAGAGCCTCATACTCTTATCTTGACCAACTAAGGTTGGAATGTTATTACGAAGCTGACAACATCAAACTATCCATACACTTTGATTCAATCCTACACCATACATGGATTCGAAAGCAATTGAATCACACACACTTTAGTGATATTGTATCACATTTACTCAGCAAAAGCTATAATTTTTATTAGGGACTTCGGGCAATACCAAAGTGAGAACAATATTAAATGGGAAAATATTTATTAATTTGTTAACTATGTAGGCACCTTGTGAAAACCTTCATGCACCACCAGGATATACAATAGTATGCAACAAGAATTTAGTTCTAAATAAACTATATATAAATCACAAATTCACATATGGTAGAGCATGATGTTTTTTATGTTCCATAGATGTTGGCGTTTCCTCCCTTCATCATCTACAAGTTTTTAAGTTCTTACCTTGATCCTTTTAGTCATTGTGTAAGGTCCTTCCTGGTTTGGACCAAGTTTGTTGATCCTCTTGCAAGAACACTTCCCCTGAAACCTTGTATCCTACTTTAAATTTGGGTCTTAGAATCTTTAAAGTGTACCCGCTTCTAAAGATATTTTGGTAATATTGGATCCTTATATTGGTCGTTGTTCTTTTTTCCTCAATCAAGTCAAGATTAGCTTTATTATAATCCTTGTTTCCTTGTTGAGAGTAACCAAAAACCCTGAAAGATGCTTGTTATTTTTTGTTGGGAAAGATGAATTCATGGTGTACACCGAGTCAAATGGGGATTAGCATGTGACGGTTCGATGAGTTGTTTTGTATTTCCATTATACATTTTGAATGTAGTTTGGACATTTTTCTGCAACCCTTGTTAGGTTCTTCTTTAGTCCTTCTAAGGTGATTTGGTTAATAACCTCTAATTGATTGTTTTCCTGAGTGTGAAAATAGGTTGGAAAATGTTGTTATATTCCTCTAGTTTGAAAAAAAATAAGTTATCTCAACGTTGTGGAATTAAATATCGTTATATGTGGTGATTGACTTTGGAATTCCACAACTATAATAAATATTAGTTAAAATATAGTTAATCACATTCTTGTTCATTATCAAGGAGAGTGTTTCGGCCTCTATCCATTTTGAAAAATAATCCACAACAACAATGATATGCATGTGATCTTCTGAAGTGTTGGGTAAAAGTCTGATTATATCAATTCCCCATCTGTAAAAAAGAAAAGCTTCATTGAACAATTTTAGGGGTACAACTGGACAAAATTGTGATGGAAAAATACACGAACATTCATACTTTTTACTAAGTATTTTGCATCGGTTAATATTGTTGGCATGTAAAAACATGTGGTCAAAATTTATGAGTTAATATTTTGAATCCGCAATGTGCTGAACTGGCCCCATAATGCAGCTCTTTCAAAACCATAAGATAATTTTCAGGGCCAAAGCACCCCCAACAAGATTCAGCTTAATTTTTTGTTTGTATTAGCTTTCCCTTAACAAAAGGAACACTTTCACCTAAGATTTTAACCTTTGGTCTACAGCCTTATCGATAGGATAGGTAAAATTATTTTAAAAAGTCTAAGATTTCTGACCTCTGATCTTGATCCTCAAGCACACACACATTAAAGGTTTTATCCAAAATTGGTTAATGTTATTTGTCAATTGATGGATGCACCTGCATGGTGACCCAAGGTTTGGTCACAAAGCATGCTATCAAATTTTCCAAAACATTTTCCACCATCAGGACTTTCTTATAATAAATACTTTCAAAAAATTATTGCTTGCCTCTTCAAAGACTTTAGGTATTTTATCAAGTTCTCATTGTGAACCTCCGCATGTATGAGATTGTGATTAATCAGAAATTATGAGTCTCTTATTAACCGAACTCTATTCACTTTGCAAATATGGTCCAACTGAACCCCTATAATAACTCATTTTGACTCAACTTTATTGTTTGATACTTGGAAACCAAACGATAGTCCTGATTCATCATTTCTTTGGAATGACTCACTAATTGCACCCTAAATCCACAAATTTATACATTTGATCCTCCGTCAGTTCGAACTAACCAATCTAGCTTAGATCTCTCACATGATGGTTTGGGTCTTTCAGCGTGAAACTCTGTTGGTAAATCGGTTAAGACCTGACCTTTAATAGCTATTCTCGACTCATACAAGATGTTAAAATCCTTAAGATTTACCGACCATTGGGTTAACTTTTCTGATATACCAGGTTTTCGCGAAATGTTATGAAGTGGAAAATTCTTTTGAAGCACGATATAATATCCTTAAAAATAAGTTTTCATTTTTCTTGTCGCGCCGATCAATGTTAGAGTTAGATTTTTCAGATGAAGGTATTATGTTTCCAATGACAGTAGGCTCATGGGATATGCTTGGAAAACATTTCTGAAGAAGAGAGATGTTGTTTGATCTTACCAAATGCTTAGTCACATTCTTTGGACCACTGTAAATTGTTAGGCTTTGTCAAAACCTGAAAAAAAACACTTATTCGAATAACGAAAAATGAACTTGTTGAGTGTTGTGAGCCTACCTATTAAAATATCCACATATATGATATTATGGGGCGGGTTCATAGAGGCCAAAAACTTTAACTATGAGGAATCAAACTCTATTATCTTTAACTAACCAAATAGCCGAGGAAATTCCCAGATCAAATGATAAAAATATTTTTTTATTGAATTTTAAATTAACATATTTTAAATTCCCAGACCAGATTGGAGATGTGCTTTGAATATTTAATCATTTTCTATCAACATGTCATCTATATACATCTCAATTCTTCTTATATGAATGGAAAATGCCTTGTTCACTAACCTTTGATAAGGCCACCCTCGCATTTTTCAAGATAAAATGGCATGACCTTGTAAAAGTGCATAGCCCCGATCAGTAGTGAAGGTTGTGCTTTATTGGTATGGAAAATGAATTTGGATCTGTTTGTAACCAAAGTACGCATCCATAAAAGATAAAAGTATATTTCCTAAAGTTAAATCCACCAACTTGTATACCGTCGGAACTAGAAAAGGGCTATTTGAACAAGTTGTATTCATATTCGTGAAATCAATGCACATTACTCAACTCTCATTTTTTTTATTCACTAGGACCAGGTTAGCCATTCAGGTGACATACTGTGATTATGTGATACAACATGCATCTGACATCCTATCCACATCGGTAACTATGGTCGTGAACTTTTCAATGGAGAAAGATATTATTTTCTAGGATACTAGTCTTGCGTTCGGGTTAACTGATAACTTGTGACAAATAATATCAGTTAGAACCCCGGTGACATCTTTGGTGGACCATGCGATAACATCTAATTTTTGAACATAAATTGAATCAATTACTCTCTTAAATATCTTGATAAAAAAGTTTCAATCTTGTTCTTTCATTCCCCCGAACAAATACGCATTGACATTTTCCCTCGAAATAACAAAATTGAAGGCTTCCTTAGGGCCGTCAACAGCTTTGCTACCACTTTGAAGCCCCGAAAATGGTTATTATTTTGTATTTTCTTCATTATTCTCTTATTTATTTTCTTATTTAATGTTAAAGATTATGTGCATCACTCCCCAACCATTTTCTGAACTCTGGACTACCTCAACTCTACACCTTTTGATATACTTAAGTCATTGATAAATGGTCGAAACGGAAGCATGTATACGATCAAGGTAAGCTCTGCCAAAAATTGCATTATAAAAGATAGAATGATATGCTAGAATAAAAATTAATTGAACCATTTTATTAAACTCAACTATTCTTGACACAATATCTATTTTAAATTCTTCAGTGATAATGACACTTGCCCCGATAAAGCCAACCACTGTTCTATTTGAATGTTGAATAATTAGAGGACTCATTATCATGTCATAAATCGCCTTTATAATATGTTAGTTAAACTCCTCGTATCAATGAAGAATTTACGGATCTCTTCACCCTCAATAATTGCGATTATTTGAATATCATCCTTATGAGGGCTAATAATACATTGGAGGTCATCATCCTTGAAAATAATAGTGGGTAAGGACCCCGACTGAGATGGGGTGAAGTTATTCCTTAGAAATGAGATTTCTCATACTCCAACATGTCTCTTTTTAGACAAATTAGTGATCTCTAAAAGTTGAATATCCAGTAACAATATTAAGAAACCCAAAAAATAAACTCAAATCATCATCTCCTTATGTAGTACGCACAGCGTGATTGTTCATATATAGGTAAAGATATTCACTTGATAATTCAAATATCATCGCCTCTGGTAAAAAATGACCACGTTGGAATTTTCTTGTTTTGGAACAATCATCTAGGTTCCCGATCCTCCAGCTTTGGCGAACCCCGAATTGTTCCTCATACTCCTATAATATCCACCGTTGTTGTTTTTTACAAACTGCAATATCTTTATTTATCAATGAAACTTTAAATATCCTCCGCTAAGGATATGAAATCTTTAGTCCAATGACCGATATCTTTATGATACTTGCAAATAATATTATTTATGTCCTCCCAAGGCTTGGTTATTGGGGGAGGGTTCAGGTATGACACGTAATTCTTAGTTTTATGAAACATTGCTGTTACACTCTCAGTCAGATCAGTTTAGTTATCGTGTCTTAACCATTTGTTTTTTTGGCTCCCTCTGACTATGGTGGCGTTTTAGACTAGAATATATGATAGTTGCTTTTACACGTCCTGATATTAAGCTTGAAGTGGTCGAAATTGAACATGTATCACATGAGGATGAGGAAGACATAATTTAATCCGTTGGTGTTGCATTTGTACATGCGATTCTAGGTACACAATCGAAGTGATTATTTGAATCGTAGTGGGTGGTTGGTAATTTTGTTGAGGTTGATCTTCTAAAATTAACCAAAGGCACATGATTTCCTCGATTATGATATGTGATTCTATATGTACTATTAGAGCTCGAAATGTCAAAGCTCTTATCTTCATAATATCCTCAGCAAATACAAGCCACATCCTCGTTGTAGTATTCAAGACCATTCTTTGTTTTGAAAAAATGTCAGGTGTAATCCATCAAGCTTTCCTCGTTCTCTTGTTTACAATGCATGATGTGATTTCTATGAAACTTATACTATTTTCTTCCAGCCAGTTGATATCTTAAAAAGGTTCATAGAGTATCAAAATTAGCAATCGACAAGGGGGGCAACTAATTAAACCATGTTAAGGCATTAACCTTGAAAGTCACTGAGAAAGCTCAATACAGAAGTCGTCTGTCATATTCGAAATACATCATGACGTTTTGGAATTCCTTGATGTGGTGTTTTGAATCACTACTTCCATCATACATTTTCATTTCAAAGAGTTCAAATCTTCTCGAGAGCTCACCAGCTTAGATATTGGGGGCATAGGGGATATAATCTTTCGATACACCTAGCTGTAAAAAGGGTTATTCAAATCACCATATGGAGCTAAAGATGGGTCTACATAATATTGTGGCCCTCTTTGATACATAGGCCTTTGGTAGTCATACTGCATTCCCTGTCCTGAAGCCTTCTACTAAAAATAAATAAGGTTACGACCCATATGTTGAAAACCAACCTATGGAACAGAAGTGAGAGGGATCGTATGCTATTAAATATCGGATGTAAGAACAATTTAGAGAGCTGATACATGATGTTGGCTTACTAGTTCAGTTTCAACTTATATTGTGCCCGTTGCAGCCACCAACATGTCATTTGATGTTCTTATTTACTTAGTATCATGTTTTATGTGAGTCTCACTCTTAGACTGTCAAGATCTCCAGTACTTGATGTGTTTAGTACGCTCATAGTCCCTTTGGTGAGACCTCCTATGGGTGAAGATAGACGTTTTTCATCATTTAAATAATGCTCATCCTTTAAAGTAAGTGATAGATATCAGTTGTTTTACCCGATACTCCCGTTTTAATATTTTGTAACTTCACTACAAACTGTAGGGCCTCGTGAAATCCGCATTATCGACTTCAGTTGTTTTAGTTTCAGTTTCAACCAGGATTTCCAATCCCATGCCAAAATTCCTCGTAGCTAACGCATCCTTCTCAGCCTGAAGTGTTGACAATTCAACCAATGCTTCCTTCTCAGCTCAAAATGTTGCCACTTTGACCATAAAATGACGTCTTTGCTCTACTTAATATGACTTTGAAAGTTTGGAGTCAAGAGAATTACTCGATCTTTCCCATATTATTTCAATCCATCCCCCGGGTAAATGATGTGTTCGTTGCTCATTGGGTATCCATATTGTCATAATATACTACACTAATAAAAAAAATAAGAGTTATTTTGGAGGTTTGGTTTTGAAAGATTGCTTATGAATACCATTTAGAATATCACTTCCATTATGGTCACCACTAAAGATTCTCGGTTCAGTAAGTTTGTTTTAGTAAACATTCATGGAAGACTTCTTACGGATCCATAAATTCCAATAAAATCACATGGTGATTTATCACGACCATCATGAACAACACAAGTATCATCAGTCGTAACATTTTGTCACCAACTGTGATCAATAGCGTGAATTCTCCAATATTAAAGGTTAAATGTCCTCCAAATTCATAAGTTTGGTCCTTTCAAATAGTAACTTAGAAATTCATACACTCTAATAATATATAGACTCTAAATTATAATCATCGAGCTACTTTTTTCCACAACGACACGTCAAATTCTAGCTTTTAAATTCATGATCTTAATTTTTAGAGAAAAGTACCAGTAAATACCTCCTCAACTATTTAATTACCCAGTGGTACCCGTTTTTTGGATAATGTAACTTAGTACCTCGAATTGAAATTTAAACAAAAATATCCCCGACCAAATATACCCGCTGGTACTTCGAGGTGTTTGCAATTCTCAGAATATCATGAGAATTGTTTGCAACTCAGGATTTCGTGAACAACTCTCAGAATATCATGATAATTGTTTGCAACTCTCGGGATCTCTTGAACAATTCTCATGATATCATGAGAATTGTTTGCAACTCAAGATTTCCTGAACAACTCTCAGGATATCATGAGAATTGTTTGCAACTCTCAGGATTTCCTGAACAACTCTCAGGATATCATGAGAATTGTTTGCAACTCAAAATTTTATGAACAACTCTCAGGATATCATGAGAATTGTTTACAACTTGGGATTTCCTCAACAACTCTCAGGATATCATGAGAATTGTTTGCAACTCAGGATTTCCTGAACAACTCTCAGGATATCATGAGAATTGTTTGCAACTCATATTTCCTGAACAACTCTCAGGATATCATGAGAGTTGTTTGCAACTCTCAGGATTTCCTGAACAATTCTCAAGATATCCTGAGAGTTTGTTACCGGTGAAATTTTATTTTAAAAAAAATAAAAAAAATATCATAAATAGATTTAGTATTGTTCATTTTGAAAAAACAAAAGTGATGGTACTTTCATTTATTTTTTCGAGCTCCGATTTGAAAGATATGAATCTTTTAAAAATAAAATAAAAATAAAAAGTAGGAAAGAGAAATTTTGGTTACGTGGTTGTTCATGAATGGTGAGGGTAGTTAGGGTATTACAATAATGTTAGGTACTAGGTGGTAATTAGGTAGTTGAGATGGGTATTAAGAAATAATTGATCAAACAATGGGTACTAGATGACAATAAAATAGTTGAGTAGGTACCTTAGGTGTAATTTCCCTAATTTTTATGGCATCTATATGAGATGTCTTCTTCAAATAAATTTTATTTACTTTATGCATTAATTCTATATGACTTGCATTAATGAAGTTAATTTTAAATATAACATACAATTTTTCATTTGTTATTTATGAGCTTACAAAACTAGTTTTCAAAAATTGGATGCATAAAATCAAAAACAAAATAAAAATACATGTATGAATATGTGGAAAAAATATATGATATATGAATAAAGACGCATAAAATTATATATATATATATATATATATAATTATGTTTCAAATATTAGTAGTTTAAAGTTTTTCAACACATATTAAGGAAGTTAATCATTTTTTTTTCTTCAAAAATAAATTTAATTAGTAAATTATGTAGTTAGTTAAATATTCGTTAGTACAAAATAAAATAAATTTATTTAATATTCATTAGAAATTTAAAGCGGCAAATTATTTGATACAATTTCTTTTTGGTTTGTATCATTACTTTATGTGAATCAAATGGAGTAATAATATTTTAGTTGTTTACGTAATAAGAGGTTGCGTTTGAGTAACCTGGTCGATCTATTTTTATAAAATAAGTTTTATAATTTTTATTAAAAATACTAAAAATAGTTTATGCGTACATTTTAATTCTCCGAGTGGTCTACATATTCAATATAATATAATAGATAAATGCATATTTAATATGAGAGAGTTATTTATAATTATGTGAAAAGTTATTTTTACTTTTGATACGTAATTTTTTATATAACTTAGTTAAAGGAGTTCAAAACATCATGAAATTAATTATTTCAAATTATGCATCAATTTTATTTTTAAAGCATGTAGTAAGTTCATTTACAAAATATCGTGCGAATAAAATTAATGAAATGTACATCAATTATATTTGTAAAATATACAGTAAATTTACTTGCGAAATATTGTAAAGTATTGCAAAACATGTTTAGAGTCTTGCGGATACAATAAACCATTGCTAAATATACATCAAATTTGTTTGCAAAATATTGAAAAAATAATTTACAAAATAACGTAACAAACTCGGTTCCCAAAACCAATTCGAAACGACATGTAACTAAAATATAGATTTTATTGTAACAAAATATCATGTAACCAAATTACAACAAAACAACATATAACCAAATCTTAATATGGTTTTACGAAATTGAAAATGCTTATTTTCTTATTTTCAGAACTTGGTACAACGAATCAGTAATTTTCAAACCCTAAAACCTACAAAACTCACAAATCAAAGAAAAAAAACTACATTCAAGAAAAAGATCATTATTTCAGAGAAACGATGTAGCTTCGAGTGAGAGACGAAGCTTTTGTATGTGTGGAAGAGGAATAATACTTATATAAAGCATATAGTTATGAAGTAACGACGTGATAGTCGAGTATTTTAGAGAAAGAGACGGTCGCAATTGTTTGAGTTTAAAGAGACATACGAGATAACGTCGTGATTATTATATTTAGAAAAACAAACAAGAGGAAAAAGATTTTAGTTATTATGTGAAGTGATATTAATATAAAAATAATAGTTTTGATATAAAACTTGGTATATATATATATATATAATAATAATTAGTAATTTAGATTATATAATATGAATTAATAATAATGAACTTGGATATTTATTGATTACTTCACCCATTTAAAATTGTTAATTTATTCTTTATTGAATAATATTATTATATTTTGTTATTGAATAAGTCTTAAATATGATTGTATTCATGTCTTTAACGATGGGTTGTGCAGCCAATTAAATGGATGGTTTTGATATATATATATATATATATATATATATAATTTTAATTTTTATATGACATTAAATCATATTATAATCCATGTATAAATTTTATTGGAATCAAATTATAATAATTCATAACAATCTTAAATATAATTGTATCTATCGTTGTGGCGATTGGTTGTATAGGTTTACCACCCAAAATCCAGTGAGGTTCATTGTTATGACATAAGAAAATACTTATTAAATGATAATTGTAGTAGATGGAGAGATAAATCAGAGGCAACTATATAAATTTCTGCCCTATCGGAGGTGGAAACAAACGAAAAATATTTTTGAGTGACAAATCCTTTCGTCTGTTTCAATACCGTTTATCCAGCAATTTCTCTTCCATCTTATATAAAAAATAATATTTAGTAACAAAGATAAGATTTACTAGAAATTTGAGCATATTAGATAAAATAGACGACGAAACAAAAACGAGACAAACTAAAACAAATAGAGAAATTTTGAATGGTTTTTACAACGTAAAAAATAAAATAATAACGAGTCTAAAGAGTTAATGATGAGCTATTTAAAAACAAAGATTTCCATATTTTGGTCGATCCTAATTAGACATATGTACAACATGCGAAGACAGTCTCAAAATCCGTGAAACGTCTCTTAATTTAAATATGGGCACGAAACTAAGCTAATGTACTTCGAAATGAACAACACATGTAAAATGACTTACTAATACACATATATGTCGGTGCATAGACTTGAAAAAACTTTACAAATGAATAACCCTGTATCTATTATCATTCCTTCTAGCCGACTAACATGTCAAATGAGGACCTTTTGAACTAGAAATATACTAGTTTGCTCAACTTCAACCGATCTTAGTATCAAAAAAGGCTTGAACTTGTATATTAATTAAACTACTGAATAATTTTAAAACTATCACTCTGACATTGGTTTGATTAACACATCTATGTGAAATCTCATAAGCTAGTAAATCGTGTCAAAGTGCCTTAACCTGAGGTTGTATCAATATCAAAATAAAAGCTATGTCGTGGGTAGACATTAAGCCAACGAAAAAATCTATACCAGTTCCATAACCACAAAACAATTTAGTTCCATAACCACAAAACAAGTTTGGCATAAACTGAAAGCCACCCACATTGGATGATCTAATCAAATATCGGCTATATTTTTACAAGTTTGGCATCAACCAATAGTTTTTGAAACTATTTTGTTATTGGTCCGATCAGTTAGCCAAAAATTAGTTGGCACCAAACTAGATTTCACCAATTTCATATAGTCTTAATAATTTGATCGATACGATCCAACCTATATAACTAATTGTATTTTTTTTATAATTTTATTCACTCCACAATTTCATATACATAAAATCGAAGGTGTTTTAATCTTGAATGTCCACATATATAAGAAAAAATTGTATAAACATTTATGTGTAATTTGAATCATGCGGTGAATAGAATAGACAGTAAATTATAAATATCAACAAAAATATTTTTAAAACAAATAATAAATAAATATATTCATTTTGTTAAACTAATAAAAAATAATTAAAACATTTTAAAAACAAATTTAACATTTATTCAAGGCATTTTTTTAACAAATAATAAATAAAACAATCACTTTGAATTTGTAAAACAAAAACTTTACCCACCAACTTTCGTATGCTAAACAATATTTGTTTCATTTCAAAATCGTATTACATAACACCCCACTATAAAACTCAAAAGTACGTTATAATATATTTAGAAACTCAATCCTTTATTATATAGTAATTTTTTTAAAGAAATATTATTTAAAAAAAAATTGAAAATTTACTTCTTTTTTAAAATATTATTATATTAAATAATCAAATTGTAAAAAAAAAAAACCAACTTCCAAATTATTATTCATTAATAGTGTCTATTTGTATGTTTTTTATTTGTTGCGTTACTTTATCGGTTTAAACTGTTTCGGTCTAGATTTTCAACAAAACTCCTACGATGTATTCATTCGATATTTAATATCCCACCAGTATTAATGTCCAAGTTATTTTTTGTTCGAATTAATAAATTGGTATCCCTAAATATTAATTTTTTTCCGATATTACACATCTATTTAATTCTTCTATGTTCGCACTTTATTATCATTTATTATTATTTAACTATATTTACTATTTCAGTTTGTTTTTCGCTAAACCTATTCTACAAAATTTTATTAAAACAAAAAAGCTGAATCCGGTTCCAAAAGATAACTAGTCCGAATTTTTTGCTAATTTAAAAGTTAGGAAATTATCCTTGAGGTACCCACATAACTATTATTATATGATCATCTACTACCTAAGTTTAGTTTTATTATCTTTTAATACCCATTACAATTGTTAACTCACATTAAATATCTAACATTATTTTAATACTCTAACTACCCTCATCCTTCATCGATAACCAAATAATCAAAATTTCTCTATCTTACATTCTCTTTTTATTTTATTTTTTAAAAGATCTATATCTTTCAATCCGGAACTCGGAAAAAATATATAAAAGTACCATCGATTTTGTTTTTAAGATGAACAAAATTAGATCTATTGATGATATTTTTTTATTTTTTTCTAAATAAAATTTCACCAGTAACAACTGTCAGGAAATCGAGAGAGTTGCAAACAACTCTCATGTATGTTTTCCAAACAACTCTAATGGTGAAGGTACCAACGAGTATATATAGTCGGGGTATTTTTCTCTAAATTTTAGGTGGGAGTACACACTATCCTAATTTCGGATAGTGAGTAATTAGGTGGTTAAGTGGATATTTACTGAAGCTTCTCTCTTAAAAATTTACCAAAAATATATTTGTATTCCCTCCAAACAGACTTTCTCAACCGACAGTAAATTTTTCTGTAAAATTTTCGGCAAGTTGAATATAGATCGCACGAGATAAACAAAATTAATCAAAGAATAAAACAATAAAAGTTCAAATATATATATATATATATATATATATATATATATATATTTAAATTAGTTAACATTTTTTTAGATCAAATTTAGACGAAAAATAGGGGTAATATAAAAGTTAAAAAATTTAAGGTAAAAATTCTGTAATTATGACATATAGTTAATTAAATTCGGTCAAAATTAAACTTTAATTAGTTATAAATTTCAGTTATTTTTATGACCTAAAGACCAGGACATTTATAAAAATCAGGCATGTGTTATATGAATCTGAAACAGAATAAAAAATAAAATTTACAAAATAAAATCTTACATTAAATATAATTTAGTTTAATTAATTTTTTCTGTCACGAGACATGAAAGTAAAAGATGCCAAATCTAAAAGAAGGGACCCGATGCCAAATCCAACGGTTGATATCGCACCGATCCGATCTTTCTAATTATAAATGTACTCGTAGAGAATCAATACCCTTGGAGGACTTTAAAATGGTAGAAAAGTAAAATCACCTCACCTTCTTCTTCTTCATCACACTTCTTCGGTTTACTGTAGTATTTTCCCGGGAAAATACTCTCAGATAGAAAATAAGCGAGAAAGTGAAAATCGTTCATCACTGTAAAACTGTAACAAGAAATATAAGAATACATACATATACATAGATAGATACGGTTTTGTTTTTTCTTTTATATATATGGTATAGTGGATCAACAAGAAACCAAAGCCTTGCTTTGTACTCTTCTTCTTGAGATAGAGAGATAAAGTGAATTTGTTATCAATGGTGGATCCGAAGATAACTACTACTACTACAACAACATCATCAGCATCGTCATCAAACCTATCAGCTCCGTCAACGCCAAGATTAAATGTTCCACCGACGATGTCACGGCCGGTGGTCTCCGTTGAGACGCAGATCCGCCGGATGATAAACGTCAACCACCATCAGTCTCCGTCTCGACCGATATATTCTGATAGGTTTATACCTAGCAGATCGGGTTCTAATTTCGCTTTGTTCGATGTCTCGCCGGCCAAGGAAGGGAAAGAGGAAGGTTCGGGAGGAACTTACGCGGGGTTGTTGAGGGCGGCGCTTTTTGGACCGGAGACGCCGGAGAAGAAAGACCAGCTCTCGGGGTTTTCGCCCTCCAGGAACATTTTTAGGTACAAGACGGAGACGAGGATGTCGTTGGACTCGCTTTCGCCATTTGGATTCGACGATTTGGTCCCTGGGGTTAGCCATAGTCCAGCCAAGACTCCGAGGAAAGTGCCTCGATCGCCTTACAAGGTGAGATTGTAATTGTATATGAAAGAAAATTGTATTCCAATTGGTTTCTAATTTTGGTGTTGGATTCTTTGTACTAATGATATATGTGTTTTGTTGCTGTGATTAGGTTTTGGATGCACCGGCATTGCAAGATGATTTCTATTTGAACCTTGTGGATTGGTCCTCACACAATGTGCTATCGGTGGGGCTTGGGAATTGTGTTTATTTGTGGAATGCTTGTAACAGTAAGGTGGGTTTTTGCTCTAAACACATACTGACCCCTAAAGTTTGGATCTTGATCATGTTTCTTTGTTGCAGGTAACTAAGTTATGTGACCTAGGAGTTGATGACAGTGTGTGCTCAGTGGGCTGGGCTCAACGGGGAACACATCTCGCAGTTGGAACTAGCAATGGGAAAATAGAGGTATATTGTCGAATTTCTCAAGTTTTTTCATTTGTTTCTGCTAATTTCAACAAAATGGAGATTGTACGGATGATACTATCATGTATATGACACGAGAGGAAGACTGCAAGCTTTGATTACTTATATATGTTGAATTACTGGACTGGCATAAAAGTATGAGATTTCATCGGATATACAATCTCTTGTGTTTGTATTGTGGCTTTGTTAGTTTCGAAAGCTAGACTTAAGTCAACTTGATCTTATGGTATTTATGGTAACTAAAGATATTCTGGTAATGCTATAAGCATTGATGTCTCTACCATGATTGAAGGGCACTTTGTATCGTTGAGGCTGACTGATGTGGGAGTGTTTAATTGTGGATTATGTATCTAAGCTTGAGAGCATAAGTCAGTCTAACTGATCAGACTTTATGAAGTTTCCTAGAACCCTAAAAAAGTGATATTTCTTTCCCATTTTTGAGAAAAAAGAGGTTGAATTTTCTTCTGCTCTTGTCCTTATATACCCACTACCTGCTGGATATGAGTTGATTAAGTTTATTTGCTTCACCTTTGATCACTCTTTAGGATTTTGCCTTTGTAATATTGCTAAGATATAATTGCTCAACTGAGAATGAAATGAACTATAAATGCAGATTTGGGATGCATCGCGTTGTAAAAGAATAAGAACCATGGAGGGTCATCGGCTACGTGTTGGAGCCTTAGCTTGGAGTTCGTCTGTATTATCTTCTGGTAGTCGGGACAAGAGTATTCTTCAACGAGACATCCGTGCTCCTGAAGATTTTGAAAGTAAGCTGTCTGGGCACAAGTCAGAGGTAAGTCATTATGCCATTCAGCTTCGTTTAACTCTCTAAAGCTATCATATCCTTAGTTGTCGAATCCTGTTGTGTATCATGTATCGATTTTATATTTTTCTGTATTTATTGACGGTGACCATTTCAGTTAATCTAACTATTTCACCATTTCAAATCATCTCCAACCAAGTAACATAACCTATCAAGTTTAAAAAAACAAAAAACAGAAATGTAGGACATCATAAAACACTATATCATCGTCATAATCTATAAAGAATTAGAAAGATAGTAGTTAAAGAATTTGAAAGCTTTACAAAAAGGAAAAGAATTTGAAAGATACTAAATTACAGACAGCTAGTATTTTCTACTCATAAACCATAAATAGGCAACTATGCTACCTATATATTATTCATTTTTTTCTTATATTCGTTATGATCCAGGTTTGTGGACTGAAGTGGTCTTACGACAACCGTGAACTAGCATCGGGTGGAAATGATAATAGAGTATGTGGCTTTTAATGTGTCCGACTTATTACTCTTATTAAACATTGCGTACCTATAGGTGTTTATATTGTTCATATATTTGCAGCTTCTTGTGTGGAATCAACATTCGACTCAGCCTGTGCTGAAATACTGTGAGCATACAGCAGCTGTAAAAGCAATTGCTTGGTCTCCTCATCTCCATGGACTTCTTGCATCTGGAGGAGGTACAGCTGACCGTTGCATCCGTTTCTGGAACACGACCACTAACACTCACTTGACCTGCATGGACACCGGAAGTCAGGTAATATTCGTTGATATCTGTATTTCTAATCTATTATGGCTTTACACATACACAGATAGAAAGTTTCAGAAAAGTGAAATATAGGTTTAGTAATTGAGATGGAGTAGAGGATATTGATAGTCACATGAGAATTGTTTGTCTTGTTGGAGAAGTGTAGATTTTCTTTTGTTTTGTTATAGTCTATATTCTACTTTACCATCTAATAATTTTAGAAAGAGAACCATAGTTGGCACTTGGTATAATCATTAGCATACCTGGTCTTTTGCTATATCCTTCTACTTTTTGAGAGTTGGTGTGATAAGATCTGATAATTTTAAAAAGACAATGACACCTGGCACTCCATATAATTATGGAACTGGTGCCCATGGCATTGGTTAAGCTTATTTAGTTTAAAAATATTTACAATTAAATATTGAATTTTATTTATTTATTTTTGGAAAAAGTAAAATGCTTCTAAATCAAGTAACTTAATGATTGCTTAACTAGTGCCATAGACACCATTAGCAAAACCCTTTATTTGGATATCTTATTTTTCTCCGGAAAAGTGAAATCAATTTTATTTTCAAGTCAATACTTTTAGAGATGCTAGAGTAAAACTAAAAAGTAGTGAAGCCTTAGTTCACAAGCCTCAATAATTTTAGAGGGTATTAAGGGTTCGTTTGGTAGTTACTTATTACAAGAAAAGTTTGCTTGGGAGTTACTCGTTTAGCTTTTCATATGTTTTGTGGTAGAACTAATCATTAGATATTTTAATATAGCGCGACAACCTAGAAACTTTAAGAACAATACTTTTCTCCTAAATTCCGGTGAAAGGATATATAGGAGTAGTAAATAACTTAATCTTCAAGAGAAAAACAAGTTGTCAAGTCACATGCTGGATAAGAATTTAATCTTACTCCAGCATTGTTTAGTAGTTCATACATGCTAATGTTCATTTGAACACATAACAGGTTTGTAATCTTGCATGGTCTAAGAACGTGAATGAGCTAGTTAGCACACATGGATACTCTCAGAACCAGATCATAGTGTGGAGATACCCTACCATGTCCAAGGTACAAAGGAAAAAAAAACACTAAAATGTCCAGTAATTATTACTTGGATAACTTCTTTGTCTAGTATCTTATTTCTTTTCTTGGCCTTGCAGCTAGCAACTCTTACGGGTCATACTTATCGAGTTCTCTATCTTGCAATCTCACCTGATGGACAGGTAGTTAACCTCCTTATTGTCCTTGTCCTCTTTTTTACATTAAACAAACACAGACTCCATATGTGTGCTGCATTTGCTCATATCCTCTCCAAATTCATTGTAAACCGCAGACTATTGTCACTGGAGCAGGAGATGAAACCCTAAGATTCTGGAATGTCTTTCCATCTCCTAAATTCCAGGTACATAATAAATCCGACACTAAGGCGGTATAGTCTGTTCTATTTTGGTGGTTTAGCAGTGTTTGTGTCTGGTTCTGCTGCACAGCTGAAATATTACATGTCATTTAATGCAGAACACAGAAAGTGAACTAGGAGCATCTTCCCGTGGAAGGACTACAATCCGGTGACCCTCTGTGCAATAAGCCATCCTCTTCTTGAGATGCTTACTGCAAACTCCTCTGTAGCCGCAAGCCATCCTGTTCTTGGGCTGATCTCACACGTCACTGCAAACTCTTCTGTAGCCGTAAGCCATCCTGCTCTTGGGATGATCTCACACGTCAAGTTCTCGATGACCGAGCACTAAATTAAAAAAAATAAAAAATACCAAAGTGCAAGAATACAACAAAATCATAAAACACCATAAGTCAAGTTCTAGGCACTTTTTTTTGTTCACACTGATTCTTTGTTTCTTGTCTCGATAGAAAATGCTGGTGTATAGCTGGAGGAGATGTTATCATTTGATTATAACTTCTCCTTTCTATTGTTCCACGAAACTCATATAATATATATCAATAAATTATTTATTATACCACATTGAAGTTGGGTTTCTCTTGTTAGATATCTATTACTTTGTTAGATAGGCAACGCCAAATCTCGGCTCTAATAAGATCCCTAATGAAACTTCAAACTTTACTAAAATACCTCCCATAAATAAACCTTTTTTTTATCCAATATCTTTCTTCTCCGTTCTAGTTCTGGTGGTACAAAGTTTAAATCATATATAAATTCACAATTGAATTTTAATTATTAAAATCCAACAAAACAAACAAATTATTTTGACTTAAATGGTTAATTCTTCCTATCTTTTTCTATTCTGTAGATAATAAAACAACGGAAGATAAAGAACAAAAATTACACAAATTCTGCAATGTATAAACACATGGATTATCTTATACATGAATACGATTCAAATTTTCAAATAATAATTATAAAACTTCAGTTCTTTTCGAACATGGTAGAAATAGGTTGAGTTCATTGCCTTTTTGACAAAATATACTCCTCCAGTTCCAGAGGATGGGGATATAAGTTGTTTTTCTTGATCAATCTCGTCGATTTCGAGCATGGTAGGATTAGGTTGAGTTCATTATCTTTTTTACAAAAAATACTTCTCCAATTCCAAAGGATGGGGATATAAATTGTTTTTCTTGATCAATCTCGTCGATTTCGAGCATGGTAGGATTAGGTTGAGTTCATTGTCTTTTTTTACAAAAGATATTTCTCCAGTTCCAAGAGGATGGGGATATAAATTATTTTTCTTGATCAATCTAGTCAATTTCGGTCGAACCTCTTGGAGTTGTTGTCGTTTTCTTGATCAATCTCGTCGATTTTGGTCGAACCTCCTGGAGTTGTTGTCGTGGGGGATCCATTTTCATCTTCTGTGCCTCATTCTTCATTCTTCTGTATAGTCGTGATAGCATATCTAAGTGGTATTCAGGCAGCTATTTTACTGTCGTTACTTGAAAAGCATATCTAAATGGTATTCAGGCAGCTATTTTACTGTCGTTACTTGAAAAGCATATCTAAGTGGTATTCAGGTAGCTATTTTACTGTCGTTACTTGAAGCTATTTAAACAATCGCATAAGCCGATTATCAAGAAAACAATCGCACGATAAATCTATCGGAACAAGCCGATTTATCCAATCGGAAAGTTAATCGGCAAGTTCCACAAATCTATACTAAAACATAACTAGTAGATAACAAGAAGTTTGGTCGGAGAAAGAAACTAGAAAATAAAAAAAGTTTGGTCGGAGATAGAAACTAGAAAGTAAAAAGAAGTTTGGTTGAAGAAAAAAAGATTTTAGGTATTAGATTAGTTTTAGCAAGAAGTTTAGTTCGAAAAGAAGAAAATGACTAGATTTTTGGTAGAAAACTTAGTTTTATATGATGGGTAAAATGATTATAGTCTCAATATAGCAAAATGGAGTCTAAGATAACCTTGTCCTTGTTAGATTTGTTTTTAAGCTGGATTTGATCAACCAGAACCAGAAATCACAATGTATTAACATTCTTGCAAGTAAAAGTACAAGAGTTCTAACCCATTACAATCTTCTCCTAAATACATACCATGTTTCTAACCTATTCAAGCTACATTTTCAACAACAACCACATGAAGTGGAAAAAAACAGGTCACCTCCCTGTAGAGTTGAAAACTGATAATCTCCCTACACCAAAACCTATAACCCCAACACCAAACTACAAACTACAAACGAATCAACAATACATTAACCATCTATCTATCTGTCCGACTACCTTCACCGTATCTATATCCATCTTCTTCCACATCCTTATGTGACGGCCACTTGATGGAGGAGTTCATTGGTGGAAAACAGCAAACGCAGTCACTTCGACAAGGTTCAGGTAACAACTCATACTTGTGTTTCTCCTTACCAGGGCCACCGGCAGCATCCTCAAGCGGTCCCCAACATTCCACTTTGTTGAACTCCTTAATGTTGGAGTGAAAGTAAACCCATACTTTCGACTCCTTCAATTCCGGGTAATTGTTGAACAAACAATAATCTCCATGAACAAAAGCCTTTAAAACCACCGGTAACTCTCTGCAGAATATCCAATACCTAAGTCTAGCAAAGAGATTCAACAAGAAATGACCTCCACTTATATGACAATGAACATGTAGTGACATCTTTCCTTTGATTTTCTTCCACTCTGCTACAACTTCATCTCTGTATAACCTATTGTACCATCCTTGCAACTGAGAAAGAACCAAAAACATGTCATCTCAATTCTCAAGCTATTCTTACAAAAACAGGATTAAGACAAAGTAATCAAACTATGAAAAGGGTTTTGATTAAGATTACCTGAGATTTGTTAATAGACTCAGAGATGGCTAGAGTTAGCTTAGCTGTTATATCACTATGTGTAAGAGTATAAGTTCTTGGTAACTTTCCTGGGTGGCGCTTCTCATCCGTCCCTAAAAACAGAACCTTTAGCTTTGATGCCTCAAATATTGCAGGCCCAAACAATCTCGCCTCCTGAAAATACAACCTTTTAGATAAACCCATGAAACATAACACAAAAGAGTTCAAAACCCTAAATCAAAGTTCAGATTTTTCCATCAAATAATAAGAACCCTAAACACAACTTACAGGAACCATAGCTTGGTTGTTCTTGTTTGGTTTCTTTCTAGAAACAAAAAGTGATCTTTGTTCCTGAGTAAAAGATGGTTTGAGCTTTGAAGGAAGTAACATAGAAGCAGCTGTCAGAGCACCCATGATCTGTTCCTGTTCTTTGAGATCTAAATCAAGTAGAAATTTTTATAGTGATGAAAGATTGTTGCTTTGAATCTTTCTTTTGTGAAGTGTTTGTGTGTGGTTATTGGAGTCTTTGCTTGTAAGAAGAGACTTTGTGTGTGGTTTTATGACGGTTTACGACAGGTGTTTGCTTAGAGGCTTGCTCTTGCTCCAAAGGTTGTGGCTTTGTGTGTTAAAAAGCATTTGGTATGGGTTGACACGTGTGCTTAGTCGGGTGTTAGGTGTCACTATTTTTGTGCCAACAAGTGTCTCCTTTGAATATTCTATTGCTGCTCTATTTTGGTCAGGCTCAGAGGATAAGGTTTCAGACGTTGGAGACTGTGATTCGGGTTTATAAGATTTCGGAACCGATTCAAAAAGGGTGGAGAGATTTTACGTATCAAAATACAAATGAATAATCAATGTCTACGAAACACATATGTAACATATATAATCATCTATGACCGAATTATTCAATTTTTTGAATCATAAGTTTTTCAATGGTATTTTTCTATTTTGGATAGACTTTAAGGTATCCTGATAACTTTAGTTAGGTTGTTTATCGATTTTTATTGGAAATCATCCTGAAGCCATCAAAATTGTAACATTATAAGTTTTTAAAACTTCAAACATTCAATTCTCATTAGATTTTTTTTAGAGATAATAACAAAGTTAGCACAAACAACATAGAAATATTTCAAAAAACAATCAAATTAAATCCAATTGATCTTATGTTGATTTCATTAGGCTAAAAATTAATTGTTTATCTATTGATTCCATATAAGTTCATGAAAAGAAAGACTATTATCTTTACAATTCTTCTAAAGTGATAAAGAAAAATTCATAGCCTCAACTAAATACACATTTATTGGAAAGTTTTCTCTCGAAATGTCAAAGAAAATCCTTTTAAACCAATTCTTTGAAAGCTAAGAGATTTTTTGGAAAATTCAGTGTATCAAATTGTACACTAGACATTCTGATAGAATCCTCATATAAATCGAACATATGTAAACTTTGGTCGAGATACGCATAGTCTGTAGGTGATTAATCAATGAGAGTTTTTAAATGGAGGGTTACATTCAATTCGAAATATGAATGCCCTATATCTCTTATTTGGATTAGAGTCGAAAATATAATTGAATATCTATATGTTGAAGCCTTTATACATTTCATAGCCTCCTCTATAGGTCAACCATTAAAGATATGGATTACAAGAAAGAATCGAGCCATGTATAACGCTTGTTATGCATGTGCCGAATTTGGAGACAACGATGGATGTTAGCGCCATATCAGCTACAAAGAATCCCTTAATACTACATTTTTTGCTACCACATAGGACACAACCAAGAATCTTGCAAGAAACACCTTCTTCAAGATCAACAAAACAAGCAAGATAACAAACCAACCAATTTGATGACTATCGTATAAAAAATGTCTCTACAAATACCATGGAAGGGCATCCTAAACTTAAATCTATCATAGCCAAGCCAAATAGTTAAGTAAACTTGGAATGCAGCTCAAATACTAAAATCAAACTTACAGATAATCAGCAAATTGGTAAGAGAAATGAATACAACATCAACAAAAACCACTCTGACCAGAATGTCAGCAAAACACCATGTGAAGAAGAGATCATCAAAGTTATACAAAACCCGAAAGAAGGCTATGCATTATCTTCAAATCTTGATTACGATAATCTTGCATCAGAAATACACACTCCTAATCAACAAAATATTGGTAGTCTAACTCTCTCACCTATTCTTAAGAAAACAAAAATGGATCGGAGCTTTCAAGAAATACTCAACAAAAGAATCAAAGAAGCTAAGAGCATAAAGAAAAAATGAAATATTATCATCAAATCTTTATTTGGGGCCAACAACTCTCCAAATCAGAACAATAATTATGATTAAGTTTATGTGCTGGAACATTCGTAGCATAGGAAACAAAACATCCATGAGAATGTTGAGTTCTATCATAAAAAAAGAAAGAATCAACATCATAGCAATTTAAGAACCCTTCATCAAAGTTGAAAACCTTAATTCTATTATTGTCAAGCTTGGCTTCAACAACTTCTATTCTAATACTACAAATAAAATTTGGTTTCTATGGAATGATAATTTCAACATCATCTCTACCCTAGATCAACCTCAACTTTTTCACACTAAAGTCACCTATAAAACCATGAACAAAGTTTTCTATCTAGCCATTGTACATGCTAAATGTTAAAGACTCATCATAAAAGAGCTCTGGAACACTTCTGAAGATCAACTAGGTTGTTCTTCTTTCTACATAAATACTTCTGAATACTTTAATAAAACTGTAAGATATTACTTTATTGGAATCTCTGCTGAATCCTATTTCAGAAATATCCTTACTGAAAATCCTTACATCAACTATGAAGAAGAAATCAGCTATATGAACAACACTATCTTTGACATAATTCCTAATCTGATCAATGGTGAAGATAACAATATGCTTATGAAAACCTCCACCAGAAGATGAAATTTACATAGTTATCAACAGTTTAAAATCTACTAGTTCTCACGGTATGCATGGTTTTAGCATAAGCTTTATCTTTACCTGCTGGCACATCATCAAAATAGACTTATGTGTAGCCATGTCTTCATTCATCCAAGGTGATAAAATTTCTCAAGGCATCTTTGCAACTGAAATTTTCTTTACCCCCAAGTCATGAAATCCAACAACCTAGAAGGATTATAGGTTAATCAACTTAACAGAATTATGTTAAAACTTCTCAATAGTAGGCTTTCCAATCTTCTCCTTAAAATAATTTATGGTGTTCAAGGAGCTTACGTAACTGATAAGTCTATTCAAGATAATATTATAATAGCTAAAGATATGATTTACAATCTTTAAAAAAGTCTAAATCTGGGAACATATTGATCAAAGTTGATATGGACAAAGTCTTTGATCGAATGTCCGACAACTTATCACTAGAGTTTTATTTTCGTTTGGTTTTAATTCAATGTTTGTCAACTTAATTGATAAAATGATTATGAATGTCTATGCTTCTATTTTTCTTAATAGGGAAGTCATTGGTTACTTCAATAACAATAGAAGCTTAAGATAAGGGGATCCATTATCTCATAGTCTCTTTATTATTGCTGAAGAAGTCCTGTTAAGAGGTTTCAACAATATTATTCTCGACAACAAGTCTTTAAAATATGCCTCTTATATTTACCAATAGTCTCACTTCTTCTGTCTCTGTTTTAAGCATTTTTCTACAGGTTTACCAAAGAAGACCAGAGCCTACTGCATAATCCGGACAGGGGTAATTTGGACAATGACATACCACTAAATAATCCAGACAGGACAAAAGTAAAACACCTTTTGACTAAGTTATTTGCTAATCTACTCAAAAGATTAATGAGTCATTAAACTTGACCCGTAAGCCCACGAGTCCTTAATTAAGAGTATAAATACCCCAACCACTTTCATTAATGAGGGTAATGAACATTTAATACAACTAGGCAGCTCAATTATCTCACTATATTTTACGCCAAACACTTAATACTTTAAAACTTTACAAAACACTTTACTAAACTACCCCCAGCTCAAAATAAACCAAACCAACTTTAACTAGCATTACTGAATTCAACACTGGCAGCCTTCTTACAATATATTGGATGTTACTCTTCATACTAACAAAAAAGAAAGTAATTTTTGATGAGTTCGGATTGACTCGCCACTCACTGTAGAAACCGGACATGGGTAATTCGAACAAAAACCACCCACTGAACCATCTGAACAGGACTAAAGTATTAAAAACTAAATCACTTCATGACTAAGCTATTTACTTACCTGCTTAAAAACTAATGGGTCATTGAAATCTACCTGAATTCATAAGTATAACCCGAAAGCCCATGTGGCCCATAATTAGGGTATAAATACCCAACCACTTTCATTAATGAGGGTGATACAACCAGGCAGCTCTAATCTCTCACTACAAACTACCCAAACATTAAATACCATTGAAACAATACAAAACTCCCGACAAAATTACCCTCAGACAAAAATTATCCACATCAAATTGACGACCACGGTGGGAGAAGAAGGTGCCTGAATCTAGCATTTTAAACCATCAAGAAAAACCAGTTCGGATGAATCCGGACGTGCAAGAAGTGCCACCAGCTCTGGCAGAAGTGGTGGGGGAAAATGATGAATATACGATTGAGGAGCAAGATAGGTTGAAGGTTAAAATAGAAGCTTTGAGGGCTGCCAAGAGGGCAGAGATGGGCATAAAAGAAAAATCTAAGGCGTTAGTAGCTCATCATACTGAAAACCCAAGAGAGAATGAGCCATCAAAAACTCATGTGACTGCAAAAAAGACTCATGCTAGTTCAAAAAAGTCTCACCGGTCTAAACCAGTGGAGAGCTCTGATTCAGACTCAGAGTCTTCCAGTAGCTCCTCAAATGAAGATGGAGTTGAAGAATCCTTGTCATCCATCAGTGATGAAGACCGTTCTAAAAAGAAACAAAAGTTGGTCAAAAAGTACTCAAGAAAAATGGATAGGCATGGAAGGTTGAAGAGGCATCTGAGCAAAGGGTCGTCTCATAGTCATGGCCAGAGAAACGTAGATCGATTGTTAATGGATCCTTTTGCCTTCCATGATGAGCCAGGTATCTTTGCAACTCCTAATGAAGATACAGTGTTCAGTCGTGGCCGGAATTGGGGACAATCTCCATTGTCCTCCAAAATACTGTCCGAAAACCTTCCTAAGAGGTTTGACAGTACAAAAATGGAAAAATATAATGGCAGTAAAGACCCGGATAACCACTTGGAACAATTAAATTTTTTTATGATGACGACAAGTTACTTTGTCGAGCATTCTCCCAATCTTTTACGGGGAGTGCTCTGAAATTGTACAATAGTTTGCCACAGGCCTGCATCATGAATTTTGACACCTTTTGGGTGGCCTTTCGTAGACAGTTTTTTGGAAGTAAAGATGTGAAGGGAAATGGAGACACAATTATCCATTGTGGTCAAGAACCAAATGAATCTTTAAAAGAATACATAAGTCGTTTTGTAAATACCAAAAATGGTGTGGCTGATTGCTTTGAACAAGTAGCAATACCTTCTTTAAGGAAGGGTTTGAACCCTGGAAACTTGGTTGATTCAGTAACTTGGAAAAAAGCCATGACATGGGGGAGGGGGGGGGGGGGAGGGGGGGGGGTTACTGAATCAGGTCGGTAAACAAATCAATGTCGATGAAACAAAGAAAACTAGGGTGCACAGGCAGGTGAGGTCTGCTCCAGCTGCACCAAATCAAAATCAGAACCAGTCCAGGAATAAGGCCAAGGAAGCCGGACAGGGTCATAACAGAGCCAAAGCTCAGTCCCATCCAGCTGCACTAGCCCAGAGCCAACAATCCAAGAATAGACGAGGGCATTGGGTTCAACCGGAGTGGTTTGCTGAGTTGAAAGAAAACGTAGCCATCATTTATGACAATACAAAAGACGAAGTACATTTCAGAAAGCCGGTTGTGTCACAATCTCCGAGGGAGAACCGTAATAATTGTTTCTGTCAATATCACCATGATATTGGCCATACCACTGAGGATTGTATTGCGTTGAAACAAGAAGTCCAGAATTTGATTGAAAGAGGAAAGTTGGGGGCGTATATTAAAAGAAGAGGTGCAAATAGGCTTGATAATGTTCATCGGGCTGGTCCAAATAATGCAGGCACGTCGGCTCCGGATGGGGCTATGGTTATAATCGAAAGGTTTGATGTAGAATCAGAATATTTAGATCCTGATCCAACCTGAAATACAGTAGGTATTATCACAGAGTATTGCAAGATGGTGTTCGGACTAATAAACTTTTATGAGTCACTTATGATATTCGGAGGAGATACCATGACAACACCAACTCCTTCTTCGAGAAAGAGGCACGTTCATACTTCAGCTACCCAACTAGAATGAGACATGACTTCCTATCAATCACAGATTCCATTTCCCTTTATTGTGTTTGATGAGGATGACTTAAGGGATATTGATGGTCCTCATGAAGATGTTGTTGTCATAGGAGCGTCCATCGGGGGTAATGACATAAGACGGATTTTGGTGGACACCGGAAGTTCTGCCAATATTCTCTTTTTAACTTCCTATAAAAAGATGAAAAATCCAGTAGTAATTCAACGTTCGACCAGATCAATTGTGGGTTTCATAGGAAGCTCAACATATGTGATCGGGGAGTTCTAGGAGGAGGTTTTATTAGGCAAGGGCCCTTTTAAAAAGATGGTTAGAATACTATTTATTGTGGTGGATTGTCCCACTTGTTATAATGCTATTCTGGGGAGATCTTGGCTCTCCAGGATGCATGCTGTGGCTTCAACAGTCCACTAATTCTTGAAGTATGCTGTGCAAGGGCAAGTAGGAGTTGTTCGGAGCAGTAAAAAAGTAGCAAGAGAGTGTTATACAACAGCACTGGCTCCTCGGACGTTGGGGGCAGTTCGGATCAATGAGGAATAACAGTTTGAGGGGCTCTCTGGGGGTGAAGGTGAAATTGATGACCCCAGAGAGACCCCTGGTGTTTTAATACCAATTGAATAAGTTGAAACTCACTCTCTAGCTGAAGGAAAAAGTGTCAAGATAGGATCTAAGATGACATCAAAGTTAAAGGGTAAAATGTTAGAGTTCTTGAAAGATCATCAGCATGTCTTTGCTTGGTGCAATGCTGATGTTACCGGAGTGCCAGCAAATATTATATCACACCAATCATCTATCTACAGGGACATAACACTTGTTGTACAAAAGATGAGAGCCTTTTCTAAGGAAAAGGCTGCTATTATAGTTCAGGATGTTGACCGACTTACTAGAATGGGGTACATAAAGAAGTCTCAATACCCTTTATGGACAGCCAACCCGATCTTGGTAAAAAAAATGGTAAATGGAGAATGTGCATCGATTTCACAGATCTCAATAGAGCTTGTCCAAAGGATTTATATCCAGTCCCCCGAATTGATCAGTTGGTGGACTCCACATCTGGGAACAAGCTGTTGTCCTTTATGGATGCCTTCTCCGGGTATAATCAGATTCAAGTGGATCCGAAGGATCAAGAACATACTACATTTGTTACTGATAGGGCCCTCCATTGTTACAAGGTATGCCATTTGGGCTAAAAAATGTTGGGGCTACTTATCAGAGGTTGGTAAAAAAGGCTTTTGCTGATCAGATTGGAAGAAACATGGAAGTTTACATCGATGACATGATGGTAAAAAGTGTGGACGAAGAGCGACACTTGGCAGATCTCCAAGAAACTTTTTCTAACTTGGTGAAAGTAAATTTAAAACTGAACCCAGAAAAGTGTGTCTTCGGAGTACAGTCCGGGAAATATTTGGGGTATGTGATAAGTGAGAAAGGGATACAGCCTGATCCAGACCAGGTTAATATTTTGCTACAAATGGAGCCTCCTCGGAATGTTAAAGAGGTGCAACGATTGACTGGGAGGCTGGCTGCACTAAACCATTTTATTTCAAGGTCTTCGGACATGTGCACCCCATTCTTTCAAACTCTTAAAGGTGCAAAAAAATTTAATTGGTCCCCACAGTGTGATAAGGCCTTCGATGAGATTAAAAAGCACTTGTCTTCCCCCAAGACTTTGTTTAAACCTGTTGATGGAGAGACCCTCTTCGTATATTTGGCAGTCTCTGATTGTGTTATAAGTGCAGTGTTGGTAAGGGAGGTAGATAATTACCCTCGTCCGGTGTATTATATCAGCAAGAGCTTGATAGATGCAGAAAAACACTATTTAAAACTTAAAAAATTAGCATTAGCCTTGGAAATTGCTGCAAGAAAAATGAGGCCCTATTTTCAGGCTCATTCTATTATTGTCCGGACTTTCTATCCCTTAAAAAATGTTCTTCAAAAGGCAGACATTTCAAGTAGAATGACCAAGTGGTCAGTAGAGCTGGGAGACTACGATATTGACTTTGCCCCTCGAACAGCAATTAAAGCTCAGTCTGTTGCTGATTCTTGGTTGAATTTCATTCGGATAGAGGTACTAAGCAAGCAACCAGTGAAAAAGATAAAAAAAAGTATGGGCTGTTCATACTGATGGTGTATCAGGTACCATGGTTTGTGGTGCTGGGATATGTTTAACCTCCCCATACGGTGACAAGATGTACCAGGCTATATGTTTTTCCTTTAGGGATTCTAATAATGAATCTGAATATGAAGCTGCTATAGCTGATTTGAAGTTAGCTCTCATTTGTGGAGTCAAAAGGGTAAGGTTAATGAGTGACTCTCAGCTTCTTATCCATCATGCACAAGGTCAATCTGAAGCCAAAAAGGACCAGCTGATTAAATATATGTTCATCCTCAAAGAAGTGGCACTCAATTTCAAAAGCATTACTTATGAGCACATACCTCGATCGGAAAATACGCTAGTAGACTCTTTGGCAACCATAGCTTACTCTAAGTCCTACCCTTGGATACATGTGCAAGAGTGCCCATCTATTCAAATCAATCCGGATAAGAAAGAAGAAAGGTTGAATATACAAGTCAAACACCCCCAAGATTGGAGATTTCCAATCCTTCAATATCTCTCAGATGACATCTTGCCTCCGGAAAAAATAGTGGCAAGAAAAATAAAATACAGGGCTCGTGGTTTTGTCATCCTAAGAGATGTTCTTTATAAAAAATCCTATAGTAAAGCCCTGTTGCGATGTTTGGGGGTTGAAGAGTCTCAAATGGTGCTCGCCGAATTACATGATGGTGAGGGATCAACACATTGTGGATTCAGGGCTCTAACTAGAAGAGTTTTATTAGCTGGATACTACTGGAACACCATAATGCAAGATGCTAAGGAGTTAGTAAATAAGTGTGATCCATGCCAACGATACAACAATGAAATTCATACCCCAACTATCCCTTTGGAATCAATTTCTGAGCCAATACCTTTTCCTCAGTCGGGGCTGGATTTAGTAGGACCTCTACCCATGGCGTCCGGGGGGTGCAGAACTATAATTGTTGCCATTGATGACTTTTCAAAGTGGATCGAAGCAGCCCCATTGGCAGGAAGTACCTCGAAATATGTTATCAAATTCATCATGTCTAACATCTGTTGCAGGTTTGGGGTTCCACAGAAGATAACTACAAATAATGGGCCACAATTCGACAACAAGGAAATAGAGAATTTCTGTGCCTCTAGAGGCATTCAACATTGCTTTTCTTCCCCTTTCCACCCACAGGCTAATGGTCAAGTTGAAGTAGCTAACATAACCATCTTGTCCGGTCTTAAAAAGAATTTAGAGGGAGCTGCTGGAAAATGGCCAAATTATTTACAAGAAGTCTTGTGGGCTTACCGGACCACTCCTGGGGCTGCAACACAAGAGTCTCCATTTGCCTTTGTATATGGGATGGATGCCATAGCTCCCATAGAGGCTACTCTTCCTTCTTTTCGAGTTCATAATTTCTCCGAATACGCTAATGAAGTAGCAGTAAGAGGCCAGCTTGATTTGATGGAGGAAAGAAGAGTTAAAGCTCATCTTAGGGCCATACACTATCAGGGTCTGATGAGTAGCAGGTTTGCTTCAAAAATGAAGAGAAGGTATTTTCAACAAGGGGATAAAGTGTTAAGGAAGGTCTTCCTACACACCAAGGAGAAGAAGTTCGGCAAGTTAGCCATAACTTGGGAAGGACCCTATGTAGTCAGTAAAAAACTTAAGCCTGGGACATACCGGTTCCAAGATAAAGATGGCAGGATTTTGAATCACCCCTGGAATATTGACACCTCCGGTTATATTTAGAATAAACTATGTAAATATTTACTTGTTTAAAGTCCATGTAAATATTTGATGGAATACTCTTTGCTACCCTGGTGGCGCGGGGAGGTTTTAATGAGGTGTCCGGGTTTTTTTAATAAAGTTCGATGCCTTCTTGAAATATTCGAAGTGGTTTGACTAACAGTTTGATTTAATTCGATGAAGTGATGACTGTTTAAACATGCGTCATCAGAGAATTTGAACACTCTCACTTTAAAACAGTTGTGAAATAACTAAAGGCCATTTTAAACACGAGCCATCAGAAGTAAATAACTAAACAATGTAAAAATTGTAAAATAAACCAGTGAATACCGGAGGGATAAGATTAAATATATAGAATGCCTTGGCCATCCAAGGATTTTGAAGTTTTAAAAAAAAAGGTTTGCCCAGACAAGTATCAGGCATGGTTACAAAAAAATGTCTTGGCCATCGAAGGACTTTGGTTCAATCACAAAAAAAATTAAAAAGATAGTTAATACTTTAAGACTGAGCTTTCTTGGATGGCTCAGCCTCACTCACCTTTTTTCTTCTTTGGGTCGTCATTTTCTTCATCCGGACACTCCCCAGTCTTTTCCTCTTCATCGGTAGTATAATCCCAGCCACTGGAATAGTTGTGCTTATCACCATCGGCCATAGTATGGTGAGGAAGGTCTTCATATTCCACAAATCGCCATAAATCTCCCAGTGTCCTTTTCAGAAATTTCTCATAAAAAAGCAAGACCATATCAGACTTGACTTCGGCATACCTTTCCTCTTGGGAGTCAATCACCTGGTTGGTATATGCATCAATCCTAGCTTGGATTGTCTTCTCTTGCTCCTTTAGCAAGTCATTCTTCTCTTGCTTAGCCTGAGACACACCATTTTCAAGCGATATCTTGTCATTTGTCAGGATCTGAATGACGTTGTCTTTGGTCCTCACCTCCTCTTTCGAAGAAGAAAGATTTTTCTCCAAGTTAACACACTTGGATTGAAGCTCTGTGACAACTCCTCCGAAGTGGCTAGTTTGCTGGCCAAGTCATCCTTCCCCTTTATCAACTCCTCATTTTCTTTCTTCAACGCCTCGAAATTCTGCTTGAGTGTAAGGAGGTCATTGGACAATTTCTCTTTGTCAGTATTGAGGGTGTTGATGATGTCCGTTTGATTTTGCACTTGCTTCTCCAAGGTAAGCACTAGCCGGATATTGCTCAACAAGGTATGGGTGACACTGTCTCTTTCACTTGAAATAGAAAACGACCTGCCATTAAAAGTGACGATGTTCGAAGAGCTTGGGGGGAGGTAGGGTCTAACAAAATCATCTTTGTCAAGATCTTTAAAGTAAAGACCAACATTTTGGAGGCCACTAATATCGACACCATCAATATTGATGTCCTCCCCGGTACCTTCTCCGGTGTGAAAGTCATTGGGAATCTCTTCTGCTTGAGTAGGGTCAGTTGGGTCAGCTGGAGGCAGAGGCTCAGTAGGCCGGAGAGAAACTTCATCTCCCTTGGAGATTTTCTTTTTCTTAGCCTCCCTCTCTCCGCCTTCTGCTCCCTGTTTTCTGTCTTTCTTGAGAGCTTTTGAAGGTTTTGGAGATCCAGCCACTTCCTTGGTGCTTTCATGCTCCACCACCTGTAATAGAGCAACATCAATCTGTCCCTCGTCTTGCCCTTCTGGGTTATTTGAAACAGCTTCCTCAACCCTGGTAGGAATGGCCTCAACCACACCTTGCTTGCCTTTGCCCTTCTTGCCCTTCATCTTGCTTAGGGCTTTAGCTCTTCCCGGCAAGGCCAACTTTCCATCATTTCCCTCTGTCTTCCGAAAAATGACCCCTGGATGGGGTGGAGTAGTTAGTTCCTCCCAAGTCAAGTCCCTCCGGTCGGTTGTATTCCAGAGATAGGATCTTGTTAAATTTCCTCCGGTGAAATAGTTGTGGAAGTGGTTACCCCGTTTCTCAGCAGCCCAAGCATTTAGCTTGGCACAAGTAGTCTGCCCAACCTCTAAGTAATCGTTGAAGTCCTTAGGTAGCACTACCAATAAATAAATAAAAATTTAGACAAACGAATTTATCATAAGTAAAGGTAGAAGAATGAGACGAGGTTTTTACCATCGCTTCGCCATCTACTGGTAAGCATGCTTGGGTTGGTTCCGGCTTTAATCTTCTTCTTGTTCTCCTAAGCACCACTGATGAACAGAAATTGAGTCTTCCAATTCTTCTCTGACTCAAACAAGTCATCCACCATTTTATAATCATCACTCACATTGAAGTGATAGAAGGGGATGACATGGTTTCTGCAGAAAATGGCTACAGCAGCAAATTGCTCCATCGGAAGAGGAATTCTGGAGAGCCTGGAGGCCATGATACAGGCCATGAGCGTATACCAAGCGTTGGGGCTCAATTGACTTGGGCAGAGCTTTATGAGATGGAAGTACCTAACGATCTCCGGATCTAAGGGAAGCCTAAGCCCCCAGTTGAATAGCTCAGTAAAGAAGACTATCTCACTGAGTTTACAATCCATAGGCGTCTCCGGATCGATTGGTATCCTTACTTTAACATTTTCCAGAATCCCCCACTTCGTTCTCATCCAACCAAGTTCAGCTGTGTGGATAAAGGCATAATTGATCTTCTGCATGGCTAACAGGTATTTTGCACTTACCTTGTGGAAACAAGGCCCTACTTTTCCTTCAAGACACTCCGGCAGATCTGGATGCTTTAGACACAACTTCTCTTTGCCTTTGTTCTTCTTGATAACAGCAATCTCGCTTGTCTGCCCGGAGACATCGGTCTCAAACGGGTCTTCTCCAATACTGTCCTCCATTACATATTCCATTATCATGGAAGGATTGCCAGCTATTTTTGGGAGATAAGAACTTGTGGTTAGCTCAGTAGGCCCTCCAGATGGTTGAACATTGATTTCCTCTAATAGTCTGGAGTCCGGCTGGGGCTCAGAGCCGGAGGTCTCTTTCCGAAGGCTTGAACTGGTTGCCTAAGGACCAGACAACTTGTCCTTGGAAAGTTTAATGAGAGCTTATGAACTAGAAGTTTTACCTTTAGTAGTGGCCTGCCCTTTTACCAAACGACCCCTTCGTCGATCTACCAGCTTCTCTGGGGAGATATCAGCATCGGATCCCATGGAAATGAATGTGGAAGGTCTCTTAAAGCTTGTAACCTCCTGCTCTAGTTCAACAACGGGCTCCGATTCTTGGGCCGACGAGCCTGAAGCAATTGGAGAAAGGTTGGGCTGAAATACCTTATGGGTTTAGAACTTTTTGAAGAAGACGAACCTCGATCGGGCTCTGAACTTGGAGTGTCAGATTTGTTAAAAGGAGAGACTGGGAGGCCTGCTGCAATGCGTTTTTCTCGTTCGACCCTTTGTGTTTTCTCTAACTCCGACAGATTCAACCACCCACCTTTAACTAAAGCGTTTCTTGTTGTAAACATAAACTTGCACTAAAAAGCGTTAAATGCTTTGAAGATTAACAGAGCAGAGATGATGAAGATGATGAAACAGTAGAAAGTGGACTAATTTATACTAAAAGAACAAAAGATGCTTTGATACCTAGGAGAATACGAAAAGATAGGTGCAATGATTAAAAGACGACGCTGATGTCACCAACATTAAATTAAGAGGTTACTTTTCGAAGTAAGTGGAAGCGCCATTTTAGGAGAAAAACGACTGGTGAGGCGAATCAGAGACAGACACGTGTCCCACGATCTCTGGCAAAACTATTCAGTTTCTGAAAATTTCATTAGTCCGGATAAAGTCGTTACACAATTCAAAATCTGTCCGGACACAGTTACGGGTACACATGAACTATTTTTTAGGTTTTGCCAAAGGCCTTCGAGTATAACCTAAAAAAGGGGCTACTGATGAGTCCAGATTTACTCGCCACTCACTGTAGAAACCAGACAGGGGTAATTCGGACAAAAACCACCCACTGAACCATCCGAACAGGACTAAAGTATTAAAAACTAAATCACTTCATGACTAAGCTAATTACTTACCTTCTTAAAAACTAATGGGTCATTGAACTCGACCTGAATTCATAAGTATAACCCGAAAGCCCATGTGGCCCATAATTAGGGTATAAATACCCAACCACTTTCATTGATGAGGGTGAGGAACATTTAATACAACCAGGCAACTCTAATCTCTCACTACAAACTACCCAAACATTAAATACCATTGAAACAATACAAAACTCCTGACAAAATTACCCTCAGACAAAAATTATCCACATCAATTTTGATCCTCTTCTAGACAAAATTAGGCTTAAGATCCATGAATAAGAAAGCAAGATTTTATCCTATGGGGGTAAACTCACCCTTATAACATCTATCTTGATGGTCATTCCAATGTATTGGCTACAAAGTTTCATTCTCCCTAAATGCACCATATACAGAAGTGAGATCATGTTCAATAAATTTATTTGGGGCTCATACCAGGATACCGACAAAGTTCATTAGACTAAATGGACTAATGTCTACAAGCCATTTAGAGAAGGAGGTCTGAATGATAAAAACCTTATGGAAATTCATGATACTTTCTCATGCAAGCTATGGTTGAGATTCAAACAAAATAAGTCTCTTTGGGCCAACTACCTTCATAGTATTTACTGTAAGAATATTCATCATTTGCATGCTAATTATTCTTTTAAAGCTTGCTCTCGGGTCTGGAAAAGACTTTCTAGGATAAAAAATGCTACTCAAACTTATATTAAATGGAATCTAGGTAGATGTGAGATGAAGTTTTGGATAGACAACTGGTTCAGGCACTCCCCCTTAATCAAGCTAGATGATAACTCTTATAATATGTGGTACATTCGAGATGAAGTCAAAAAATAACTGGAAAAAACTCTTAGAACAAGGACAAGCTTGAGAACCTCTTAATTTCTAATGATATTATGACTATGGAAAATATATCAATAAAAAACAACAACGAGGACTCTATCAGATGGCTTGGTTCTATGGATGGCAGTTTTAACACAAATGATACACAGAATCTCTTGAGAATCATCACAATAAGTATGGTATTTTCAGTAAATTACAGAACATAATCACACCAAAGAAATGTTCTTTTATGACTTGGAGGATACTCAATACTTGGATTTCTAATGATACAACTATGCAAAAAAGACATATGACAATGGCTTCTAAATTTCAATTTTATGAAATGAGACTACACACTACTTGTTCGTGGCTTTGAATTTCTCATGGGACATCTGGTCTCACTTTGCTAGCAGTTTCAAGATCAAAATAAGAAGATTTATTATCATTTCCCATATGATTTGGAACTGGTTATGGTCCTCAGACAAGGAAATCCACTTAACCACTATTTTTCCTCCTATCATCTTATGGGTTGTCTAGAATTCCACGAACAAATAAAAAATTAAGGGTTTTTCTATTGTACTAAATCTTTCATTAACTATATAAAGCACATCATTACTCGTTTAGATCAAGCTTGTCTTTTCAATAAGAAACATTGGAACCCTAATTTTTTCTGTTGCTATATATATATAGATTGTTATAATCACATTCTAGTCAACAAAAAGCCTATTTATCTACATTGGATTCCTCCTCATCCTAATAGAATCAAACTCAATACAAATGGTTCATGCCAAGCTAAGGGTGAATCTAGTTGAGGTAACATAATAAGAGACATATAATTCTGGGTCAACGTAACTTATCTGCAAGACCAAATGATGGATTAATGTTGATGTTGAAACAGATTCACAAATCCTTGTTAATCTTTTATCAATAGGTAAATTTCCATGGTCTTTTAAATCTATCGAAAACTATTGTAAAAATCTATTTTCTTCCTCAGTAGTAATCTCTCATATATTAAAATATCAAAATAAAGCTATTTATTGGCTAGATAAATGGACCTTAAAATGAAAAATGATATTAGAATTCAATAATCTACATGCCCTATATCAATTGAATGCAATAACCCTTCTTGAAAGTTTGGGTCTAGGCTATATTAAAAACAATATTAATCTTTGTTCGTTCAAATACTAATTTTATGACTAATTAACTGTATTTAGGAAGTTTACAGTTATTTGACAAGCATATGCCAGTTATATTTTAAATTATAGGTTATTCTAGATTTATAGAGAATCAACATCAACTCTCTAATCTATCATCATGAATTAATTTGGAATTCTAAATGAGTCTTATTTTTACCTTGATGATTCTTCCTCTGATTATGGAATCTTGATCAACCTTCCATCACCTATTGTCTTCTCACAAGCTGAGTCTGAGTTTGTCTCATTAGAAGTCAGAATTAAGATTTTTTATTATTTAGTCATCAACATAAATCGAATTAATTAAGAAGAATATATTTCATGAAATCATTCCTCAACCTCAAAGCTATGTTGATTTTGCTTATCTATGTTTTCTGAAAGATAGTTATCCTCTCATCAGCTAGAACTTTATTATGCTATTTCTTCTAAAGCATCAATTATTCCTTCAAGCAGAATCATGCATTCTTTCAAGCTGAATCAGTCACTCCAACAAACATATTATATGCTCCTTCTGCTGCATCCCTTAGCTTCAAATCATTTTGAAGACTCATCCCTCGTAGTTTTCTCTTCTTTATTATTAAGGTTTTTCTTTCTGTCCTGAAATGAAGCCAATTCAAACTTTCCCTGCAGTCTGGCTTCCTCTCCAGCATCTCTCTGTCTTTGCCTTTTCGATTGAAAATTTGCAATCTTTTTATTTAGTGTGTTTTATTTTTATAGCATTTTTGTAATTTATATCTAGTGCTAGTTACTATACATATACTCTTATTCAATAAAAAGTTCTCTTTAATAAAAAAATGACCGAATTATAAATCAAATTAAATACGAGCTAAGGTTAAGGTTAAATTCACTTAATTCTAGGATTAAGGTAAAATTCACCTAATTCTATCTAAACAACCTAAAAACCGTGATTAAATTTGATTTTTGAATACCAAATTTACCTTTAAATTGAATTATTTACGAAACTGTCATTAATAAAAAGAAAATATTAAGTATGTGATATTTCTCATCCAATTTCAAAATCAACCTAATTTACTAACCACACTTAGAAAACACTTTCAAATTCTAAAATTAAACTTGTTTTCTCTACAACTTGTGATGTTCGTACAAGTTTTTTAGTAGTTTTGCAACATTCAAACTTTTTTTCATCAACATTCAAACTTGTTCTTCAAATTTTTTCCAAATTGTCTTAGAAAATAACAAGCTTAGACATGACTCAACCAGAAGATGAGATTAGCATGGAGGAGCTACATCCACCGAATGTGGATGAGAAGCTTCGTTCATCGGAGAATGAGGTTAAGTTCTCGGAACACGTAAAAATTGTTTTTTAAATTCTGGTGGTGGTGCGTAGGTGCACCAACACCGTTCTAACAACTACCACCCGCGGTGTAGGGGTCCCTTAACTGGTGCTGCTGAGGCTTCACTACTATCATTTATGAGTCTCAACACTACTGGTTTAGAGACCCCTCGACGATGGTGTATGGGGTGCATGTCCATAGGTTCAGAGCCCCTAAACTGGTGGTGCATGACCATAGAAAATCAGATTTCTGAGGTTATCTCATTGGCATGAACCTATATTTCCACCGGTTTTAGTGATTTATGTTTATTTACTAAATTTGACTTGTGTTTTGATTTCAGTAATACTATGGATGGATTTCATGTATATTTCAGTACTGACTACTGATAAGGTTGTCATTATCAGAGTATATGTTGTTGGACAAGATGTGCTTATATAGTAACAAACTGAGCATTGCAGACACATTAAAACATAAGTATAAAGGCTTAACACCAAGGGGATTTCGCGTTATACCGAGATCACGTATAAGCAGAATACACACATTGTCACCGACGACTAAATCGAGGCTTAACCACAAGATATAGAAATCTCACAAGACATGAGCAAAAAGAGGTCTTATGGGAAGACTAGCATAATCTGATCATACGAGAGAATTAGTGTAACCCGATCGAGGCCCGTCCAAGTGGTAAACTGATCGAGCAGAGGTGAAAACTAGTGTAACCCGATCGAGGCTTGTTCGAGAGGTAAACTGACCGAGCAAAGGTCACATGGAAAAAGCAAAACAGATTAAAGAAGGCTTTAAAAGAATGGAATAAAATTCATTTTGGTAATATCTTTGATAAGGTTAAGGAAACTGAGATTAATGTTTACAATAAGGAAGTTTTGCATTAGGAAAATAACAGCAATGAATCTAGAATTGAGTTATCTAAAACTAATGCTAATCTTCTGCTGCCTCTTAATATGGATGAGTCTTACTAGTCTCGGAAATGTCATACTACCTGGCTAAATGAGGGAGATAAGAACACAAATTTTTATCACAATTATTTTAATAAGAAGAGGAAGAAAAATACTATTAACGACATCAAGGAAGCTGACAATCAGATAACGAATAAGATCTTATTGAAAACTGAACAACCACCTATTTCAGAGGCATCATAACTGAACTGCCTTACACTAGCAAGGATGAGGAAAATATTCTTTTAAACAACTCGATATTTGACAATATTCCTAAACTCGTATCTAATGCTGATAATGCTTATCTCATGTCTAATCCTAATGAGGAAGAGGTCCATGCAATTATTACTAATCTTAATCCCTCGAGTGCTGGAGGTATGGATGGGTTTAACGTTTGTTTCTATAAGACTTGTTGGAACATCATAAAATAATATCTTTGCTTGAACTTGTTTGACTTTCTGCTTGGTAAGAAAATTCCTAAAGATATTAGGACAACTGGATTATCCCTTATTCCTAAGTCTCTTAATCCTACTAATTGAAAGAACTTTAGGCCCGTTGGTTTAAGCAGTTTTCTTAACAAAATTATGTCCAAACTTTTAAACAACAAATTAAGTATGATCTTACCTAAAGTTATATCTAATGTTCAAGGTGCCTTTGTTCCTTTGATCTATGAGAGGCTGCCACCTCTCACCATAGTCCCCAGATTTTTGTATCACCACTAGTCCCTTGAGTTTAGGTCAAACCCAAAATTTAGAATATTACGGATAACTAAACTCAAGGGACTAGTGGTGATACAAAAATCTGGGGACTAAGGTGACAGGTGGCAGCCTCTTATGGATCAGAGGATCTGGTGGACTAACTTTATCCAATCGTGATAGTCCAGGGACTGTCAACATACATTTGAAAGTCAAGGGACTATCTGCCACCAAACGTGATAGTCGAGGTATGATGTACTGTTCAAAGTCTATCTATGTATATATGCTGATTACTGGTAATGTGTATGATTTTTTCAAAACCAAAAGGGGTTTAAGACATGGGGATTCCCTGTCCTCTAGTCTCTTCATTCTTGGTGATGAGGTTTTGATAAGAGGGCTATATAACCTGTTCAATGAAAATAAATCAATGCAATTCTCATCAAGAAGTAAAGTGTTGATTCCTTGTTTAGTTTTTGCGGATAACATTTTCATTTTTACTAATAGTATGGATACTACTATTAACAAGCTTGGTTATGTTCTTCAGACTTGCCATAATGTTTCAGGTCAAGTGATAAATAATGATACGACCAAAATCATTATGTCTGCTAGGCTAAACAATACAAGAATTACTTCTATTTCTAATCTAATTGGTTTCAGTGCAAGCTCTCTTCCTACTGAATATTTTGGCGTCATTTTAAACAACAATAACATGGCCAACAACTAAATTAATCTCTTAAGCAAGATCAATAACAAAATCAAGGATTGGGAAAACAAGAAGTTATCTTTTGGAGACAGACTTATCCTGATCAACCCTGTCCTCATGGCCATTCTTTACTTAAAGGCATCATAAAAAGAATAAAGTAGATTTTCAACAAATTTCTATAGAACTCATCTAATAATGAAAGAAGAATTCACTGGTCCTCTTGGAATTCTTTGTGTAAACCTTTTAACGAGGGTGGTCTTAACATTCATAAGCAAACTGAGTTACAAGATACTTTTGCTTGTAAAATGTGGTTTAATTTCAAAAAAAACAAGAGCTTACAAGATACCGCAAGAAAATGCATCCATTACAATATGATTATTCTAAGTTTGGTTCTCATACATAGAAGATCCTAACCAAAATTAAGCAGATTGGAGAGCCTAATATCAGATGAATAATGGGCAAGGGTGATATAGATTTTTGGCTCGAAAACTGGTATGCTCATTCTCCCCTTAATACTCTGAAGGATAATGTGAATAACTCCTAGTTCAGACATCAGCAAGTTAAAGAATTCTGGAAAGAAAACTCTTGGGACAATGACAGTTCAAAAGACTTTCTTACTAAAGCTACTATGGATATGATTCACAAGACTAGTATTAATAGTAATGTTGAGGACACGATTATGTGGAAGAATGACTCTATCTTTAACACGAAAAATACCTGGAATATTATTAGAACCAAGAAGTATAGATCAGATCTGTTTAGTAAAATCTAGAATATGGTAACTCCTCAAAAATACTCTTTCCTTGTTTGGAAGCTGCTGAAAAATTTATAACTCTTGATACAAATTTACAAAAAATAAAATTCGTTTTGGTTTCAAAATGTCAGTTTTGCTGTAACATTGAAAATACTAAGCATCTATTCATAGATTGTGACTTTCCATGGAGGGTTTTGTGCTACTACACTGACGTATTCAAAATAAAAACTGATAAATTCATGACTATTTCCCATAGGCTAAGAGTTTGGTTCTGGTCTACATAATATGATGTGCATGCTAGATTCATAATCCCTTCTATAATTCTTTGGACTATTTGGAAAGAGAGAAACAATGGTAAATTCAATAGCATTTTCAAAAGTCTTGAATCTACAAACAATTACATAAACTATATCATTTTCAACCTTGATCAAACTAATATTTCCAGATCTAAGCACTAGAAGAAAGACCTTAAAGCAGCTAAATAATTTGGTTTTATAAATTACGTTAAGTAAAAAACAAAGCCTTATTACCTAAGATGGAGAAAGCCTGCCCTTGATTTCCTTAAATTAAACACCAACGCTTCCTGTCAGACCAATGGTGACTCAGGAGGGGGTATGATTGTAAGAAATCACACTGGATACATTATGATGTGTTCGACTAACCTTTACAATAAGCTGAATCCTATTATGGAAGAATCACGTGCTCTGCTTGATGAACTTCTTATCTGCAATAAGAAGGATTGGAATAAAGTTGAAATTGAAACTGATTCTCTGATGCTGGTTAATCTCTTAGCTAATGGAAACTTTTTAGAATCTTTTAAATTTGTTTTACAATGCTGTAGAAGATTGATTAAATCTACTATGACTATATCGTATATATCCAGTGTCCAAAATCAAGCACTCAACTGGTTTGCGAAATGGACCCTGAAATGCAAAATGAAAACAAAGTTCTTAAATCACCAAGCTCCTAATCAGTTGAATGGTATAACCTTCATAGAAAGTCTGAACCTAGGGTATTTCAATTATGAAGATTAATTACATGGTAGTTCTTATTCTTTTTTCTCTGAAAGTCGGTGTTCAGTATTTTTTAGTCTTCTGGATTTGATTTATGAGGTTTGGGATTGGTTTGAATTCATGTTGTTAGCTGATGGTTGGCAATCGAATTCTACTGAGATCTTACACTTTTCTCTAAATACTAACTTGGTAGAAGGCCTAGCTTAACAAATGGAAATTTTTTCTTTTCAATTTGTAGGTACCCTGTATAAGATCGGAGAATTGAAAATTTTCTCCTTTTGTCTTTGAGGTGGTTTATTTGAAGATGGAAGACTAACACATAAGGCTTAGCTAATGGATGATTCTCGATATGCCTATAAATTCCTGAGAAGTTGTGTGCTTGTAGCTAAATATTTTGTTTTGAGCTAGTGGAGGGAATAGAATTAAAATTCTAGATTAGGCGTCACATATCTTCTGTTCTTGTAATTCATGACTTAATATTTTGCATATGTAGGTTGTTTTAGCCCGATTCTTTTGGGCATATTCTCATTAATAAAAGTTTAATTCAAAAAAAAAGTTACTAACACATATTACACCTATAAAAAATATTATTGATTACCGTTTTATAATATAATATATTTTTTATTGAATTATTTTTTTAAAACCTTTTTTTTCAAAAATTCAAGACGGTCGATTTTAAATAAATTACAAAAAATTATTTTTGATAAAAACTAAAACAATATATTTCAAATTATTTTTATATTTGAATTTCTAATTATTTTCTTATTGGATCTTTACGAGAAACTTCTAAGGTGGGCGACAGATATGTTCAGCTATATCCAATCTCGACTTCAGAAGAAGGAAGTTCAATCATCTTTGGAGGAAAAATTAAAGGGGATTATGGAGCATACAAAGACGAAGCAGGTATTATTTTATTTATATAGTATATTCTTTAAAATCGAGACATATGTGGATGCCTAACTTGATGGTCAGTAGATTTTGAGGAATTTAACATAACTTATGAACCAAAAACTACAATTAAAGCTCAAGCATTATTAATATTTTATAAGTTTCACGCAAAGTGACCTACCTCTTATTCTACTATCCTATTACCAAAATATATAGGTTGAACTTACGGTGGGTCAAGCTCTTCGGGTTACGAATTTGGGTTCATTTGATGTCTCTAATAAGGAAGATTATGCATTAAGGGATTCATTTGGCTTTCAAGATTTAAATAATAAGTTTGAATATGAGGCTGACATTATGAAACTCTGATTAATTCATGTGTGTGGTACAAAAAGGGTAACGTTAGTTAAGGATTCTCAGCTATTGACCAATAATGACACTGGATCGGCAGAGTCGCGCAAAGAACAGTTAATTGATACTTTAAAGTTTTAAAGCAGGCAACAAATAACTTTGAGATGGTCCATTATGAATAAGTATAGAGAGCTAGAAACTCACTCGTTGACTATCTTGCTTTTTTTCCATGTTCGAATGCCACCATTTGAATTGTCGTGCATGGGAAACTCTTAACTAATAATATTATCGAACCTTTGGTATAAGCACTATTATAGGTCTTCTTAATGGACTCCAAAGTTAAATGTAAGATAAAGATCATAAATTACATTTTGAATGAGGCATTTCCTACAGATAAAACCGTAATGCATAGCTTAAAAATCCAAGCTATAAACATATTGTGTTGGGAGGAACCTTATATTCACAAGGGTTGAATCGTCATTTTCTTTATTGTATTTGACCTAAAGAGTCATTCTTTGTTCTAGAAAATCTTTATAAAATGGTGAACTCGACTGACTACATGCATAAGACCCTATTAAGAAAGATGTTATTGACATGGTACTATTAGCAAAAGTTCATGGTCGATGTTCAAGAGATGGTAAAAAAGTGTGACATTTGCCGACGGTTTGTAAATATTGTTAAACCTCTGTCTAAAGCTTATGGAGAAATTGAGTACCTTCTTGTACGGGTTGACTATTTTTTAAAATGGATAGAAATAAGATTACATTTTATTGCAAATATTTATATAAAATAAAAAGAAGGACAACATAAACTCAAGCCTAATATTTGCAATGCTCAATGTTCCACGGGTGGGGGGGGGGGTGGAGGATTTCTCCATTATCGACTAACTTTTAACTTATAGCTTTTGTTAATTCCAAGACAGTTTAGGGTCCATCCTAATTATACTTAAGCTTACCTTATTTTAGATCATTTGTATGGTGAAAAACCTTCGTAGAATAAGGTTTGCTACTTGGAAGTTGTGAATATGGACCCTTGATGCATATATGTTTTCATCAAGGTTTGATAATGTTGAACCCTCATGTATGTCTTTGCCTTTATTTTTTTATCAGATCGAACTTAGCTCTCTTTTCAATGACATTATTATTTTTTGAGTAATTAGCCACTCTTTCAAAATATATGATTATTTCAACATTGAAAACTACATCAATAAATGCTTCCTTAATAAATGTTTTTCCTTCCACTTTATATTTAAATTTTATTTGTATAGTCTAGAGATAAAAATTACTTGAATACCTTCCTCAAAATTCTTAAAAATATAAGAAGAAAGGTTCAAAGAAAAAACATGGACTTCCATTCACAGTGTGTATAGCTGTTTATTGAGATATAATCTATTGTCTATGGACTTCTTCATGTAAATTTCCTCTAACCGATTACATATCCTCAACGTTATATTACCTTAAGGTACCCTTTTAAGCACTTTATCCTCCAAACTCAAAAAAAAAGTGTTATAAGCTTTGGACAGTACTTCGACATCAATCTTATCCATAGAATTCTCATCAATGGCAGCAACCAACCCTTTTTGTGGTATAAAATCCCGAACCTTAATTCTCAAGAGATTGAAACCATTTTTTCTATATAATTTTTCAAGGTTATATAATCTATTGTCTATGGACTTCTTCATGTAAATTGCCTCTAACCGATTACATATCCTCAACGTTATATTACCTTAAGGTACCTTTTTAAGCACTTTATCCTCCAAACTCAAAATAAAAGTGTTATAAGCTTTGGACAGTACTTCGACATCAATCTTATCCATAGAATTCTCATCAATGGCAGCAACCAACCCTTTATGTGGTATAAAATCCAGAACCTTAATTCTCAAGAGATTGAAACCATTTTTTCTATATAATTTTTCAAGGTTTGACTTCATGGAACTCATCTTCATGATTTTCTTAGTTTCTCGGTGAGAATATTTTCTCAAACCTCACAATCTGAAATGATCTTCATCCATCTAATTTTGTAACAAAAATACTGTTTGAAAAATAAAAATATCCAAACAAGATGCAACCTAAACCTAACAAGAATCACTAGGCCGAATCTTAGCCAATCAGCTAAAACAATGGTCGAAAGTTGGCAAACACCTACCAAAAGGCTGTAAGGGGTAATCAAAACTTCAGATTTTATCTTATTAAAAAAATTAAAGTTAATCACACACAAACCAAGAGACTTATCATGGTTCAAGATAATGAAAAAATCCTACATGCACTGTAATTAAAATAATAGATTGAAAGGAGATTACAAGAAGAATCTCAAACACTAAACACTCAATCACTCAACTTTGTTACAAATTGCTTGTTTGGGCTTACAAAGAAACAATGAATCTCATAATGCATATTCAAGTGTTTATCTTCTATCCCATTACACTCTCTATAAAATAAACTCGTGGATGTCCTCTCGACCGTCACTCGTCGTTTTTTTCATGCCTTTGCCACCACACTACTTCCTTCACCACACGCTATAATTATTCTATTTATGGACTTCAGGAAAAACCTAATTCTCAACACCTTTATAACAGAATTGGAAACCTTATATATATAAAATCTAAATTAATAAGAAACCTAATTAAAATAGAAGACTCAATTAATAATAAATTTAATGAATAGATAGTCAAATTAATATAGGAAGACCAAAATAGAAGACTTTATTAAATACAAATTTTCAGGAAGTAGAATAAGCCAATTCGATCAAGAACTTAAGCTCAACTCATGCAGATGAAACACAGAGTTTTAGTGGCATGTACACAAGTCCTCCAAAGTATTGGTCAGGGGGATCATCATAGGTCCTTAGCAGCATTGATAACATGCATCGAATATGCCATTGGTAACCATATTGATCCAGTCTCTACACCACCGTGCAAGGTATCCAGTTTAGTAGAAACAACCAACATGTCGTTTTGTATGCCAAACTCTTAGGTTCCAGTATGCTCATTTTTACCTGAGTCCCGTTGAGCATCTAGTCATATAGAGAGTCATCAGATCTAGCTTCTTAAGGCTTCGATTTACTCACTTTCAACCCTTAAGGTTCAGTTTAACTTTTCTAATTAAATTCCTCAAGTTATAAAACTTAGTTCCAGCCTTCGACACCTAGTTCCAGTGGTAACACTTAAATCCAGATTCAACCCTTAGTTCCATCCTTTAACATTTAGTCCCAACTTCGACATCCAACTTCAACTCTAAATTATAGTTTACGACAACAAGTTATAGCTTCCACACCAAGTTACAGACTTTCACACAAAGTGAACTCTATGACAAAGACCCTGCCGTAGTCACTTGACCGTTATGAATTACCCTGATGCTCTAACTACTCATTGGAGACATGTTGTTCATATGCATGTCTGAAGTGATCAATTCTCATACAATTCGTGAATTATGTATCAACAATCCTCCTCAATAGACCGGTCTTCTGTCCTCCTACATCCAAGGAAGAAATGGTAACATCCATCTAACCTAACTCAAGATTAGATCGAGAAACACTTGATAGCCCACTACAAACATCTTTTTGTTGGTTTACTCTTTGAACATCCAAAACCTTTGGCCCATCAAACTTCAAGAGAAGAATCAAACCTAGGAAACTTATTTGAAAGTGCTAAAACTACACCTAACATGAAAATAGATTTGATAGAGGCATTGTCATTTCCATCATGATGTTCAAACTCCATCTTAACTTCTGCTCTAACCCCGACACCTATTACATCTTTATGACGACCGAAAGTCCAAGGGATCATATTGACAATGATAGTTTTCTCAACAACTCATTTACTCAATCTCTTGTTTCTTTCAACTGTTAGAAGCATATTTCTTACTCTTTGTAAGATTCAAATCATCTTGTCAACTATTTCATATTTTGGGGTACTATTCAAGATTCTACAACTAAACATATCAATTTTTTACACAATAGCTAGTGAATGGTCGGTTCACTAATACCACACCATTGGCAGTCCTAAAATTCTTTAAGTACTTCACATATGAGATATCCATATGTTTTGACAAGCCTTTGAAAACCTCCAGCCTAATCCCAAGAGTTTTATTCCCAACACTAGACATCCCTTGTACAACAGACCCATCCAGAATTAAAATACCATCAGTTCAATTACCCTTCATAACAACATGTGAGTATTTTAAGATGTTAAGTATACAATCTATACCCTTATACTCAAAACCTTACTCATCAAACATACCTATACAAAGAAGGTTATTTTTTAGTTTAGGGACATACCTCACATTTTGAAGGCTTTCTCCACTCCAGTAGACAACTTGAATCTCATAATCCTCATTCCCTTCACTATACACCAAACAACATTCCCCAACATGAACTTACTGATATTCAAACACCTCCAAATTTTCAAACTAATGCTCGTTGGAAGTCATATAAAATTACGCTCCAAAATAGAGAACCCACTTGCAAGAAAAACCCATTAAACCATAATCATATTTATAATCTTCCGAAACCATCTCAACATTTGAGCTTCTTGCTTTGGATAACTATTTGCTTTTCTCTTCTCGGGGCAGTTTCTACTGATATTTTCCTTCTTCCGGAAGCACTAACATTTCATCCAAGAACCAACATATTTATTGGTTGAATTTCTCCATCCAATATTTCTACTCACATTCAGTCATCATCAGATTCGCTCATCAAAACCGACTTCCTTTGAAGATCATTCAAGTTCAAAGCACTCTTAACTTCATCCATTATGATGGAGTCTTTACAATAGAGCATGGTGTCAACAAAATTCTTATACACTTCTAAAAGAGAGCTCAAAAGGATAATTGATTAATCCTTATATTCTACCTTGAGCTTAATTGCATTCAAATCAATAATGATTCTATTAAAATTGTCCAAGTGTCTCCACGCCTCTCTGCTACCATCCACATGCAACATGTAAAGCTTATTCTTAAGATAAAACATGTTTGTCGATGATTTTTTGATGTAAATAAACTCCAACTTATTCTATATCCGAATGGCCAAAGACGCTTCAGACACATCTTGAAGCACATTATCCTCCAGACTCAAGATCATCACATTGTGGGGCTTGGTAATTACTTTGGCAACAATCTCCTTTGTACCATTTTCTTTAATGAAAGTAAATATTATCTTTTGGTCTAAATAATTTCTTAACCTTAGGTATTCATATATTAAAATCCTTATCACATGTGAATTTATCAAGCTTAAACTTCATGGAATATATCCTTATGACTGCGCAAGACTTTACTCTAAGATTTCAAATCTTTATCCTCCTATTTTATCTAAATAACCAACCACCAAATATGTATATTAGATCTCCATGCTTATCGCATCAATTTTTAGAAAAATCAACAAAATCCGACCTAGACCTAACAAGACTCACTATAGTGAATCCTAACCATTCGGTTGAAGCAATTGTCGATAGTTGGTAAACACCTAACAAGAGGATATATGAGGTAATCAGAGTCTTAAATCTTACCTTATTTAAATATCAAAGTTAACAAAAAAGAACATTAAATAAATCACACACACACAAGATATTTAATATGGTCCACATCGTGAAGAAATCATACATCACTGGTAACAAACATAATATATTTATAGGAGGTTACAAGAAGACTCAAACATTAAATAATCAATCACTCAAGTTTATTACAACAATATTGACTCAGAGTGAAACGCAAGAGAAGCCAAAAGGGATAAAAAAAACCTAATTTTATTAAATAAAAACAACTCCCTCAACAATGTATAGAAGATATGTTTATATAAGGATTCAAGTGAAACCCTAAAACCAAAAATATGAAAATTACTAAAATATCCTAAAGTATTAAAAACGCAAAATAAGATGATAGATGAGCCCAAATGCCCAAAAAGGCCCATAGTTCATGAGCAAAGCTCGTGACTTGTGTTCGTGACGTCGTTTCCTTCGAAACAAGGTGATGTGGGTCAAAATCAGACACCGAAGCTCCAAACTGTCAATTCACCGCATTCTTCGGGTGATCGCCAGTCTTCATAAATTCCAGCGCTAAACTATCTGCATCAAATATCTTATGGGCTTACAAATAAACCTTGACTCTCATAGTACATATTCAAGTGTTTATCTTCTACCTCACTACACTCTTTATAAAACATACTTGTCCCATCTCCTTTGTACAGTTACTCATTTTTTCCACGCGACTGTTGTCATACTATTTCCTTTACCATACAATATGCTTCTTCTATTTATAGACTTAGAAAACATCCTAATTCTCTAACAAACTCTCCATATTAAATCACATTAATAAAAAACTTATTATAAATTTATAATCATAAAATATAAAAACTACTAATTAAGAAATCGAAATTAATAGAAAATCAATTAAAATAAAAGATCCAACTAATCATAAATCTAATTAATATAGGTAGCCCAAAAGAGGAGACCCAATTAAATTAAAAACTTCAACAAATAGAAGAAGCCTAATTTGATCAAGAACTTAAGCCCAACTTCATCATATTAAAACACAATGTTTCAGTGGTATCGACATAGATCCTCAGTAGTGTCAACCAAGGCCATCAACACAGGTTTTCAACGATATGCATCGGACAAGCCATCGATAATAACATCAACACCGTCTCCATACCACCAGTCAAGCTTTTCAATCTAATAAAAATAATCAACATATCTTCGACTATGCTCAACTATTTGGTTCCACTAGACTCCTTTTACACCCAAGTCTGGTTGAGCATCTACTCACATAGAGAGTCAACAGATCCAACTCCTTAAGTTTTTGTTTACTCTCCTTCAATCCTTAAGGTCCGCTTGAACTACTTACATCTTTCATCACTTAGTCATACTTTAAAATCAAACTTCAACTTTAAGTTAGAACATACGATATCAATGTATAACTTCCACACCAAGTTATAGTTTCCACACAAAGTTACAGACTTTGGCACCAAGTCAAGCCTTCAACAATTATCTTGGCCCATATATTTTGAGCTTATACTTAAAAACTACGAATCTTATTGTTCAGGAACAGAAGTCTAAGATCATTACACTTGTCTCAACAAAGCTATATTGAGAAAGTGTAAAAATAATTCAACATATTTGATGCTAAAGCAGTTAGCATCCGTTTGCTACTCATTTCAAGTTGTCTGCAACATGATCAACCTAAGACGATGTTGAGTTGGAAAAAATATCAAAGATTATATATTCAAGTGTTGTTATTAGTATCATGTATGATATGGTATGCACACGTCTGGATATTTCACATGCGGTTAGTGTAGCCAATAGGTACATGGGATGTCATAGCAAAGAACACTGACAAAGAATGAAATGGATACTTTGGTATCTTAAGAATACTGTAAATATTGGCTTAATTTTCAACAAAACTGATATTGGTGGATCGTTGAATGATATTGCATGATAAGTTGTTGGTTTTGTTGATTTTGATTTTGCAGGTGTTATTTATAAAATGAGATCTCTAATAGGATATGTATTTACTATAGCTGGGAGTGCAATTAGTTGGAAATCACAGTTGCAAGCTACTGTAGTTTTGTCTACAACAGATGCAGAGTACATGATGTTAACAAAAGTAGTTAAAGAGGCAATATGGTGGCAAGTTTTGGTGGCAAATTTGGGCTTAGATATAACTACTACAAAAGTTTTTTGTGATAGTCAAAATTTCATACATCTTACAGAGAACCAGATGTACCATGAGCGTACAAAGTACATAAATGTGAGGTATCATTTTATTCATGATATAATATCAAAGGGAATTGTTGATGTGAAGAAAGTGTCTACGCACGATAATTCAGCATATATAATGACCAAGATAGTATCAGTTCAAATTTTTGTTAGTGCCTAAACTGGATTGGTGTTCGTAGCATCAAGTAAATACCTTAGGGGCACTTGGTGTCCAATGTATAAGAGAAGTTTTTTGTTGTAGTAAAGAGATGATATTCGCCTCAAAGGGAAGATTTGTTGAGAATAAGTCGAATATTATCTTAATAGTATACCGTATCCACTGGTACAGTCTTGTGTCATTGACGGTGTACTATGTTCACTGATACAGTCTTGTGTCATTGACCGTGTACCTTCATGCGTAAATATATCATGTGTTATAACGAACTTATTAAATCTATTATAAACCTATAAATTACCTAAATTACCTAAAATTGGTTAGGTTAAAAAAATTACAGCTTCACTGTAACTAAAAAAAAAGTACCACGGTTAGGGTTTCACCGCATCCAAAACAAAAGTCTGGGATTAGATTTCCCGGTTTATTCTTCGGTTACATATTTTTGAAACGGTTTTATTTAATTTATAGCATATTTCACTCAAATTTGATTAAATACGAACCGGACTCAACACTAACAAATTCTAAAAATTAATAATAGTAATAATAATGAACAATTTTTTTAGTCTGATTTAAAATAAAATTGTACTTGAATAACTTATGAATATAAATTCGTTCGGAGGCACTAAACCCATAAAGAAAAAATAGTAAAAAATGATTATCTTTGTGTCGATACTATCTCAACTTATTCTTTAATCTTCCTTCAGGAGGTCCTATAAACAATTGCGTCTCCACCTCCATATCCTCTTCTGTTTCTCCATCGTCTTTTGCTACTAATATAACTTCCAGCTGCATCCAAGTCAGTTTATTAGAAACATGTTTTGAAAGAAATAAAAAATTGGATATATGACTTATATGTATTGTTAAAAGATATTAATTAATCCCAAATACCTTCTCATATATATATTATCTATTTTTTAGCTAGATTTATTTACCTCGTTTCTCAGCTTTACATTTACTTGCAATAGACGTTTTTCCTGTAAATGTTAAAAAAAATGTTACAAACTGTAGAAAAATCTCTACAATGTAAGCTCACTCATACCCTAAAACAAGAACAATTTACCTTTTCTTTTAGCTTCTCAATTTCTTCATTGAACAGTTGGCTCTGGGTACAACAAAACTCAAGTTTAAACATTGAAATTCTTTTTGGTAAACGGTTTTTTTCTTAGATACAAAAGATTAAAATTATAGATTTTGCAAAGTCCAAACACCCTCACCAGTAATTTTAAAATCGATGGACTAAATAAAAAAAACGAGATAGTCGATGGACTTCCACTAATGATTATAAAATCTATTGGACAAAATAAAAAAAAGATAGTCGATGGACTATTTACTGATTTAACCATATATCAGATTCATATAGGACATACATTAACTATATGTTGTTTTATTGTTTTCATCAGATTTTTTAATATTTACATATTTATTTTAAATAGTTAGTAAGCTCTATTTATGTTCAGATTTGACTAGACCATACTTTCGTAATTTACTTCGAACTCTATTTGTGTTCAGATTTGACTAGACCATACTTTCGTACATTTTACTTCGAAGCCATATTATTTTTAGATTTTTTGAACAATTTTTATTTAAAGCACTTCTAATCCTACTTTGACAATCAGTTGTTTTATTAAAATTAAAAATCAAACACTCAGTCTAATTGAACATTTTAGTTTTTGAAGTATCCATCAGTTTCTTAAAAAAACCTACGTCCGCTAGACAAACTCAACTCGATATTAGATGTTATAAGTACCTTTCTTGCTCTTATTTTGTTTAAGCTTCGGCCCAATTGGTTCTCTAACTGATGAAGTTCATCAAAACAGCATCCATCAAGCCCTTCTCCAACGAGTTTTCTACACAAACCAAAAGAAGCAAGAAAACAATGTGTGTTATATAAAGTTGGAACTTTACAACATAGCTGGACCAAATAAACACCATGCAAGGTTGATTCGTATGTAAACATCAAACAAACCCTAAAGAAACTTGGAGATGATGAATCTTCTTTTCCATGTTACTACGATCTGTTTCTTCTTTTCCATGCTGCAACCACAAACCACTAGTCAATACTTATGGTAAGGTTGTCATATAGAGCTAGAGAGAAATATGAACATTAAAGAGAAAGTTGTAATATAGAAAAATATGGTCTAAGTTCATTTTTTTTGTTTATTCACCTAATTAGGAAATTTATAGACGAAATTATTTGCTACACATTCCTTTTAGGAGGAAAGAAAATGTAATTTCTGCGGAGTTAAATTGCAATTAAAACCCATGCCAAGTTACTACGAAGTTGGTTGATTTAGCTAATCATTGGTTTTAGATGAAACAATTGTCTTTTAGCATCCGATAACTATTTCATATTCAAATGAATTCATTGAAGATTGAAGGAAAAAAATAACTACTAAATAATCTGTAGGCAGTAGTTATATAAATGTTTAAGTTCAATATATGGACACGGAGAATTATACATTTATGGTGAAATGCAGTGAAACTTATAAATTAATAAAAGAGTGCGAAAAATATATGTAAACATTTATATCAAAAATCTATTCCTAAAAGAAAGACATCAAATCAATGATATATTTAAGTAGGACTACAAGCAAAGTTATGTATCGAAATTCGATGGAGAAAATTATGACTAATGGTGTGTGAGAATGAAAACATTGTTCATTTCACGAGATCTTTTGAATATGTCGATGTTTTTATAGAACAAAAAATAAGACAAGTTTATTTATTGATGATGCCACCAAATCGAAAGAGGACACAAAAAAAAAGATGCAAAATTTATTCTTTTGATTCAAGAAGGAGCAATAAAGAATATTTTTCCTAAGAATCATCAACACTACAAGATTTAAGAAGACGTTGGATATTCTTGAAAAGTAATATAGAGGAAGTTCCAACATGAAAACCATAATGCTCGAATTGTTACAAAAAGAGTCCAAGAACCTGAAGATGAAGGATTCCGAACTCTTGAAATATTATTTCACAAAAGTCAAGAACGTAATAAATTAAATGATAAAGTATGGAGAAAGAATTCTTATTCAAAGAATTTTTGAGAAAATTCTCAGTAGTTTTTCGGAAATCTATGATTCCATCATTTCCGACATTAATCAAATTAAAGATCCAAAAGTTTAATTATCGAAGAATTGAAGGATTCTGAGGAAACATTGAATTTACGGTCAGAATAATCAATCGATAGTGCATTTCAATGTTGTCTGAATAAATCACGAGAGATCAAAGGAATTGCAAAGTGGCACATGTATACATGAAGAAAAATAGAAGTTTATCTCATTATTATGGCAGAAAAAGCATGCACAATTGAATTTCCAAAGCTTGAATATTCTTTATCATAATATCATGACTACATACTTTCAAGAATTATAAAAAGTATGTGAAGGTTGCGCGTTCCTGGAAACATCACCGAGCTCTAATTCTAAAAGAAAAGACTCGGAGAGTTGAAGCATTGTTTGAGTTAGTTCATGATGATGTATCCGGTCCAATGTCATTATCATCTCAATGAAGTAACAAATATTTTATAACTTTCATTGATGATTACTTTGGGTAAAGTGGGTGTACAATATGATGTAGAAATCAAATGTGTACTATAGTTTCAAAATAATTTAATAATATGTTGAAATTAAAGCGGGCATTTAATCAGAGTATTAAGAAGTACTGAGATAGTGAGTACAACTCAAACGAGTTCGAACTGTTTTGTAAAGATATTGGTTTGGATAAAAATTTTACGGTTGGGTACACTTCATTAAAAAATGGAGTATTAGAAAAAAAGAATAGACCCGCGAAGGAGATGTCAAAGTTGATGGTTCATAAAAAAAATGTTACACGTGCAATTTTGTGCTGAATCTGTAGCCATAATGATCTATTTACTAAACCAGTGTTCAACAAAAGAAATGGAAGATAAAAATCTAGTTGAAGTTTGGAGTGGAAGAAAACCTTTCGTAAATCATCTAAGAGCGTTTAGGTGCATCTGTTATACTCATGTTTTGAAACAACTAAGGCAAAAGATCGAAAGACAAGTGAAACGTGCTTATTCATAGGTTGGAGCTCAAAATCAAAAGGGTATAGACTTTAACTTGAAGAATAATAAGTTGATGATTAGCCAAGATGCGATGTACGATGAAAATTCATTTTGGGATTGGAAACAAAAACGAGCACAAACACCTTCAGATGCCGAGGTGAACTCAAGAATATTACAAAGTGATGATTTATCGGACGAGAAAGAAGAAGAATATGATCTCAAAGAATCGATATTCCCCATAAATAGCCCACACGTAAGTCCACGATCAACATTAAATTGAGAGTTACCAAGCTTAACCCCGAAGAGCTGAAGAGCCTAAGGGATATGTTTGATTGATGAAATTTCTCCATGATTGACCCAACAAGAATTAAAAAAAACCATAAAGGAGAAATATTAGAAGAAATAAATGTAAGAAATTTTGAAGTAATAAACAAAAGGAAAATATGAGAACATATTGATAACCAAAAAAGAAGGAGGCAATTGGAGTAAAATGGATTTACAAAGCCAAGCCAATCGGATGAGTCCGTTCTAAAAAGAAAGCAAAGTTGGTGCTTCTCCCCATTAGCAAGACATGACGTAATTCGAGCTCTTATTACACGACAACTCAAAAGAGATGCTTATTACATTAAAATCAGTATATCATAAGAATGTTGTGTTAAAGGAAGAGACGTATTTTGGAGAAACACAAGGATTTGTGACACCGTGAGAACCAAAGAAGATGTATTGATTGAAAAATACATTGTAGGGAGACTCAAGACAAGACCCCCGAATATGGTATAACGAGAATAATAGTTACTTTAAAGCCAACAATTTCGCAAAAAGTAAGAACAAGATAAAGAAACGATTTGACATGAGTGCTCTTCGTTTGTTGCATCACTTCTTATGAATTAAAGTTTATATAAAAAAGAATGAAGAGTATTTATATCCAGAAGAATTATGCAAAATCGTTTCTTAAAAAATTCTGAATGCATGACTGTAAATGTGAGACGAAGCAATGAAGTGAAGTTTGATAAGAAATTTATTATATTTAATAACTATCAGACCCGACGTGATATATGCACTAAGTTTGTTATTGATTTTTATGTGCATAAGAAAGTTAAATTTATCTCGGAGTCCAAAACGAGTTCTAAGGTAATCTTGATCTTGCAGACCGCGATAGAGAATAATCTTAAGGTAAAGTTGTTTGGATATTTTACAGTGATTGAGTTAGTTGTATTAACGACATAAAAAACACTTCGAACTATGCTTTTACTATTGGTTCATGCGTGGTTGCGTGGTCTTCAAATAAATAGAAATGGTAGCGCAGTCACCTACTGAGGTAGAATATGTATTAGCAGCATTAGCAAAGTCATAGACAATATGATTAAAGAGATTTTTAGAATATCATGGATAAAAGCAAGATGAAACCATCTCGATCATGTGATAACAAATCTACCGTTATCACGATAAAAAAATCCAAATCTCACAACCGTACAAGATACATTGCAATCAACAACTTTATGAAAGTCGTAGAGCAATCCAAAATATAGATCACGCAATGTATCGCGAATGAGCAAACGACGAATATCTTTATGAAAACTTCAAAAGAAAATCACTATTACTGCATAAACATTGAAATAAAACGAGAAGATTGTATCCAAAACACCACGACTAGATAATCTCTTGTGCAGAACTTTTTAAATCATTATGCGAAGATGTTATAATTACTAATGGTCTACAAGCAGTTAAAAGTGGTAATATTCCAAAGATAATTTGGACTTAAGAAACTCACTATAAGTTTTTGAATATATTTTAGTGGAGAGATATGTGTATATTTAGAAAAAATGTAAAACTAAAACTTTAGCAAAAACGAACGTCATCTAAAAAAAATTAGCTATATTTGATTTTAACGGTATTTTGTGACTGTTAAAAATATAAAAACCATCATAATATCATAATATATGAACTAATGGATTTGAATTTAATATCTTCGGATCTTATATTTCTAATCGCGGCAATAACGCTTTTTGTTGTCAAACCCCGTAAACAAAATGTGTATTGCAAAATTCAGAACAAACCAAATTAATAGTTTGATAATTTAATATTTGTATAATCAATTTGTTTTGGGTATTATTAACCACATAAATGTTTTTTAGTAAAATATTTAAGTCCAAATTTACAGTTTGTTCAGGTTTTGATCGTTTTAGAGCATAACATGGTATCTAACATAGAATATTAGATATACATATCTTATTCAACCAAAAAATCAAACTATCATTTGAATAGTACTATAAATTTAAATATTTGAATTCTGATATTCGTATATATATATATACCATGATGTAAATTAGTTTTTTGAATTACTCTTACATACAAAAGAATATCTATGGTTTGTTCTAAATCTAGATTTGGCAACAAGATAAACTATATGTAAATATAGTGTAGGAGGCTAACCTGTGAATTTTCCCTCTCTTTGTCTGCATCCATTGATCTATTTTGATACCTCTCTATAATGCTGGTTGCACTGAAGTACAAAAAATACATATAAAAAAAGCCCAAGTAAATTACTTCAAAAGATTGTTAAACACATAACCATTACATGTGATTAAAGTTTCTATTTCAGGTTCATGTTGAAAATTAAATCAATGAAAAGAAAAAGACTAGAACACAGTAACCCTAATACTGAAATATGATACAACTAATGTACTAACACACATACTAAGTAACCACAGAACTAGCCATTATAGATCTTCAAATTCCAAGAACAAGAACCAAAATGTAAAACAGAAAAAAGCTACTTCAATAACAGGAACTCAGATTTGTAAGTAAGAGAATAGGTTTAGTTACCTAGAACTTGAAAACTCATAGAGTTTGTCTCTAGGAGAGAAGATGATAAGAGCAACTTCAGCATCACAAAGAACTGACAACTCAAAAGCTTTTTTGAGAAGTCCATTCCTGCGTTTGGAGAATGTCACTTGCCTGCTTGTTGTGTTCTCTATCCTCTTCAGCTCAGTTTTACCTCTCACCATCCTCTCTATGAAACCCAGATAAGAAATAGGATGATATTATGGAAATTTATGGCTTTGGTTGACAAATCAAATGCACTTGTATTAAAAGAAAATGTACAAATGGAGGAATCACCAGAAAAGAAAAAAAAGCTTGGAACTTAATTAATTATTTTTTGTTGTATATTTGTATACCTTGCTATAAACGTAAGGTAGATAGAGAATGATGAGCAAAGGGTATCTCTTTCCGTCTAAGAATCATAAAAGAAACCCTAGTTTTCGCAAAACCGGGGTCTGCAATCTGCAAATTGTTGTATTTTTATCTTCTTCTGCCTTTTCAATTCCCATCTATTTCAATCTTTTGATATTCTTGAAAGTACTTTTAGTTGGAAGTATCACTTATTGTCTTTTATGCCACTAACTTTTAAACATATATTAACCTCTAACATCGTCGTGGTGTCGAGTAGGAAGGTAATCAAAGTAAGATTTTGATTATTAAAGTATTTTGTTAGAGTGAATAGGGTTTTTTTAAGTTTTTTTAGAAAATTAAAAACCATTTTTATAATGTTTTTTATTTTTCATATTATTTTGTTTCTTTTTTGTTTTGTTTAAGGAAGGTTAGAAATAACGATTTGTAGATGAACTTGCTTTCTATTTAATTGGATTTTCGATTTAACTGAAATACTGTGTTTTGTTCTTAATTAAACTGGATTTTCTATTTATGATATTTCGTGTTTACATTTAATGTAGAGTGTTTTTTGAAGAACTAGGGTTTAGTGACATCTGTTGATTAAATAATAGCTTATGATTAAAGCAAAAGTTAGGATTCTTCTCTGGAATTTATAAATTGAAGAAGCACGACAGAAGTTTTAGTGGCAGTTGAACATTGATCAATTTGCATAATGTGTATTATCTAAGGAATCGTGTATGGTCCTTTGAGAGATAAGTGAGGTAGATAAGATAAACAATCATAGCAAAATCTAGATTCATATTTCTTTGTAACCCGTAACAGATTTGTAAAAGATAGGGGGATTGAGTTTTGTTGTGGTTGATAAAGTCTTCATTGTAACATCCTTAATAATAAAACAGAGTATTCATTGCATGTGGGCGTAGAATTTTTTATCTTATTGTTTCAATTTTGTCTATTTATATTTCCCAATAAGTTGTGCAGAGAGCATGGAGAAAGAAAGAAGATAAGTGGAACGATTGATGATCTGAAGGTTGGAGATAACGACTTGAAACTAAAAAGCCACAAAAATAAATTCCATGAAGCTTAACCTAAAGAGATCCAACAAACATAGTTCATAATGTTCTCTTATTGAGCTTGTGAGATGAAGTTATGCGTAAAGTATCTGAAGAGCCTATTGCGTTGGGGATTTGGAATCAACTAGAGATGATTTACATGAGGAAATCCTTAGCAAACATATCGTAAATAATAAAATAGTTGCACAAACCATCGATGGATGATAGAAAATAGATCATATGTGACTTGAATCATATGTGACTTGAATATAATTGGCGTCAATGTAAATAACGAGGACTAGGCAATCATCCTCGAAGTTATTTGCTAATTGTGTACGAGCACTTTATGAACATTATGCTCTACTGTAAAGAGTCATTTACTATGGCTTAAGTAAAGAAAGCTTTGAATTCATACAATATTCAAAGGAAATCCATTCTGAAATATGATTCTGATGGCCATGGTCTGAGTGTGAGGAGAAAGCTATGAAAGAGAGATTCAAGCAAAGAGAGGAAACTCTCAGTCAAATTCAAGAGGGCTTATAACGGCGTCTAGAATAACATGTTGGGCATACAAAAAGAAAGAACATATCTGTAATAATTGTCTACAAAAAGGAAAGGGCAACAAAAATCAGAAGATCAAATTTGAACATGTTGCAATGATATCTGATGATTGTGAGTATATGCTGATATTTTAATTGATGCTTCTTCATGCAGGTACAACGATAAATGGGTGTTGGATTTGGGCCCATCGTTCCATAAGACTTCCAATAATATTGATTTGAAAACTTACAATTGTTTGAAAATGGAAATCCCATCCTAAGAAATGGTTTATTATGTGTTGTCAAAGGGGTATGAACTGTTTGGATAAAGTTATCTACATGACTTGAGAGAGTTATTAACATTATGAGGTACGTACCGAAAGCTAAAGTGAACCTTTTTTTACTGGGATGTTAGATAAGAACGGATTTACATAGGGCAACGAAGACAACGAATTAAGGGTATTATGAAAGCCTATATGACTGATAGAGTTCTAGTTCTTAAAAGCTCTATAGTGATAGAGGGTGTGTCTAGTATAGACAATGATTCAACCAGGTTGTGGTATATTTTGTTATGATATTTAAGTGAAATATATATGGGTGGAATTAGAAAATTAGATTTGTTTGATGGTAGCATAACTCAAAAGTTAAGCTTTTGTGAAAGGTGTATGTTAGGTGACAGCAAGAGGGTAAAGTTTCTACATAGCAATCATACAACATATTGTGTGCTTGACTATGTTCATTCAAATCTTTGGGGGCTGGTACGAGAACCTACTATAGGCGGCGCAAGATACTTGATGTCGCTGATAGATGACTATTGGAAAAAAGTATGATTTGTACTTTTGAAGACCAAAGATAAAACGTTTGATGCTTTTAGGAATTTGAAGACTTTGGTAGATAATCATAATGGTAATTTTTGAAGAATTTTAATACTGTTAATAGGATGGAATATATGAACAAGAAGTTCACTAGCTATTATGCGGAGCTTAATATTACTAGAATCCAAACCATGAGTAGAACTCCCCAACATAACGGGTTTGCTAAAAGACTCAACCAACCCTTGTGGAAAATGGTTAGGTGTATGTTATAAAATTCTAGAATTGGCCGAAGCGTGGATTAGAGAGAAACATAAATTATATATATATATATTAAACTTCTAACCTTATCATCTTGTCGAGTATTAAGTTGATAAAAGTAAGATTTTGATTATGAAAGTATTTTAATATACTAAATAGTTTTTTTAGTATTTTAGAAAATTAAAAACTATTATTCACTAGGTTTTTTTTATCTTCAATATTATTGAATAATATTTTATTTTTATTTCTTGTTAGGTGTATGTTAGAAATAACTAGCCAAGAAAATGACTTGTTGATGAACTAGGTTTTCGATTTAGCTCGGTTTCCAATATAATTGAGTTTCTTATTTAAGTGAAATAATGTGTTTTGTTCTTAATTGAACTGAATGTTAATGAGATTTCTTGTTTTAAAATTAAATGTGGAGCATTTCTTAAACGACTAGGGATTTCATGACACCCGTTGATTAAAAGATAACTTATTATTAAAACAAAAGGTAGGATTCTTTTTTTTTCTGGAATCTATAAATTGAAAAAACACGATAGTGGTTTCAGTGGCAAGTGAGCATTGATAAATTTGTAGGTGTGTGCATTTTATAGGGCACTGTATTTGGTTCTTTGAGAGAGGAGTGAGGTAGGAGAGATAAACACTAAAAAAATATAAATCTATATTTTTTGTAATCTGTGAATATTTATAACAGAGAGAGTGATTAAGTTTTCATGTGTTTGATAAATTTTACTTTGTAACCTCCTTCATAATAAAAATGGTATTTATTTCCCGTTGACTTAGGATTTATTCACTATCTTTACCACATAAAGTATCGTTGATTTCAAAGCACACAAATTGCGTAAGAATTATTTGAGTCTGGGATACAAGTGAATTGATCTCTAAATAGAATATATTACATGCAATATATGTTGGAGTTACTATAATTCTAGGTGGAGAATCATTAGGTGTAGGCTAAAAGTAACTCGTTAATAAAACGACTTGTCAATAAACTGGATTTCTTATTTAACTGGTTTTGTTATTTTAGTTGGGTTTCCTATTAAACTAGGTTTGCTATTTTGTTAGGTTTCATATTTAATTAAAAATAATGTGTTTTCTTCTTAATTGAACTAGATTTACTATGTATGAGATTTCATGTTTTCAAAATTTAATATAGAGCGTTTATTGAATGACTCGGTTTCATGACATGCGTTGATTAAAGGATTGCTTATTATTAAAGAAAATATTAGGGCTCTTCTCTCGCATCTATTAATATAAGAAGTAACATATGGATTTGAACTGAGCATTGATCAAATTATAGGTCTTTGTATTCTCTAGAGCCTGTCATATCGTTATTAAAGATAGAAGTGAGGTAGGAGAGATAATAGTTGAGAGAAAACTCTAGAATCATATTTTGTTGTAATCTAAGAGCAATTTACAAAAAAGAGAGTGACTGAGTTTTGTTGTATTTGATAGAGTCTTCCTTATAACCTCGAATTAAATGTATCTACTTAAGTAGTTGGATGTAAATACTGTATTTATACATAGTAAATTGGATGGAATAATCTACATGAGACAACCAGAGGGATATATCGAACCTAAAATGAAAAAAATATATTTGTCTGCTAAAAAAGTCATTCTATAATTTGAATGAGGAACCTACGAAATGATACAGACAATTTAATACATTCCTGACGTCAACAGGATTCACAAGGACTAAATATGATAGATGCGTATATCGTCACAAGATGTCAATTGATTCTTATGTTACTTTTTATTGGATATGGATGGTATGATTAGTTAAGTGTAGATTAGAAGCAACACGAAACAAAATCGTTTTTTAAAATCGTTTATATTAATTAGATCTCTTATATTAATTATATTTTATATTAATTGGATATTCTATATCAGTTAGATTTAATATATTTATTAGATATTCTATAAATATTTTATATTAATTATATATTTTATATTAATTATATTTCTATATCAATTAGATATTCTATATTGATTAGATTTTTATATTAACTAAATTTTCTATTAATTTGGTCTTATATATCCATTATATTTCTTATTAATTCTATCTTCTATATTAATTAGATTCCTTAATTAATACTTAAGATCTATAAATTCGGCCTATAAATAGAAGAATATATATTTTTGTAATGTACGGTGAGATGAGACAAAAAAAGAGCGATGGTTCAGAGGAAATCGGCGAGTCTGTTTATAAAAAAATATAGTGAGGTAGAAGATAAATACTTGAATATGCATTTTGAGATTCATGGATTCTTTATAAACCTATAAGAGAGTTTTGTAACAAAATATTGATTGTGTGTTTAGTATTTTAGTTTATTCTTATAACCTCATATATATAAATTTTGTTTGTTCATCAATGTAGGTTTTCTTCACGATCCAAACCATGTTAAATGTCTTGTTGTGCAGTTACTTTATTTTTATTGTTCTTTCATATTAACTTTGTTCTTGAAATAAGGTAAGAGAAGAAGCTTGGATTACCTCCTACAACATCTCAGAATGTTCGGCAACTGTTGGTCATTGCTTCGGCTGAGTGGCTAGGATTTGGCCTAACGAGTCTTATTAGGGTTCAATCGATTCTTGTTTGGATATTAATAGTTTCTCTAACAAGTAGTAAGATAGGTGTGAAGATCTAATATCAGTATTCATTGTTAAATAAACACGCAAAGTAGATAGATGAAGATCACAAATCTTAGAGTAAAGTCAAGTGTAGTCATAATGATGGATTTCATAAGTGAAGTATTATATACAAGTAGTAAGATAGGTGTGAAGATCTAATATCAATATTCATTGTTAAATAAACACGCAAAGTAGATAGATGAAGATCACAAATCTTAGAGTAAAGTCAAGTGTAGTCATAATGATGGATTTCATAAGTGAAGTATTATATACAAGCTATCTAATGGACTTGAAAAGGCTTTAAAAATATGAGGTATGTCCCTAAATGTAAACGTAACCTTCTGCCTATATTTATGTTAGATGAGTAAATATTTGATTATAATAATGGAGATGGAATACTTAGAGTCTTGCAAAACTCACACATTTTTTGGAGGTTGATGGGGCTGGTGGTTTTCTAGTGGTCCATAGTAAAAAAAGGCATATAATATGGGGAATATATCTGCTGGGATTCAGTTAGATAGAGTTAAAGGCTTGTTGAAGCAGATGGAGATCCAATCTAAGAATTACTTGAAAGGTTTTAGGCCTAACAATGGTGTGGCATTAGTGAACCGATCATTCACTAGCTATTATTCTAAATTTGGTATGCATATGCTTAGAATCTTGAAGAGTACCTCGAAGCATGAAATAACTGAGAATATGAGTTGCTGCTTACTTAGAGTAAGGGTTATGCTTCTCACAACTTGAATGAAACAAGTGGTTGAGTGAAGAAGCTGTTTGGACAACTATCATCGTCAATAGGAGCCCTTGGAGTTTCGTTATTCATGAAGATGTAATAGGTACCGGAGGTGGAGCTGGAACTGAGTATTAGTTTGAACTTAAGGGTGGAGATGTGGATGCCTCTACAAAATCTATTTTCAAGCTGAGTCCGGGTTCAGCCTTTACAAAAGAAGTTCAACCATTGTACGATTTAGGTTTTAATCTGAAGTTTGATGGATCAAAGGCTTCAGATGTTCAAACTGTGAACAAACAAACAAGTATTTCTTGGTCGAATCTTGGGTTAGGTCAAATGGATATTACTATCGCTTCCTTTGATGCAAGAGATTGGGAGACTGATCTACTGGGGATGATTTTCTCGATAAAGTTCACAGACTACATGGGAATTGATCACTCAAGACGTGTAGGTGCACAGTTTGTCTCATGTGAGTAGTTACATGGGAATTGATCACTCAAGACGTGTAGGTGCACAGTTTGTCTCATGTGAGTAGTTAAAGCATCGAGGCAACAAATAATAGAGTTACTATAAGCCTAGGTGGAGAGTTGCTAAGTGTAGACTAGAAGTAACTCGAAGCAAAATCTTCTTTTTAAATGAGTCTCTTATATTAATTAGATTTCTATATTAATTATATTTTTAATATTGATTAGATATTCTATATTAATTAGATATCTTATATTAATTATATTTCTATACTAATTATATATTCTATATTGTTTAGATTTCTATATTAATCAGATATTTAATATTAATTGGATATTTCTATATTAATTAAGTCTTCTATACTCATTAGATTTCTCTAGTAATTAAATATTTTCTTCATTTAATTTTCTGTATTAATTAGATTTCATATTAATTGGATCTTCAATATTAACTAGATTGATTAAGATTTATCACACTCGGTCTATAAATAAAAGAAGATATTGCTTTGTAACGTGTGGCGAGACGAGACAAAAGACGACGGTTCAAAGGTAATTATCGAGTCTGTTTATAGAGAGTATAGTGCTGTAGAAGATACATACTTGTATAGTCATTGTGAGATTCACGAATTCTTTCTAAACCTAAAATATAGTTTTGTAACAAAGGAGTGATTGGGTGTTTAGTGTTTGAGAGTCTTCTTGTACATTACTATATATAAATTATATATGTTACCAGTAGATGTAGAATTTCTTCACGATATAAACCACGTTAAATCTCTTGTTCTGCAATTTATTTATTTTTCATGTTCTTTCTTGTTAACTTTTTTATTTAAATAAGGTAAGAGCCGAAGTTCATATTACCTCATACAACATCTCGAGCAATTGTTCGCCAATGGTTGGTCATTGTTATGACTAAGTGGCTAGGTTTCGGCCCAACGGATCTTGTTAGGGCTGGATCAGATCTTGTTCGGATATTGATGGTTTTTCACATATTGTGAAGATAAAGAAGCAGCTTAGCGCCGAGTTTGAGATAAAGAATCTGGATTGAACAAAGAAGATTCTAGGTATAGAGATTACGACGAACATGAGCTTGGGATCATTATATTTGCCTCAACGAAGCTACATTTAGAAAGTGTTATAACAATTCAATATGTATGATGCCAATGGAGTCAACATCCCGTTTGCCACTCATTTCAAATTATCTGCAGCAGCATCAACCAAGGATGATGCTGAGTTTGACTCATTTCGAGCTACTTAAGTGCAGTCACCATCATGTTTGCTATGATGTGCACACGTCTTGATATTTCACATACGATTAGTGTGGTCAGCAGATACATGAAATGTCATGGGAAAGAATATTGGCAGACAGATACTTCAGTATCTTAAGAATATTACAAATTTTGACTTAAATTTCAAAAAACCCGATGTTGGTGGATCATTGAACGATATTGCAGGATCAGTCGTGGGTTTCACTGATTTTGATTTTGCATGTTATATGGATAATAGGAGATTTTTTACAGGGTATATATTCACTATATGTGAGAGTGCAATCAGTTTGAAAGCACAATTGCAACCCACTGTTGTTTTTTCAACAATAGAAGTCGAATACATGGTTATAATAGAGGCCACTAAAGATGGAATATAGTTGCAAGGTTTGGTGGAATATATGGGGTTGGGTAGGATTATTACAGAAGTGTTTGTGAAATTCAAAATGTCATACACCTTACAGGGAACGAAATATACCACGAAGTTACAAGACACGTAGACTTCAGGTATCATTTTGTTCATGATATAATATCAAAGAGAATTGTGTATATGATGAAAGTCTCAACACACGATAACCCAACCGATATAATAAACAATATAGTATCACTTTTTTTCAAACGTTTAAGAAGTACCTATACTGAATCGATGTTTACAGCTTTAGATGAATTATTTATAAATATTTAGTGAGTGAAATGAAAAAATGTTTATTTATTCCAATAAAATTTATCATTTATTAGATAATGCTAATATTTAAATAGATCAAAACTTCAAATTTTAAATATAAAATAATCCTTCGATTATTTTTTTTTATGTATAGCCTCTCGACTAAAATTCGTGCAGTCATTCTTTAAAAAAAAACCCTCTATCTATATAGCTATAGATCTAAAAAGTAAATAATAAAAATGTTATATACAAATAAAAACCCATAATCTATTTTGGTACTGGTTACCATTAGAATCTTGACCGTGACTCATGATTTTATAAAAGAACAAAAATAATAATTTCAATATTATATTAGTTACTGTTTGCAGTGTCCAAAGAGTCACTTATAAATAATATAACTTAAACAAAACATCTACTTGAATTATTCTAAAACTTGTTCAGACAACTTTTGTACCTTTCTTATTCTATTCGGTTTCGAGTTCAGAATAACTGCAAATTTTGTACTGTCTTTATTCTATTCGGATTCGAGTTCAGAATAACTGCAGCTTGGTTTATCAAAAGATATATATATATATCGAGCCTAGAGTAGACTAATTAGCTGAATATATCCGCGATAATAAAGTGAAGCTACTATATATATATATATATATATATATATCGAGCCTAGAGTAGACTAATTAGCTGAATATATCCGCGATAATAAAGTGAAGCTACTATCTTTCTTCTCTTTAGGGCATGGGATCGGTTCAAACCAAACTGTCATTTTATTATTTGAAATATTAAAAAAAAAATTAAATATAGTTATTCCAACCAATAAAACAGACTGAAATAGAACAATAATATGCCGAGTTTGATGAACTATTTCATTCATTTATATTTACAACATAAATTGCGAAACACATCATAATTACTCTAGGAAATATAGTATAGTTAGGCAAGTTTCGCAAATCACGGATTTCACCGGTTTTTGTCAAATACAATTAAAAAATCGCTAATTTTTCAGAATTTTATAAATTATTTTGCGAAATATGTCATGGCGAATTGAATTCACTATTTCGCAATAAAGTTCACAAATGAACTTTAATATTTCTCCAAAACTGTAGCAAATTTCGTTTGACACTGATCCATTGGTTTTTTTCATAATCTATTTGTTGTTGTTTTTCTTCTAGTAGGTAAATTTTGTAAAAATATTAATGTTAAAAAAATATTTTCATCATTTTGCAACATAAACTACTAATACTATAATATATGACAACATTTGTGAAATGTAGTATAAAAGAATTTGAAAATATGATATATTATTTGTGAAACATGGAATAGATATGTTAAAAACGTGGTGAAATTTAAATTTGGAGAAAGTTGGGAAACAATCACAAATATGTTTGTATGTTTTAAAACTAAGTAGTTGTCTAAATATTATTATTTTTCTATTATAGACCGGATCGAGGGATCGCACTAAACGGGTCAAACGAAAAACCTTGATCAAGACGAAGGTTGAAGAAGTTGGTATTTCCGCACTTCATGAAATGCTAGAGGACACTAATCTTGATCCAGATATGGAAAAATCTCACGTGTCACTCTATGATATAATTCCTATGTATGTTGACTCGGTCATTAAAACATCGAAAAACAAGGGCATCCTCTCTTGATCGAATACCTCGGTTATTTTCAAGTTTAAAAACATATACGACTTATCAAGTATGAAAATATGAAGTTATACTAAAGTTAAAATATTTAATAGTTGCAAAACATAGGAATTTAAACTTGCATAATGTGCAATAGTTATTCTTTCCTAAATGATAATTTGTATAAACATAATACATTTTACTTGTGAAATGTATCATGTTGTGAAATATAGTTCAAAATGGTACTTGTGAAACGTCATATATTAAACTTGGCGTGTTAAATTTGTGTAACATAGAAGTACTTATTCTTGTGAAATGTTATATAACAAAACATTATATACTAACTTGCAAAACATATTTTAGGAAATTTAATTATTATTTTATTTATATTGTAGGAGAGAAATATGCCTTTATATGCTCTTTATATTGGATTGAGATCGTGAAATGTTGGACATCTGACGTGATTGGTGCTTGTTTAGATATAACATCATTTGAGAGTGTTATTGAAATTTTACAAAAGTCTAATGACAAAGTAGGGTTTGAGAGCCTTTTATAGAAGTGTTCGAAATCATATACAAAAAAATACATATTATTCTTCGCATAATAAAATAAAGTCCAACATAATTTCAAACCGATTATATTTGTTTAAGTATATTAAATAAATCCAAGCAAAATAGAAAAATGATCAAAACACAAAAACAAATAAATTAGGCTCTAAGACGTGGATTTTTGGGTCTAAACTTCATCACCCGGTCTTGCCCTGTAATGCTTCTGAAATTCGTTGGGATATTAGACTAGTACGATTTGAATAGTCGTGGCGCCTAATTCTGATAATTGAGCCCCAAATGAGGCTTGTTTCCGTTTGTTCAAAAGGGCCATATAGTCGTGGGCGTGTGCAACTATATCATTCTCTCTTCTTAGGAAGAATTAACCCACAAGTTCTCAGCTTCATCATCATTAGTGGTATTGGTAAATGACACTAGGTGTTTCACGTTGAAGACGTCGTGGGTCTTCATGTGGTTGTGTAGCTTCAACATGTATGAATTGGGATTAATTTTCTCAGTGATTTCAAACGGGCCGACCTTCCTTGTAGCTAGTTTGTTGTACTCATATGCAAGATAGCAATCTCTGGTCAAAACTTCATATACAAAATCCTACCGCAAACTCTACCATATGTGTTTCTTATCTACGACAACCTTGTACTTCTGAGTTGTTTCCTCAAAGTGTTTTCTCGTATTCTCATGGATCTCTCATAGATCAGTGATGGCAGTCTCGACCTTGGATGGAACCTTGTCAAGAGTTGGGAAATCCAAATACATATGACCCAGTGGGTTGTAACCATAGACTACCATGAAGGGATTGTGCCCAGTACTTCTTTTGCGGTGCTTGTTATAGGCGAACTCAACATGATAAAGGCAGAAATCATATGGTTTCAAGTTCCCGGAGACCTCTATGCGCAACATATTGCCCAATGTTTGATTAGTTACCTTGGTTTGCCCCTCTGTCTGCGGGTGATACACCCTACTAAAACTTAGCTTCATGTTTGTAAGGCACCACAAACTTGTCCAAAAGTGTCCAAAAAACTGTGTATCACGATAAAAAAACGATGTTAAGGGGTACGCTATATAAGCGGTAGACCTCCCAGAAGTATAAATTAGCAACATTCACAGCGTCTGTGGTTTTCTTGTAGGTAATAAAGTGGGTCATCTTAAAAATAGAGTTACATTTCTCCGTTCGCGGAATTCTAGAGATAAAATTTATGATGACACTTCGTCACGATCCCTCCAGTATAGGGAATGATAAGTATAGATATTCGTTGGAGGTTGTGCCTTTCGACATCTAGCAAACATGATAGCCAGCCAAATAACGGATAACATTTTTCCTCAAATACGACAAAAAAAAATTGGTTGAATATATCATGGAGGGTTTGGTCTCGACCACCATGCCCATCGTAGTGCCTTTTCTGTAAAATCAGTAGTCTTAAACTGCCCTCATGAATACATAGTATGTTATCTTTGAAGAGGTATTCGTTGCTCACTATAAAATACTTTTGCAAACCTTCCCCGACATTTTCCAGAATGGGACCAAAATATGGATTGGTTGCTATTAGACCCTTTATCATCTTGAATCTCATAACCTCCCCTTCCATACAAATCATCATATTGCGTCTGCTCAGTGCTTTAACTACGGGGTTTACTGCCCCTGAAGTGTGCTTGATAGAAAAGGTAAATTGTTGGGTAAACAACGCCCATCGTGCGTGGCGTGAAGAGAGCTTCTTCTGACTATGAAAATGCTTTAAGGCATCATGATTGGTGTACAATACAAAGTTGTTATAGGCCAAGTAGGAACTTTAATGTTTCAAAGCCCGCACCACTGCATAAAAATACTTGTCATAGATGTCTTAATTGAGTTTAGCTTCACTTAACTTCTCACTAAAGTAGGCCACAGGTCGTCCCCGTTGCAGTAGTTGCTTCAGGGGTCCAACAAAACGTCTTACCCTTCATACAATCCATAATATGAGCCACGATAGTACTGGAATTATAGATGAATCTCATGTAGAATAAAATCAGCCCATGAAAATAATGGACTTCACTGATAGAGGTAGGTATATGCCAATCATGTACAGCTGCTACCTTTGACTCATCTACTAATAAACCATCGTTCGGAACAACATACCCAAGGAATAAAACTAAATCTGTCATAAAAAAACACTTGTCGGGCCCCCCCATACAACTTTTATTGCCTCAAAACAACCAATACTATCAAAATATTGTCAAAATACACAACTAAGAACTTCCAAATGAATAGACAAAATATATGATTCATAACCCTCATAAACGTGTTAGGAGCATTGGAAAGGCCGAATTGCATGACCATCCACTAAAACAGATCTTTGCGGTTCTTAAAGGTTGTTTTTCACTTATCTCTCATTCAGATGCGAATATGGTGATACCCGCTCTTCAAATCTAGTTTCGTAAAATATTGTAGCACCACTCAACTGATCTAATAACTCAACAAGCCAAGGAATATGAAACCGATACCTAACTGTGATCCTTTTGATAGCCCGGATTTCCACACAGATCCTCCTTGAGCCATCTTTCTTGGTGTTAATAGTGCTGGAACCGCGCAATGACTGAGGATCTCACGGATACGGCCTTTAGTCTATAGTTCTTATACCTGTCTATGAAGCTTCTCATTCTCCTTCAGAATCATCCAGTAGTGTGATCGGTTTGGCAAACTAGCAAGCGGCACTAGATCAATCTGGTGTTGGATGTCTTGTAATGGAGGAAGACCTGTAGGCATATTATCGGGAGACACAACATCAAATTCTACTAATAGCAGGCGAACGCGCTTAGATATCATAGAAAATAGATCATCATTACATTATTTAACCACCAATAACAAACAATTCATGTATCACTAGCACGTTCTATAAATGCTTTACGAGCTAAAATATTCTTACCCTGCTCTTATGATACAACAAGTGCAGGCTTTAGGGATATATATTTGGATTGTGTTAATATGAATGTAGTATTATTCTATATAAAACTATAATGGTTTTTCTTACCATCATATATGACACTTTTATCGTATTGCCTTGGTCAGTCTAGCAATAAGTAACAAGCATGCATAGCAATAACATCTCACCATGCCTTATTTTTATAGTTACCGATATAAAAAGTCACTAGACATCTTTTAGCGGTTGTTACCTCAATACCTTTATTTAACCATGCGAGTTTGTAAGGGTTGGGGTGGTCTTATATTTTCAAGGCCAACTTCTACACAACCTTTTTGTAAATCACATTTTTGCAGCTTCCTGAATCGACTACAAATTTGCATACCTTTCCTCTGATAATACAATCGAATGGAAAATGTTGTTCCGCAGCCAATCATCACCTTCACTTCTTGCATTGGGTGTAAAATAGACATGACTTAGAACCAATATCTGCCAACATCTCCTCCGAAAATTATTTCGGCTAAACCTCATCAACAACATCCTCCAGCTCCTCATAAAACTGTGGCTCACCTTCTAGATTAAAATCAATAACTCTGATGAATAAACCCATCGACTATTGTTGTTGTTGGAATTTTGGACATTGTGAAGCAATGTACCATGGCTCGTGAAAATGATAGCACTTGACCTGCGAGGAAGTATATGAGTGACTAGGGACCAGTGAGTAAGCACATGCACGAATAGGTGCTGCATTTGGTACTGTTGGGCTAGGACCTAAAAACTTCATTTTTGGAAACGCAATCAGTGTTGTCCTGGTAGTATCACTTCCATACGGACTTCGCGACTAGGATTTCTCCAGATGCAAGGCTCGCTGATGTGCTTTAGAAACATTCATAACATGAAACATTTTCAGTTGGTCTAACTGTGAGTAAGAAGCTTTGGTGAACAAACCATCAATTGTTGTGGTTGTTGTCGAAAGTTTGACATTGTGAATCAATGGGCTGATTCGTGACAATTATAGCACTTAAACTACAATGAAGTACATGTTTGACTAGGGACTTGTGAGTAAGCACCTGCACGAATAGGTGATGCAGTTGGTACTGGTGGGCTAGGACCTCTAACCTTATTTTTTAGAAACTCCATCGATGTTGTCATGGTAATATCTCATCCATACAACCTTTGCGAAAGGGCTTTCTCCAGATTCAAGGCTCACTAATGTGTTTTAGACACATTCATAGGGCCAAACATATTCACATGGTCCTAAAATTGTTGTCTCATCCCACCTATATAACGAGATACTAATTGATCCACCGAATCAATAATATCCACATAGTTTCGCAGCTTGAAAAAATTGTTAGTTTACTCATCAACAGTCTTTGACCCTTGTTTAAGGTTTTGGAAATGCTGGTACATTTTACGTGCATAATTGTAGGGAAAAAAATTCATCCCTCAAGTCCTTCACAAATTTAACGCAAGTTATTATTTTTTGCTTACCTTGCTTTAACCTGGTCCGCTTTAGCTGCTGTCACCAAGATGCAACTCGACCTTGGAACTTGCTGCGGTCAATTGTTCCCAATTTGCATAAGGAACCTCCTTGAAATCAAGGATTTCTTCCACCAAGGAGATCCAATCTAAAAATTCCTCCGGTTCGCAACCCCCCTAGAACTCTGGGATCTCAAGTCTCAATTGTGATTCCCACCGGTTGTTGGCATTCTAATCAAAATCTCTCATTGATGGCTGCTTAAAGACCTGTTCACGGTAGTCTTGGGGGGTAATATGGAACTCTAACATTTCCCTCCGAGGAGAAAACGGACTCTGTACTCGGTCGGTCTCTCTCATGGATCCCAATGGTTGGTTGCTCAAACCTAGAGCTTAAAATCTTTTTGTAATGGTTTTTCAAAAACCTATTCATAGCCTAGTGTACATTCCTTGTCTATTCTCCCATCAAATTTATTTATTCACCTATCTAGCCAAATTGGTTTTTCATCCCCTCACGATCGACTACATCTGTGATTAGAAGAGTGGACTTCCCGCGAACGGTTCTCTTAAGCAACATATCTGCTTAACCCACGTATAAGGAGCTCTGACGCTCCGATACCAATTATGATGGAAGTGAATAGTAGAAACAGAATTAACAGCTGCGAAAACTCAATAAGAGAAACAAAATAGTAGGTAAAACCGTAACCCTGGGTTAGAGGAAAAAATAATCTCAAAATTTAATTCATCAAAGTCTGACGGCAAAGTAAGGATTGAGAGCCTTGTATAGAAGACTTTAAAAACCTACATAAAAATACAGATTGTTCATTGTACAATAAAATAAAGCTCATCTCAATTTCAAAGCGATTGGAGTTGTTTAAGTATTTTAAATAAATCCAACAAAAATAGAAAAATACTGAAAAATACGAAAACATATAAATGAGGCCCTAAACGCTGGATTTTGGACCTGAACTTCATCATCGGGAGCTTCTGAAAGTTGTTGGGCTTCTCGACTCGTTCGATTTAAGTAGTCCCAACACCTAATTTTGATAACTGATTCCCAAATAAGGTTCATTTTTGTTTGTCCAAAAGGGTCATATAGTCGTGGGCTTATGCAACTATATCAACGCCATTTGAGAGTCTTATTGAGATTTTGGTTGATTTTTTGTGTAAAATATCTCAATACTGAGGTGTACATAAATAAGCGGTATCCCGAGACCAATATATTTTCTTATAATTTGGTGAAATGACCATTATGATAGATGATTTGCATGATATATTTTGGTTAAAATTCACGAGTAATATTGTTAAAGTTTTGAATATTATTCTCAAAACTGAGCTTCAGATTAGGGTAGCAATTTGTGGAGTCTAGTGTCGAAATATTTAGTGAGGAGATTTGCAAATATAAAGGTATTTGAATATATTTAAATTGTCTTCGTACAATGTTTAACAATTCTGAATACCACAAAAGAAACTTGCCTGGCGACGTGACCCATGCATGGCATGCGTATTTGTTGTACTTATTTGGATGTACTATATTTACTAACAAAAGCAACATGTACATCAATCTAAGTATGCAGTCTTCCTCAAAGACATTGGTAGTATGATGTCGTAAGCATGGGGAGTTTGCATACTTGCGCTTATTTACCATTAATTTGGACAAAGCTTCGGAATAGTTAACGAAGACCACGTATGATTTTCTAGCTATGTAGATACATGGATCATTGACTACTTCCATATTGTTTCTTTCATTGTACGTGAATATTACACATGTGAGATTTCATCCATAGCAAGGTAGGATATGTACCGCATCGATAACGACTCTAGGTCGAAAACTAACTATAATTATGTTAAGCCATGTAGACGAGACAGACTGCTTATTTTTAATGTCTGTAAAATGAATATGGACAATTATGTTGCGGAATGAGAATAACTATATTTGAAAAATTAGAGAAACATATATTTTTTTGAAATTATGAGAAACTAATTTGTGAAATTAGATGAATTTATTTGTAAGATTAGTCGAATTTCATTAACGAAACATAATATGTGAAATTATGATACATTAACTTGTGAAACTAGAATACGTTCACTAGTAAAACATAATCTGCAAAATGATAAAAAAATAAATTTATGAAATATAAAATTATTTTATTAATCCATTAATTTTAATGATTTTATAGGTTATGTTCGAGCTATATTTAGTCATTTACGATGTGTATCACTTTTATGAAATAGTATGGTACCATGGAAATATAGCAACTTGGACATGTATAATGTATTCTGACAATATTTGAGCAAAAATCTCCCTAAAATCAGCATGTAGTCAAAGACATCTATGTACAAGTGGAGCGATCAAATTTAGAAAGCGTGACACTTGTTTATTTTACCAGAATAGCATAAAATGCTTGTAGTTTCTGAGAGGGCAAACTGGTTCACTCTGGATTATGCCAAATAGATACGCGGAATGGGATTTGTGTAAGTTGTTAAACCTTCACACCTAGATATTAAGTCGTAGGATTTGTGTAAGTTGTTAAACCTTCACACCTAGATATTAAGTCGTATATCTTTGACGATCATGAAAATACAGTGACACGACAACTGAGAGTTGCTCCATAAAGAGTTCCATATGTAAGCACGTTAAGACATTTTACATTGCAACAAACCAATCAAGTTTTAGCTTTTTTGACGCCCATAAATAGTTTTATGTCAAAAGTAGGGTCCTTTTTGGTGAAATTAAAAAAATCCTGATTGATCTTCCATAACACTATAAAGAGTTCTACAAAAACATTAAAAATATTATGATGTAAATAAAGAATTCATTTTAGGCTTCCATATCATCATATTCTAATTTTTTTAATCTATAATTGTGGATATTTGTAATAGAAATGAAAATTTATGTAATATAGTTCAGTAAAAAAGTTCTGACACCAAATAAATTTCATTTAATGTGAAAATGTTGACCTTTTAAGAAAATCTTTGTTTCATATTTTCAAAAGAATCTTTTGAGGTATTACATATGTTGCGCAATTCATCATTTAACTTCATCAAAAGAATATTGAGATCAATACTTCATTTATATGAGCGTCATTCGCCTACAAGATATTTGGATTCAATGGAAGTGTTGTTTTGATTTTAGTTTTTCGTTATTATTTTTCTGGATTTAAGTTCAACTTTCATATTGTATTATCACTTCAAATTATATGCATACGATAGTTTGGATAAATACAACGATTAAGTTTTGTTATTCCTAATGATCACGATTCAATAAGACGAGTTGGATGTCGACATGTATTAATTACTTGGTCGTGTTAGACCTGAAGAGTTTTAAGAATGCTCTGGGGTGATTTTGTGATACAAAGATTTCTTAGTGTTAGATTAGTTAAAGTACTGTATTTGGGAATCTTTTTAGAGAGAGAAAGTGTGAATTAGCTTAAGTAGAGAGAGATAGTCGTATCAAATTATCTTTGGAAACTGTGAAGCGTGTGTGGTCCTTATATAGTACAATTGCGGGCCCCACACGCTTTAACTCCCGTTTATTACATTATTGGTCCCTATATCTTTTTATCTTCTCACAATAGGCACTTCTTAAACATCATATGTGATTTTCCCCTAACACAACTTCTTCTTTACAATTCTCTCCTAAATAAACTTCTTCTTTACAATTTCACCATGTCTTTTATTCTCCCTCATTAGTAGCCCCTAGTCCTAATAAAAATAGTTTTACTGGGATTGTAAAGAAGTCTCTACTGCTCCCTCAAACTTCTTTTCCTCGGAGAATGCTTCCTCAATTGCAAAGTTTCCTCCTCGGACATACTTTTGACCAATACTTCGACCCATACTTCAATTGCTTCATATTTCTTCGAAAAACGTCTCCTCGACTGATACATATCTCTTCGAAAAAACGTCTCCTCAAATGGCGTTTTCTTAACCAGTATATCCCTTGAATTATAAATTTCTTTTATCGTATATTTACCAGTAGCCCCCCAATCCTTGCAATGTGTTAGCAAATACTGGCTCAGGCCTTAAAAACGTTGCCCGTCGGAATTCGTTGTGCCAACCTATCACAACCACCATAATATTGTGATAAGACATTGTAAGGATTTAATATATTCTTTTATGATGTCAGCAGTCAGATTTTCTTGTCAGTGTATCTTTGAAGAGATTGTTTCACATTCCTGAGACTAGACCATGCCTCTGCAGCTTCTCCCGCGCTTTTCTGTCAACAACTCTTCTCTAAGGTACCCAGAATGCCCCTAGGCAAACAATAGAAAATGTCCCTAGGCCTGACGTTCCCTAAAAGCCCATTGTCTGTCTATAAATACTGACCTCCCTCATTAGTAGCTCAAACTTTCCATCCCTAATTTCTAGAGAGAGAAAGTTGGCTCACAAACCTCGTCGAATTCCAAAGTGGCTCATTATTAGCAAAAGGTTCGAAGAGAGAGTCGTTGCTGGTGAATAAACTGAGTCTCAGCCTCCACCTGCTGTGACGACTTTCTACGGTCCGTGGCCCCCTCCTGCAGATTCGACGGCCATCATTCCCCTCGAAATATCTCAAGAGAACCAAACCATCAACCAGACCACCCTCGAAAAAATGGGGAAGGACAAACACCACAAGAACTCCTCGGGAAAAATAAAAAGACATCATAAAGATAAGCATTCGCAGGAGCACAAACGTTCTAAAGAAGTGCCATCAACTCCCCCTGAACCTCCTCGAACCGTAGTAGTAGATGCTTCTCTTCCGAAGAGCGGGAATCCTATGTCAAGTCTTCCAGCCACTCCATCCATAACAGCGATTGGAAGTCCTCGATTTTCTCCAGGATAAACTGTAATTACCGAGGAAGAGGTTCGAGAGCTTCGCAACAGAGGCTTAGCTGCTAAAGGGAAAGCTATCGCCTCATACAATCCAGAGTCATCTACTCAAGCTACTCAGGTTGTTAATCGGAACAAAGTCAGCGAGATTCCCATAGAGCCATCTAATGAACAACCTCTCTCCCCGAACAAACCTGAACCACACACTCAAACAACTCAGAACATGGATCAGAAGAAAGTCATTGAGATCCCAACAGAATCATCGAACAAAATGCCTGTCCCTCATTCAACAATATCTGAGGAGCAAACGACTCGCATTGCCCCCAAGTCAAAAGGAGACATGACGTTTCCCTTAGAACTTAATGCCATCATGGGCAGCAATATCCGAGGGATTGAAAACAAACATGCAGTTGCTCTTCACAACATATCATATAAGTATTTTTCTCCGTCAGAAGAAACGTTACTCCGTACTCGTTGGTGCATCCCTTCGTATATCGATATCAGGTTTCCATCCGAGGGAGAAACCCCCTTATTCGTGAGGGATCATGAGCTTGTAGTTTATACCGAAATCATGAATTGGGGACTAAGATTTCCTTTAGACCCATTCTTTATTGAATATTTTGGTAAAATCGACCTTTGCCCTTCTCAAGCTGGACCCAACATGTGGTTCACATTGATGGCATGCATCATGGCATCAAGAATTGCAGGCCAAGAATTCTCGTTGGAGCAGCTCATCGGACTATCTGGGTTGGCTAGGAACCCCTTCTTCCCATTCTACTCATTAACCTTTAACCGAAGGCAGAAAATATTGAAAGATTTGCTAGAGGCTGACAAAAAATGGAGACAACAATTCATCTTATTCTCAAGTCATTGGGAAACATGCTCAGAATCGACCCCCTTGAACCCTCACAAGTTATCTCTTCTTTGGACCAACAAATGTAAGTCCTCGAACGAATTTACTTAAGGTACCCTTCGAATAATAAGATTCTAACTTGATATGTTTGCAGCTATGACTGGCGTTTCCAAACTATTTGTTGATCATGTAGAAAGTGCCACTATCATCTTTACCAAGCTCAGCGAATGGGCCAAAGAGATATGGGAAAACAGATTTCGTTTGTGTTTCAGGGATAACAATATGGCTTTGAGCCGACTTTGGAGGTTAGACCCCCTTGATCGGTTATCTTTAAAAGAATTGATGACCCCACATTCTCAAGATGAAGTGCTAGAGCGGGTGTCGAAGAAGAATATAGTGATTTATCTTCCAAAGCGCTCTCGTGCGCAGAGTCACCGGGACGGATCCGATGAAGAACTTCCTCCCAATAAGCAGCAACCACAAATGGAAGTAGCCATCATCCCAGAGCCGGCCTCCTCGGCCAACAGAGTGATGCCCAATCCTGACTCTCCTCCCAAAAAGTCTGTCCATCCTCGGAAAAAGAAAAATTTGAAAGTCCAAGGAAAAGAAAAGCAAGCTGCCCTTGAGCCTATCCAAGAGCTGTCCGAGGACGACAGAATGCAAAACGATGCCCCCGAATCTATCCATGAGATTGAGTCCCAAAGAGCATTGGATGACCCTGAGAATGAGGTTGGAGATAACTCTCCTAAGCAGAACTCAAATTTGACCCATAGCACACCTCTCACCCAGGCTTCACACCCAGATCCCCTCGAAGAACCCCCAATGCTAGCTCCACTACCAATTCCCCAAAGTAATCCTCCCCAACATGTTGACCTTAGAATTTTAGAGGGGGGGGGGGGGTCCTCGGATTTTGATGCTGCAGCCTTGAGCTCACCCACCAGTTCCTTCGAAGTCCCTCATGATGATGAGTTTTCATTAAATCTTCGAAGCTTGATGTACACCTCTGTCAATAGGGGAAAGAAGATGCAGCATTTAGAGAATCGAAAATATGCTATTGTGGAGAGCCAGGCAGATGCATTGTATGAGAGACTCTCTGCATTGGAAAACTACGTCATCATGATTGAAAGATAATTTCAGGAGGAGATGGACCTCTACTAAAAGAAGACGGGGGCTCAAGAAAAGCTTCTTATCGAGCTTCAAAAGGCTCACGAGGTGGCACGCAGAGGATTTACCGATTGCTTTAATGATTATGAAAAAGTAAGTAAGGATAGGGAGCAATTGGTGAAGCGAATCGAAGATTTTCCTCGGCAAGTAGAGGAGGAAAAGGAAAAAGCCGTTACTGCTTATGCGGCTAAGTGTACAGATAACCTCGAAGCTCGAGATGCTACTGTCCGAGCATGCCTGATATCTCAAATTCATGCAGAATACCCCGAATATGACTTGGGTAGCTTTTGGAAACTTGTGTCCCCGGATCTTTGTCCCCCTCATATTGTTGTTAGTGAGAGCGAGTCGTCGGATTCGGAGGGGAGTCCTTCCTCGTAGAAATCTGAGTAGTTAAAAAGAATGGTAACTTATTTTGTAATTTTTGTATATAAGACCTCTTAAGGCAATTTTTGTAGCCCCTCGAACTTGATGCGAGGAGATGTCTCCTCGGATTTTGGTGTATGCCATATTTTGGAATATAAAGTATGTAATTTAGCAATTGTCATATTATCCAAAGTGTTTGCCAAGTCCCATCATTTCATGCATTGACTAATTAATCAATTATGATCCCAATAATACTGTAAGGCATTAAGAAATTTGAGGCACGAGTTATTGTGACCCAAATAATAGTGTAAGGCAAAGAAACATTCGAGGAACAAGTTATTGTGACCCAAATAATAGTGTAAGGTAAAGAAAAATTCGAGGCACAAGTTATTGTGACCCAAATAATAGTGTAAGGTAAAGAAAAATTTGAGGCACAAGTTATTGTGACCCAAATAATAGTGTAAGGTAAAGAAAAATTTGAGGCACAAGTTATTGTGACCCAAGTAATAGTGTAAGGTAAAGAAAAATTTGAGGCACAAGTTATTGCGACCCAAATAATAGTGTAAGGCAAAAGTACGTTCTATTAAGCAGGTCATTGGGACACCTCGTTAAAACCTTCCTGTGCCTATCAGGGTAGGAAAGAGTATGCCCTCACTATGTTTTCGAACTTGGAGATACAAAAAAGGATAGCTATTACACTCGAACTAGTTCCTCATTCAAGATACAATTTTAAGTGTTCAATGTTCCATGGAAGCCGGAGATATTGTCTTTTTTTGTCTTTTAATCGATACGTGCCATGTTTTACTTTCTCGTCTACTTCATAAGGGCCCTCCCAATTTGGTCCCAATTTACCAAGGCTCTTTTCTTTGGTGTGTAGAAAGACTTTGCGTAGTACTTTGTCCCCCACCTTAAAATCTCTGTGCTTCAATTTAGATGCATATCGACTCCTCATAAGAGTTTGGTAATGTAAAGATTTCAGCTGTGCGCGCTGTCTTTTTTCTTCAATCAAATCTAACTCCAGGGCTCTGCTATGATCATTCACGTTTGCTGTATAGGTTGCCACACGATATGAAGGGAAAAAAATCTCCGAGGGTACCATGGAATCCATGCCATATACTAAAGCAAATGGAGACTCAGAAGTGGCAGTGCGAGGCGTTGTCCTATAGGCTCACAATACTTCTTGTAAATAATCAGGCCATTTTCCTGCCTTGCCTTCCAAATTCTTTTTCAAGCCATCAAGAATTGTTCGATTGGTCACTTCCACTTGTCTGTTAGCTTGGGGATGAAATGAGGCAGAAAAACATTATCGTATGCCCCTGGAAATGCAAAAACTTTTAAACTCCTTGTTATCGAACTGAGGCCCGTTATCCGTTGTGATTTGTAATAGTACCCCAAAGCGACACCAAATATTGGACACGACAAATTTAATTATATCTTTGGCTTTTGTTCCTGCCAAGGGTTCTGCTTCCACCCACTTAGAGAAATAATCCACCGCTACTATTATAGTCTGTCTGTTCCAGATGCCATTGGTAGAGGCCCCACTAAATCAATGCCCCACCTGTCAAATGGGACCGCCTCAGAAATGCTCTTTAATAGTTCCCCAGGCTTGTGGATTATGTTTGCATATCGTTGACACGTATCATATCGTTTGACCAAATATTTTGCATCTGAAGCAATAGTTGGCCAATAATAACCAGCTAGAACACCCATCGAATCAACGCCTTATATCCACAGTGGGCAGAGCTTTCCCCATCATGTAATTCAGAGAGGAAAACTTGCGATTCCTCCTTGTTCAGACATCTCAATAACGGTCGGCTCAAAGATTTCTTATACCGAATGCCTTCCAACATAAGATAACCGTGAGACTTGAAACTGATTTTCCTAGCCTCATACTTTCCAACGGGTAAAGTATTATTTTCCAAGAAGTCAATAATGGCTCACCTCCAATAATCTTTGATGACATGGCTCACCTCATGAATATTCATTGCATGCTCCGCATTGATCACGATCGAAGGATGTTCCTGAGTCAAGACCCATGGGTATCCCTTCGTTCGTGAGGTTGTGGCCAAAGAGTCTGGGACAACATTCGCCTCTCGTCGAACATGTTCATATGTGACTTCCTCGAACTCAGAGGCCAAATCTTTTAAGGCTTTCAAATATCATATCAGCTTATCTTTTCTGGCCTCAGACTCCCCCAACGCTTGATTTATCACCAACTACGATTCACTGATCAATTTAACATTTTTGGCCCCCCATATCCGAGCTAAACACAAACCCGCCAATGCTGCCTCACACTCCGTCTCATTGTTAGTTGCCTTGAAACCAAATCGAATAGCTTGAAACATAGCTATCCCTTCTGGAGAAATCAATTGGACACCCGCACCACTTCCAGAGTTGTTCGACCCTCCATCTGTTCGTACCAACCATTCCGTTTCATCTGAATGGTCAGTGATCTCCATGTCCGCTCTGTCGGAGTGGAATTCGACTAAAAAATCAGCCAAAACTTGGGCTTTAATTGCCGATCGAGGCTCGAAGGCTATGTCAAAATCTCCCAATTCCACTGACCACTTTGTCATCCTCCCATAAATATCGGGACTTTGTAACAAAACTTTTTAGGGGAACGTCGTTCGAACAATTATAGGATGTGCCTGGAAATAGGGTCGTATCTTCCGGGCAGCTGTGACCAAAGCCAAAGCTACCTTCTCCAATTTGAGGTATCGTTTCTCCCCATTTAGTAAACTCTTACTGACATAGTAGATAGGTTTTAGGAAAGTGTCTTCTTCTCGGAGTAGAACGACGCTGACCGCACAATCGGATACTGCTATATAGATAATTAAGCTCTCCCCCACCAGTGGCTTAGAAAATATCTCAGGGGACATCAAATACTCTTGGATTCGGCGAAAAGAGGCTGAACATTCGTCAGGACAATTAAATTGTCTCGTATTTCGTAATACCTTGAAGAAAGGCGCACATTTATCCGAGGACCGAGAAATGAATCTATTTAGAGCGGCCAATCTCCCTGTCAGGATCTGGACTTCTTTGATATTCCGAGGTGGATTCATAGTGACTAAAGCTTTTATCTGTTCTGGGTCAGCCTTGATGCCTTTTTCACTTATCATGTAACCAAGAAACTTGCCCGATCTCACCCCAAAGATGCACTTGTCTGGATTTAGTTTCAAATTGACCTTGCTTAAATTGTCAAAAGTTTCCTCCAGTTCAGCAAAATGATCTTCGTCCCGTAAACTTTTGACTAACATATCATCGATATATGCTTCCACATTCCGACCAATCTGTCCCTCAAAGGTTTTATTGACCAAGCGCTGATAAGTTGCCCCTGCATTTTTAAGCCGAAAGGCATAACCTTGTAGCAGTATATCCCTCGCCCGGTAATAAAAGAAATGCTTTCTTCATCTTGGATATCTAACCGGATTTGGTTATACCCTGAATATGCATCCATGAAGGATAACATTCGGTTTCCCGAGGTCGAAGCCACTAATTGATCAATGCGGGGCACCGGAAATGGGTCCTTAGGGTAAGCTCTGTTTAAATCTATGAAGTCAACGCACATTCTCCACTTGCCATTCTTTTTCCGTACCAAGACTAGATTTGAGGCCCATACGGGACAAGGCGACTCACGGATGTGGCCTATGCTCAATAACCTTTCCACTTCCAAAAGAATAGTTGTAGCCTTTTCCTAAGAAACTGGTCTCCTCTTCTGGACAATGGGTCTAACATCCAGTCGTACCGCAAGTTTATGGCATATTGCCTTCGATGGCACACCCGTAACATCCTGTGCACACCAAGCAAACATATCAAGCTTGTTAGACAAAAACGCAATTAACCTCTCTTTGAACTCAAAGGAAAGTTTGACTCCGATCTTGAGAAATTTGCCAATGCCCAAAATCGTGTCCCTCAGAATATTCTTCTGGGACCAGAAATCCGGGGGTCTCCCTCGGATCATCACATGGGATAGCGTCCGATTGAGGCCCCTTTAATTGTTATGCCTTATCCGAAATTCCTTCCCGACTTCCCTTCGAAGATAGAGCAATTTGGTAACATTCGCGGGCCATTTTCTGGCTGCTCCTGACCGTTCCGATGTTATTCCATATCACATATTTCAGGTTCTGATGCACCGTTGAAATGAATCCATGCATTCGAGACAGCCAAGAGCGACCCAAAATAGCGTTATACGAAGTTGGTGCGTTGACAACAATGAACAATACTTCCACCTCTTTCTTAAATGGACCTCGGCCTAACTCAACCACGCCCTGAAATTCTCCAACCACCACTGCTGTTGCACCGGTAAAGCCCACTATAGTTCTATCGGAACGGCGTATAACTGGTGGGTCGGAAATTCACCTGTAAGTGCTCATGAACAGGATATTTGCTGAACTTCCCGTATCAACAAGTATCTTCTGAATTTGATCTCCAGCAATACCCGCACCAATCACTACCGCATCTTCGTGTGGACCTGCGATATTTCGCATATCGTCATCATCAAAACATATAATGGGTGAGGGTGAGCAGTGCATTCGTGCTGATACCCCTGCCTCAATCTGGGTAACCAAATTGACCATGTGTCTCTTCCACGAGCTATTGGAATTCCCTTCTATGGTATCACCTCCAAAGATTGCCAGTGACTCAAAAAAATCACAGATGCTGTTTACTTTCCCCCTTGGGATAACCTCTTCCACCATATTAACATTGTTCCTGCCCTCCTTGGGATCCAGATACTCTTGTTCAATATCAAAAACATCAACCTCCTCAGAAATCACCATGGCTGTATCACCGTTCTTTGGAACAGTCTTTACCACAGCATTTTTCTGAGAGTGTTTTTTTACAAACTCTAACAACATCCCATTTTCGATCAGAGATTGCACTTCTTTCTTCAAGGCTATGCAATCCTTGGTGTCATGCCCAATATCCTCGTGATACTTGCAATACTTGTTAACGCTTTGGCTTTCCCTCGGAGTCTGAATGGGAAAAGGTTTCCTGAATGACACCGTGGACCTTGCCTTATAAAATATAGCAGCAACATTTTCCGTTAATTCCGCGAAGTAGTCTGGTCATACCCACTTGTTCGATATTGGTCTGGCCCCTTGACTATAATTTTCCTGGTTGCCATAATATTGTGAGTTCGTTTTCTACCTCGGTGGATACTGGCCCGTATTTTTGGGTTGAACATTGGTGCGAGGCCCTTGATTACTAGGCTAGGACCTTTTAAACTGGTTCTGATCCAATTGGTCACCAGACCCCTTCTCCGAAGCCTGAATTTCCTCCACCAGGATTCTCTTTTCCACCTGATCCAACAAAGCTCCGAAGGTCATGGCCTGACTCTCTGCTACTGTGGCCTTCAATAATCTAGGGAGTAGGCCTATCCGGAAAGCTGCAAGCGCCACTGAATCCTTACAATACTCCATGTTTGTTTTTATTTTGACGAATCGATTGGTATAGTTCTTCAAGCTCTCCCCCAACTTTTGTCTACAATAGATTATCGTATCTCCGTTAGCCCTGAACTTTTTGCTCCCCACAAAGTGTTGTCTGAAGATATTCGACAACATATCGAAATTATTTATCGAGCCCTGTGGGAGCCGGTTATACCACTTGGACGCTACTCCTTTGAAGGTCTGAGAAAACGCCCGACACAACAATTTATCATCGTTATCGAAGTTAATCATGAAATTTTTGAATTGCTCGATGTGGTTATCAGGGTCTTGTGTCCCATCGAACTTTTCCAACTTCGAGATATCGGAATGCTTTGGGAGGTTTCCCACCAATATTTCTGCGGCCAAAGGAGAGGCCCTCCAATTATGACCCATCCGATAAACATTGGATCGCAAATTTTCATTACTCGGAAAATATAATCCCTCCTCGGATGGTAGGGTATATTGATGCTGCCACTCTGAATTTCGCAGGCCAACATTTTGGTTTCCAGAAGGGAACTTCGCATGGTCATGGTCCCGCTCATTGGTTTGATCATGATAACTCTTCTCCCTCGGAAACTTCCTCTCCAAACTTCTTCCCCTCCGGTGATCTGTGTGTCCTCGCCATGTTTTTTCTTTCTATAATTTTTCCTAGGAGGTGATTCCAATGAGCTGTATCGCGAATAACTGCTCGAGTCAGATGAATCCAACCGTCGTTTTTATTTCCTCCTCGACGACCGTCGTTCGTATCCCCTATATCTGTCATCCTTGGCTTTAGGACGAAAATCGGTTTCGCGCTCCTCTTTACCACTCTCTGGCTCCTTTCTTATCTCGGAGTGAAGGTTTGCCTGAACAGTTTCCTTTTCTGCCTTCAATCTTTCGATCTCCAGCAGTAATTCGTTCCGCCGAGCCAACAGATCTGAGTTGTCAAAGGTATTTCCAACTCGCTGGCCCTCATGTGCCTCGTACTCCATATCGTTACGATAATCATCGCCCACCAGATTCTCCTTGCAATTGTTAACAAAATCGTCCCCTTGCTCTTCCATAACTTCCCTCGGAATAGGAACTATTTCCAGGAAGTGATAGTCGTCAGAACAATCTTCGGTTCCCATAGACGGCGCCACTGAAGAGTTTTAAGAATGCTCAGGGGTGATTTTGTGATACAAAGATTTCTTAGTGTTAGATTAGTTAAAGTGTTGAATTTGGGAATCTTTTTAGAGAGAGAAAGTGTGAATTAGCTTAAGTAGAGAGAGAAAGTCGTATCAAATTATCCTTGGGAACTGTGAAGCGTGTGTGGTTCTTATATAGTACAATTGCGGGTCCCATGCATTTTTAACTCTCGTTTATTACATTATTGGTCTCTATATCTTTTTATCTTCTCACAATAGGCACTTCTTAAACATCCTATGTAATTTTCCCCTAACACAACTTCTTCTTTACAATTCTCTCCTAAACAAACTTCTTCTTTACAAATCTCTCCTAAACAAACTTCTTCTTTACAATTTCACCATGTCTTTTATTCTCCCTCATCAAGACCCATATGTTTTACTCGATGAGAAGTCATGAGTCATTAAGGTGGTAGTTAATAATGTAAACAACAACATTACATCGCGTACATTCGGACGAATACTATTTAATACATGAATATCCTAGATTTTTTAATATCCCATCACATGTAAATTCATATTATCCATGCATTTTTATTCATCAAAATAAATAAAAAAACAATTGATTTAGTTTATTGAACCTATACATAATTTTAGGTCTCATAGTATAATATATTTCAGATACTAATTGGTTTAATGTTCACATTGAAGGAGAGTCCATTAATCAAATGCTTTAGTACTTGTGCCCTAAAATCTTAATATAAAAAAATAATGACTCGTACAGTGGCTAGTAAATCATACCATAGTAGTTTAAGAATTAAATTAAATGATGATTAATAAGATGTGAGAAATTATTAGTTTAATTAATTAATTTGGATTAATATATGGACCACTAGTTAATTTAGTGAATTAGATTCACTAAATATAAATAATTTTCAAATTACCTTAATTTCAGTTTCCCAAAAACTATTTTGTTTCCTATAGCCGCTTCTTTTAAACTCTCTCTTTAATTATCTTTATCGTTTCTTCAATATTTTTTAAGTTGCATGTTCATAGAGTCCATTATCTCCGTCCTTTAGGGTAATTTCACGTGAAAGTAGCGAACTTAATGAAGCCTCATACCCTACAATTTACCGGAGTACGATAACCATATAAATCGTTCGCTACGTATTGATCAGTACAAATAAAAACATGATATGAATTAGTAAGTATTCATCTTTATTTGTTGTTCTTCTTAGCACCTGATGGATTAACCTTCAATCGTTGTTTAGGGTTTACAAACCATAAAACGTATTTTTAATATAACACTTTGTCCTCTCATAAAAAACAGAATTCTTTACAATCTGCATGATATTTTTTATCGTGATGTAAGGAAGTGGGAAAATAATATTAACCCCTATCTTCAAGAAGCAGTCGTAGTGAAAGTAGTAGCAAGGTACTAAATCTCGGTATAAAATCTAAAACAAGAGATTAATGAATCTATAAGAAAAACACATATACTCAGTAGTGTATTAACGATCATGAAGAACTCTATCCCAATGAACATCTTTATATACATGCAACTCGAGTGAAGATATCAAAGGATACAAGAGGCTATTTAACCAAGTGTTATTAATATATCTTAAGATACCAAGAATAGATCCACATTGGACAAAATTATGATCGGTAATAAACTTACTAATAACATGAAGAATATTAATAATGTCTACCAAGTAGTGTAAGATAAATAATATAAGTACGATACAAATTTAGGTCTAGTAAGGGACACCATATATATGAGAATACCAATAATAGGTTTCAAAAAGGGTGCATGTTGTCTTGTTATCAGATACTCGCACTCGCTCAAATAGATTAGATATATATTGTATCTGAGAAAATATATATTATTTCTTTAATTGACCCACCTTAATACCCAAGAAATAATATAGTAAGCCTAAGTTTTTTATCGCTCATCGATGAGCCAAATCACATTTTAATACCTCAATATCAGCAAAATTATCAACTGAATCACATCAACTATAGAGATAAAATAATCCATCCAACATTCTTACATTTTATAAATAAAGTTGAATCATGATTACTTGAAATAAAACCGAGTTAAATAATAAGTATAGAATATTTCTCAAATCAAGCACGAAGATCTTGTTTGAGACCGTATAGATCTTTCAAGGTAATAAACTTCACTTAGCTAGTGAGCCACACTAAGGGATGAGTCATATAAACCTCCTCATTAAGATCATCATTTAGAAAAGAAATTTTGACACCCATTTGAAAGATCTTCCACTGGAAAATAAATAAAATAACGATAAGGGCCTGGATTATCGTCATTTTTGCCACCATAGAAAAAAATCTCCTCGTAATATGTATTATATTTTTGCAAATACCATGTTACCAAAATATGGGCTTTATACAATTGAACTGATCGATCATACTTTGTTTTTATTTTAAAAACCCAACAAGAACCAGTTATATGCTTACCAGGTGGAAGATCGACCACATCTCATGTATGAATCTGATAAAGAGTAGTAAGCTCTTCAGCCACAACATTTTACCACTGAGTATAAAAACTCGTTTCTTTATACAATTTAGGTTCATATAAACATTATATGTTTACTATCAAAGAAGGAAACAAAGTTGTAACTTACTTGTACAAGTAGATCTCTTAAGATATTAAGAAACTATAGTTTCACCGAAGGGAAAAAAAATACTCAAACATTGGTTGAGCACAAGTAATATTAGATGATGTGGATATCTCATGAACTGGTACATCATAAATAAGAGATTTATCATTACCAATGCCAAAAAAATCAATAGCCTGGAGTTATATCTTTTTTAAATTATATGGCTTTTTTCAGAATTGAATAGAATAGAATATGCTCAAAAAAAATTGGGTAGTAGAATTTGGATTGATTATAATGTATAACATTTAGAATGACTTCTTTCCCAAAGGCACTAAGAACTTCAACAAATAAAATTAAAGAGCGATAATCTCAACAAGGTGACAATGTTTTCTTAAGTCCACTTGAAGAAGTTCTGCAATATTATTGTCTTGATGGATGTCAATACAAAATGATGTGAGCATAGTACCATCGGGTGCAAGTAACTGGGTGAAAATTGTTTGAGGTATATTCACCCTTTAAGTAACACTTGAAGCATTTTATCACAACAGAATGTTAAGTCTTAGCATGTGCTTTAAAGTTTTTATACATTCCTTGGAAATTAAAACTTAGTTTCATAAGATAAACACATGTATATGAGTATATTCTTCAATATAATATACATAATATTTTGAATCACTCTTTTCTGAAACAAGAGATGGACACCAAACATTATAAAAAAATATATCAAAAAGAGTAATATAACAAGAGACACTTTTATTAAACAGTAAAATATTTAAAAAAAAATCCACTTTATAACCACTATAGCTACAGATATTACAAGTGTCAAAATGACCTAAACATGAATAACAATGATGAAATTCAGACGGAAAAAGAATTAAAACGATGATAAATCAACATTGGACGATACATTATTCATTTTTATTCGTCAAATTAAATAAAAAAACAATTGATTTAGTTTATTGAACCTATACATAATTTTAGGTCTCATGGTATAATATATTTTAGATACTAATTGGTTTAATGTTTACATTGAAGGAGAGTCCATTAATTAAACGCTTTAGTACTTGGGCCCTAAAATCTTAATAAAAAATAATGATTCGTACAGTTGCTAGTAAATCATACCATAGTAGTTTAAGAATTAAATTAAATGATGATTAATAAGATGTGAGAAATTATTAGCTTAATTAAGTAATTTGGATTAATATATGGACCAGTGGTTAATTTAGTGAATTAGATTCACTAAATATAAATAATTTTCAAATTACCTTCATTTCAGTTTCCCAAAAACTATTTTGTTTCCTATAGTCGCTTCTTTTAAACTCTCTCTTTAATTATCTTTATCGTTTCTTCAATATTATTTAAGTTGCATGTTTATAGAGTCCATTATCTCTGTCCTTTAGGGTAATTTCACGTGCAAGTAGCGAACTTAATGAAGCCTCATACCCTACAATTTACCGGAGTACGATAATCATATAAATCGTTCGCTACGTATTGATCAGTACAAATAAAAACATTATATGAATTAGTAAGTATTCATCTTTATTTGTTGTTCTTCTTAGTACCTGATGGATTAACCTTCAATCGTTGTTTAGGGTTTACAAGCCATAAAACGTGTTTTTAATATAACAATTTGTCCTCTCATAAAAAACAAAATTCTTTACAATCTGCATGATACAATCTGCATTTGTAAATTTAAGCTGTTTCAAGTCATTTTACCTTAAAAATAACTAACTTAGTTTGTGATAACGTTTTTTGTGAGAACAATCTTCAACGACTTGCCAATAACTGTATATAAGAACAAAACAAAAAAAGTTAAGAAAATAAACAAAAATATATTAGATACAGAAGTAATTATTTTTTGTAAAAAATATTGTATGCTGAATTTTTTTATTAAGATAGATTCTCGTACATTTATTAATGTGTTAGTTATAGATGATAACGATTTGATTAATAATTAATTATATAAATAAAAACCAAACTAATATATTTTATAGATAATTGTATAGATACTTGTTAAGTACGAATTATGAAAAAATGAATTTAAATATTGATGCTAAGTTTAAACTATAATGTAGGCTAGTTTGTAAACTAAGTTAATAGAGAAAAGTTATAATTATAAAAACTATACTAAAGATAGGATTGCAATTAAAGTTAAATCAAAATCATCCTAATTATATATAAGGAATATGATGTATATTCTTTTATCACTAACAAGAATACTCCATCATTGTTGCTAGCTTTAAGTTCATACGATCTGGGAAGATAAAGTTGTTCACTTGTGATTATATACAAAACGAATTATGAGTCAAGCAAAAAAAAATACATTATGTCATTGTCTACCATTACCTATAAGTTTTCTATTTCCGCAATTAGGTAAGAGTTCAAACTAGAAGAGTATTATTTATTCATGTAAAGGTTTAGGTTTCACGTGTATGAAACCTTAACAATTGGTATCATAACAATATTTTGAGATTTAATGTTAGTTTTTTTTTAAAATTCTTGAAGCAAATATAAAAATCATGTGATTTTATTTTTTATAAAAGACCCACATTTGGAAATTGATTATTGGTTGATTTGGTAGAGATGTGCGGGTCTAGGTCTTGTATCACATGATTGTTTGATTTATTATGGATAAAGCATATGAAATTGCATGTTTTATCCATGAAGTATAATTTCGGAGGAAATTTAAGGGCTTTATTCGATTTGGGATCGCGTTGCCGCAACAAAAAAGACATCTCTGTGACATATTAAGCCCAAAACCAAACAAAAAATAGCAGTTTTTTTACCTAGGTACCCCCACATGGTTTTTGCGACAAAACTAATGTTTGGCGTCATTATCGCGGCACCCCCTGACGGTTATCTTGATAAGAGCATGAAGTGTTGCAGTCGCTCTCTGGTTGTCGTGGCGATGTCGATGTTGTTATAACAAAAATTCCTCCTTATAACTTTGTGTTGTATGCACACCTATATAGGTTGTTCCTTCAAACCCGGACCACATGTTATCTTCGGATTTGAGTATATTTGTATGATTATTTTATGTTTATGTGTTATGCTGATTGTATGATTAATCTCATCTCAATTTATGTAAGTAGTTCATGAAGCTAACATATCGCACCGCAATGATCCATGTTGGTGAATCAATTTACTTAGGATTTTGATGAGTTTATGATTTATGTTGTAGCAATCATTACCGACCCAGATGAAGGTTCTTGCTTGACATAGTTAATCATGAAAAGAGATTGTCAATTTTGAATCAGTCATTAATTATTTCATCAAAATAGGGAATTTTAGCCTAGTATATCACACTGTAGTGATCCATGTTATAAAAAAAATTCTAAATTAAGTCGATTAAAATTGGATCAACGATGACTTCTCTCAAACTCGTATAAGTACATATCAATATATTTTCTCAAATCATAGTATCTTTTTATTTATGTAAGGTTATGTTTAACATGTTATATATATATATATATAAAACATTGTATATAAGTTTATTTATCAATAATTTTTTTGGTTATGTGTTATTATATATATATATATATATATATATATATATATATATATATATATATATATATATATTGTTGTAGGTATCTTTAGCCAATTAGAAATAAAACTGCTATTTTAGACGATCCTATTTTTTCCAATGGAAAGAAGACATAGAAGTATCATGATTTTTACCTCTCATTAAGGACTAATAATCCCATGTCTGAAGATAGTCCTTCTCATGAGAAAAAAATTGAGGTGTGAAAAAGTCAAATTGGTTGTTCTTGGCAATTATGAACATGAAATATCTTTCGTGTTCCATGTGGTTGTTCCAATATATATCACAAATGCAATTGACTTTCTCAAGGAAATTGAGAAATGTTTTGCAAAAAATGATAATGTAGAGAAAATAGGCTAATAAGTTAGCTCTCCAACTTTAGTTTCATGGAAATGGGACACTTAATATTGACCTTCCACGTGACGTTTTGGTAGGATTTACATTTTAATATTGTTTACAATAGTATAAAAGCTTTGAAAACTCCTATAAATACAAACGTGAGATATAGATAGTTAGTGAATTGATATCTCATTTTTCTCAAAATAAGAAAGGTATAAATAAGAACATCTTAAAGTTCATATGATCTAAAGAAAAGTACATAAGAGAAAGTATGACGAATCAATTGATAAGGCTTATGTTTCATGAGTAAAGAAACTTAAAGAATCACTTTTTGTAGGTCGATATTTCTTTTGTCGGAATACAGAACATCTCAAAATGGAATGTGAAAATTACCAAACATATATAAAATGTAAAGATAATCTCACAATTATGTTATGCTCAAAAATAAATTTAATTTTAGCTGTAAGAAACATATGGTGGATTCATGCGGCTGGGACCATTCTATGTTTGTATTTTATTACACGGTACAATAAGGAATCAAAGCCTAGTAATGGTAAAACATCTATATATATATATATATATATATATATATATATAGTAGAGGGAAATTTTTTCTTAAAGTTGGCAGTTTATGATTTTTAATTATTACATTTTAGTGCGTTTATTTTTAATTTGAAATACTCATTATACATACGTTTTTAAGGAATTTGATTTTTTTCCATGTATTAGACATCTTTGGTTATTTATGTTTTTTTAAAAACAATCAAGTTAATCTTTCAATACACAGTAATATGGTTGGCACTCGATGTTTAAAGATAAATGATAAGTTTTATTTATCAAATATTGTTAAGAATCACAAAGAATCTCTAAACATATATATCTCTAATAAAGTAAATTATTATATTGAAAATTCATCGCATTTTTAGCACAATCACTTAGGTTATATCTCTAAAGCAAGAATAGTTAAGCTTGTTGCTAAAGGTTTATTATGTTCTCTTGATTATTCAAACTTTGGTGTTTGCATCGAACGTATCCTTGAAAAAAAAAAACCAAAGCAAAAAGTTTGGATGCATATAGAGCGAAAAAATTCTTCAAGTCGATAAATATCGATACTTGTGAATCGTTCGCAAATACATTATGGTACTGGCCGTGCTATTTACACATAATTTATAGATGATTTTTCTCACTACGAGCACCTCAATATTTTCCATGAGAAATCATAATCCCAAGACAAGTTAATAGTTTTTTATATCAAGTTTAAACAAATTGATAAGATCATTAAATACGTCAAATATAATTATGGTGGTGAGTAATATGGCATATAAAAATTTTTGCATGAACAAGGTTATGGATGGGCATTCAATATTAGTGGAAGGAGGAATAAGATTTTCAATTTATTGGTTTAGATTTTTGATTGTAGCAGTGGATTTTTTTCTTTTAAAAGTTAATTATCTATTCATAGATGGGCATTCATTTTTATCATCGGTATGTTATTTTTTTGTATATTTTGTTTTAACATAAATTGATACGTAATGTCATATCTATTGTCAGACTTTACACAAACGACGAACCAGGTTTCCATGTTTTTTGTAATATAAATAACGTCGGTTTCAACAACAACGATAGTTTCGTTTCCTGATATTCTTAGTTCGTCAATAGTCCAAAAACCTAAAAAAATGAAGTTTTCTACAGTTAATAAGGGTTAATAGTTGTCTTATATATTTTGAAGGTAGCATGAGATAATATTTTTAGATGAAGGTCATCATAATCATGCTAAAAGTTTGACTTTTAAAGAAAAAAGAAAGAATAATTATCATAAGCAAAGACGAGTAGTAAAAAATGAATACTAGTAAAAAAACATAACAATCATATATTACATGTTTTAACCTATCGTCTTTTGATTTGATCAAATTATTTATACGAGAAAGATTCTTAATAACCACTTACATTAAAAGAAATTAATCTTCTAAAAGTGGTCGAGTTATGGAGTCTAACAATATGTTGCTTTATCTAAGCCTCATATACTAAAAAGGGTTTTAAAAATATTTGTAAATCTTTATTAATTAAGGATATCCTGAATAATGATATGATTTTAAGGATTCCAAAATTAAAAATCATCTTTATTAGTGTTCTCCAATAGTAGGGACCAACTGTGACGGAAAAATACGGACGAACTGAAAGAAATTAATTATCATGGGATAAAAAAGACGTGTAAGTCCCCATCTGAGTAGATTATCAAAGATGTAAACTCTGACGTCCATGTTATGATGTGGGAGTTCTTCTTCCTTAAGTAACCAAATGGTCATATTGTCAGGAATTCCTCACGTCTATCGTATGTTATTTATTTTGGATTTTCCGACATATGAATATGGTTTGGGTTGTTTCATTAAGAATTCTTCAAGAACAGTAGGTCTATTACACAAGAAAAACATTTGATGGGAAAATAATATCATTTTGGTTGGACGAGGAAACAATATTTGGATTTAAGGTTTGAAGAGGGGAGATATCCGATGAATATTTACTAATTTCCATAGATTTGTCAACAGGTGGTGTATTTTGTTCTCGTCATTGGCTGGTTTAGGAAGAACAAGGTGTTTCCATGAGAATTCCTTTGTTAAGAGAAAGACGAGTCAAATTTACTATTAGATTAGTTTCTTGGTTCATTATTTAAATTCATATAGCCCCCTTGTGGGTTATTCGAAGATTTTGATTGATAAACATACATGTTATATGAATAATGAAAATTTTCTGCGGATTGAAAACTTTTACCCCATATCATAGATATAGTAATTAATGAAGTTAAGTGTTTAAAATATAAGTAAGTTATCTTCTTGGATATTTAAAAGTTAGTAGACTATGTACCTTGACGAATCAATAAAATGATGTTATCAACTTCCAGAAATACTAGAGAGAAAATAAAAAAATAAAAACCTTTTAAACTTCTTTATGGGGTCTTCACCCACTTGGCTATGGAGAAACATTATCAATCTTTAAACTTTTATTGAATTTTTTTACAAATCTAAAGTGAGAACATATAAACTCTACCTCCCTATGGTAGAAGACATCATGACTATCAGAGTTTGGAATTGGTCAATTCATGTAAGATCATGAATCATCATAAATCAAGGCCAACTCCAGGAAATCAATAATCTCATTCGTGATCTCCCTCACTCCGCTACAGACAAAAGGGATGTCTTATATTGGTCACCTAACGAAAAAAGTAATATATTTACTTTTAGTGATGCCTACCATACAATCCGGTAATCGGATTCTTTAGTTGAATGAGCTAAGCTGATTTAAACAATTATAATATATGACGACACACCTTCATTGTATGGTTAACCATTGAGTGAAATATCTCAACACGAGACAAACTTATTAGTTGGGGATTCAATACCCCCTCCCCTAGATTGTATCTTTATGATAATGTGGTGGAATCGTTAAACAATTTCCTCTTTTAATGTGTTTTCTCATGTATTATTTGGGAAGCTTCAAGCTATAAACTTGGATTCAACCTTCCCGGAATATGTTGGTTCACTTGGATACAAAAAACATGTACTTGAACCCCATCTAGCCATAGCCAAGGCTATCTTTGGTGCTCTAGTTTCCATGATATGGTCTCTACCACATATGAAAAGAGAAAAATGCCAGAATCTTAGGCACTTTATTATCTCTCGTGCCAGCGGTATCTCACTTGATCTTTTTTTAAATATGCTACAGATTCTATTAATTCATGTACTTGATCTTAGTTTCCAATCAATTATTATTTCATGTACTATCGTCCGCTTGATTACTTATACACGTGTTAATACAATTTCAATTGTGTACTTTAGTCTTGTTTCCATCAAACAATCTCCTTTATTCTGGTGACTTCTTTGAATATGCATAACACACCATCTTTTATTTTAATTTAGAGAATTTCATTAGCAAAAAAACTATAAATAGATAGTCTAAAAAATTTCAAATTTGGAAAGACTTACTAAAATCAAATTTTACTTTATATAAAGAATAAGAATTCATTTAAGTCATTGGATCAAAGTCAAATAAATGGTTCATAAGTTACCTCGGTTAAATAATTGCGTAAGAACCTCAACCATCCCCATACCACATTAGATGTATTATTTTAAGGCAATAAATTTAGAGTATAATTTAAATGATATTTAATCAACAAAAAGTTTAGTAATTAAAGAATTTACTAATTATACATAATCAAGGAAAAGACCACCTTACCTCGTACAAATAATTTTGATAGTCTTTACAAAAGTATAACTTCATTCAAGGACTATGGGGAATCCCTGATAAGGTTATATTCCATTAGAAGTTATGCCTTATGTATGACGTAATGCTAAATATATAATAACGAGCACAAACTATATATAACCCTATAACGAGCATAAGATATATAAGAATTGATTATATTAATACAATATAAATGATGCTGGGTTACATATGATTTGGCTGATATAATGAATTATATATGGTAAGATAAAAAATATATGACTTAAGATGATAAATAAGTGGATGACAGATCATGTATGAAATTTGGATGTGTTAAAGGTATTAAAACAGGTATGAAAACTAAAGTTGGCATAGAGGAAAAGTAAATAATCATGAAAAATAAGAATTATAAGAAATGACGAATTAGGAAATGTAAGGAAAAATAGGATGGGAGACAATATAAAGTAAGATGAGGTACAATAATATAGCTGAAAGAAAAATGAAAGCTTATGCGGCTGAAAGATCATTCAGAAAGCTTATAGTAAATTATTTAATGTTACTTAAATACCCTAAATTGTATAGGAAAATTTATTATTGTTTGTAATAACAATTGTAATGGATGAATGTCACGTATGTTGGTAAATATATGTCATTCATCCCTTGGTTGTATGCCTCATAAACCCAATAAATAAAGGTGTAAGCCTTCATTTGTAGGTTGGATGATTTCTAGTGAGATAAAGTAATAATATTGATTTCATTCTTTTTTAAGTGCTGAGTTGTTTAGTCCATCTCATCATTGGTATTCATTTTGACGAGTTTTTCCCTCATCATCCATCGTGGTAGATCATTTTAACAAAGGATTACTCCTATACCTTTTTCACGAACACACCATTAAGATGGGTGTTATGTTTTAGGATCACTGATTTTAGCGGGAGTTTACAATAAGTCTTGAGATATATTATGTCAATTTTTTGTATACATTTAGGTTTGATCATGAGTATATATATAATAAGTGTGCTCATTTAATTTTAAGGATTTCTCTTGCAAATTAAGTAAATCTTCGCTTAAGTCAAGACCATTAAATAATAGATATGTGCAATTACTTTTATATTTTTCTTATGCTACATATCATAATAGATTTATGCATGTATTAATACATCGAATAGATCTTTAGTCATTTATTAATGATTTTCATATACAGGCTTGTTCAGTTTATCTATATACAATAGAAGTATATAAGCTTCATTACGCAGATGCATCATGTAGTAGCATATGATGATCCAAGTAAGAGCTTATCATAATTTATTTATTGAGATTGATTATAATATGTTTATTGATGCATTGGCTATTGTCGATAACGGTCTGATTAATAAGTGATCTCTTAAATATAAATTATAATAATATATGAAAAAAACATTATGGAGGTAATTATGTATATATAAAGTCAAATTCAGATTTTATAAATGATTAAATTTAAATGTTGACACTTAAGACTAAAGTATAAAATTTTGGGACTAATTTGTAAAAACTAAACATTCAAATTTATTGTCCATATCGTTTCTCTCGAACTAACAAAACATATCATCCAGCTTCTATTGAACCAACAGCTTCGGGTTCTCCCGAAACAAGAGATCCTAATCCTTCAACATACGCATAAGCCTTCGCTGAAGCATCAGTTTCAAGATGTGAATCCTATGAATCAACTGGATCAATATTCATAACCGATGCAGCATCTGATTCTTTTATGGTTTTGGTTGTTGGACCTTTCTCCGCTACAAATATGGGGATCTCTAATCATGAAACTTGTCTATGATCACAACAACTAACCAAGAGATGATATTGCGGTTCAAGTTAAATTAAATCCCTATTTGCATTACTATATATAGGGAACAAAGTGTATATTTATTTAACACACTAACTAAAAGAATTTCATTGTAATTGTGGTTAAAAGTTTATAGCCTATATTTAAGATAAAGATCTTCACTTAAGATACATAATACAGGAAATCGTGAGTGAACGGAAGAACAAGAGTGTTAAGTGTAGGCTAAAAGTGATTGATGTAGCTCACCTGAGGCTTAAGGGCCAAAGAATTGAATATTCCTATACTTAAGGGTTGTAGCTGCTGAATCCCTAACTGGTAGGAGGCTCAACCGAGACTTAGGTGCATAGACCTCTACTAGAACGTAAGGGATGAGATTTATTGAAGACAAATGTTATGTTATTGTTAAAGTCATATGTAGATGATCAATATCAGCTGGATCTAGTTTTAAGAATATGATATTTTTTCTGAATATAATTAAGTATTTCTATAAGAAATTGATTCACTAATATGTGGAAGAATCTGATATTAATTAATTAGTCTAAAAAATTGATCAAGTGACCATTAATCTAAGCATGCTTGAGGAATACATTATGCAGTACAAGGTACATCGGCGTCAGATATCATAATTGGTGGTACCACTACCTTATGTAGTGTACGGTTGTACGAATGTCATGGTTGTAGTGTGGTTTCTAATTGGTTGGCTAAGGGAACATGACTTAAGTTTCTATCATAACCTTGAGGGATCTGCTCACTTATCATTAGTTCTATATATATTGTAAAAATGTATGAATTCATTGTAAGGCGTGTGCGAAAGAATTTTCTAGAGAGAGAAAGCAAGAGCTTGTCTGATTTTAGAGATCAAATGAGGTAGGATATAAACACTGATCATTTATAGTGTCTTTTATAAACCGAATATACTTTGTAACAAAAGATGAATGGTTGTTTTAGTTTTGTTTGAGAGTTCCCTTGTAACATTTTTCTATATAAAATATGTGTATTTTTCTCGTGGATGTAAGATTTCTTTACAATCTAAACCACGATATATCTTGTCTGATTAATTTAAGTTTATATATGTTTTATAAACTTTTGGAAGATTCACAGAGTCGAAGCTCTACTTCATATTTGTCACACTTGCAAAGAGTGAATCACCTAAGGTTTATGCTACAACCTACTGGTCAATAATATATAGTTCAACCCTGTATGTTTAACAACTACTTAAACTTTATTGTGATTAATAAAAAAAAGTTGTAGTTATATCCTCAAAAAAAATCTACGTGTACCACATCTTTTAGAGAGTTTATTGAAAAAGATTTCATTTTGTAGTAAAATTATTTATTCGTGCATGGGTTTACGATTCACGAGAATAAAATTGTAGTCGTTTAAGATTTTTTGAGCTGAATCAATGAATATTATTATTTTGTTACCGAGGATATGTCCAACTAAATATATGTTGACATAATAAAAAATTGAAATTAAAAAATATTTTTTGTTTTGTGTATATTTACAACCAGACAAAAACAAAACATTTAATCAAAATTAAAAACTGAAGTTTTTTTGCTTATATTAAAAACATAAAAATAATTAAAATACCGAGAACAAAAAATGATTGTTAATATGAATATTATGATTGATGAAAGTGAAAAAAATGAAATATAAAGTAAAATATAATTATAAAGTGATAAGATTTCATGGTTTATGCTCGGATTAAATTAAGTAAACATGATACCATCCATGTCTAATTCTAAACATGTTAATGATCCAAAATTTATTTTAAATATTTGTTTTAAATAAAATGCTAGATAAGCCAGACAGACGAGGGTTGTATCTGCATAGTTAAAAAGACAATATAATTTTTTATGTATATAACATGTAGCAAAAAAATCTTTTATGTTTATTTATATCAATTTCTTCATGTTTGAATTTTTTTGCATTTTAGTCAAATCCGTATAATTAATCTGATTGAAGATAAAATTTTGTTTAAATATGGAAGGTCATTTGGTAATATTATAAAACATGTCAGGATGTTAAGTAAAATACAACATTATTAAAATATGAGAACGGTTTTAATTCAAATTGTTGCATGCTATATACATGGAAAATTATATTTAGTTTCAACTGTAAATGTTTCGTATAAAAATATGCATGCCATCTATATATATTGTAAAACAAATTTGTCTTAACTTTTTTTAATTATAACTTATTATCATTATATAGATTGAATTATTATTTTTATTTATAAAAAAAATTAATCGATATTATTTGTTAAATTAAAATAAGTATATGATTTGTTAAATAAATTTTTTAATAATAATTTTTACAAGAATGTAAATTGCATTAAAGATATTTTATCTAGAATGAATAATTTAGAATATATAAAAAAATAAAAAACAATTCAAAATGCATCAAATTAATAATCAACACTGAAAAGTATATTATAAAAACTAAAAAAAATATTATATACTAAATATCCTAAATTAAATTACTGAAACTGGAAAATATTTATAATTCATCATCAAATTAAAAAATAAGACTACAAACTTAAGCACTCAATTATTGTATAAATATAGTTTAGATATTTATAATATTTATTGTGTTCACGGCCAATAAGCAAATATTTTGATTTTTTTTATTACGAATTTAATCATTATATGTTTTTTCATACTTATTTTTTTTAAATAAATATTAGATATATCTAAGCCTAATTATTTATAGTGTATATTAAAATAATTTAAAATTTTATTATCTTTGCATATAATTCTTTTATATCATGATCAATATTATTTTATTTAAAAAATTACTTTTTTAGAGTTTTCTAATACGTTCTTTTAGTTTTTATTATTTTATTTGTTACTGTAAAAATCACTTTAGAAATAAAAGAAGAATTTTTTTCCAATGTACTATGTGATCCATCCGAACGTACTATTTAGAATAAATAAAGTACCTGAATTTTATACCAAACGTATACATTATTATGTTATATCATTCGTACTGTATTTATTGGTCGCTACTATTATTTTATATACCTCTCATCTGATAAGAAAATATTTGTTTGTCGACTAACAAAAAATATTATTTATTTGATGAGCAATACTTTTCCATCAAATTAATAAAAATTAATGACTATTTAGTATACCATAACCTTATTAATCCAAATATAAATGAGATAATACAATTTTAAGTTCAAAATTAATGTAACTACGATTTGCAAATCTAGTATAATTTTTTTTTGAAGTATTCAAGTTTGATGGTTTCTTTCACATTCATCTCATCTCAGCGTGTGAACTATGTTAATATATCACGCGACTCGCAAATATGACAATAATATAGACTAAAATTTGGCATAACTCTTCTTAAAATATTGTAAAACATAACTTTTAAACTAACATTTTCTTAATATTCATATGGTTTGTGCAGATATATATTGATTAAATTTATTTTGGAATTTTGTTAATATTCTTATGGTTTGTGTAGATATATATTAATTAAATTTATTTTGGAATGAAAAACATTGATATACATTTTTTAAACAAATACACAGTAGTGGAAATGAGAAGTATTTAAGAATATGTTAGATGTAGATTACAAGTGACCGAAAGAATGAATATGAGTTTTGGAATGAGTTTCGGTCTCGTTTTGGAGCGGTAACAATAAAGTTTCATGTTCATGCAATAGTGTGGTTTCAACCACTTTTTAGTTTCGGCCTCAGCATTGAATTTGGTCTTAGTACGAGTAAATTTTATGTACCAGAGGTTAAGTCTCGACATAAGTTAAGTCTGATACTTGAGAAGCTTCAAAGTTTTGCTTGATTAGGGAATCAGTCTAAAACTTGTTCATAATTTAAATGGTGAATAGTTGATGTCTTAGTGTAGTACAAGTTTATTATAACTGATTAGGAATATCTTATCATAATCGGTGATCTGAATATAGTACAAGTTTATAATAATTGTATGATGAACTATTTGATTACACTCATTAATATGAAAATAGTATATGTTGTTGTGACAGTATTGGTTTCTACTGGGAACATAATGTACGTTTTTCATAATCTACACTCCATTTATGATCCTATATATATATTGGATGACCATATGTACAATAATAACTTATGAAGTTTTCTTGTTGAAAAAAGCTTTTAAAGAGAGAATTAATTATTTATGAGAGAAAGAAGTGATATAATTTAGTGTTTTTAGAACCTAAGAGAATTATCATAGATTTCACTAGAAAACGCTGAGGTAAATATTAAGATCTGAAATATACCACCAAAAGCTTGATCCTTTCTTTTTAGAAGTTTTGAACAATATCTATTTTCTTATATTTTGTGTTATTGTACTTATTTGTAATTATTTCATCTACAAAATCAGATTTGTTGCTCATGGATGTGAATTTCTCTATAACCTGAACCACGTAAATTATGTGTTATAATTTTTTTGTATTGTTATATTCTTGCCTAATTGCATGAACTTTAGTCTTCATATTTGCATGAACTATAGTGCCAAAGCATAACTTGTTGAATTCGAAACAAAACTAGTATTTAAAAACTTAGTTTTATTATCCATTGATCGACCATACTGTGTATTAATTCATTAACAAGTGATACAATGAGAATAAAGGTCTTGAAGTAGATCTGAAAAGCAACTGACTAGTGTTGATCAACATATTAGAGGAATGAAGAATAATTTGAAGATAAGTTCAATGAAATTTCATTTTGATAAATTAACTGGCGATAATGACTTTAGTCTCTGAATAATCAAAATCAAGGATCTCTTTGTACAAAAATAATTATTTGTTTCCATTGATGAGAACTTTACAAAAGAGATTCAAGTCAAATTATTTCCCAAAACTCGTAATGGTCTGATATTTTATTTTAGAGATGAAGTACGGAGATAGATGTCTGAAGATTATACTGTCATGGAGATTCTAATAAACTTAAAGGTATTTACATGAATATTTTTTTAGAAAATAGGTTATATCCTAAGAAGTGGTTGCATACTTAAATATCGACGGTAGTAAGGACATTCATAAACACTTGGATAACTTCAACAATATTATTTTATATGTGAATGTAGTAGGAGTCAAGGTTGAAGATGAGGACAAAGTAATTATCCCATTGAGTTTTTTTTTCAAATATGTACGAACACTTTCTTGACATTATACTTTATAAAAAACAATCTCTTAGCATGCCTAAAGTTAAGAATACTATAAATTCAAAAGTATTAAAAAAGATGTTATTTTGAATAGTTATTCTACTGAAAATATTCAGAATATGAGAGGAAGGCATCCAAAAAATCGAAGAGAAAGAGAAAAACTCAAGATTCGTATCTAAAAAGATTATAAACTACTTTTAGAGTACATTTTGGTTATGTAATAATGAAAATCATATTAAAATGAAGGGTATGGCTATATATACCCAAAACGAGTTTAAGTATACCCAATTTTGAGTATACCCAAAGGTGATCTAAGTATACCCAAATTTTGACAAAAATACCCTTTTCTAGGTATATAAGGTTTTTTTTTTTTTACTAATCTTATCCACCTCATTTTTTCTCTTACACTCTCTAACTTCTCTCTAAAACCTTCAAGTTCTCTCTAAAATCCGGCGAACTAAAATATAAAAACTTAGTCTGAGTATCAAAATTTAGGGTTATGGTTGAATTAGGTAAAAAAATCATAATTTTAGGGTGTTTGGAGGCCATTTTCCGGCCGAAATTCGACCGGAAAATGGCCATTTACGAAAACTGAGCGTACCATAGGTACAGGGGGGGGCGTACCGACCGGTACACCCCCTCTGTACCTATGGTACACTGTACCGATGGTACAGGGGGTACGCACCGGCTGGTACGCCCCCCCCTGTACCATCGGTACAGAGGGTGTGTACCGACCGGTACACCCCCTCTGTACCTATGGTACAGTGTACCATAGGTACAGAGGGGGTGTACCGGTCGGTACGCCCCCCTGTACCTATGGTACACTCAGCCTTCGTTTGGAGGCCATTTTCGTGCCGAATTTTGGCCGGCAAATGGCCATTTTCCGGCCGAATTTTGGCCGGAAAATGGCCTCCAAACACCCTAAAATTATGATTTTTTTTACTAATTAAATTTTTAATTTTTTTAAAAAAAAACCTTCAAAAAAACAAGTTTTGATTTTGCGTTTTCATTAGAAGAAGTTTAAAAAAATTAAAAAGAGTTTGAATGTTCTTGAGGCAACTTTGAATGTTCAAGAACAATTTGAAGAATTTCACAAAATTGTAGTAATATGGGGTTTGATCTAGTAGAGAGTTGTGTTTTTTTGGGTATACATAACCAAATAGATTGTTTTGTGAATTGGGTGTATCTAGGATATACTTAGTATTTTTTTTTACTTAGTGGCAATTCAGATATTAAATGAAAGTACAAGGGTTTTTTCGTCCTAAAAAAGTCAAACAAAAGTCAACTGCGTTTTTTGGGTATACTTAAACCCGTTTTGGGTATATATAGCCATACCCTAAAATGAATTTTTCCGAGAATAATAAGGGAAATAGTCATCAGAAGTTTAAAGTAGGAGATGCATCAATGATTGATGATGATTATGATTATATTGATGTACTAATGGCTTATAATTTCAAACATGATTACAAGTGGTAACTAGACTCCAGAGATTCATGTCTTCCAACAAATACTAGTTTGAAGACCTAAAGGAGTTTGATGGTGGAATTGTCATACTGGAGAATAATGGGCCTTGTGTTGTCTATAAAACTTGATAAATTCATAACAAATATGAGATATATCACTGATGTCAAACGTGACTTTCTATATATTGGACTGGTAGATGCAGAATGATATAACTATAGGCGCGCTTGGTGGAAGACTTAGGATTCAGTAAGGCTCAGTTGTTATAAAAGCCTATATAATTAATTGTGTATTAGTTTTTAAAGGGTTTGTAGTGGCCGGGAGTATCTCTATTATTGGGGGGATTTTATCAAATAGTGACATATTAGGTTCGGAAATTTGAGTGATAAAGACCTACATCAAGTTAGCAAATAAGAGATGTTGGATGGTGATAAGGTTCAGAAGCTAAAGTTATGTGAGAATTATATGTCGGGTAAAAGTAAGAGAGTTAAGTTCCGAAGCAGGAATCATAAAACTTATGATATGCTTAATATTTTCATTATAACCTTTGCGGGCTTCCAAGATATCCTATAATGGGAGGTGCTAGGTGATTTATGTCTATAATTGATGAGTATTCAAAAAAGTATGGTTTATACTTTGGACCAATGATGAAGCGTTTGGTGTCGATTTCAATGAAATTTTCTCATTGATTATGAAACAAACCTATATATATGTTATATCAATTGTTGCTAAATTTTATCTTTAGTTAGATCAAACGCATGTTATTACTGCCTTCTTACATTGAGAAAAAAAAGACCATATTTATGATACAACGTTAAGGTTTTTAAGAAGGTTAAGAAGGTGATGTGTGTTTATCGTAGAAACCTTTATATGAGCTAAAACGGTCACTAATATAATGGAATAAGATATTTGACCCCTTCATGAATTCAATCAACTATATGAGAAGCTTTTATAACACTTATGTCTCTTATAATGGGGAAACACACATAAAAGGAAAATTTTGTTACTATTATATGTTGATAACATACTCATAGGTCGAAATGACATAATAAATATTGGTATTATGAATACTATACTTAAGGGAGAGTTCAAAATGAATGACATATGAGAATTTAAGAGGATTCCTTGAATAAACACTAAAAGGAACATATTAATAGGTTATATATTCTTATCTAAAAAATAATACGTACAGAAGGTGCAAAAAGTTCAGAATATCCGAAGAAAAATCTATTGAGACTCTTATTGGTGCTCAATACAAACTCAATATAACTTCAACACACACTGAAATTAAAAAAATAGGAAGTTAATGTAATAGGCACTTTATGTAAATGTCATCGAAAGTATTATGTATGCTATGATATTTCAGTAGACGTGATATTACATACTCAATTTGTGTTTTGAGCAGATTTATGCTTGATCTAATGAAGCGTCATTAAAATTATCTTAAATGGCTCACGATATACTTGAAGGTTACTCAAAATATTTAAGTGTGTTATAATTAGAAGTAAATGGATGATGAGATGTTAAAGAGGTATTTTGACTTTGATTATATAGGTTGCTTTGTATATGGAATTCAACTTTAGCTATATATTTAAAATATTTGATATACTAGAAGGTTAAAGAGCTAAACTACAAAATGTTGTTGTCTTGTCATCCATATAAGATGAATCTATGGTTGTTACTGATGCAATAAAGAAAGTAAAATTGTTGATATGGTTAGTAAGTGAAACTAATAGTAAGGAGAAAGAAATGATATTATCATTTGATAATGTTAGTGCTCTTCACTTGATTATGAAACCCAAGTTCCATGAAATGAAAAATTATATAGATGTAAACCTTTTCAAGAGACATACATTGTCACTAATTTCTTTGTTTACAAATTCCTCAGGTTACTCCATGTCGAGGGTTTCCTCAATGGTCCCGTGTAAGATGTCTTAACATCCATCTAGATCAACTTCATGTCAAACTTATCAGTCACTGCAAGTAGGATCTTGACTGAAGTATGTTTCACTACAAGATATAAGATATCATTGTAATACACACTCTCATATTGAGTGAACCCTCTAGCAACCAACATAGTCTTGTACATGGCCTCTTCAAACCTAGTAATATTTTTCTTCCATTTGAAAATCCACTTGCAATCAATTAGTCTATGGCCTTCAGGTTTGTCTATCAGATCTCATGTGTTGTTCTTATGAATCGAGTTCATTTCCTCATTCATAAAAACAAGCCAGTTGGCTTTATCCATACTTTTTATTGCACAAATTCAAGAGATAAATTTTAAGCTTCATCAAGAAATAATCAATTATTGACAAAATGTATATATTACTTTCATGAGACTGAACTCTTACAGACCCATAGAGATCAATATGAATGCAATCAAAAGTTCCTTTTTTGTGTTTTTAGAGCTTACAAACTTGACTATGTTACATTTTTCATACACAAAGGATTGAAAAATTTCCAAGTCAATTAGTTTGTCTTTTCCAAACAATCCATGATTTTACAACTCCAACAATTCATTCACACTTACATTCCCTCAAATCATATTCCATAGGTTTGTACCATTTATGGGTACCTCGAGCAAGCTATATGTTATGCCTATAACAATATTCTCAATCAGTGAATAAAGGCAATTGAACTGTTTTTCCTTTATTATATTCATAACACTTCTAACTATTTTTATGTAATCATTCTCAACTTTAATTCAACAACCTAAAATGTCTAACATGACAAGGGAATTTTAATTTCTTCTCAAATCAAGGACATGTCTCATATTCGTCAGAATCTGATCACAACCATAAAATATTTGAATATTTGCATATATGATTCCAACTATCTTGCAAGCCTTGTTATTGCCAAGTAACATAGTATCTCTATTATTTTCTTAAAATTAGTGGAACCATACCCTATATGGACTCATATGGAATGGACATCTAGATAAAAAATTCACTCTCTTTTTGGCCTTCATCTGAAGAGTGCACCAGAACCTCTGCAGAGTCGTATCCTTCAAAAACAATAAAAACATCCCAATAATTTGATCTGTAATAACTTTTCTTCCTCGCTTGTTTGGGATATTATGTCCTGAAATGGCCCAAGTTCTTAAAATTGTGGCATCTAATGTTGGACTGATCAAACTTCTTTGATGACTTTGATATAGACTTTTCTCTGACCTTGTTGGTATCTTTTCTCTTTTACCTCACTCAAATGTTTAATGTTTCATGGTTACTTATCGAACCCTCAGTCTTTCGATATTGCATGAGTTCCAACTCCTTAAACTTATTGCAGATTCCAACTTTTCCATCAATAATGTTTCTTTTTTGTATCATATGGCATCCTTCAATTATCCATGTCCAGAAGGCAATGAGTTCAACAAAATTATTGTTTGATCTTTATTGGTAATTTATTCACCAATACTCGTCAATCGATCACTATTTTGGATAAGTCATCAAGGTTCTCATCAAGATTCTTATCCTCTTGCATCCTCTAACCAAAAAACTTCACCTTCAAATAGATTTAATTTGTCAGAGACTTTGTCATATAAATCCTCTTAAGTTTGTTCTAGAATTCAACTACTGGATTTTCTTTTGAGACTTGTCTTTGTAGATTATCACGCAAGTTCAAAATGATAATGTTGTATAATGTTTTGTTTATTTTTTCTTCTCAGTCTAAGACAATTTTATGGCAACTCAGTCTCCCCTACTAAGGCTAGAGCCACGTTCTGTTGAACCATTAATGCTCGCATTCATTGTCATTAGATTCCATAATCTTATATCTCGTTATACATCTCCATCTCGAACTTTTTTATTCTCATCTCAACGTTAAGAATCACTTCGTAACTAGGCTATGATACTAATTATGATGCTTGAACAAGCTCTTAAAATCGAAAATTTCAAGAACTATGTCACTCTACACATAGTGATTCTACTAAAGATATAAGGAATCTAATAATATAGTTAAAGAAATTAAAAACATATAAGATTTATAATGGTTCGAAAATTTTCCTACGTCCACTCTAAGCCCCACCATGTTATTCCCTTTAGTGTTCAAAAGTAACAACAATATACAATATTTACAAAAATAGAGAAATAAAATTTACATAAACTTCAAATTCTAGAGCTCACACAATACTCTTCCAAGATAACTCTATCTTTTACCCAAATTTTTGTCCATCTTTTTTAAAATCCAAAGAACATTATTTATGGTGTTTGATGTAAATATCCAAAACATGAGGTAACAAATTTCTAAGAGACACAACCATTTATGTTATAAGAAGAAGTAATTGATTGTGTTTCTAACAGAAGATAGATCTAACCATTGTAACTCACACCTTATACCAACAATCACACTTATCTAGTTCAAGTCCATAAAATAGATATTTGGATATTATAGACTTTACCTCATCCATTCTTCTTTAGATTGAACCAACTTTATCATCGTTTGAAGGCCCCTACGTTGATGGTCTCGCTCAGTTTTACCAATGTCATCCTAATAGAACCAGTCAATGCATTTTCTTATGATCTTCTAGACGAAGGCTTCATGGTCAATGACCTTGTTGGGTTTAACCAATGGTTTCCTAGTCAAATCCGCCAAATGGCTCAGATTAGAATATTTTGGTATAAGCATTTGCTCGGCTTTATCAAATGTGTTTGGGCCGATGCAGCCAATACCTCAACTCAAGGAACCGATACATCGGCAATACCTAGGTCTATACAATTTATACTTTGATAAAACTTAATCCAATACAACATATGCATTCAATTAGTTATTCTTTAACCCACCAAGTTATAATCATACTTTCACAAATCTTTTAGCAGAGAAACAATGGTTTATAAGAGAAAATACTAAATGGATTGAGTGATTGTAGAGACTAAAAATGTTCTTAGAGATATCACTAGAAAGACACTAAGAGCTAAAAAATAACACAAGAATTTTGATACTTTATTTTAAGAAGTTTTCAAAAATGTAAATTTGCATGTATTTTGTGCTCTTGTAAATCATTGTAATAGTTTTATCTATAAGATCAATTTTATTTTCCATGGATGTAGGTTAGTTGCATAATCCAAACTATATAAACCATGTGTTATTATTTGTTGTTTATGTTTTATCTTTTCCTAAATTTATAAACTTTATTCTTCATAGTTAATACAACTAAAGTCGAAGTGCATGGACTGTAGTACCAAAGCACGAGAGCTAAGACAAAATAAAACTTACCGTTAAAAACTTAGTTTTTATATCCATTAATCAACCAAGTTGTGGGTTAATTTTCTAACATTGTAAAAATTAAAAGGGATTATTATATTAATTTAGATTAAAATCCAAAATATATGACCTTTATAAATAAAGAAAAAAAACTAATAATACACTTAATGAGATTTTTTTTATTTTTAGAATATAAAAAGAAGGAGACGAATGTCAATAAATTTACTAATCGTTGTATGACCCCGAATCAAAAGAGAATAGACTTTCAGTATAAATGAACATGGTATTGGGATCTTTGTTTTATATACGAAGACATAATGAATATTGTGGAATTTTTTTTACTCTCAAGTTTTTAAAAACAAGCCATATAATTTTTTTAATGTTGTTTAATGTTTTAAAAAAATTGTGTTTTTACATTATATAGAGTATATTATTTTCACTAATTAGCTAAGAATTAGTTTATAATTATTGTGTATAAGGAAAGACATTACTATATTTGGCTATTTAAAATATTTATATTTATTAAATAAAAAAATTAACAAAAAAAACAAGAAATAATATTTTGAAAACAAACACCAAACCCTATAAAAATGTCTAAAATAATATTTATGGTTATCGTAGTCGTGTCTAAAATCACATGTAATTTCAAGACTATTCATAAATTGAAAATATATCCTTAATACAACTTTTTAAAAATAGAGTTATCCATCAAACATTTTATATAAAAGTTTATTTTTTAAAGTGTCTATTTTTTCCAAGATTTAAGGGTCGATACTTGATTTTATCGAGAATGGAAAACAAAGGCTTTAGAAAATAAAATGTAGGAGTTCAGTGGAACTTAGGTGCAAACGCGTCTACTGTAACTTAAAGAATGAAGCTTGGTCGTGACTTGTAAATAAGTACTCATTGAAATCGAAGTAAATGATCATTATCTGCTGGAACTTGGGTGCATTAAATTTTTATTCGATCGTGGAAAGAACTAGGTTTTACTACAATGAAAAAATCTTAGATATATGAAAGATTAGTAACAAATGATTGAAACATTTAATATGAGTGTGTTTAGAGGAAAAACATTAATGTAGTAGTGGTGATATGTAAGAGGCTGGTGTCACTACCTAACAGTCAGTATATGTCAGTAAAGATGGCAGCATAGCTACTACTAGTACCTCTTGGTTGTTTGTTAGCTACTAATTTAAGCTTCAAGTTCTATGTCACGCATCTTTGGTTCTATAAATAATGAAAGAGAAATATAGATCTGGTGACGTATCAGGAGTATTTGTGGAAAACAAAAAATGATTGCATTTTTCATTTTAAAGAGATACGTAAAATTAGGAAGTAAACATTGAAAATAACATTGAAGAGTCGTAGTTCTTTTTGTAAGTTTGAAAAATTTCGAAACAAAAAAATAATGATTGTTTTAGTTGTGTTTTAGAATATTCTTATAATATATTTTCTATACAAAATCAACTTTATATCCACTACAAGATTTTTTTCACAATCTCAACCACGTTGAATTCTCTTTTTATTTGTTTTGTATATCTTTTTATAATTTTGATTTTAAAAATTACGACAACGAATTTCTATTTTAGTTTTACCACAATTATGGAGAATAACTCATCAATGGATTAAATCTCGACTTGTCGTTGAACACCACTTAATCTAAAATTTCGACCAAAACAAAAAAAATTAATATTGTAAATTGTATCGAATATTTTATTTTTGGATATCAAATTCACATTTGAATGCGTGAGAGCAGGCCAGACACTTCGCACGATGATCTTAATGGAAAACGGCTTATCGTGCCCATAGGTTAAACGATTTTCTAGGTACTAGGTAATATGGTATTAGGCTGGTTTCTAGGTGTGATCGCAGATGTCACGTGTCGCTTTTTCGTTTAGTGTGTTCTCTTTAATAAGGTGTCGGCAATTGGTTCGTGATTTTCTTTCACGAAAATACAATTGTAATATACTTTTTGAGTTTTGGTCATAAAGTGCTTTAATCCTTCATAATTAAAAACATTTTGTTAGTACATAATATAAAATCTCTCGCATTAAGGTCGGGTATAGTTTTAGAATTTTGATTTAAGGAAATTTTTTAATTTGTGTGTAAATTATAGGTAATTTTTACTAAATATATTAAAATTTGTATTCGTGAAGACGATAACGGTTAATATTTTATCAATCATAACTTCTTCTTCGATCATTTTATGGTGGGTAGTGGAAAGGGTTTTTTTATAACGTAGTTTATTGTTTCACATATGAAATTATTGTGGTTTTGTCTTAATCATTTTTCGTCGATCTTAAATTATGTTAAAAGAAGAATTTAACAAAATTTCAAAATTAGATTTGTGTTCGTTTCGTCTTGATTTGTATGGTTACTGTCATTTATGATTTTGGTTTAAAAGCTATATTTGTCTTAAGGTCCTGATGGTTTGAATTTTTGTTTTTTTGTTATTTGTTTAACTTTTTGTTTAAGAATGTGTACATAGTTTGATTTGTAGTTTGGTTTGTATATGAAAATAAATATCGGAATTTGTATGATTTTTTCTTGTTCTGTATATAGAAATATGTTATTAAATTACTATGCAATTATCAAAATGGCTCAAGCACAGAACATATACGAAAGAAAGATTTAAATGAAACACAGGATTTAACGTGGTTCGACAATTGTCTAGTCCACGGGCGCCGCCAGAGAAAAGAGTTTCACTATGATAGAAAAGGTTACAGATTTCAGATTGTGTTTTGTGTCGCCCTAGTAATCTATTTATAGGGAATTAATAGACTTACTAGACTATGGGCCTAATGGGCTCATACCACAAGACTAACTCAAGTGATTGCACAATATCACTATCACAAACACAAAACTGTACTGCCGGACAATGTACACTGTCAAGGCACTATTCGACTCATTCACAACAAATCTTCCCCTTGAGGCGAATATCCTTTCTTCACTATCAACAAAGAACCTTCTCTTTTTCTGACTCACCAAATGCCCTTAAGGCATTCACTCTATACTGCGAACACCGATCCAGTTTAGGCACTCCCTAAACTTTCGAACTGATACTGACTTAGTCATTATATCTGCTGGATTATCGTGTGTAGACATTTTCTTCACATCAACAGTTCCCTTTGATATTATATCACGAATAAAATGATACCTGACATCTATTTGCTTTGTACGCTCATGGCACATCTGGTTCCCTGTAAGGTGTATGGCGCTTTGACTGTCACAAAACACTTTTGTAGTAGTTCTATCCAAGCCCAAATCTGCCACCAAACCTTGCAACCATATTGCCCCTTTAACTGCTTCTGTTACCGCCATGTACTCTGCCTCTATTTTAGACAAAGCTACAGTAGCTTGCAATTGTACTTTCCAACTAATCGCACTCCCAGCTAGAGTAAATATATATCATGTCAAAGATCTTCTTTTATCCACATCACCTGCAAAATCAGAATCAACAAAACCAACCAATGATCCTGCAACATCATTTAGCGATTCACCAATATCGGTCTTGTTAAAAGTTAAGCCAACGTTCACAGTATTCTTAAGATGCCGAAGTATCCATTTCACTGTCTGCCAGTGTTCTTTCCCGGGAAATCCCATGTACCTGCTAACTACACTAAACGCATGTGAAATATCAGGACGTGTGCATACCATAGCATACATGATACTACCAACTGCACTTGCATATGGAACCTTTGACATTTGTTCCAACTCAGCATCGTCTTTGGCCGCTCCTACTGCAGATAACTTGAAATGAGTAGCAAATGGAATGCTAACTGCTTTAGCATCAAACATGTTGAATCGTTGTAACACTTTCTCAATATAGCTTCGTTGAGACAAGTGTAATGATCCTAAATTTCTGTCCCTAATAATCTCCATACCAAGAATTTTATTTGCTCTACCCAGATCTTTCATCTCAAACTTGGCACTAAGTTGCTTCTTTAACTGCACAATGTGTGACATACTACAAGCAGCAATAAGCATATCATCCACATACAACAACAAGTAAACATAAGAATCATCTGACATCTTTTGATGATACACGCAACTATCATATGGACTCCTCGTGAACCCTTTTGACACCATGAATGTATCAAAACGTTTGTACCATTTCCTAGGTGATTGTTTCAAACCATACATTGACTTTTTCAGCAGACAAACTTTGTCCTCCATATTAGGTTCGATAAATCCCTCTGGTTGTCTCATGTAGATTTGCTCCTCCAATTCACCATGTAGAAACGCAGTCTTCACATCCAACTGCTCAAGCTCTAAATCTTGCAAAACTACTATGGCTAACAAAACTCGAATCGAACTATGCTTCTCCACTGTAGAAAATACTTCATTGAAGTCGATTCCTTCATTTTGAGTAAAACCCTTAGCGACCAGTCTTGCTTTGAGTCGAGATGCCTCAACCCCTGGATTACCTTCCTTTTTCTTGAACACCCATTTACCGTCTACTATCTTCTGTCATTTAGGCAAGTCAACAAGCTTCCATGTTTGATTCTTATGAAGAGATTCAATCTCTTCCCACATAGCACTAATCCATCGATCTGCCTCTGAACTTGCTATAGCTTCTCTATAGCTACTAGGTTCTTGCATCTCAACTTCTTCTGCAACTAGATTTGCATACCTTTTTGGAAGTCTAATATCTCTTCTTTCTCTACCCAATGCTATGCTATAAGGTTGTTGTTCTGGTTCAGGTGCATCATCGTCACTATCATCTGATGCTGACGCTTCACCTCCTGATTCTGGATCCACCTCAGAAGCATTTGAATTATTGGACCTGCTAGGAACTGATTCTACTTCAAGCTTCACCCGTTTACTCACAATTGATCCTGATTCGACCATTTCTCCTACTTCCTTCTGATTGTCTATCGAAGCAAACTCATCAAAAGTAGCGTCCCTACTGATGAGAAAACCTGGAGACTTTGGAGAGGTACACTATAACCTATATCCCTTCACTCTAGTAGCATATCCTAGAAATATGCATCTCTTTACCCTCGGCTCAAGCTTACCATCTCTCACAAGCATATGCAGGACAACCGAACACCCTCAAATGTTCATAATCAGCCGACGATCCAGACCAAATCTCAAAAGGATTTTTACAATCAATAACCGTTAATGGAGACCAATTCACCAAGTAACACGCTCTATTGATAGCTTCAGCCCAAAAATCCGTTCCCACACCGTAATGTGAGAGCATACTCCGTGCCTTGTCAAAAAGTGTTTAGTTCATTCTTTCTGCGACTCCATTCTGTTGTGGTGTTCTAGAACAAGTGTGATGGCGCACTATTCCCTCAGCTTCGCAGAACTCGTTGAACTCACGACTGCAATATTCTAACCCATTATATGTCCTAAGACGTTTGATTTTGTTCCGGTTTGCTTCTTAATCATCGTCTTCCATTTGACAAAGGTTGAATATGCTTCATCTTTCGTTTTCAGAAAATAAACCCACACCATCCTTGAATAATCATCGATCAAACTCATGTAGTATCTGGCTCCACTCTTTGATGAAATTTTGTTTGGACCCCAAAAAGCTGAGTGAATGTAGTCCACTGTCCCTTTAGTCTTTCTTACAGCTGAATTTGACTCTAGTTTGTTTACCAAACACACAGTGCTCACAAAATCCCAATGATTCTGCTTTATACCCTTTCAACAAATCTATCTTTCCCAAAACAGCTAATCCTCTGTCACTCATGTGACCAAGACGCCAATGCCACAACTTATTTTGATCCTGTCTACTTTGGCTATTACTCCCTGATGATGCTACTGCAGCATCTCCTATAACAACACTCCCCTGGAGAATCTAAAGACCCTTCTGCAAATTGCCTTTCATGCATACCATTAAGCCTTTTGTCACTTTGATTACACCATTTTCTGCACGATACTTGTAACCCCAAGAGTCTAGAGTCCCAAGAGAAATTAGGTTTCTCTTTAAACCGGGAGCATGCCAGCACGTCAAGATTCTAACAACCCCGTCAAACATTCTGATTCTGACGTTACCAATACCACCAACAGTCAACGAATGATTGTTCCCTAAATTGACAGTTCCCTGCATTGGCTTGTACGTATCAAACCACTGCTTGAACTGACACATGTGATATGTAGCGTCAGTATCCAGTACCCAAGAGTTTTGCCCAAAGTCTGAACTCACGGACAATACATCTCATTTACCACTGTTTTCACTATCGTCGGAATCGTTCACATCTTCAACAATGTTTACTATATTTTCCTTTTGATTTCCCTTCTTACCATTCAGTTTCGGACAATCTCTCCTATAATGACCCTGCTCACCGCATTCATAACAGTTTGAGTGCTTTACCCTTGACTTGGACCTCCAGTTCTTCCTTCTTAAAGAACTCGCTTTGCTTTTAGATCTTCCCTTAGTCATAAGACATTCCCCTTCAGCTTGATTGTCTGGCTGCAACTGTCTCATCTCCTTTGATTTCAGTGCCCCTTTGACATCTGCTAGCGATAACTTATCATTACCATACATAATGGTATCTACAAAGTTTTCATAGGTAGCTGGTAACGATCTCAATACAAACAAAGCTTGATCCTCATCCTCAATATTGATATCTATGTTCTCCAAGTCCATTATAATTGATTTAAAATTATCTAGGTGCTCTGTTATGGACATACCTTCTTTCATTCTGAAATCATACAAACGTTTCTTCAAGTATAATCGGTTTACTACTGATTTCTCTGAGTAAAGATCTCCTAGCTTTTTCCATACGCAGGCAGCAGTCTTCTCACCACTAATATCGCGAAGCATATTGTCTTTCACACTCATTAAAATCCATCACAAAGCCCTTTCTTGAAGATCTTGTTTCTCCTCTTCTTTCATCTCTTCTGGTAACTTATTCTCCACAGCCTTCCACAACCTTTGCAGTACCAATGAAGATTTCAGTTTAATCTTCCACAACGCAAAGCTGGATCCCCCATTAAATTTTTCAATCATATATTTTGTTGATGTAGACGCCATTGTGAAAAAACCCTAATTGCAAAAGCCCTAATTTCACCACGTGGCTCTGATACCAATTTTGTTATTAAACTAATATGCAAATATCAAAATGGCTCAAGCACAGAACATATACGAAAGAAATATTTAAATGAAACACATGATTTAACGTGGTTCGACAATTGTCTACGTCCACGGGCGCAACCAGAGAAAAGAGTTTCACTATGATAGAAAAGGTTACAGATTTGAGATGGTGTTTTGTGTCGCCCTAGTAGTCTATTTATAGGGAATTAATAGACTTACTAGACTATGGGCCTAATGGGCTCATACCACAAGACTAACTCAAGTGATTGCAAAATATCACTATCACAGACACAAAATTGTACTGCCGGACCAGTACACTGTCAAGGTACTATTCGACTCATTCACAACAAAATATATATTAGTTTAAGAAGGCATACACTACTTAGCTTTTGTTTATGTTTTTCTGTTGGAATTCGTATGGTTATTTTTTTTATGTATACGGAAACATATACATTATATTTTGATAACGCTACATAATGTATATAGTATATATTCTTTGTAATGATGAGGCAGGTTCATATAAAAATCTAAAAAAATGGTAATGCGAAGATAATATGAGGCATTCAAAAGACGAAGGTCATGAGCAACATAAGAAAATGACCATTGAGAATATGCCAGACGATGGCCATGAAAAAACACAAGACTAGGGTCTTAAAGAAGTTACCATACGAGGGCCATGGAGAAGTACGAGACAAGCATCATAGAGAAAATACAAGATGAGTGTACGAAGAAGTCATTTAAACAGTTATGATGGAATGACGGGTGTCATCGTGTTACAGGTTAATAAGAAACATAACTAGAAATTTATTAGAAAACATTATAGACATTTATGACACGATAATACGTCTAATTGTATACCGGTAAGATAATAAATGTGGAGAGAGAGAATATCTTGTAAATGGTATAAATAAGGAAAAAATCTCAATGTAAAAGTGATTACATTTTGAATAACAAAAAATCAATATATTCATAGCAATATTTTTTTTATACTGTTTCTCATCATCTTAGCTACATATTTGAGAATAAAATCTCTTATCAAATTTTGTGTCGTCTATAGGAAATTACTTTTATTTAAAACAAAAAAGTTTTATCAAGACCAATTATGATGACAAGATCGGGAATTCAAGGGATCATCGAGGATCCGTCCTCTTCAAGGAAATTTGGTGACTGCTCTAGGAGTCAAGACGAGCTTGCTAACTAACGGAAGCAACTATAATGAGATCAATTTTAGGTGTATCGATTGCTACACGTACTATAATTCCCAAGAATAGAGAACTCAAACAGTCACAATAGTAGATGGTACTCAGCTGATTATAGTGATGTGTGGTGCGTATTATGAAGGTAATCAAGCCTAATATGGATCGATTGATGTAGTTACCCATGTGCACGCCGATTCTATGCCAATTCATGGAGAAAAAATATATAAGAAAGGTATGTTGGCTACTTCATCTAATGTTCAAATTTTGGAAATAAAAATTGAGGAATTAAATCAAGAGAAATTTAAGGATAATCAATTGTTAGTTGAAATAGACTAATAGGCTAAAGTTAAAATGAATAATTTGAACGAGGTGTTACAATTGTTGATGAAGAAATTCATGTCAGGAAATAAAAGAAAAAAAGGGTTGAACAAAGAATATAGTCGGGAAATTTGCACGGGAGGGGTGAAAGAAAAATAAAAGGATGTTGAACACATAGGTGAGAGAGATGGTAAAAAACAAATAATATAATTTTTTAAAAATAAATATAGAGAGGAATGGGGTAGAGTATAACGAGGAGAGATAAAAAATGACAACTTATATACTTCAAAAATCTTTATTTGATACGAAAATCCTTGAGAGAAAAATTCTTTGACAATTTGATCTCTATCGAACGGATACTTGTGACAATTGAAGGGATCCTGAGCACCGTCTGGAACAGTTCAGAAACACGATGATGAGGTTCAATGGAGACGATGTTCTTCTCTGAGATCTTTCTCCATGATGTTTAAAGGAATCATGCTTGACTAGTTCGATTGTCTACGAAAATGAACAATTCAAGATATCAAAGGCCTTTAGAATGCTTTCAGAAATCGATTTGTTGATAAGAAAATGCATAAGAAATAGAGAAAATTCCTTATGAATATATATCAGATAAAGGACAACTCACAGGCCGGTTACTGGTGAAACCTCTTGTTCTTTAGTATATGGGATGGAAGTTGTAGTCCCTGCAGAGATTATCATCCCTAGTCACGGATTCAAATATTACTCGGAGGGAAACAACAATAAAGGACGAATGTGAGCCAATTCATCAATAAATAAATTTACGTTTGAAAGAATTTTTTTTGTTATTTATATTCAAAAAGATGAACTCGATACTAAAGATTCATTTTTGAAATGGAAAAATTAATATTTAAGTTCGATAATCAAAGCAACGTAATCAAGATAGTTGTTTAAGTTATTAAAATTTGACAGAGTAAGCCAAAAAATAATATGAAGGGGATTCGTATGTTAAATAAGAAATAAGCGAGTATGGTTAACAAACCAATGTTTTGGTATAAAACCATGAGGTTATGTAAGTGGTTATACTGAGCCGTGATTTAAAATATGAAATTAATATAAATGATTAATTAGTCAATCATAAGGTCGAATAACCATACAGTTATGCAGGCGGTTATACTGAGCTCTAACTTAAAATATCAAAGTAGAAAAAAAATGGTTAATAAACCAAGCTTAAGGCAAAAATATCTTAGTTTACGTAAGAGATCATGCCGAACGTTGGTTGACAAAGTCAAACTAGCAAAAATAGTTAATTAACCAAACCTACGGCTAGTCAAACATAAAAAAAATTACTTTAAAAGAAAAAAAATTGTTATCTATATTCGAAAAGAGGAACTCGATACTAAATATTCATTTTTGAAATGGAAATATAAATATTTAAGTTCGATAAGTAAAGCCACGTAATCAAGATAGTTGTTTGAGTTATTATAATTTGATAAAGTAAGCTAAAAAAACAACAGGAAGGGGTGTTGTATATCAGATAAGAAATAAACGAGTATGGTTAACAAACAAATCTTCTGGTTGAAAAACCATGAGGTTACGCAAGTGGTCATACTGAACCGTGATTTAAAATATGAAATTAATACAATTGATTAATCAACCAATCATAAAGTCGAAGGACCATACAGTTACGCAGACGGTCATACTAAGCTTTAACTTAACATGTCAAAGTAGAAAAAATGGTTAATAAATCAGGCTTAAAGCGGAAATATCTTAGGTTACATAAGGACCATACCGAATGTTGGCTGACAAAGTCAAACTAGAGAAAATAGTTAATTAACTAAGCATACGGCTAGTCAGACATAAGGTTACCCAAGTATTTATATTGTGCACTAACTCAATAGTCAAATAAATATATACCAACCCCTATAACACGAATAAAAGTATACATATTTTGCTAAAATAAAGATAAGTACGATAGAAACAAAAGTCGGTCGCAAGCTAAAATTATATACCAGACATAAAAAAAATCCATCGGGAAGGCATAACAAACTTAAGAAACAATAAGTACTACGAAAAAATTTCCTTTTGGTTTATCTTGTAAGAACTAGCACATAACTCTAAAAAAATTAACTATAAAATGTTATCTCATATATACATTTTTTATTTGGAGTTTGGTCGAAAAATGATGAAAAGTGTGTTTTTAATATTTTCGTTTGATATTTGGACAAAAGTAAATAAAATATTTAGTTTTATCTCAATCAGTTATAAATAATAATTATTTGCATAAACAACAAGGTGAGAAATTATTTAGTAAAAAATAAAGAAGTTGCGTTATAATCGTAAGAAGACTTTATCTATAATATTATTTTAGGTAAAAAAGTTGTTATATAAAAAATCCAAATAATTTAAAGAAGAAGTGAAATTAAAAAATTGAGAACTTGTACTTTTGGGATGTATAAAATATAAATTTAATCGTAATTTTTTTACAATATGGTAATACGAGTTAATCCATTTTTTCATAACTTTGAAAGTATATTATATTATTGATCATGGCTTCATACAATTCCATGAACAAAAGAATAAGAATATCGTCCAACAAAATAAATAGTAAAAAAATAAATATACAATTTCATAGGTCAATGCAATATCCTCAATGTTTTTTGATCGATTTTACAATTATTAACCAAATTAGATATCTCTATTAAATTTTTAAAAATCTTCCTTAGTTCAAATATAAAGTTGAGGAAACATATACTACAACATTTTTAATACCTCAATATTATGAATTAAATTAGTATATGAAACAGAAAGTCTTTTCAACATTTATGAATATTAAATCATCATAAACAAATTTGTTTATGTCAAAATTACACTTGCAGGTGCACAGTATAAATTGGATAAATAATAAAGATTTTTTCACACATATATGAATTACGCATTAAAAAATTAATAAAAAATCTTGATAGATGATTATGTATAAGAGATAGAATTGATTTATATTACAAAATATGCATTTCAATAAGCATAAATGCAATGAAGTTTAAGAAAAAATGACTAGAATTTCTTAAACATATTTCTAATACATAAAATAAAACAGGTAATAAAAAATTCAAGGAAATTATTATATTTACTTTAATAGTATATACTTTACCAGAGATATTAATCTTAAGATATAAAAATCATCGACAAAAACGATTTTAGTAATCACATAATAAATGTTGTAGAATATAATTTTTTTTAATTGTGGTACGACAGATGCCTTTTTTAAATGTTACTTATAAAAAATACTTATTCAAGAAGTTTAAAATAAGGTGATATATGTGGATTATAAACCGACAATACTAACAAATTAAAAATCAAATATTTTTATAAATTTGTTGTTTAAAAAAAGGGATCCAAGCAATGTATAAATTTGATATATTAAAATTGGATACATTTGTTCGTACGAAAATCACTATAATAAGCTATACATGTTATCACATCATGTCTTGCTCTTGTCACAACGTTCGGGTCATAATACTGCATTTCATATCGTAAAAATGATTTGTGGTTGTCACAACAAACATCCATTAATCATTAGTTATTTTATCTTCATCCATATCGCTCATTTCTAGTTTTGGTATAATAGGTTGAGAATTCTATGATTGAATGTTTTTGTTGGAGATATTGTAATTCAACATTTATTATACATTTATGATTTTGTGTAACATAAATCGCATTAAAGCCTTGTGTTATTATTTTATATATCTATAAAGAAATATATACACTTGTTGTCAAATCACACTGACTCAAATCCAAACTAGACCATTTTTTATTGAGAAATGAATAAGATTACATATAACAGTTAGGGTTTTTGTTGATATACGATCCTTGAAATTTTTAGGTAAGTTACATTAAACAAAATTGAATATTATGATTGACCTCATATGGTTGGTAGTTAAGATATTATTATTATTGTTTTTATTCTTGTTAAGTATGAATAACAAATATGTTAATTTTTTGCACGAATGTAGTTTTCTTTTCATTTTTTTGAAATTAGAAATAAAATCGAAAAGGTATTCAAATAAAGCATGAGATGAAATGTGATATCTGAACTATAATAATTGATTGATCTTACTAAACAAAAGAAGATATACGATTTACAAACATATTTTGACCATCACAATTGCAATGAATATGGATTTTAGGAAATGTAAATAATTCATGATTTTTAGGAATAAAATACAAGGATGGCATATGTGTCAAATAACTCAAGATCACTATTGTGGAAATAAAAAATATTTCGGAAGAACAATTGACATTACTACATGCTCCTGTGAGAAAAAATGAACGATGAAAATGGTCATTATTGTAAACGATTGGATGAGAAAAGTAAAAAATTATAGCGATAATGATGGGATTTCAGAGAGGATGGTAAAGACCTAAACTTACGAACAACATCAAAAGTAGCAATATACATATGGTTATACACAAAGATACTTATATTAAACAAGAATATACTACTTTAAGGATCCAAGTCTGTCAAGATTTTGGTCATGGCAGTGTTGGTTTGGCAAAAAATTGTTATTTTATAGGCCACATGGTAGAAATTGCTGAGTACTTTTCATCTAAAACAATATATTAAACTTTTTTATGACTATGATATGGGATGAGCTCGACCTCTAAATAATATCCGGTTAGAGGTGTTTTCTTTTAAGAAATAAGAAATTAGTAGGTTAAATAAAGTGTTAGGGAAACTAATTCCTCAGTGATTCTACTATTAGAGTTGGTTAAGAAAATACAAGCTAAGCTAGAAAAATCTTAGAAAATCATAAAAATGGTTTTTTGAAGTAATAGTAGGAGATGGAGTGGCTCGTGTAACTGAAAAATAAAGCTAATAAAGTAAAATATAAATTCTAAGAGGTGGAATTCTTGTTGAGGCTAAACAATAGGAACTTAAGATAAATTTAAACATGAAATGTGAGTGACAAATACCATTATTAAGGAGGTTAAAGTTCATTATAATGAGATATTATAAGGATGGTATTAATATAAACAAATTTGAATGTAAGTTGTATATGACGACCTAAAATGACGAACCTAGAAATGATAAACCAAAAAAACATATATGATAGATAAGCTGAACTATAAAAACTCAAGGTTAACAAGTTGACGACCTATAAAGGAACACATCTTAGATGAGGTAAGGTACAACGCAATAGATGGAGAAAAATACAAAACAAGTTGAGCTAATGAGTTATAAGACATTTGACAACCTGAATACATGGGTAAAGCAAGACAAATTAAAATGAACCTGATGATAACGAGAGAAATCTTATTTGGCCAAAAGAGTATTCAAGAACCTTATCGATAACTATTTCATGTTACTAAAATATCCTAGGAAGTTCGAGAGTAATTTAGTAATATTTGTAACAAACTTCGTTATAGATGAATGTCACGCACAAAAAAAAGACATGTGTCATCAATCCATCGACTGTAGGATTTATTGTACTATAAATATAAGAATACCTCTCATTTGTGGGTAAACAATATTTTATGATAAAGAGAATTAATAAAATTGTTATCTCCTCTCCTTTTTGGGTTGTTTAGTCTTAATAATGGCTGGAAATAATTTCACGAGGTTATTCTTTTTAAATTTGGTGCCATCCTTGAGACTTATTTTGAAGAAAAAAAACTCAATCAGAATCTACGTTGAAGACTCACTCAGGAATTGAGAAGAATGCTTTACAAGATTTTTTTTAGTTTGTATATCTCCCGGCAGTTATTCCACGCGTTTATAATGGTGTTGCAACAACGGGTGAAAATGATGTAGTACAAAGTGGTCCAAGTATTCCAAGCATTTTTTTTCACTTGGACCTGTAAATGAGAAATTATGACCTGTTCCTCCGGTAATTTCACTAGTCAGTGTGAACGAGGCAATCTGAAGTGCTTTAGATTTTTTTAATGTTGTTTTACTTGTCCATGGATTCGAGTAAGTAAGATGTGTGTCTACCATTGTAGTCACTAATCAACACGGAGTTTTACCGCCGATTTGCTCATATTCCAACTTATCTTTTTTAACTATTTAAATATATATATATATATATATATATATGAATGAACTACGACAAAAACAACATAGATCTAACATTAATAAAATTCAAAAAGATGAATAAAGACGTGGAAATTAGAATAATCACCCAAAATGTTACAATATTTGATGAGTCCGAATTCTGCATGCTCCCCGGACAAGGACAGATCGGTCCAAGGCCTCCGGACCGGACATATCACTTCGAACCGGACAGATCATTTCGAACACTCAGACCATAGGACTGTTCGAACTATGACAAAAGTACTAAAAAACCTAAACACTACTTGACTAAGCTACTTGCTCTCCTACTTAGAGCTCATGGGTCTTTGAACATGACCCGGGTCCATTTAACATGAACCGAGAGCCCATAAGGGCCCAAACATGAGGGTATAAATACCCAACCACATGCATTAAGTGTGGGTAATGAGAATTAACTGCTACTAGCCAGCTTAATTATCTCTCTACTCTCTACACTAAATATATAACACCCACATACTACTATTAAATACCAACCAAATTACAAGCCTACTCTCAGGCGATAATTATCATCACCAAATTGGCGACCACAGTGGGAGTAGAAGGTGCCTGAATCAAGCATTCAAAACCAGCTAAGAAAGTCTGTCCGAATGAATCCGGACAATCCAAAAGTACCACCAGCTCTGCTTGAAGTGGTGGGAGAGAATGATGAGTACACTATCGAAGAGCGTGATAGGCTAAAGGGTGAAATAGAAGCTCTGAGGGCAGAAAAGGCTAAGATGGGCATAAAATAAAAGTCCAAAGCATCAGTTGCTCATCACACCGACAACCCCAGAGAGCATTAATCTTCAAAGACTCATGTGAGCACCAAAAAGACTCATGCCAGCTCCAAAAGTCTCGCCGGTCCAAGCCAGTGGAGAGTTCTGACTCAAGCTCAGAATCTTCTGATAGCTCTTCGGACGATGAAGGAGTTGAAAAATCTTTATCCTCAAGCAGCGATGAGGGTCGAACTAGAAAGAAGCAAAAGCAGATCAAAAAATATTCAAGAAAAAGGGATAGACATGGAAGGATGAAGAAGAATATTGGTAAAGGGTCATCTCACAGCCGGAGGCATGTGGACCGGATGCTGATGGATCCCTTCGCTTTTCACGATGAACCAGGTATCTTTGCAACTCCCAATGAGGATACTGTGTTCAGTCGTGGAAGAAATTGGAGGCAATCTCCATTATCTTCGAAAATTCTCTCCGGAAACCTCCCTAAGAGGTTTGAGAGCACCAAAATAGAGAAGTACGATGACAGTACTGATCCGGACAACCATCTGGAGCAATTTAAAAACTTCATGATGAACTTTGACGACGATGATAAACTACTTTGTAGGGCATTCTCCCAATCATTTACGGGAAGTGCTCTAAAATGGTACAACAGCCTGCCTCAAGGTTGCATTAAAGATTTTGATACTTTTTGGGTAGCCTTTCGAAGGCAGTTTGTAGGGAGTAAAGAGCTAAAAGGAAATGGAGACACGATAATCCATTGTGCCCAGGAACCAAATGAGTCCTTGAAAGAATATATAAGCCGTTTTGTGAACACCAAGAATGGGCTGGCTGATTGCTTCGAACAAGTAGCAATAGCATCCCTAAGACAGGGTTTGAACCCAGACAATCTAGCTGATTCAGTGACCAGAAAGAAGGCCATGACGTGGGGAGGGTTGCTGAATCAGGTTGGAAAACAAATAAACGTTGATGAAACAAAGAAAACCAGGGTGCACAGGCTGGTGAGGTCTACCCCGGTGGCACCAAATCCCAATCAAAATTAGTCCGGCAACAAAGCAAGAGAGACCGGATAGGGGCATGGTAGGGCGAAAACTCAGTCTCAACCAACTGTTCCTACTCAAAGTCAGCAATCCAGAAACAAGAGAGGACCATGGGTCCAACCGGAATGGTTCGCAGAACTAAAAGAACGTGTGGCCACCATTTTTGATAAAACAAATGAAGAGGTGCATTACCGGAGACCGACCACATTGTAGTCTCCCAGAGAACATTGCAATAACTCTTTTTGCCAATAGCACAATGATATTGGTCATACCACTGATGACTACATAGCGTTGAAATAAGAAGTTCATAACTTGATTGAGAGGGGAAAGCTGGGGGCTTACGTCAAAAGAAGAGGAGCTAACAGGCCTGACAACACTCACCGGGTTGGTCCAAGTAATGCTGCTTCAGAGGGAGCCACGGTTATAATTGAGAGGTTTGATGTGGAATCTGAGTACTTGGATCCTGATCCAACTCGGAACAGAGTGGGTACAATTGAGGAATGTTCTAGGTCGGTCTCCGGACTCATTAAGTTTTTTGAGTCGCTTACAATTCTGGGAGGGGACACTATGACAGCTCCTACTGCTTCTTCGAGGAAGAGGCACGTTCATACTTTAGCCTCCCAGCTAGAAGGAGGCATGACTTCCTATTAGTCACAAAATTCATTCCCTTTCATTGTTTTGATGAAGATGATTTAAGAGATATTGTTGGCCCTCATGAGGATGCTGTTGTCATAGGAGCATCTATTGGGGGCAACGACATAAGACGAATTCTGGTGGATAATGGAAGCTCAGACAATATCCTTTTCTTAACCACATACAAGAGAATGAAAAATCCACCTGTAATTCAGAGCTCGGACAGATCAATTGTGGGCTTTACAGGCAGCTCAACAGATGTGATCGGAGAGTTCGAAAAGGAAGTTCTATTGGGCAAGGGCCCTTTCAACAAAATGGTCAGAATACTCTTTATTGTGGTGGATTGTCCCACTTGCTATAATGCTATTCTAGGGAGGTCTTGGCTCTCTAAGATGCATGCAGTGGCTTCAACAGTCCACCAGTTCTTGAAATATGCTGTTCAGGGACAGATTGGAGTCGTCCGGAGCAGTCAAAAGATTGCAAGAGAATGTTATGCTACCGCCCTAGCTCCTCGAACGCTGGGGGCAGTCCGTATTAACGAGCAATAGCAATTTGGGGGCCTTTTTGGGGGTGAGGGTGAAATTGATGACCCCAGAGAGACCCCTGGAGTGTTGATACCAGTCGAAGAGGTAGAGGCATAATGTTTGGAAGACAGAAAAAGTGTGAAGATAGGGTATAAGATGCCACCCGTTTTGAAAAATGAAATGTTAAAGTTTTTGAAGAATCATCAGCACGTTTTTGCTTGGTGCAATGCTGATGTTACTGGGGTTTCAGCAGAAGTAATATCACATCACCTATCCGTCCGGAGAGACGTGGCACCAGTGGTTCAAAAGAGAAGAGCTTTTTCTAAGGAGAAGGCTGATGTCATTGTGCAAGAGGTTGACAGGCTCACAAAGATGGGGCACATCAAGGAGTCTCAATATCCTTTATGGACTGCCAATCCGGTTCTGGTAAAAAAGAAAAATGGCAAGTGGCGCATGTGCATTGACTTCACAGATCTCAATAGGGCTTGCCCAAAAGATTTGTATCCAATCCCCCGGATTGATCAGTTAGTAGACTCCACCTTTGGGAACAAGCTACTTTCCTTTATGGATGCCTTCTCCGGATACAATCAGATTCAAGTAGATCCGAAGGATCAAGAGCATACCACCTTTGTCACTGACAGAGGTCTTCATTGCTATAAGGTAATGTCGTTTGGGTTGAAAAATGATGGGGCTACTTATCAGAGGTTAGTAAACAAAGCTTTTGCTGATCAGATTGGAAGAAATATGGAAGTGTACATTGATGACGTGATGGTGAAGAGTGTGGATGAGCAATTGCACTTGTCCGATCTCCAAAAAACTTTTGCCAACTTGGTAAAAGTGAATTTAAAATTAAACCCAGAAAAGTGTGTGTTCGGAGTGTAGTCCGGGAAGTTTCTGGGCTATATTATAAGTTGGTGTGGATAATAATTGCCTGAGGGTAGGCTAGTAATTTCAAGTGGAGTTTCAAGGTGGTGTATGGGTGTTTAACGGTGGAGAGATAATTAAGCAGCTTGGTAGCAGTTAATTCTCATTACCCCTAGTTAATGCTGGTGGTTGGGTATTTATAGTATGATGTTTGGGCCCTTATGGGCTTTCGGGTCATGTTTAATGGACCCGGGTCATGTTTAAAGACCCATGAGTTCTAAGCAGGAGGGCAAGTAGCTTAGTCAGGAAGTGTTTAGGTTTTTTAGTACTTTAGTCATAGTTCGAACATCCTTAAGTTTACAGTGTTCAAAGTGATCTGTCTGGTCCAAGTGATCTGTCCGATTTATGTCCTTGTAGTCTGTCCGGTATTCGGAGAGACTCAGACTGATTTGCCCTTCCGGGGAGCATGCTGAATTCAGACTCATCATAAGTGAGCATGGAATACAACCCGATCCGGACCAACTCAATGCCCTATTTCAAATGGAGCCTCCTCGAAACATTAAAGAAGTACAGCGGTTAACGGGGAGATTAGCTGCCTTAAACAGATTCATTTCAAGGTCTTCGGACAGGTGTGCCCCTTTCTTTCAAACCTTGAAAGGTGCAAAGGGATTCGATTGGACCCCACAATGTGATAATGCTTTCAATGAAATCAAGAAGAACCTGTCCTCTCCTAAAACTTTGTTTAAACCAGTTGATGGGGAGACATTCTTCGTATATTTGGCAGTTTCAAGTTGTGCATCAGTGCTGTATTGGTAAGGGAGGTCGATGGTCATCCCCATCCAGTGTACTACATCAGCAAAAGTTTGATAGATGCAGAAAGGCGGTACTTGAAACTCGAAAAATTAGCATTAGCCCTGGTGATAGTTGCCAAGAAGATGAGGCCTTATTTCCAAGCTCATCCCATCATCGTCCAAACTTCTTTTCCCCTGAAGAATGTCCTCCAAAAGGGAGACATTTCAACCAGGATGACTAAGTGGTCAGTAGAGTTGGGGGACTTCGACATAGACTTTGCTCCTCGAACAGCAGTCAAGGCCCAAGCTGTGGCTGACTTTTTGGTTGAATTTCACTCCGACAGGGATTCGGAGCAAACTACTGATATAAAAGATAAAAAGGTATGGGTCGTCCGAACAGATGGTGGATCTAGCACTATGGGATGTGGTGCAGGAGTATGTTTGACTTCTCCATATGGTGACAAAATGTACCAAGCTATTTGTTTTGCTTTCAGGGCATCTAATAATGAGTCTGAATACGAAGCAGCTATAGCTGGTTTAAAGTTAGCCTACATTTGTGGGCTAAGAGGGTCAAGCTACTAAGTGATTCCCAGCTTCTGGTCCACCACCTTAAGAATGAAGCACTCAAGTTTAAAGGTGTTGTTTATAAGCACATTCCCCGGGCAGAAAATGAGCTAGCAGACTCATTAGCAACCATAGCATATACAGAGTCATATCCATGGATCCATGTGCTGGAAAGCCCCTCCATTCAACTTAGTAAGGGTAAAGAAGAGGAAATTTTTGAAGTGCAAGTGAAACAACCTCAAGACTGGAGGTTTCCTCTCCTGCAATATCTCTCTGATGGTGTCGTGCCTCCGGACAAGTCACTAGCTAGAACATTAAAACACAAGGCTCGTGGTTTCATCATATTGAGAGAAGTGTTGTATAAAAAATCTTACAGTAAACCTCTCCTGCGATGTTTGGGGGATGAGGAGTCTCAAGTAGTCCTCTCGAATTGCATGATGGAGAGGGATCAGCCCATTGTGGATTCAGAGCTTTAACAAGAAGAGTTTTACTGTCCGGTTACTATTGGCCATTTATCATGAATGATGCGAAGGAATTGGTAAGAAGGTGTGACCCATGCCAGAGGTACAGCAATGAAATTCATGTCCCAGCCATTCCTTTAGAGTCAATTTCTGAGCCTATTCTTTTTGCTCGATGGGGATTGGATTTAGTAGGGCCTCTCCCTGTAGCGTCCGGAGGACGCAAAACTATAATTGTGGCCATAGACTACTTCTCGAAGTGGATTGAAGCAGCCCCTCTAGCAGGGACAACATCAAAAGCTGTTATAAAATTCATTCTATCCAACATCTGTTGCAGATTTGGTGTCCCACACAAGATAACAACAAACAATAGGCCACAGTTCGACAATAGGGAAATTTAGAGCTTCTGTGCCTCAAGGGGTATACAACATTGCTTCTCTTCACCTTTCCACCCACAAGAAAATGGGCAAGTTGAAGTGGCTAATAGAACTATACTGTCCGGTTTAAAGAAAAATTTGGAAGGGGCTGCTGGGAAGTGGCCTAGTTATTTATAAGAAGTCTTGTGGGCCTACCGGACAACACCTGGGCTGCGACACAAGAATCACCCTTTGCTTTGGTCTATGGGATGGATGCAGTAGCTCCCATAGAAGCAACTCTCCTGTCATTTCGTGTTCACAACTTCTCCGAACATGCTAACGAGGTGGCAATCAGAGGTCAACTTGATTTGATAGAAGAAAGACGAGTTAAAGCTCTCCTTAGAGTTGCACACTATCAGGGTTTGATGAGAAGCAGGTTTGCTTCCAAAGTTAAAAGAAGAGATTTCCAACCGGGGGACAAGGTATTAAGGAAAGTCTTCTTACACACTAAAGAAAAGCTGTTCGGAAAATTGGCCCCAACTTGGGAAGGTTCGTATATAGTTGTTGAAAGAATTAAACCTGGAACATATTGGTTGGAAGACAAAGATGGAAGAGTTTTGACTCACCCTTGGAATATCGAGCATCTCTGGATGTACTTGGAGTAGCATTTGTGTAAATATTTACTTGTTTAAACATCAATGTAAATATTTTGGGGCATACTCTTTCCTCCCTGGTGGCACGGGGAGGTTTTAATGAGGTGTCCGGGCTTTTGAATAAAATTTGATGCCTTCTTAAAAAAAATTCTGAAGTGTTTTAAGTTTTGTCCTTTGTCACACTATCCGAATTGAAATAACTAAGGGCTATTTAAACTCTAGCCGGAGAACTTAAACACTCTCATTATGAAATAACTAAGGGCTATTTAAACTCTAGTCGGAGAACTTAAACACTCTCACTATGAAATAACTAAAGTTTATTTAAATTCTAGCCATCAAAATTAAAACAAACAATGAAAGAAGATGATAGATGTACAGAACATAAATATTCATTGAAATAACTTAAAGTGCCTTGGCCTTCCAAGGACTTTTAAATGTTCAAAGTAGAACAAAAACCTATCCGGTCAAATGCCGGACACGATTACAAAAGAATGCCTTGGCCTTCTAAGGACTTTAGTCTGAATAAGAAATAAAAAAGTGGTTTATAGACTAAGACTGAGCCTTTGAAGATGACTCAGCTTCGTTTACCTGCTTCTTTCCCTTAGGATCATTTTCCTCTTTGTTTGGGCTCTCTCCGGTACGTTCTTCGTCTTCGGATGAGGAAGCACTAAAATAACCATGCAAGTCTCCATCAGTCATCGTATGATACGGGAGATCGTCAGACTCAACATGAAGCCATAAGTCCCCTAGGTTCCTCTTCGAAAACTTTTCGTGGAAGAGTAGAACCATGTCAGACCTCACCTTGGCGTACATTTCCTCCTGGTTGTCGATCATTCTGGTGGCATAAGCATTAATCTTGGCTTGGATCTTGGCCTCCTGCTCCTTTAGCAAAGTAGATTTCTCCTCGGGAACCTTGGACGCTGTATTCTCAAGGGCGATTTTATCATTGGTCAGGTTGGTGATGATCTGATCCTTGGCTTTGGATTCTCCCTTTGAGGTGGTAAGGTCTTTCTCCAGACCGGACAGCTTCTTCTGGGGCTCTCTAATGGTGTCCTCCAAAGTGGAGACTTTTGTGGTGCTTGCCTCTTGCTTCCTCTTCAACTCCTCGGTTTCTTCCTTTAAAATGGCAGCATTGGAAGTGGCAGTGCGAAGGTCATCGGACAACCTCTCTTTGTCAGACTTGAGATCTTTGATGATATCGGCATGGTTTCTGACTTGTTTCTCCAACACAAGTACATGCTGAACATTTCTTAACAAAGAGTGGGCTATGACATCCCTTTCACTAGAAACGATAAAGGTCTTACCATTAAAAGTGACCGTGTTGGAGGTGTTCGGAGGAAGGTAAGGCCCGGCAAAGTCATCTCTAGGAAGATTGAGTAAGTATTCACCAAGCTCACCAAGACCGGTGATGTCTACTCCATCAATGTTGATATCTCCCCCCTCAACCTCATCGGTATGAAAGTCACCTGGAATCTCCTCGGCATGCGTTGGGTCAGTAGGATCAGCTTGGAAGGAAGGCTCCGGAGCCCAGAGAGAAAGCTCGTCTCCCTTAGAAGTCTTTTTCTTCTTTCCCGGTCTGTGCTTTCGCTTCCCTGTTTACGATTTCTCTTGGAAGCCCTTAGAGGTTTTGGCAGGTTCGCTTCTTGCTTCTCAGTCTCTTGCTCCACCACTTCCAGGAGAGCAGCATCGATTTGGCTCTGAGCTGGCCCCTCCGGGTCCATTGGAGCATCCTTCTTTGCATCAGTAGGGTTAGCACCACCCACCACCTTCTTGTCCTTCTTCTTCTTGCCTTTCATCTTGCTCGGGGCATTGGCCCGGCCTGGCAGGAAGAGTGTCCCATCTAGCTCATGGGTCCTCTTAAGCACAACGTCCGGAGGAGGCTGAGTGGTGAGCTCCTCCCAAGTCAAGTCTCTCCGACCTGTGGTGTTCCACAAGTAAGACCTTGCCAAGTTTCCACTGGTAAAAGCAGCATGGAATCGGTTCCCCCACTTCTCCGCAGCCCAAGCATTGATCTTGGAGCAAGTAGCCTGCCCGGCTTTCTGATAGTCACTGAACTCCTTGGGCAGTACTGCCAAGGCAAAAGTGAGACCCATTAGTTCGAACTACTTTTAAAAAAAAGAGAAACAAAAGAATAAAGTGGAAGACTTACAATCACTCCTCCACCTGCTTCTGAGAAGGCTTGGGTTCTCTCCAGACTTGATTTTTCTTCCATTCTCCCAAGCACCACTAACGAATAGGAACTGGGTCCTCCAATTCCTCTCCGCCTCCAACAAATCATCAACAGCCTTGAAGTCATCCCCCATATTGAAATGGTAAAAGGGGATGTTGGGATTTCTGCACAGACTGGCCACAGCAGCAAACTCCTCCATTGGCAGAGGAATCCCGGAGAGCCTTGAGGCCATGATGCAGGCCATGAGGGTATACCAGGCGTTGGGGCTCAGCTGGCTCAGACAGAGTTTTATCAGATGGAAGTATCTGACAATCTCTGGGTCTAAAGGGAATCTGAGTCCCCAGTTGAATAGCTCCGTGAACATGACAACTTCGCTCAGTTTGCAGTCCATATGGGTCTCCGCGTGTATGGGGATCCTGATCTTCACATTCTCCGGTATTCCCCATTTTGTACGCATCCGGCCCAGCTCAGCTGTGTGGATGAACGCGTAGTTGATTTTCTGCAGGGCGAGGAGATAATTAACGTTGACCTTGTGAAAACAAGGCCCCACTCTTCCCTTGAGGCTCTCCGGCAGATCCGGATGCCTCAGATACAATTTTCTTTGCATTTGTCCTTCTTGGCAACTATTGCACTACTAGTCTGACCGGAAGGCTCAGACTCAAATGGAGCCTCTTCAACAGAGTCCTCCATAACTTCCTCCATAATTGTTGAAGGGATTTCAGTAGCGGTAGTGGAGGGGGGGGGGGGGGGGGGGGGTTCAAACTTGACTCAGCTTTGTCTCCGCACTGTTGGGCCTCTGTGTTCTTTTGGCTTCTGGCCTCCGCTAAAGTTTTCGGAGCAGGTGCTTCTCTTTGAAGACTTGGACTGGTGCCCTCTGGACCGGGCAGTCTGTCCTTGGGGGCTTTAATAGGCACCTCTGACCCGGTGCTGCTGTCTTTTGCCCCCGACTTTGAGGGAGGGACTGCTCCGTATCCGACCCCATTGCTATGAAGGGTGAGGGTTTTTTGAGGCTAGTACCTGTTACTCATGGCTCGACAGCAGGCTCCGATTCCTGAACTGAGAAACCAGAGATGATGGGGGGAGAGGTTGGATTGAAATAGTTTTCTAGGCTTAGTGCCTTTAGAAGAAGAAGAGCCTTGATATGACTCTGTAGCAAAGGTGATTGGTCTATCGACAGACGAAGTGGGTAACCCTGCTGCAATTCGTCTTTCTCTTTCGACTTTTTGAGCTTTCTCTAACTCAGAAAGATTGAGCCACCCGCCTTTGATCAAAGCGTTCCTCGCTGTAAACATAAACTATCGAACAAAGTTTTTTCTTTAGAGAGAGAGAGCTTTGAGAAATTTTGCAGAGTAAATGTGAAAGAGATGGTAAAACAGTAGAAAGTGAGTTTGTATTTATAGTAAATCTGAAAAAGGAAGTTGATTCCTAGGAGAATTCGAAAAGATTGGTAATGATTAAAGACGGCGCTGATGTCACCACCTTTAATTGAGAGGTTGCTTTTCAAAGAAGGTGGGTCCGAAATTCGAGGTGAAAAACCGGCTGAAGCAACCAATCAGAGAGCGACACGTGTCCCACGAACTCTGGCAAAAACCGTTTTGAATTCGTGAAGCTTTATCAGTCCGGATAAACCCATAGCCCAAATTAACAAACCTGTCCGGATTAAAACTACCCCTGATGTCGGACTGTTTTTCAGGTCTTTGACAAGAGTATTTGCACAAACACCTAAAAAATGGGTTCCTAATGAGTCTGAATTCTGCATGCTCCCCGGACAAGGACAGATCGATCCAAGGCCTCCGGACCGGACAGATCACTTCGAACCGGACAGATCATTTCGAACACTCAGACCATAGGACTGTTCGAACTATGACAAAAGTACTAAAAAAACCTAAACACTACTTGACTAAGCTACTTGCTCTCCTACTTAGAGCTCATGGGTCTTTGAACATGACCCGAGTCCATTTAACATGACCCGAGAGCCCATAAGGGCCCAAACATGAGGGTATAAATACCCAACCACCTGCATTAAGTGTGGGTAATGAGAATTAACTGCTACCAGCCAGCTTAATTATCTCCCTACTCTCCACACTAAATATATAACACCCACATACTACTATTAAACACCAACCAAATTACAAGTCTACCCTCAGGCGATAATTATCATCACCAATATTAATTGCAAAATGACTTTAAAAATGAGAATTGTTTGTTAGGAATGAAATTAATCATAATAAAGACAAAAGATATATATATATATATATATATATATATATATATATATATATATATATATATATATATATATATATATAATAAAAGATCTAGTAATGAGGTGATTTCAAATAAGAAAGAGAAATTCGTAGACTTGTGTCAATGGACGTTTAAAATGAAAAAAAATAGATTTATATACCTTAGCACATTTTTTTATCAAAAAGAATTTAAGAAGATGTTTTACCTAAGAAGTTTGATCGTTATAAAATGGATGGGAACGAAAATCCAGATTACCAATTAGAAAAATTCTGATATAGTATGCTTAGATTTAATCCAAACAATACTCTTACTTGTAAAGTTTTTTCTCTATGGATTTCAAGGAAAATATGTTGACATGGTTTAATAATTACCCATCTGGATCCATACATAGCTTTTGGAGTATTAAGGATCAATTCACGTTTGTTAATAGACAATAACTCAATGACACATGTTATTCCGTCATATTTGTTTAAATAACTTCTTCAAACGCTCGTCTTGTATCTTCTTTATGACCCTCATCTTTATTTCTCCATGACCATCGTCTAGTAGTTTTTTATGACCATTGTCTCGTGTAATAAATATATTCATATTATCATATTCCCCGCAATACATTCATTGTAAAGTGAGAAGTCATAACATCTTTATTTCTCTTTGGTTTACAGTCATTTATGTATCTAACGATACTTTTGATCGTATCACTCTCTAATTTGACCTTGAAGCCATTGCACCCCAAAATCAAAGAACCTCATGGGTTACCTTTGGGTATTTTAATGTTGTATGTAAGCCAGATAAATGCATTAGATCCTTACAAAACTAGACTATGATCATTGAATAATTCAACAAATGTTGTTACAAGTGTGAGCTTAGCGATCTACACTGCACTGACTTCCATTTGACATAACTAAGAATATAACCTATCAATCCACTCCATTTCAAATTTGATCGTGTCCTTGTAAACAATGACTGGGACGAGTCTCCTTCAATATCGTATCCCCATTATAAGTTTTACCCGATCGTCAGACCACAACACAATCACCCTCAACCTTGGCACTCATTGCAAGTGTAGGATAAAACCTTTCATTTTTTCAATATTTAGAAATCACACCCTCAAATTAAAAAATTATCTCTAATAGTTGATCTTTCCTATATTCACTCAGGGTATGAGCTTGGTATTCTAAAAACTCATCCATCTTCAATTTGTTCTCCATAGCCTCAACCGCAAAGATTATAGGGACATAAGTTCTTGAGTATCCATTGTGCAAAAATAATTTTCCCAAACTCAATCGTTTCTTGCTCATGACCACACCAATATCTCTCTTGTCTCGAAAGAAATTGAGGCTTTATCTTCTTTCATCTTCCTCAGTAGAGTTGAAAAATAATTTCCTAATAAAACATTTAAAGAGAATTTGCTCAAACTTGGTGACACAAATACTAAATTATTACATAACAGTATCAAAACTCGTATCTTATGTAACAATATTATCTCGATTTCAAATAATTGAGGTGATCTAATAACCAATTACTCCGATGTTGCTAATATTCTGGTGAGCTACTTCAAGGAACTCATTGGTACCAAACAACTACCTGGTTACCCAGACCTTGAAACGGTTTCAACCTTTCTAACTGTTAGGGTCAATACTTCGGATAAGACATCTATGACATGCATGGTAATGTGCGATGAGATTAAAAATGCCTTATTTAGTGTTGATAACAATAAATACTTAGGTTCTGATGGCTTTAGTTCAAGTTTCTTCAAGGATTCATGGAATATTATGGGCAATGTTATCTATAATGGCTTCTTAGATTTCTTTAATTCTAGGTATTTGGAGCCTTCTTTGAATTCCACTTATATTATATTAATCTTTAAAAACACATCTCTATATATGCTGTATATTTGAGGCTAATTTATTTATATAATGTCGTGTACATGATTATCTCCAAGATTATGGCTAACATAATTAAAGACTATTTTCTTTTTATATGATTAATAAATATCAATCAATTTTTGTATATGGAATGAGCATTTCTGACAACATCATTCTTTACTAAGAATTTCTCAGAGGTTACTACACAAACTGCAAAGGTAAGAGGGTTACTCTAAAAATCGATCTTATTAAATATTTTGATAATGTCTGTTAGCATCTCATTCTTGTCAGTATGAACTTCCTTGACATGATAATCTCTTGGATTATCCAATCTATATCCACCCTCCACGGTGATCTTAATTATAATATCCATGGTAAGAAGAGGTTTAAGCAAGGTGACCCCATCTCTCATTTTATTTTTTGTCCTTGTAAAGCAACTCCTATCCAGTATTATTAAGGGCAAAAAATAATACAAAATTTAAATTCTACTAGAAATGTTATAAGTTTAAAATAATTAACCTCTATTTTGCTGATAAATTAATGATTTTCTGTCATGAAGAAGGACTGAATGATTTATTCTCACTCTCGGGTCTACAACTCAATCCTTCCTAAAGTCATATTTTCCTCTCAAGGGCAAATCGTACTCTTATAAATAATTTTATCAACATTTTTTTATATAAGGTCGGTTCTTTTCATGTAAAACTATCTAGGAGTTCTCCTCTTCCCAAGTTGGTTTTCATTTACGTATTTTTGTTCTCTTATTCACAATATAACTCCGCGTATAAGGTTTTGGACATTCAAGCATCTATCATATGCGGGTCGGCTCCATCTCATCAAGTCTTTTCTCTTTGCAGGTCATGTATATCGGTTCTTAATATTTATTCTCCGTTCAAGGGTCCTAAAAGAGCTTTCATAGTCTCTTCATCACTTCATCTGGTCCGGCCACGAAATAAAAATCTTAGAGACTAAATTGGTTTGGTCTAATGTAACATTGTCCATAATTGAAAGAAGTTTTGAGATTCCAAACCTAAAAGCATGGAATCAGGTGGTTATACTTAAAATAATGTGGTCCTTAATAAGTAATAACAACAACTCAATTTAGTGCGACTGAAGTTAAACCGATAAAAATAATAATTTATGATCGTTAGATCTAGGCTTCTCTCCCTCATGGAATTAGAGGAATGTTTTACGTCTTAGGCATTTAGCTAGCAATATGTAAAGGATGATGACTAATAATGGAGAAGATACCTCATTCTGGTATGATTATTGGTTTCTCCCCACCTCTCTAATCCATTATAGGAAAAGTATAATCCACGACTCAATGATTGGAAATAATCTCATCCATACATCATTTAGGGTAGTCTATGAAATTGAAAATTTCATATTAGATATGTGAGCTCTAAGAATCACAACAACTTCTAGAAGATCAACAACCTCATTATCTTCTTCCCTCCACCCATCCTAAACTACAATGACGTCCAAGAGAGAAAATTCAAAGTTACCAATCAAGGACACTTATAACGCCATTTGTAGGTCTACCCCCTATGTCAGGTGAGCCGGGTTAGTATGACATAAATATAATATTCATTGTCATTCATTTATTTTATGGTTTCTTATCCACGGTAAGTTGTCTACCCGAGACAAGCTTCTGAGTTGAGATCAAATTCCCATTCAGATTGTGGCTTATGCAACGCTGGCCTTAAATTATGAATCATATCTTTTATGATTGTGGCTTCACTTAGAGCATGTGAGGCTGTGTTAGTTCTAAAATCGGGTTCACTTTAAATGTCAGTAATTGGCTTTATTTGATTAATGAGGCTTCAAACTCGTCTTTCTCTCGAATCGATATATGTGGGGTGTAATTTACAACGTGTGGTGAATTTTCGGCACTTTTTATGCCCTTGTCTCTATGATATCGCACCGTACGTTTTCTGATTTTCGGTTAAGATTTTTTGGTACCAAAATTGACTAACAAATATAATCCATAACCGGATTTTAACTTACTTTTGTTAATTACTTTGTATGCAGTCACTTCCTCAAATTATGCTTGATTATCGCCGTTGTTCGTTAAATTTGTCATCCAACTTAAACACTGTTCATGAATCTAAATAATCTTTTTTAGCATTTCATTATGACCTATTTTATTTTAAATTTTACATTTCTATATTATCCAGATTTTAAATTAATTGCCTAGGATAAACTTATACTTAAAAGTTTTCTAACAACTCCTCGATATATATCCTATATATTTACACAAATCTTTTTTTATATTATATTTTCTTATCCAATTTTATTTATTTATACATTCCAGGTTATAAATATTGTTTTGTTTAGCTTTGCCCCAACTTCTTTTTACACAATAAGAAATGTACCATTTTCATTTTTCTTCCATCAAAACCCGAATAAAGATAGAATAAGAAAGATAGGATTTTCTTGTTAAATGGTTGTTTTTGAGTTAAAATGTATACCCAAATGCAGTACGAGAGATTTGCTATTATGCACTAAATGTGTCTAATTATGAAGGACTAAACCAGTCTATAACCGAAACCGAAAGGATTAGAATTGTATTTTCGTCAAAGAATTCACTAACAAATTGACGACACGTGACCACTAGTTTAAAGTAGTGGCTCACCACTTGGTAAAGTACTCATAAGTCATAACTAAGTCATAACCTGATTAAAGAGAACACACTAAACAAGAAAGCGACACGTGACATCTGCGATTACACCTAGAAGCCTAGTACTTAGTACCTAATTTTCGCGTTTGTACGGACACGAGAAGATGGCGGATGATCTAGAAATTATTAAAATTGTTTTTGTTGTTAGGATGTGTTGTTTCGAGAGAAGAAATATTAAATAAATATTAAAAAGAATTTATAGGCGTTTCAGATAGATATATTTGGAGATCACCATAAACTATTAAAGAAAAAGTATGCGAAGGTAAATAGTTAGATGCGAAATTATGAGAAGAATGCTAATTTTATCTAGGAAGAGTGACGATCATTGTGAACTTTGGTTTGGAACAGACTCTAACACACATACCCTGAATATAGTAATAACCATACATGATATGATTGATGAATTCAACAGATGAAATGCCCAACACGTATTCGGAAGATAGTTTAGTTCCCAAATTTTAAGTTTATCTTTGGTTGATAATATATCCTAGATAGCAAGTCAAAGAATAAAATAATGACGATGTATATTATATTTATGTCATACTAACCAAACCTATTCGACATAGAGGGTGGATAATATTACATTGGGCCCAACCACCTGAGTCTCTGAAGCATTCATCTCATTGCTTGGCTAGAGGAAACATCAAATGAACTATAATACCTCTTTGAGAACGTTAAATGGGAGGATGAAGATTGAACACCAGTATACGTAGCCTACAAAGAGGAAAGACTTGATGAGCTGGAGTCTACTCTCATAAGAATTATGTGTAGATATCCAAGAACCAATACGAGCAGTGATATTTTCTATGGGAGACCTACAGTTGTTGTAGGGAATTTGTCTTGTAAGGAGAGAGACACCCATATACTTTACAGGAAGTAAGTCGACATTGTACCCGAAGATGTTGATCAAATGTTATTGAAGGGTATGGTTCATCCCAAAGAGGAAAATTTGAATTTTAGCTAGACTGATTTGGAGACTCGAGAGAGAAAATAATTCGTTTAAACCTCTTTAATGAGATTAAGAGATTTAAGATCACCATGACAGAAAAGTTATTAGATCTTTAGCAAACGAGAGCTTAATTTTGAGCTTTTGACATTTCCAATGGAATTTAATTTTTTTTTGTAATTGTTTTTTTCCTTAAAGATATTAGATACGACTTCATTATAAGGACAAACATAAAAAGGCCACATTTCCTAAGCCCTTTCTTGCTTTGGAAATTACCATTAGGCTCACCGTACATTTATATTAACGCGGTAGTAGGAGTGAAATTACATTTTTTTCATCCAAGAGATTATTACCTTCAAGAATTATGACGATAAAAATATCAATAATCATATGTCAACGAATATTATCAAAAAAATTCACAAGGTCGATTTTTAGCGCGACCTTATTGACTTTGTTATTACTTTGGTAACCCTTCAGGAATTCTTGGGAGATTAATATGTTTTCTAAAATGTTACGTCTTAAGATAAAAGTCGATTGAGATTTATCAATCAAATGTGATAAAAACAATTATTGATTCTGTTAGCCATAATCTTAGAGATAATCTTGTACATTCTAATGCAACAAGTATTAGCCTCGAATACGTGGTGTAAAAAGCGTACTTTTTTCCAGAAATGAGGTCAATACAAGTGGAATTTGAAGAAGGTTCCATACGTCTATAATTGAAGAATTTGAGGACCCCGTCACTAATATCATTACCCATAATATTCCAGAATGTTTGAAAAACCTCGCTTTGTAGTCCAATTCTCTGCAGAGTTAATGCATTCCTTCGGCTTACATATAATGTTAAAATCCTGTATAGTGGGCCAATGAGATCCCTAATCAAGCATCACAATGGCCTCTAGATCTAACCAAAAGGGAATATGTCAAGAGTGTTGTTAAAAACATAAATGGTGGTGCGATAAAAGAAACATGAAAAATTAAGACTTCTAGCTTTATAATGGATGTATTGTAGATGAGAATATATGATAGATATAAAAATCACACTTGAATTTCATAAAATCCAGATTCTACCAAGGGGTAAAAGGCATGGTTAGTTGCATAATGCCAAAAAAAGCCAAAGATCTCATTATGGAATCCACTTTAGACAGGTGAACCTTAATTTCAATTATGATCATAATAGAGATACTATTATTGATGATAAATTTAGTGACATTTTTTCCTCTAGTTGGTCATTCAATCTAATGACATTGAAAGAAACAATACACATTTTAGAAAATTTAAACCTCACAGTGTATTCAAACGATAGGCTTATCGAGGACAAGGTGGCATAAGTACCATATGTTGTAAAAAAACTAGTTAACTCATTTCTCCAAATCAACCTACAAAGCATAGAAGAATGCCCAAACCAACAGCCTCAGTCTGACACGACCTAATTAAAACCTCTAAACCTAAAACCTAACTTGGCCCAACCATTAGGTTGAAGTGTAAGACTTCAATTAAAAACCAAGTAACGTTATTTAAATAAGATAACCAACCAACTAAACCTACTATAAACCCAATAGCCAAGCGGTCGCCCCCAGAACCATGTAGCCTTTATATAAAAAGTGAGTAGACCACTGGTCCGAAAATTAGTCTAATAGACCTAGGCTTTAACCGATTAAATCATCATTTTCAATAAATATGCCTCTCCTAACTTTGCTGGTCTAACTTTGATCGTCACATTCTTCATCCTGCTGGAAATGTTTGCAATAATTGGTCTCCTTAAAACCAGCAACCCGAGATTATCTGACACCAACAGATCCCATAATCTAAAATCCACCGGCGAGAGTACCCCCGATCTTCTTAGATCTAGAGCCCTGAAACCCACACGCTTTCACATTCATTAAACCCCGAGAACCAATAACCTTAAACATTCTGACAAAAGCTTGAAAACCATCGGCCTCCCCCATATCCAAATCCATAAACAGAGCTTTCTCTTGTAAAACACCCTTCCTGACTAGATGACGTTCCAGGTGATGAGTCCGAATTCTGCACGCTCCCCGGACAAGGACAGATCGGTCCAAGGCCTCCGGACCGGACAAATCACTTTGAGCACTATGACCATAGGACTGTTCGAACTATGACAAAAGTACTAAAAAATCTAAACACTTCTTGACTAAGCTACTTGCTCTCCTACTTAGAGCTCATGGGTCTTTGAACATGACCCGGGTCCATTAAACATGACCCGAAAGCCATAAGGGCCCAAACATCAGGGTATAAATACCCAACCACCTGCATTAAGTGTGGATAATGAGAATTAACTGCTACCAAGCTGCTTAATTATCTCTCTACTCTCTACTCTCTACTCTAAACACATAACACCCACACAAAACTACAAAACACCAACCAAAATTACTAGCCTACCCTCAGGCGATTATTATCCACACCAAATTGGCGACCACAGTGGGAGGAGAAGGTGCCTGAATCAAGCATTCAAAACCAGCTAAGAAAATCTGTCCGAATGAATCCGGACAATCCAGAAGTACCACCAGCTTTGCTCGAAGTGGTGGGAGCGAACGATGAATACACCATTGAAGAGCGTGACAGGCTAAAGGGTGAAATAGAAGCTCTGAGGGGTGAAAAGGCCAAGATGGGCGTGAAAGAAAAGTCCAAAATATCGGTTGCTCATCACACCGATAACCCTAGAGAGCATGAGTCCTCGAAGACTCATGTGAGCACCAAAAAGACTCATGCCAGTTCTAAAAAGTCTCACCGGTCCAAGCCTGTGGAGAGTTCTGACTCAAGCTCAGAATCTTCTGATAGCTCTTTGGACGATGAAGAAGTTGAAAAATATTTATCCTCAAGCAGCGATGAGGGTCGAACTAGAAAAAAACAAAGGCAGATAAAAAAGTATTCAAGAAAAAGGGATAGACATGGAAGGATGACGAAGAATATTGGTAAAGGGTCATCACAAAGCCGGAGGCATGTGGATCGGATGCTGATGGATCCCTTTGCTTTCCACGATGAACCATGTATCTTTGCAACTCCCAATGAGGATACTGTGTTTAGTCGTGGAAGGAATTGGAGGCAATCTTCATTGTCTTCTAAAATTCTGTCCGGAAACCTCCCCAAGAGGTTTGACAGCACCAAAATAGAGAAGTACGATGGCAGTACTGATCCGGACAACCATCTGGAGCAATTTAAAAACTTCATGATGAACTTTGACGATGATGATAAACTACTTTGTAGGGCATTCTCCCAATCGTTCACGGGGAGCGCTCTGAAATGGTACAACAGCCTGCCTCAGGGTTGTATTAAAGATTTCGATACTTTTTGGGTAGCCTTTCGAAGGCAGTTCGTAGGGATTAAAGAGCTAAAGGGCAATGGAGACAGAATAATCCATTTTTCCCAGGAACCAAATGAGTCCTTGAAAGAATATATAAGTCGTTTTGTGAATACCAAAAATGGGTTGGCTGATTGCTTCGAACAGGTAGCAATAGCATCCCTGAGATAGGGTTTGAACCCAGGCAATCTAGCTGATTCAGTGGCCAGAAAGAAGGCCATGACATGGGGAGGGTTGCTGAATCAGGTTGGCAAACAAATAAACGTCGATTAAACAAAGAAAACCAGGGTGCACAGGCAGGTGAGGTCTACCCAAGTGGCACCAAATCCCAATCAGAATCAGTCTGGGAACAAAGCAAGAGAGACCGGACAGGGGCATGGTAGGGCAAAAGCTCAGTCTCAGCCAACTGCTCCTGCTCAAAGTCAGCAATCCAGAAACAAGAGAGGGCCATGGGTCCAATCGGAGTGGTTTGCAGAGTTAAAAGAAAGTGTGGCCACTATTTTTTATAAAACAAAGGATGAGGTGCATTTCCGGAGACCGGCAACACTGCAGTCTCCCAGAGAGCATCGCAACAACTCTTTTTGCCAATATCACAATGATATTGGCCATACCACTGATGACTGCATAGCATTGAAATAAGAAGTTCAAAACTTGATTGAGAGGGGAAAGCTGGGAGCTTACGTTAAAAGAAGAGGAGGCAACAGGCCTGACAACACTCACCGGGTTGGTCCAAGTAATGCTGCTCCGGAGGGAGCCATGGTTATAATTGAAAGGTTTGATGTGGAATTCGAGTACTTGGATCTTGATCCAACTCGAAACAGAGTGGGTGCTATCGAGGAATGTTCTAGGTCGGTCTCTGGGCTCATTAAGTTTTTCGAGTCACTTACAATTTTCGGAGGGGACACTATGACAGCTCCTACTGCTTCTTCGAGGAAGAGGCATGTTCATACTTTAGCCTCCCAGCTAGAAGGAGGCATGACATCCTATCAGTTACCAAACTCATTTCCCTTCATTGTTTTTTATGAAGATGATTTAAGAAACATTGCTGGCCCTCATGAGGATGCTGTTGTCATAGGAGCGTCTATAGGGGGCAATGACATAAGACGAATCCTGGTGGATACTGGAAGCTCAGCCAATATCCTTTTCCTAACCACATACAAGAGAACGAAAAATCCAGCTGTAATTCAGACTTCGGACAGGTCAATCGTGGGCTTTACAGGCAGCTCAGCAGATGTGATCGGAGAGTTCGAAGAAGAAGAGTTATTGGGCAAGGGTCCTTTCAAGAAAATGGTCAGAATACTCTTTATTGTGGTGGATTGTCCCACTTGCTATAATGCTATTCTAGGGAGGTCTTGGCTCTCTAGGATGCATGCAGTGGCTTCAACAGTCCACCAGTTCTTGAAGTATGCTGTTCAGTCGTCCGGAGCAGCCAGAAGATTGCAAGAGAATGTTATGCCACTGCCCTAGCTCCTCGAACGCTGGGGGCAGTCCGTATTAATGAACAATAGCAGTTTGAGGGCCTTTCTAGGGGTGAGGGTGAACTTGATGACCCCAGAGAGACCCCTGGAGTATTGATACCGGTTGAAGAGGTAGAAACACACTGTTTGGAAGATGGGAAAAGTGTCAAGATAGGGTCTAAGATGCCACCTGTTTTGAAAGATGAAATGTTAAGGTTTTTGAATAACCATCAGCACGTTTTTGCTTGGTGCAATTCTGATGTTACTGGGGTCCCATCAGAAGTGATATCATATCACCTATCCGTCCGGAGAGACGTAGCTCCAGTGGTTCAAAAAAGAAGAGCTTTTTCCAAAGAAAAGGCTGATGTCATTGTGCAAGAGGTTGACAGGCTCACAAAGATGGGGCACATCAAGGAGTCTCAATACCCTTTGTGGACTGCCAATCCTGTCTTGGTGAAAAAGAAGAATGACAAGTGGCGCATGTGCATTGACTTCACAGATCTCAATAGAGCTTGCCCAAAAGATTTATATCCAGTTCCTCAGATTGATCATTTAGTAGACTCCACCTCTGGGAACAAGCTGCTTTCCTTTATGGATGCTTTCTCCAGATACAATCAGATTCAAGTAGATCCAAAGGATCAAGAGCATACCACATTTGTCACTGACAGAGGTCTTCATTGCTACAAAGTAATGCCATTTGGTTTGAAAAATACTGGGGCTACCAGAGGTTAGTCAACAAGGCATTTGCTGATCAAATTGGAAGAAATATGGAAGTATACATTGATGACATGATGGTGAAGAGTGTGGATGAGCAGTTGCACTTGTCCGATCTTCAAGAAACTTTTACCAACTTGGTAAAAGTGAATTTGAAATTAAACCCAGAAAAATGTGTGTTCGGAGTGTAGTCCGGGAAGTTTTTAGGCTACATCATAAGTGAGCATGGAATACAACCCGATCCGGACCAGCTCAATGCTCTATTCCAAATGGAGCCTCCTCGAAACATTAAAGAAGTACAGCGGTTAACGGGGAGATTAGCTGCCTTAAACAGATTTATATCAAGGTCTTCGGACAGGTGTGCTCCTTTCTTTCAAACTTTGAAGGGTGCAAAGGGATTCGATTGGACCCCGCAGTGCGATGAGGCTTTCAATGAGATCAAGAAACACCTGTCCTCCCCCAAAACTTTGTTTAAGCCAGTTGATGGGGAGACGCTCTTTGTATATTTGGCAGTTTCAAGTTGTGCCATCAGTGCTGTGTTGGTAAGAGAGATCGATGGTCATCCCCATCCAGTGTACTACATCAGCAAAAGCTTGATAGATGCAGAAAGGCGTTACTTGAAACTTGAAAAATTGGCATTAGCCCTGGTGATAGCTGCAAGGAAAATGAGGCCTTATTTCCAGGCTCATCCTATCATCATCCGGACCTCTTTTCCCTTGAAGAATGTCCTGCAAAAAGCAGACATTTCGAGTAGGATGACTAAGTGGTCAGTAGAGTTGGGGGACTTCGACATAGACTTTTCTCCCCGAACAGCAGTCAAGGCCCAAGCTGTGGCTGATTTTTTGGTTGAATTCCACTCCGACAGAGATTCAAAGCAAACTACTGACATAAAAGATAAAAAGGTATGGGTCGTCCAAACAGATGGTGGATCTAGCACTATGGGATGTGGTGCAGGAGTATGTTTAACTTCCCCATATGGAGACAAGATGTACCAGGCTATTTGTTTTGCTTTCAGGGCATCTAATAACGAGTCCGAATATGAAGCAGTTATAGTTGGGTTAAAGTTAGCCTACATTTATGGGGCTAAGAGGGTCAAGCTGCTAAGTGACTCCCAACTACTTATCCACCATGATGGTGAGGGATCAGCCCATTGTGGGTTTAGAGTTTTAACAAGAAGAGTTTTACTCTCCGGTTACTATTGGCCATCAATCATGAAAGATGCTAAGGAATTGGTAATAAGGTGTGACCCATGCCAGAGGTACAGCAATGAAATTCATGTACCAGCCATTCTATTAGAGTCAATTTCTGAGCCTATTCCTTTTGCTCGATGGGGATTGGATTTAGTAGGGCCTCTCCCTGTGGTGTCCGGAGGACGCAAAACTATAATTGTGGCCATAGAATACTTCTCGAAGTGGATAGAAGTAGGCCCCCTAGCAGGGACAACATCAAAAGCTGTTATAAAATTCATTATATCCAACATCTGTTGCAGATTTGGTGTCCCACAGAAAATAACAACAGACAATGGGCCACAGTTCGACAATAGGGAAATTGAGAGCTTCTGTGCCTCAAGGGGTATACAACATTGTTTTTCTTCACCTTTCCACCCACAAGCAAATGGGCAGGTTGAAGTGGCTAATAGGACTATACTGTCCGGATTAAAGAATAATTTGGAAGGGGCTGCTGGGAAGTGGCCTAGTTATCTACAAGAGGTCTTGTGGGCCTACCGGACAACACCTGGGGCTGCAACACAAGAATCACCCTTTGCTTTGGTCTATGGGATGGATGCATTAGCTCCCATAGAGGCAACTCTCCCCTCCTTTCGTGTTCACAACTTCTCCGAACACGCTAACGAGGTGGCAATCAGAGGTCAACTTGATTTGATAGAAGAAATACGGGTTAAAGCTCACCTTCGAGTTGCACACTATCAAGGCTTGATGAGAAGCAGGTCTGCTTCCAAAGTTAAAAGAAGAAATTTCTAACCGGGGGACAAAATATTAAGGAAGGTCTTCTTACACACTAAAGAAAAGCTGTTCGGAAAGTTGGCCCCAACTTGTGAGGGTCCGTATATGGTTGTTGAAAGAATTAAGCCTGGAACTTATTGGTTGGAAGACAAAGATAAAAGAGTTCTAACTCATCCATGGAATATCGAGCATCTCTGGATGTACTTGGAGTAGTACTTGTGTAAATATTTACTTGTTTAAACATCCATGTAAGTATTTGGTGGCACGGGGAGGTTTTAATGAGGTGTCTGGGCTGTTAAATAAAGTTTGATGCCCTCTTAAAAAAATCTTCTAAGTGTTTTTAAATTTTTGTCCCTTGTCATACTATCCGGATTGAAATAACTAAGGGCTATTTAAACTCTATCCGGAGAACTTAAACACTCTCACTATGAAACAACTAAAGGCTACTTAAACTCTGGCTATCAAAATTAGAACAAACAGTGAAAGAAGAAGATAGTTGCGCAGAACAGAAATATTCATTTAAATAAATAACTTAAAATTTCCTTGGCCTTCCAAGGAGTTTTAAATGATCAAAGTCGAACACAAAAAACCTATCCGGTCAAATACCGGACACCATTACAAAAAGAGTGCCTTGGCCTTCCAAGGACTTTAGTCTGGATAAAAAATAAACAAAGTGGATCATAAGTTAAGGTTGAGCCTTTGAAGATGGCTCACCTTCATCTACTTTCTTGCCCTTAGGGTCGTCTTTCTCTTCATTTATCTTCTTGCCCTTAGGATCGTCTTTCTCTTCATCTGGGCTCTCCCCAGTATGTTCTTCATCACCTGAGGAGTAACTAGAGTAGCCATACCTATCGCCTTCGGCCATTGTGTGGTATGGGAGGTCTTCAGGCTCAACATAAAGCCATAAGTCCCCTAGGTTCTTCTTCGGAAACTTTTCATGGAAGAGTAGAAACCATGTCAGACCTCACTTTCTCCAGCAGTTGCTCTTCGCTTTTGATCATCTGGTTGGCATAAGCATTGATCTTGGCTTGGATTTTGGCCTCCTGCTCCTGTAACAAAGTATTTTTCTCCTCGGTAGCCTTGGATGCTGCATTCTCAAGAGCAATCTTGTCAGTAGTTAAGTTGGTGATGATTTTTTCCTTTGCCTTGCTTTCTTCCTTTGAGGCAGTAAGGTCCTTCTCCACTCCGGACAGCTTCTCTCGGAGGTCTCTGATGGTTTCCTCTAAAGTGGCAACTTTTGTAGTGCTTTCCTCCTGATTTCTCTTCAACTCCTCGTTTGCTTCCTTTAACATGTCAGCATTGGAAGTGGCAGTACGAAGGTCTTCGGACAGCTTATCCTTGTCAGATTTAAGGTCTTTTATGATGTCTGCCTGACCCCGGACTTGTCTCTCCAACGTAAGTACCAGCTGCACAGTGCTTAACAAGGAGTGGGCTATGGTATCCTTTTCACTAGAGACGATAAAAGTCTTACCATTGAAGTTGACCGTGTTGGAGCTGCTCGGAGGAATGTAAGGCCCTGCAAAGTCATCTCTGGGGAGGTTGAGGAAGTATTCACCAAGCTCACCAAGACCGGTGATGTCTACTCCATCAATGTTGAGATCTCCTCCCTCAACCTCATCAGTGTGAAAGTCCCCCGGAATCTCTTCGGCATGTGTTGGGTCAGAAGGCTCAACTTGGAAAGAAGGCTCTGGAGCCCGGAGAGAAAGCTCATTTCCCTTAGAAGTCTTTTTCTTCTTTGCCTCCCGGTCTGCATCATCGCTTCCCTGTTTGCGATTTATCTTGGAAGCCCTTGGAGGTTTTGGGAGATTCGTTTCCTGCTTTTCAGTCTCTTGCTCCACTACTTGCAAGAGAGCAGCATCAATTTGGCTCTGGGCTGGCCCCTCCGGGACTGTTGGAGCATCCTTCTCAGCATCAGCAGGGTTGGCATCACCCACCACTCTTTTTCCTTTCTTCTTCTTGCCCCTCATCTTGCTCGGGGCTTTGGCCCGGCCAGGCAGGAAGAGTGTCCCATCTGGTTCATGGGTCCTCTTGAGCACAACGTCTGGAGAAGGCTGTGTGGTGAGCTCCTCCCAGGTCAAGTCTCTCCGACCTGTGGTGTTCCACAGGTGAGACCTTGTCAAATTTCCACCGGTGGAATCGGTTCCCCCAATTCTCAGCAGCCCAAGCATTAATCTTGCCACAAGTTATCTGCCCGGCTTTCTGATAGCCACTGAACTCCTTGGGCAGTTCTGCTAAGACAAAAGTGAGATAAGTTAGTATAAACTAAGTCTAAAAAGAGAAGAGAGACAAATGCAAGATACTTACGGTCACTCCTCAATCTACTTCTGAGGAGGCTTGGGTTCTCTCCGGATTTTATCTTCCTGCCATTCTCCCAGGCGCCACTAACAAATAGGAACTGAGTCCTCCAGTTCCTCTCCGCTTCCAGCAGATCGTCCACAGCCTTGAAGCCATTCCCCATATTGAAATGGTAAAAGGGGATGTGGTGGTTTTTGCACATGCTGGCCACTGCAGCGAACTCCTCCATTGGCAGGGGGATTCCGGACAGCCTTGATGCCATGATGCATGACATAAGGGTATACCAAGCGTTGGGGCTCAGCTGGCTCGGACAGAGTTTGATCAGATGAAAATATCTGACAATCTCTGGGTCTAGTGGGAACCTGAACCCCCAGTTGAACAGCTCCGTGAACATGACCACTTCACTCAACTTGCAGTCCATGGGGGTCTCCGGATGTATAGGGATCCTGATCTTTACGTTTTCTGGAATACCCCATTTCGAACGCATCCTGCCCAACTCGGCAGTGTGGATGAATGCATAGTTGATTTTTTGAAGGGAGAGGAGATAATTAACGCTGACCTTGTGAAAACAAGGCCCTACTTTTCCTTCTAGGCTCTCCGGCAGATCTGGGTGCCTTAAGTACAACTTTTCCTTGCTCTTGCCCTTCTTGGCAACTAGTTCTTTGCTAGTCTGACCGGAGGGCTCAGACTCAAACGGGGCCTCTTCAACAGAGTCCTCCATCACTTCCTCCATGATTGTTGAAGGGATTTCAGCAGCTGTAGTGGGGGGAGGGTTCAAACTTGATTCAGCCTTATCTCCGGACTGATGGGCCTCAGTGCCTCTTTGATTTCTGCTCTCCGGCAGAGTGTTTGGAACAGACGTTTCTGGTTGAAGGTTTGGATTGGACCCCTCCGGTCCGGACAGCCTGTCCTTAGGAGCTCTAATTGGCACCTCTGATCCGGTGCTGCTATCCTTTGCCCCCGATCTTGAAGGAGTGTTTTTAGTCCCCTGGCCTTTAACCAGCCGGCCTGTCCTCATGACAATCAGCTTCTCAGGAGAGTGCTCCGTATTCGATCCCATTGCTATAAAGGGAGAGGGTTTTCTAAGGCTAGGGGCTGTAACTCCTGGCTTTACAGTAGGCACCGATTCCTGAACTGAGGAACCAGAGATTATGGGGGAGAGGGTGGTTTGAAATAGTTTTCTAGGCTTAGTACCTTTGGAAGAGGACGAGCCTCTATCTGACTCAGATGCAGAGGTGATAGGTCTGTCAACAGGCGAGGCAGGTAACCCTACAGCAATCCGTCTTTCTCTTTCGACTTTTTGAGCCTTCTCTAACTCAGAAAGGTTAAGCCACCCGCCTTTGACAAGAGCGTTCCTCGCTGTAAACATAAACTGTTGAACTAAGTTTTTTGCTTTAGAGAGAGAAAGCTTTGAGAGTTTTAACAGAAGTGAGTTTGAAGGAGATGGTAAAACAGTAGAAATGAATGTGTATTTATAGTAAATCTGAAAAAGCAGTTGATTCCTAGGAGAATTCGAAAATTTTGGCAATGATTAAAAGACGGCGCTGATGTCACCACCTGTAATTAAAGAGGTTGCTTTTCGAAGAAGGTGGGTTCAAAATTCAAGGTGAAAAAACGGCTGAAGCAACCAATCAGAGAGCGACACGTGTCGTACGAACTCTGGCAAAAACCGTTTTGTATTTGTGAAGCTTTATCTGTCCGGATAAACCCATAGACCTGTCCGGATTACAACTACCCCTGAGGTCGGACTGTTTTTCAGGTCTTTGGCAAGAATATTTGCACAAACACCTAAAAAAGGGGCTCCTGATGAGTCCGAATTCTTCACGCTCCCCGGACAAGGACAGATCGGTCCAAGGCCTCCGGACCGGACAGATCACACGGACCGGACAGATCACTTTGAGCACTATGACCATAGGACTGTTTGAACTATGACAAACGTACTAAAAAACCTAAACACTTCTTGACTAAGCTACTTGCTCTCCTACTTAGAGCTCATGGGTCTTTGAACATGACCCGTGTCCATTAAACATGACCCGAAAGCCCATAAGGGCCCAAACATCAGGGTATAAATACCCAACCACCTGCATTAAGTGTGGGTAATGAGAATTAACTGCTACCAAGCTGCTTAATTATCTCTCTACTCTCTACTCTCTACTCTAAACACATAACACCCACACACTACTACAAAACACCAACCAAAATTACTAGCCTACCCTCAGGCGATTATTATCCACACCACCAGGTACAAGGTATGTTGATCATTGGTGCAAGGAAAAGGACGATATCAAGGCACTGAATCGGTGATAAATTCCAAAATGTCATACAAACCAGACTCCGGCTTCATGAAAACACTGCACGCGTACATGGTCGACAGCTCCCAGAGCGACATAAACCAATGAAATTTGGCTAACATCACGTGAATGTGAGAGAAGGATGATCAGAGAATAGGATCCTTCGTTTCTAAAATATAACTTTGACCTTAATGACGATGTGATATTTTAGGTACTATTCAAGGTATTACTTTTGACTGATTTATTTAAAATAAACAAAATAATCAATATAAAAACTGAGAATTATACTTTCAAAGTAAAAATATAATCTTAGCAAGGGACTTTCTATGTTGTTATATGTAAATTGGGATTTATAATGAGTACAATAATGCAATATTTGAGAATTCTTGAGAAAATAACTTGGGATAAGGTTCACGAGGATTTGGTAAATGGAGTAGAAAGTCATCATAAAGATCAAAATCAAATGAATTCTAAATAATTTTGATGAGGGAATTTATTCCTGGAGTATTCCCAAAGAGATATGACTAAAATTGATCAAGAGCAATTATAAAGATAATAATATTAGTCAACGAATCAATATTTTTCATAATGATTGGATCCCTAATTATAGTAATTTACTCCTAATTATTAAAGATGAATGACATGTGTATCGCATCTCAGCCGTTTATTACAAAATATTATTATTATTATTATTTCCCTTAAATGCAGTGCACATTCTAGTAATATATTACACTTATCTTAAATCTTCTATTATCTTCAAGTTCTTTATGTTTTTATTTGGATCTCACTTGTAAAATCTTTCATCTATTATCATATATCTTGCTCATGCTTTTATTTTTCTATGTTACTATATTCTTTTTCCTACGATTTTAGCTATCTTTTTTACCGGCCTCACCTTTAATATCTTAATGATAGATTTTTCAGACGCAGTTAATTTGATGATAATAACTTTATTTTGCCTTAATAAAGACAGATGCTCCTCCAACGGTATGTAACCTTATTCGGAGATCTCTCCCTCTTTAAAATATACTTAATATGTTTTAATGACTATGAACAAAATAAAATAGAGAAAGTTATTATTATATGAAAAATAACTTTACCATTAGTTATATTTACATGAAACTATTTAATAATTTTAAATTAAGTTAAATAACATTGTTAATACTTATTTTCAACTAATTGACTCATAATACTTTTTTGAGACACATCCAACATTAAATATGAACCGTTCATCTTAATTTAATTCAACGTCTAGAATTTAATCCTTTACCTTAATTTAATTCAATGACTAGAATTTACTCTTTCATATTTTTTCTAAATAGATCTTCTCTCTAAACTTGTTTTTCATAACCAACATATTCTTCTCTCAATACTCAGTATTATATATGCCACTCTCCCTAGGTGAGACAATTTCTTTTTAATTTAATTGAATTGATTATCATAATTAAAATCATTTAGACAACTTGATTTCAACAAATACTTCCCCTATAATCATATATAATTTGTATTTTATTATTCATTCACGGGATATTTATGTCTATGGCTAAATAATCGAATTGTAACTTTGACCCATTAAATTATCAAAACGACCACGATGATACTAGTTCTCCAAGTAATCGTTCATCGAGTAATAGTTCATCAGGCACTAACAGTTTGGAAAACCGAGCATCTTCTTTACAAATTAGTAGAAAAACTATCATTTTGCTCGAAATTGACCCGACATCAATACTTTATACCAACCCTAAATTCCAAAAGATTGTTAAGATTCCTCTTAATAATTCTTAGAAGTCAATAGAATCTGATAATGAAGCAAATGACCATGACTTAGAAAAAACTAATACACCCGGTATTTCCTCTTATAAGGGTGCGAATTATCTGAGCCACGGGCTAGATCGATAAGATATTCGACTCATTTGGTTTTATGCATTCCTTGTAAACTAGGCCCAACAAATATGTTAAATTAAGGGTAGGTGATGTAACAAATAATCAATATGTGTTAGATTAGTAGTACAATAAGGTCGAATAGCCATAAATGGATCAACCATATTTCCTTTGGATCCACCACTTTTACTATATAAAAGAACATTCTCGTTTTGTGGAAGGGTGAACAATTATTATTTTACTACCACTTTTGGTATTTTCTCTCTCTAATTCTCATATTTATCTCTCTGGAACATGACTCCAGTAATATGTTAGACGAAATAACACCTCAAATATTTCTAGAACTATCATTGACGACCATATTGACAGAGATCTGGTACGCGTAATTTGTTTCCAAAACTAAGAAAAAACTAAGCACATTTTAAAATTCTTTAAGAGAGATGAGTTCAAATATGAACACGGATGTGCAAGAATAGCCTACCGTTAGAGTTGAAGGTTTAGTGATCATAGTCGAGTATGATGAAAAATGGTTCAAAGAGCAACAATTCGAAGAGAAATACTACAATGCTCAATTTGCCAAAGAGAAACTTGAGCAGTGCATTCTGGTGGCACAACATAAAGAGTTATTGGAGGATATTTCGAAGTTGGATGTTGAAAATAATGCAGTGATGGTCACTAGGAAGGTATGATATGAGATCTGAAGGGAACAATATTATGAAGGTTACAAAATTGAGTATGGTCATCGGTTGAAAGATAAATGTGATGGAAGGTATAAAATTCGTTACATTTCAAGAAAAGAGGAAAATAAAAAAGTGTCGCTATGATCCTTTGGGGCCAATTAATTATTCCCATTATAACTCAAAATGATCCATCTTCCCTATAAGAAATCATCGTTACAAAAACTTAAAAAAACGGAGTTAAAAAAACATGCAGATTATCATCGGATGTCTCGTCAGGGTAGGGAACCTAGGATGGCACGAGATAACACAAGCAATCATACACCAGTGTCTGAAACTAATTCTAAAATAGTAACTATAAGTAGAAGGGAAGGACACTAAGTAATGGCCCATATCCAATTCCCCTCGAGCAGTCAGAGTTTTGGTTACAAAGTGAGTAATCATTTTAAAAATCATTCCAATGAGGGTCTGTATACGGTGGTTTATGAGGGCCATTGAGAAAGGTTTTATAAACCATGTCATAACTAGAGGTTATCTCATTTATTTGATGATATTTTAGCAAGGTACATGGCAAAATATTTTGATATATCAAGGTTATAAAAACTTGATTGGACCCAAAACGCAGATAACCATATTGAACGGTTCAAAAATTTCATGATAAATTTCGAGTATGATGACAAGCTACTGTGTCGGGCTTTCTCCTAAACCCCTTCAAATATTTTGATATCTCAAAGTTAGAAAAACTTGATGGGACCCAAGACGCAGATAACCATATTGAACAGTTCAAAAATTTCATGATAAATTTCGAGTATGATGACAACCTACTGTAACGGGCTTTCTCCCAAACCCCTTTAAAAATAGCGGTTCAAAGTGGTATCACTGGTTACCACAAGGGTGCATAAAAACCTTTAACATGTTTTGGACCCTATTTTGACAGCATTTTATGAGAAACAAGAAGTTCCTAGCAAACAAAAACACAATCATTAAATTCCGACAAAGGTTCATAGATAGCCTGATGGAGTATATTAAAAAATTTGTCCAAACAAAAACCAATATGGAAGGTTGTGAGGATTTGGTCGCTTGCTCTATGTATAGGCAAGAACTCCTCCCTGGGATTTTAAGGGATATTGTTTCTAAAAAGTAAGCCATGAATTTTGGTGCTTTACTAGTGAGTCAAAAATCGGATACTCATTGAAGAGACTCAAGCATTGTATTTTACCTCCATGTCCCAACAAGGTAAGAATTCTCAATCACCTATGATGATCTATCAAAAGTTGATCACCCCAGTTTCTCAGCCTCAACCGATCCAGTCTTTTCTTTATTCGACTAATTTCTGATCTAGAGTTTCGAATCAGGCACCAACGAGGCTAATGAAAAATCAATAGGTTGTAAATATCCAGCATGCAACACGACCAATGTCGAATAAGTGGGTTTGACCCACCCATTATACGGAGTTGACTAAATGTGTGGCAATGATTTTTGACAAAATCCTGAAGTCACATACAGTTCTGAAAGCCTTTTCCAATTTAGACTCTAAAGGAGAGTATAAGTAATAGATACAATAACTACCACAAAGACATCGGTCATGAGACAAAGAACTATATAACCCTAAAAACGAAATTCACGTACTGATTGAGAATAGAAAATTGAAAAAAAATTCTAAAATAAATATTGGAGATCAGCAACAAAATCTGATAGGAAAGAAGGTGGTAGTGGCTATAAAGCAAGAAAATAATTTAATGATCATAGAACCGGTGGAATTGTTTGATGTATCCTCTAAACATTTGAATCCAAACCCTGAACGAAAGGTTTCCTTGATGATTGAGGAACCAAAATCCAAAGGAAATGTTAGTGAGTTGTGTAAATTCTTTGAGTCTCTGATTGCTTTAAGGTGGGGATACTATTTCAGAGATTACCAAATTTTCTAAAAAAAGACACATAATGAGTTTGGAAACCGAACTAGAAGTAGGTGCTTCGACCCATTTATATATAAATCGATCACCTTTTCTATTTTTTTATGATAATGGCATGAGGGAAGTGGTCGGGCCACACGAAGACATCATAATAGTAACAACTTCTATTGTGGAAAGTAAAACACGAAGGATTCTGATTGATACTGACAATTCTGCCAATATCATATTCATGACAACATACGAACAAATGGAAAACCCTCCAAGCATCCTCTGATCTGATCGAATGATTGTGGGTTTCTGTGAGTTGACCGCTGAGGTATGGAGAGTTTGAGGGAGTGGTGGATCATGCGCCGTTCATGAAGAAGGTAACAATTGTATTCATAGTAGTGGACACATCGACGTCTTATAATATGATATGTCGCCTCTATAGTTCACCAACATGGAGACAGTTAAGAGCAACCAAAAAGTGTCTATGGAGTATTACAAGACAGATTTAGCCCTAAAGCAAATTAGAAGTATCAAGGCTAAGAAAGAATATCAGTCACAGAGGTCGTCCTCGAACTCCGATGGAGACCAACAAATTATTAGTTCCTTATAAAAAATTTGAACAATTTGTCTTCCCTAGTGGAAAACCTCAAAGATTGACCCCATTTTTTTATCAAAAAAATTGCGTATGTTTGCATGGTGTACCGATGATGTCACGAGGGTACATGCAGATATAATTCATCATAAACTAGCCATCACACGTAATATGCATCCGATTATACATAAACGAAAATCTTTCTCATCAGAGAAGTTTGAAACAATCATGGAAAATGTGGACCTTCATCAAAAGTGGGTCATATTCGAGAATCCCACTATTTGTTATAGACAATAAATTAAGTCCTCGTGAAAAAGAAGAACGAAAAATTAGAGAATGTGCGTTGACTTTACCGATCTGAATAAAACATGTCTGAAGGATCCTTTTTCGATTCTGAGGGTAGATCAAGTGGTAGATTCAAATTCGGGAAACAAGCTATTATTGTTTAGGGATGCATACATAGGCTATAACCAAAATTGGATTGATTAGAGGGATCAAGAAAGTACTTCATGTATAACCGAAATGGGTCTTTATTGTTACAAAGTAATATCAGTTGGGTTACAGAAAAATGGAGTCACTTACCATTGGTTGGTGAATAAGGCTTTTGAGAGTCAGATAGAATGCAATATCGAGGTGTATATCGATATTATATTGATAAAGAGTGTCACAGACGAAGGCCACTTTCTCGACATGAAAGAAACTTTTCTTAACTTAAAAGATATAAATTTAAAGTTAAAACTCAAATAAGTGTACGTCTAGGGTATGATCTTAGAAGTTTTTAGGTTACATAGTAAGTGAAAAGGGGATAGAAGACAAACTAGTACAGTTAAACACTTTAAATACTATGAATCCACCCAAATTTATTAAGGAGGTACGTGTATTGAATGAAAGGTTGACTGCCCTTAACATATTCACATCCTGGTCTTCATTCAAATGTGCTCCTTTCTTTCGAGTGTTAAGACAAACAAAGTGTATTAAGTTGACTTCACAATATAATGAAGCTTTTATCCGAATACAATAGTACTTATAATATTTGGAGATTTTAACAAATCCCAGTATAAGAGAAACATTATTCATTTACATAGTGGTGTAAGACTATGCCATAAGCGCGGTGGTATATATTTACAGTGGTGTCAGACTGCTGATATATATCTACAGCGGAATGTACATGATATGTTGATTGCTAGCAAAGACAAGCATCGATTACGTATTCGAATGAAGCATTTATGAGTAGTCTTGTTTTTGTCACATGAAGCTTATTTGAGGAAGGTGATTGATTAGTTTGGTATGACAAAGGTAAACCTAGTCACATGTCCCATTGTTCAATATTTTAAACTAACATCGTTAAAAATTTATAATGAAGATGTGGAAATGCAAAAAATGGAAGAAATTCCTTATTCTAATGTCGTGGGAAGTATTATGTAAGTCATGGTCTGTAGTAGACTTGATTTGGCTTATGTTTCAAGCCTGGTGAGTAGATTCATGTCAAGGTCATCCATGGAACATTGATAGTTTGTGAAATGGACTCTGAGGTACATAATGGGATCCACAAGTCTACGATTGATATATGGAGAGGTTGGTTTAGGACTTGAAGGTAATGAGGATTTCTTTGATTCTTATTATGTTGGTTGTCTGGACACCATACGATTTTTGTTTAGTTTTGTGTTTGTGTTGTTTGGTAGTGGTGTAAGTTGGAAAACGAATATTTAACCCATTATAGAATTATCCTCTATATAACCTAAATATATTATAGTCACCAAAGTAATAAAAGGAGGTTATGCGGTTAAAAAAATGTTGAGGGAACTTGGGGTTCAACGGGAAGTTCTAATGGTGCATTGTGATAACCAAAGTGTAATAAATTTGTCAAAGAATAACGTGTTTTATGAATGGTTCATGTATTTTTTGGACTTGGTTCATATCCAATGACAACGAACATATATATTTACTAAACCAATGACAACAAACAAGTTCACGCACTTTTTGGACTTGATTCATATGTGAAGATGTTGAGGCCCTTGTAGAGGGAAATTAGAGTTGCAATAATTGTATTAATTTTCTTGAAGTCAAAATCAAAGTGAATAATTTTGAAATTATAGTTCTGACTTTGGTAGCTAAAAAGTAACATATCAAAGCTTTCTTGTTTGAATGTATCAGTTGCATCAACCTAGACATCGTCGAGGCATTGATTGTGTGAGCCTATAAATCACATATCAATCAATGAGTTCGATAAATTTGGTTATCATTATGAAATTAGTGATCTTTGGGCCACTAGTTTCCAATTATCATAGTTATATAAATAACCAAATAATAATATCTCTTCTAAAATTGATCGAGTCCCTGCTAATGATACCTCATATGATATTTACCCAATGTCTTCTGCTCATTATGCTTTTAATAGAACTTTGGTCCATACAAAAGTCGTCATACACCTTGATCTTATATGTACCGCCTAAAAAATATATTTTTGCTTCTTCAATATGCGTCAATCCCACCCTGTTTTTAATAAAATTGTATCTAGCAGCTAGAACCTTCCATTCGGCTCTTCATTTATGCTCTATCATATCTACCAAACTGTATTCCTTGTAAGGAAACCTGAATTCCCTTAAACTTTAAGAGTTTAACAACATCACCGACCTCCAAATCTCAATTTGGGTTGTACCAAACGTAATCAAACCTTTATGTGGATCCTTAAACCATATCCGCATTTCCTTTGAAACAGTCGCTTCTAAATAATTCATCTTCTTTAGTAGAACAAAATTATAGTTTCTCAAACAAAAATCATAAGAAACTTAGCTCAAATTAGGAGACCGCGACAGAATAATATTTCATAATACTCTCAAAACATGTGTTATCTATGCATCATTTGTAACACACCCAAAGGGGTAGCAAATGTTTTTATCAACCACTTCACATATCCTTTGGATAAAAAAAAGTTAATCTAACTATCCTGGCATAAAAAGATTCACCTATCCCATCAATACTAAACTTAACCCTTCCAACAAAATCTGTACGACTCATCCAATCGACGCCGAAAAAACTAAAAGTTCTCTCTTTAGTATAGTATGTATAGACAAAAAATAAAACTCTAGACCAGATGTGTATAACTCTAGTTTCTTTAAATACACATAGTCAATTTTAGGCACTAACCTATGCAAAAGGATGCCTCAATTATTCAATTCTAGGCACCAACCTATGCAAATGGGATGTCACCTATAAAATTATCTCAAAAAGCATTGAAATTCGTATAAAATGATCCATCACATCTCTTATTAAAACTTCACAGTTTGTTTTTTCCAAGACGTAGCATATCCAACAACATTCTACTCTTTCAAGAGCTCCATAGAGGTTTCTACACCCATCGCAAATACCTCATGGCTACCTAAAAAATTGACCTTTTGAATGCTTTTAACAACATGCAATGGCATATTATTTTAAACATTATGGTTGCAATAAATTCCCCCCTCAAATGATTTATTGGATCATTCGATACATCTCAGCCACCTTTTGCACCATAAACATCAACGGAGCCTCATATGGCTCTTTTAATAGAAAAATAACCCTCAGAAAGGGAGACACCCTTTTTTAATTATTTTCCTCATCTTGAAAGTTTTTCTAGTATCTTAAAAGAATAAACTTTTATTCAGGAGATGATATTGAGATCTTCAGCTGTGCAGATTCTAACTCCTTAAACATATCGAGGAAGCCCTCTCTGAATTCTGTATCCTCTCTGGACTCTATGTAAGTCTTAGGAAAAACTATAATTTCTTTCTGGTGTAAATGAGCCTCATCCCCATATACTAACATTATTAGATTTAAAAATGGAACCATTCATGTTTTTTATCTTGATGTTCCCTAACTAACTAGTTGGCTAACATATAATGATTTGCAGCTAACTGGCGGGGAAGATGTTTTACACTGGCTATCCAACCAGAGAAGTAATAATTATACTATTAATAATAGTTACCAATCTACCGCCAATCAACACCCCAGATTGATTAGGTCAATCTTATCTGAAAAAAATCCAATATCCTAATACACTTCTTCATTGTCTGGTTATCCATTTAAGGAAAACTCTCAAGAAGAGACAAATAACTACTTAGGGTTTCAATATCCCTCCTGAATGCATCCGTATTAATAACGTGAAATAATCACTCAACCATCTTCTCCTCGATTGAGTATTCTCGTGTATATGGGAAATTATAAGCATTAAGCTTATATTTTCCTTATTTTACACAAACTGCCAGCTTTTGGATCCCTTCTTCACAATCATGACCACTTCTGGCACACTGACTGTACAATGGTATACCACATATCATAAAAGAGAATGCGACTATCACTCTCGCATCGCATCAACAGTATCTTACCACCTCCTCTCGAATATCCGTTACAAACACTTCCATTAATTTACTATATTTATATTTGTAGTTTTTCTTTTCTTACTCACCAATATCTCTCCTCAGCACAGACCCATGGATTCCAAAACTATGTATTTCAAACATCGCAACAAATAGTGCCAATGTTTAATCACTATTTCATTATAATAACTTTAACCTTCACTTGTTATGACCAAATTATTTTTTAGTATGAATAATTTCAGTTATCCTAATATATGGTCACCTCACACGACTCATGTACATCTATACTTTATATTTCCTCTATTGTTATTCCAAAAAATATTACGTCCATTGTTATTCCAAGAAAATATTTTGTGTTTAAGCATACTATTTTAATTTAACTTAATGTTTTCATAAAAAAAACCTACATAATAATAAATCAGTTTTTCTATTCATTTGTTTATTTTAAAATTAATATTTACTTTTAATATTGTCTTTTGAAATGCTCATGTTATCGCCATGTACTCTGCCTTTGTTGTAGACAAAGCTGCAGTATCTTGCAATTGTGCTTTCCAAATGATCGCACTCCTAACTAGGGTAAATACATATCATGTGGGAGATCTTTTTTTATCCATATCGCCTGTAAAATCAGAATCAACAAAACCAACCACTGATCCCGCAATATCATTCAACGATCCACTAATATCGGTCTTGTTGAAAGTTAAACCAACGTTCGTAGTATTCTTAAAATACCTAAGTATCAATTTCACTGCCTGCCAATATTCTTTCCCATGGCATCCCATGTACCGGCTAACTATACTAACTGTATGTGAAATATCAGGACGTGTGCATACCATAACATACATGATACTACCAACTACATTTGAATATGGAACCTTTGACATTTGTTCCAACTCAGCATCATCCTTGTCCGCTCTTGTTGCAGACAACTTGAAATGAGTAGCAAATGGGACGTTAATTACCTTAGCATCAAACATGTTGAATCGTTGAAGCACTTTATCAATGTAGCTTTGTTGAGACAAGTGTAATGATTCTACACTTGTGTTCCTGGTAATCTTCATACCAAGAATCTTCTTTGCTTTATCTAGATACTCCATCTCAAACTCGGCATTAAGCTACTTCTTTATCTACACAATGTGTGACATACTACAAGCAGTAATAAGCATATCATCCACATATAACAAGTAAACATAGGAATCATCTGACATATTTTGATGATACAAACAACTATCATATGGACTCCTCGTGAACCCATTTGACACCATGAATGTATCAAAACATTTTTACCATTTCCTAGGTGACTATTTCAAACATACAGTGACTTCTTCAGCAGATAAACCTTCTCCTCCATATTAGGTTCGATAAATCCTTATGGTTGTCTCATGTAGATTCGTTCTTTTAATTCACCATGTAGAAACGCAGTCTTCACATCTAACTTCTCAAGGTCTAAATCTTCAAAACTAACATGGTGAACAAAACTAGAATCGAATTATGCTTTACCACTAGAGAGAACACTTCATTGAAGTCAATTCCCTCCTTTTGAGTAAAACCCTTACCGACCAGTCTTGCCTTGAACCGCTCAACCCCTGGATTACCTTTCTTTTTCTTGAAATCCCATTTGATATCTGCTAATTTTTGTCCTTTAGGCAAGCCAAAAAGCTTCTATGTTTTATTCTTATCAAGAGATTTAATCTCTTCCCACATAGCACCAATACATCGATCTGCCTCTGAACTCGCTATAGCTTCCCTATAGCTACTAGGTTCCTGCATCTCAACTTCTTATGCAACTGACAGAGCATATGCAACTAGATTTGCCTACTTTTTCAAAAGTCTAATATCTCTTTTTTCTCTGCCCAATGTTATGCTATAAGGTTTTTGTTCTGGTTTGGGCGCATCATCGTCACTATCATCCGATGCTGACGCTTCACCTCCTGATTCTGGATCTACCTCTGACCCCCTCGAGTTATTGGACATGTTAGGAACTGATAATACTTCAAACTCCACATGTTTACTCACAATCGATCTTGATTAGACTATTTATCCTACTTTCTTCTGACTGTCTATCAAAGAAAACTCATTAAAGTCACATGTCTACTGATGAGAAAACCTTGAGACTTTGGAGAGGTACATCATAACCTATATCATTTCACTCTCGTAGCATATCCTAGAAATATGAACATTTTTTCCCTCGGCTCAAGCTTACCATCTCTCACATTTGGATCTGTAGGACAACCAAACACCCTCAATTTTTTGTAATCAGCCAACGTTCGGGACCAAATTCCAAAATGAGTTTTACAATCAATAGACGTTGATGGAGACCGACTCACCAAGTAACACGTTGTATTGATTGCTTCATCCCAACAAACCTTTCCCACACCGGAATGCAAGAGCATGCTTCGTACCTTGTCACAAAGCATTCGGTTCATTATTTTTGCGAGCCCATTCTATTGTGGTGTTCTAGAACAAGTGCGACGACGCACTAAAATGTTTGATTTTTATTTTGGTTTGCTTCTCAATCATCGTCTTCCATTTGAAAAAGGTTGAATATGACTCATCTTTAGTTTTCAAAAAGTAAACCCATGCCATCCTTGAATAATCATCGATCAAACTCATGTAGTATATGGCTATGTACTTCGATGGAATTCTATTTGAGCCCTAAAGATATGAGTAAATGTAGTGCACTATCCCTTTAGTCTTTTTTACAGTTGATTCACAAAATTTAACTCTAGTTTATTTACCAAACACACAGTACTTTCAAAATCCTAATTATTCTTCTTTATACTCTTTCAACAAAAAAATTTCCCAAAACAGTTAATCCCCTATTATTCATGTGAGCGAGATGCCAATGCCACAACTTATTTTGATCATGCCTACTTTGGTTATTACTCACCGATGATGCTACTGCAACATCGCCCATAACAACATTCCCCTAGAAAATTTAAAGCCCCTTTTGCAAACTACCTTTCAAGCACACATTGATCCTTTTGTCACTTTGATTACACCGTCTTCTGCACGGTAATTGTAACCCCGAGAGTCTAGTGTCCCAAGATAAATTAGATTTCTCTTTAACCCACGAACATGCCATCATGTCAAGATTCTAACAACCCTATCAAACATTCTAATTCTGACGTTACCGATACCACCAACACTCACCGGATGATTATTCCCTAAATAGACAGTTCCTTACATTGGCTTGTAAGTATCGAACCACTGTTTGACCTGAAACATTTGATATGTAGCGCCAATATCGATTACCTAAGAATTTTTCCCACATTCTGAACTTACGGACAATACATCTCATGTACCACTAATTTCACTGTCATCAAAATCGTTCATACCTTTAATAATGTTTGCTCTATTTTTCTTTTGATTCCCTTCTTGCCATTTAGTTTTGGACAATCTCTCATATAATGAACATTCTCACTGTATTCATAATAGTTTGAGTTATTTAGATTTGACTTGGACCTCGAGTTCTTCCTTCTTAAAGAACTTGCTTTGCTTCTAGATCTTAACCTAATCATAAGACATTTCCCTTCAGCCTGATTATCTGGCTGCAACTGTCTCAACTCCTTTAATTTCAGCGCCCCTTTGACATCTTCTAGCGATAACTTATCCTTACCATATATTATGATACCTATAAAGTTTTCATAGGGAGTTGGTAATGATCTCAAGACAAACAAAGCTTGATCTTCATCCTCAATATTGATATCAAGGTTCTCTAAGTCCATTATAATTGATTTAAAGTTATCTAAGTGTTCAATTATGAACATACCTTCTTTCAATTTGAAATTGTACAAGTGCTTCTTCAAGTATAACTGGTTTACCACTGATTTCTCTTAGTAAAGTTCTCCAAATTTCCCTCGCGCATTAAAATCCAACACAAAGCCCTTTCTTGAAGATCTTGATTCTTCTCTTCTTTCATCTCTTCTAGTAACTTATTCTCCACGAACTTCCACAACCCTTGCAATACCAATGAAGATTTCAGTTTAATAGTCCATAATGCAAAGTTGGATCCCCCATCATATTTTTTAATCTTGTATTTTGTTGTTGCAGACGTTATTGTGAAACCCTAATTGCAAAACCTAATTTTATAACCAAAGCTCTGATACCATTTGTTAGGAATATGAGTACCGCATATTCCACCTCCGTGTATAAGTATGAACGATCCGGTATGATATTATCCGATTTGGCCTCAAAAAGCCACACGACTTTACTTTGGTATATTTCCAAAATGCCTCATATTAGTTGAGATATGTTCTTACTTATATATCGTTGATCCTTCTCATGCTTAACTGATATGGGACGTGTGACTTTGGTAGTCACCCTAACAAATCCTCTCGAATAAAGTACTATTTCAGCCTCCTCTCATGCTACTCATCTCCTATTAGACCACACTATCTTATTCTTTAGCGCCACACTCTAATAAAGTACCACATGTTTGATGAGCCACATGCACTCCGAACTAGGGTCTCTATAGAAGATCATTCACCTTGAGCGCTTCCTGGTACACCAGGTTCGGTGTTTGAGAATTTTGCCCACTTCACCCACCACATCGCGTTTTGTATGAGCCTGGTGATCTGATACCAATTCTGTTAGGAATCACTTGGAATATATCACAAAATGGCTCAAACACAGAACAAAATAAAGAATAGAAATGAAAGAACGCGTGATTTAACGTGGTTCCACAAATGTCTACGTCAACGGGCGTCGCCTGGGAAAAGTATTTCACTATGATAGGAAAGGTTACAGATTTTCAGATTATGTTTTGTGTAGTCATAGTAGTCTATATTATATGGAATAAATAGATATTACTAGATAATTGGCATAATGGGTTCATATACACGAAACTATATGAAGAACTATCAATTACAGCTTCACAATAACACAAAATTGTACCGCCAAACACGGTACATTATCAAAACATTATTCGACTCATTCTCAACAATAAAATATTATACGTAATGATAAATTGTATATTTTTATGAAATGTATCTATTGCAGCAGCACTTATGACACTTTTGTGGTATATATTTTAAATAACAGGTTTGTACAAATTGAAACAATTAATTTATAGAATGTTGGTTGCAACCTAAAATGAAAATAAATGTATTTAAATATAAAGCGAAAAAAAAGAGTAATCTGAACTAGAAAACATAAAACAAAAACACACAACTGTTTTTCAGATACGTTATCTTAAAATTTACGTATTCACTTTTATTTTTGTTTATATGGACATGTAAAAAACCTGATTGAAAAAGTACATTCAGATTTTTATTGATGGTAGAACTAGTTTAGTTTAATAAGTTAGAGATATTAAGAGTTGCAATTGAAATTTTAAGTTATCAACTATAAAATATGAAATTAAATCGATTTTTAAATTTTTATTTCCATGTATCGTATGGAATAATATAATTTTGTGTATTTCTCATTTAAAAATAATAATACTTTTTTTAAAAATTATTAGTTACTAATTATGTTATAATTTAAGCTACTACTAATTAAGCTATAATTTATGCTATCAAGTATACAATGAGATATCCTAAATATATACAAATATTTGGTCTTTTATCACTCGCTCGCAGTAAAACCTGAAGGTTCACGAACACTGAGACTAATCTGGAAATCGTCGAATAATATAAAAAGTAGTTATTTCATAAAAATATCGGCAACCTGGTATCTAGAGGGCATATGAAGAACTTGAATCGCACATTGCGCCACTTTTTATCAAACGAAACGAATATCAATATTAATATGCTTCGTGCGCTGGTGTTGGATGGAATTCCCAATATAAATAAATAGCACTCACATTATCACAATACACCAACGTAGCTTTACAGATGAGATAATAAAGTTCCAGAAAAATATTTTGAAGCCAACAAGACTCGGAAACAACATTTGATACCCCTCTGTATTCAGCTTATGCACTAGATTGAAAGAGAAAGAGTAGGTTGACGTTTTGATGACCACAAGATCAAGTTGACACCCAAGAAGACATAGTATCCGGAGGTGTAACGTCGAGTATCAGGACACCCTCCCCAATCAACATCAGTATACGAGACAATATATATAATGGAAGAAGGAGAAAAATGTAGTCTTAGATGTCAAGCTCCTTAGATATACCGTACGATTCTTTTTAAAACATTCACATCTTCGTCTCGAGGATCATGCATATGTAGAAAATATATCTTAGAAAACATAAGAGATATCCGGTCGGGTAAATGTAAGATGTTGGAATGCACTAGCGAGACTATGGTATAGTGTCAGATCAATAAATAACTTACCTTTAGTGGCACGAACTTTTGGTTTTGTATCAACAAAAGTGAAAGTTAGTTTGCAAAAACTCATTCCATCTCGTTGGATAATATCCTCAACATATATTTATAAGATTTAAACAATCCACCCTTGTGTCGAGTCACACATATGCCAAAAAAATAGTGCACGAACCTCAAATTCTTCATAGCAAATTCAGAACTAAGATGCGTCATGATTATTTTTTGGAAAGTATCAGATGAATGTGTCAAAATAATATCATCAGTGTATACCAACAAGTAAGCCATATCCAACCCATGTTTGTAGATAACCAATGAAATATCTGACTTACTGTTAGAGAAACCAATATTGGCAACAACATCAGAAAATTTTTATACCACGCTCGAGAGGCTTTCTTAAGCCCATACAAGGACTTCTGCAATAAGTAGATATATTCCAGATGCACAAGGTCTCGAAATCCCATGGGTTGATGCATATATACAGTCTTCTTCAAGTGTCCATGCAAGAAAGAATTGCTGACATCTGACTGATGAATCGTCTATTGCTCCGATAAGACGATACTGAGCATCGTATGAATGGTAGCCGGTTTCACAACCAAACTGAAAGTCTCACTATAATCAATTTCAACGCTCTGAGTTTTACTATCTGCCACAAGACAGGATTTATTCCTCTCAAATGAACCATAAAATATGATTTTATTAGTAAAATCCATATTAAGTAAATAACATTAACATTCGGGGGGCGGGGCACCAAATACCACGTCCTATTTTTAATAAGAGAATCATTGGCCATAGTCAATTTCCAATTTGGGTCATGAATGGCAGCCACAAAGTTACGGGGTAGAGGTGACAGCATAACCATGGTGGTGTGAGCCTGAGATGGGTCAAAGATAGTTTTAGGCTTGAAAATACCATGTTTATTGCGGCTGATAGGACGTTGGACTTAATGTATAACAGGATGAGAGGGACATGTCGGCAGAACTGGTGTCGAATGACGCCCAAAAAAAGGTGATGATGAAGATGGTAAGGAAACTGGGATGTGTTCAGCTGTGGGAGAATCGACCACATGAGATGTTAGAACTGACTGGACTCCAAGATAAAGAATAGTAGGTTTTGGTTTTTGGTATTGATGGATGAAATAAGAAGATACACCATTACCCAAAAAATCATAATTCACGGTATAAGAAATAATCCAGATGCATGAGGTCTCGAAATCCCATGGTTCGATGCATATAAATAGTCTTCTTCAAATGTCCATACAAGAAAGAATTGCTGACATCTGACTGATAAATCGCCCATTGCTTCGATAAGGCGATACTGAGCATCGTATGATTGGTATCCGGTTTCACAGCCAAACTAAAAGTCTCACTATAATCAATTTCAACGCTCTAAGTTTTACCATCTGCCACAAGACGGGCTTTATTCCGCTCAAATAAACTATAAAATATGAATTTATTAGTAAAATCCACATATAAGGAATAACATTATAATTCGGGCGGCGGGGCACCAAATAACACTTCATATTTTTAATAAGAACATCAAATTCATTGGTCATAGTCAATTTCCAATTCGGGTCGTGAAAGGCAGCCACAAAATTACGGGGTAGAGTTGACAGCATAACCATGGTGGTATGAGCCTGAGATGAGTCAAATATAGTTTTAGGCTTTAAAATAGCATATTTGTTGCGAGTGATAGGGCGCTGGACTTGATGTATAGCAGGACGGCAGGGACGTGTGGGCAGAACTAATGTCGAATAACACCCAAAAGAAGATGATGATGAAGATGGTGAGGAAACTATGATGTGTTGTGTTGTCGAAGAATCAGCCACATGAGATGTTAGAACCAATTAAACTCCACGATAAAGAAAAGTAGGTTTTGGTTTTTGGTATTGATGAATGAAATAAGGAGAGACACCATTACCCAAAAAATCATAATTCACGGTATGAGACAGATTAACTTGAGCAAATGGAAAAATGCTGACTGTCGGAAAGCTCTGACTCCTTACTTTCCTGAAACCAAAGCTTTATTCAAGCCAAGCTGACTGAATTAAAGCTAAGAGAACCACTTTCCCTCACAGCATGAATGCATGCTTCCCGCTCCGAACCTGGAGGATTTCATTTTCTTTGCATTATTCACTCTTTTCCTTCTCCTGACCGAACACGAAAAAAATGACAATAGAAAAAGTTATTCTTGCTGGGAAAGTTCATTAAATTGAATATGATGACAAAAAATGATTTTATTAATGGATAAATCAAGATATTTATAGCCTCTATGAATTTCGGGATAATTGAAGAAAAGGCAAGGAGTAGAACGACCTTGCAATTTTTGAATTGTATTATACGGTAATAGGGGAAAACACAAGCACCCTAAAACCTGAATATGAGAGTAATACAGAACACGTTGGTAACGAATTTGGAGAAAAGACTCATTGGAAAACAATTTTCTGGGAATAATATTAAGTAGGTGTGTTGCCATATGAAGAGCATGATGCAAAAAAAGGAGTGACAGAGATGCATGAATGAGAAGTGTGCGCATGATATTATTAGTGGATCGTATTTTTTGCAGCCTTCCCATTTTGTGAGGAGGTATGGTGACATGAAAAATGAAAATAAATTCTACGAGACTCACAAAATTATCGGAAAAAATAATTGTCAAGCTCTCCCCCACTATCGCGTTGTATGAATTTAATATCTCGTCCAAACTGGGTACAAATATGAGCTTGAAATTTTATAAAAGTTGAGAAAACTTATGATTTATTAGCAATAGGAAAATTCCACAATAATTTTGAATAATTATCCAAGAAAAGCACATAATATCGATGTCTCAAAGAACTCAAATGTGGAGAATTCCAAAGATCGCTTTGAATAATATCAAAAGGCGTAGAAGTAGTAAAAGTTAAGGGGAAAAAGACAACTTTATATGTTTCCCGAGAGCACATGATTGACAAGTAATACACTTAGATGGACTATTACAATCAATCAATTTATCTATTTTGAAAAAACAAATGTTAATTTTGATGAAATGTAAAACTTTATGGGCTCGGAGTCTTATGAGAGGCTTGCCCTCTATCTATTTTGAAAATTTGTCGAGTAGAAAATGAATTGTCTTTCTCGGGAGATTTTGTTAGGTACCCTACTATGTATAACCCTCATATGTTAAATGAAATATCTTTGTATATAACCTCTATTGGTACCTCTAGGGTATGCATTGAGTTTGAAAATCTTTAGCATTTATCATAGCGTTGTACGAGTTTCTTAATGTTCTGGGGGATTGTAAATTAGTAATAACATGATACAAAGTTCCATAATGATATCAGATATTACAAAATGCATATTTTTAGCCCAAACACCAAATAAAGGTCTTCATAGAACTTGGCGATATAGTTTTCAAGTATAGTGTAGTGATACACGTATCACATTTTGATACTTTTAGCCTCAAAATTTCAATCTAGAGTGTCTGTTGTATGAGATAATCTTGGATTAAGGTTCACCAATCAGGTGGTTCATCAATAGCCATATGCTTGGAGGGTATTTTAGAGGGATTGTGTTGTGCCATCTAGTAGGTGTAATATGTTTCCTCGGTGATAAATCAAAGTTCAAATTTAGCGACTTATGGATGAAATATTTTATTTTAAACATTATTTATATTGTAATCATGGAGTTTTGAGGCCTCAACCTATAAATTTTATAAACAAAGGATGATGTTATCCTTGTTGGCTTTATCTTGTCCCAAATAATGACTATCTACAAGTTGAGATTTAGTGATTGGTGTGGACAATTATTGCCTGAGGGTAGGCTAGTAATTTGGTTGGTGTTTTATATAGTGTGTGGGTGTTATATGTTTAGAGTAGAGAGTAGAGAGATAATTAAGCTGGCTGGTAGCAGTTAATTCTCATTACCCACACTTAATGCAGGTGGTTGGGTATTTATACCCTGATGTTTGGGCCCTTATGGGCTTTCGGGTCATGTTTAATGGACCCGGGTCATGTTTAATGGACCCGGGTCATGTTCAAAGACCCATGAGCTCTAAGTAGGAGAGCAAGCAGCTTAGTCAAGAAGTGTTTAGGTTTTTTAGTACTTTTGTCATAGTTCGAACAGTCCTATAGTTAGAGTGTTCGAAGTGATCTGTCCGGTTCGTGTGACATGTCCGGTCCGGAGGCCTAGGACCGACCTGTCCTTTTCCGGGGAGTCATGCAGAATTCGGACTCATCAGTGATAAGTCTTATGCATTGTACCCCACATATATGAGAGATCCAGATCCCTGTTATGGATGCTTCATATTCAACCTTTTAGTTTGAAAAGAGGAATCCAAATTGGATAGTTTGATATATAGGGTCTCTAGTATTAGAAATGGGTTGAATAACAACTCCAAATCCTTGATTATTTGAGACCTCATCCTTATGGACTACCTACAATGGTTCGGACTGGCATTTGAAAGGGTATGTCATTCAACATAAATTTTAGTGAGAAAATATTCAAAATTTTGAGCTCCGATGACGATTCATGGTCTGAACTTGATGTCGAAATTTCCCAACCTTAGAAACCATCATGTTAGCTTCCCTGAGATGTCGACATTTTAGAAGACGTTCCTCAGAGAAAATATGTGCGGACCATCATTGTGTGACCTTTAAAATATGATATCATTATTTTTTCTGTCACTACGAGAGCTATTGTTAGCTTCTTCAGTTGTATATACCGAGTTTTCACAACAATGGTGGATCTAATGATTTAGTAGATAGCTTATAAGTGATTCATTATTCTTTAACCAAAAATGCATATTAATTATAGTCAAATGCTTTAAATTATAAGTGAATAGTATCCTCTAGGATTGTTCGTATGAGGAATCCAGGGGAGTTCAAGTGCTCTTTGATTTTTTGGAAGGCCTCATAGCACTGAGACATCCAGACTAGCTGGTGAAAACCATTTATTATTATTTTTTTAAAAATGGTCCACTTTTCATAAGATTGAAAGATGAACCTATTAAGCGTAGCTTACTTATCTATTAGGATCCGTACCTCTTTGATAAATTACAAAATACTTTGGTTCACTTTAACCCCAAGGAAAGTCAGGTGTATATTCAGTACACCACTGATGCAATATAGTATGCACCATTGATGCATGAAGATTTCACCAATGGTGCAACTACATCGATGGTCCAACTAAGTACCATCGGTACATTGGAAATCAGTGTCATTAAGTCACAAAGATGGTGCATATTTGCACCATAGGTGCAAATATTTGGCACATATGGTGCATGTTGGTAACACTTGTGAATATTTTTTTAAATGTTAAAAATGACATTTTTATTAACAATTTGTTAGTTATTCTGTGCATTATGGTGATGATAAACTCATTGAGGTTGTTCGTACAATCAACACCATTCATACTTTATGATTGCTTTAAGTTGGTTATGTTTTCTTGATGTTTTCTATTGTACCATGGATGGTTTGATATGTATTTGCAAATTATTTTATGTTATTTGAAGGTTTTTTATATAAATCATTCATGTTGATTACATGTACTCGTCTAACAATTACGTAACATTATAAGATAGTCAAACACGTGAGTTTATTAAAAAAATCAAAGAACATAAAAATATTTTCTCGACTTATAAATCATCAATTTGTTTGTAAATTAACCATCCAAAGGGAACAATATAATCAACACATCTACTCGTTATCGATCTCCCATATGTAATGATGTGAATTAGCGAACGATCGTTAGAAAGTAAATGGTGATTCCAATTTTCCCATACTGTCCCAAGCCTAAGGTAACTAGAGATCTCCCATCCTACACCAAAGGTTTGGTAACATATGAGGTGTTTGTGCATCCTGGATCTATCCAAACTGTCGCATGACTTTGTCAGATAAAAAAACTTCTATAGTGCTCATCATTTGGATGGAGTCTAGTAGACGGATATCCTACACAAAAAATTGAGCTTTCATATGCTTGAACGGCTCAAAGATGACCTGTAAAATAAAAAAACAATATGTTTAACATGATATATATTGTTAAACATATAATAAGTATAAGATAATACACTCACATAATTCTAATTTAGATATGAAAGAATGGCGCGGACGCTGGATTTGGATCCTACGTTAAAGTGCACCATTATCATCGAAACCGACTAACAATCTACAGTTTTTTCACGACATAAGATGGGTTATGCGAAGATTTTTAAGTTGTAAAATGGTCGAATATCCAACAGCCTAACAAGGCCACAAAATCGTATGAATTATGCTTTTAATATTTTGAAGTACCTTCAAGAGAACGATAAAAGAAATCCAATATATTAGATTTCAAACTATATCCCAATCTATGTTCTCCAAACTGTAGAAATTTTCAGACTTCACACTTTTCTAACTGGTATTCGCAAATATATTACACTCGAATAAAAACATAAGGTATGTGTGTGATACTTTCCCGATAGTCTCTTGGTCGGTCAAGTGAAAAAACTGTTCTTCAGTAAATATTTCCCATAGCCATTTCATTTAAAAACCTACTCTTCGTGTAAACTCCAACTCGAAACGCACCTCATCAACTGTGAGTCCCAAATGTTAAGGGAAATAACAAATATTATGCCATGTAGTATATTTTATTGATCATAGAAGAAAAAAATGCCTTTGTACATAATCGTCGACCTATTTATAGTGTTTAGAGGGCAATTTTATTTTTCCACTAATTACATAATTCCCTTAATCTCGTTCATGGACCATAATTTATGGTAATTTCCCTATAATTTAGGCCATAACTCTGGTGATTACCCGTTAAGCCGGTTTCGGTCAACAATCATTTCTATAAAGTTGACATTCTTTATAACTTCTTCATTAATTGCGATAGACGACCGGACTCGCCACTCATTGATAACTATGCACTATTTTTCAACTGGCCTTGTCGTGCAAACTGTTCTTTTATGAGCGGTCTCTGCTTTGTGAGGCATCTGCTTGGTCGCTTTTCACAAATCGGTATCAACACCCATTGGTTACATCTCGCCTCGGTAACTAACGTTGATATTGATTGATAGGCTGCCAGTCACCTTGATAGGACATCGATACCGCTTGGTTTGACCTCGACCATTTGATATCAAATGTTGTATTGTTGTATTGCTTATATGTCGTCTTGGTTTCGCATGAACAAATCATCGGTTTGATTCCATTCTCGTTCCTAAATTACTTTAATCTACTCAAACTTTACTTGATCTATTAGTTGATAGAGACATCGTCATCAGGGCTCCCCTAGTCCATGGATTATATATTGAAAATATTGAATCGATAGAATAACATATGACAAAGCAGAGTAAATGGTAGAATACTTGAGTCATTCATATCTCATGTGGCCCTTATAGCACTGCAGTAATGAGGTGATTTATTTTCCAACAATAGTGTGACAAATGGCATTTACAAAGCAGCGCGTGCGATATGACTGGTCTGACATATAAACCCGTTTTGATGTAGTATGATACTTCAATTATGAGAAACATGTTAGAAATTAATATAAATGACAAATGTTATCTTGTCACTCGTGTAGTGGAGAGTCATGTTGATACTAAACGGTTTGCTAAATTTTTGAAGTCATTATTGTTTTGAAAATAACTTTACATTCGTGAGAGAAAACAAACTATTCTAAAATCCAACGTCTCAACCTATTTTGAACTATTCGTAATCATTTGTAAAAAAGGTATGTTTGTACTGTATCTTTATTAATCTTTTATGATGTCTAGTAATAATATCGTATTAGGGCCATCCTAGCTTGGTGTAGATGCGTTAGCCCTAATTCTCTTTCGTGGTGGGAAACCCCTTTTTACTGGTATTCCTGGACGTTGTGAGTTATCCCAGCAATTTGCTTGCACTTATAAGTCTTATTGTCTCATTGCAGTCTTTCTAGTGATCGTGATGGAGCCAAAAAAGTTAGTAAGAAGAAAAAGTAGTTAAGTGTTGTCGCATGTGATGGAATAAAATCAGAATATGAGAGGCCATCGTTCTTAGAGGATTATTTTTCTCGATTAACCCCAAAGTATGAGTATCTCATAAAGGATGGCCTTCTGGAATTTAGGGGTAGGTATAGGATACCGAGTGATGTGATAGTGAGGGTGTCAATGCCTGGCGAAAAACCTTATCAAACGAAAGAAAACGAGATATGTTTGTACACCATCGTGTTCGACTGAGGTTTAAGGTTGTCGTTGCCCTTGCTGATTCATGAATATTTTAGCTTCATAGGCATATGTCCTACACAATTAGCCGTAAATGGGTGGAGGGTATTAATTAGTATAATCATGAGCTCCCGTCTATTAGACATTCCTGTATGTTTGGCAGACGTACTTTCCATTGTAGATGTAGCAAAATTAGTGAAGTCTCCATTTTTCTATATTCAACTGACTGGTGTAAGGAGAACAATAGAGCAGTCGACGCCAGATAAAAACTGGAAGCATACCTTTATATTCGTTGGGAGCATGAAAGTATCATGATAAATCTCCAGTTGGAAACACGTTGAAAAGCCAAGTGTAATGAAGAAATATTATATAGTAATATCTAGCTAATCTAGCCTAGATGTTGATTAACCGTGTTTGCTTTTATAGGTGAAGGGAATCATTAAGAGTGGTGCAAAGAAGGGGTATCAGAGAAGATTCTAGATCACTTGATCGGATTATCAGCATTGGCCAATACGATGTGGGGTCAAGAGGCGTCTCGTTTATTTATGAAGCTAAATTATTTAAAATCTGGGCTATGACGTGTCCCTGAATTAGACGTTGCAAAGGACGGGAAGGTGATGAAGCAAAAATACCATGATCGCAACAGTGATGGGGTATGGTTAGTAGCGCCCCAAAGTTGAAAATTTAGGGATGTAGAAGATGGCTCACCCCTTCGAGGGCATAATGAAAGGATGAAGAGATGTTAATTATTCAAGATGTTGGTGACGAGAGCTAGCAGGAAGATAATGCTGCCCAATCAGGGGATTAGGTGGAGAAGGAGCGTACTCGTTGAGCTCGAGAAGCAGATGTGGAAATGGAGGAGGAAGTGTGCCCCCATCTGGAAAAAAACCATGCTATTGTGAATGTGGTTCTTTTATTGCAACAGAAGTTGAGTTTTGTGGATGAGGAGGAAGACAATGATGGCCAAGTGCAAAAAAACAAAAAAACAGAGGCATCAAACCCTGATGCGGAACACGAAAAAGGGAAGACGCCTAAGGTGATAGTGCTGGATGAGACCCAAAGGGAGGGTCAGTCTAATCATACTAGTGATGGTAGCGGGATACCAGAGTGAAATAAGGACATTCTGAGGTGATAGCTCGTTGAATAGAATTTTTTTCAGAGATTCAACTATACGGTCATCCAATATTAATTTTATGCAAGGAGTCGGTATTGGGTCTTCATTTGTAAACATCGTGAGGACAGACCTTGATCCCTCAAATTAGAAAAAGACCTGAGACGGCCTGAGGTAGCAAAATAACTAAGGAGCTACCTCTTTTAAGTATTGTGATGCCTTACTCATCGATACTTATGTTCGAGTAGCTTAAAAGTTGTCCAGATTTTTTCGTTTTACGACAATATGTCAATGAGCGAAATTTTACAGAGGAAATTGGAGCTTGCTATTGAGGTAATACCTCTAAATTGGATATGAAACTCATAAATTGGTGGAATATGAGAAAAATATGGGACTCTAACCTTCTTATAAATATAGATGCATCATAAATCCGTTGTACTGTCTTACCGACATTTGTCGAGCACTGACTATCAGATTATGGAAAAGTGAAAACCCGATGCCATATTCTTTAGGTCGTAAAGGGCTTAACCACTGAGATTGCTCGATTCAAGAATGCTTATAGATCATCCAAGGCTCGGAATGACATGGCGTTGCAGGAGAACGATGGGCTTCGTTGTGAGTTAGACTCTGACAAGGGTGCTCGAGATTTATGCAAAGAAAAAGTCAAACTATCCCCTGGTAATACTGCTTTGATAGAGCAAAATAATGGATTCATCAAAAGGAATGGCAAATTGATGCTTACGTAGAATATGGCTCAGGCTCAGAGGATGGAGGAGCAAGTCGAGCGCATTGCGCGATTGCCAGTGGATAATGGAAAATTAATTGCCACTAATACTGTTATAAAGATGAAAAGAGAGCATCAATGCCATGAATTTTTGAAGAAGGAAGAGGTGAATTTTAAGGAGTGTGAGAGGCAAGTAATAGATATAGCCATGAGGATGGTGGCAAAAAACCAATGGGAGACACTGACTGAGTTATTGAAGCTTAACCCGGGCATGAAGGTGGGATCCCTTGAAAATTTTGTCTTTGTCAAAAAACAACAACAAGTCGGGAATATGACCACTTCTATACTTTTGCACTCACAAAAAGAATTAGGCGAGGGGTCCATTAAAGTAGTTGCAGAGGGATCGAGGTAAAGGTTGGTGGATGACCCATCAATTCGTGTTGGAGCTACAAGAAGCGAGACCCTGCCTATTATCTCTAATGTTTAATGGTGCTCTTGCGTTAAAGACTTAACATTTTTTGTAGTAAATCACTGGAAGTGTGGTCTTGTATGAAAATAATGATGCATGTTTGTTTGGTTCTTGTAGATGGAAATGTTTATTAATTTACTCATCGATCTCTTTTTTTATCCGAGATCTATCTTGATGGCGAAACATGTGTTTATAAATTATATCATGCTATAAGAGATCCTCACAAGGTCGAGCTCAGTATGACTCATTGCGTAGCTTTGAGTGAGACTTTCTCCTCACATTATTCGCAACGCGACCGTTTTGACCAATTGCATGGCCCAACAAGTGCTTGATACTAGATCAGTTCACTTATTAATACCAGTACGAGGTATTGGGCTCAATATGGCCCTTACGTAGCCCGTAGGCGTGACCAATTAGCCCGTTCGTATTAATTAACTCAAATGGTTTGGGCTCAGCATTTCCCGTTGCGTATCTCGTAGGCGTGGTCATTGACCTGGTCGCAATTGTAAAGATGGAGAAAGTTAAATAAAAAAACACACGAGTTTGCAAAAACGATAAAATTTCATTGAAGTAAAATTGAAGTATGATGCCTCATTAAAATCCCATCTCATGCTATCAGGGGGAATAATAGCACATCTCTAAATTACAAAGCATGGTGATATAATTTTATGTCATTTTATATTCCAAGGGTATTTTAGGGCGTAGCCCTCTGCATCGGTGAGGCGGTATGCTCCACTGTGTCCCTTGGATATGATAGTGTAAGGCCCTTCCCAATTTGGCCTAACTTTCTAATAGTTTTATTGTCTAACCCTTGAAAAATCTTCTTCATAACCTTATCCCCTACTTGTAGACTTCGAGGCTTAAGGCGAGCGTCTAAACAGCCTCTCATCAGACTCCGGTAGTGCTCTACTCGCACACGTGCTTGATCACGTCGCTCCTTTATAAATTCCACATTAACTACTTGGTCAGTGGTATTAGTAACTTCATCATAATTGGCGACCCGGTGACTTGGGATAATAACTTCTGCTGGTACAACGACCTCAATACCATAGACAAGAGCGAAGAAGGTTTCACCTGTTGTAGTTCGTGGGGTAGTTCAGTAAGCCCATAGGACCCGAATTAGTTTGTCTGGCCATTTTCCCTTAGCTCCCTCGAGCTTATTTGATATTCCATCCAACACGGTTCGGTTGGTGACTTCTACATGCATGTTGATCCCATAACGCTTTAAAAATGTTGTGATTATAGTATTTTGGAATTATGGGCCATTGTTTGTCATCAATATTTCAAGGATTCCAAATCGAGACAGAATTTGATGGTGAATAAAATCGCAAATTTCTTGAGCTCGAGTGCAGGAGAGAGCTTTTACTTCTACCCACTTAGTAAAGTAATGTATCTCTATAATAGAAAAATTAACGCTTTCCAGTTTCCATAGGGAGTAGACCAACTAGATCGATTCCCCCGTTTATCGAAAGAGCAAGGAATTGTGACGACATGCATCAGCTCAATTGGAAGACGACCGATGTTGGCGAATTGCTGACATGGATGGAATTATTGGATAAGACGTTCGAAATTATTTGCCAATTATGGCCAGTAATATCATACTAAAAGAAAACGGTGAATAAGGATGCATCAAGTATGTAGATCGTTCAAAATTGAGGTAGTTTCTGTTGGATCAAGGCAGCGGAGCATCGATAGTGTTTCCCTTTTCTGATAAAGGACGTCTTCTAAGATGCAGTACTTGGCTACTCATAGTTGGAGTGCCTGAGCAATAATCTTATCGGTCGGAAGGGTGACAGATTGGAGATATAGCAAATAAGGCTGTCTATAAGTTGTTGTGTAAGGATAAATAGATGTTCTCATGAGGCTGTTGTTTTGGCCAATGCATCGGCTGCAGAGTTATCAAGGCGGGACACCTGATCATAGAACACTTTTGCAAACTTAAACTATTTTTTCTTGAGCACTATTAGATATCCATAGATCCTTTTTTTTTGCACCAACTGGGAATTAGAACGGATTCGAAAAATTTGAGCCCCACATATCAATGCTAGCTTCATACCACAAATTACCGCCTCATACTCCGCCATATTATTGGTTACTGGGAAGTTAAATCAGATGGCGTGGAAAAATTCCTCTCCTGTTCGTAACTTTAAGATGACACTATCACATCATCCTAAAGTGCTCGACACCCCATCAATTTCCACTGTGCATTCTGTCTGCTTTTCCTTGGGTGATGATTCGACTTGAGAAGATGCTTCACGAGGCGAGGAGAATTTTGCACGAAAATTGGGGATGGTTTACCCCTTGATGTCGTACTCCCCTAACTCGACGCTTCACTTAGTCACTCAGCCAAATGTATCAGGTTTCTGTAACATGGTTTTGAGAGGAAATGATGTGCGGATGATGATTGTCTGCCATCGGAAGTAGGGACATATTATTCGAGCGGCGATTATCATACCCAATGTTAGCTTTTCTAGGTTTAGATAATGAGTCTCTTCATCGACTAATATTTTACTACTGTAGTATATGGGTCAGTGGACACCCTCCGGTTCCCGCACTAATACTGCACTAGCTGAGAAAGGTGAAACAAACAAGTATAAAAACAATGGCTCACCTACGAAGTGGGCGGATAATATTTCTGGTGATGTGAGATAATTCTTCAATGCTTCAAAAATCATATTTCACTCCTTGGTCCATGCAAAAATTTTAGCACGTCAGAGGACTTCGAAGAAGGAGTGGCTTTTGTCTGAGGCTCTTGATATGAAACGAGACAATGCTGCTAGGTGACCAGTCATGTATTGGACCTCCTTGATGTTTTTTGTTGGTTTTATCTAAATGACTGCTTGTAGTTGGGTAGGGTCGGCTTGATGCCCTTGTAAACACTATGTATCCTATAAATTTACTATTGCGGACACTGTGAGCATTTGATAGGGTTGAGATTTAAATTGAATTGGCGTGGGAGGTCGAACACAGTTTGGAGGACCTCAAACTGTTTATCCGTCGTGTGTGTTCTCATGATCATATCATTAATATAAGCCTTCATGTGCTGTCCTAGATGGTCTTTAAATATATGATTCACAAGACGTTGATATGTGGAGTCTGCATTCTTCAAAATTGAATGGCAGCATAGTGTAGCAGTAGACGCCGCGCTCGTTTTGGAATATTATGCGTTCGTGGTCAGATGGGTTTGAGTGAATCTGATTATAGCGTCAGTACTCGTCCATGAATGAAAGGAACCCAAACCTCGATGCTGAATTTACCAACTGATCGATATGAGGCAGAAGGAACATGTCTGTGGGGCATGCCTGATTCAGATCTGCGAAGTTAACGCACATGCACCATTGTTCCCTCTTCTTTTTTACCAGCACTAGGTTTACGACCCAGACATGATACCAAGCTCGTCTTATGTGCCTGAGCCGAGATAGCTTGCTTACCTCAGCATTTATGGACTCTTGTTCTTCAACAGAAAATAAACGTCACTTCTGTCGCACATACTTAGCTTATGTATCAAACACTCATTCATGGAAAATTATAGATGGGTCTACCCTGACACATCACTAGAATTCCAAGTAAAAATATCCAAAAATATATTCCTAACAGGTCGATTAATAAACGTTTAAAAGCAGGATTCAAATTGTTACCTAGTCGCAAATTGGTACCTGGGTCGGGCTACTCAGTTTCTTTTCGGTCATTTATATGATCGAGCAAGAGGTGTGTTGTGTCTTCTTCTCCGTATACCTTCTTACCGGTTAATTGTTATTGGAGAGGCTTGGTCAGATCAATGGTAACTGCTTAACATGTTCTAGCTGTTTTTTAAATGCCTCTTATGATTTCAACCGTGTTCCTAATTGGGTACTTGATATATTGTCTGAAAGTGCACAGGGTGACCTTCATCTAATGTAACCACAATCACCCAATGATCGCATGATAAGAGCTGGGGGCGTCAAAGATCATGAATAACATCTTAAGTTCTTTCTTAGTACCCACATAGCCTACTTTAACCATAAGCTCGACCTCTGCCGCGCATTGAGACGAATTACCTTCATATCCTACAAGAGTACGCTGGGTGGGTTGATGTGGTGGAATTTTTTGTATGTGATCATAACTAGCTTTGAAGATGATATTAGTTGAGCTGTCTCTATCAACTAAGCCCATAATAACCATTACTCATCCAATGTCCATATTTACTGTTAATATGTCCTCGTGTAGTATGGTGACCACGTGTGAATCATCATAGTTAAAGGTAAGATGAACGATCAGGTCTCGATAATTGAGGTAAGATGAAGCATCGAATGCATGTAATTCAAGGTCGATGCTTGCCCTTTTGTTAGACTTTGAGTTATTGCCTAGCAATGTTTCCCCACCCAGCTATGGTAAACAACCACTGTTGATTTCCAGTATATATCCGCTTATCTTCATAAGGCCTATTTTCATTCATTGGTTGGGGTTCGTCCCTCTGTTCAGGATGGAAATGGAAATCTTGATGTTTAACGAATCAGATAAGCTCACCATTATCTATTAACCTTAGGATCTTCTCTTTGAGCTGCCACCCATGATCATTATGGTAAGGACAGTAGTGTCTGCTTGATCGTTTATGACCAGGTGCGCTCATAATTCGAAGGGGCTGGTATCTCATTCTTCCTTTTGTTTGATCGTAAATAACCAAGATTGTCTAAATTAATAGGATAAAATGCCTTTACGGGTTATGATAATGCATTGGGCGGCGAGGTCCATCATCCATATTTTTCTTGTCGTACGATCCTCCTTTGGAGTCTAACACATGTCTTTCCGGCGAATCTTCTTTTCTAGCATCATCTACTCGGATGAACTGATCTATTCGAGCTAACAAATATCCCATTTTCTCCACCAGAAATTTGATTAGATCGACATACATCTCCTTCGGTCGATTGAGGCCTCTTTTGAAAGACGCGGCGATCATAAGATCTTCTCTTCTAAATATGGCAAAACATTCATAGTATGTAAGCAATACTTGACATAAATTTTTAATGGCTCACCTCTTCTTTAATAAAGGTCCATAATGGAGTCTCTTTTGCATTCCAAGTTATTTATTTCCCATGAATCTTTCGCAGAAGGTTTCCACAAACCTGCGAAGTCATAAATAGATCCTTTAAGAAGATTGTTAAACCAGTCCATGGTATTACCTTTAAGAGTCATGGATAGAGGTCAGTATAACATAACATCATTCAGGTAAAATACCGTCATACGCTTCCATTTTGAATGGGTGGAATTTTCTAAGGAGTTGGGGTTCGAGGATTTTCTCCATGAACTGAGACACCTTAAGAGCGTAGGTGGACATTCTCGGGAAGACTTGATCATACTACACATTCTCATTCTCCCGATCCTTCTTTAGAGCATGCATTCACACATCTTACCGCGGTTTTTTTATCTTAGATCGTCTTTTTCCAGTGCTTTCTCCTTTTCAATTTCCTTTATACTCGTGTTAGGAATGTTGATCCCCTCGGTTAGCAAGGCTGACATCGACTTTCGAACGATGACCCCCACAACTAGGTCCTTACACCTTGGCTGTGAATGCGTGCAAGACGTCGTTCAGTTCAGCTATGGTAGCTTTCGTGGCCTGCTCCCTAGCGTCTCGATCGTATCCAACCCTCTGTTGTTCCTGCTGTAAGTATTGAAACTGCTGGTCTAACTGCTGGACTGTTGGCATGATTGTTGGATTACCGACCACTGCTTCCTACAAAGCAAGGTCCATAATGTTTACTGTGTGGTCGGTATGATCTCTGGCTCGATGGTAACCGATGGCTAACCACCTTGGGGTCTTACTTCAACGTGGGTTTCATCCATAATTTATGGATTGGTGACCATGACAAGAGGAAACTAAATCTACCCATCCACTTGATCTGCTGCAATTCTCCGATGATCCATCACCTTACTCTGCTCCGACACTTCCTTTCGATCCTGTATTGCTGCATATCTTATACGTCGTCTCGGTTTCACATGAAGAAACCCTCGGTTTGATTCAATTTGTGTTCCTATATTACACCAATCTGCTTGGACTTTGCTTGATCTATTAGTTGATAAAGGCATCCTCATCACCAATAACCTCGCATAGTAGGTATATATCTCATCTCTCGTATCCTTAACCACTTTCAATGTTCTACCAACAACCGAGAGGTATATAATGGCATTGACATCATCTAGAGTGAGCGTTATCTCCCCGAAACTGAACTGAAAAATGTTGGTCGTTTGGTGCCAACATTGGTATTTTTTTAAACTCCAAAAAAAACAAACAACCTCATCTGTTCGTCTTTCTGAACCGCGTCATTCTCCTCCTTCTCAAGTAACTCATGATCTACATCACCAATGTCAGCGCTACCAATAGCCACATCAAAGTGGTGTTGAATGAGGTAATGCTGGTGAACGATGAACTGATGGTGGTGATCGACGACTTGATGGTGGTGGTGGTACAACATGTCTAAATTATCCATGCTCACTTGATCAACTTATTTGTCAATGTTCTTAGCAACGTGCTTCGAACCTTTATGGATGTACCGCAATGATCGTTCATTGTTCTCCTTCGCTTTCTTTTTTTATGTTAAGTCGTCCAAGCTTTTTGCAGACAGGTCTGAATTTCTCCACTTCAACAGATTTGACAATGAAAATACTCATCCTATGGTGCTCAAGCCAAGTGCTTCAGTAGTGTGGGATCAGTAGTCCTTCAGCGTAGCAGATGACATGAGTCAAGAAATAATAAAATTTACATAAAAAAACTTAAAATAAACATGCAAAACAAGTATTAGTACTTAGATTATACAATAAGCAAGTACTAAAAACTAAATAAGCACAAAAAATAAGTTTAATCAGTAAAAATATTCATAAAATTCAAAAGAGACTTCCACTCGAAAATATGGAAAATTAGGAATTTTTTTGAGGTGCACGAGTGGTGTTGTTCATATTCCTCGTGATTTCGACGAGGAAAAAGAATACCCTAGCTACTCAATTCATCTCCCAAAACTCCAAAACGCTATAAATTCAACCTAACAACACTCTAGATGTATAAATCCTAATATAATCCTCCAATTCCACAATAAAAGACATTCAATCACAAAAACATACAAAAACAAACATACAGTTAACTAATTAATACCTAAACAATTCAAGAAACTCAAAAAAATAAAAATAATTTAAGAAAATTTACCTTGCTGGTGGAGGAGCAGGATTGAGTTTCTTTATCATGGATGAGGAAAAGATTGTCGGAGGAAAAGGATGACGCAAAGAGAAGCTACGTCTCTAGAGTTAGAACAAGGTAACCGGAAATTATAGAAAAAGAAAAAAAGAAAGAATTGATAGAGCCTTGGTCAATGGCCCCTAGGATGAGGATTACTCAAAATCTTTTGCCCATTTTGACCCTCCCTGTACCTCCGACCACATCCCCATCATCCTCTACCTCGACACTCGTATTAAATATTTCAATATGTGGCAATATCACCAAAACTTCCAAAGCATGGTTTCCACTAGATGAAACCTTCCCTGCAATAATGACCCTAGGAAAGTCATGGTTATTAAGCTTGCCAGACTTATTCTATCTCTTGACTCCCTTAATAAAAGGGAATTTAATAACATTAGTCACAAAGTTGAGGAGGCCCAATCTGCCCTTGCCCATGCATCATAAACCTGGTGTTAAACCCATGCAATAACTCTCTTCTCTCCGATGAGAGGTTCGCGGCCAAAACATTTATCTATTTTAGCCGCGCTCAGGAATCCTTCCTCAAGTAAAAATCTAAAGAATCGTGGCTAAAACTTGAAGATAAAAATTCCAAATTCTTCCATAATAGTCACCGGGCGCGACGGGCCCGTAACAAGATTCTCTCTATCACCACCTCGGATGGCTCCGCCAGCTTCAACCCTAAAATTATTTCTACCACCTTTTTAAACCAATTCCACAAGCTCATGGGCTCTCCAAGCCCAAGTACCTACCTTGGTCATCAATGAATCAAATATCTTATCAACACCTCGGTCTCCTATATCCATAAATCGGAGATGATAAAGCCTGCCACTGATGATGAAATTAAAGCTGCCATTTTTTACATTGATAGTGATAAAGCCCCTGGGCCCGACGGGTTTAACACCAGTTTTTTCAAATCCTACTTGTCTATTGTTGGGCAAGATGTTTGCGCGGGTGTCAGACATTTTTTCCAAAAAGGGAAAATGAACCCCGATTGGAATAAAACCCTTATTGCGCTCATCCCCAAGTCTGAATCCCCATCATCTCCATCCGATTTCAGACCCATATCCAGCTGCAATGCTGTTTATAAATCTATCTCAAAAATCATTGCAAAAAAATCGACCTTGCCCTTCCCTCCCTGATCGACCCTTCCCAGTCGGCGTTCGTGCATGGGCGCTCTATCGCTGACAACATCCTTCTCACCCAAGACTTTATGCATGACTATCAAACCAATCGCAATGGGCTAATATGCTCTCTTTAGATTGATCTCATGAAATCTTTTAATAATATCATATGGGAATTTGTTCTGGACATTCTCTTAGCCATGCATTTTCCAATTGCTATGTTAAACTGGATTATCCAATGTATCAATACTCCTTTCTTTGCTGTCTGCATTAATAGTAAACCTATTAGCTTCTTCTTCCCGGGGGGGGGGGGGGGAATTGACTCAGACAAGGAGATCCCCTCTCCCTTATATCTTTGTTATTGCATGCAGGTCCTCTCAAGAATCCTTCGAGAGAAGAGCCAAGACCCTTCCTTCGATTTCCACTGGAAATGCCACACGCTAAAGATTATCAACCTTTTCTTTTGGAGGACCTCATGCTATTCAGCAGAGCCAACGTACATTTCATCAACCTAATCCATAAAGGCTTGATGGAATTTGTTGCTCTTTCAGGCCTTCAGCTTAACCCAAACAAAAGTCAAATATAATTCTCAAGGACCCCTCAAAGCATAAGGGATGCTATTTTGAACCTCTTCGGCTTCAATAAGGGCTCTTTATCGGTTAGATACCTTAGAGTCCCGCTCATCACCTCCAGACTCACCTACAATGACTGGAGACCTTTTTTTTCTCAAAGTCACTAACCGAATAAACTCGTGGACGTCTAAGAAATTCTCTTATGCGGGTAGGCTTCAACTTATTAAATCAGTTCTCTTCGCATGTCATGCTTACTGGTTGTCAATCTTCATCCTTCCGGTTAGAGTCCTGAACGAGCTATCTTAACTTCTTTGTTGCTTCCTCTGGTCAGGTTTCGAGATGAAAATATCTGGGGCTAAGATTGTTTGGGATAAGCTTACTTTGCCCACAGATGAGGGTGGCCTTGGGATCCCAAACCTAAAAATTTGGAATCAGACGGCTGCCCTTAAGCTTTTCTGGTCTATTTTAACCAAATATAAAAATTCTATATGGACACAATGGATTCTCAAAGAGAAAATCAAAAGTAAAAAACCTTTGGACTCTTCTTACCCCCTCCAATGCCAATTGGAGTTGGAGAAAGATTTTAAAGCTTAGCAATCAAACTGCAAGGCTTTACAAGGTTCAGGTTGGAAACGATAATCCCATCTATCTGGTTTGATCATTGGCTTTTTCCAACTTTCTTTATTAACCGATTTAGAAATAATATTAAAATCTTGCTCGATTATGGAATTGAGTTGCAGACCTCTACTGCAACGATAGATAGGTCTGGTACATGCACGCTAAGCCGCCAATCGACATATGTAATCCCAACTAACCGAAATCAGAAAATCTCTGAGTACTCTCTTTCCTGCCTCAGACACCAACAATATCTTCCTCTGGATCCCAAATAAGTCAAAACCACATTTCACTATCAGTAGCACTTACACTGCCCTCAAACTTGCAAGGGACAAAGTTACATGGGCTTCCCTGATCTGGAATAAATACTCTATCCCCAGACACTCATTTATCACCTGGTTGGCTATCCATAACAAACACACTACTCGGGATAAGCTTGTTGGTTGGGGTCTTGACTCCCATCCTAAGTGCGTTCTCTACTCCAATAGCCCAGAAACTCTCGAACACCTCCTGGTTCTATGCCCCTTTTCTACCGTTATTCGGAGAATTTACCATGAAATCTCCTCATTAATTCCACCCCCTCGTCATGGGACTCCTGGCTTGATGATGCGAGTACTTGGAACTCTTCCAATAACAGATTGGGTTTCATTTGGTGAACTAACTTCTGTTCAACCATCTACTACATCTGGTCTGAAAAAAACGCCAGAATCTTCAAAAACAAGCATGCACTAGGCTCGAACATCGCTCACCATGTTTTATCGGACCTTCGATACCGTTACCATGGCACGAAGGTCAACTTTTCCTTGTAATTAGTTTAAGTTTCGACTATATCTACCTAATTAAAGATCAGCTTATCTTTGTAACCAGGCTTCTCGTGCTCTAAGACCTCCTGTAACATTTATATATATATATATATATATATATATATATATATTACAGCTTTTTATACTAAAAAAAAGAAAAAAAGAGAAGCTGAATTCTTTTTTTCAAAAACCATGTATTTAAGAAAAAAATGGATGGGTAATAATACCTACAATGTTTTTATATACTCGTAATAATATATTTTTACCGGCTAAAGATTCATGTCAAGTCACTAGTGTATAACACATGTTGTATCCGTGCCACTAACTTTCCTCCGTCCTCAAAACGAGTCATTTGTGTTTCAGATAGCTGCATTTTTACCACTGGTGTGTGCAAAAGCACAGAAAGCTAACATGTGGCACCCCCAATGTACACAACTCTCTTACATATACAATCACTCGTATTTCCTTTCCAAAAATACCCCTATTCAGTTTGACCCCTTTGCTTTTAACTTTTTAACTTTTTAACTTTTTAACTTTTTAACTTTTTAACTTTTTAACTTTTTAACTTTTTAACTTTTTAACTTTTTAACTCTAACTTTTTACTGTAATTTTTAATTTTTTACTGACCCATTTAAATTTTTACCCATACTACTGTAATTACCCACTGTTAAACCTAGCCCATCCCATTTACCCCATATATATGCTTCTTCATTTGCTTTGAAACCCTATTTTCCCACATTCACCATAGCTTCCTTCAAGACTTCTGTAATACCCTAATTCCCTTCTTCACCTAACCACCTTCTTCAAACCCCTAATAATGTCCTCCTCCTCTTGTACATCAAAACAACCATCTACATTAGGGTTTTGCGAATGTGGGCTACCAAGCATAACAAAAACGGTTTGGACAGTCCCAAATCATGGCAGAAGATTCAGTAGATGTTGTAATTTCAGGGTAAGTTTTATTTTACAATGAAGCAGAATGTTTTTAGCTTCAATGGTTACTCTATTACTCTATTTCTTCTCCTCTTAACCGATTTTTGTTTATTAGAAAGGTCAGTACTGCAAATAATTTAGATGGATCGATCCAATTGTTAACAGTAGGTCACAGACCGTGATTAACGGTCTATTGAAGCAACGTGGAAAGATGGAAGCTGGAATTCAAAGAAAGAATTGGATAATTAGGGTTCTATGTGTATGTCTAGTTTTTCGTTTGTTGGTAATTGTCTGTTTTTAGTCTATGTATTTAAAGAATTTTGTATCAGGTGTAGGTAATATAATTTGTATGTCTCCTGGATTATGAAATTTAATTTCAATTATGATGTTTGAAATTTGAATTAATTTTTGTGTGTTGAACTGAATTATGATAGAAAAGCTTGTAGTTCTTGTTTTGTGTATTGATTTTTGTGGTGATGAATTCTGTTAGGAATGTATTTAACGTAAGTAAATGCAGCTTAAAACCAGACACATATCATTAGTGAGGGACATAATTCAGTGGTTGTTAAAAGCATTAACTAACAGCAAATGAATGGTATTCATTTTACAACCAAACTGCAAGCTAAATTTTTATACATTAATCAACAACATCAACAAAGCAGTTAATGAGTACACAAATTTAGTCTTGAAATTATATGGTTATTAAATAAACAATGAAATAAAGTCTTGAGTGCTTAAACAACAACATACAACACTTTCAAATACATAAACCATAAATTGTGCTTGTGCATAACATACAACACATTACAAAAAAAAACCTAGAACATGGGCAGTCTACACAGATCATCCTTCAACATACCTACACCCCTTTCAAAAAACACACATCTAGCACAAGCACAGACCTACACCCAGCATCAAACCCCTTTTCAACCCCTCTATACACACATAAATTTTTTCAAACTTTGAATCATTGCATTTAACAACCACCGTAGTCCCTAGGGTGGTTCGTATAAGCTCCTCACCATACTATCTGATGAGTCCGAATTCGGAGTGCTCCCCGGAAGGGCATCCCAAAGTAAATCTCTCCGTAAACCGGACAGGCTCCAAGAGCTTAATTCGGACAGGACTTTTGAACCGGGCAGATGACTTCGAACACTGCAAATCTAAAGCAGTTCGAACTATGACTAAAGTACTAAAAAACCTAAACACTATCTGACTAAGCTACCTGCCCATCTGCTTAAAACTCATGGGTCTTTAAACATGACCCGGGTCCATTAAACTTGACCCGAAAGCCCATAAGGGCCCAAACTACATACTATAAATACCCAACCACCAGCATTAACTATGGGTAACAAAAATTGACTGCTGCCAAGCTGCTCAATTCTCTCTCCACATTAAAAGCACTTTGAAACACCCTTAAACTCACACACACCACCGTGAAACACCCTCACGCCGCCTTAAAACTCCACTTGAAATTACCAGCCTACCCTCAGGCTACTTTTATCCTCACCAAATTGGCGACCACAGTGGGAGGCGACGGTGCCTGAATCCAGTATTCAAAACCAAGTAAAGAAATTCTGTCCGAATGAATCCGGATAATCCAGAGCTTCCACCAGCTTTGCTCGAAGTGGTGGAAGAGAATGATGAGTATACTGTCCAAGAGCGCGACAGGTTAAAACTTGAGATAGAAGCCCTGAGGGCTGAAAAGGCCAAGATGGGCATGAAAAAGAAATCCAAAGCATCAGCTGCTCACCACACTGATAACCCAAGGGAGCATGAGGTTTCCAAAACTCATGTGAGCACTAAGAAGACGCATGCCAGCTCTAAAAAGTCTCACCGGTCCAAGCCTGTGGAGAGTTCTGACTCGAGTTCAGAGTCTTCGGACAGCTCTTCGGATAGTGAGGGAAATGAAAAGTCCTTGTCCTCTAGTAGTGATGAGGGACGAACCAAGAAGAAACAAAAGCAAGTTAAAAAGTATTCCAGAAAAAGAGATCACCGTGGAAGAATGAAAAGACATATTGGAAAAGGGTCATCTCACCACCGGAGGTATACGGACAAGATGCTGATGGATCCTTTTGCCTTCCATGATGAGCCAGGTATCTTTGCAACTCCTAATGAGGATACCGTGTTCAGTCGTGGAAGGAATTGGAGGCAGTCTCCACTGTCTTCTAAAATTCTATCCGGAAACCTCCCCAAGAGGTTTGATAGCACCAAGATGGAGAAGTACGATGGCAGTACTGATCCGGACAATCATCTGGAGCAATTCAAGAACTTCATGATGAACTTTGATGATGATGATAAACTACTCTGTAGGGCATTCTCCCAATCCTTCACGGGGAGTGCTCTGAAATGGTACAACAGCCTGCCTCAGGGTTGTATTAAAGACTTTGATACTTTTTGGGTGGCTTTTCGGAGGCAATTCGTGGGGAGTAAGGAGCTGAAGGGCAATGGAGACACAATAATCCATTGTGCCCAAGAGCCAAATGAGTCGTTAAAGGAGTACATAAGTCGTTTTGTAAACACAAAGAATGGGTTGGCTGATTGCTTTGAACAGGTAGCAATAGCATCCCTGAGACAAGGTTTGAACCCAGGCAACCTGGCCGACTCGGTGACCAGGAAGAAAGCCATGACCTGGGGAGGATTGCTGAACCAAGTTGGCAAGCAAATAAATGTTGATGAAACGAAAAAGACCAGGGTGCACAGACAAGTGAGATCCACCCCGGTGGCACCAACTCCAAATCAAAACCAGTCCGGGAACAAAGCAAGAGAAACCGGACAGGGGCATGGAAGGGGAAAGGCTCAGTCTCAACCAGCTTCTCCTGCACAAAGTCAACAGTCTAGAAACAAAAGAGGGCCGTGGGTCCAACCGGAGTGGTTTGCAGAGCTCAAAGAAAGTGTGGCAACCATTTTCGAGAAAACAAAAGATGAAGTACACTACCGGAGACCGGAAATCTTGCAGTCTCCCAGAGAACATCGAAATAATTCCTTTTGCCAATACCATAATGATATTGGCCATACCACCGATGATTGCATAGCGTTGAAACAAGAAGTGCAGAACTTGATTGAAAGAGGAAAGTTGGGTGCATACGTTAAAAGAAGAGGAGGCAACAGGCCTGACAACACTCATAGGGTTGGTCCAAGCAACGCTGCCCCGGAGGGGGCTATGATCATAGTTGAAAGATTTGACGTGGAGTCCGAGTATTTGGATCCTGATCCAACCAGAAACAGAGTGGGTACTATTGAGGAGCGTTCTAGATCAGTCTCCGGGCTCATTAAATTCTTCGAGTCGCTGACAATCTTCGGAGGGGACACTATGACAGCTCCTACTACTTCTTCAAGAAAAAGGCATGTTCATAATTTGGCTTCCCAGCTAGAAGGAGGCATGATATCCTATCAATCTCCAAACTCATTCCCATTCATAGTTTTCGATGAGGATGATTTGAGAGATATTGTTAGCCCTCATGAGGATGCTGTTGTCATAGGAGCATCTATAGGGGGCAATGAGATAAGGCGAATTTTGGTGGATACTGGAAGCTCTGCTAATATCCTTTTTCTAAACACTTACAAGAAAATGAGAAATCCAGCTGTGATACAAAAGTCGGACAGATCAATCGTGGGCTTCACGGGCAGCTTAGCCGATGTGATCGTGGAGTTTGAAGAAGAAGTGTTGTTGGGCAGGGGCCCTTTCAAGAAAATGGTTAGAATACTCTTCATTGTGGTGGATTGTCCCACCTGTTACAATGCTATTCTAGGGAGATCTTGGCTCTCTAGGATGCATGCAGTGGCTTCGACAGTCCATCAGTGTCTGAAATATGCTGTTCAGGGGCAGGTTGGGGTTGTCCGGAGCAGCCAAAAAGTTGCAAGAGAATGTTATGCCACTGCCTTGGCTCCACGAACGCTGGGGGCAGTCCGTATAAATGACCAATAGCAGTTTGAGGGCCTTTCTGGGGGTGAGGGTGAAATTGATGACCCCAGAGAGACCCCCGGAGTGTTGATCCCAGTTGAGGAGGTTGAAACACACTGCTTAGAAGAAGGAAAAAATGTCAAGATAGGATCCAAAATGCCACCGATGTTGAAAGAAGGAATGTTGAAATTCTTGAAAGACCATCAGCATGTTTTTGCTTGGTGCAATGCTGATGTTACTGGAGTTCCGTCAGAGGTGATTTCCCATCACCTATCAGTCCGGAGGGATGTGGCACCAGTGGTACAAAAAAGGAGAGCTTTCTCAAAAGAAAAGGCTGATGTCATTGTACAGGAGGTTGACAGACTCACAAAGATGGGGCACATTAAAGAATCTCAGTACCCTTTGTGGACTGCCAATCCTGTCTTGGTAAAAAAGAAGAATGGTAAATGGCGTATGTGCATTGATTTCACAGACCTCAATCGAGCTTGCCCAAAAGACTTGTATCCGGTTCCCCGGATAGATCAGTTAGTAGACTCTACTTCAGGGAACAAGCTACTCTCCTTCATGGATGCATTCTCCGGATACAATCAGATCCAGGTGGATCCAAAAGATCAAGAGCATACCACTTTTGTCACTGATAGAGGTTTACACTGCTACAAGGTGATGCCCTTTGGTTTGAAAAATGCCGGGGCTACTTATCAAAGGTTGGTCAATAAGGCATTTGCTGATCAAATTGGAAGAAATATGGAGGTTTACATTGACGATATGATGGTGAAAAGCGTGGATGAGCAGTTGCACTTGTCCGACCTCCAAGAGACTTTTGCCAACTTGGCCAAAGTGAATTTAAAATTAAACCCTGAAAAATGTGTGTTTGGAGTGCAGCCCGGGAAGTTCTTAGGGTATATCATAAGTGAGCATGGAATACAGCCCGACCCGGACCAACTCAATGCGTTGTTCCAAATGGAGCCTCCTCGAAACATTAAAGAAGTGCAGCGTTTAACGGGGAGGTTGGCAGCCTTGAACAGATTCATCTCCAGGTCTTCGAACAGATGTGCTCCATTCTTTCAAACCTTGAAGGGTGCAAAGGGGTTTGAATGGACACCACAGTGTGATGAGGCATTCAATGAAATCAAGAAGCATATGTCCTCTCCCAAGACCTTGTTTAAACCAGTCGATGGGGAGACTCTTTTTGTATATCTGGCTGTTTCAAGTTGTGCCATCAGTGCTGTATTGGTAAGGGAGGTTGATGGGTATCCTCACCTAGTGTACTACATCAGCAAAAGCTTGATTGATGCTGAGAGGCGTTACTTGAAACTTGAAAAACTAGCTTTGGCTTTGGTGATAGCTGCAAGAAAAATGAGGCCCTACTTCCAGGCTCATCCTATCGTTGTCCGGACATCTTTCCCTTTAAATAATGTCCTTCAAAAAGCAGACATTTCGAGCAGAATGACAAAGTGGTCAGTAGAGTTGGGGGACTTCGACATAGACTTCGCTCCCCGGACAGCAGTAAAAGCTCAAGCTGTGGCTGACTTTCTAGTTGAGTTCCATTCTGATAGGGATTCAGAACAACCTACTGATTCAAAAGACAAAAAAGTGTGGATTGTCCGAACAGACGGAGGATCTAGTACCATGGGATCTGGGGCAGGAATATGTCTCACTTCCCCCTATGGGGACAACATGTTCCAGGCTATTTGTTTTGCTTTCAGGGCATCCAATAATGAGTCCGAATACGAAGCAGCTATAGCTGGGTTAAAATTGGCATACATCTGTGGGGCAAAAAGGGTCAAGCTACTAAGTGACTCCCAATTGCTTGTCCACCATGCTCTAGGCCTGTCAGAGGCTAGAAAGGAGCAGTTGGTCAAGTATTTACTCCTCTTGAAAAATGAGGCCTTGAAATTTAAAGCTGTTGTCTATGAGCACATTCCCCGGACAGAGAATGAGCTAGCAGACTCATTGGCAACAATAGCGTATACGGAGTCCTATCCATGGATCCATGTGCTCGAAAGCCCTTCTATTCAACTTGATGAGGGTGAAAAAGAGGAAGTCTTTGAAATACAAGTAAACCGGCCTCAAGACTGGAGTTCTCCTCTTATGCAATATCTGTCCGATGGCATCGTGCCCTTGGATAAATCACAAGCCAGAACATTGAAACACAGGGCTCGTGGTTTCGTTATGATTAGAGAAGTCTTGTACAAAAAGTCCTATAGCAAACCTCTCCTACGCTGTTTAGGGGATCATGAGTCACAAATGGTTCTCTCTAAATTGCATGATGGTGAGGGATCGACCCATTGTGGATTTAGAGCTTTGACAAGAAGAGTGCTTCTCTCCGGATATTATTGGCCATCAATTATGAAAGATGCTAAGGAGCTGGTCAGGAGGTGTGACCCATGTCAGAGGTACAACAATGAAATTCATGTACCAGCCATTCCTTTGGAATCAATTTCTGAGCCCATCCCTTTTGCTCGATGGGGATTGGACTTAGTTGGGCCTCTCCCTATGGCGTCCGGAGGGCGTAAAACCATAATTGTAGCCATTGACTACTTCTCGAAATGGATAGAAGCAGCCCCCTTGGCAGGGACAACATCAAAAGCTATTATAAAATTCATTCTGTCCAACATATGTTGCAGATTTGGTGTCCCCCTGAAAATAACAACAAACAATGGGCCACAGTTTGATAATAGAGAGATGGAGAGCTTCTGTGCCTCAAGGGGTATTCAGCACTGCTTTTCTTCACCTTTCCACCCACAGGCCAATGGGCAAGTTGAGGTGGCTAATAGAACAATACTATCCGGTTTAAAGAAAAACTTAGAAGGGGCTGCTGGAAAGTGGCCTAGTTATCTACAAGAAGTCCTGTGGGCCTACCGAACAACACCTGGGGCTGCAACACGAGAATCCCCCTTTGCCTTGGTCTATGGGATGGATGCAGTAGCTCCCATAGAGAAGACACTCCCCTCCTTTCGTGTTCATAACTTCTCCGGACAGGCTAATGAGATGACAATTAGAAATCAACTTGATTTAATTGAAGAAATGCGGGTAAAAGCTCATCTTAGAATGGCACACTATCAAGGCTTGATGAGAAGCAGGTTTGCTTCTAAAGTTAAAAGAAGGGATTTTCAACCAGGGGATAAAGTATTGAGAAAAGTTTTCTTGCACACCAAGGAAAAGCTCTTCGGAAAGCTGGCCCCAACTTGGGAGGGTCCGTATACTGTGGTTGAAAGAATCAAGCCTGGGACATACTGGTTGGAAGACAAAGATGGCAGGGTTTTAACTCACCCTTAGAATATTGAACACCTTCGAATGTACTTGGAATAAAGCTTATGTAAATATTTACTTATTTAAACATCCATGTAAATATTTGGGGGCATACCGCTTCCTCTCTTCGGCGCCGCGGAGAGCTTTCAATAAAACTTGATGCCTTCTTCAATAATTTTCTAAGTTTTTGCAAAATTATGTTGCTTGTCATACTACCCGGACTGAAAGGTCTGAAGGCTACTTAAATTCTAGCCAGAGAGACTAAACACTCTCACAGTACAATAACTCAAAGCTACTTAAATTCTAGCTGTCTAAAGTAAGACAAATAATAAAATAAGAAGATGGTTGAGTAAAATAAAAGCATTCATTCAACAATTTAAAGTTGCCTTGGCCTTCCAAGCACTTTTTGAACAAGTTTGAGCATAGTACAAAAATCTGTCCGAATAATACGGACACCATCACAAAAAAGGTGCCTTGGCCTTCCAAGGACTTTGGTTCAAACGAAAGATAAACAAAACAAATTATAAATTAAGGTTGAGCCTTTGAAGATGGCTCACCCTCATCCTTTTTCTTGCCCTTGATATCGCTCTTCTCCTCGACAATCTTCTTACCCTTGGGGTCAATCTCTTCCTCACCTGGACTCTCTCCGGTTTCCTCTTCATCACCGGACGAGGACACATCAGTATACCCTTCATCAACCATGGTCCAGTATGGGAGATCATCGTCATCTACATAGCGCCATAAGTCCCCTAGTCTCCTCTTCGGGAACTTCTCGTGAAACAGGAGGACCATATCGGACTTCACTTTTTCAATCATTAATTCTTCACTCCGTATCATCTCCCTGGCATAAGCGTTGATTTTGGCCTTGATCATGGCCTCTTGATCCTTCACCAAAGCATCTTTCTCTTCAACAACCCGGTTTACTGCATTCTCTAAATCAAGTTTGTCAGTGGTCAGATTGGTGACAAGCTTCTCCTTTGCTGCAGTTTCTCCTCTTGAGGCTGTCAAGTCCTTCTCCAGTCCGGACAGCTTAGCCCGGAGATCTTTTACGGTCTCTTCTAAAGAAGCAACCTTTGTGTTGCTTTCATTTTGATTCTTCTTTAGCTGTTCGTTCGACTCCTTAAGCAAATCAACCTTAGTAGCAGCAGTCCTGAGGTCATCAGACAGCTTCTCCTTCTCAGACTTGAGGTCCTTGATGGTGGTTGCCTGACTTCGGACTTGCCTTTCCAAAGTAAGTACTGGCTGCACGTTGCTAAGGAGGGAATGGGCTATAACGTCCCTCTCACTGGAAACCATAAAAGTCCTGCCATTGAAATTCACTGTGTTGGAACTACTTGGGGGAACATATGGCCCTGCAAATTCATCTCTTGACAGGCCAAGGAAATAATCACCTAGTTCGCCAAGGCCGGTGACGTCCACTTCATCCATGTTAATCTCTCCCCTTTCGACCTCATCAGTATGGAATTCCATTGGAATCCCTTCATTAAGATTCCCTGGGATCTCTTCGGCTAGCGTCGGATCGGTTGGGAAAGTGGGCTCCGGATCCCGGAGAGCGAGCTATTCTCCTTGGGAAGTCTTTTTCTTTTTGACTTCCCTGTCAGCACTATCACTTGCTTGCTTACGAGCCCGTTTGGAAGCCCTTGAAGGTTTTGGGGGATTCACTCCTTGTTTCTCGCTCTCTTGTTCTACCACCTGTAGGAGGTTTGCATCAACTTGAGCCTGGGCTGGCACCTCTGTGTTTGTTGGGGCCTCTTTCTCAGTATCCTCTGCTACTTTCCTGCCTTTCTTCTTTTTTCCCTTCATTTTACTTGGGGCTTTGGCCCGGGCAGGAAGGAAGAGGGTCCCATCCAATTCATGAGACCTTCTCAGCACGACATCTTCATCAGGTGGGGTGGAGAACTCCTCCCAAGTTAAGTCTCTTCGACCTGTGGTGTTCCACAGGTGAGACCTTGCTAGGTTCCCAGGAGTGAAGGCTTTATGAAACCGGTTCTCCCAGTTCTCTGCGGCCCAAGCGTTGAGCTTGCCACAGGTGACCTGTCCGGCCTTCAGATAGTCCCCGAACTCCTTTGGCAGCTCTGACAAAACAAAAGAAAAACTGATTAGTATAAACTTAAGTAAAAGAGAGGTTCGAACAGAAACTTAGAATAAAAACTTACGATCGCTTCTCCATCTACTTCGAAGAAGGCTAGGATTCTCCCCGGTTTTGATTTTCTTGCCATTTTCCCATGAGCCACTGACAAATAAGAACTGGCTCCTCCATTTGCTCTCCGACTCCAGGAGATCATCGACAGCTTTAAGATCATTCCCCATGTTGAAATGGTAGAAGGGGAACTGATGGTGTTTGCACAAGTTAGCCACAGCTGCAAACTCTTCCATAGGAAGAGGAATTCCGGATAGCCTAGACGCCATAATACATGACATCAAGGTGTACCAACCGTTGGGGCTTAGCTGTGTTGGACATAGCTTGACCAAATGAAAATAGCGCACTATCTCTGGGTCCAGTGGGAACCTAAGTCCCCAATTGAATAGCTCCGTAAAGAAGACTATCTCATTTCTTTTGCAGTCCATCGGGGTCTCTGGATCGATGGGAATTCGAATCTTTACATTCTCAGGGATCCCCCACTTAGTACGCAGTCGTCCCAGATCTTTAGTATGGATGAACGCATACTTGGTCTTTAACAGAGATAAAAGATATTTGAACTCCACCTTGTGAAAGCAGGGCCCTACTCTCCCTTCGAGGCTCTCCGGCAGGTCCGGACGCCTCAGATACAAGTCTTCTTTGCCCTTCTTGGCAACAACGATAGCAGTTTCAACCTGTCCGGAGGACTCGGACTCAAATCTAACCTCCTCAGTGGAGTCCTCCATCCTCTCTTCCATTATTGTTAGGGGAGCTTCTGTAGAAACAGCCCAGGGAGGGATGAAGCTTGGCACAGCTAATCCACCGGACTGTTGGCTCTCCGAATGTTTTCGACTTACCACCTCAGTTTGAGTTTCTGAGGTTGAAGTTTCTTTGGGAGGTAGAGGACTGCTAGCCCCCGGACCGGCCGGCCTTTCCCGGAGAGTCCTAATAGTTGCCCCGGACCCTGATTCGCTAGTATTTTTGGAAGAAAGCCCTTTAACCAACCTACTTGGCCTTTTCATGATTAATTTGTCTAGGGAGTGGTCAGAATCGGACCCCATAGCAATAAAAGATGATTTTTTCCTAACACTGGTGACAGTGACCCCCGGCTCGACAATAGGAATCGACTCTTGAACTGAAGAGCCAGATACTATGGGAGAGAGTGTTGATTGAAAGAGTTTCCTAGGTTTTGTACCTTTAGAAGAAGATGAACCTCTGTCAGATTCTTCGATTGAAGGGGCTGGTTTCTCGACAGGCGACGCTGGAAGCCCTGCTGCAAGTCTCTTTTCTTTTTCAACTCTTTGAGCTTTCTCCAATTCTGAGAGGTTAAGCCAACCGCCCTTAATCAGTGCTGTTCTTGCTGTGAACATAAACAACTAAGGAAATTTTGAAGTTTTAGAGAGATAAAGCTTTGGGTAAAATGGCAAAGTGAAAGAGATAGTGAGACTGTGAAAAGTGAAAAGAATTTATAGTAAATGTGAAAAACGGGTTTGATTCCTAGGAGAATCCGAAAAGTTGGGTAATGATTAAAAGACGGCGCTGATGTCATTTATGGCATTTAAAAGAGGCAACTTGTTCGAGAAAGTGGTGCAACTTTCAAGGAGAAAAAATGGCTAAAGTGACCAACCAGAGAGTGACACGTGTCCCACTAACTCTGACAAGAACCGTTTGGAATTCGTAACGTTTGGTCTGTCCGGTTCTGTTCTCAACTCTCTCCGAATTGATAAACCACTTCCTGAATCGGACTGTTTTTCAGTTATTTGACAAGGATACTTGTTCAAATACCTAAAAAAGGGGCTCCTGATGAGTCCGAATTCGGAGTGCTCCCCGGAAGGGCATCCCAAAGTAAATCTCTCCGTAAACCGGACAGGCTCCAAGAGCTTAATTCGGACAGGACTTTTGAACCGGGCAGATGACTTCGAACACTGCAAATCTAAAGCAGTTCGAACTATGACTAAAGTACTAAAAAACCTAAACACTATTTGACTAAGCTATCTGCCCATCTGCTTAAAACTCATGGGTCTTTAAACATGACCCGGGTCCATTAAACTTGACCCGAAAGCCCATAAGGGCCCAAACTACATACTATAAATACCCAACCACCAGCATTAACTATGGGTAACAAAAATTGACTGCTGCCAAGCTGCTCAATTCTCTCTCCACATTAAAAGCACTTTGAAACACCCTTAAACTCACACACACCACCGTGAAACACCCTCACGCCGCCTTAAAACTCCACTTGAAATTACCAGCCTACCCTCAGGCTACTTTTATCCTCACCACTATCGAAGCTTCATGTACTGAATCCTCTCATCACCAAGGATCATATTTAGCGCTTTCGACTTTGCACGGTACGTCTTTGCTCTAGTGATCTTCACAAAAAAATCCTTGGCCAACTCAGCCATTAAACTCTTGACAGACCAGTCGGGATCAGCTTGCCACTGCCTTAGATAATGTTTTGCTATCCACTGCACGTTGACGAATCTGTTAAGGTGAGTGGGAACACAAGTGTGGTTGTCATTGGATGTCTTTCTCCTCCACACAGGTGCACAACCTTGGTTAGAAGCCCAGACAAACCATTTGCAGTTTAGCTTGTTGCATTTATAACTGCACCGCATCTTGTCATTCTTATAGACTTTTACACCACGACGTTGTTTAATGTTTTACTCTTTCACCACATCTTTCAAAGACTGTTTGGATGTAAATTTAACGCCTACTGCCAACTGAAGATACTTTAGTTCACTGGGTGGCCTGAAAGTTCTTATCTTTGGCTTGAATTTTTTGGGTCTGGTCATTCTCGGAGCGGTAGCTTCTTCTTCTTTTTCTGTATCGGGGCTGGTCAAATTGTCCGAGCTTATGAATTCTTCCTCAGTACTACATTCACTGTATACACTTCCATCAGAATATACCTCCTTATCGTCGCTTTCAGTTGGGCTATATTCATCTGGGTTGTAACTGTTGTCTACACTATCATCGCTATCACTATCCATCTGGCCAGGCTGTGGTGTGTGTTCCTGCATCTCGTCAAACTGCATCATGTTCACCCCAGAAAACAACGACGGTGTCAGGCCTTCTAGGCCATCTACTGCCTGTGAACCAACCTCAACATTACCACTTTCAGCTGTCTGTACACCCACCTCTATATTACAATTATCATCTGTACCACCAACTTGACCCCCATCTGCATCAACATGACCTAAACCAGCACCATCACCTGCATGTCCACCCTTAACTCGATCACCAGCAACATTACCATCACTATCAGCCTCTACTTCACCCTTAACTGCATCACCCTCTACTTGATCATCTACAACATCATCTGCACCCTCTACACTCTCACCCTTTACATCCCCCCCACCATCACCTTGCCTCTCTAAACCAGCATTGACATCAACATTTACATTCTCCCCTACCCTATCAACACTAACATCAACTGTAACACCAGCCTCTATACCATCCCCCTGACCCGCTAAACCATCATTCACAACAACATCCATACTATTCCCTACTCTATCAACATTAACACCAACTGTTACACCAACCTGTACATCATCAACGTCATACTTACCAACTAATCCATATGTTTCTCCAGAATCTTCTAGGCTATTATCTGCACCGTTTTTTTTGGAAGAACTCATCATACATTTCATCTATGAACGTTTCAAAAGCCTCATCGTAATCAGCCTCAATATTATTCTCAACATTACCAGCATTATTTTCAACACCATCAGCCTATATTGCACCCAAATCATTTTCAACCAACACATTTTCAACCAACACATTTTCAACCAACACATTTTCAACCAGATCAATTCCAACAAATTCATTTTCTACACCATCTCTACCCTGATTTAAACCATCATTTGTGCCCTGACCTAAACCAGTATCACTACCCTGTCCTAAACTAGCATCATGACCCTGTCCTAAACAAGCATCTCTACCCTGACCTAAACCATCATATGTACCATATCCTAAACCAGCATCACTACCCTGACCTAAACTACCATATGTACCGTGACCTAAACGAGCATCTCTACCCTGACCCAAACCAACATCTATAGGTTCACTCCTAGGTACAATGTTACTGGTGCCTTCTACGTCAACTGTAGGTACTGTATATGTAGGTACTGTCGGGTTTTTTTTGGATTTTCATAGGAGACACGATTTCTAAAGGAGGTGCCATATCTGAGTATATGGTCACTAACCTGTTTTCATCCAACTTTTGGGTGATCATGAATGCACCTGCGTCACTGTTTATTAGTTGGATTTTCTATCCAGGACCAGGGAGCTTGTAGCCAAACTGGTAGTGTCCACAAGTCCTCGTTGCATCGGCCAATGAGTGAATCTCATGTAGCTCGAGGATAGAAAACCTATCTGGGTTGATGAAATCGATAGTCGTTGATTTCCCTCCAACATACTTCAGAACCCCATTTCCTCTAAAATACCCATCATAATGGTAATCGATATAAAAAAGGTTTTATTTAACACCTGAAATTAAACAAAACACACATTATAACAAAGACACGCACCATGAATAGAAACTTAAAGTATAAATAACAAACTAAACGTAAACAGAGACCGTATTATGAAGCTTACCTTGGTATGAACTTTTAGCCATTGTAGCCCTAACCAAACCCTCGATTCGAGCTTGTTAGGGTTCGAAATTTAGGCGTCAGTAACTAATTAGGGTTCTCAAATAGAGGAAAGTAGTATACAATCCTAAGGTTTGACAGACACTGAGTGTTGACGACAACGAAGTAAGCTAGGGTTTCAGAGACAGTGAGTTAGTGAGAAGAATCAATGCTTGATGATGGAAATTGCAATTAACGGAGAGAGGGAGAGAGATGGTGAGTGACAGAGAGTGAATGGGAATACCGACGCTCGTTCTTTGAGCTTCCAGGAAATAGATTTGAGGGGGGGGGATTTAGGGTTGTAAAATTGAAGGAAATTCACAATTGGATCATAAAAAGAATTGGGTTAAAACAAAACGGGTCGAGTTATTCTTAATAAATGGGGCACAGTAAGCAAATGAGTTTAAGAGTGGATAATTACATTAGTATGAGGTAAAAATTTAAATGAATGAGTAAAAAATTAAAAGGGACAGTAAAAAATAAAAAAAGTTAAAAACAAAAAGGTCAAACTGAACATGGATATTTTTAGAAGAGAAATACGAGTGACCGTATATACAACAAAATTGTGGACATTAGAGGTGCCACGTGTCAGCTTTCTGTGCTTTTGCACGCGTCAGTGGCAAAAATACAACTATCGCAAACATAAATAATTTGTTTTGAGACGAAAAAAAGATAGTGGCACAAATGCAAAATGAGTTATAGACCTTCACTTGATTTGACAAAGTTTGTAGCCATTTTTAAGAGAAAGAGAAAGATAGTGTAGATGGGACTCATGTCATCCGATACTTGTATTACCATTGATTTTATTTTGGTATTAGTATACAAGTGACTTTGATTTTATTTTATTTAAAAATACTATATTACTCAAAAGCAAATATAAGAGTCCGTAAAAGACAAAATTAAAAGAAAAAGAAAAAAAGGATTTTTTTCTTCTCTCCAAGATCTGTTTTTTTCTTCAAATTATCCTTTTTTTATCTCCGATGGCAATGACCGGTCAAGCAGGTGTAGGCACTAATTCAATTAGTGCCGTAGTTGGTCGCAGGAAGTTCTCGGCTGCCTCTGGTTCAAGTACTTTATACGGCGATCTTCACATCGATGAGTTAATTCGAAGTGGTGGGAATGGATTGGACTTCATAAAGCGACGCGGTCTTTATTTTGCGCCTCGCAGCCTTCTTAGTTTCCAGAAAGCTACTGTAAAAACCCTTAGAAACCGAGAGGGGCTATGTGGGTTTGTCACGGCCGATGCGGGCAAGAGAAATTCTCGGCCTGCTATGCTTTATGGGGCACTATTGAACAAAAATGATGTTGCTTGTCACTCTGCTGGGCCAAATGTGTCGTGCGAAGGCACTTCTCAATCTCATGATGTTAATCTTAAAGACTCGCCTTCTGCTTCTGCTTCTGCTTCTTGCCAGTATGTGACTTGTTCCTCATAGATCTCTTTTATTTGTTCTTGGCTTATAATTATGATGAGTGGTAAAGCTATATACTTCACTTTATGTTTTAGGGTTTTAGCTTGATTACTACGGTATAAGTATAATCCTAATCATCCTCTCTGAACAGAACCCTGAAGCTACTTTCAGCTTCATGTTATCTTCCTCATCCTGACAAGGAAGAAACAGGCGGAGAGGATGCTCACTTTATATGTGCTGATGAACAAGCTATAGGTGTAGCAGATGGCGTAGGCGGTTGGGCAGATGTTGGTGTTAATGCTGGACTATATTCTCGTGAACTTCTGTCTCATTCGGTTATGGCAATCCAAGATGAGCCGAAGGGTTTCGTTAATCCATCCAGAGTATTGGAGAAGGCATATTCCAAGACCAAAGCCAAAGGTTCCTGCACAGCGTGCATCATTGCCCTTACAAATGAGGTGAGGTTTGTTATCATATATAGTTGTTTTAGATAGTGTTCTCCTTCAGAGCTAGAGCTAAGCCAGCTATTAGTCATAAATTCATAATGTGTGTAGGCTCAAATGGATACAATGGCAGAGCGAATTTGTGATCTGCTTCTTTGCTAGTCTTGTAGTAACAACTAAAACTGATCCAAACTGGCTTACCTGCCGTGCCAACTGCGCCAACCTGGCTTACCCTAGTTGTTCATCCTATATAATTTGCATTTCGGTATCTAAAAATAGAAGCAAAACTCAAAGTTTGACTATTTTATGCATAGGGACTACATGCAATTAATGTTGGGGACAGTGGGTTCGTAGTGATTAGAGATGAATCTACTCTCTTCCATTCACCGGTGCAGCAGCATGGATTCAATTTCCCCTATCAACTGGCGAACAACACTCAGAGTGATAAACCTAGCTCTGGTCAGGTTGGTTAATGCTCAAGCCTTCTCCAGTACATATACATATGAATGTTTTGTTCCAGTTGGATATTATGATATGCCTAGGAAAATAAAAGTTCGCTCGACGTCTTTTTCCTACGGTTATCTCTTCATTTGCATGAGAGGTAGGGTTGGATTAAAGCTGAGTCGGGCCAAATATCTGGCCTCGACTCGTGAACAAGAAAAGGTAACGGAATTTGCGCCCAACTCTTATTTGTTAGGCGTGGCCCAATTATTTCCCAACTACTCGATCTAGACTTGGGCTCGGCTTTTGAATTCGAGCTTGATCCCGATCCTGAACTGAGCCAGTGCATTACAAAAGTAATGACAATTATATTACTTGTATACTAAATAAATCATTACATTTAACGTATCTTGACATTACTCTAGCCGAGAATATTGATAATTATAATACTTTTATACAAAATGAACTATAAATGTATCATAGCTTACTAGTACTATCAGAACTAGAGCCCAGCCTACATGAGCTTGAATTCGGTATCGATTACGAGCTGCTCGAGAATAGCTTGTTAGTCATATGGATAATATTTTAGCTTGGCTCGAGAAGACATTCTTCAAGCCTATGCTGAAGTTGGAGCTCGGGCTAAAAAAATTATCGTAACTAGCTGAGCCCGGACCAAACTCTAACTCTATTTGTTTGTTAGCCACCCGTAATGAGTGATGAGATATAATGTTGGCTTGTTTCGAACCACTGTTTCTGAACGGCAGAAGCTCAATTTCGGTATGTCATTGTTTCTATAAATGTGCACATAAAAGGTTTGGTGTATCTTATGCTTCTTTTATCTCGGTCTCGCCATGCTACGATCTGAGATACTCTCGTGATATATGTCCTTGTGATGAGGTACTAAAACATACAATTTCCATGACCCAGATCGGACCTGGTTTGAAGTTGAATCTTTGTGGAAATTTTGAACTTTTGGATGTAACTTTATTTTATGTCCGACTTGGATTGATCACTTTCCAATACTCAAAATCTCATTAATTTGTGTCCAAATGAAAACAAACCCAGATCCGACCTGGATTATGATTTGGACCTTATTTTTTGTAAATCCATGCCTGTATCTGATTTTTTACAGATCAGACAATACGGGTCACAAACTCGAGCGATAATCTGTGGGTCTATATTCTCAGGTGTTCACCATCCCAGTTGCCAGAGGCGATGTTATTGTTGCCGGAACCGATGGGCTATTCGACAACTTGTTCAATAACGAGGTCACAGCTGTTGTCGTTCAAGCCTTAAGATCATCTTTAACCCCTCAAGCATTGGCCCAGAAGATTGCAGCGTTGGCACGTCTACGAGCACTGGACAAGAATCATCCGTCACCATTTTCGAAAGTGGCTCAAGAAGCTGGGTTTCGTTACTTTGGAGGAAAACTCGATGACATCACTGTTGTTGTCTCTTATGTAACTGATTGAATGTGTGATTGGTTCATGGTTGGGCAGATCAGGCTAGTCAGGGTTTTCTTTGCTGTTTTGATAGTTCGGTGTCAATATTTATAAGCTAAAAAGGTAGTTTCAAATAAAAACTAAATTGTTCACCTTCGGAGAAAAAGGGTGTGGTTTGCTTCAGTGCATTAACGAACAAGAGCTTTTACAATTGAAAGCAGTGTGGGTTGTGAAGATCTCCCGGATTCTGTGGTTTCGAAAATCGCTTCAAAAGAATATTCGAATTGAGGTTTGGAAATCACCTGATTATTTCCTTCCCGAGATTCAAATGCTTGAAGAAATGGTTCTTTGGATTTAACTAGTCTAGCTCTCCTTTCCTGTTGTCTCAAGGTGCTGCATGTACTATTTTCATTCAATCTGCTAGCTGTATTGGCGTGGTTCTCAACTGATTTAGATTCAAAGAAGTTTTGGTTCTTTGCTTGAGCTTGATTTCTGATTACTCCCAGATAGACTTGGGAGGAAAGCAAGTGTTTTGCATTGTTTTTAGCGCGTTTATTTCGGTTGAGTTTCTGTAAACCTAGCAAACTCGATTGTTTATAATATTTTTTACAAATAATTTTTTTAGTTTGATTAAAAAAATTATTATTATTTTTTAAAGTATTATATATTAATTTTCATAAAAAATTATTCTTTAGAAATGAATAATTTATTATATGTTTATTTATTAGATGCTTATAAATATGACGTCAATATATTTATAAATTTAATACTTTGTTATGTTTGTTTTACTTTTTCACGTTTATTTCAAACACATTATCTTTCTATTTATGTATTACGATTTGTTAAATCTTTTATTTTTTTTATTACGATTAATCATTTTATAGATATTTCACTTTTGAAGTTGAAATTTTAAATATTTTTGGTCATTTACCCTCGGCCAAACAATAACAAACAAATAAACATCATAACTTTTTTGTTGTATGTCAAAACATAAGTTTTAAAATAAAATCTTAAAAACCAACCATCGTTTACAAATTTATTTATGTTTTTTTACCAAGAGTCGATCCAATTTTGATATTAGAGAATCATATCGTCCATATGTCTGCACGTAGGAGTCGAATTTGTGTCTGAAGCGTTGAAATATGCATTATGTTATCCAAAGTTTTATCAGCCTCGATAATTTTGAATTTTGCGTAGGAAGACGATATCACTTTAAAAGTCTAACGAGTGATCATGTGAATCAATAGTAGGTTCTTATTGTGGCGCTCTTTATCTGGCCAAATAAATCGATCTTCTTTCTCATCACTGCATGAAAAAGAAAATGAGAGAAGGAAATGGGAATAGACACACTGATGAACCTCATCTAACACAACACACTAAGGAAAACCAATAAAACTATATAGTTGATCAACATATGGATCCACCAAACCCCTGGCACATCAGTCTGACGTCACCTCTGGGTCTAAAAACCTACCCATATAACTATAATTTTATCTTATCTATGGATCCAACAAACCTTCCTTATCTAAGATGAGACTGAATCCAAATAGAACCATCGTGTTGTTCCTGTTAACTCTTGAAATTATCCAGAGGAATTTACTATTACAGTTCAATTAATACAAGAGGGACAAACACAATGGATATAGAGTTCTCGAGCATCACATCAGACAATTTTAAAACAAAATGCTCAATTTTAGAGGAAAAAGTTAACTAGTTCTCGTTAGTCTCAAAGCGAGTTGAACCATCATGTTTAATCTATGACATTTCGAGATAGATCCCTTACATCATTCTACTAACTACTGTAGATATATATGCATCACTTCAAAACATTGTGGATGATCTTTCGAGACCAATTTATTGGAAACGATGACGGTGACTGCATCATCCACAACAAACATAATCTCGTCGAAAACCTTGAAAATATACACCAAACAGTTTGCTTGAATGAATAACAACAAGAAAATTTGCATCCATGAAGTAAAATTTCTCCTAAAAGATTAAAACACATAAGATATGAACGACTTAAAATTGATTGAAAAACATAACTTTATTTCATATATAATGTATAAAATATTATTTGATGTGAACTTTTTTTAATATTTTATATTATTTTTCTAACTTTTCACATACCTTAGCCTCTCCAAACGTTATATATTTTATAGAGTCTCCAATTCGGTGCCTCGTAGGTTGAATGTTCTCATTACTAAAACTTTATCATTTGACTTGTCTCTTACATGCCAGTTATATGTCCCTTTTCCAAATGGTCAAACTTCCATATATGTTTTTGACATTTCTCATTATGATATATACTTCTTTTATGGTTGTCAACCTAACTGACACACCATCTTTAAAGATACCATTATCATGGATACAATTTCTTAGGAATTGTTTAGTCGAGCTCAGAAACTAACCGAACCAACCCCACACATGCGGTTTTTTGTCGAGGTTCACTAATGAGAACCGGGGTCATTCAGGTTCTCCCTTATAATAAGGTTATATTAAGGAACCGAGACCCCTTTCTATCTTTGAGGTGACCTTTTCAAGATGGAAGTCTCGTTTAAAAAACTAAGACCTTTGTGTACTTTTGGTTAAGTTGACTCGATTTATTAAACATCAAGGGATCAACTAGACAACCAAGACATCTTGAAGATTTGACGCTCATTTGTTTAAAAAAAGGCTCAACTTGAAAATAAACATCTATTTAAATACTTTACACCGTTTGAGGTTGAGACCTCGTCTTATAAACCAAACTCTCTTTAAGGTCTTCACATGATCCCTGCTAGGTATAATATTTAGTTAAAAAACTCATATCTCTTTAAGTTTTTTTTCATTTGATCATTTTGAGGTAGATGTCTCAGTTAGAAAACTAAGCTCTCTTTAAGTTCTTCACTTGATCGCTTCAAGGTAGAGCTTAAGTTAATAAATTGAGATATTTTTAAGTACTCTAATTTAGTTCTTTCCAAATAAAGGTATCGCACCTACAAGTTTTCCAGTTGAGTTATTCTAAAAAGAGGGTTTGTTTTCCAATATAAGCTCTCTAAACACCTTCGAGTTGGCTTTTTTCAAAGTCAAAACTCGATTAAGGGTCCAAGCTCATTTTATACTTGTAGGTTATTTCTTATTCATGTTGAGGGTTCGATTAAGTGAACAAAGTACCTTTGAATATTATACATATCTTGTTCAATGTGTAGGGCTCAGGTAGGAAACCACGCTTCTTTTATGTCTTAGTTTGGTTCTTTCAATCATAAAGGTTTCACCCTCGACCTTTTCAAATTTTAAGGATAGATTAAGTGACTGTGGAACCTCTGTAACTTTAGATAGGTCATTTTCGAAAGCTGACACCTTGGTTAATAAATCGATATTCATTTCTTCTAAGTCTAGACTCGTGCGTTATAGGTCTTTGCAACCCACATGTCCCCTTATTGGTAAACTAATCTATCCTATTTTCATGTCGTATATGAAAATCCTCATATTTGTTATTTCTTTTCTTCAAGTAACTGGAGTATTATAATGTGAGTCTGTACACTTGTTTTATTATAATTTTATATCAATATTACAAGCTTCAATGTACCAAATCTATTATGTAAAAATCAGTAATTTAAAAGGTACACTTCAATAAATTTTTTAAATATGATTAGAATAAATATGGTCCTATTATTTATGTTAGTATAATAAGATTAGTCGTGTTATTTTTTTCAATGTAACGAATAGTGTTATTTCTGTTAGTATAACAAGAATTATCCAATTATGTTTGGGAATATAACAAGAATAATCTTGGAAGATTAAGTTAACCAACACATTTTATATTTCAATGTAATTTATATTTTTAAATTGTTGTATTTACTATCCATTGAATTTTAATCTTGTATAAATTCATTTCTCATGAATTTAAACATGTATAAAGTTATGTATAAACACATTGCATTTCCTTACAATTTTTTGAAATATAACTATGAGGTAACTCATAAAATATTAATTTTAGGAATAATATTAATCCTACTATTCCTAACTGTATAACAAGAATATTCGTGTTACTCTGGTCAATTAACAAGAATAGTCTTATTATTTTGTTCGATAATAATCTTGTTATTTTGTTCGATTAACAGGAATGACCAAGTTACTCATATAATTTTTTGAATTTAAAACTGAAATTAACATGAATAAGATTAAAATTACACATAGATAATTTCATTATTCATTTTAATTTTAGTTTTGTATCATTTTAGTTTAGTCGCTTAACAAGAATGATTAGATTATTTTGGTCGCTTAACATGAATAATTTTGTTATTCATACCAAAATAACAAAATTATTCTTATTTTTTCTAGTCACTTAACAAGAATAGTCATGTTATTATGATCTATTGACATAAACAAGTTTACTCTTGTCTTTCGAGTCAATTAATAAGAATAGTCATTCTCGTCAATTAACATGAATTTATATAATATTTTTGAATTTAAGATTGAAATTAAAATAAACACGATTAAATTACACGCAAATAATTCTATTATTCATTCTTGTTTTTTTTCCAGTTATTTATTGTCTTTAATACTCATAAAATAATAATAGTGTATTTGTCAAAAACCGTTCTTTATTCATAAATAGATAAAAAAGCTGAAAGAAAATAAAAACATATCAGTTTAATTATTATAAATTTCCAACGTATTGTATTAATTATATTCATCATGTGAAAGAATCGAAAACAAATAAAAAGTAGCCATAACAATTGATAACTATAGCAAATTGCATAAAAAATACTAGTAGATCTTAAATAGTTGTTATACTATACATTTTCTAAGAAAAAAACCATACAAGAATATAGAGTTGATTCATTCATCTATATCTCGCGACCCCGATAAGTGTTTTTATTGGGCATTATAATTTTGTAACTGTCGTGCACCGGCTCCGATAAGATCCCGCTTTGTGTCTCTCTATGATATGAAAGATAATCGACAATTTGCTAATTCACTATACCTTCAATTGCAATAATTGGTAGGGAGATAATAATGTCTGCGGTCAGGCAATGGACTGCTTCGCAGAGTATAAATAAGCTTTTAAAGGTTGTTTCCGTAAGTAGGTTTGGAAAATGGAAAACTCACCAAAACTATAAAAGATGGAGGAATTGATAGGAGTATGGAGCAAGCTTGTTTCTTGGTAGTGCATCATATTGCTCTTGATTTCACTACATTTGCTGTTTGGATATGCTGGGGTTTTGAATCAGACTTCTTGGTAACATCAAGAAACTTTTTTTTAATTATTTCAGAAAATTTTAACGTAATTGTTCCTTTATAAAGATATATGGGAAGAATAATTGATACCGAATAATTGGTCTTTTGTGCAATGATATTCTTGCAATATGTGAATATCAAGAAACGGCTTGGATTTGGTCGTTTCCGATGAATATAAGTGCTTTGAAGTGCTTTTTTACTTTGTTTTGGATTATATATCTGGAATTGAACTACTACACATGTTTGTAGTGATGATGATAAAATGTGTACTAGGAACACATTTTTTTGGCAGGTGGGATTTCCGTTTGTTTTTAGGTGATAGTGGTCGTAACAACCACCGCAGTGATTGTCTTCTTGAAACGATCTAAAGTCTGAGAACTTAAGCTACTGATATTTTCGCTGAATAAAACTATGTTACAGTTCTGATATTGATTCAAAGGCTCATATAAATTTTGAAGATATTTTTCTCGTGGTGCAGAGAATTTTTGGTAAGCAGAAGGTGAAGAACTTTCATATCACAGGTTTTTTGCGATAATATACATAGTTACATAAAAAGGACTGACAAAAGCAAGGGTGAATGATGTAGATGGATAAAAGGGCTGGAAACTGTTTCTAGATATGATTAGGAATAATATTGTATTGGATGCTTTTGTTTTCTTATCTGCTACTAAAGCATACACGAATACAGTTACGTGGTCAGCTTTAATTTTCGGGTTTACGTCAGACAGATATCATACAGAAGGTTTAAACTATTTCCGAGAAAGTCAGTTTCTTGGTGTCGAAGCTAATGTCTCTTTCACTTTTGTTCTTTTGGCTTGTCTGAAATTCCAGAAGACTGATCAAGAATACATGGGGCAGTTACAAGTGCATTTATGATGGGGATCTTCTTATACATGGAGGACTATAACACCTGCATAAGCAAATCTGCTTTGAAAGGGAAATCAGCAGTCTGGACTGCCGTTTGGATCGTTTGAAGCCTTACAAGCTTTCATAAGACAGTTTGGTGAATAAAAGTTCAAACTTGCACTTGAGAAATTTCAAGCTTTTGAGGACTAACACTAGCCTTCTTGTGTTGTTTTCTACTTCTGTGTTTGGATTTGGTTGTAATTTATGGTTTCTTAATTAATCTGTTTTTATTTCTGCGTTTGGATTTGGTTCTAATTTATTGTAGAACAGAAATTTGTTGTGTTGTTTTTTACTTCTGTGTTTGGATTTGGTTGTAATTTATGGTTTCTTAAAATCTGTTAACGGAGTAGGACTTGCACCAAACCGAAGAGCAGCGAAAAATGATTGTCTTAGTTTTTTTTAGTATTTCAATAAACTACCTAAGGTAAATGGAATTACAAACGGATTACCAAAATTAAAAACGAAGAGTTGTTACCGAGTGAATGATATAGAGGCACATCTTTTCCCAATATTGTTCAACCTGTGCGTTGAGACCTGTATATAGCCAAAGCTTTATTGTAAGTGTATTCATTTTTCTTAGCTTCTTGGCCGATTGAGTTTTGCTTTACATATTCTTGGGCATTTTTCGCCGATGTTACTTTTCTCAGATAATTTCGGAGAGGACTATCATCTCCTGTTTGGAATTAAAAAAATTAAATAGATGATTGGCAAATGCAATAAAAAGAAAAGAAAAAAGAGTTCGGATTAATTTAGTATAAATTATCATTGATGAGAAAATAAGACAAAGTAACTCACCTAGTTCGTTATCGTTTATATACCAATATTTTTATGGATAGGGAAATATTCCAGTGTTTGGCTAAAGAATGAAAACAAACATAAATTTAGAGAATTATAACATATATTAGAATCAGGGTAGCCATTAGCTAACATAGATAATATAGACTAGAAAACACAAAAAAACGTATGGAAAAGAAACAAGTTGATGGACTCACAGGGTTGAGTAATGCCTTGTCCGGAGAATCGTCTAACAAAAGGGTGTTTGTTTCATTAAACTCTCTCATTTTTTTCCATATATTTTCACGAACCTTTAAAACATAGGCTTTTTGCTATTAGGCTGCGGACACACTTCAAAACACTTTTCTTGGCCCTACACAAGATCAATTCTCATGGTATTAAAAGACATGAATTCCATAAACTTTACCACAGCTTTGAAACAGATAAGGAGAGTTGACGAAGTTTGCAATATAAGATGAAATAAGAGATTGAATGGCTTACCCAAACAAACTTAAAAGATTTTAATTCTTCAGTGAGAATTGGAAGAATTTGTTTCAAATTGCACATGCAGAAAATTACTAACTGTATCGGTATACCGTGTAAACAGAAATGAACAAAAGAAAGAAAGACACAACAACTGATTTGCACCCAGACCCTTTCGATTTTGAATAAAAAAGACAAGGAAATAAAAAAAACTCATTAGCCAAAGGTAGAAGAGTACAATTTTCTTGATGACCACAAGGCTACATGAAAATGATCACAAAAAAATTCCAAAAACTCCTTGCAGTTGGGCCTCACAAAAACTGAGACAGAAACAATAATATTGTTAGAACCAAGCTTCTGGAAAACATGCAACAAAATTTCTTAGAGTCAATCATAAGTTTCTCACCCGAATTGTAACCCCAAGTTTCGTGTGCTTGGAATCTTTTATTCACTTCATTTTCATTTTCACGTATGCAGATAATATCTGCAAGCACTCCATTCACATCAAGGACAAAAAGTTTTTTACTTAATTTGCTGGCCGATAAATCTACAAAATACCTTTCAAGTTAGAAGTGCAGGAAATTAATAATAAAAAAACACATCATGATTAAACACCTGTTACCAACTCAAGACCTTTTTCTTAGAAACAAACATAATATGACTAAACATACCTTTTGAACAACTCAAGTCCTTTTTTCAACAAGATTGTTGTTCAGCAAGGGAGGATGTGGTCTCATCAAGCCTATTATTCTTTGTTGACTTAGTTGTTGAACCCCTAAAATTCTTTAGGGGGCAAAGTGTTCATTATTTTGAGCCTAGTTGTTGACCCCCTAAAATTCTTTAGGCGGCAAAGTGTTCATTATTTTGAACCTAGTTGTTGACCCCCTAAAATTCTTTAGGGGCAAAGTGTTCATTATTTTGAACCTAGTCGTAGACCCTCTAAAATTCTTTAGAGGGCAAAGTGTTCATTATTTTGAACCTAGTTGTTGACGCTCTAAAATTCTTTAGGGGACAAAGTGTTCATTATTTTGAACCCTTGATTGGCAATCCAAAATTCTTTGGAAGACAGAGTGTTCATTATTTTGAACCCTTAATTAGTCACCTAAAATCCTTTAGTGGGCGAAGTGTTCATTATCTTGGATATATAATTAATCAGAACGCGGACTTTTTTTAAGGGAATGATTGTTACACAACTGTAAAAACTGAAAAATATGCATAATAACATTAAGGGAGTCATCGGAACAAAAATACTTTTTATGCATAACAAGAAAATGAGAAAGCAAAGTTAATCAGTGGCAGGAGGATCTTGACCTTCATCTGCAGGAGGATCTTGACCTTCATCTTCAGAAGAACTAGATTCCGAGGAAGAACTCTCCAAATCACTACTACTCACAATGTCCTTCTCAGAAAGTCTCGCGGGTCGGTGTCTTTCAGTAAATCGCTGCCAGAGACTTCCTAACTTCAAATCTGGGAAACGTTTGTGAATTTCCAACACTAAAGAGGATTTTAGATTGACGTCCCTTTCATTAAGACCAGCGATAGCTTCAGCATCATAAGCGTTTAGACTCTTTTGTTTTTCAACCTCAAAGTTTTTCTGAATAGATTCAACTTTCTTTTCAAATTTCTCAAGATCCTCAACAGCCCTCACAAAGTAAGCCTTCATTTGGCAAAAGGGCTCGAGAAGACCTTCGATGGTGGTATTCTTGGAAAGTTCTTTAGTAACCCAACTCTCTATTTCATCATCGTACATTTTCTTCTCTTCTGAGAGTTGAACCTCCAGAGAAGAAATCTTCTTAGTGAGGTCCTCAGTCTTTTTCTTCTCTTCGATCAATTCTTCCATAACTCCTTGCAGTTCTGTTAGTTCGGACAATTGAGTTTCCAAAGAGGAAATCTTGTTAGAATATTCCACAGATTTTTTCTTCTCGTCTTCAAGATCCTTTTTAACGGCCCCGAGCTCGTCAAGTTCTTTCTTAAAACTCTCAATGGTACCTTGCAGGTTGGTGATAGTGTTGGAGGAAGTAGATGCCTCAGCTCTAACTTTATTGAGCTCGGTGTTCAAATTTTTACCAATGATTTTCAAGTTTTCTAGCTCACCCTTGAGTTGGGTATTTTCACCAGTAAGGCTTCTTGCTTCAGCTCTCCTTTCAAGAACCTCATGTTTGTATGGATCCTTGCGATTGGTTTTCCTCTCCAGCAGAGCAGCAACAACAATTAGCTTGTTCAGCTCATTGGCCAGATAGTCATTCTCATAAACTTCAAAGTAAGCTGAGACATGAGAAACAGCTTCTTGAACTCCTTCTTGAGGTACCTGGCTGGTACTCCCTTATTTTCAAGGGAAAAAGTCACCGCCAGAGTCAGAATCAACAATGACTACCTTTCTAGTCGGAGGAGGGCTGGGACAAGCAGCGTTATCACTTTCCCCTTCACTGACAACTTGTTTTCTTTTCCTGATCTGAGCAACAGGTTCGGTGTCAACCGGGGCATCATCGTTAACATCATCATCAACTATAACTTCTGAAAAGTTAGATGCATCCTGCAGAAGTGGTTCTTTAGGGCTAACTATGGGTTTTCAAAAGGTGTGTTAACAGGTAAAGTATCTTCAACCACTAAGACCTGACCTTGTTGTCTTTGATGAGTCTCTAGTGGCTGGTCCTCAGGAACAAATTTTTCGTTAGACCCTTGAGTATCACCCCTAAGATCGCGTCGGATCCCATAGTCCGAACCACTGTCAGTATTATTTTCTTCATCATCTTTATCTTTCTCTTTGTCCCCTTCGGATTCTTCAGCTTCCTCTCCAAATTTTTCTGCATCTAGATGGCTAGGGGCCCGAGCACGAGTGGGAAGGTGAACCATGTTATCTAGACCTTGAGTATGCTGAAGGACTACGACATTAGAAGGGGGATCCATGAGCTCTTTTCAGGTCTTCTTTTGCCCCATATCATGTCTCCATAATTGACTCTTGGCCAGGTTGGTCGGAGTAAAACAACGGTGGAACTTGTAGTTCCAATTCTCCCCTGCCCAGAGACTTAGTTTCTTAAATACATCCTTAGCGGAGTCAGCATAATCCTTGAAGGGTTTAGCAACCCATTTCATGGCTGCTAACGAAGAAAGATTGTTAATTAGTTAAGCACAAATCAGTAAGCAAAATAAGAACAAGATAAATAAATACCTCTTCCGGACCATTGAAGTGTGAGCCGATGAGGAAGATCAGGAGATTCCTCGAAACCCGTCTCCACAATCTGGAAATGAAAACGAACTGTTGTTTCTATTTACAATCACCCTCAAGAAAATCCTTAACAACTTTATACGGCCTAGCCAGACCTAAAGAGTAAAAAGGGTAATGGGAGTTTTTCACGACTTTAGTAACAGAGGCAAGTTGTTCCATGGAAAGTTCATTCCCGGAAATTCTAGAGGCCATGATACAAGCCATCAAGGTATACCACATGTTAGGGTCGGCTTGGGAGGGACACAGTTGGATAAGGTGAAAATATTCGACAAGTGCTGGATCTAGCGGTAGACGTAGACCCCAATTCATCAGATCTGTGTACGAAATCAACTCATGATTCCGAACAGACAGAGGAGTTTCCCCAACTGTAGGAAAACATATCTTCACGTTACTAAGAATTCCCCATTGGTCCCAGATTTTAACTTCCTCGGAGGGATGAAGATACCTGTACTTTACTTTGTAGAGGGCCAACAAATGCTTAGGCTCAATCTGACTAAGGTTTTCTCCAAGCATATCTTCCAATTTTGAGGGGATTTTGCCCTTTCCTTTCCTTTTCTTTTTCTCTTTTTCCCTTTGTTGGGAGTCGAAGTAGCAGCCGTTTCCGTAGGAAATTGGTTTAATCCTACGAAAACTTCGGGAACAAGAACATTTTGAATAGGTTGAGCATCTATTATCTTCACTTCATCGGTGTCTTCATTTTCATCTAGTTCATCTATGAGTCTCTTCTCTAATAGTTCGGGGATAACAATCACTAATGTCTCCGGTTGAATACCACTTGTGGAAGGGGTTTTTTGGGGGCTATTTTCAGGAGTGGTCTGAGGAGTCTCTTGAGGAGTGACTTTTGGGGTAAGTACAGAGGAGGAAATTTTAACCCTAACCGATTTCTTGGCAGCTTTAGGAGATCTTTTCCTTTTCGTCTATGCATCTTCACCCATTGCTCGAAATAAATTTGGCTTAGTAGGTGGAAGATAAACTGGGTTTTTCACCAAACCAACTTGACTAGGGGGGAAACCCTTTCACTAAGACGAACTCGTTCGCGAAGAGGAGCCCAGTTGTCTCTAAAATGAGAATTATAAATATCAACCCGAGAAGGAAAATCACAAGGCGGAGGCAAACGGTTACCAGTTTCAGAAGAGGAACTGCAGTTTATGGGTTTGAACCACCTCCAGAGTTTGTATTTATCTAAGTTGATAAATTCGTCTGGTATCGAGGGTTGAATAAAGAGGTGTTTATCTCTCTAAAAAGAACGACGAAAATTCGAAAAAATGGAAACAAGCGTCAAAGGTAATATTTATAGAGGAAGAACTGAGAGAAGTTTAAGAGTTTGTTTAGGTAGGGTTTTATGACTGACACGTTACCCAGCTAAACGACCAACACACAGGCTAAGAGCCGCACGCCAAGTCTGATAGAGGAAAGAGAAACATAACGCCATGATGACTAGATAAGAAGATGAAAGGTTTGCTATAAATTCGGGAAAACATGAATTAAATAAGGAAAAGAAGTCAGAGCGACGCGGAGCGACAGATAAAATGAACTCCAGATTTTTCTCCACAAAATGAACCTAATTATCCAAGTAAGGTTAATCTGAGGGCAAAGCATGCTTCGAGTACAATTTTTTAGTCCGAAGAGGAGAAAGCTGTCATCACCGATTAGTCATCGCTCATAATTACTCACAAGGACTTGGGAGAGACTAATAAGGGAAGGAAAATAGGGACTTATACAATAAAAATAATATAATTATGGGTGTAAATTGTTATTTAATGTGTTAGGGACTAAACTAAAGCAAACATAAGAGTTGAGGGGGGGGGGGGTGGAATGATAGACCCCTAAAACTTATTTATAATTAGTAGAAACTATGGGTGAGAAAGTCCATTAATTAATAGCAAATGTGTAAATTCACCCTCTAGTTCATGTACTATATAAAGGACCCATCCTTTTTGGGAAATGAGTCTCAGTATCCTTTATGGACAGCCAACCCAGTGTTAGTAAAGAAAAAGAATGGGAAATGGCGTATGTGCATCGACTTTACTGACCTCAACAGAGCTTGCCCAAAAGATCTCTATCCAGTCCCCCAGATAGATCAGTTGGTAGACTCCACATCTGGAAACAAGTTATTATTGTTTATGGATGCCTTCTCTGGTTATAACCAGATACAGGTGGATCCGAAGGACCAAGAACACACTACCTTTGTTACAGATAGGGATCTTCATTGTTACAAGGTGATGCATTTTTGGCTGAATAAAATGTTGGGGCTACTTATCAAAGGTTGGTGAACAAAGCATTTGTTGATCAGATTGGGAGAAATATGGAGATGAGGAATGACTTCTTTTCCTTAGAATAAGAGTTTCACCTCACTGATCTTCAAGAAACGTTTGCCAACTTGACAAAGGTTAATCTAAAATTAAACCCAGAAAAATGTGTGTTTGGGGTGCAGTTCGGAAAATTTTTGGGTTATGTAATAAGTGAAAAAAGGATACAGCCTGATCCGGACCAGCTTGATACCCTGTTGAAAATTGACCCTCCTCGAAATGTTAAAGAAGTACAAAGGTTGACATGAAGATTGGCTGCATTAAATCGTTTTATTTCAAGATCTTCAGACAAATGTGCTCCGTTTTTTTCAGACCTTGAAAGGTGCTAAAGACTTCAACTCACCTCCACAGTGCGACCAGGCGTTTGATAAAATAAAAAAGCATTTGTCTTCTCCCAAAACCCTTTTTAAGCCTATTGACGGAAAAACACTATATGTATACTTGGTTGTGTCAGAATGTGATATAAGTGCAGTGCTGGTTAGAGAGGTGGACAATTATCCTCGTCCGGTGTACTACATCAGCAAGAGTCTGATGGATACTGAAAGCAGTTACCTAAAGCTTAAAAAGCTGGCATTAGCCCTAGTAATTGCTGCTAGAAAAATGAGGCCATATTTTCAGTCTCATTCCATCATCGTCCGTACATCTTTTCCTTTGAAGAATGTGCTTCAGAAAGCAGACATATCAAGCAGGATGCCCAAATGGTCAGTAGAGTTGGGTGATTATGACATTGATTTTGCCCCACGAACTGCAATTAAAGCTCAGTCTGTTGCTGATTTCTTGGTAGAATTTCATTCGAACAGAAGTACTAAACAAGCTACAGAAGAGAAAGCTAAAAAAAGTGGGTTGTCCGGAAAGATGGTGGATCAAACACAATGGTTTGTGGGGATGGGATTTGTTTAACCTCTCTGTATGGTGATAAGTTATACCAAGCTATATGTTTTGCATTTAGGGGTTTAACAATTAGTCTGAATATGAGGCAGCTATAGCTGGTCTAAAGTTAGCTTTTCTGTGTGGGGCTAAAAGAGTTAGATTAATGAGTGATTCTCAGTTTCTTATCCACCATGCTCAAGTTCAGTCTGAAGTCAAGAAGGAGCAGTTGATAAAATAATTCTTCATTCTTAAAGAAGTAGCAGCCAACTTCAAAATGTTACCTATGAGCATATTCCTAGATTGGAAAACATATTGGCAGACTCCTTAGCAACCATAGCATACTCTGAGTCCTACCCGTGGATTTATGTACAAGAATGCCCATCCATACAACCAAATTAGAGCAAGTAATAGGACGAGAGCTTAAGTGTACAAGTGGTTCAATCTAAAGATTGGAGGTTTCCATTTCTTCAGTGCATCTCTGATGGAATTTTGCCTCCAGAGAAGGCTATGGCAAGGAAAATGAAACACAGGGGTCGTGGTTTCTTGATCATAAGAGAGGTTCTTTATAAGAAGTCGTTCAGCAGACCTCTCTTACGCTGTTTGGGGGTTGAAGAGTCCCAAATTGTTTTATCCAAACTACATGATGGAGAGGGATCAGCACACTGTGGCTATAAAGCTCTAACTCGATGGGTTTTGTTGGTCGGATACTATAGGCCATCCATAATGGCAGATTCTAAGGAATTGGTGAATAAATGTGACCCATGCCAAAGATATGGTAACGAAATTCATATCCCAATTGTTCTTATGGAGTCAATTTCTGAGCCAGTGGCTTTTGCTCGTTGGGGACTAGATTTAGTGGGGCCTCTACCAATGTCGTCCATAGGGTGCATGACTATTATTGTAGCCATTGATTATTTCTCAAATTGGATAGAAGCAGTCCCCCTGGCATGAACTACTTCGAAAGCTGTTATAAAATTTATTTTGTCTACTATTTGTTGCAGATTTGGGGTTCCACAAAAGATAACCATAGATAACGGGCCACAATTTGATAATAAAGACATGGAGAGTTTATGTGCCTCTATAGGCATTCAAAATTTATTCTCTTCTCCTTTCCACCCATAAGCAAATGGTTAAGTTGAAGTGGCAAACAGAACCATTCTGTCCGGCTTAAAAAAGAATTTAGAAGGGGCTGCAAGGAAGTGGCCAAGCTATTTGCAAGAAGTATTATGGGCATACCGGAATACTTCAAGAGCTGCTACTCAAGAGTCTCCTTTTGCCTTAGTCTATGGGATGGATGCAATTACTCCTATAGAAGCAAATCTACCATCATACAGAGTCCACAACTATTCCGAGCAAGCCAATGATTTGGCAATTAGAAGTCAGTTGGACTTAATAGAAGAAAGAAGAGTTGAGGCTCATCTTAGAACCACACGTTACCAAGGCTTGATGAGAAACAAATTTTCTTCCAAAATCAAGAGAATATATTTTCAGTCGGGAGATAAAGTATTAAGAAAGGTTTTCTTGCGTACTAAGGAAAAGCAGTTCGGGAAACTAGCTCCGAATTGGGAAGGCCCTTATGAGGTCTCCGAAAAGCTTAATCCTGGGAAATATAGGCTTCAAGACAAAGATATAAGAATCCTAAATCACCCATGGAATATTGAACACCTTCGGTTATATCTCGAGTGAAAGTTGTGTAAATATTTACTTGGTTAAAGTCCATGTAAATATTAGGGGGCATACTTTTTCCTACCCTGGTGGCGCGGAGAGGTTTTAACGAGGTGTCTGGTTTTTTCAATAAAATATGATGCCTTCTTAAAATATTCGGTGTGATTTGATTATAATTCCTTTCAACTCTTCCATTTAATACTAAGGATCTTTGACAGATCGAATTAATTTGGTTGAATGATTACCATTAAGAACATGTCATCAGAGATTTTAAACACTCTCATCTTAAATATTTGTAAAATAAAGAAGGGCCTTTTAAACATTAGCCATTAAAATTGAAAGCAAGTATGGAACAAAGCAAAAATTGGGTAAGATAAGCATGTCCGGGTAAGAACCGGACAATGATATTAAAACACTGAATATTCCTTGGCCATCCAAGGACTTTAAGTTTGGTGAATGGCTTAACCGGACTCAAACCGGATACACATACAAAAATGAGTTGGCCATCCAAGGACTTTAATAGTTCACAAAATAAAGAAAACATAAAAATAGTTAAAAACCTCAGGGCTTATTCCCTTCGGATGTTCTTGCGTCACCTCCTTTCTTAGGGACTTTGAGCTCAGCGCTTGAACTTTCCCCAGTTCCTTTTTCTTCGTTGGTGGTGGAGCCGATTCCACTAGAATAGTTCTTTTTATCACCATCTGCCATTGTATGGAATGAGATTTCTTCATACTCCACATATTGCCACAAGGTACCAAGCATCCTCTTCGGAAACGTTTTATGGAAAAGCAGTACCATGTCAGACTTCACTTCGGCATACCTTTTCTCCAAGGAATCTATCACCCCGTTGGTATATTTGTCAATGCTGGCCTGAAGTCTTTGTTCCTGCTCTTTCACCAAGTCTTCTTTCTCCTTGGTTTCTTTAGACACAACCTTTTCAAGAGAAGTCTTTTCGTTCGACAGGGTCTGAATGACACCATCTCTGGTCTTCACATCTTTCGTTAAGGTGGAAAGGTCTTTCTCCAAACCGGAGCACTTAGTTTGGAGCTTGGTGTTAGCTTTCTCCGAAGTGGCCAACTTAGTTGACAGATCTTCCTTGTCCTTCTTTAACTCTTCAAGATCATTATTCAATGCCTCAATGCTCTGGTTAGCGTTGATGAGGTTAGTTGACAGAGACTCATTCTCGGTATTAAGGGTATTGATCAGGGTGGACTAGTTTTTCACTTGCCTTTCCAAGTTAAGTACTGGTTGAATATGACCTAAAGAGAATGAGCCACCATATCGTTCTCCCCGGAGACAGTATAGGACTTGCCATTGTAAGTCACCATATTAGATTAGCTTGAAGGACGGTAGGGGCCAACAAAGTCATCTTTCTCAGAATCATTGAAATAAAGATCAATGTCTTAGAAGACATTGATGTCTACTCCATCAATCTCTCATACGGTACCTTCTCCGGATGACAGTCCGGTGGGAATCTTCTCTGCTAAGGTGAGATCAGTTGGGTATGATGGAGGTAGAGGCTCCGAAGGGCAAAAAATTACTTCTTCCCCTAGGGTGACCTTTTTCTTCTTAATCGTCCTCTCTTCGCTGCTTGCTCCCCTCTTTTGGTCTTTTTTAGGGGGCTTTGGTGGATTTTGCGATTCACCTGCCTCTTTAACCGTCACATCTTCAACTACTTTGAGCAAGGTAGCATCGATCCCTCCTAGGTTCCCCAGACCGGTCTCTTCTGCTGCAACCCGAACCGTCTCTGTTGCAACTTTTTTCTTCTTTCCCTTCATCTTGTTAGGAGCTTTGGCTATAGAGGGAAAGACCAGATTACCATCTTTTTCCTCTGTCCGTTTGAGGATGCCAACTGAGGGATGGGGTGTGGTAAGTTCTTCCCATGTGAGATATCTCCGGTCTATGGTATTCCACAGATGAGATCTCACCATATTGCCAGCGGTAAAACAGTTGTGGAAAGCATTCCCCCGACGCTCTGCGACCCACGCATTCAGCTTAGCACATGCAGTCTGCCCCTCCTCCAGATATCCGGTATGCTCCTTTGGTAATACTGAAAAAGAAGTAATAAATGATCAGACGTGGAATGCTTGTAAATTAAAAAAAATGAAAATGAAAAACAAAATTGAAGAGCTTACTTGTACTCTTCCACCTGCTAGTAAGCATACTAGGGTTAGTATTCGCCTTGATCTTTCTCCCATTTCCCACGACCCACTGATGAATAGGAACTGAATCCTCCAGTTCTTCTGCGACTTCAACAAATCATCTACCACTTTGAAGTTGTTTCCCATATTGTGGTGATACAATGGGATGTGGTGATTCTTGCACAGGCTTTCCACAGCGGCAAACTGCTCCATAAGGAGAGGAATGTCGGACAGTCTCAGTGCCATTATGCAGGCAAGGAGGGAGTACCAAGCATTTGGACTTAACTGTCTTGGCAAAGCTTAATCAGGTGAAAATACCTGACGATCTCTGGGTCTAAGGGGAATCTGAGCCCCCAGTTGAACAGTTCGGTATATATGACAATTTCATTAAGTTTGAAGTCCATTGGAGTCTCCGGAGTGATATGAATCCTCACCTTCACTGAATTTGGGATCCCCCACTATGTCCGAGTCCGGCCCAGCTCGGCAATATGAGTATAAACGTAGTTGATGTTCTGCATGGCCAACAAATACTTCACGTTAACCTTTTGGAAGCAAGGTCCTACCTTGCCCTCCAAGCACTCCGGAAGATCCGGATGAGCCAATCTAACCTTCATTTCGCCTTTCTCTTTCCTGTCAGAGGCAACATCCCCAGTCTGCCCTGAGGCTTCGGTTTCAAAGGGGGCCTCTTCGATACTATCTTCCATCACTTCTTCCATCACTATGGAAGGTTTATCGGTTGTTGTGGATGGAAGATTGTCAGCTTCTTGCTCAATAGTATGACCAGATGGTTAAGCACCGGTTCTTTCTAGAGGCCCGGTGTCCGGTTGGGGCTCAATTCCGAAGGATTTTTCTTGAGAAGCTACTTTGGATGCCTCTGATCTGGAGGGCTTATTTCGAGGGGCTCTTATAGAAATCTCCGATCCTGAGACTTTTTCTTTGGATACAGACTTAGAGGCCTCCAGTTTGGAGGACTTTGATTGTGAGGCAGTCGCTTGGCCTTTTACCAAGCGAGTTGTCCGACGTAGATTGGATTTCTCTGGAGATTTTTCAATATCAGATCCCATGGCTATGAAAGGGGAGGGTTTTCTAACGCTTGATGCTGCCTTTTCTTGGGTAGTAGAAGGTTGGGACTCCTGAACAGAGAAGCCTGATGGGATTGGTGAAAGGTTTGGTTTGAATAGACATTTGGGTTTTGGATTTCTGGTAGAAGATGATCCTTGATCAGCTTCTTGGGATGGTTTATCAGACTTGTCGCCTGGAGAGACTGGGAGACCAGCATCAGTGCGCCTCTCTTGTTCAACTTTCTTTGCCTTCTCTAACTCGGACAGATTCAACCAACCGCCTTTTACAAGAGCGTTTCTAGCTGTGAACATAAAACTAACCACGGATAATTTTGAAAAAAATAGTGAAGAGCTCTGTAAAACATTTGTAGAGTAATGAAGACAATGAAACAGTAAAAAAATAGTTTATATATTAGTGGAGAAAGATAACGGATACCTACGAGAAGATGAAGAGATTCGAGTAATGATTGAAGACGACGCTGATGTAAGAAAAATTAAATAAACAAGTTACTTTTTAGGTTTAGTGGGAGCGCCGATCTAGGTAAAAATGGCTGGTAGGTCGAATCAGACTGCGACACGTGTCCCACGATCCAAAGAAAAACTCTTAGAATTCTTGGAAGAAATCAGTCCGGACGAACCTTAAGTCAGATACACAAGCAGGTCGGAAAACGTCTTTATTGACTAAGTGAATTTTTTAGTTATGCCAAAGATTTTTGACAAATCCTAAAAAAGGGGGTACCGATGAGTCCGGATAAATCCACCACTGCCTACTGAGATTTTCAGACAAGGGTAATTCGGACATAAACTCCCCACTGAACTATCCGGACAGGACAAAAGTATAAAATAACTAAACACCTTTTGACTAAGCTAGGTGTTAATCAGCTCACTAAGTAAATGGGCTTTTAAACTTGAGTCGATTCCATAATTCGACTCGAAAGCCCATGGGTCCATAATTAAGGGTATAAATACCCCAACCACTTTCATTAATGAGGGTAATGAACATTTAATACAACCAGACAGCTCAAATCTCTTACTACAAAACACCCAAACATTTAATACTCTAAAAACTTTCCAAAGCACTTGACAGAATAATCCTCAGCGTAATATAAACCTCACTAGTTATAGCATTAGATATGAGAGGAACACAATAGGCACACCACAATACAATAGAGTTGCAGAGAGAATGAACCAAGCCATTATTGAGAAGGTGAGATGTATGTAAGAAATTTTAATTTTCGTAAGATATTTTTTGATAAAATAGTTAATTGTGTTGTGTACTTGATTAATAGGATCTCTATCAATAACTCTTAATTTTGATACTTATGTTATAACTCATGTTATAACATTAGACATGATAGGACCATACCATGTATACCATAACACAATGGAGTTGTAGATAGAATGAAACAAACCATTATAGAAAATGTGAGATTTATGTAAGAAATGTTTAAGCTTCGTAAAATATTTTAGGTTGAAGCATTTTAATGTATTGTGTACTTGATTAATAAATATCCATCAAGATCTCTTTATTTTGATAATCACGAGAGAGTGCGGAAAGGAAAAAATCATACATATTCACATATAAAAGATTTTGAGTGCTAGACATACATGTATATTCCAAATGAACATAGATCTAAACTTGATTTGAAAAGTAATCCTTGTGTGTTTGTTGGATATGATGATGAAGCGTATGGTTTAAACTCTATGATCATAAGAAGAAGAAAGTAGTAAGAAGTAAAAATGTGGTATTCTTTGAACACGAGAGAGGTGCAGATATTTTTAATATAAGATTGACTTATACTTTTGATGTGTATTTTAATACTGCTAGTGATGTTTCTTCTTCTATTTTCCTTATGAAAATCATCCAACAAATGCTAATTTTGAGGTAGTTCATAACGATATCGAGGATGTTCCACCTGGTGGTGATTTACAAGATCATATTATTGTCGATGATTCTAATGAGACCTTATTGAGGAAGACCTTCACGATGAAGAAGTTCATGAGTAGGGATAGAAACCTATATCTCATGTATATGATACACATGTTCGAATGTCTACTAGAAAGATAAAACTTTCAACAAAGTATCCAAACTTATAGCTTATTTTAGTCAGTAAAGAAGACAAGCCAGATAATTATAAAAAAGTGTTATCTCACGAGGAGAAAAAATCATTAGCTTAAGGCTATGAAAGAAGAGGTAAAACGTATAAGCTATTGAAACCTCATAATGGAAAGAAAATCTTAAAAACCAGATAGATTTTCAAGAACAAAAGAGATGGTGACAAAATTATCAAATGGAAATGTAGACTTGTAGAAAAAGGATACAACAAAAAAAGTGACATTGATTTTAATGAGATATTTTATTCTGTTGTTAAGATGACTTATATCAGAAATGTATTGGGGTTAACAGAAATTCTAAATCTTGAGTTGGAACAACTTGATGTAAATTTTTTAACATGGTAGCTTGCATGAGGAAATCTATAAGGAGCAACCTGAACGTTTTGAAGATAAACTAAAAGAAACGTTTGTTTATAAGCTGAAAATAGTCTTTATTGGCTTAAACAAGTGCAACGGTTGTGGTATCGAAAATCCGACTCGTTTATGACAAATAATGGTTACAAATGAACTCATGTCAATCTTTGTGTCTATTTAAGAGAGTTCGTTAAATGTATGTTTATCATACTTATTTTATACATAGATGATATATTGCTAGTTAGGCAAAATGCTGAGATGATTATTAGTTTAAAGAAAGACTTAGCCAACTCATTTAACATGAAAGATTTGGGTCCAACAAAGCAAATCTTAAGGCATTGAGATTACTCGTGATAGAAATACTATAACATTACGACTATTATAAGAGAAAATTATTAAAAGTGTAGTTGGACGGTTTAATATGAAAAATGTGAAGCTTACTTAATATACCATTATCTACACATTTGAAGTTAAGCAATGAAATTTGTCCTATAAGAGAGGAAGAAAAAGAGAAAGAAAGTATGTCAATTATTCCTTATTATTCTACTGTTGGTTCTTATATGTATGATATACCGTGTTCAAGACCGGATACTGCATATGCCATCGGTTCAACGAGTAGGTATTTATCAAATCCAAGTAAAGTTTATTGAGAAGTAGTGAAGTGGATTTTCATATACTTACAGGATACCTTTTATTAGATTTTGTGTTATGAAGGTAGAAAACATATACTTGAAAGACATACAGATGCTGGCATGGATTATTGTATTGATAACTGGAAGTCTACCTCGGGTTATGTGTTTAATTTTTCAAGGGATCCATTTCATAACAATTCAAGCTACAAAAATGTGTAGAATTCTCTACAACTGAGATAAAATAAATTACAACAATGAAAGCAAGAAAATAGATGTTTTGCCTTAAGAGGTTCCTTTGAGAGTTGAGGTTGATGCAAAAAGAGTATGTGGTACTTTATGATGATTAAAGTGATATAGATTTAAGCAAAAATACAATATATCACGTACACACCAAACACATTAATGTGAGATAGTATTGGTTGCAGGATATGATCGAAACAAGAGAAATAGAATTGAAGAAAGTCAACACCGATAAAAATAATGCAAACATGTTAACTAAGGTTATTTTAAGAAATAAGACTGAGCTTTGTAGTAATCTTATCCAGGATAGATTACAAATGAACACTTCATGATTTTAGATTCTCTGTGATGGACTAGATGGGGAGATTGTTAGGATCCATCCCAATGGTTGGGATATGGTATGTAAGTGTAGTCGTGGCCAAAGATATAGTTGGATCTTAGTCATCTCGGGGTACACTAAATGTTAGAGTAAACTCGGTTCCTTAACTTGGTCCTCTACCCTACATCGCTTAGACTAAAAATAATATATAATATATAAGTGAATGAACAACTAAAGTGAGACCGATTGGGAGTACACCAAAAATAAAACTGTGTGAGCCTGTAGGCCCAAACCGAACAATATCACATTAGTTGGTGAGATATATTCTAATATGGTATCAGAGCCGGAATGAAACTTCCACTGCGTTCTAAGTGCTGTGGTTAATTTATAGCAATGGGAAAATGCCCACCATTGTATCGAAGTCAAATGCATTATGCCATGTCTCAATGGAACCGCACCCATTAAATTAGTTTATATGGGAGTGTTAGAGTAAACTCGGTGCCATACCCACATTGCCTAGACTGCAAATAATATACAATATATAAGTGAATGAAATATCTTAACCAATGTGAAGCATTGCTGGTGAGATATATTCTGACATGATATCAGAGCCAGAATGAAACTTCATATGTATACTAAATGATGTGGTTAATTTTGCCACATCTTTCTATTTGAAGTGAATCATATTGATAATGACTTCTTAACCAATTTTAATAAATTGTATGATACATTAAACACTAGTTTTGTTCACGCCATTTTGGCCGACCACTGGCGCCAAAAAAACATGAACCTTTGGTTCATTAGCATTTATGGGTTACACTGTGATTTGGTCTTAATTACCCATTTGAATATCCAATCAGCAGCTAAATTTTGCTCACCGTGAATATGTGTTATAGTCATTTGACGCTTAAATAAGTTTCTACAACATGTTATTAAAGGTATTATATACCAGGAGATAATTCATAACATAACATTTTAACAAGCATCAATGAATTTTTTTCCATATCTACTTGGTTTAGTCCATCTAAGAAACCGGCCGTTGAGATAACCTCCACGTACTAGTTAGTAGGCTGAGGTTTCGTTCGTTAACATAATTAACCAGATAAATCGCTCTACCAACAAAGAACAACCATGCACCACCATCCATGGAATAAAAATAATAGCTCTCAGTCTGCCAATCCTTATTATGTCTTGACCTGGTAAGTTTCCCCGTGTTTAGTCAAATTAAGTCGCATGCTCCACTCCTGATGGTGACCTTATTTTTTAGATAAAAATCAACTCCGCTTTAGAAAAACCCACCACTAAATGATCGTGCGTGTATCTGGTATTTCAAGGCACCTATTCGTACGTGAATTTACCTAGAAGAACATCCATCCCTGTAAATGCATATAATTTATGTGAACGGAAATTGCATTAAAAATACATAATTGAACTTTGATTCACCTGATTACTTTAGTCTTTCGGACACCACGTTCAAAAGAGAAAAATAAAGTGTAATATTCTAGTTTGTTAAAAGTAAGTTACCATTACAAACTAGATCATGGAAGAAAAATACAACTGATAAGAACATCTTACCAGTTACTGTCTCATTCGTGACATAAGTAAACATGCTCTTCGCGATGTCAAATTCATTACCTGACAACCTTAGTGAGAGCAAAATTCTCCATTCTTTTCAAATAAATTACGAAACAAAACTATTGACTTTCCACTTATATCTAACTATAGGCCGGTTGTTTGTTTACAAACTCCTTTCGCATTGCAATTCTAATGTCCTTAGAGTTATCCCACATGGTTGCAGTGACATATATATTAGACAACGATACATAATTTGAGAGACCATATGGATCTACACCCACCACTATTTCTCTGATATGCTTATAAACTTCAGTGTTCCCAGATTTATGACATACACCTAGTAAGTCTTCTAAAGAACACAATTATTTTTTTATAGGTCGGAATAAGGTGTTAATTACTAAAAATGTAGTGGACACATTATGCTATATTATTAGTTGTTTTGCTCAATCTTATCTCCGATCTTATCTTGAACTATTTTAATCTAATCATATATTACTTTGTCTATATACACCCATCATAATTTTTTTTTAATCTCATATCTCTATTTATTAAACAAATATCACTTTGATATTGGATATAACGTGACCCACAATCTAAAAATATATTAAAAAATAAAATATTTAAAAATATACTAACAATTTTAGCGATCACGGTAGTTAAAAAAGTACGATTCGTTCATATTCAATGTCGTCACCTCTTTTGTACGAGAAATAACTCATATTGATAATCACTTCTTAACCAGTAATAAATTGTATGATACATTAAATATTATATTTGTTTGTTTTAGAATAACGAAAAATAAATATTATTTTCGAATCTCTTTTGAAATTTTGTTCAGAATATATTACATTAAAAAAAAATATTCTTAGATTATTATACAAGTGTATTCGTATTCTAACAAATCTTTAATCACTTATTCTTAAATAAATTTGACATCCAACGTTTATTTAGTCGATTATTTATAAATAAAATTGATATTATATAATTATTGGTTGATTTACATTTTATTATTTGAATTATCGATTTTTAATAGGCAATATAACTTAATGTCGAAGGAAGACAAATGTTAGGGTAGTTTAGTCAGACATTAACTTCCATCAAAATGTAAAAGACACGCGTTTATTATTTATTACCATGGTCCATCGTCATTCGTCACTAACATTTCCCCGAAGTCTTCATTTTGCTTTCGATCACCCCAAAATCAATCTAAGTTTCGTTCTTGCTGAACTCAGTGAAATCGATCCTCGATCAAATTCGATCGTCCGAGGAATCATCAATGGTGGATTCTTCGTCTCCGGCCGAAGAACATCAGAGAAATGATCATGAACAGCCTCATCAAGTGAAGGATTGCTCATACAAGACGAAGACGATACTCTTCTTAGGCAGACAGACGCAGATCATTCTTCAGAACGACAATGGACCTTGTCCTCTTCTCGCTATCTGTAATCTCTCTCTCTCTCTCTCTCTTAAGATTTTCGTTTACGTTGGGGCTATTGTTATCGTGTATCTAAGGGAATCGAGATTGGAGTTTTGAAATGTTAGGTTTAGTGTTTGGTTTAGTCGAGGAACTGAAGGAGGTTATCAAGATTGATTGGTGTTTGATCAAGTGTTGTTCAACCTAAAAGATTGATCATTCATTTTCATGGTTGTTTCTCACCAGTGTTATTAAGTTGATCGTGTCACTCTTTTGTTTGTGGTTATGTTACTCTTTAGAGCCACCTTGAAGTGGATTGACTTAAGACAAGATATGAAAAAATCATCCTTAGCAGAAGTTGATGGATGATGTAAGAAATAATTTGAACATATCTGAAATGAGATTCGCTGTTTTGAACTATGGATTCGTAATCTTTTCGGATTCGAAACATATTGGTTGGGTTGTATAGGAATGTCATATTACATGTTCATGTGTTTTGGAAGTAACCTTTGGGTTTGCATGACTTAACCTCTTGGTTATACTACTTATGTTGCCAACATTGGAAGTAAACTTTGGACAGAGTGAAAGTTCCGATTTTACTATTGGTTAGACTATATTTTTGTTTCCGGGTGCCGTGCTGGATTGGCAAACGTTATGAATGATATTCCCTTTTCATTGTCTAAGCCTATGTTGTCGTGCGTGGTTTGATTCATTTTTCGCATATGGTCTTAAGATACTTTCGGACAATAATGGAAGTAGATCATATGGTCTTAAGATACTTTGGACGGAGTGAAAGTTTCGAACTTACTATTGGTTAGACCATATTTTTGTTTCCCGGTACCGTGCTGGATTGGCAAACGTTATGAATGATATTCCCTTTTCATTGTCTAAGCCTATGTTGTCGTGCGTGGTTTGATTCATTTTTCGCATCTGGTCTTCAGATACTTTCGGACAATAATGGAAGTAGATAAGTATTTACAGACATAATTTATAAATAATACAAATGGTATATCACGCAACGTTAACTTTCAGTAAATATGAAAGCCGGAAAATAAGCGAAGACAATGATTTATCGTATATACATCAAGATTGTAGCGTACGTTAGTATTCGTTACATTGACTCTGTATGCTACCCACCTTAAATTATTAATTATGGTCCCGTGTTTGTTACGATTTCCTCTAAAATTTTGATTGGTAGGGTTTTCTCAAATAGATGAGTAAAGAGAGGGTAGACGAGTAGTGTATTAAGATACGTTGTTTTTGACATTTAAGTTAGTCCTTTAAATATTGGATATTTAGTGTAACAGATTCTATTTGTCCCCTTTTGGAATTGGTAGGTAATGTTCTGCTGTTGCGAAACATTTTGAATCTAAGTCCAGACGACGCTGAAGTCTACCAGGAGAAACTTCTGTCACTTGTTGCCGACCGGCTGATTGACTCCAATAGTAACGTCGACGTAATAGCATTTATCTTAACTCTATTACGCATTTATAGTTTTGATTACCATTAATTAATATGGATAGCCCGTTTTTTTCACACAGAATAAAGATGCAGAATACATTAGAAATCAGCAACAGAATATTGCTGATGCGATCGACTTGCTTCCGCGCCTCACAACCGGAATTGATGTGAATATAAAATTTAAAAGGTTAGATCTGCTTATTTACATGCACTCATCTTTTTCCTTCCCTACCAAAGCCACAAAAGGACTAATTTTTAATTGAATTACCGATATATGAACTGCAGGATTGATGATTTTGAGTTCACACGCGAGTGCACAATATTTGATCTACTTGATATTCCTCTGTATCATGGCTGGATAGTCGATCCTCAGGTATTATTATAGTTTCAAAATAATCGATTTTGAGATCTATTTTGAATTTCCATTTATGTGTATACTATAGGTGTCCTCTTATGTGCATTTTGATAAGCCTGCAGCCGAAGCAGCCCTCAATATATTCGACTGCAGCTTCGGCTATATCTGTGTCTATATTATGACTAACTTGTTGGATGTTATAAGTTTATGGAATTTAACCTTAAGACTTTTGTCTGCTGTTGTATCAGCTGCAAAACATGACTGGTATGATCTAGGTTTACTTAGTAAATATTATAGCTTGTTTGCAGTTACCAAGTTGTATCAATAATTATATTGTTCCTTACAAATTTAACTTATAATGTATTCAGCATATCTTGATTTCCTTAAGTTAATATGAGGATGTACAACAGGATTATGAAACTGCTAATGCCATAGGGACCAAATCGTACAATGCTTTGACCAGCGAGCTTGTAGCCCTAGAAACACAGAACATAAAAGTTGAAAGTCAGTATACTGCTGGAGAAGATTCTGGTAATTCTGCTGTGCCTACAACTGCAACTCTGGAGGTCCCTTCTTCATGCCTTCCGGAAACTATTGCTTCTGAGGATGCTTCACATGTACACCCTCGGCCTGATGCTGAAGAAGAAGTAGAACTTCTGAGAGCCTTGAAATTATCTGAGGGTGAAATGGGTACTTCAGTGAGTGATGAACTTGTTGATTCTGGGTATAAGGCTGATAGCCATACCAGTACAAAAGGTCCAAACTATAAACAGTCGGAGCCCCCAGTGTCAGATGAAACTCTTTGTACTGAAGAAAGCGATCGGAAATGTTTGAAGAGCAATTCAGAGAAAGAGTTATCCTCAACTCCGAAAACTGATACTGTTATGGACGCTGATACGTTGTCTGGATATAAGGCTGAAAGCCATAGTAGTGCTGAAGGTCAAAATTGTAAACAGCCGGAACACCCAATGTCAGATGAAACTCTTTGTACTGATGAAAGTGATCAGAAATGTTTGAAGAGCAATTTAGAGAAAGAGTTATCCTCAACTCCGAAAACTAATACTGCTGTGGACGCTGATAGGTTGTCTTTTGAAGAATGTAGGGAACAAGTCAGCTTGGGTGGCATTGTTGAGAATAGTAGTCCGGAGATACTTGCAGTTGAGAAGAGTAGAGATGGGTCAAGCATGGTTGAAATTAGTTCTGTGGTTGAGGATTCACATCTGCTGAAAGAGAAAAATGATGTTGATACAACTAGAAAATATACAGAAGCTGATACTGGTTTCCCTTCTGTTACTGATAGTCATGTAGCAGCTGAAAATTCACATGGGCATGATGCAGAGGAAATTTTGGGTTTAGATGTGTCAATTACCGGTTCAGATTCTACATGCAGAAAGCAGGATGATGTCCATGATGCTTTTCTTTCAAACGATGATGACACTGAGCCCAGGCATGATGACAAGGGTGAGACAACTGTCGCAGAAATTACTGATGAGAGACGTGTAGATTCTGGTAAAGCAACTGCCAAAGATGGATTGACACAAGAACAAGGTTAGTTGTTATCAATAGCATAAGTAGAAGTGTTATTGTTGTAAATACTTTCTGGAATCCAAACTTTCTAAGTTGACTTTGCTCCGACCATATTACCTGAATGTGATCTTATTATAATTCACACTTCAGGGGAACTGATCAAGAATTTTTTGAAAAATAGTGCTAGTCAATTAACCTTTGCCGGGTACGTGTACCATATTCTGCTACTGGTCTTTTAAATTTATATATTTTTTGTAGTTTTGGGGTGTATGAAGCTTATTTGCATTTACAATGATTCTGGCTTGCAGGCTTTTCTGTTTACAGGAAGGTCTGAAAGAGCGAGAGCTTTGTGTATTTTTCCGCAACAATCATTTCAGCACCATGTTTAAGGTCAGTCAGAAGTGGATTTGTTTTGTTACAATTTACCGTTTTGGACTTGTGAGAATCTTGAGAATATATGTTTTCTCAGCCTGGTTTTGTTCTATTTCGTGAGCTTTAAGATCCCATTATTTAATATGTATTTCTTTTATGTTTTCAGTATGAGAGTGAACTCTATCTTTTAGCTACAGATCAAGGTTACCTAAATCAGCCTGATCTTGTCTGGGAGAAGTTAAACGAGGTATGGCTCATTTTGATGTAATCTTCTTTGCCATGAACTATTAATTTGCACAAGTAGATGACTTAAATGCGTTGCATATCAGTGGGGGTAATGTTGGCTGAAATCTACACGATGGGCATGTAGTTTCAAATTTGTATCCACTATAAATATATTGACTTGCTTAGTATACCCCAAACTGCTTTGACGGGCTTAATACAAATGCTTACTAGCTTGGCCTCTATAAATATAGTGACTTGCTTTAGTATACCCCAAACTACTTTGGCAAGCCGCGAGCTTTATACAAATGATTAATTGCTTGGCCTCTACAAAAATATTGGCTTGCTAAATTGCTTCAAAATGCCAATACATCTAGCTAAAGGAACGAGCACTGCCATAATTATATATCAGCTTCAATGAACAAAGGAACTACTTTACGTAGTGTTTATTGGTCCAAAAGAATGCACGTAATCTGACAGGGTTGTATTCGCCAGCAACTCTTCTGTAGTAATACATAAACTTCTTTTCTAACCAATATCCTTTGCTTGATGAGGTGCAAAAATATTGTTATTTCTCATTTTGTCTGAAAGAACGGAATAGAGCACGTTCTTTGAACCTTTTTTTTGTCGTTATTTAATGGTAGAGAATACTTCTAAAGTTTAACTTAGCTAAGTATTCCTTAGTCCATTTCTTTTCTTCCCTCTTTTTAGTTCCATTCAAGTAGCAATAAGACTTTTGGGACACTGTATATCAATTTAGTTTCTCTGCTCAAGTTTGGTATTAGATACTAATTTTTCTCTTATAACAGGTTAATGGGAACACGGTGTTCATGACCAGTAACTTCAAAGAATTTAAGGCCGATGGTCAACCAAACAGCAATTGGGATGCAGACAATGCTATATCCAGCACAGCGGTAATTTATTTGCTTATACTTATGTAAGTTCTCTTAGATTTATTACTGACGGTTCAAGTGAAGCTATTCAAATTTATTTATGCAGGAGTATCTTGCCAGTGTTGATAGTGCAGCGCAAGCTGGGCTGGATATAAGGTACTTACTCTATCTAGCTACTTTGATCTATTAGCCGTTAGTTTGAGTACTTAACGATAGAAGGATTCTGCTGATTTTAGCATGCTGTAGTTAGAACTGATTTGGTAGCATACTTAAATTTCAGATAGTATACAAAAAGAAAGGTAGTGATAAACTATTAGTTTGTGCAGAGAAAAGTAATAACATACGCTTCTAATTACTAGAGAAGCTTATATAATGATCAACTATCAAAGAAATTATATAGGAAAAACGAGAAGAAATGAATCTTTTGAAGATTGCTATAACTTTGTGAAACTATGACACTTTTTATATCAGGATGGTTCTTTGTTCTATTATTTCTGTAGAACTAAGTACACTTCATTATTCTGTTACTTTCATAATTGGTAATGGTTATATACGTCTTCCACGCTCCCTGTTTTTTTTACAAACACCTAATGTATCGTGTGTGTACTTTTACTCTCGGAAGCCACTAATGTCGACACAGCCTGTCGACAGTAGTTGCTACGGGGACGTATTTAATAAAACGAAGGACGTATTTAGTATCTTCTTTCATAATTTCCATGATATAAAAAATTCATCACTTAACTGAAGTTGGCCTTTATTTTCATTTCTATGGAGAAAAACTGTTATACATGCGTATTTACAGTGTTCACTTTATTATTGTTCCAGTCCGGATCTGAAGTATGCCATGGAGTTACAGCAACAGGAGTTCGAGCAACAACAGTCACGTCACAGTGCGCCTGCTACACCAACTGTGGGTGCCTCTAGACTTTATACAGGTCCACAGGTAAAGAAACAACGAACTATGAATGCTGTTGCTGTTTCCTTTTCAATGGCATATGCAATTATTTTCACTAAGATCATAGGCGCGTATGGGTTATGTGCTAAAAAACATATGATGAATGAAAAATGTGATGTTGCAGATGGCTAGCAGTGCGAGAGAGTCATCATCTTCGATGTCAAAGGCGCAGGATGGAAAATCAAAAGAGAAATGTACAGTCATGTAAAAAGCTGTCTAGTAGAGAGTTTGTACATGGCTCATGACTGGGTAAATATTTTATCCTAACTCATCAATCTTCTTCCCTTTCCTTTCTCTGTTGAAGTTTCTTCAGCTATAGAGTTGTACTTTATGATATGGTTGATTTCAACAATTATAAGATCATTAAATATATAGATTTAGACTAGTTATTTTTATGGTTTTTACATTATAGAATTAAATTATTACTATTATTTATTATTATTCCTTTCCTCTGCGGTAGGAGTAATTAATAAGCATTTTGACCAGCAGCCTGCCATCTGCTTGTATTTTGGTGAAAAACAGTAGGTAGGTTGGTAGATATGTAGGTAGGTGGGTAGGGATGATTTTTATGCAAACCACTAGTAATCAGATTCAGATGAAATCAGATCTCTTTTTTTAGGGTCCATTCTGATCAGCAAAGCAGGCCTAGAAAGACATGTCAGCCTTAGCACCGACAGCCAGCCGCCTGAAAACAGTAATTTACTAGTAAATGAAAGTTTGGATAGTCATAAATAATACTCCAGCTCAGATTTACAAATTTAAGTATAACAATTGCTTAGTCGAGTATAGGGCTGTTCCGGACCGAGAATCGGACCAAAGTTAACGGTCCGATTCGTGGTTCCATCTTAAAAATCGACCGATAAATAACCGAAACAACAAAACCGAACCGGACCGATAAATTGGTAAACCGATATAAATGAACCAATAAAATTGATAAACCAATAGAACCGATAGATCCGATTAATTTATTATTATTATTATTATTAATTTTTTATATATTATATTGTCAAAATTAATAAATTAATAGTTAATTATTAATTTTTAATAAAAAAAATCAAATATTAAATATTAAAATTTATTTTTTTGTTATTATTTTAAAAAAATTAAAAATATATATATATATTTTAATTTAATTTCTTTAAATGGATTGGATCCAAATGGGACCGGACCGAACTGGGATCGGACCAAACTGGAACGTATCAGAATTGAACCGAATCCGACCAAACTGGGCTGAATCGAACCGAATCTAAAATTTAAGTTTTCCAATCCGGTTCTAAAATATAAAACTGAAAACTTAACCGTCCGTTACTGTCCAAACAGATAAGCTTAGGGGTCCGGTCTGGTCCCGTCGAAACCCAGACCGAACAGCATTAACCAGTATAATTCAAATGTGGTAATAGTAGACTATGTTGGACCGAGGCTAAGATTTAGGGTGTACCTATAGTATAATTGCAATGTGCTGGAGTGTTTCTTTGAACTGTGTTAATAATTCGACGATGGGCAAGTGAGAGATGAGAGGGAGAGAATAAAGATGAATAGGATAAAAAGGAAAAGAATTTTGATAGTGACAATTCATTTTTATTGCTTTTTTTTTTCTCTTTTGCTCATGCTCATATGTACATGTATATGTAGTCTATTTTTTCTATATATATATATATTCTTTCCTTCTCATAATAAGAGATGTTTAATGTTGTTTTACCAATATTACAGAAAACAAAAAATAAAGAAAAATAAATTTGATTGGTGGGATGAGAAGTTTGTCCAGTCAATAAAAAATCTTATTGGTGGGAAATGTAAGAAATATAATTAATACTGTTTTAAAAAAAAGAACGACTATTAATATGAGACAAAATATCTTTTCTAAAACGTTTCACATTATGAGACAGAAGGAGTATACAAATATGTATGGTTCTCCATTCAATTTGATTTTTTATCAGTGACGTTTCTAATCTTTCAAATAACGAAAACTATATATATATATATATATATATATATATATATATATATATATAATATTTACAATACAGCTCTAGCTCTAGTCAACCATGTTCGATATTTTTATCCAAAGTCGTGGATTTAGATTAGAATTTTTTTTTGGTGTTCAACGTGTTATTTCATTCAAAAGCAGGCATTTGCATATATATATATATATAATGAAAACATTAAATTAAAGTAAAATGACTCGTATCCCGAAAATATGCAAAGATTTATAATAAGTCTAACAAGATAGAGACATATAATATCAAATAGATGATTCAATGAACGAGAAGTCGAAGAAATATGATGAGGAGTTTTTTGAACAATTTGAGCGAGAAACACATTAGTTGCAAAAAAATACAAAACAATAAGTTGGTAAGGGTTTACATAGGCCATCGAACTATATCTGAACGAAGATCCAAGAAGATTCGGTTAGAAACTAGAGAGGCAATGGCAGGAGGGGAACCATTCGGTTAGAAACCAGAGAGGCAATGGTAGGAGGGGAAGCAAAAGTTTTTAAGTTCCTCTCACGCCAGACGTGGTAGACAACCGCGCCAAAACAAGTGTGCCAAATATGACGGTTTTGAGAATGAGACTAATTTGATGCCTCTTCGATCCAAGATTGACAGCAAGGGGCGGAAATAAAAAACTCAGTTTAGAACTTGCAAAGTTCCAAAGACTCTTAGAAAAGCTATAATTATAGAGCATATGAGAGATAGTTTCCGAGTCAGAGTTGCATAAGACATAACCCGGTGGGGTGTTTATACCTAACACAAAAGTTTGTCTCGAGTAAAGAGCTTTGCATGGATGGCGAGCCAAGAGATGAAAAAGTGATGAGGAATGTTATATTTATTCCATACTAACCCGGTCCACCCAACAATGAGGGCGGACATACGAATAGCGGTGTACGTGTCGTTGATAGTGAATGTGGGAATTCCACCCTTTGCAGTCCAGAAAGGAATATCGTTGGAAATAATATTGGGCGGAGGAAGAGTAAGAATGAGGTTGTTAATCTCTTGGAGATTTAAGCGATTCCTTGCAGAAGCCGACCTCAGGTAGCAATATAAGTCTACACAACTTTAAAGCTAATGAAAAATATATGAACACAACTACGTTAATATTAAAGGTTATACTATATTTGGATCCATATTTGTTGGATGTGGATCCCAATTATTTTTCCAATATTATGAAATTTTTAACGACCCGAAAATACTAGAATCAACTTACTTTTAAAAAACAAACTAACTCACTAGAGACAATCGTAGAATTACATTTTTTAAAATCAGTTTAAATTCCGCACTAGTAGCACGCGAAATTTTGCACTAATGCGCACCCATGACGTTCTGATTCATGAAAATTTGGTAAGACAACTTAAATCAACGTAATTTTTGAATGGCGTTTAGTGGTGTGGAAATTATAGACAACCAACTTGATAGATTAGATATTTTTAAAGTACAGTAAGTATCTGATGTCCGTCGAGTGATTACCATTCGATATTAATGTGTGGTATACCATATATCTCTTCACATGTCATACACATATTTATCTTTACAAGGGTCCATGCTCCGGTCGTGTTCTACAAAGAAGGCTGGTTCTGGATTCGTGTATGGTAACCACTTCATTCATGTAAGTAAAACAATATAATTCTATGATACTATTATATTTTACAATATGTAACATTACGCTACATTATCAAACTTTTATTTTTACAGATTGTTTTCAATGGACCTTTACTGACAATATATTTGTTACCCGTTTCATTTGATGACGCAACTGCATAGGTAATTATGCTCAACCAAAGATTTAAAAAATTCAACTAAATCAAGTCGGTCGAAACATCTGTTGTGCGCAATATAATTAACTGATTTGACCGACGACTGTTGATTATATTACAACGTTTAGATTGTTAAAGATTTTTTAGTGCTACATAATTACTGATTTATTTACTTTTCGTTCATATATTAATATTTCATCTAAGACTAAGTTATCTAAGACTTGTGTTGTTTTTCTTTATTTTTTAATCACTGTAATATTTAATTGTGTTTACTTTTTTTTACACAAATGCTAAAAGCATAATATTAAGATTTTTTTACAAACGGACAATGGACTATTCACACTCGGAGGAAACAACATTGTATGTACCGTCGCACCCAAGGTGCGTGGAATTTTTCACATTTACATACTGGTCCGGGTGCTAGGTTGTACAATATCGCGCATATTGATTGCGGAAAAATGTAGAATTTCACGCACTCCGATAGCGAGTGCGAATTACCTAATGTCTGTTTGAAAAAAAAAACAAATTATGATCAGTTGTAATATGCAAAACTAAAATTTAAAATACGTTATTGTTAAATAAAGTCGTTACAAAAACATGGTGCAAAAACAAACAAAAAAACTTTAATTTAACTGAAATTAGATACAACAATAATTTAAAAATTACGAAATTGAAACAATAATAATTTAGGACTTAAAATACAAGAATGAAAATAACTTAGTAGTTCAGAAACTGAAACAACCATAACTAGATGATATACAAACCATTGCTTATGTGTCAGGCTAGTTCCATTTCATTACATACAATAATTTTACAAATCAATTTCATCATACATCTTACGTATTCAAAGGGATGTATATATATTAACAAACATTACTTATTAATACCCAACAAAATTAATAAACTACGTAATGACAACATCATTCTATATAAAATCATCAAATATGTGTACACATTCTCTTTCATTTTTTAAAGTTTAAATTTTTAAAAGTTTGTATCTTTCAGACCGTAATTCGAAATACTATTGGTTTTGGTTTTTTTAAGATGAACAAAACTAGATCCATTCATTATATTTGATTTTTTAAAATGTATATATTTATATTGGTTCCTCATTATATGGTTTCACATTTATCATACTTGGCCTGGTTTCGCATTTATCATAATTGGTGTGGTTTCTCATTAAAAGTTATCTTAGTTGGCCTGATTTATATCTAACATCTAACATCTATCATAGTTGGTATGATTTATCATCTATCATTTATCATAGTTGACGTGGTTTAAAATCTATCATAGTTGGTATGGTTTAACATCTATCGTAGTTGGCTTGGTTTCACATCTACCATCTATTATAGTTGGTTTGGGTTAACATCAATCATAGTTGGTATGGTTTAGCATATATCATAGTTGGTATGGTTTCACGTCTAACATCTATCATAGTTGGCCCAGTTTCGCATCTAGCATATAACATCTATCATAGTTGGTCTGGTTTTGCATCTAACACTACAAAAATTAAAAAGGTTTCGCATCTAGCAAAACTTCATCTTCTTTTTTACACTATAAAACTTTTCTCAAACCATATTTTCTAGAAACACGAAAAACATAAAAAAAAAAAAACGAGTGAAATCTTACTGCAATACAACATTTGAACTACAAAATCAAAATAAAAACAAATGAAAATACCAAAAATCATAAATAACACAGAGACAAAAACTCAATAAAAAATATGAAGAAAAATCATATGAAAATAACAAAAAAAACAAAGAATCATTGTTTCTGTATAGCGAGAAAATAACATAATGGTTTTTAATTTTTGGACCTGTAGAGAGAAAAAGAAACTCTTTCTGCATATATTGTTTCTGTATAGAGAAGAAAATTCATTATAAAATATAGAAATCTTTTATATAGTCAGTAAGGATATTTTAGGTATTATAAAAAATAATTGGTTTTTAAATGGTAAATAGAGGAATTAAATAAATCTTTATTAGATATATATATGAAACAAAGGTAATAAGTGGATAATAATTTGGTTTTCATATCTTAATTAGTACTTAACTTAATATAAGAGATATTATTGTTTACCACAATATTTATATTTTAAGATTACTATAATTGTTTTTTACGTCACTCATTTTAATTTAAATGTGCTATTGAAATAGTAAAAATGTTGATGTTTATTTAATCGAAAAAATATATCAATTTGATTTAATTAAAAAATATAAAAAATATAATATTTAAAAAAATAAGGACTTTGGTTCGCCAATATTAATGCACTAGTCATTCTAAGTATTTAAAAATTTAGAAAATATAGTAAAAGATATTAAATTTAAGATAAATACACATCTAGGATAAACAAATATGATTAAATAAAATGGTATCAAATGTTTTTAATATCTTCAAGATATATTAATTATCGTTAATAAATATGTATTTATTTATTTTTGACAATATTAGCGATCTATATTTCCATTGTTCTTTTACTCTTTTTTTCTTCAGATTACATCTACTTGTTCATGCAAAATTTACAACATCAATTAGTGTCATTCGTGAGAATGAAATATTTTCTTCCCAATCAATCAAAACAAAGAAAAAATCTCAAATTAGTTGATGCCAGATTCTGAAAAAATATATAATTCGTTTGTGGATGAAGATGTGGAGATGAATGATATTTACGAACAAAGAATGTCCCCTATGATTTCTAAAACCCCTCCTATTAATCTTGAGTGGTTGGGTCAACAACTGAGGGAGGAACAAACTAACAATTTTCAATTATTATAGCCTATGAAACCCCCAAAGTTCAATATGTTGTGCATAAAATGGATGAAAGAAAGGATATTATGCACGTCCTGAAATACTGAGGGACGGTTTGTTGAACAAAACTCAGAGGAGGATGCTTCCTTTTAACGTGTCTCACAAAAAGGGCACATAAAACTCGTACCATAGGTCTTCGAGTATAACAGAAAACGATGAAAACACCGCTGAAATAAAAAAATAAGAAGTCAAACTTGTAACACCTAATTCATAACATAACCAAAGGGAGGAGAAGGCTAGGGAACCTCCCTTGGCGCATAAAAATCAAGTGAAGGAACAGACAAGTCTTTTAGTTTATAAAACATTAGCACCACTATCGATCGGAATGCAACCGGGTTACCAACAGTTTTCTGAGTAGTCGTGAATCCAATAAATCTAAGAAGTCCAGCCAAGGATTTCTCTTAGTCAACAACAAGTCCTAGCCTCCCAGTCGTGGATGGCCCCGTAACATTCGTGGATGGCCCGGTAACAGCCCTGAAGCACACATGGGGTTTCGTCGAACTTCGATCTTGGATAACCTATCATTATAATGGATTAACCGTCTACCAAAGTTGGAATTAGGGTTATCCACAAACTCCATCATGAGATAACCAGTCGAAATTCCAACGGCAATATCAGGTGCAACCAAACCAACACTCTCAAGGATATTAGTCAACGTTATGCCAAAGTACAATGCAATCATGCAAGAGATACATGAATATGGGTACTAGCAGACATACCCCTTTATGAATAAAATATATGAGGAATATTTTCCTAATGAAGATTTTTAATTTGGCCCAGAAATCTTATATAGTCTAATGCTTTTAGTATTCGACAACCATAAGATGGACAAGTACTTTAGAAAATAATTATAAAACATCACGTTCAATAGTTCAACAATGAAATGTTTTAGTGAGGAATTGATGACAAGATGAAGTGCATGTTTTTTCCATGACACTCCGAGGAATCGTCATGCAATAGTCCAATAATATTCCAAAAGGATGCATCAAAAGTAATAAGATGTTCCCGACAGCTTAAAGGAACCATTTTATATCTTCAAAAATATGAAAAAATGCTAGAGACTATGTAATTCACTAGAACTAAAGGCCCCATAAAAATCTTAGAGAGTGCACCCAACAATTTGTTAAAAATGAAGATGAATTATAAGATTACCACAATCTGGTGGCTATAGCTGGATTTAGAAAGAGACATATAGAACATTCTATCTCTACTACAATAATAAAGAAAGATCTAAACTTCAGAGATCTACTTGCTCAAGTGAACTGCTATATTAAAGTAGATGAAGTTGCCATAACAAAAAAAGGACACTAAAACTCTGGTACTATGCCTTTCGGCCAGCACGGCTGGCGTTATTGTTCAGATCAATACAAATGGAACAATGATCCATCAATTTGGTCAGGCCATAGACAAAGATCCTCAACAACAACCAACTCGATATTGAAAGCAACTAGTTTCTTTTTTAAGCAGAAATGATGTCACTTTGGAGGTAAGGTTCTTCAAAAAATTACCAAACTCATAGCTAGCCGAGAGGGTTTCATGGGTGTTAATCATTAAACTCCCTAAGTGAGGAAAATCAAATGACTTGTTTTTCCGTTCTTCATTTAGTACAGCCTCATCTTCAGTTTTACACTGTAGTTCAATTTTTCAATAACTTCTCTCTCTTCTGAAAACTTTCAAACTCGAACTTTGGATTTTTCTCACTTTTAATCCCAGCCTTGAAAAAAACTTGTATTGAATAGTTTTCATTTTAGAGGTTCATTAACATAATAAAAAAGCGCTAAAGGATAATAAAAAATGTAAGCTATATGATGGATATTAGACTGATGAAGCATGATCACACTATTAAGAATGCCTTGAAAGTACGAGGTAACATATATACAATAGTACATGTACTAAATAAGAAAATAAAAAATGAAGTCGAAAAGAGTAAAATAAATCTCATCATATCTTAAAACCAAATGTTAATTTCCTTTTAGTTAGATTCATGGAAGAAATGTGGGTTCAAAGATTCCTCTGACGGGTTAAAATGAAAAATTGAGTTATTTTTTAAGAACTTTCTCCAATGAAAAAGTAGATGATGTTGTAATAGTAACCTCGGTCGTAGGTGCACCCATATTGGACAACTTATTTCTTACACCCATGATATCATTAATATATGCATCTACAAAAACATGTACTTGTAAATAAGTTTCGACAAATTTATTATCCATAACGATGATAGAAGGTTATGGAGCTACTGAGGAGTTACCACAAGATTCGATGGTGACAATCACATACTCTTCCCCTTATTCTCTTAGTTAATTTCCTTAACAACCGAAGTAATTGTCGAGTATGTGAGATCACCTACTAAAATACCAACTTTCTTAGAAAGTTTGAGAATAAATTAATTTTAACAAGGATAAAAAATTCTGTAGATAATGACCTTACAATATTAGCAATACCCTTGGTATAGTTCTGTCATAATTTAAGAAGAAAATATTCATCACGATCCCGTTTACATGACACGTTAGATTTTGTAATTCTCTTAAATTTCATAGTTTTATAGTTAGGCTTTAGGGTAACCTTTACCATAATCTTTTCACGTTTCTCATTAAAACCAAGGACTCTTTTCAACGTACAATCGTTAATAATATAACTCTTTTAGAAAGAAAAAGATAAAAAAAAATTGCATGGGTAGCAAGTATAGACCAAACACATATTCACATAAAGCTATATACATGGTATGAACACATTTCAAAAGAGAAGTGGCAAGTTGAAGTCTTTGATAAGATATATCTTACAGTATTTTCAGGCAGAATAAGACTGAAGAGCTAGAGAATAAACAATAGCAAATTACTTTATTGCTCGACTATGGGACCCATAGATATACCATTTTCATTTTTAGAATTTATATTGTCTTTAGTGGTAATTATAATATTATAAAAAATTATTACCTTTGGTCGCCGAAGTTTTTTTTATACTTAATCAATAACATATCATCTTCTTCATCATCAGTCTCCCTTTCGGTAATACTGGTACGCGTTCTATTTTTTTGTCTAAGCCAAGAACGTTCACCACAATTTATTTATAGGATTCATGAGCCCCGACTTCGATCTTTATAGTATTTGAAAGAACAATGTATATTTTCTCTGAACGCTGGTCATTTGACTTATTACGCAACTCAATCTTTGAAGAACACATTATGGAATCTCTAAATATTATTTTTACCAAAGAATATTATTCCAAATCATTATATTTAAGAGAAACACAAAAACGAAAAGATACCTTACACAAAAATACTTGACCATAACGAGGAATCACCTAATCGTTACGTCACGAGGAATCACGAAATCGTTGAGATTTTTTACACATTTATCATTACTAAGATAAATATATGAATTGTACACAACTCTTCGTCTGAAGTTTATTCAAAGAATCACCTTAAACCTTTGATTCATCTCTGAGACTACAAACATTATCTCTGCTATTATCTTATGATGTAAATATACTCATACCATCAATAGTGGAAAGAGTAAGAGAAACACTTTTGAGTAGATCAATTTTTTTAAACATTTATTCTTATTCGCTACAATTTTATTCTTTTAGGTTTCTTAGCGAATTGGATGAGTAACTTTATAAAACAAATCATGCTTAGAATGACCAAAAAATTCTAATCCAGATGAAACAATGTTGTGATTATTTTGGCTATCTGAGTAGTCATTATTTTCACCTTTTTTATCCATTTATAATAAAAACTCAAAAAATTATTCTAACAATAAAAACAAAAAAGTAAAAAATTGAGAAGATTATAAAGATGGGAAAGAAAATAAAGTGAATGTTGAGTCAAAAATTAAAGGAAGTAAAAATAAAAGCAATAAGAGAGAAAAAATGAGTACTTGTACCCAAATTTAAAAATAACTTTTAGCCTTTGATTTTTTTTCCAAAATTTTGTATTGCTGGTTAAACTACATGGTAAACGACCGCAAATAAAAGACACGTGAATGGGCAATATTGAAAATAATAAAGAGATCACACACATTTTCTTAAAAAGAAAATAATTGTTTCATCATGTAAGCTTCTCCCACCAACTTTCATATACACCAAAATATAACAATAAACCCTCTACTTTTACAAATTTTGCTTTAAATATACCAAATAAATACAAAGTTTATGTGAATGAAATTATTATTCCTTAGATACATTTACATTTATACAATTATTACCAAACCAATAGTAATAAAATGTAAATTTCAGTTGATTAAAAAATCACAGATGTTTTGGTTTATTGATGAGCCCTTCCTTCAATTTTCAAAAAGAACTATGGGTTTTCTCAAGAAATTTCCAAGTCAAAGCTCAATATAAAATATATATACATATATATTAATATATTATGCATTAGATAGTTCTATAAGTTGAAGTAAATTAAGATAGTCATTTCCTTATCATTCACCAAAGGTTATGGGAGCTATTGGAGTACCTATTGAAGAAGTTTGGTCGCATACAAAATAATAACAAGTTTAAACTACCTAAAGCTCTTTAAGAAATATCAACGTTTCCGTCCATTATCAGTCCTTATTTCATGTTTTATCAAGGGCTATGACGCTACTCATCTATAATCAATGTAGAAATGGAGCATTCTTAAACAACTCAAAACAAATAAGTTAATAAATAATAAATAGGTCATATCCTAGCAAAATACTAACTATTACTTGTACTCTTTCCTTTTATATATATATATATATATATATATATATATATATATATCCTCAATGAGGTTTCTCCTGATGAAGGGTTTTAATGAAGCATAAACAATTTAGTATGAACCAAACCGGATACATATATGGTCATAGTTTGGCAAGGGTAAATTAGAATAAAAAATCCTTAAGAATATTAAGAGTATAGGCAAAGATAGATGATATAAACATTTTAGAATAAAACAAATTCGTATGTGAAGAAAAATCTTTAGCAACCAATAAATTTAAAGGTACAATCTTATGCCAAGGTCAAAAGATGCTTCGCCCAATGAATACTAGTATTTTCTTGTAACTCACGTAAAGACTATCGGGATTACTAATAAATGTGTAAATAGTATGGCCCGTCAACATTGGTCCATCATCCACTTAAGAGCTCAAAACTGTAGAAGACTTAGTAAAAAATATCAAATCTACGATATCTAGGTAAAATTTAGGTGGTTAGAATAATATAGTATTAGATTTTCTTAATATGTTGGAGATTTATTCTATAGTTATAAACTTTATAAATAAAGATCTAATAACCATCAATAAAATATCGTTAATTTATTTTTGTTATTCTTGAGCAATATTAGCAATCTATGTTTCCATTGTTCTCTAATTTTTTTAAAGTTAAATTAAGTTTTGAATCTACTTAGTCACTCAACATTTACCACATAAAAAGAACTTATTGATTTTTTCTAACAGTGATAAAAATTATCAAAAATAGATTTTATACAATAATTTTACTAGAGAACATTTACATTAAAATATCATATAAATTTGTAATTTTTGTTAAACATATGGAAATAAATCTCGTAACAGAGGTATAATAGTTTTTTTTGTAAGAATCTGCAAAGTTCTGATTTCATATTGAGAAATAATTACAAGTTTAAGTTATGATGTATAAATAAAATATTAAAAACAAAATTTTAAGAGAAATATCATTTAAATACGATGATAAATATATTAACATTGATAAGGTAAGGATTCGTACTACTCGTATCGGACAAAGGACGAACGTAGTTTGAAGTTTACTTACTACTTGTAAGGTACACATAACATAACAGATGTAGTACAAAGTCTACCTACTACTTGTAAGACACACAAGACAGATGCATTATGAGTTATACTTATGTCGTTCTGTAATGCTCTACCTGATGAACACTGTTGCGGTACATACTTATTAGGATAAGGCTTTCTATTGAAAACACATTAGAGCGAATCTTAAAGTGGGCACGACTCATTATCATAAGGTATATCAAATATATTTGCATTGATTCATCTAACTATAAGGTACTTTGGCTAACAAGACTTTAGGCGTGAGTAATAAATCTCAACTTTCCGTTGTCAATACACCTAAGCAGTAAGATGACTAGTTAGTGATCATAATATAAGGAATGAACCAGAAACCATCGCATGTATTATTTAACACGTGTCAATAATTTCTTATTTATAGATATCAATGTTTTATAAATAAATCACTTATCTTTCATATTTAGAGAGAGAAACGTGTAATACAAGAGAGTTTAATTAATAAATTATACATGATTCCATACTCAAATTTTAAGTCATTTCATTATTGGCATTAAATATTGAAGATATTTTTTCTTTAAAAATGGATTGTTTCTGGCAACTTCGTTTAAGTACCCCAGTTCCAAGGAACAAATAATCTAATTTTGACAAATGATAACAGCTCGTGCGAGAATGGAATGAGGTCCGAATAGAAACCAATTAGTTCATAATACTTCATCAACTGAAGTTCATGATCATGAAAGGATCATCTCACCCCATGAGGGAGACATTGTGGATCCAGATCCACCCCAACACCAAGCAATGCATGTTGGAATTTAAGAACCAAACCCTTTGGTAATTCGATTGATTGAAGTCAAACAACATATAAATCCAAAAAAATAGAAGGGACAACTAAACAAAATAAAAAATATTCTATAACTCGTGAAATATAAAAGGATGCTCCAAACCAAATCAGAAAAAATGTAAGACGCTGTATAAGTCAACGATGATGTCCTCTTAACCAAGGCAAACACTTCAAAGAAGCACGCCCAACCTAACACTAAAAAGAGCAATAATCATAGTGTAAGGCCTATGCAAGAAAAAATGGAGGCAATAGTGACCATAAAATAAGTCTACGAGAGGTCCAAAATAACATAATATACCCTAGCAAATTTTCTATGTTTTAAAAAAGAATGAAGAAGATCTCCCTCATAGGTTTGACACGTATCAAATGGATAGAAAAGACGAATGTTTTACCTATACCAATATATGAAGTAATCTCGCAATATGATGCTCAGTTTCAGTCTAGGCGACACCCTCTTATGCAAATCATTCTCCATAGCATTACATGGAAACACTTGAATTAGTTCAAAAATCTCTACGAGGCTTCATTGATAGTTTGAGGATTTGTTAAGCTCTTTTAGAAGTCATTTCATCAGTAACAAAGTTATCATACACTTTGGAAGAGGGGGGATGGAGGATTGTTTCTCTTGCAAAGATAACTAAGATTGATTCGTATACATTTTAAAAATGACGCACCGATAGCCAAGAGACTAGATTCTACTAGATTACAAATCAATGCGATACATTCACCTTACCTTGAAAGTTTTATAGGGGATTGATACCCCTTAAGTAGCACCTAAAAACTATAATAAGATCAATGATAATATAGCTACAGAATGAGAGATGTAAACTAATAATAACGAGAAGTCTAAAAAGTTTCATTATGTGTGCCATTGTGACCATAATAAAAATGATATTACTACTTGTTAAAGGAAGATATACAATGCATGATTGTTAGTGGAGAGTTGGATGAATTTGTCAAAGATAAGATAAAAATATGACAAGATGAGAAAAATGATCGTATTCCAAAATAAGATAAACAAACAGTTTGCATTATCGTAAATAGATATATTTTGGTTGAGACATCACAATCATTCACGAAGATACATCAGAAATACTTTAATTTGCACATCATAGATGATACATCATTTTATTGAAATCGAGTATCAGTTATTAGGATTACATTCAGCGATGATGATATAAGAGGTATAACGAGTCCACACAAGGACAACTTGACTGTAATTATTGACAATGATAAAATTAATATTAGAAAGTCGATGATCAACATAGTTCATTTAAGTTTATTTATAGAAGGGAGTGTAAATGAATGATTGGAGTCCTCATGTACAAGAAAACAAACTGTAATCTCGACCTCCTATAAAGGAGAGTTTTGGGTTTTATAAGAGGATGAAGGGTGGTGAATGAGCCTAATTCAGTCTCCCTTTGGACTTGCTTTTCTTCCTTATTTATTGTAATGGAAGCATGATTAGTAAACTGAGTACCATGAGGCTTCATATGCTTAGTCCGGCTAACACATTTATTTAATATCAACGTACAATATTTCCAGTTGTCCATCAAGAGAAGAAACATACTAAAAAGGTTATCATTTGATTTAGTCTAGTTTTATTCATATGATATTATTTTCATCTTTATTATCTCATATCTTGTTTTACTCGACGATATTTTTTCAATAAGTCTTATAATTTTAATTGTTTCTAAGTCTTGATTATGCTTTATTGGTTTAGTCTGTGTTGTCCCGTAATCATTTCTAGTTTAGTACATGCATCTAGTTTCATACATATATCTACTTTGGCACGTGCATCTTATTTTTCATGTCTATTTGGATTGGTACGGGCATATGGGGTAGCAGATGCTGGTTTAGCACATGTATTTGATTGGGTACATATATCACGTTAAATATTACATCATGTTTAACTCGGTCATTAGTATGGTACAAACTTTAGGTTTAGCATGGATATTAAGTTTTATATGGAAAACAAGTACCGTACACACATCACGATTGATATGGGCATCAAATATGGCTCTAACATCAGTTTTGACCAAAAGATCAAATTTGACATAAACATTAGTACCATGAGACTTGTACGTCTCTTATTGCACCTGATTTTACCGCATAATCTCCATCATCTCATACACAATCACATTATACTGTCATCCATAGTCTACATATTAATTCTCCAATCCAACAATCTCAAATCTTGATATTGACATTCCTATTGTTCGTAAAGGCTTCCTTTTAATTGTTTTTATTCTTATATAGTTTTATTCTTTCATATAATCTTGAAACAACAGATCGTATTGAGATTTTTATAAGTTTTAGAGATTGTTAATGATTGCGTATGCTATATACAATAAAAGAGAAGACTACCATCATACTCGTATATGTGGATGTTTTTTCACTGACAATAATGTCAAACGAATTTAATATTGAAGAAATTTACTCAGCGAGCTAGATGTTTCTATAATGGCTCGATAAGGCTACTATGTGATAATCAAGGCATCACATATGTTGAACATGTTATAAATATATGTTATAACTTCATAAAAAAAATGAAGATACATTTAGTTAATTATATTATCAACCCTATCTATTCAAATAACTAAATAAAATACTTATTATTCTTGTTTATCTAAACCATGTATAGTTATTTTATTTGTACTTTTTTGGCCACTAACTTTCTTAATAAAATAACGGTACCCTCATTTTATATGATTTTTTAATATTTATTAACTTAGGTGGATCATTGTAAAATTACTTAGTCATTTCTAATAAAAACAAAAATATGAAATACAAAGAATGTAACTTTATTTATTAGTTTGATTAAAACATATGAATTTAATATATATTTTCAAACAACACAAACACATGCTTTACAAACGATGTTTATATATTTAATTCATTGATAATTAATCATTATTATATTGAAAGACAAATTTGATAATGGAAATTTTAAGTCACTAAACATATAAATAATATTAGACAAATATTTAATTAGTAAACTTATTTCTCTCTAATGGTTCACAAAAGTTTTAATATTGAAGATCAAACAATGTATGAACTTTGAACCATAAAGTTTAAAATATAGTTGATCGGCTGATGTAGCGTTTTAGGCTTTTTTAGCGCTATCGGTCCTATAAAATATGATGATTTTTTATTATTATTACATACTATTATTTTTTTAAATGTAAGTTAATTATTGAAAATAACTTACCGATTAGTTATTGTGTTGCATAAATACTGAATCTTGTCGGTCGAGTAACTAAATTTTTTTTTTGTCTTACACTCTTATCCAAAGATTCATAACATAATCTAGAACAGTTTGGAAAGAGGTGAATATTTCATTTATTGACTTTGTGTTAAACTCTTGCATGAAGTTTGTTCAGACTACGAAGATATAAAAGTCTATAAACTCATCCACGTCGTCCTTTTTAGCCATCAACTTCTTTGCATTTGTAAGATTTTTTTGGTTATATACCACTTGCGTAACATGTGTATTGTGTCAATAAATACTTCTTGGATAACTCACACCAATATTATACCCGACTGGTTAAAATAAAATTCAAAAATACACAAATATTATCCACCATCACGGTATGTAGAACCCTTAAAAAGGATGTATAGTTTGTTTGTTTCTCCGAACTCGTAAAAACAAAATCAACACAAAATATTAATTTTGTTGAAGTTACACCAACAATTTCGAGCAATGATGTTTTGTACCTCATCGTCTTATAAGTACTATCCATGATACTTATCCATAGAAATGTGCAGAACTACATACTTGTAAGATACGTTAAAAACAGTTTCGTGATCACGTATGTTCTCTTGGTTGTCCTATGCCCTACAAAATAATTATGTTTCTTTATATTTTTATAATGAGTGTTGCATATGACATTGGTTGAATTTTTCAACAAAATAATATTTTTACCGAATATTGTAGATTGTGATTGGATACATTCTCAGGTTTATAACTCTTCAACCTCATATGTATATTCTTAGGTCAATAATCAGTTAACTATAACTTACAAATGAACTCATCTTCATCGGGTTTAAGTTTTTCGGTTTGCAAATTACTTTGGAAGTGTGTGGTCAGTGTATGGTTGTGTTGTCCACCTATAATGGTCAATCTCCAATAACCAAGATGTTCATATACTAGAAAAACTCTCAACTGGAACGAAAAAATGCATTTTCTTATGAGCAATTTACATTCTTCACACCATTTACACTAACATTTGGTTTAAAAATATCAAACCTCTTGCATTTGTAATAAAATCTAGGATTTTTCCATACTTACCATTATCGCAAAGGATAATGATGATGAAAAATACTAACTTTTGACTCTCGCCTTCGCCCATAACTCATTTGTGCAGATCGACTTTAGTGTAACGTCCGTGTGTGGTAAACCAACGCGTTTAATCGGCCACCAAATATGGTGCTTTCTCTGGTTTATAAAACATTAAATTAGTACGCAACGATTGTATAATGATACATATTATAAAATTTTAAATATTTTTTACTTTCCCGCACGATGATTCTTAACATCATAGTGACATGTTCCTTAGCATTAGCGTCGATGATATTTGATCTGAACGTCGATGCTTCGTATTGTCGCTAGCGTCGTGCGATGAATCTTTGAACTATCGCTAGTATCATGTGATAAATTTTGGCCAAACAATGTAGCGATGACTTTCATATTATTGTGTGTGGCATTGTAAAAGTTTGTCGCGCGAAAATTATGATTGTTTAAAAGTTCACCGCGTATATAGTACGAAATATAATTTATAAAAGTTGATTTAAAAGCACATTTTATTTTTTTGATATCATTTCGTGGTTTTCAAAAAATTTGATATGTCAAAACTTATAAGTATTTTTAAACTCAAAAAATATATAAAAATTAGTTAATTTAATTTAATAGTTTAAAAAAAAATTGTCATTTATTATTATTATTATTATTTTTCATACAAATACAAAATATATATAAATATTTAGGCTAATTAAAAATATTTTGAATCTTTCGGGTCTAGAAAAATCATTTGGGTAAAACATCCGATACAAAATTAATCGAAATATATAACTAACCCAAAAACCCTATATAGTATGCTTTTAAGTTTTTCAAAACTCTATTTATTTTTAAAAAAAATTGAGACCATTTATTCTTCAAAATTTAATCCAAATAACGTAATGCAATAATAATTATATCATTATTCGTGACACTTGCATAGTGATTTTCTTTCATTGTTTCTTCCATTACAACTCCAACAAACTCTTCTTTCAATGTTAGTTTCAGTTCAAGTTATCCTTGTTTTTTTATTAATATTATTAAATTCGGTCCAAACCTGTTTATCTCCGAGACTTTTACTACAATTGTGCCTCTAAATCTTATGATACATCAATTTTACTTTTATTTGAGTTTTAGTTTTGTTTTTAGAACTTTTTTTATTTAGAACTAACTTATTTTAATACATTGACCTACGAAAACCAATAATATAGATAAAAGCCAACTAAAAGACGTGTTTTGTTTCGGATAGCAAAAACAAAAGAGAAATAACAAGACAACAAAAACTAAGCGAATACAACATGGTAACATCATAAAATATATAAGAAATATTTGTTAACGTGAATAAGAATATGTAACTGTTGTCTTGCTGCTAACATTTACTACTGCTATGTTTTGTTTGTTTTATTTCGGGGGACCACTCTAAAGGTTGTCTTAATCTTAGGTTTGGGATTACGACAAAGAGACAGCTACGAAGGCGACCCTACAATTGTTTCTCATCCTTCGTTCTCTATTTCTTTTTAGATTTTACGTCTTTTATTTTCAATTTCATGTTTTTTTCTTCTTCTAACAAAGTTTAGTTTTTTAAATCTAATTTTATTATTTCTATCAGTCAGTATATCATTGTATTATCGATCACTGAATATACATATCCTCCTTATAAAAAAAATAAAACATACACTAACACGTAGGTGCTAACCTACCATTCATTTTATTTAACATAAACTATATTGTCTCTTGAAAAAATTTGGTTCTCAAAATTTATTTAAATAGATATTAGGCAATTTAGATAATAAAAGTTGTTATTATATCTAAAATTGTAAAAGAATACATTGTTTTACACTTAAAAATTTGATCACTTATCCTTATTATATATAAAAAATGCTCTAAATACTTAGAAACCAATTTCGTATACAACTTATTCTAATTTATTTGTTCCCTTTCTAAAATTATATTAGGGATATAAATTACAAAATTTTGACCTAAACAAATTAAATATGGTTTTATGGTTCCCCGCCATCCAAAAAGGTAATTTATCAAACTGCTAGAGCAAGTTTAATATATTTTGTTTAGATTTATTCCAATAAAATTTTAACATCTCAAAAAATTTAAATTCGGTTTGGTTTGCAAAACTTTTATATATATTAAATCTGATCTGTATGATATATTTTAATATGTTTTTTTTTATATTTGAAGTCTTAATTTGAGATGAGTATATAATACGATTTGATATATAATATGTTTAAATTTTATATTTAAAATGAAATTTAATTATATTTAAAAAAATCTAAATATTTAAAAAGGAAATTCAATCGTATTATCGAATATAAAAAAGTTGGATCATTCCATCCAACAATTCTTCAAAAACATTTAAATTTTTTGGAGCTCTTAAAAATATTTGATCTGTCCATTTATAAAATTTTGGACCATATAAACTTCTCATTTTCATTCTAAGTAAAATTCTCTAATATTGTAAATGATATGTTATCTGTTACATAGTTTTGCTTAAAGAAATTAAGCGATACACTATGTTTTATGGTTCCAAATAGAGAGAACATTTAACATATTTTTAAGGTATATTATGTTCTTTGTTATATAAATTTTGACTTATTTGTGAACCAAAATTATAGTAATTGAATTTATTACTGTTAAAATTGTTTAATTATTTGTAGTGATATATTAAGATTTATTCATAAAAGTAAAACTAACTTAAAATTATTTTACGGGCCATGCTAGAAATGTTACACATTTTGATAGATCTCTCACCCTACTCCCTTATTTTTTGAAACTGAAAGTTGAAATTCCTAAATTGCCCTTCCTCTCTCTAGATTTTGACATTTATGCCATTTTGTCTCCAAATCGGCCGAAACACTTAATCTATCCGATATTACACTAGATCTACAAGCTTTGTAGTAACATCTACTAATCTAAACCCATTAATTCGAAAAAATTAGCTTTTTTTCGACTAAACCCATAAAACCCACTTCGAAAAATCTTAAATCGGAGTATCTATGGACAACGAAGAGATGGGCATTTCTCTGGAAGACTTACTGAAGGAGGAGGAAGCTTACCGGATGGAGGTAAGGACCGAAATTAACGTTTTTTAATTTCAGGGGTGTCGCACGCTGTTCGTGCGATGAACAGCAGTGTCATCGCACGAACAGCGCGCGACCGTCGCAGGCCCAAAATGCGACGGTTTTAGCAGACCGTCTCATTTTGGGGCTGCGACGCTAGGCAAAATTTATGGCCCATTTTTTTGGCCAGAGAGCCTCTGTCGCAGGCCCAAAATGAGACGCTCTTTTGTATCCGTCTCATTATGGGCCTGCGACGGGTATTGAAACATGTCTCATTTTGGGCCTGCTACTGCAACTTGTATATATAAACTCATACTTTTTGATTGTATATTTTGCAGGAGGAACCTGCCCAGCCTCCATTTATGGATGCCGATTACAGTAAAATATTCACCACGGATAGATTATTCACTAAAGACGAATTAGATGCTTTCGTGGAGATTGAATCAAAGAAGATCAAGTTTGTCACAATAAGAAAACTCTACGATAGTGGGAAATGGGGAAGGACTCCTAGGTTAGAGTACGTTTGCGAGCGATACGGTGTATACGTATCAAAGGCAAAGCCGGACACTTTGAAAAAAAGGAAGACATCGACGAAGAAATGTAATTGTCCGTTTGCGCTAAAAGGTCATCCGATCGACGTACTAGCCATGAAATGGCGTTTGGAGGTGATAAACGGTACTCACAATCATGAACCCTACGTTCGCCTAGACGGTCATTCCCGCGCTTGTAGGCTAAAACTTGACGAAGAGGAACTAGTTCGTAGTTTGTCTCACCTAGGTTCGCGCCCTAGGGAGATATATAGTGGTTTGAAGCACCAATATCCCGAAAACATTTCGAACATGCGTGCAATCTACAATGTCCGCCAAAAACATCGGGACGCTGATCACGGGGGACAAACCCAAATGCAATATCTATTGACGAAGTTGAAGGAGAATGGATACTCGACGTGGGAGCGTTTGAAAGATGATACAAAGGTGATCACTGACTTTTTCTTCGCACATCCTACTAGCATAGACTTATTACGTACATTCCCGAACGTGTTATTCATGGATTGTACGTACAAGACGACTAGGTATAAGATGCCGTTGTTAGAGGTTGTCGGTTTTACGTCCACTTCCATCACATTTACCGTTGCGTACGTGTTTATGAGCGGAGAGAAGATTGGAAACTACGTATGGGCTCTGGAAACTCTTCGTAGTTTGATGATGGATAGCGTGTGCGCATTTCCATCCATCATTGTTACCGATCGGGAGTTAGCTCTCATGCGTGCGGTTGATAGAATTTTTCCTGGAACACACCATTTGTTATGCACGTGGCACATTAGTAAGAACATCCTTGGGGCGGTTCGGAAGATATTGCACGATGATGTGGTAGCGAAACAATTTGTTGAATTTTACAGTTACGCTGCGGAGGCGAACACGTTTGAGAGTTACCAAAAGAACCTCGATACACTTAAGGAGATGTTCGCATCTAAACCGGAGTGCTTTGCGTACGTCATGGACTCGTGGATAACAAAATATGCTGACAAGTTCCTTGCGTACAAAACGAACACGATTAAGCATTATGGCCAAACAACTACAAATAGGTTAGTCCTTCTATCCTACTTTTCGTTAAGTTATTTTATTAAAGTTCAAGTATGTTGATAATTTATTACTTGTACTATGTAGGGCGGAGGGTGCACACTCGTCCCTAAAAAAATATCTTGGGACAAATCAATGCAACTTTGAGACTTTTTGGGAAAAAGTTCATAACTTGTTAACGAAGCAGCATGCGGGTATCGTCGAATCATTCGAACGAAGTAAGTTTAGATCAATTCCCGGCTTCGATGGTGTTTTGACCAAAAATCTTAAAGGTCATGTGTCACATGCGGGGCTAAAGATACTGACGGTTGCTATTGTACGTGCTCGGAATATAGGAGTAGATCGGGTGGCATGTGGAGGTTGTTTCCTTTGGAAAACTCATGGTTTACCTTGTGCATGTGAAATTGCCTTTATAGCTAGAGAAGGTAGGTGCATCCCTTTAGAAGATGTGGATATTTTTTGGAAAAGATTAGATATCGTGCACAGGGATCCTACCTCTCGCGAAGAGGAATTGCAAAAAAAGATTTCCTTAATTGACAACTCCATTCGTAGTTTCCGCCCCGACCAACAAGACCACATTATCAATAAAGTAATGCAAATTTTGATGCCCGAGACAAGTCATATTCAAGATCCTAAAGAAGCAGTTAGAGCTAAGGGTAGACCAAAGGGAGGCGTTGATAAATCGACTAAACGGAACCCTAGTTCGTGGGAATATCCCATTGAACAAACCGCTAGTGCTAGTACTCCGGCTAACTCGGTAGGTAGTACACCCGTAAACACGTTAGGGAGCACTGCCGCATCCAAAGTGGCTCCCATCGTTCCACCCAAACCTCCATTAGCAAAAAAGAAGGTTGGAAGGCCTAAAAAAATTGTTAAGGATGGGAAGTTAACATTGTATCCGGATTGCATCCCGACCTTTCTACACACTTACATTTCAAAGTTAGTTGACGTTCTTCCGGACGGACAATGCGGATATCGTTCCGTAGCGCATTCAATATACAACGACGAAGATAGATGGGCTGATGTTAGACGCGAGTTGTTGAAGGAGTTGCGGGACAACCGTGCATGTTGGTTGGATGTATATGGTTCGGAGAAGGTGTTTGACAATTTGATACAAAGATTAGATTACTTCAAGCCGAATCCTAGTAGCCACTATTGGATGACATTTCCGGACATTGGACTGGTCATCGCGACAAGGTATCAATGCATGGTATACCATGTATCGCTCGCAGCCTCGTTAACGTATCTACCAATACGTGGAAAGCCACCCGTCAACAATTCGACGATCATAGAAGTTGGGATAGCTTTCGTGCATGGATGTCACTTTGTTAATGTAAGTCTATTTCGTTTCCAATCAAAATTTCTTACGCTATCACTACTAATGCATTCGTTTACGCAATTTCCTTGTAGATTACTACTCCACCCGATGGACCGTTGCCTCCATTATACCCGTGTTGGGCCGCTTACGCAACCGAAGAAGCGAATCAATGGGCGCATCCATACTACCGGCGGTTGAACAAATTTACACAGATAATGCCCGCAAGGAAAATCAACTTGAACGAAAAACCCCATGTCACAGATTTGAATAGAGACGAGGACGTTTCAAATGTTTGAAATGTTTTCGTGCAACATTTGTAGTTTTAGTTTATTAGTTTTCCTAACATCTACTGTAACATATGTAACTGTAACATATGTAATTTTGATGTACTTTTGATGTACTTTTCATGTAATTTTGAAGTACGATGATGTACTTTTGATGTAATTTTGATGTAATTTTGATATAATATAGTTCACGGTGTTTTTGGAAGTTACACAAATGAGTTTGACGATTTCAAGTTGAACGTAATTTTCATGCACATTGAAACTTCATCATTAGTTGATAAATCTAGTTGAAAAATGGGTTCATGGACTGAGTTGGAAGATCAGTATCTGATGAGGGCATCAGTTGAAGTTGGTAATAAGCACATTCCAGAGGGTGGTAAAAGGTATTGCGAGGCATTAGTATGCCAGATGTACTTCCTGTGCGGAAGAGATGGTGTTCAGCCGCCTTACATTTCAAGGTGTGTTGATGAAGTGCGAGCTAGGTGGTCGGTCTTGGTCAAAACCCGTCGACATCTAGTTTCTGACCTTAAAGAATTGGAACGTCGTATTGCGGGTAACCGGTTCAACTGTCAAGCGACGGATTATATAACAGAGGGCCAGCTGGATGCGGTCCGCTCTGACATTTATGACATCCAGATACAGGAAATCCGTGACTACAAAGATGCGAAAGAAGAAAGGAGGTTGATGAAATGGAACTGGCCAGATAGATAATTTTGCGTGTGTATTCCTGTTTGAGTGTGAGTTTCAATTTAAGTATGAGTTTGTATTTCTGTTTGAGTGTGAGTTTCAATTTAAGTATGAGTTTGTATTTCTGTTTGAGTGTGAGTTTCAATTTAAGTATGAGTTTGTATTTCTGTTTGAGTGTGAGTTTCAATTTAAGTATGAGTGTGTATTTCTGTTTCAGTGTGAGTTTTATTTTAAGTATGAGTGTGTATTTCTGTTTCATTATAATTTTGAGTGTGTATATCATTCAAAGTAATCAAACCGATTAAAATAAATTAAAAGCAGTCATACAATAAATTAAAATACAAAAATTAAAAGCAGTCATACAATTTACCGATTACCAAAATTAAAAGCATTCATAGAATTAACCGATTACAAAAATTAAAAGCAGTCAAACAATTTACCGATTACCAAAATATAGTGTTGATGTCCAAAAAGCTAACAAAGTTATTCTGAGAATAATAATCAATGCCGTCGGTACCTCTCGGCGATCCTACACATCATGAGGGCGGACTCTAGAAGATCAGGGTGATCCAAAGTAGGTAGCGTAGGAGCAAACGCAGCAATCTGCTCGTATCCTGAATAAACAGCACCACCCTCCGGCTCCACCCTAGGACCTCTCTCCGGCGCAGGACGACTGACGATGTACCATAGCCTTTTCCTCGCCCAAATGTAGTACATCGGGTCAGCACTCGGTCCACTACCACGGTACTCTGTGCTAAAAGGAGTGAACACGTGGCTTTCCCAATTCTGCCACAAGTGATCGTCCCACTTTAAGTCTGTGACCCACTTCTTCCCTACTTTTTTCGACTTAGGAGGGCGTATATCCTTAGGAATCAGCTGTACATACCCCATCTGTCGAATGACACGGTCTGGGTAGTACGCCGCAACCACGTCGAACGAAGCAAGGTTCAACTCAACATAAGTGATCTGCTGGAACGGAAAAGGGTCCCGTAAATGTATGAACGGGAGGAACAGGACCTGTAAATAGAATAATTTAGCCCATTTATATTAGTAAAAGTACTCATAATTAAAATAATTAAATTGAAAGAAAATGACTTACATCTGCCTCGGTGCAAGTCGCCAGTACGTGTCTCATCTGCATGCGCACCTCATGGGAGACACCAATCTTCCGCGGCGCATGTCGGCACATATGGGGCATGGATACGTCGTAACCCGGAAAAAGTGGAGCTCGGAGCTGAACAAAGTGTGCAAAAATCCACGACTCCAGCAACGCTAGAAACCCGCAAATGCCTCCCGTACCATGGAGAGATCCCTGACTAAGGGCGTGGTACAGCTGCGCTAAAACCAACTGGCCCCAGTTGTACATATGCAAACTCTGGTACTGGTTCACAAACTGGAGGTAATCTAATGGAATGCTGTTCCCGGTTTTGTTCGCGCAAATAGTGGTACCTAACAGATATAGTATGTAGGCACGGGTGGCATGATCTACCTGGTCATCAGTGATCCTCCTATCACTATACTGAGAACTACTAAAAGTAGTATGCAGCCACCCTAGCTTGACACTACCAGTATTCCTAAGGTTTTTACTCAGCTCCGATTGTCGCACACCTAGCATGGCAGCATAAGTAGCAAGCCTCTCAACATCATCGTCAAAGGGTATAGCTGTGAAGGACCTACCTACAACCGGTAGTCCAGTGATGACGTGGACATCGTCCAATGTGACTGTCATCTCCCCGAACGAGAAATGGAAAGAAGAAGTCTCCTCATGCCACCGCTCTAAGAATGCCTCCACCAAATGGAGGTTCGTATGCCAACGGGTGAGTGCATCGACGAGTGGACCGAATATAGTCTCCATCACCCTGGCCCGTACCCTGCTCTGCTTTGTAATGTCCCATCTCCGGAGACTGTCGTACATAGCGAAGCATCGGAGAGTGACCTTATCCTGCAATATGTATAAAATATGTAAATTCGTAAAACAATAATAATTAAAAACATGTGTACAGAACACGTAAGAAAATTATAAAACAGTATAAAAGTGTAACACTTACATCTCCGTGATAGACGCTATAAGCCTCATGCAGGGTGTAATCCGGGAAAAGTCCCGGAACATGCGACAGCACGGAATAAAAATCAACATCCTCACCCTCAGATGAGTGGAATGCTGCCTCTGGCGCGTGAGGTGCATCGTCCTCCGTATAGTCCGGTACATGAGATGCATCAGCCTCCATATACTGCGGTGCATCTACATCGTCATCGTACTCCTCGTCAGGGGGATGCGACGTAGAAGCTGCCCCTGTGGTACCATCAGCAGGAGTAGGAATATATTCGCCGCCACGACGGAGACGTCGTCTACTACGTGTACCGGGAACATGTTCCCCGCTCGGAGCAGCCTCCTCGGCCTCGGCCTGCGATCTAGCTGCTGCTGCTGCCTCCTCGGCCTCGGCATCGGCCCTAATTTTTTTAAACGGATTTTTTGCTTTAATCTTGAATCGAGGCATCCTGTAAATACGACGCAAAAAAATATGTATTAGAATTAAAAAAACAAAATGAATATAAAAAAAAAACAATTTGGGCCTGTCGCAGGCCCAAAATGAGACCTCATTTGGGCCTGGTCGCAGGCCCAAAATGAGACTGGGTTAAGGCCTCGTCTCATTTTGGCCGCGCGACGAAGACCCATCTTCATCGCACGAACGGCATGCGACGAGGCCCAACAGCAATGTCGAAACCCTATTCTCTACAACCCCAAAACAGCCTCATTTCTCACAAAACCAAGCACCAAAACGTAGATCCTAGCAGTACTAACAACAATATAACACTAATCTAACAAAACAACACCTAAAATCATACAAAAATCCAACTTTTGAAATCGAAACCACAAAAACTAAAAAACCTAGATTCGACAGTTTATACCGAATGAAATCAAAAACAAATTACACCATGATGTTCGTATCGTTTACCTTTACGTTTTCTTCGGTTTAGATTCTTCAAAAATCGAATTTCAGAAATGGGTCTTGAGAGATTTCTAGAGAGAGAAGGAGAAAGAGAGGAAAAAAGTGGTGAGAGATCTATCAAACGCTTTTATAGCTAGGTTTTCTGAAAAGGGTAAAATGGTCAAAATTTAGGTGCGAGATCTATCAATTAGGTATAAGATCTAGCGGTTCTAAATCTATAAAAATGTGTATTATTTCTAGCCTGGCCCTTATTTTACTACTATTAAAAAGTAAGAAGTAAAAATATCTATTTTATAACCTTAAAGTACTACTATATTATTATTGAAGAACATATAACCAAAATAGACCCACCAACCAATAAATTCAATTACAACATATCCAACAATTATTTACATAGGATTGTACAACCACTTTAATGTACGTTTTATATTGGTCATGACCCTTATCAAGAAAGTACAGGTAAATCTCAAAGAAAGCAGTAAAACTATTCTATTTCTTCTTAAATATTTACTTTGGTTAAACTTTTCCAATTAACAATTTTACTGTTTCATAATATATATTTAAAAGAATTATAATATAATTAATACAGTACTTATCGAAAAAAATACAGCACAAGGTCAAGTAATTAAGAGGGTGATAAATCAAGACTTCTTAACTAACCAAGTTAATAAAAGTATTGAGTTGGTGATGGATCGTTCTTTTAGCAAAACTCTTCTATTCATATTATCCTCCATGTAAAATGATAGAGAACCAAGTATTGGGTTATAGAAATGGCAGTTTATCAACCCTACTGCCCTTCGGTTACCTCTAGATATAGGCCATCACAACCTCAAGCGTTCGTCAGGCCAATGCAAATCCAAATTATCATCGAACAAAGTTTGGGATGAAAAAATAAAAAGGATTTGTCATAATAACTAATGAGCGCTAACTTTAAAATGAGTTGTTAAAAAATGTTGAAATTATATCGTAAAATCGTATGTTTTCGTTTTTTAATATTTATAAAGTTACTGCTAGGTAAAAAGTTAATAAAAAAACAGACGACTTCACTAGATATGATTGATTTCGCTAGATATAATTTCGGCCCCTTTTTTAACAATTCTCAATTTTAAATGTGAAAGATACTTATGAAAAAGACCAAAAAAACATATTTTATGTCGGAGGTTGTTCTCAATAACAAAATCTTAACACGAAAGAAGGACAAGATTATGAAAGCATTATAATGATATCGATTAGTAAAGTAGTGACTGTACCCATCATTAGACGACTGTGTAGCATTAGAAGAAGAATTCCAAGGTTCATCTTTAAATCCATTTATAACTGGATGAGAAACCCTCTGAAGATGCGACTTTGTAAAAGAACAGTAGTTGAATTCACAAAAGCAAACGTTTGGGTAATAAGATAATTTAAGGCTGGAATTATTTTCGGTCGGAAAAAGTAAAAAACAATTGTTCGCATTTGGTTCATGGTCGTTAAAGTCCCCACTTCTTACAGCATAACTTATACGAGAGTGTGGCTCGACGATGCATGACATCGCCTTCGTTGGACACCAATGTCTTCACTACAAAAATTTCGACGATATAAAGAGTAATAAGAAAGTCACTCGCTAGTGCTACACACCCTCCTTAACTTTGAAGAAATAACACTTATGAGATTCTCAGCTTGAGGTCAAAGTTATAGAAGCCACAAGCGAGGCCCCGAGCCAAGTTATTTTGGGGGAACAAACAGAAATTTGTAATTTTGAGGAAGGGAAAAGGCTAAAGATCGACACCTTATTATAAGTAATTTTAGTGTTAAATTTATAACTTTTAAATTTGATAACTTAAATGTATCTTCTTGGAAAACATGAAATATGATAGGGGTTCCAACTCATATCATATATCCCAAGTTATTGATCAACATAAGTGTTAGGCCTATCAAGCAGAAGAGGAAAAATTTATCGATCGAAAGGTATGAAACGATAGTAGCTGAAGTCGATTGAATCTCCGGGGTGGGGCATATAAGAGAATCGCGGTAGCCCATATGGATAACGAACCCAGTCTTAGTTAAAAATAAAAGTGAGAAGTGCATGATGTGTAGACTTTATACATGTTCTCGGTCCTAATGGTCGATCAACTGGTAGATTTTACCTCGAGAAATAAGCCTTTTGCTTTCATGGATGCCTACTCGGGATACAATCAAATTCAGATGCACCCAGATGATCAAGAGATAATTGCTTCCATATCCTATCACGTATTGTATGATTACAAGGTTATACCACTCAGACTAAAAAAGAGGGGAAAAACTTACTAGAGGTTCGTGAACAAAGAATTTGCCGGTAAAATATACCACAATGTTGAGGTATATATAGATGAAATGTTGGTAAAGATCCATAATGATTCGAATCACATTACTTGAAAACTTCAAGAGCTTAAGGGCTATAAACATTAAGATTAATTTAGATTCTTGTACCTTTGGTCTATCAAGTAAGTTCGAGTCCTTAATGGGAGACTAGTGGTATTCAACATGTTTTTTTTTCTCGTTCTTCAAACAGTTATTTCCCAATTTTTCCAGGTGTCAAAGAATGCCAACCAGTTATATTTACCCGAGGAGTACGATTAGGATTTTGATAAGATCAAAGAATATTTTTCCTTCCCAAAGGTTATATCTAAGCCTCTCCAATGGGAGATTTTATTCATCAACCTATTAGTATATGGTTATATTATGAGTGTTGTTTTAATATATAAAGTTAACAAGTGTGTGAATTCCATCTACTGCATGAACAAAATCATACTCGATCTAGATATCTTCAGTTGCAAAGGCTAGCACTTGTGTTGGTTATTGTTGCAAGGTATATGAGGCCTTACTTTCAGCCTTACTCTATAATTATCTGAATATCCTTCCATTTTGAAACATATTTTAGAAACCTGAAATCTTCGAGCGCCTAATACCGGGGTCAATTAAGCTATGGGACTTTGATATAGATTTTGAAGGAATAAATATTATCAAAGCTTAAATGTTAGCTAACTTCCTAACATAATTACATATTGAGAGACCAACACCTTCTTAGAGAGTCATTTTTTGAATGGGTAGTTCAGACTCATGTTGGATTTAGTGTTTCGGGTTGTGGGGCAGGGGTTTTGGTTGATAGCCTCTTATGGGGAAATAGTGCACCATGCCAACCGTTTCACCCTAGAAGCTTCCAACAATAAGGCTGAGTATGAGGCTTCTATGTGGGCTTTGTTTGACGTTTGTGCATGAAGCTAGGAGGGTGAGGTTGATTAGTGACTGGCAACTTTTAATCAGTCATGCCCTTGGTCAGATAGAAACATGCGAGAACTACTTGATTAATTATGTCAAGATTCTCAAATAAAATACCAAATCTTTTGAAGTCGTCCAATATGAATAAGTCCTGAGGGCCGAGAACTCATTGGCTGATTCCTTAGCTTCCTTGGCATTTTCCAAAGCCACTCATTGGGTTGTCCTCCATGACCACCCATTAATCGAAACAAATCTAGAGATAATAAAATAAAAAACGTTAGCAGTATATGCCATATCTCGGTTGATTAGAGGTTTGAGATAAGAGACTTTGTTTCAAATGGTACTCTCTCTTCGGAAAAGACTCGGCATAAAGCTTGAAATTCAAAGCCTAAAAGTAACGATTATCAACAAGTCCATTATAGAATATATGTAAATATAGGCCAATAGAGATCTATGACCCACATTGATCACTATAAATATAATTTTTCACTTCACTTATGAAGGGTGAACAATCATTATTCTATTTTAAAACATTTAATTCTCTCTCTAACTCTTTTCTCTCTCTACATTTTCTCTCCTAATATTTTGGAAGGCTCAACCCAAACTCATCAATATATGTATGGCAGATTCACAACATACTATAATAATTTATTACGCCTATGATCTTTTACCTTAGTTTTCCTCCAATCTTTTAAGGGTTCCACCATCATTAAAAATAGTTTGATCGGGTATCATTACCTTCCCATATCTTTGTAAATTCTCCATATTGAATGCGTTAAAGATGGTCTGCCATAACTTAAGATTTATTCGAGAATGATCTTGCATGGATAATCAAATAAGGAAAATAATTCAATTAACCTCAAGTCCAACTTCTATACGTTAAGTTCTTAAGTCTATCACAAAGAATTTTGACCCTAGGTTTCCATCCCAGAACGACATCATCATATGGAAGATAACTTATCCCAACTTTATAAATGATGATGGTTAGCTAGTCGTTTGGTTTAAATGTTGACTCAAGATTTTGGCATCGTTGGAGTAGTCTCCAATTGATGAAATATGGGTCATTTTGAATTATCATTTCTTTTAATTTCATGACAGATGCATACGAAATAACCTCTTATTGAATCACAATGTGAGTAATATGAGAATAAATTTACTCTTTCACGAGTAAGCATGCTACTATTCTCTCTGAACAAATCGATAAAATAGCCCAAGAAGCTAAGAAGATGATTGAATGGCATGAGGCAATGAATACCGAAATGGAAGCTTTAAAAAGGAATGGTACATGGGAGAATTATGTGATACCACAAGGGAAGAAAGCAGTCTGGTGTAGATGGGTGTTTAATATAAAATATAAATCTGATGGCACCATTGAGCGACACAAGGCAAGATTGGTTGCCAAAGGATATACACAAACATATGATATAAACTACTCTGAAACGTTCTCTCTGGTTGAAAAGATTGACACTATCAGAGTTTTACTTTCAATAGCCGCAGATAAAGATTGGCCTCTTCATCAATTTGATGTAAAGAATGCTTTCTTACATGGAGATTTGGAAGAAGAGTTATATATGGAACCCCCACCAGGGTTCTATGATGGTTTTCAAGAAAATGAGGTATGTAAACTGAAAATGGCATTATATGGGCTCAAATAGTCTCCTCATACTTGGTTTGGGAGATTTACAATGGCAATGAAGCAGTATAGCTACAAACAGAGTAATGGGGATCATACCTTGTTTTACAAAAAGAGAGGAGAATTAGTCACTTGTCTTATAATATATGTCGACGATATGATTATAATGGGGAATGACGAAGAAGAAATTAGCTCTCTTAGGAAAAACCTCTTCAAGGAGTTTGAAATGAAAGACCTTGGGGATTGACGTATTTCCTAGGAATCGAGGTTCTTAGGTCAAAAGGAAAGATTTATATCTCCCAACGGAAATATATATTAGATTTATTAGCGGAAGTTGGCATGGTGGATTGCAAACCAAATGACACTTATATGGTTGTGAATCACAAACTAAAGATAATTGAAGGGGCAAGACCAGCGAGTAAAGAAAGGTACCAAAAGTTGGTGGGAAAATTGATTTACCTAGCTCACACTCGACCCGACATTGCATGCGCGGTGGGAGTAGTTAGCCAGTTCATGCATCATCCTCAGGAACACCATATGAAGGTAGTAATGAGGATTATTCGATATCTCAAAGGCACACCAAGAAGAGGCATAATTTTTAAGAAAAATGGACACCTTGATGTTGAAGTATTCACAGATGCTGATTGGGGAGGGAATCCTAACGACAAGCGATCAACTGCTGGCTACTTTACTCTTCTTAGAGGTAACTTGGTGACTTGGAGGAGTAAGAAACAGAAAGTAGTATCACTGTCAAGTGCTGAATCAGAATTTAGATGAATCATTAAGGGGATTACCGATATACTTTGGTTAAAGAAGATAATGAAAGAAATCGGATCCCCCCTTAAGTGTCCAACTCAGTTAATGTGCGATAATAAAGCTGCGATTAAGATTTCAGAGAACCCGGTACAACACGATAAAACAAAGCACGTTGAAATAGATAGGCACTTCATAAAATAAAAGATTGAAGATGGGACAGACGAACTTCCGTTTGTTAGTTCCGAAGACCAACTGGCAGACATCTTGACAAAAGCGGTTGCTGCAAGAACATTCGAATTAGTTTTATCCAAGTTGGGTATTGGCGATCCACTACACAACTTGAGGGGGAGTGTTAGAATATTCAGTGTATTAAGTTTCCTTGTATAGGCCTCTAAGTTCTCTATATATTGAGAGCCTTACTTGGGTTTGCATTATAAAAAAACAGTTCAATACAAAAAGGAACATTTTTCTAATAAAACACAAAACCCTAGCCGCCTCCTACGGCTACTTCTCTCTTTGTTTTTTAACAAATATGTTTTAAGGATACCCTCCCTTCTTGAAATAAAAATACTTTTAAAGGATCACAAATAGAAGAGACGATCATATTCTTCATGGAAGACTTTGCAATCACCAGATAGAGGATAATTTTATCTTGCAGACAAATTTTATCACGTATACATCTTCAGTTCCCAAGCCAACCATGATGCTCGCCCTCGGGATAGACACCTAGAAAGACTCATATTCCAAATATTATAACTTGTGTTATAAAATTTTCAGGAGAAAACAAATTACGATGATATTTGCCTAATTGCCTCAAGAAAACCCTACTAAAGTGTCAATTTTACTCTATTTTCCCCAAATTATGTTGATGGGATTTATGCTCTGTACAAATACATTTTAAGATAAATACCTTTTACCACGTGAATATATATATATGAATAACTAAAGATAAAGCAAACGTAAGGGTGAAAGTCCAACAGTTCATGGTGACCACATGCTGACATGGTCTACATGTCTTTTAATTATTATCGTTAACAATAATGAAGCCCTTCTTCCATCCTTTTTTCGGAATTGAGAGAGTTTGTTACCACCATATACAGTATTGTATTGGATAAGTTGACATCTACTGATCATTTTGTCTATTCACACTTACAATCCGTATAAGAATGCTAGTAAAAAATAATAACATAAAGCTACTTAACTGGGGAAGTTTCATACTTAATATTTACAATTTCAAAAATTAGTTTACAGTGAAAGTTATTGAGTTTTTAGAATAATATATTATTTTTACTAAGATGATCAAGTTCAAGAACATAAAACGCCTCAAACTTAGCCATAACATTCTTTATCATGATAGAAGTACTTGGCTAATTTTTGTATTATAGATTTATAAAATATAAGTTAATAGTTTAGGTTTATGACACTTTAGATATAACTTATATTTTTAGTACAAAAACTTATTCTTTAGGATGCTAGTTAGGATCCGCATGACTAGCACATATAAATATGACAAATTATAGTTACCTTAACTAAAACATTAGCTCTCACTAATATTATCTGAATAAACATTAATTTTTTTTCATATGGATATTCAATTTTATAACCATAATAATGTCTAACATGATATACCATTTGATCCTCCAATCTTTTGTAACTATTACACACCCAATCTTTTACTAATAATATTCAAATTTAAAAGATGAGTAGTATTGGTAAAAGATATTGTTTGAGGTACCATGTGGTAGCTCTCAAACAATCCAGGTTTGGTGGACTAAAGATACAAAATGTTAAAACATAGAAGACGAGTGGAAGATAAAAATGAAAAAATAAAACTAATTTTAAAAAAGGGCCAAACATGAAAGACTATTGGTGATTTTTAGTCGTTATTCAACCTATAAACCACTATAATATATCGAACAATTTGACACAAGAATCAAGGTAACCTTTACAAAATCAGTAATTTATATTGATATTTTAATGCTCACTATCTTGTTTAGTTTTTACTCTTGATAAATTTATGAATTTATGCATGGTACGAATGACTTATGGGCTTATTTCATGGAAATGTAAAAAATTAAACTTTTTAGCGATGATTAACAATGAATCAACTAAAAAAATCAAACTATAACTACTTTCTACTTTGTTTCATTCATATGGTTATTAATGTCAATACAAATTTAAAGATTGAATATCTTGAATTTTAGTCGTATAATTTTTAAAAATCCTACCACATCACAATCAACCATTTACAAATTCATGTAAAAATATAAATTCATAAAAAAAACATGGTACCTATTTAAAAATAGATTATAAATGTTAGCAATATAACCCATTAGTTGTTTGACATACTAAGTCATTAGGTTATTATTTTATATATTTGTTACTTAAGTTATTTTATAAGATACGCAATACTAATCTATATAACTCTAACCCTCTTTTGCTTCTCTTGTTTATCACGATATCAGAGCAATATTTTATCCGTGTTTAAATTGATTGGATTATTATAAAATCGGGTTTGGTTTAAATTTAGTTTGTTTGAATTAAGGAGGGTTTGATTTATATTGTAAACAATAAAATTGATTTCATTACAAAATAATATCTATAATGAAGTTGATTTGTGGATTTTATGAGAGTGGCATATTTAGAAGATTTTATATTTGTGGCGGTAAAGATAATAAAATTGGAAAATGTAACAATAGGTTTCTAAAATTGAAACGGTAAGTTTTTTGCAGGCTTTTAAGTTTTTATATTTTTTCTAATTTTTTATTTGGTAATATGCTTTGATTTTTTTGTTTTTGAATTGGATTTGATTTGGCTTTTTAATTGAGTTTAGGTTTGACTTTGGATTTTTTTGGATTCTAGTTTTCCAGTTTGGATTTTGACTGGATTAGGATTTAAATATGGTATATTAATTGGATTTATATTAAGAATTTGATTGAGTTTAATTTAGATTTTATATCTCTCATGTTTGATTATATTCGACTATTCTTTGTGGATTCATATTGCAAATATACGAGGAAATATGACTATCTACAACATAGTTTTCCTATTGGAGCTATTTCTTTGTGGCAATGATGTGCGAAGATATGGCTCTGATACAAAACTTCCACATACTGATTAAACCAATGCTTAGAGTTATGCTTTGTTGTTTGCTACATAAGAAACCGATAACGCTAAGGTTATCACTTGATTAATAACTCTATAACTCAGTTGATTGTTATATAATTGACTATGTATGAAACATCAAAATAGGTTTGGGATCATTTTAAGATATTGTATACTCAATCTAGCTTTTCCAAGCAATACAATTACAGTATGATATTCATGTTTTAAAATAGAATGATATATGTATTTCTGAATTTTATGTTATTATATCTTATTTGTATGATCAATTAGCTCTTACAAAATCCGCAGATATAAAAGTATTCAAACCTTATATTGGTATAAAGGAAGATAAAAAAAACTGGTATAGTTTTTTATAGCTCTACGTTCTAACTTTGAAGGATTGCGTGAAATAATTCTTCATAGATATTCTCTTGATTGTTGATTACGTAGTTCATGAGCTTATTAGAAATTAGACTTGAATTAGATGTTGGGCTGACAAGAGGTGACAAGTTACTAATATTCCCATTATGTTTGTTACCCCATAACGATCCCTTATTCCTAATTAGCATAAGTAAGCCCGAAATATAGTTTTTGATGAGTGTGATTTCTGTAAATAGAAGAATTAATAGAAATAAAAAATACTCATTATTGAAAGAAAAACAAGCATAACATCTTTAGCAGTAACAGATTCAATAAAAATCATTTCAACAGAGAAAACATCATCATCATCAATTCACCATCGTAGCTCATTATTGTTATTGCATCATTAAAAGACATTGATAGTACCACCCCCAACATTTGTATTAGACCCCCATTATTTAATTCATTTGGAAAATATCTTGCTTCTAATCCTATTATTATATCTATATTCGATCTCACTCAGGCCTGCCCTCTTTTCAACTTCAAGTATTTCTTTATCCTTGTGGATTTTGGATTCTTGGGTGTCTCATCATATGTCATATTATGTATCATATTTTGTTTTGTTTTCTTCTATTTTATGTATTTCGTTTATTATGCACTCCTCTATTAATATTATTTAATGGTATTGAATCTATTGATATCCTTCACTAATCATTCATTGATGTTACTATGTTTCCAACCTTGTTTTGGATCTTATTTTGGTAAGTCAATTGTGTAAATCTGGTCACTTGGTTGTTTTTTTATCAAGTTTGTGTTATACATGATCAAAATACTCATAGGATGATTATGACAAACCGTAGAATGAGGAAACTCTATGTTTTGAAGGAATTTAAAGTGATTGACGTCGTTGCATTTGGTGTTAATTTATATTTGTTTTGTTTGAGTCATTCATCGTATGAATTTTATATTTGGTATTCCCGTTTGGGATATGTATTTCGTGTCACGTTTAAATTTTTTAGTATCTACATGTGTTTTGGGTCATTTAAAAACTTAGAGTATCTTTAAATGTAATGGTTATAAACTGATAAAAAATTATGTTTTACCGTTTAATAAAAGTGTCTCTTGTTTAGCTTATTCTTTGATATTATCCATTATGTTTTCTCGAGTCTATCTCTTGTTTTCACAAATATTGATTCACTTTATTGACGACTATACTTATTATACACGGGTTTAGCTTATTAAATGAAGGTATGATTTCTTTGGAGTTTATAGAATTTTTAGATTACTTGTTAGGAGTGAACCTTGAGCTATGATAACATGATTCAAATGTGACTTAAAGGGTGAGTATACCTTGAATAATTTCACTAATTTACTTGCATCCAATGATATCATACACTAGTCATCTTGCACTAACACACCTCAGCAGAATAGGCTTGCAGAAAGGATCAAGACTGCTAATTGTTTACTTTTATTTGTTGTAGTTTTTAGTGCATTTTGAGGAGAACCACATTTAACTGATGTACATGTGATTAATTAAATTCCTACTGCATATAATTCATGGATGACTCCATTTTAAAGGTTACATAGACAACTTTCATATTATTCCTCTTTATAGTGTTTGAATGTACGTGTTTTATCATTTGTCCTCATGTTGAAAGTAACAAGTTTCCTTTTAAAACAACTATATGTGTTTTTTGGGTTATGATATTGGACTTAAAGGATATCATTGCTTTGATCCCACAAGTCATAAGCTATACGTCTCTTGACATGTCATATTTCTTGAGCATATTATGTTTTATTTGGTTCCAACAAAATCATATGACATAACAAAGACGTATCTTCAAGTTATTGATCCCTTTAGTGCTGACAACAATAGAACTAATGTTCTTGATGTCCCGGTTTGTGAGACATCTACATAATTTGATATTAGTTCTATTGTATTAGTATATGAGTCTGATTCTTCTTTTAGTGAAATTGCATATTCTAAACCTCTTAGTAAATCTCCTCATACAAGTAAGTCTACTAAACTGCAGATTTTACTTATTCTTCTTACTCCACTTTGTTTTTTATAGCAAACATACATGATTTATATAAACCTAAATTGTATATAGAAGTTGTTTCTAATCCTCTTTGGCAGGATCATATGACGAAATAACTTATTGTTTTTTATTAAACTCATACATGAGATATGGTTGACCTCAACATGGTAAGCATATAATTAATTCTCGTTGGGTTTTTAAAATTAAAAAAAAAATTATGATGGGTCCCTTGAGATGTATAAGGTTCGTCTTATAGGAAAATAGTATTCACATAAGTATGGTATAGATTATGACGAGACTTTTTCCTTTGTGTCAAACATGTCTACAACATGTATTTTTATTGCTTCTGTTCGCTAGTGGAAAATCTTTCAAGTATATGTCATTTTTTTAAAATGATGATCTGTATAAGAAATATTACATGACTCATCCTCTAAGTGTTTCTCATAAGCCAAGTGAAGTGTGTCGACTTAGGAAATCTATATATGGTCTCAAACAAGCTCCTCGTGTTTGGTTTGAGAATTTCTCTAAGTGTTATTATTTCACTTGGTTTTCTTCCAAGTAAATACGATTCAAATTTATTTAGTAGATGTACGAGTGTATGGTGTATAACTTTTATCTTATATATATATGATATGATTATTATCGATGATGATTTTGATGATATTAAGGCATTAAAAAGTGATTTAGTTCATGAGTTTGCGATAAAAAACTTCAGTTTTCTACGTTATTTTTTGGTATTGAGTAAGTTCAGTCTCATAAATGTTATATTATTACTCATACACAATATATATATATATATATATATATATGATTTATTTTAACGAGGACGATTTTCTGATAACCAGACGATATACATTTATATTGAAACCAATGATTGGTATTCTCTAACTAATGATGTTTTTTGTCATACTTAAATCTATATCGTACTCTTGTGGGAAGATTAGTTTATCTTACAGTTACACGACCATATATAGCTAATGCTGGTGATCTGGTTAGTTAGTTTGTTATTGCTTATACTTATGTCCAATAGGGAGTTGTTTTCGTATCTTAAGGTATCTTTGTGGCATTCAGTTCCGAAGCCTCTTTTTTGCTTCAACATCTTCACTCGAGTCGCATGTTGTAGTGATATTGATCGGAATAGCGCTCCTCATAATCGTAAATCAATCATTGGTGATGCATTTTCTATGGAGATTTTATCTCATGGAAAAACAAAAAACCTAACGTTGTTTCCAGATCTTCTACTAAAGTTGAATACGGTGCTATGATATTGACTACATATGAGACTGTTTGGTTACCATGTCGTTTTGCAAATATGAAAATTCACATTATTAAGCCCATTTTTTATATTATGATAACAAAATTGTCATACAAATTACAAATAATTATGTTTTTTATGAGACGACGAAATATTTGTAGTTGTTGGTATTTTATTCGTCATCATCTTCAATAAGATACTATCTCATTTCTATTTATTCCATCAGCTCTCGTATTGCTGATATTTTTACGAAAACTTAATCAATATCAATTTACCCTATCAATTTTTTTTTTAAAAAGTATTATCACTGTAGCTCAACTCGGTAGTTATTTGGTCCAATAACTTATTAAACTATTAAACTATTTTATAAAATAAACTACTATTAACACCGTTCAAATCATCTCTTTCTCTTCTTGATGGCTATACACTCGTATAGAACCGAATTCTAGTATAGTCTAAAACTTGTGGGAAAAATAAATTAAATAACAAAATAACATAAATTAACAACGCACTCACATAAAAGCCGAATTCCGGTATAAGTTCATCTAAATTTTATGAAATAAAAATCTAAACAACAAACTAACATAAATTAAAACCAAATGGTCCCCAATTATCATCACAAAAACCATTCAATTCTATAATCTTCAACCATTGAATAATCTTCTCCTATCTATAACAGTCACAATCTTAAATTATACACATTAAAAACTTTCCGGTCAATTCACGCAATTTTGTATATAATAATAGTAGAACTTTTGCTTAAAGTCCACAAAAGCTTAGGCAGTGGCTTATAATTAGGGGATAAACAAATCATCAAAAGAAAGAAAACTATACTTAGTTCACATTGCTTTTTAAGGATCCAGTAATTATTATCTACGACCTACTTATTAATGTTTGAACAAATTCAAATAAATCTCCACAGAATAGGATAATTCATGATTGGGTTTTAAAGAAATAAATCGTTTGATTGCAAAAGTTAGAAATAAATAGATCTCCACAGAATTGGGTAATTCAATGATTGGGTTTTTACGGGTTTGATTTAGCGAAAATATGTGTTGTTTACATATTAGATTATCTAATGGTTCCGTTTTCAAGCTATTTATATTAGTTGAGTTCAATTTTCACTATTTAATTATGTATTGTTTTAGTATATATTCAAAAGTATTGAATAAAATATAATAATTACAAATACGTGAAATATCGTTAAAAGTGATATTAAGAATAGTAAAAAATAAAAGTCGAAAGAGTTAGACTAATATTTGGTCGAACATGTATTATAAAAAAAAGAGAAACATCAAGACTGAAATGATGGTTTTAAATTTGGTTATACAAGTACAACATACCAAAGCTAAGGTGCTAAGATCATATGAATAAAGACACTAGATAGCTCTGATGATGGCGAACAAAGGAACTTCGAACCAAAAGTGAAAGATGGTGCATTAAAAAAATTAAGTTATAAATTTAAGGGGACTGAATGGACTAGACAATTTTGGTGCCAACTAATCTGAACAGGAGATCATAAAGCATATGATAACCTACTGCACAATCGACTGATTCCAGAGACCATCACGAATGTTATCATAAGTTTCGTGGTTGCTTCCCAAACAAGAATCACGAATAATAGTATGTCAATAGTGGTTGACCAAAGAGGTTGGAAGCAACTATGGGTCAAAGCAGAATGAGGTTTTCTTCATGTTACCAGTCCCGACCCTGTATAAATTGCTAGCGATAGGCCTAAAATTTAATATTTTCCTCGAAATCCATGAGGGGGATGAGTCAATCATTAAAGACCATAATTTTTTGTCTATAATATTTTAAGAGTAAGCCCAGTCATACCAGAATGAGTTGTTGACTTTTCAAACCAGATGGACCACAAGTATTTGAGGACGGTCGCCTAATTCTAGGTTTTTAGATCTAGAATCTCAAGATCGTCCTCAAACACGGGAAAGGTTATAGAAAGACCATGCCGCTTTAGCACGTGTAACCTTCATCTCATGGACTAAAGAGAGAAAATGACGACGAGGCCGAGAAAGTTCTTTAAGGACTCAGCCGAGGAGAATAAAAATCGAGGACCAATAAAATCTACATGCGAAAAACTGATTTAATGTGTTGAAGCCTCCCCGTATAAAAGAAAGTGTTTGGAAGTCCAGAAGAAAATATAAGTATTAAGTTTGTAAAGTAGGGTTCACTAGTCGTTATGAGAAAGTCGACCCGGAAGAAGATGGACTCTAAGATACTTAACCGGGAATGAACCTTCGTTGGAACCAAGAATATTGATCAAATTCATTATAAGAGTGGGTTTAATCCTAAAGAAGAAGATATGGATTTTGTGAGGACTGACTTTAAGGCCCGAGAGAACAAATGACTCAATAAGACCATTTTTTATTAGATTGAAGGAATTAGTGTAGCCATGGAAGCATCAAGTCATCTACGAAGCAAATATTGACAATCTTAAACTTATGACATAATTAGTACAAAATTAATTTGCATCAATACTAATATCCTTGAGGATACTAGAGAGGACCTGCATTGTTAAGGTGGTGACCATAGTCCCACATCCCATATCGGTTAGACATGGGAAGGATCTATGGTATATAACTAAGAACATATCTCAACTAGTATGAGGCATTTCGAAAGTGGACCAAAAAGCAAAGCTGTGCGGGGCTTTGGGTGCCAAAGTGGACAATATCATACTAGTGTTGAGATCGTGTTGTTCTTACTTATATACGGAGGCAGAATATGTGGATCGAGCCTCATATTCCCAACACATGGTATCAGAGCCAGACCTAAACAAAACTCGATGGTGGTGAAATTCTCAGAAGTCAAAGATGAAAAACTAGTAGCCATGTTCAAGGAGAATGATCTGCTTTATACAACCTAGTTCAGAGTGCCCGTGACTCCTTGGATCAAGAAGAGGCGATAGACTTGAATGAAGTGATGCTAAGGAACAGACGGTGTGATCAATGGTAAGACCTAGTTCCGATCCTAGCTCAGGAATAGGCAGGGTGGTCGAGTGAGCAGATAGATCCAGATGTAAAAGCTTTAGATGTCAAGTAGCCCCAACCTGATTAGAGTGAGCAGATGGAAGTCAATTGAGAGGAGGCTAGAGTGGTAATTTGTTCGAGAGGAATATTTGTTAAGGTGGCGACCAAAGTCCCACATCCCACATCGGTTAGACATGGAAAACATCAATGGTATATAACTAAGAACATATCTCAACTAGTATGAGGCCTTTTGAAAGTGGACCAAAAAGCAAAACTGTGCGGGCCTTTGGGTACCAAAGCGGGAAATATCATACTAGTGTTGAGATCGTGTTGTTCTTAATTATATACGGAGGCGGAATATGCAGACCGAGCCCCCATATTCCCAACATGCATGACCTTGACAAATAAGAAGGGAGATAAGGTCCCAACATGCATGACCTTGACACATAAGAAGGGAGATAAGGTCCCAACATGCATGACCTTGACAAATAAGAAGGGAGATAAGGTGTCACATTGTCTGAGACCCATTCTACCATAATAATTCTTATATGGGTCAACGTTAATATTATTAGTATAAGATGGATTTATAATATATTAAATGATCCACCTGATCATATATTCTGGGAAATTCATGACCACTAAGATGCCAATGATAAGATGTCAATTATCATTACCAAAATATTTCATAAGGTCTATTTTGAGAGCGACCTCGGCCTTTAAAATTAGTCCGGTAACCCATAAGGAGTTCTTGGGCACGAAGGATATTGTCCGTTATATTACGACCAACCATAAAGGTCGTTTGAGATTTTTCAATCACATAAAGGAAATTGTCCTCAATCCTACCAGCTAGTATCTTGGAAATAATTTTATAGACCACATGGTAACATACAATAGGCATGAAGTCTTCAATATAGAGGGGAAATATTACTTAGGGATAAGAGAAATAGTGGTGGTATTCCAAGGCTCAAGACGACCTGTATTAAAGAACATTAAGATCCCTTCACAAATATCTTTATCGATAGGTATCTAGGAATACTTGAAAAACACAAATTGAAGTCATCGGGCCCTGAGGATTCATCGCTATCAATACTAAAAATTACCCTTTCAATTTTGTCACAACTAACAGGTCTAACCATGAAGGGACATCTAGAGCCAATACGGTTAGAGTAATAGTTAAGTAAAACGATTGCCACCTCATTATGGCAAGTGACGAGCTTCCCGTTACTATTAGTGATAAATGAATTTTTATTTCTAATATTTTCGTTTTGAAGCTATAGTAAAAGAATTTAGTATTGCGGTCCAAAAACCTAATTTAGGATATTTTCATGAACATAAATATTATTATTTTTATTATGTCGATTTGAGTTTGAAATATTAGAATTATACTTTTTAATTTTTTCACTATTAGAAACATTAGCCTTCAACTTAAGTTAGATATGCCGCGCCATTTAACTTTCTACCAGCAAACAAAATAATTTTAATATTTGAAATCATATACGGATTTAAGATTAAAATTTATACTATACTGTAAAAAATCTAACAAAAAATAAATTTTCAAGTATTAAATACTAAATACATGCTTATGTTTCAATTATAATTTAAAATGAAAATTTATCTCTCATTTATGGATTGAAAACGTTTGATAATATATAGATCATCTATTAAAGTAAATACAACTTTCTCTTTACTAAGCAATCGTTAATACACTGTTTATATATTTAATTTTTCAACTTATTCCTCACATATTTCATACCAATCTAATCTTTAAGCATTGTTTGCAATGAAATTTTTAAGTCATGTTGAACAAAACAATACACATAACATGCATATAGATTTACCATTTGATTTTTAAAAAAAAATCAATCCACCAAATTTGCCTTTGATATTATTTGTTCCAAAATATCTTTGCATTCGAATTTTAGATACATGCCTAATTGATGAAGCAATAAAAGAAATTTCTTCGGATGATCCCTTAGTTGAAGGAATCTGAGAGGCTTAAATTGTTCATTATTTCCGACAGTAAAACTATTAACCTCCAAAAATCTAAGGATAAATAATTTAAATAATTTTTTTACACATTTGATTAAATATTTTAGAAAATAAATTTTCTAATTAATGTAAAACCCCATAAGTAGAGTTAATCCTATAAGAAAAAGACAGAATACAGTTACAAGATGTAACAACCATTTTAAGTTTTCAGCCTCTTTGATGTCCTTTGATAATAATATTTGTTGAAACTTGATACTTGATCACTGGCTAATGATTCTTCCAAGAGAAGGCAATCAGTCTCTTTGCAACGATACTTCGTAGATTCTAGCTTAATAAGAAGAGTCATAATATCCACTTTATCATTCTTGACAAATGTTCTCTACCTGCTCAAGAAATATTTTTGCATTGGTGAAATAAATTGGAACCGCATTATAAAATACTAATGAAATTTCTTATTTTATGATCCTTACATTTATCTTGTTCGATTTTCCCAAGCCTCTAACTCTTTTAGTAGGAGAACTATCATTAGTCAGAGGTTTAGGCCAATCGACCCTTGATGTTAAGTCGTATTCATGACACATCAAGTGCAACAACATATCTTCATTCTATAGCTCAAAGTTTCTCCTATCAGGTATGGGTTCATTTTTGTCTTCAGGCTTGTAAAGATAATTATACGATAACACAACAAGCAATATACAACATACAATACATAAAAAAACATCACTTAACATATAATCCACATAACATTTAATATATAACCATAGCATAATAAAACATACTCTTAAAACATCAATAAGATACCTTTGGGAAAACACACTAACTTCTATATGTATGAGTTTGAGCATAATCAATGTTAATCCTACTATCGCCTTAACTAATAAAATATTTATTTGGGCCAATTTTTCTATTTCAATTCTTAACGACCAATTCATAAATAATTATCTCGTGTTTAAGATTAACTATGTCAAACGTTACTCACATTTTTGGATCGATTAAAGTTCACATAATTTTTAATAAAAAATGTTGCCAAAACTCTAAAATAAATCAATTCACCAAAATGGATCACTTTGGCGATATATTGGATCGATGCTTACTTATCGAAGTTTGGAGAACTTAAAACATGTTAAATATATTTTCAAATACCACATACTTACAACGAGACTTAAGGTCCAATCGATCATGTAGTCATTGAAGTCTTTATATGCTTAAATTTGACCAAACAAAAAATTGGAACATGTCCCGAGTTTACCGCAATCAGGCAAGTCCTGGTTGTGGCAAACTTGGTTTTGTTGCGACCAAGACTAGCTTGACCATAGAACGCTTAGGTGTGCAACGATTAGGACTAATATGACTATAAAAAATTAAGATAATATCATAAAAATATAATTTTTCATAACATGTCTTGATTGTCGCGATCAAGACTAGCCTTATTACGTTAAACTAAAACATTAATGCTTTGCTGCGATCAAGACTAGCCTTATAACGTTAAACTAAAACAGTAATGTTTTGCCGCAATAAGAGGTCGGATGATTGCGACAAGTACATGTAAATCTGGTTGATGCGATCAACATCCTCTGATCATGACAATCAGACAGTTTCAACATCTTGCTGCGATCAAGAGGGTGCTAATCACGACAAATATCTCAATTACTTAGTTTGTGGCGATCAACACGCTCTTGATCGTTAAACAAATGCCCTAAATTGGATTCTCAACCCTAATTTTAGTGTTTGTCATAATTAAACACCTTATGGTCGCGACAAATACTGGCCAGAGTCCCAGAAACTAACTGAAATCCAATTGAAACTCATCGTTCTTCATTCGAAAGTTTCGAAACTAAAAGCCTCATACATGATTTCTAATTGAATTCAATCAAAACGTGCATTTTATCACTGTTCTAATATTCTGAAAACTAAGAAATCAACTTTATGAGGTGGCTTAGATACCAATTTTTAAAGATGTTTTTTTAATTACTATAAAACCCCATAAGTAAATTACTTCTATAAGACAGGTATTATACACTTATATGATGTAGCAATCATTCTGAGTTTTCAGTATGTTGAAGTGCCTTGATGATAATGATTGTTCAGACTTGATGCTTGATTATTAACTATTGACTTTTCCAAGAGAAATAAATAATCTTTTCTTCTATTTTGAAAAAAATAATGATCAATTAGATTTCTTTCGGGTTTTACGTGTTTTCTCTCAAATCTATAAATCATCAATTCTCGTATTCATCTCTATAATGAAAAATAATTTATTATTTCCATAAATTGTTTGTAGCTCTCATTACTTTATTAATTCATATTTTTGAATTAATAACATTGAAAGTAAAGTTAAGTCTCGTTATTAATAAATTAATCATATAATAAGATGAACTACCCATAAATACCCAACAAAGTATTTCATTACCACTTAATATCCAAAAATTGTAAAATACCGATAGATTATTATACCAAGGTGAAAAACCTCAAATAACCCTCTTCTCTTTCTTTTAACCAAATTTCTTTTTCCTATTTTTATTTTTTAAACTATGTATCTTTCAAACTGTAGTTCAAAAATAATCTTGAAGTATCATCGACTTTTTTTAAGACGAACAAAACTAGTTCTAGATATAAACAAACATGCGAGAAGGTGTAAAACATATGTTAGATCATGCGTAAAAAAATATCACAAATGGATCTAGTTTTGTACGTTTTAAAAAACACAAAACTGATGTTACTCTTAGATTTTTTTTCCAAACTCTCGTTTGAAAAATACATAGTTTTTTAATATAATAATAATAATAATAATAAAATTTTGTTTCAAAGAAAGAGAAATGATTACGTGACTCGTGACGAAATGTGTATATTTAAGATATTATCTAAAAAAAATGATATCCAATTTGAGTTTTGGTCACCAACGCATCTACTCCTCCAACTTGACTACCATTTTCATAGCATAAAATTTGATATTAGATATTTTTAACAGTGCCGACAATATATTATTTAATATTGAATAAATAATTCGATATTAAATTCATGAATTACATCTAATTAAATGTTTATTTTTAAAAATTATAATCCTATATTATTTTATTACAAAATTATCTCCAAAATTTTATGTACTTTCTTTTATAAAATTTTAAATTCAAAATTTAAATCCAATCTTTTTGGACCACCCAACTAAAACCACTAACCTAATCTAATTCATATGTGATTATCCAACACTAATTAGATTCCCAACACCTAATCTAATCAAATCACACACCCACACCCACTTGGCCTTTTTATATGAGTAAAAAGAACCAAAAATAATTTAAGACAAAAAAATCCAAAACATGTTTTAGCAAAATGGCAGGCCATTGCCATTGGTAGCAGCAGCAGCTTTTATCTATTTGATTTTCCCCCTTTCTATCTTCTATTTTACTTTTGACCTCATTGTAATGATTCCTCTCTCAGCCCTTTCTCTCTCTAAAAACATAACATAAAACTTGCAAAAACAAATCCCATCTTTCTCTCTCTAGGTTCTTCACCCTTTTATTTTTCTCTCTCTCTATAGTACTACCAAAAAAAGACAACACTGATCATACCAGATCCCAAGAAGACTCTTCATCTCTCTTCTTTCTCTTTCTATTACACCATTAACGAGAGTATCAGATCATACTGTCTTTCTGTTTCTGTTTCTGTTTCTGTTTTTCTCTCTCTCTAAAACCAAAACCAAAAGAGACTTCACTTTCGAACTCATAGAGTTATAGGTCTCTCTCTTTTTTTGTTCTTCATTTTTCTTTCAGGACCACAATCTTTTACACTTTAAACGATTCTGTCTGTTTGTTTTTGATATATATATATTTTTTTATATTATGGACGAAGTGGGGTTGGGTATGATGGGTGGAAATGGCGGTGGCGGTGGTGGTGGAATGGTGGGTGGTGAAATTTCAGGTTCAGAACAGAACCACCATCTTAAGGCGGAGATAGCTAGTCACCCACTTTACGAACAGCTGTTGTCGGCACACGTGTCTTGTCTACGTGTGGCTACACCGATTGATCAGTTGCCTCTTATTGAAACTCAGTTGTCTCAGTCTCATCATCTTCTTAGGTCTTATGTTTCACAACATCATCAACAACATGCTCACTTTCTCTCTCCTCATGATAGACAAGAACTTGACAATTTCTTGGTTAGGGTTTCTTCTTCTTCTTATCTATTATTATCCATACCCTTTTTTATTATTATCAATACCCTTTTCTCAAGTTTTGATTTTTCCTTACATAAGTGTTGAAACACTCTTGTTGTTAATGAAGTGTTAGGAAGGAGCCTCTAATTGTAGTATGTGGTTTTGGTTGCAGGGACAGTATTTGTTAGTGTTGTGTACTTTTAAAGAACAACTTCAACAACATGTCAGAGTTCATGCTGTTGAAGCTGTCATGGCTTGCCGTGAAATCGAAAACAATTTGCTTGCTCTCACCGGTGAGTTCTATCTCTATCTCTCTATCACCTTAAGCAATCTTGTATATGCATAATTATGAAGATAAGTAAGAAGGTGTTTGATTGTTTGGTGGGTAGTGGTTGGGTTTTTAGTACATAATTATTAGTGTTTAGATATTTTTCTTTTGAGGATTTGTGGTTTGTTGGTCAATAAACTAAAGTTTAATTACCATAATTTAGAATTTATATTGGTGGGGTTTTGGGTTTAATAAAGTTTAATACTACTAACTAACCCACTAATTATATCTTACTAATACTTTGATATTTCTTTGCTTGGTTATGGAGATTTGAGTTTCTTGTACATGAAGTTATATACCAAGAGACTAAGAGTCTTACAATAAATAGGACTAGTATGGTATTCATAAATAAAAAGGTTTTAGATGTATGAAATAGTATTGTACTATAGAGAAATTTTTTTGATAATTTTTTTTTTTGAAAAAAGAATGGTTTGTTGGTGGGTATATGGGTATCTTGTAAGTTTTGTGTGGATATAGAACAAGAGGTGGGTGAAAGGGGATTAGGTCCTCCTACTACTACAAAACAATGTAGGTTGTTGGTGTGGAAACTAGGATATCAATATCAATTAGGTCTGATTTGGAATACTATTTGATTAGTATTAATTAACTACCACTTTCATTAACTATCTAAATTAATATAAAAATCTATCCTTTCCTCAATTATTGTTGTTCATCTATTCAATCATTCAGTTAGGTAGAAGTAGTAGTAGTACAAGTTTGAAGGGTTGTTCTTCTTTTTGGGATTAGCTAATCATACTTTAACTTAAATGACATTTACTTAGCTTCCTCAGTTATTAAAAATGCTAGAAATTGATTCATTTTTTTTTATTGCTTTTTATCGATGTGATCCGTTTACGTATAATTCAGTATTTTTGTGGAATTGGATAGTCAAATAGATTAACATCAGACAATTTTTAAGTCGAAAAACTATACGTGTAGAAAATTGATAGTCAAGGTATATACGGTCCAAATCCCAAGTTTAGTGTCTAAAGTGTTAGGTAGAATCCTGAAAAAAATTGGATGCTATCTATGCAAAGGTAAATATATCATAAGGTTAGATGCAAATCTAAGTCGCACCCACGAAGAATCATTATGACACGACGATGTTTTTCTAGATATGTTATAAATTTTTGAAACTTTCAGGAGTAAGTTTAGGTGAAGGGAGTGGTGCAACAATGTCGGATGATGAAGATGAATTACCAATGGATTTCTCTATGGATCAATCGGGTGGTGATCGATACGACATGATGGGTCTCGGTCCATTGCTTCCAACAGAATCAGAAAGGTCTCTCATGGAGAGAGTTCGACAGGAACTTAAGATCGAGCTGAAACAAGTATAGATTTTATCGTACAACAATAAAAAAGATATAACAAGAATGAAAAACGTATCTCACGATAACGGATATGTTTTTCTTTTTCGCAGGGATTCAAATCAAGAATCGAAGACGTAAGAGAAGAGATACTGAGAAAAAGAAGAGCTGGTAAGCTACCGGGTGACACTACTATGGTTCTTAAAAATTGGTGGCAGCAACACTCCAAATGGCCATATCCAACCGTAAGCAAACGTTTTACACTTGCTTGTCATGTTATAGCGACGATGTTCGTTACGAGAACTCAAATGTAATTGACATTCTCTATGGCTTATACTTGTACAGGAAGATGACAAGGTAAAACTGGTCGAAGAAACAGGATTGCAGCTAAAACAAATTAACAACTGGTTCATCAACCAAAGGAAGCGAAATTGGCACAGCAATTCCCAATCTGTTACCTCGTTGAAGTCGAAGCGCAAGCGTTAAGACCAAAATTAATAATTTCTAATTACAATTTAACAGTTCACATTTAAAAAAAGAAGAAGAAGTGGTACCGAAACTTGGGGAGTTTAAGAGATGTGTAAGATTTTATGAGTCTATATTAAGGAAAGATCTACTGGTTTGCAGATTAGATGTCTTGTACCTTGTTGTTGAGATGTCTTAGATGGCTTCTAAGAGGTTTACTGAAAAATGACTTTTACATATATAATGTGATTTTTTCTGTCTAATAAAGTAGTAGACGAAATGATATCGGAGTACCTTTTAGCACAAGCAGTCACTACAACTATGCTTGTCCGTTTTGATCGATTCGATGAAACCAGCCGATACCGACGTTGATAGTGTAAGTTAAGAGTTACTCGTAACCTTTATCATTGTATGTTAAATATTTGATCATGAGTTTATTGAACTTGCTGATACCAACATCGATGCTCAAAAGAAAGCAACAACATTAATGTACATATGAAAGCAACGAGGAAGAAAGAAAAGGACCACCTAGTATGTTGAAGATATATTTGACATGCATCATTTGATTGTTTCTACGACTTTGAAATCTTAGTGCTGAAAATATGAAGGATAAACCCAAAGAGAAGATATAAAGGATTAATATCTGTTTTTAATCTTTCAATATTTTGATTTTAAATTTATGGATACAAAATGTTGTTTGTTTTTAATTTTCTTTTTTTAACTTCAATCGTTTCAAATAAACAAAATCGCATCCTTATAAGTGGAGGATAAGGAGGTTTTAAGTTAGAGCAATTATAACAAAATTATCTTATATTAGCTTGAAATTAAGGATGCGAAAGGTCGGATGCATATAAGTATCGATAAAGAATCAAGCTATATATATATATATTTAAATGTAGTTTAAGTTTATCAAATTTTGAGTTTACGAAAGATGGTATAAGCTTATTCAATTTTTGATAAAAATCTTTTTTTTAGGTATATAAGTTTTTTTTTATTAACTTTCGTCTCTCACTTTTTTTCTACAACACTCTCTCACTTCTCTCTACAACTCTAAACCTCACTTCTCTCAAAACCTCCCATCTCTCTCTAACTTTTCCGGTGAACCACCACACCTCCACCTATTCATCCCCTTCTCCTCTTCCGTCATGGTGAAGAATAAAAATCCACCACCAACAAAGTAAGTTTCTTTTTTTAATTTCTAGGTTATTATATTTAGGATTGAATTTTGTTAGGATTTTGAGTTTTGTTAGAATTAGGGTAGGATTTTGATGGATTTAGGTTAGAAATTAGAAATTAGGATAGTATTAGGAGGCCATTTTCCAGCCCTATTGCCGGCTAGAAAATGGTCGGCAGCGTCACATGTGGGGTGCGCTGGGTCTGTACCACTCGGTACATGAGATGTGCACCTATGGTGCACAACTTCAATTTTTTTTTATCATAATTGAGGGTTATATGTCTGATCGCGTTATGCGCATGACGTGAGAGTGCATGGCTGGATTGGCGTCAACATTTACTTCCAGAGGATCGATTGACTGTTACCGTCGATACTTAAATTAGAGGTACTTAACTGAGTATGGTTGGCATACGATCAGTCCACCCCCGCGCACCACATACGATAGGTTGTTGGAGGCCGTTCGTTCAGTTGTTACATTGCATATACGTCAAAATTTAGAGGGTGCGCTTCAGTGGAGAGAACAAGTGTTGCAACTCTTTTTTCCTTGGCTTGTTGTCCTCATTATTGGACTTGTTTTTACCAATTCTAGGTTGATCTTTCTTTGTCTTCATGTTTGTGTTTATTATCGTTTTGGACGATTTATTGTTGTTGGTACTATGCTTGTTTTATTTCGTTATGAATGTTAGTTTTTTGTTTTCATCTTTGTATTTACTAATTCCATTCAACTATTAGCATCCACTATAAATTCACCCAAATTATACATACCGGAAGAATGAACATCCACTTCAAATGACAAATTATAAGTATTGAAATAACAATCAATTTTACGGTTAATTGTACTCATTGAATCGCTTGCAAATTTTACTCGATAATATATAAAGACGTAATCTTAAAACCGGGAGAGAAGTTGCTTCACAAAAAAGTAACATTAGGCATTCTAAAAGTATAACTGAGAAAGAGTCCCTGAATAAAATATTGCCAACAGAAAAACCAAAAAAAAGTTCAAGTACCCGTGCACCATTGTTATGAGAACCTATGGTGTACACCACTCTGTACCCATGGTACATCTGGGTGTGCACCATTGGTACAATGCACTGATCGGTACATGTTGTATCGGCCGGTGCTAGGCACCATCGGTGCGCAGGGTAAAGAACTGATGGTATCGTCAACTACGCACCATCGGTACACCCTCTTGTGCACCATAGGTACACAGCAGGTTGTACCTATGGTGCACAAATGTTTTTCATCAATTTCTTCCTGCCTTGTAATTCCCGCTAAATTTTTTCCCACTTTATAATTCCCGCCAAGCTAAAATTCTACTTTTCTATATAAGGATGTATAAGTTGGATACACCAAATACATAAATTTATTCTTGCAATCTTTCTCATTTGTTTCTTTATGAAGTGGAGCGTGTTTGATGACGCTCATCTAATCAAGGCTGCAAAACATGTGAAGTTTACTAGGTCGGATGATAATATCGATGAGTTTTTTGGTGACGTTTTGTGTATGATGTATTTCATGTACGACGGCATTTCTACGTATACACAAATTACTCCATCTTGCAGTCGTGAATATGTAGCCACTAGTTACAGGTGTATAACTAGTGGGCCAATGTTTTTTGTGTTCAACCAGCCACCAGACATTAGAAATGGGGTATTCGAATCCTTTGGTTTAATAGTGACGGACTACTTATCTAAATAAATGATGGAATATGTTTAGGATCAAATTGCCATGAAGGAGGAAACAGTCCTCACCGAAAACGGAGGATACAATGTAGCGTGAACATATTCCATCATTGACAAGTTATTGATGTTTATTTTATGTTTAGTTTTAAGATATGAAAAATATGTAGCGACTATTTTCATTGACAAGTTATTAATGTTTATTTTATGTTTAATTTTAAGATATGAAATGATAAGTTGCGTAATACTTGGTCGGATAATTTAATGATTTATCATCAATATAAAAATAAAGTAGTAAAACACAAACCACTAAGAAATGAAGTACAAAATGTTATAACGAAATAGTAAATAAAGAGCTAAACAACAAAAACCGACCAAATAAGATAAACCGACTAAACAAATTCATCATGATCAGTTACTTCTGGGACTGAACAAACTGGCTTTCTACCTTCGGGCTCCGTATAGTTTTTGCAGCGACCAACTATTGGTAGCTCCCAAGTTGAAGCTTCCTCACTCTTCAACGCATACCACATATGATGTATACGTGCGGAAGGACATAGAGGCTTGATTGCTAGTTGTTAAATTAATCAAGAATTAGAACAAAATCTTATTTAAAACAAGTGTACTGAATATCAAACGTATGATTCGAATGACTTACATTGACGAAGTGATTAGTATCAACGAAACCAAACCCAATTTCACGTCTTTTGGACATCATAGGGTGTTCACCGCGTAGAGGTAGAAACGTTTGGTTGTAGTTGTGAGATCCCACAAGTGACACGAAATGAACAATATATTCGAACTTGGTTGCAATCACAATGCCCATCTCCGGCATTATCATCCAATATTTGGTGGATGCTGGAGTTTCGTAATAGTTTATACTTTCTGCAACGTTTAGGTATTCTTATTTACCGATATATATCTTGTTATAGGTTGCATAATTGTCCATTAGTTCATCGTAGATTTCCTTCCTAACACCTTGCCAACCTTCTTCATGATCGTACAGCCCAAACGAAACTGCTCGATATCCATAATTACCATCTGCCCTAACATCATTTATGCCAGATATAAAAGAATTGAAGTGAGTCGGAAATAAATGTAAAAAACCTTTGGGATCATATATGAGTTCTTTGCCTCCAACAACAGATGATTGTACGATATTTCTAGCAAGCGATGCAATGGAAGAACTACGAGTACGAGGTACTTTAGGCACATCCGCACGAATCGTATTTTCACTAGCAACTACTTTAGGAGAGTTAAATTTTGGTGTTTTAAAAGAGTTCATCACTGAGTCTTCGCTAGCCTTATCAGCATCCCTCACATGTTCCCATTGACATTTATCTCGATTAGTGGATGGTGTATCAACAACAAGTTTTTGTTTCACCTACGGACGACCACGGTGTTTCTCCTTCTCCAATGGCTCTAGGAAGGAGGATGTCTCAGGATAAACAATTTCAAACCATTTCTTGTAAATATGTTTGATACGAATTTCTTCATTTGTCTTCATAACATCGATTACAAGTTTTTCCAAATCATCTTTGAGAATCTCTATCGTTGTACGGTTTGTACGAGACTGTATTTATAACCTTGTCCAATAGCTATGAAACGCTTCTAACGATGCAACTTTTCCGCTTTTACACCACTCGCGGATCTAGTGGTAGCACGGTATACTGTGTGTAAATTTTATCGTGCATATGCAAACACCATTGCCTATATCGTGTTTAACATCTGACCCATGTTCGATAGCAATTTTCTTGCAATCTTCAACCATCTCTAATTCGGTAAAAAATAGTTCTAACGCCATGTGAGAAACCTTACCTCGAATTTGTCAAATAGTTTTTCGGCAAATTTATGCAGCTCTATGTAACGACTCTTTTCAAAGGAAGACCTAATGATATCATGTTGGATTTAAACTAGTGAATGCACCCTCCCCTAAAATAACTCAAAGTTTAATTTTCTTGTACGTAGGTAACACTTTAAGTTTGAATGAGCACTCTTGACGCGGTTAGTCGTGCAATCCCAAATGCATGTACTTGTTCGTCTTAAAAACAACGAATTTGTCAGTGTATTTATCAAGCCACGATTTTTGAGTGTATTCAATTGCAAGAGGATATTCTTTATACTCCAATAGCATGTCTCGTCTGGCGTGATAGAATTCAATTTCTGATACTGGAGATGAAATCTTTTTCCACGAAGAAACAAACTTCACCTAATCACTTTTCTCAGGGAAATACTTCCTTGTTTGAACCTGAATGTTTTGGTTTATGTGCCAACAACATAACATATGCGTTGTCTCTGGGAATACCATTTTTATGGCGTTCATCAACGCTAAATCTTTGTCAGTCAGAATAACACGCGGTTCTTTGATCCCATGAACGACAACCAACGACTTCAAACACTCTAACACTCATTTGAAATTGTTTAACTTCTCACCAGACATTAAAGCAAAAGCCGCACAATACGTCAAACTAGTACACATCACACCCACTATCTCAAACAACGGCATACCATATCTTGTGACTTTATACGTACTATCCATGATCAACACTATTGGAAATGTCCGAAAAAGGTCAACACTAACTAGATGCGTAAAAAATATATTTGTAATAACTTGTCCATCGTCTTCACCAGATATATGCTATTCATAATAATTATGTGGTTTAAGCTCTCCCAACAAGAACTACAGTTGTGACCAACCCGCCTTCTTCAAAACCATGTTTTTCTGTCTTACATTGTAGATAGTGCGCATACAAGAAACATTATTTTCATTTAGCTTCTTAACACCATTCAGTATATCTCTAGGGTTTGTTCCAATATAGGTCGCTCGTTCAACATATTCCATCTCATCGTCGTTCAAACGGTCTACAAAAGAATGACCGTCTAACTATTTTGAACTCTCGTGGTTATGAATCTCACATTTCACTTCTAACTTCCCTCGATCTGGTTCCACCATTAACTCGAGAAGCTCAAATGGACAACCAATTTTTTTGGTTCCTGTCGACTTTCGTTTACGGTCTTTCTCGGCCACTTTTAGAACATACTTTCCTGACCTCTCACACTAGAAAAATATCGAAGGACTTTTTCTACTCTGTACTCTATCACGCCGACTTAGGTTAATAACCAAACCATGGTGTTTTCCAGTCTTCGTGACCCACTTAATCAATGTTTCTTGTGTATAGAACTCGGTGGTGAAGAACACATGGTTGTAGTCGGTGGAGAAAGCTTCGTCAGAGCCATGGGCAACATCTGTTACATGTTTAACAACAACAAAACACAACTCACAATTAGGTCTAATAAAGAAAGGGGTCAAATAATTTTTTTTCAAGATGAGCACGCACCACCGGTTCATGGCCTTAGAACTAGTGGGTCTGGGCGTTAGAACCGACAGTACACGACTACCGGTTCTTGGGCCTGGCACCGGTGGCATGTAGGTCTTGTACGACCAGTTCTAAGGTCTAGAACCAGCCTCTACCATGTTATGGACCATCTGTTTCAAGGCCTAGAACCAATGGTGCGTGGCGAAACTATCTTCTACGTTACCTTTTCCGGCGACATCGACTTCTTTCCGGCGACTCGAGCTCCTTCTCCGACAACATTTCCTCATCTCCTTCCTCTGGCGACATCAACTCCTCTATGCTAATCCCTAGTTCCGGGTGAGTCACGATTGATTATGTATTTTTCTTTAAAATGAGGTTGAATGTTCTTGAGAGTAATTTGAATTTTGAAGATTTTCAGAAAATAAGACCAATATGGTGTTTGAACTAGTAAGGAGTTGTGTTTGTTTGGGTATAGATAGCCAAATAGGTTATTTTGTGAATTGGGTATACTTAGGATATACTTAGTGTGTGTGTTTTATTTAGTGAAAATTCGGTAATTAAATGAAACATCGAGGGTATTTTCGTCCAAAAAAAATCAAAGAAACGTCAACGGAGGTTTTTGGGTAAACGTAAACCGTATATGGGTATATATAGTCATACCCATTGATAAATTCGTAACCCATCTTATTTTATTCTTTTAACCCATCGAATTTGGATACTCGTTCAAGTAAGATAATTTTTTTTCTACGTTCAAATCTGTGGGGTTTGGGTTCCCACGCCGCAGATATCCATTGATCATTGATTTATCTATAAAATATTTTCTCCTATTTAATTATTTAATAAAAAAATGAAAAACCAAAAATAATATATTAAAATAATAATAATAATAATAATAATAATATACCGAATATAAACTTTTAAATTTAATAATAAATTTATAAAAAAATATTTATTAAATAGAGTTCATATTTTGTTTAAATTTTAAATAAATTATAGTTTTTTAACATACAAATTTATTAAAAATTGTAATTTTTTTTAAATTTATTCAATTTAAATCTTTATTTGCTACTTGTTTTTTTGCGAGTGTTATGTCATCTGATATGTATTTGGTTGTTTATATAAAATAATATACTTATATGAATTTAAACATTTAAATATAATATTTACATTTGGTAACAAACACTTTACAACTAAATATATAGTTAAGTTATTGCACGCTGATGAGTCTGGATTCTGTCACCACATTTTTTAGGAACCGGACAGGGTCAACTCGAACAATGTCCACCTCACCGGACAGGGGCAGTTCGGACAACTATCATCCACTGAACTATCCGAACAGAACTAAAGTACTTAAAACCTAATCACTTTTTGACTAAGCTGCCTATTTACTTACTTAGAACTAATGGGTCTTTAAACTCGACACGAATCCATTAAACACAACCCGAAAGCCCATGTGGCCCAAATATAAGGGTATAAATACTCAACCACAAACATTAAATGAGGGTAATGAAAATAAAATACAACCAGGTAGCTCAATTCTCCCTCTACATTTTACCCAAACATTAAATACTCTCAAAATTCCACAAAACTCTAGAAAAAAGTTACAAACTTACCCTCATACAAAAATAAACCACACCACACGCCACTCAAGATTTGGTATTATCTATGTTTCAGGGCATGACTGTTAGCCTATACCTTTTGCTCGTTGGGGGTTGGATTTGGTGGGACCTCTACCTATGGCATCCGGAGGACGCAGGACAATAATTGTTGCTATTGATTATTTTTCGAAGTGGATCGAAGCAGCCCCATTGGCAGGAACAACATCAAAAGCTGTCATAAAACTCATTTTATCCAATATCTGTTGCAGATCTGGAATTCCACACAAAAATTAACAACAGACAGTGGGCCACAGTTTGACAACAAGGAAATGGAGAGTTTATGTGCCTCTAGAGGTATAAAACATTGTTTCTCTTCACCTTTCCACCCACAAGCAAATGGTCAAGTTGAGGTGGCTAACATACCTATATTGTCTGGTTTGAAGAAAAATTTAGAAGGGGCTGCTGGAAAATGGCCTAGTTATTTGCAAGAAGTTCTGTGGGCTTACCGGACCACACATGGGGCTGCAACACAAGAGTCACCTTTTGCTTTGGTCTATGGGATGGATGCCATATCTCCCATAGAAGCAACTCTCCCTTCATTTTGAGTTCATAATTTCTCCGAACACGCTAACGAGGGGGCTATCCGAGGTCAACTTGATTTGATAGAGGAAAGAAGAGTTAAGGCACACCTTAGAGCTGTGCACTATCAAGGTTTGATGAGAAGCAGGTTTGCTTCTAAAATCAAGAGAAGAGATTTTCAACCGGAGGATAAGGTATTGAGAAAAGTTTTCCTACACACTAAATAGAGGCAGTTCGGTAAATTGGCTCCAACTTGGGAAGGACCTTATGTGGTCATTGAAAAGCTTAAGCCTGGAATATACCGGCTCCAAGACAAAGATGGAAGGATGTTGAATCACCCTTGGAATATTGAGCACCTCCAGATGTACTTGGAGTAGAAACTATGTAAATATTTACTTGTTTAAAAGTCCATGTAAATATTTGGAACCATACTCTTTCCTACCCTGGTGGTGCGGGGAGGTTTTAATGAGGTGTCCGGGCTCTTTTATAAAATTTGATGCCTTCTTAAAAATTCGGAGTGTTCTTACTTTGTTTCTTGTCAAATTTTTGTTTAAACACAAGCCGACTTAAATTGAATGAGTGATGACTACTTAAACATTTGTCATCAGAGAATTTAAACACTCTCACTTTAGAATGTTATGAAATAACTAAGGTCTGTTTAAACATTAGCCACCAAAATTGAAAAAAACTATGAAAGAATGCAAGAGCTGTGCAAAATAAAGACATCCATTAAAATAACCGAAGTGTCTTGGCCCTCCAAGGACTATAAGTTGTCAAAACAAAAAAGGTTTATCCGATCAAGGACTGTACACAATTACAAAAATGCCTTGGCCATCCAAGGAATTTGGTTCAATTAAAGCAAAAGTAAGAGATAATTAATCTAAGACTGAGCCTTTGAAGATGGCTCAGCCTCACTCATTTTCTTCTTCTTGAGGTCATCCTTCTCCTCATTTGGACTCTCCCCGGTGTTCTCTTCCTCATCGGATGAATCAGCACTAGAATAATCATGCAAGTCTCCATCATCCATAGTGTGGAAGGGAAGGTCTTTGTACTCTACATAAGTCCATAAATCTCCTAGATTCCTCTTCGTGAACTTCTCATAAAAGAGAAAGACCATGTCCGACTTCAGTTTGGCATACATTTCTTCCTGTGTATCTTTCACATTGTTGGCGTAAGCGTCAATTTTGGCTTGAATTTTTGCCTCTTGCTCCCTTAGCAGATCAGTTTTTTCCTGTGCAGCCTGAGACACCGAATCCTCGAGCGAAATCTTGTTATTGGTCAAAGTATGAATGACCATGTCCTTAGCCTTCACCTCCTCTTTCGAAGAGGAGAGATCTTTCTCCAAATCAGACTGCTTTGACTGGAGCTCTTTGATAGTATCTTTTAAGGTAGCTACTTTTTTTGCCCAACCCTCCTGATTCTTCTTTAACTCCTCATTTTCCCTCTTCAGAACATCAGAGTTTTGGTTGGCAATAAGGAGGTCTCCGGACAATCTCTCCTTGTCAGAATTAAGGACAGTAATGATTGCTGACTGACCTCGCACTTGTTTCTCCAGAACCAGCACTGGCTGAATATTACTCAATATAGAGTGAGTTATAACATCTCTTTCACTTGAAACGGTGAAAGATTTACCATTGAAGGTTACGGTGTTCGAAGTGCTTGGAGGGAGGTAGGGCCCAACAAAGTCATCTCTGGGGAGGTTTTCAAAGTAGTCACCAAGTCCCTCAAGCCCTGTAATGTCGACACCGTCAATACTGATCTCTCCTCCTCCAACCTCATCGGTTTGAAAGTCACCAGGGATCTCTTCTGCTCTTGTTGGATCAGTAGGGTCAACAGGAGGGAGGGGCTCCGGAGGCCGGAGAGAAAGTTCATCACCCCTGGAAGTCTTTTTCTTCTTGGCCTCCCTGTCCTTGCTTTCTGCTCCCCGTTTCCTGTCTCTCTTAGGAACCCTTGGAGGTTTTGGAGATCCTGCCTCTTCCCTAGTACTCTCGTGCTTCATAACTTCTAGAAGAGCAGCATCAATCGGACTTGGAACTGGCCCCTCTTGGTTTGTTGGAGCAGTCTCCTCCGCTTCGGTGGGGTTAACTTCAACCACACTCTTCTTGCCCTTACCTTTTTTGCCTTTCATCTTACTTGGGGCCTTGGCTCGACGAGGAAAATACAGTGACCTGTCCGGTGCGTGTGTTCTTTTAAGGACTACCTCCGGAGGGGGTGGAGTGGTAAGTTCCTCCCAGGTTAAGTCCCTCCGGTCAGTAGTGTTCCAGAGGTGGGACCTTGCAAGATTGCCTCCAGTAAAGGCGTTGTGGAAGCGATTATCCCACTTTTCAGCAGCCCAAGTGTTTATCTTGGTGCAAGTAATCTGCCCGACCTTTAAGTAATCATTGAAGTCTTTAGGCAGCACTGTTAAGAAACAAAAAAAAAGAAAAGGCAAGTTAGATAAACAAATTGATAAAGAATGAAGATGGGAATTAGAGATGGGATTCTTACCATCACTTCGCCATCTACTGGTGAGGAGACTTGGGTTGAACCAGCTTTTATCTTCCTCCCATTCTCCCAAGCACCACTCACGAACAAAAAGTGAGTCCTCCAATTTCTCTCCGACTCGAGCAGGTCATCCACTGCTTTATAGTTATCACCTATGTTGAAGTGATAGAAGGGAATATGGTGGTTTCTGCAGAGGCTGGCCACAACTGCGAATTCCTCCATTGGAAGAGGAATTCCGGAGAGCCTGGAAGCCATGATACATGCCATGAGTGTTTAAACATTTAAATATGATATTTACATTTGGTAACAAACACTTTACAACTAAATATATAGTTAAGTTATTGCACGCTGATGAGTCTGGATTCTGTCACCACATTTTTTAGGAACCGGACAGGGTTAACTCGAACAATGTCCACCTCACCGGACAGGGGCAGTTCGGACAACTATCATCTACTGAACTATCCGAACAGAACTAAAGTACTTAAAACCTAATCACTTTTTGACTAAGCTGCCTATTTACTTACTTAGAACTAATGGGTCTTTAAACTCGACACGAATCCATTAAACACAACCCGAAAGCCCATGTGGCCCAAATATAAGGGTATAAATACCCAACCACAAACATTAAATGAGGGTAATGAAAATAAAATACAACCATGTAGCTCAATTCTCCCTCTACATTTTACCCAAACATTAAATACTCTCAAAATTCCACAAAACTCTAGACAAAAGTTACAAACTTACCCTCATACAAAAATAAACCACACCACACGCCACTCAAGATTTGGTATTATCTATGTTTCAGGGCATGACTGTTAGCCTATACCTTTTGCTCGTTGGGGGTTGGATTTGGTGGGACCTCTACCTATGGCATCCGGAGGACGCAGGACAATAATTGTTGCTATTGATTATTTTTCGAAGTGGATCGAAGCAGCCCCATTGGCAGGAACAACATCAAAAGCTGTCACAAAACTCATTTTATCCAATATCTGTTGCAGATCTGGAATTCCACACAAAAATTAACAACAGACAGTGGGCCACAGTTTGACAACAAGGAAATGGAGAGTTTATGTGCCTCTAGAGGTATAAAACATTGTTTCTCTTCACATTTCCACCCACAAGCAAATGGTCAAGTTGAGGTGGCTAACATACCTATATTGTCTGGTTTGAAGAAAAATTTAGAAGGGGCTGCTGGAAAATGGCCTAGTTATTTGCAAGAAGTTCTGTGGGCTTACCGGACCACACATGGGGCTGCAACACAAGAGTCACCTTTTGTTTTGGTCTATGGGATGGATGCCATATCTCCCATAGAAGCAACTCTCCCTTCATTTCGAGTTCATAATTTCTCCGAACACGCTAACGAGGGGGCTATCCGAGGTCAACTTGATTTGATAGAGGAAAGAAGAGTTAAGGCACACCTTAGAGCTGTGCACTATCAAGGTTTGCTGAGAAGCAGGTTTGCTTCTAAAATCAAGAGAAGAGATTTTCAACCGGGGGATAAGGTATTGAGAAAAGTTTTCCTTTTCTGACTCTGATAGACAAGGAAAGGGTTAAGGGGGTCGATGGCGAGATTAGATCGAGCTTGAAAAAGAATGTTTTGAGCATTAGAAACCCTAGAACTAATGTCGTTAAACTCCTTACGATTGAGACAAGCAAGCTCATGCTGAAGACGATTGAGTTTATCCGTGACAAGACTCATACCAGAGGAAGAGATAGGAAGATTCCAAATTTTGGAAACAATGTTTGTGAACTAAGGATGAGATTGCCACATATTAAAGAATTTGAATGGCTTTTTACGTCTTTGACAGGGGAACCGAAGATTGAGGGTGACAGTGGTGTGATCAGAGGAACGGAGAAAACCAAAGTGAGTGAATGACATTGGAAAGAGATTGTCCCAGTCAGGGTTGACTAGAACACGATCAATTTCGGAAAGTATGGGATGAGTAGGCTGTTTATTAATCCAAGAGAAGAGGAATCTAGTGGATCAGAGATCACTGAGCTCACTGAGCTCACTGAGGTAACGACATTTATTGAAGTCATCAATTGATGATGACCAGTTTTCGGAGGAGCCTTTGGATGACGAATGGCATTGAAATCCCCCAGGGAGACCTAGAGGATGCCCTTATCTTGCTGGGAAATGGTTATTAAATCATTCCAAAGATGAGTCGATCCTGAGTATCATTAAATGCATAGATGGTCGTGAATCTGAATGTGGCATTGAAATTATGGCACTTGGCCATGCAGTGAATATACTGAGAAGATTGGGATAACCTAGAAATAGTGATAACACTAGGGTTCCAGATAATCCAAATTCTACCAAGAGGATGAGAGTAGTGATTGGTAATAACATGCTAAAAAGGAGCCATATACCTAATAATAGACTCGACTTTAAAAAGTTGGACTTTTGTTTCAACTAAAATTAAAAATGAGATACTATTACTAATAATGAAATCATTAACATCTTTTTTCCTAACAGGATCATTAAGACCCCACACATTCTAAAAAGCAATATTCATAAATAAAAACAAGACATATAGTGCATCAGACGATGGTCCTGTGGGAGGACAAAACCCATATTACCGAATGCGATGACGCTACAAGAGAGAAACCTCTTAAAATGTGAATCCACTTTTTTATTTTTTCCAATAACTTTGATCTCTTCCAATGAATCTGAAGAAAAAAAACTTGCTGGAAACGAACCAACCTTTTTCATCAAATCCAAATCTAAAATCTTAATTTTGTCATATCCAAACAAATAGTTTACCAAAATCTTATAATAATTTATATATAACATTAAATTATTAATAAGAAAAATAAAAATTAAAACGAAATAAATAAAATAATAAAAATAAAAATAAGAAGCACCCACTATATAAATCACATGCATACCCATGTGATTTAATAATAGGACCACCAAAACAAAAGCATGAATTAAAATCAAATTTGTAGAGGTAAATTTAAAATTAATTCGAAAGATTGAGAAAATGTTAAAGCAACTTAACTCCTTCACGTGCTTTGAAGACGACCTCACGAGCAAGAAAAGTTGTCGAAAGAAAGCTAATCGGACAGAACCCATAATAACTTCATGTCTATGAATGAAGCAAAAGAAACCCAATGAAGGGTCTGAGTCTTGCCGGAGCCGAACAAGAATCAGCTCCGACCTCGAAACCACACTCGACACTTGATTTAACCAGAGTCGGTTGTTACACCGAGCCAACTTATAACCGAGCCAATCTCGACTCTGCACCGGACTAGACCGTAACCATATCCGACTTTGAACTAAAGTAAAAAAACCAGCAACACTCTCACGACACCCGTCACTCTCAACTGGAGCCAACCTCAGAGAAGGCTTGATCAAGCCTACCGAAGAAGAAAGGTGAATCGCGAAAAAGAAACTAACCTCATTTCTAGCGAACATGGCAGATCCGAGAGAAAAGTCGATGACTCTCGCCGCCAACGAGAATAATAGAACCGAGGAAGGGAAGAAGTGCGTCGAGATAGAATGAGACACTCAGATCCGACGATACTCGAGACCGGCAAAGCAGCCTGAGCCGGTGAAAGAAAGAAGGACGTAAAATGTTATTGTTTTCAGACCAAAAGGCCTGAAACCCGAAGAAAAACCAAAACTTACCGTTATCGACTTATTACCGTTGAAGGAAGAGAGATGAGAGAGGATTTTCTCTCTCTAAATTTTTGTTATTTTGTTGTTACATCTTCATTCTCTTATTTTGTATCCGGATAAATTATACCAATATATATATATATTGAGTATTATTTACGTCATCTTCAGAATTTAGATGACTCCCATGATTGATATGCTCTTCTTATTGTGACTGATATTGAGTATTATTTTTTATTTTCATCCAACCACACCAGATAGAGTGACTGATATTACTAATAATAGCCTAGAGATGCTTAAGGACAGCCGCTTGATTCCAGATTTTTAAATCCAGTATCCTAAGGCCGTCCTCTTTTGTGGGAGAGGTGATATTAGACCAGACCACTTTGGCCCCATGAATTTTCATAGCGGAACCCAACCAAAGACAACGACGAAGGTTTTGAATCAGCTCTTTAATGATTCTAGAGGGGAGTATGAAGATGGAGGACCAATAAACTTGACCAACAAATAACACAGATTTAATAAGCTGGATTCTAGCCGCATAGGAAAAATGCTTGGAGGTCTATGAATCAATCCTGGCGGTTATTTTATGAAGAAGAGGACGATAATCCAAGTGGGTAAGACGACCAGTAAGAAGGGGGACTCCCAAATATTTGACTGGGAGAGAACCTTCCAAATAACCCATAATAGACAGTAGCTCAGAGCAAAGAGGATTATTGATACCCGACAAAAAGATATGACTTTTTGAGGGGTTTACTTTAAGATCGAAGAGAGACTAAAAATCATCCAGAGCCTCTTTGATGAGGAGAAGGGAGTTGATATCAGCATGACAGAAAATCATAAGATCGTCTGCAAAATAGAGATTTGTAATTTTGAGTTTGTGACACTTTTAGTGAAACCGAAAGTTTTTGTCATTAATTTTCTCTTTCAGGGTACTTGAAAGAACTTGCATAACAAGGACAAAGAGAAAAGGAGAAAGCGGGTCCTCTTGCCTGATACCCTTTCTACCTTTGAATTTACCGTGAGGATCTCCATTAATATTGATTGAGTAAGAGGGGGATGAGATGCATTTAATAATCCAAGTGATCATCTTATCCGGAAAGTTCATCGCCACAAGAATGTCAAGGATGAGATGCCATCGGACATTATCAAAAGCTTTCATAAGATCAATTTTAAGGGCTACCCTTTTACCTCTACTACTAGTATGATAACCTCTAAGAAGTTCTTGGGGAAGAAAGATGTTATCCGAGATGTTCCTACCAGAGACGAAAGTCGGTTGAGAATTATCAATCATATAGGGGAATGAATCCTTAATTCTATTAGCTAAGATTTTAGAAATATTCTTGTAAACAACATTACAAAGAGCAATAGGTCTATAATATGCAGCCACAGAAGGGGAATTATTTTTGGGAATGAGAGCAATGAAAGTGGAGTTCCAAGAGATATTGAGAATTCCGGTTTGGAAAAACTCTAGGACACCATTACAAATGTCCTGACCAACAATATTTCAAGTGGATTTGAAGAAACTTGAATTAAAACCATCAGGACCAGACGACTTATTACTATCAATACTGAAAAGGGCAGACTTAATCTCCTCGATAGTGATTGCACGAATCATTGAGGCTTTGTGAATATTACTGACTTTAGAGGAAAGAAGAAAGGACACTTTCTGCAACCCTGGATAACCAGCAGGATGCCTAGTACCAAGGAATTCCTCAAAATAACTCACAATGGCCATGGAAACACTAGCGGGAGTTGAAAAAGTCTGGTCATTATTGATAGAAATAATTTTGTTACGGAAAAGACGAGTTTTTATACTGTTATGGAAAAATTTGGTATTTTTCACCAAACTTAATCCAGTTTTCTCTAGATTTTTGCTTGAGGAAGGATTTTTCAGCACGACTAAGAAAGATAAAAGTTGTAAAAGCCTCAACTTCTTTGGTGACAAGGAAAGGGTTAAGGGGGTCGATGGCGAGATTAGATCGAGCTTGAAAAAGAATGTTTTGAGCATTAGAAACCCTAGAACTAATGCCGTTAAACTCCTTACGATTGAGACAAGCAAGCTCATGCTGAAGACGATTGAGTTTATCAGTGACAAGAATCATACCAGAGGAAGAGATAGGAAGATTCCAACTTTTGGAAACAATGTTTTTGAACTAAGGATGAGATTGCCACATATTAAAGAATTTGAATGGCTTTTTACGTCTTTGACAGGGGAACCGAAGATTGAGGGTGATGGTGGTGTGATCAGAGGAACAGAGAAAACCAAAGTGAGTGAATGACATTGGAAAGAGATTATCCCAGTCAGGGTTGACTAGAACACGATCAATTTCGGAAAGTATGGGATGAGTAGGCTGTTTATTAATCCAAGAGAAGAGGAATCTAGTGGATCAGAGATCACTGAGCTCACTGAGCTCACTGAGGTAGCGACATTTATTGAAGTCATCAATTGATGAGGACCAGTTTTCGGAGGAGCCTTTGGATGACGAATGGCATTGAAATCCCCCAAGGAGACCCAGAGGATGCCCTTATCTTGCTTGGAAATGGTTATTAAATCATTCCAAAGATGAGTCGATCCTGAGCATCATTAAATGCATAGATGGTCGTGAATCTGAATGTGGCATTGAAATTATGGCACTTGGCCATGCAGTGAATATACTGAGAAGATTGGGATAACCTAGAAATAGTGATAACACTAGGGTTCCAGATAATCCAAATTCTACCAAGAGGATGAGAGGAGTGATTGGTAATAACATGCTAAAAAGGAGCCATATACCTAATAATAGACTCGACTTTAAAAAGTTGGACTTTTGTTTCAACTAAAATTAAAAATGAGATACTATTACTAATAATGAAATCAGTAACATCTTTTTTCATAACAGGATCATTAAGACCCCACACATTCCAAAAAGCAATATTCATAAATAAAAACAAGACATATAGTGCATCAGACGATGGTCCTGTGGGAGGACAAAACACATATTACCGAATGCGATGACGCTACAAGAGAGAAACCTCTTAAAATGTGAATCCACTTTTTTATTTTTTCCAACAACTTTGATCTCTTCCAATGAATCTGAAGAAAAAAAAACTTGCTGGAAACGAACCAACCTTTTTCATCAAATCCAAATCTAAAATCTTAATTTTGTCACATCCAAACAAATAGTTTACCAAAATCTTATAATAATTTATATATAACATTAAATTATTAATAAGAAAAATAAAAATTAAAACGAAATAAATAAAATAATAAAAATAAAAATAAGAAGCACCCACTATATAAATCACATGCATACCCATGTGATTTAATAATAGGACCACCAAAACAAAAGCATGAATTAAAATCAAATTTGTAGAGGTAAATTTAAAATTAATTCGAAAGATTGAGAAAATGTTAAAGCAACTTAACTCCTTCACGTGCTTTGAAGACGACCTCACGAGCAAGAAAAGTTGTCGAAAGAAAGCTAATCGGACAGAACCCATAATAACTTCATGTCTATGAATGAAGCAAAAGAAACCCAATGAAGGGTCTGAGTCTTGCCGGAGCCGAACAAGAATCAGCTCCGACCTCGAAACCACACTCGACACTCGATTTAACCAGAGTCGGTTGTTACACCGAGCCAATCCCGACTCTGCACCGGACTAGACCGTAACCATATCCGACTTTGAACTAAAGTAAAAAAACCAGCAACACTCTCACGACACCCGTCACTCTCAACTGGAGCCAACCTCAGAGAAGGCTTGATCAAGCCTACCGAAGAAGAATGATGAATCGCGAAAAAGAAACTAACCTCATTTCCAGCGAACATGGCAGATCCGAGAGAAAAGTCGATGACTCTCGCCGCCAACGAGAATAATAGAACCGAGGAAGGGAAGAAGTGCGTCGAGATAGAATGAGACACTCAGATACGACGATACTCGAGACCGGCAAAGCAGCCTGAGCCGGTGAAAGAAAGAAGGACGTAAAATGTTATTGTTTTCAGACCAAAAGGCCTGAAACCCGAAGAAAAACCAAAACTTACCGTTATCGACTTATTACCGTTGAAGGAAGAGAGAGGGGAGATGATTTTCTCTCTCTAAATTTTTGTTATTTTGTTGTTACATCTTCATTCTCTTATTTTGTATCCGGATAAATTATACCAATATATATATATATATATATATATATATATATATATATATATATATATATATATATATATATATATATTGAGTATTATTTACGTCATCTTCAGAATTTAGATGACTCCCATGATTGATATGCTCTTCTTATTGTGTTTGGACGATTGTTTAACATTTGTTCAGAAACAAATTTGTCTAACAAATACATTATGTTAAAATTTTTGTTTAACTCATATAATCAAGTTGGTAGTAGAAAATTTACATCTTTATTCTTATTTGTCTTATCTTCCATATGTGTGTCATTAATGACAAGGTCATGCTGCTTTTGATGTTCTTAAATTACTTAAGCATATAGTTACTTGTTATTCTTCATTTTTCTACATCTCTTGCATTCGTAAACGAAAATTAAATATAAAGTGAATTTATTTTTAACTAATCATATCTAATTTTTATGAATCTCTACATCTAAATATTTTTGTTAACATATAAATATTTTTATATTGTAATATAAGTATTATATATAATTTGTTATGAATTTAATTTTTATTAAAATGTTATTTAAACTTAAATACTTGTGCATGTAAATGTTTAATATTTACCTTTTTATTACTATTTTCCTTGTCTTCGAGATTTGTGTCATTGATCACCTGATCAGACTTTTGTCATTCTTCTAGTACTTGAACTCGAGGTATATTTATCAGTTATTTTTTTTAAGCTAATCATATAAATAATTAATTATAATTTTTTAAAGCTAAATGTTTTATTGACGATTAAAGGTTTTATATAGTGTAATGTAAGCATAATATATATAATTTGTTTTGAAATAACTTTTTCACTATATTTTTTTTAAAGTTAAATAACTAGGCAACTAAATATTTAATATTTACATATTTATTCTTATTTTTCTTATTTTTCAGATTTGTGTCATTGACCATCCTCTGAACCTGAGATTGTTTTTTAGTTTTTTGTTGTTATTCTTGTTCGTTTGTACACACTAGTGTGTTGCATTAATTTTTTTTATAAAGATTATTTGTTAATGAAATAATTTTTAAATAAAATATAGTTTATAATAAAGTTACATTACAACAAAATATTTAAACTACAGTGACTCCCATCAATGGTTTACCTTATCATTCTGATTTTTTTTTGTGTCTGTGTCACTAATAATATGATACATTGTCTTGATGTCATTCAGTGTGTCATTGATATTGTGTTGATAACTTTGATGACTATCACGATTTAAATATATGTCTCGTTCATCATAGAGATTGTTATTGATTTCTTGATTACTTCAACATTCTATATTGGGTTTGCTCTACATATATATTTTAAAAATATAAGTTAATATATTTCTATACTAAATCAACTTTATATTTCATTTAAAATATTTACCTTTCCAATATTTTTGGTATTTTTGTTTCTTACTATTTTTTAAGTATTATTTTTCTTTTCTTGTTTTATGGATTTATGATCAAATCCTCTTCATCTTATACGTTTTCATTGTTTGAATATCTATTTTCTTCTTCTTATGTTTCTTCTCTAAAGTTAAAGAATATCTCCTCATAAATTTTCATTTTTATTATCCTTTGAATGACCTATACTTGTTAATTACAATTGTTATATAATTATAATAACATATATTCTCCATTGAATGATATATTTAAATAGTTATTATATTTACCTGGTTTGTATGAAGATTTTATTTTTCATTAGAAGTAACTTTATTTGAATATAAATATTTCCACATAAGACATTTTAGGAACTTCATGTCATGTTAGGTTTTCGTATTTTGGTATGCTCGTAAAATCAATGTTGTAAAAATATATCAAATAATGTTTTAGTTTATTAATTTTCAAAGTTAATCTAATAATTTTAATATAAATATATAAGAACTTAACTTACTGTTAGGAGCATCACACAGTCTCTTACGTCTAATGGACTGTGTTTAGAATAAATTGATTCTTTTAACATATCTAGTATTTATCCTCCCCAATTATACTTTTTTTTATCATACCCAAATCAACCACCATAATAATGTACATCCATGGTAACGTATCTCCATTTTTGGAAAAGAATAGTGAAATACAAAACATAACTGACATTAAATTTGCTATATTGTTTGATTTTTCTTATGTAATTCATTCTACAATTTTTGCAAGAGATGAAAATATAAGTTTCCTTGATAGTGAAATTGGCTTGTTCTTACTTATATTGGAAAATATCTCGTTCATTACTTTTAGAGCAATATACTTCTTGTATATTATGTAGTCCTATTGTTGTTTACTCCGAGAATTTACTTGTGTGAAATATTCATTCTCACACGTTAATCCATATATTACTCTTACATATATTTCTATGATTGGTACTAAACATTCTCCAAGTTTGAATGCACCATCTTGTTTGCGTTATCAATTTATTATTTTCACAATTAATGTCTAATTGTTTTGTAGTTTTGTTTTTTTCTTTAAGTTATTTATCCCAATAAATAAGTTGTACAACAAAGTATTATTCAAACCTAAGAGATATCTTGCCTCAAACTTCAAACTCCATATTGTATGATTTATATAATTCAAACTATATATGAATTAGTTTTTCTAAGTATTCTTTTTTCCTTTAATTATCATATCTGTATTGAATAATATTTTTTGGACAAAAAAATATTAAGTTTTACAGTTCAAATGTATTAAAAAGACAAGTAAATATATATACTAAATTAATAGGGGTAATATAATAGTATTTTTATAATAATATAATATATACTAAATTAATATAGGTCAATGTCTAAACTAGATATACATATAACTTTTATATATAAGCAATGCACAGGTAAACATATAAACTAAGAAATCAACAAATGTCTAAATTAGATATACTTATAACATTTACCTGTAAGTAAAACACATATAAGCTTACAAACTGAACAACCAACAATCCATGACCTAGATATAACCATAACTTTTACACGTAAGCAATGCACATGTAAGCATACAAATTGAGCAACCACCAATACCTAAACTAGATATACTTATAACTTTTACATGTAAGCAATATACATGTAAGCATACAAAATGAACAACTAGCAATATGTAAACTAGATATACTTATGACTTTACTGTTAACAATGCACATGTAAGCATATAAACTGAGTGGGCAACAATGTCTAAAAAAGAATATATCTATAACTTTTACCTATAAGCTATACATATGTAAGCATGTAAACAGAACAACCAACAATACCTAAACTAAATATAACTTTAAGATTTATCTGGAAACATACAAAACTGAGCAACTAGCCATGCTTAAACTAAATATACCTATAACATTTACCTGTAGTAATGCACATGTAAGTATACAAATTGAGCAACCATCAATTCTTAAACTACATATACCTCTAACATTTACATGAAACAATGCACATGTATGCGTACAAATTGAGCAACCAACAATGCATAAAATTGATATACCTATAGATTTTACTTAGAGAAATGCACATGTAAGCATACAAATTGAACAAATAGTAATGCCTAAACTATATAGATACTTATAACATTTATCTAATAAGCAATGCACATGTAAGCAGATCAACTGGAGCAACCAGAAAATGTCTAACCTAGATATACCTATAATATTTACCTATAAGCAATGCACATGTAAGCTTACAAACTAAGCAACCATCAATGCTTAAACTTGATAAACCTATAACTTTTACATATAAACAATGCACATGTCAGCATACAAATTGAACAACCAATAATGCCTAAAATGGATATACATATAAATTTTACAGGTAATAAATGCACATATAAGCTTACAAACTGATGAACCACCAATGACTAAAGATACTTATAACTTTCATATGCAAGCAATGCGCATGTAAGCATACAAATTGAACAACTATCAATGCCTAAACTAGATATCCCTATAATGTTTACATGTGAGCAATACACATGTAAGCATATAAACATGCAAACTAAGCAACCAAAAATACCTAAAGTAGATATACTTATATCCTTTACCTATAAGCAATACACGTCTATGCATACAAACTGATAAAATAGGCAAGCCTAAACTAGATAAACTTATAACTTTTACCTATAAGCAATGTATGTGTAAGCATATAAACTGACAAACCAACAACACATAAACTAGATATACATATATAATAATTACCTTTAAGTAATACACATGTAAGCATACAAACTGAACAACCAACAATTCTTAAACTATATATACTTATAAGTTTTACTTGTAAGTTATACACATGTAAGCATACAAACTGAACAACCAACAATTGCTAAACTAGATATACCTATAATAATTACATGTAAGCAATACATATGTAAGCATACAAATTGAACAACTAACAATCTTTAAACTATATTACCTATAACATTTACCAGTGAGCAGTGCACCTACGTAAATTAAATAACCATCCTAACATAAACTAGATAAACGTATAACGTTTTCCTATAACCAATCTCATTCCAAGCATACAAACTGAGCAACGAGAAATACCTAAACTAGATATACCTCTACTATTTACGTGTAAACAATACACATATAAGAATACACATTGCATAATCAATAATGCGCAAACTATATATACCTATAAAATTTATTTACATGTAATGCACATATAAGCATACAAACTGAACAACCAACCTAGCCTAAAATTGATATACTTATAGTATTTACATATAAACAATACACATCCAAACATACAATTTTAACATCTACCCCTAACATTTAAATGTAAATAATACACATCCAAGTATATAAACTGAACAACCATTCTAACCTAAACTACATACGTGTAACTAATTCAAATTCAACCATACATTTTGAAACAAAATTATAAAAGTTTGAAGAAGTTCTAAATTGAGCTTATCAAAAGTTCTTCAAACGTTTTTAGTGGACGTATAGTTATAGTTTTGATTAATGAAAACCTAAAAATTATCATAAATTTTAAGAAGAATTCATACATTAGATACTCGATTTTGATGATTTTTTAAATATTCTTTTTATATTTCTCGATTTTTGCTTCGAATATTTGAATTTAGTATGACTGATTTTAATATAGAGCTTTGCTTTGATTTGTCAATAAAATAAAATTTTGATTAAACACAAGATTTTAATTTTGATATTGTTATTTTGGTTCCTAATAATTCAAATAGTTAAAATATTTTTTAGTGTAATCGATCATTTTGAAACATTTAAAAAGAATAAATGAATATGACAGACCTCCATACATAAATTATGTAATGTGAAATGACACTAAGGGTATCCAAAATCAAACTATACTGTCATCTAAAGTACCTCAAGTTTCACTATTTTCTAGCTAATATCCATTTTGTGTACTTAACTCACATTCAATACTAAATTCTGTAAATAATACCTCACATAAACATGTATCATCACCACTACCTAACCAATTCACATTCTTGAACCAAAACTTATCTTTCTTACTTTTTCTTTCTATTTTATTGTTTAAAAGTCCATATATTTCGAACCTAAGCTCCAAAAAAAACCCTGAAAGTACCATTGGTTTTGTTTTTTTTAAAATGAATAAAACTAGATGCATTGATGATATTTTTTGATATTTTTTTATGACAAAAAAAGAAGTGTGAGTTTTCACTTTGATTCAGATAAGTATTAGTAGTTTACGCCCACCTAATTTGGTTTGTGTAATTTTTTAATTTTATTAATAATACTATCTTTACTGTTTGTTTATATTCTTTAACAATTTTATAGACATGAAATTAAAAACACTATTAAAACCAAAATTGACATAATAAACACCATCTTAAATGTGTGTTGTATTTCTAAAGCTTAAGCTTTTAAGATGATAACCAAAAACAGAACCCAACATATTTTGGTTTTAAAATCCAAAACTAAAATGTCTCATTCTATTTTATACACTAGCAACCAAACTAAACTAACCACTTGCTTGTTCCATTTTGACGTGCCACAAACATGGAAGAAGAAACTTCTTCTAAGCAGCCAAACACTTCAATGTCCTCAATGTCTCTGTTCCAACAAGACCTCACAGATCCACAAAAGACTCCTCTCTGTCACGACTCTATTTCTCTAATATTTCTTTCTCCCACTTGCTCTCATCCTCCTTCAAGCTGTACTTTGTGTTTCAATCTCGACTCCCATTATTGTATTTCGAGCTAACCAATCACTTTCCTAGCCGCCCACTTGGCTCTATTATCTAAACACTTAATACTCATTCCAAAATTGACTTTCAAGTTTCGGAATCGTATCCAAATCTCAAATTTTATTCTTCGATATTGTATATATCTGGGTCTGTCTGATTCCACCTCTGGATCATACGCTCACCATACGCTCGATTTGACGTTGGTGTTTTTCAGTTTTTGATTTTGAGCCGTCTTGTTCGGTCAAAACATGTCATTTCAGTTTTTCGGCGAGACTTTGTCTTTTGGAGGTTCAAGCCATGGCCAATCCCAGCAACCGGGGATGTACCGGACCAACACCGACTCTTTAAGAGTCTTGCTTTTGCATGGGAGTTTAGACATTTTGGTCAAGGAGGCTAGAAAGCTACCGAACATGGACATGTATCAAAAGAAAATCGGGGAGATGTTTGGAAGGTACAGTGTCAAAATCACCAATAAACTTGAAGGTCACTTGCCTAGCAAGGTAACAACCGATCCTTATGTTACGATTTCGGTTGCTGGTGCTGTTATTGGTAGAACTTTTGTCATAGAAAACACCAAGAAACCCGTTTGGAATCAGCGTTTCGATGTTTTAGTAGCACATCATGCCGCAGAAGTGCATTTTGTGGTCAAAGACAGTGATCTGGTTGGTTCGGAGATAATAGGAGCTGTAGGTATCCCAGTAGAACAATTACTCTCTGGACAAACCATCCAGGGTTCATTCCCTATCATTAATGCAAGTGGGAATCCTATTAGAGATGGATGTGAGTTGAGTCTATCTATCCGGTACACACCAGTACCGACAGCGAGCTTACCTCAGATCGAACGGAGTTTGAGTCCTGAAAACGATGGCGTTCCCGGGACTTACTTTCCGCTCAGGCGAGGTGGGAAGGTTACCCTTTATCAGGATGCTCATGTTCATGATGGTATGTTGCCTGATCTGAGGCTTGTAGGGAATGTTCGATACGAACAACGAGGTTGTTGGGAGGACATATCTAATGCTATACACCAAGCTCGTCGTTTGATATATATCACAGGGTGGTCTGTTAACTATAATGTCAAACTGGTTCGGGGTAGTAATAACCCGAAAAATATCTCACTTGGAGATCTTCTGAAGATTAAATCACAGGAAGGTGTGAGAGTACTGCTTCTTGTATGGGACGATCCGATTTCTAATACCTTTATGGGATTCAAAACTGTAAGAAACTCGAGAACTTCCTTAGATGTTTAATGCCGTTTTTTCGTGTTACGTAGCCTAATTTAGAACTTTTGGCATGAGTCCCTAACTTTCGACTCTGAAAAGTATCTTAAGATTGATTGAGATTTTGCTTGTTTGTTATTTAAATGATGCATTTTCTTTTTCAGTCGTTGCGATGCAGTTATAACGTCCGAGTTTACCATATAAAGACGAATCCTTTTCTCTATATATACTTAGATCTGTGTAGTAATGTCATATATGTCGCATGGCTGATTTGTTGGAAAAGTAGTGTCAGTTCATGTGTTAGCATTGATTGTATGCTACTTCGCCTCCGACCTAATTGAAATAGCTTTATATATATTTTACATGTAGAGGTATTAAAGTTTACCTTTTATTGGTTTATTTGTAGGATGGGGTAATGCATACAGGTGATGAGGAGACTCGTCAATTTTTCAAGCACTCTTCGGTGCACGTATTGCTTTGTCCTCGATCTGGCGGGAGTGGACACAGTTTTATTGGAAAGCAGGTAAGACATGATTTAGGTTTCACATGGAGCAAATGTAGTTTTTCAGCTGAGTAAAAGTCAAGAACAACTCAGTTCAGCGTGTGCCGCCAGCGCTCGAGCTCGATTCAAACTTGGGCTCGAGCTGAAAGATTTTCCTAACGAGTAATATAATATGTATTTCCAGTCACTAGTCAAATCTAAGAACCACTAATTGAGTTTGGCTCATTGAAATAAATCTTGCCTACCCTGAGATCTCAGTAGCTCGTTCAAAATTCATCGGACCCTAAGAATGCAGCACCTAAGTATATCTTTTGAAGATTTACTAGACTATTTTATGAATTAAAAGTCTGTTTTTTCGGTTGATCAGGAAGTTGGAACAATATACACCCATCATCAGAAAACTATTATTTTAGACAGCGATGCTGGTCAAAACAGGAGAAAAATCATGGCATTTGTAGGAGGTCTTGATTTATGCGCCGGAAGATATGATACTCCAGAACATCCGATTTTCAAGACATTAAATACGGTTCACAAAGATGACTTTCATAACCCTTGTTTACCGGTAACCATTCTACCAATGTTTTAACTGCTTTTCAGTTCAGTTCTTCGTGGTTCTATTTAATAAACGATTATTCGCTTTTCTGCGACTGTGTTCTTTCCAGAGCACTGCGGTCGGTATTCCTAGAGAGCCGTGGCATGATCTGCATTGTCTAATCGATGGTCCAGCAGCACATGATGTTCTTAAAAACTTCGAGGAACGTTGGCTTTTGGCTTCAAAACCTCGTGGACTTCAAATGTTCACTGCGTCATATGAGGATACGTTACTTAAGCTCGAAAGGATTCCTGAAATATTGAAGCAGGAGGAGAGGTCTTTCTCTATGGAGAATGATCCCGAGGCTTGGAATGTTCAGGTAGAAATAGCTTATTGTTTCTTTTCTTATATTTCCTTTTCTCGTATGATTTGGATTAGGTAACTAAATTTTCAACTACATAGGTTTTCCGCTCAATTGATTCCAGCTCCGTAAAAGGATTCCCTGATGATCCTAAAGATGCTTCTCGAATGGTAAGATAATTATTATGAGTTTGTACTGAAATTTTATGAGATCCAACAATAGCATAATTTTTCTTTTCGTCAAAATGATGGAACTAAATGTTCAATGTTACAGAATCTCTTATGCGGGAAGAATATAGTAATAGACATGAGCATACATACAGCGTATGTGAATGCGATACGATCTGCGAATCATTTCCTCTATATTGAGAATCAGTACTTTCTCGGGTCATCGTATAATTGGGACTCCCAGAAAAACTTAGGTAAGAAAATCTAACCTTCATTATAAGGACTGTCAAAGAGTGATTTAAGGCGCTTTTCACTTCTCACGTTTCGCTTTATTCACATCCCAATATTTGATGATGTAAGTTACTTACTAATTATGTTTGCATCCTATTACTCTAAAATTGTCGCATGATCGCGTCATGTACAATAATTCTTGTTATGTTTACGGTTGGACGTATATCAGAGAGTGCTATTTTCCTGACTACCGATGTTCAAATGTATCTGATGAAGTATTTTTTCTATATATAGGTGCAAATAATTTAATACCAATGGAAATTGCTCTTAAAATCGCAAACAAAATCAGAGCGAACGAGAGGTTTTCTGCCTATATAGTTATCCCAATGTGGCCAGAAGGTGTTCCGACGAGCACTCCTATTCAGAGGATTCTGTTTTGGCAGGTTGGTTGAACTTACATTTAACGATATGATTATGCTTGGATTTGACGTAACTAAAGTCTAATGGAGGGTATATGAATCGAAATTAAAATGTTACACGATATAAGGTGTAAGACGTATATATGCTTATAAGGCCACGAACGTCAAAGCAATGCTTGTCTTGCCTTGTAAAGTTATTTATAAATTTTACAAGATTGTCTTGTCTTGTTCCTAATGCTTTTTCTATTAACATCCGCAGAATAAAACAATGCAAATGATGTACGAAATGATTTACAATGCTCTGGTGGAAGTCGGGCTTGACAACGAATACGAACCACAAGACTTTTTAAATTTCTTCTGCCTCGGAAATCGTGATGGATACGATGGAACAGTAAGTTTACATGTGCAGAATTCTGTTGCAGCAAAAATAAATTCTCAGGTATTCCTTCTTTCTATATTCTGTTTCAACTTTCTCGATATTGAACTTTCTCGATATGGAACTTTCTCACTACTTCCTTCGATAAGCACTAAATTATGATATATGTTGGCAAAGCAGGCACTTTCTTCAAAGAATCGTCGGTTTATGATATACGTTCATTCTAAAGGCATGGTCGTTGATGATGAATACGTCATAATAGGTTCTGCAAATATCAATCAGCGATCCATGGAAGGCACAAGAGACACAGAAATAGCAATGGGAGGATATCAGCCTTATCACACAAGAGCAATGCAAAATTCTAGTGCGCGAGGACAGGTATAACTTACAGGCTTTTTGATGCCTAGCTTACTATGTCACTGTCTTAGCCTAAAACTAAATAAGCTAATGCCACGAAACAACCCTCGATAGTGCAAAACGAAAGGCTAACTTTTTTTTCTCTCTCGGGTGCAGATTTATGGATACAGAATGTCGTTATGGGCAGAGCACCTTGGTGGCATTGAAGAATGTTTCAATGAACCAGAACATGTTGAATGTGTAAGACGAGTACGAGACTTGGGTGAGCTGAACTGGAAACAATACGTAGCCGAGGAGGCTAGTGAAATGAAAGGCCATCTGTTGAAGTATCCGGTTCAAGTCAGTAGAACAGGCCAAGTGACTGCACTTCCCGGTTGTGAAACATTTCCAGATGTTGGTGGAAATATATCAGGCACTTTTCTCGGCATTCAAGAAAACCTTACGATTTGATTCGTTATTGTGTTGTATTATATTGTATTGTTTTCGAGCTGATTGAATAGTCATAGTGTGTGTATATCTTGACTGGAGAATTTGTACCACGATTTAGAGATTCAAGTTTGCTCATGGCTAACTCTTTGTGAAGTTGTATATAGCCATTCAGGTTTGCTTATGGCTAACTCTATGAAATTGTAAAAAAGAAATATTTTAAATAAATATTGTTCCATTTATTAATGAAATATTGTTTATTTATTTATTTTATATTTATTAATTGTTTTAGTATAATTTTATTTATATATTTAGAAAGAGACAAAAGATTATTTTAATTATAGAACCTAGGGTGTGATTATAGGTTGAAAATGAAAGAAAAAGAATCGTCTTGAGCTAATTAAGAAGGTCCGCACGGTTTTGGTTTTGGTCAACTTCCAAAAATCTTTATACGAGTTGAGATATGTTCTTACTTATATACCACTGATCATTCTCATGTCTAACCGACATGGGATGTGGGACTTTGGTCGCCACACTAATAAATCCTCCTCTCGAACAAAGTATCACTTTAGCCTCTCTCAATTGACTTCCATCCGTCCACTCTAATCAGGTTGGCAGTCTACCTGACGTCTAGAGGCACTACAGATGTTACTGCGCACCTCCTATTAGACCACTGTGTCTTGTTCCTTAGTGCCACTCCCCACTCCAATCAAGTACCATCGCTTGATGAACCACGACACTCCGAACTAGGATCTCTAGAGCAGAGATCACATTGAGCATGATGTCTAACTTCTTCATGTTCGACAACCGAGAATTTCACCACCATCGCGTTCCGTCTGCACCTGGCGCTCTGATACCACGTGTTAGGAATACGGGGGCTCGGTCCACATATTCCGCCTCCGTATATAAGTAAGAACAACACGATCTCAACACTAGTATGATATTGCTCAACACTTAGTATGATATTGTCCGCTTTGGCGCCCAAATGCCCCCACGACTTTGGTTTTGGTCCACTTCCAAAAAGCCCATACTAGCGGAGATATGTTCTTACTTATATACCATTAATCATTCCCATGTCTAACCGATGTGGGATGTAGGACTTCGGTCGCCACCCTATCAGTAATTTTTATAGGAAACGTCTTAAGTCAAAAGTTTTTATGGGCATTAGATCAACCACCAATTTAAATCTTACAAGTTAAGTTTTGATCCATATGTTTTCTTTTTCTTTAAAGTTATTGAAGCATTATTTGGATCATGTTAGACCTAATATCATATTTAATAGGTTCACATTTAATGATCTAGGCTCCTACAATTTATGAACCTATTAGGAGTGTTCATATTTAGTACGAGAGATAATCATAATATTGAGTTATTCAGAACGTCATTTAATCTGAATCATTTGATGTTTATGTTGAAATTCGTGTGAGTTAATATTTTAAAGGATTGTCTATGTGAAACTATTTGTTTGTCGAGACGTGCTATCACACCGATTATTACCTTATTCATGACCTTATTCATGAAAGTCTCGTGGTCTATTGATCCCATATCAATTTTGTTAAAAAAACCTTTCAACGTCAATTGAAGAAAAAACTTTATTTTACCGAATGAGATAAAATATAGACATGTGTAGTATTTGTTTTTTGGTAGTTGGTTATCTCAGTATAGTTTACAACGGAGTTTGGATTGGAAGAAGTTGGAAGTATTTTTTTCAAAGTAACTTTAGAATTCGTGAGTTTTTATTCTGGACAATTCGAAGACGAGCAACTTTCCAATATGTTGTGGAAGCATGACTAGTCATATGAACATTTAGAAAATCGAAGCTCTACCATCCAATGTAGCAAAAAACATGTCAGATATTCGTGTCATAGATTTAATAATGATAACTATGAATAGGATTGTCAAACGACGAAAAATCGAATAACGCTTCAACACATGCCGCAGACGTGGACATTTAGCATTAACCTGACAACTTGTGTTGTTGCCGCTTCAGCTTTGGTTGTTATAATTGTTAAAGGGGAACAATTAGCTACATATATGCAAACAAAATTAAGGTCATTTGTCAAGTAATTAACCTTTTGTTAGGTCATTTGTCAAGTAATTAACTCAACTGCTATTCACTTACCTCTTACTTAAATAGGAATGTTCACCCATCACCTTATCATTTTTACTCAAACATCTTTATTTCATCTCATTTTAGAGGTTTTGATTGTCTATCGTCTTCTAGAAACCTTATCCTCAAATATGTCACCAACCTTAATAGTAGTGTCCGATAATCGATTATTACCTTTGGGTTATTATTTTGGGTCATTGCCAGTATCAAAGGCATTGAAAACACCACGAGTTACTTTTTATTAACAAAGTGTCATTTACATTAATAAACTAATAAGCAACGATAATGAACTAATCTCATGTATGAGCTTTACTTGTTGAGCTGCAAGATCTAGCAGAAAGCTATTAGACCACATGTCTTGTTGTTGTAAAGACACCAACATATGTAAAAATTATTATTTAATATTTATGAAAACTGATGATTGTTATAGGGCTTGACCGTTTTAGATGATATCTTCCCTATGACCCGTAGTTGAGGCAACTAAAGGATCACATTTTTCCTTTATGAAGAATTTGTGAGGATTAAGACAAAAAATCTCTACCTTCAAAGTGACGACAAGCGACCCCAAGTAATCTTGATTAGTTTTAGGGTATCTTAGCAAAGTAGACAACACCATCTGCCGACTCTAAACTACTCCCCTTGGTCGGTTTTAATTTTTAACGTTCGGCTCACTACCATGTGTCATATGAAATAGCAGTTTCTAAAGCCCAAAATTTGGACAAAGTTAATTTCATTATGAATTCTCAATTATGCGGCTAAATTAGTATTTCTTGTCTCTATTTATATAAGCCCTCGTAAAGTTGTTGGGATTTGTACCCATTGTCTACTAATATTGACTTTACCTCCCCCCATAACAGACTTCAAAATCATCTAACCTTTTAGAAATACGATTCTTTTTACATGAGAACTTGCAGGGTCAGGACATAAATTAGCTTCATAATGGTCAGAAACTTTTGTATTCATTGAGTCAATGGAAACAACAATACCAACAATAGATCTCGTTATCACATGGACACCAAAAAGACAAACTTGGTATGATCAATCTTCTTTAGGCTTGTACCTAAGTACACTAAAATTCTTACTTGAGAGAAATGTCTAATATGATATACCATACCTCATCATGATAATCTTACTCAAGCAACATGAGTTCTCTTTCATTGATCCCCACATTTTAGTAAAACATTAGGGGTTATCTTGCAAAAATACAACATATAATTAATTTCATGTACATACAAAATTATATAAATCATATATAAAAATATAAAATTATTGGTTAATGCCCAATCATTGGCAATATCTACCTCACCGTTATGACTTTTAGTCTCCCAAACTGTGGAGACAAAGACATATTCTATTTCCCCGTCTCTTGACATCCGGAAGATCAGTGATCACCTTGTACTAGCCAGGGATAGATATGTAGTACAATAATATCTTTCTGAGTGATTATGCTCATAATGTGCATAAATTATTCCACCGCAACTGGTACTATCGCATATTTTGCGATCATGATCCCGACTATTAACATCCTTTAACCATTTGGCATCAGTTGGTTAAAGTATATTTCAAAAAATCCAAAAAATCACACAACTCGGATGCTAGGGAAGACACATTTATGCATCAAGCACATAAGTGAAAAATATAACTTTATGGTAAAAAACGTTCATCGACGTATCCCTCGACGGGAAGCCTCATCCCCGCTAATGCAGATATGTAATATTAGTATCAAAACTCTCAAATGATTATTGATCGTTAAACTATCATGGCTCGTGAGTTCATCGGGATGACCTCATCTATATTCATAAGATCTTCCTCTTTAGTGGTGTTGAGTCATCATGAATATTGATTGGGCGTGCCTCCACCAACATTATCATCTCAAAAATGTTGGTACCATACCCTTTTTCTTAATCTTGATTAAAGCTACTAAAGTATTCATCACGCTCTGTGTCGATCTTTTATTTTCCAAGAATTTTTTATCTTCTATTGTTGCCAACTTATGAGACATTTTCTGAAAAAAAGAAAGGGAAGATAAAAATAGTTTTGTGTAAATGAAAATCATGAAAGAGATTGTGAATTAGGTAAAAAAAACAGAAATAATAAATGTAATAAAAAATAAAGTATTTCATTTTATAAAAAAAATATTTTCCTTTTTAACCATCTATTTTTCACTTAAATCAACCGTTGTGAGAATATATCTCACGTCATTGACAAAACAGCCCAAAGGTTAATATTGTGTGAAAGCAACATGTCATACATTTTATTAAATATTCGTCAGGTTTGACATTGTGTTTCTTTTCCTATTTAATACACTACACATAAAGTCTATTGCGGTTTCCGGAGTAATTTTTCCTTCTAAATGCTTGAATCTTTCATGATTTGCGTCCCAATGCTCGGATAAATCTTAAAATGTTTCGATGGCCATTTTTTGGCTAATCACATTCCTCTTTTTTTTCTTTGAAGTACTGAGAGAGTTATCCATTATTATTAATCAAAAGTAATGTTTTTTCAACCATAGGAAAATGTGTCAGTTACTCTAACAGTATGCTACTTATTTATGTACTCTCTTTTTTGGTAAAATTTAACTTTTTTCCTTAATGAGGTTTTGAGTGATGATGAGGTTTTAATGAGACATAAATAATTTCAGCATCAATTTGAGCTCTCGAGAGTCACAACAGTTTGGTTAGAGGTAATCGGGCTCGACAAAGGGCGAGAGTAGCGCATCAAGAACATCCGCTCAAGTTAGAGGCTTTTATAAACTAATCATTCAGTTTAAAAAATTCAAAACTTACAACATCAACTTCTCATTCAAACCGAACCATTGGGGTTCAGTTTTATGTTTTCTCCCACTCAAAATTAGAAGCCTTATTATTTAATCAAACCACCAGCCCGTAACTTTCTCGACAAAGAAAAATATAACAAGTCAGTAGTTCAAATTCACATGAACTACGGTTTTCTATTTGTACTCCTCTTCACTCTGTTTGCAATAGGCTACTAATAAGGAGTAACCTATAACTTAGTAGAATCCTAGCTTAGAAATGGTAAGGTTAAGAACTTAGTAGTAGCTAATGTAATTAAAGTCGTTCAAATTGTGACTTAATGGTAGGGGTGATTTGGGTAAGTTTAAATACGGTTTAATACCATAAAATAAAAATAAAACACAATTAAAAAAGATAAATTGAACAAACAATTTTTCTAAAATTTGTTTTGGCAAATAGTTATAAATTTAGAAGATGTTACTATATCAAAACATATATGATTAAAATAAATATGTTAAAGTTGTGCGTGAATTTGATTTGTGCAAAATTACATTTCAATTTGATTTTAAAATTATTGATGCACAATTGGTTATTGACAGCTTTAATAATTGTTACGAGAAATATCATAAATTTGTTTTATTTTTTTATGATATTTTTGAATTATAAACCAGACTTGTAAGTTTTAATACCCATAAAATTTCGAACATTCTCAATCAAGACAGACTACATTTCTATTTTATCTAAACTTTTTTTATACAATCATTTTTTGACAGCTTAAACGATTTTTACAAGAAAGATAATAAGTTTATCTATTTCTTTTCGTATGATATATATTTTTACTAGAAACTGCAATCGTATAGATTTAAAACCATATATAGAATTAAACTTTAAACATTTTAAATTAGTGCATGATGTAGTGAAGACCGCAGACAGACTGGTTTCTCGCTTAAGTATCAGAATTGGGTCAAATAAGTACTCAAATCGAATATTTCGCCGAGCTCGTCAAATTTCAAAATTAAGACTTGTAACAGTTGGTATCAGAGACCAGTAATTCCTGCTACGCAGATACATGAATCTGTTACAGAGATCTTATTGGTCTCCTACTCCTACCGTTACTTTTCATTCATTTACTACCGTTACTTTTCATTCATTTACTACCGTTACTTTTCATTCATTTAAGCCCTAATTGATGTCCGTTCCGTTCTCTTTATTTATGACTCTAAATCTATATGTAAAAGAGATAGGAACTCCGAAAAGGCATAATCTTAATTTCAAGTTATTTTATCTTTCTCTCTATTGTCTACTCATATACTCATTGAAGAGAATTTGTGTTCTTAGAGGTAATCTTCTTACTTACAGCATTATCTCCTAGTCCTTATTCTACCATTCTTCGAACCTTTCGTTGGGTTTCTAGTTTGGATTTATCGTGCCTAACGAGTCCTGTAACATTGGTATCAGAGCCATTGATCTTCCGGACCCGGATTTTTTTTTACTTCAAAATAAGCAGTCATGGAAACTAGGGCACAAAATTTGATCGAGGTTAACAAGCAACTTGAGGAGATGAAGCAAGTTCAGGCCGATCAAGCCAAGCAAAATGAAGAAAATCGTGTGGCTCAACTCAAACAAAACGATCTGTTGAGGAATGAGATGACTGCTCGATTCAACGATATTAAGAACATGTTTGCGGAGCTACGCCCTATTACACAGAACCCTGAAAAGCGTCTGCTGGTTGACGACGATCCTTCACATTCCGGAGTTTTCACGACGCTTCCCCGAACATTCTGTCCGGAACCACCTGATTCGCTGAACCTTGTCCCCGGTTCGAATCGTGGAACTAATCAGGAGCCTCGTACGACACCAACAAACGGTTTGCTCACCCTCCTTACTAAGGTTGGGTTTCCAATTTTTGATGGATCCGACCTACGCGATTGGGTTTTTAAATGCGAACAATTCTTTGCGCTTGACGGAACGCTAGATGAATCGAAGGTAAGACTCGCTACTATCCATATGACAGGAAAGGCATTGCAATGGCACCACAACTATATTGCAGAATGTTTCAATCGATACCCACCCTGGACAGAATATGTTCTTGCAATTTCTACTCGCTTTGGAGGTTTGTATGTCGATCCATTATCGGAGTTGGTTAGCTTACAACAAGAGACCGATTCGGTCGAGGTGTTTCATGATAAATTTGAGTGTAAACTCACACGGTTATCCCTACCACACGCCCATGCGTTAAGTATTTTCTTAACTAATCTAAATCCACATTTGCAGCTTCATGTAAGACAGTTCCAGAATGTGGAATCCGTTGCCGAAGCAGCAAAAATAGCTATGATGCATGAATCATATTTACGCCTACTCCCTCACAAACCACAACGACCCTCATTCAAACCCAACACCTATTCTTCTCCAAACGCTTATCAAACACCGAAATATCCGAATCAAAACACCAAGCCACCGCTTTTACCCACTGCCCCTAGCAACACACAAACACATCAGACGCCAAATTTTATCTCAAGAAACAACAACCAAACACCCCGAAAATTTACTTGGCAAGAGATGCAAGATCGCAAACAAAAAGGTCTGTGGATGTATTGCGATGAAATCTTCACTTCCGGCCATCAACAAACCCATCGCAAGGCTCATATATATGTCATGGAAGGTGATGCAGAATCTGAACTTTCCGATGTAGATGAGGTTCATGACTTCGTCAACACGACGGCTGTTGAGTCAGAGCAAACACAACCGCCTATGATATCGCTACACGTACTGACGGGCAACACAACCTTCAATTGTATGCGTTTGACAGGACAAAGTGGTAAGCGAAAGATCCACATTTTGATTGATCCCGGGAGTACACACAACTTCTTGGACCTAAAGGTTGCTAATGAAATCGGTTGCCCTCTCGAAGCGACTAAACCGATGGTTGTTTCCGCCGCCCTGGGAAGCACAATTGTTACAAAATACAAGTGTAGCAATTTTTCTTGGAAAGTACAAGGCTATGATCTCACCACCGAGGTAAGAACTTTAAACCTTGACTGTTGTGATTTTGTGCTAGGTATTCAATGGTTGCACACCCTCAGTCCAATTTTATGGGATTTTCTCAACCTCCGAATGGAATTCAACCTTAATGGTTTGAAGCATGTGCTGCGTGGGAATGTAAACAAGGGTTGTAAGGCGATCAACGGAGCAAGTTTGAACAAGTTAATGCTTCAAGAACCTCAGATCGCATTGTTGTTTGTCCATGAGATAACAGATGACGTTTTAGACGACTTAAACCCAAACGCTCTTTTGTCTCATATTTCGGCGACCAAAACAGAATTTTCTACAGACTCTACGCTGCGTGAGTTGATCAGTTCGTACTCTGGAATTTTCATCGAACCCACAACTTTACCGCCTTTTCGTGAAGGGTTTAATCACAAAATTCCTGTGGTAAGCGGTTCTAATCCCGTTAATCTCCGACCCTATCGCTACTCATCCCTTCAAAAGGATGAAATAGACAAGATGATAAAAGATATGTTAAACCAAGGAATAATCGAACATAGTTCTAGTCCGTATGCTTCCCCAATTGTTTTAGTAAAGAAGAAAGATGGTACTTGGAGGTTGTGCGTTGATTATCGCGGGTTAAACAAACAAACCATCAAAGACAAATATCCTATTCCACTGTTAGAATACCTGTTAGATGAATTGGGTGAGGCTGTATACTTTTTAAAATTGGACCTCCGTGCGGATTTTCACCAACTACGAATGTCACCCGAAGATATCTATAAAACAGCATTCAAGACTCACTCCGGACACTATGAATATGTTGTTATGCCGTTTGGTCTCACAAATGCACCTTGTACTTTTCAGAGCCTCATGAATCACATTTTTAGTGAAGTTACGCGAAAGTTTGTACTCGTTTTTTTCGACGATATCTTGGTGTATAGCTCTACTTGGAAAGCACATCTCACCCACCTACAAACCGTTTTCGAGATCCTCCGCCAACAACAACTTTACCTCAAAGAAAGCAAATGCATTTTTGGAGCAACCATAATTGAGTATTTGGGACACTTCATTTCGGCAAAGGGAGTTGAAACCGATCCGGGTAAAGTTGACAGTATTACGCAATGGCCTACACCGACCACGCAAAAACAGTTACGCAGTTTTTTGGGACTTGCTAATTACTATCGGAGGTTCATCAAAGGATATAGCGTGATCGCTAGGCCCATGACCAACTTGTTAAAAAAAGATGGTTTCGAATGGAATGATGAAGCAAACGCGGCTTTTACAGCTTTAAAAAGAGCTTTATCGTCTACTCCTGTTTTAGCCTTACCGGATTTTGCCAAAACTTTTATCGTCGAGACTGATGCTTCTAACGTTGGGATCAGAGCAGTTCTTATGCAAGAGAATCATCCGATATGCTATATTAGTCGAGCTTTGGGACCTCGACACCAACGACTTTCGGTTTATGAAAAGGAGTTACTTGCGGTTGTGTATGCAGTTCAACAATGGCATGCTTACCTTGCTCATGGCTTATTCATCATCAAAACCGATCAAAAGAGTATCAAATATATGATGGAGCAAAAAGTTACTACTCCTTTTCAACACATGTGGCTTTCTAAGTTGATGGGTTACAATTTTGTTATTGAGTACAAACACGGAAAAGAAAACCATGCTGCCGATGCTCTATCACGGGTTTCCGGTTCACAACTCCTTAGTCTTACGTTGTCTACGGTTCATTCGGGTTTTTTTTATTCCATCCGGCTTCTTTGGCAATCTGATCCTTCCCTCAAACAAATCATCGAAGATATTGTTGCTGGTACGAATGTTCATCCGCACTATACGTACACCAATAACGAACTGCGCAGGAAAGGAAAGCTAGTTATCGGAAACCACAAAGACACCAAATTATCAATTCTTCAGTGGTTACATGATTCAGCGGTTGGAGGTCACTCGGGTCGTGACTCTACTCTTCATCGTGCTAAAACTCTATTTTATTGGCCGAAAATGAGTACGGAAATACAAAATTATGTACGGAACTGTGCGATATGTCAACGAAACAAATACGACAGGACAAAACGACAGGGTTTGTTACAGCCACTGCCTATACCGGACGGACTTTGGGAATCGGTTAGCCTTGACTTTATCGAAGGACTTCCAAAATCAGCCGGGAAGCATTGTATACTTGTCGTTATCGATCGGTTAAGCAAACAGGCGCACTTCATCGCCATCTCGCATCCATATACCGCTTTTGATATTGCTCACATTTATCTCGATAATGTCTTCAAACACCATGGTATGCCGAAGGAGCTTATTAGCGATCGCGACCCTACTTTTCTAAGCGAAATTTGGCAAGAACTTTTTCGAGTACATGGAGTGGATCTTTGCCATTCTTCCGCCTATCATCCACAAACTGATGGCCAAACAGAGGTCACCAATCGAACACTTGAGACTTATTTACGCTGTATGACAGGTGAAGCTCCAACCACATGGTCCAAATGGCTTTCCTTAGCCGAGTGGTGGTATAATACGACCTACCACACCGCTACACGCATGACGCCGTTCGAAGCCGTCTACGGATACCCGCCTCCAACCCACCTGCCTTACCTACCCGGAGAAAGCAAGTCACCCACTATCGATAAGACTCTACAAAAGCGGGAAGATATCCTCCGGATGTTAAAGTTTCATTTGAATCGTGCCCAACATCGAATGAAGCAAACTGCAGATTTACACCGCTCCCACCGCGCATTCAACCTAGGCGATTATGTGTACCTCAAGCTCCAACCATACCGGCAGAATTCGTTGAAAACAAACAAGGTACCGAATAAGCTTGCTCCGAAATATTATGGTCCTTTTCGTGTTACAGATAAAATTGGGAGCGTTGCCTACAAGCTGGAGCTTCCGGCCACCGCAGCCATTCACGACATTTTTCATGTGAGCCAACTGAAGTTTTGCCCTAACCCACCGTCAACAATCTCTGATCTGCCTCCATACCTCGCCGACTTGGGAAATTCTAAAGAACCCGAAGCAATCTTGGAACGCAAAACAGTCAAGCACCGCAACGCTGCTGTCACCAAAGTTCTCGTTCAATGGAAGGGTTATCCGTCATCGGCTGCTACTTGGGAGTTTTACCAAAACTTCGCCGCCAAGTATCCAAATTTCAATCCTTGAGGACAAGGATGTTCCGAAGAAGGGGGCAATGGTACAGAGATCCTATTGGTCTCCTACTCCTACCGTTACTTTTCATTCATTTACTACCGTTACTTTTCATTCATTTACTACCGTTACTTTTCATTCATTTACTACCGTTACTTTTCATTCATTTAAGCCCTAATTGATGTCCGTTTCGTTCTCTTTATTTATGACTCTAAATCTATATGTAAGAGAGATAGGAACTCCGAAAAGGCATAATCTTAATTTCAAGTTATTTTATCTTTCTCTCTATTGTCTACTCATATACTCATTGAAGAGAATTTGTGTTCTTAGAGGTAATCTTCTTACTTACAGCATTATCTCCTAGTCCTTATTCTACCATTCTTCGAACCTTTCGTTAGGTTTCTAGTTTGGATTTATCGTGCCTAACGAGTCCTGTAACAGAATCATATTCCGAGTACCTCTTGATTTGAGGAGTAGAATAGAGAATGACATCTTCCAGTCTACCTGCACAATTGGAGAAAGAATTTGCAAGTTTGTAATTAATTCAGATAGTTATGAGAAAACCTAATTTTAGAGGAGGTTGTTCATAAACGGGCGTTGAAAACTGAAGCTCTTCCATATCCGTACATACTGCCAAGACTGATAGAGTACACTGAGGTAACAGTTTCTAAATGTTGTCAAATTGCATTTTCTATTGGTAATTACAAATATACAACATTGTGTGACATAGTTCCTATGAACGTTTGCCATCTAGTTTTCGAACGTCCATGGCGATTTAAGAGAAATTCTATTTATGGTAGTAGAATGAATCGATACAATTTTGTGAAAGATGGTTACAAGTTTATATTGGTTCCATCTAGAGTAGTGCCTCCAAAACCACCACAAGTTAAGGAGTTTTATGTTTATGCTGCACCAGCTACCGATCTTAGCTGTGATGCTAAAAATGTGGCTAAGCCCGTGTTTGAGAAACCGATCTATGACAAGTATGATGATGAGGTCGAGGAGAACCGCGTTGATGATAAGAAATTAAAAACTTCAAAAAGATTAGAACTTTTGAAACCAATTTTTTCATCAGAATAAAAAAATCAAAATCAAAATTTGCATCAGTAGGTACAAATCTTTCGCATATAATTAAATTGGTGGCTAAAGACCCTCTAATTCAAAATGCTAAGTATAATTTAAAAGAAAAATAAAAAAAATACTATGAAGGATGTCTGTGTTAAGGATTTTGATATTAAAAACCTTTTACCACCCTATTTACAAGCATAACCTCATGAGATACCAAACAAATATGTATTATTAAAGAAAAACACGATAAGACTTTAGAAGCTGGTGATGTTTTTGCTGTAGGTGGAATTGATGGTATTCACATTTTTAAGATTATTCCTCGTTAAATTAGTACCATGGTATCAGTGTGCTTAGAAAAATGGCAAAAAGTCTAAAGGTTTATTTACAACCCAAGTTGCTTATTGAATCTTATGAAGAAAAAATATGCACAAAGGCAGGAACTTGAGAAGCCATCTGTTATTCAACAAAGAGGATCTTTTCATTTATACAAGGGTCGTGATGTGATACAACACACGCAATTTAGAACTGGAAAGACAACAACTTTTTACACGCGCAAGGGTGCTGCTGTGTTTAGTAAATGGGCTGGTGAAGCTGTCATAGAACAAGTGGGTGAAATATATATTGTTACAACCGATCACAGTAATGTCGATGGCCTGGTAAAGATGGAAAAAGCTATGAAACCACTTCTTGACAAAAGAGGCATCATTCAGATTCTCGCCTCCCACACCCATATGTCGGTACAATTTGAAATTGGAGGTGAACACGCCAATATTTTTGTAGTTTTTTCAATGTTTCAACGTTTTGAATTCAAGGTCGAATTCGTCCCAACCGAGGAAATATGATGTAGCGAAGACTTCGGACAGACTGGTTTCTCGCTCAGGTATTAAATTGGGTCAAACAAATACTCAAATCAAATATTTAGACGAGCTTGTTAGATTTCAAAACTGTGACTTGTCATAAAGTTTCATACCCAAATTCGATCCGAAAAGCCTTCAAAAACCAGTTTTAATATTTTAACGTTAATTTTATTTATTTATTTTATTTTAAAACATTTATGTAATTCTCTTATTTGGAATTAGGGTTTTGAGTAGTGTTATATAAAACATCTTTTACCCTATTTTACCGTTAGATTTTGATTAATATAATTTTGAGATTATTTCTTTGAGTCTCCTTTATTCTCATTGTTTCCTTTTTCTAATCTTCCCCCACGCTATCAGTGCATAATTTAATTTAAATTTTATATATGAATTATTGATGCAAAATCAGTTTTTGACAACTTTAACAACTGTTACATGAAATGTCATAACTTTATCTATTTTTTTAATATGATATTTCTATTACAAACTAGACTTATAGATATTTAAATACATTTATTATATTAAAATTTAAATATTTGAATTAAGTACATAATTATATATCAATTTGAAAAAAATATGTTTATGTAAAATTAATTTTTCACATCTTTGACGATTGTTACGAGAAATACAATAACTTTGTCCATAAGTTTATTTATATATTTTGCATTAGAAACTAGACTCATATATTTTCGTAACTATATATGAAATTAAATTTTAAACATTCTAAATGAGTTCACAATTATATTTCAAATTAATCTAAAAATATATTGATAAAATAGGTCTTGAAAACCTTCGAAATATGATAACTTTATTTAGAAATTCTATTATATCATACTAGTTTTTTTACATTATAAAATATATATGAAATTAGATTTTAAAAATTCTCAATAAATGTACATTTAAAATTAAATTGTATCTGACTTATGTTAATGAAAACTAATTCTCTACAACTTCGGTGAAAACCGATTCTCTACAACTTTGGTGACTGTTACGAATTTTTTTGTAATTTTGTCTTGGAATTTTATTTTATTATGATGTTTTTTTGGATTAAAAACTAGAATTATAGATCTTAACTTGCATATATTAAATAAATTTGAAATCATTCTCAATCAATATATAATTACATTTCAATTTGGTATAAAGTGTGTTGATTCAAAATTGATTTTCACAACATCGACGATTGTTACGAAATATACCATAACTTTGTCTAACAATTTATTTTAATATGATATTTTTTTTCATTAAAAATTAGTCATATTTTAATAATGAACACTGTAGAATCCACGAGTCTTATTTTTTTGTAATCAAGTATAAAACCAATATATATAATAAAAAATTAGTAAATTAAAAATATTTTTAAAATATTATTTTAATAGCTAATAAATATAATTTATATATTTTGTTTAAAAATTGTATAATACTATATTACAACGCAATTAATATTAAATATTGGTGTCGGTGTCCATAATTTTGGATCATTATTAAAGTAATTAAATATGGGAACGGTGCTGATGGCAATAAGTAAAAACAGAAAAATACATTAATTTACTTATGATTGTTAGAATTTTATTTATAGGTCTTGTGTTACAATAAATATCTCCCAAATATTATGGGACAATAACTTATATTGCTCTAACTATTTAGATTTATCGTTGAATGTATCTTTGACTAAATCTCTTTAGATATTTGTACATTTGGATAAGTTTATGGATGGATAAGTTAGGGTCCAACTAATTATATCCTTATAAATATCCCTCCAAGTCTTTGTGAGATTAACAAAGGATGACTACCCAAGTATTTTCTAAAATGTGTTTGTCATTGACCAAATGGTTCTTTGTCTTTGTCAATGTGCTTATGGATTATCTCCTAACATTTATTGCTTTTGTCGAAGAAACCGTTGTTTTTTATATCATTGCTTATTTGGACAATGCTTGGTCTTTGAATTTGTTATTGCTTTAAAAACTTTGAATTGTTCTTCCCGATGATTGAATGAATCCCCCATTACTTGTTTAAGATTTCCATACAATTGAGTTTTATTTTTCTTCGGTTTTGTTTGTTGGGTTGTATTATTCTTTTCGTCGAGCGTATTTGTAAATATATTCAAGTAGCCCTTTTAGCCTTTAGGAAATGATAAGGGAACGAATGTAATTTTTGTATTTAAAGGAATTGATTCCTTCACGATTTAGTATTTTGTTTTGATTTTTTGGTAGCCTCTTTAGTCATTCTGAAGACTGAAGTTAATGGATAAAAACAATATTTCTTTATCTATCCAACCGAAGTAAATATTGCTATTTTTTGTCGAATGAGGAATGTATATTTTATACAAAATATACTATGTAAAAATTGCACTTGAATTTTATTTCCAAGTAATTATGCTTTTATAATTGGAAGGTCTATTTATTATATTTTACTTTAACTCTACAAATGGATTAAGGGAAAAAATTCTATTTGTTTTTATTTTTAATCATATGAGCCAAATTTGCATGAGTCAATTGGTTCCTCAATGTTCGCTTTTGTTGCTTTCAATTACCATATTGTCAAGGATGGTGTTTTGTAGCGTTTTTTGTGAATTATTTTTTAACCGTCATTACCTTTTTGAGGCGAGAGAATAATCCTTTCTTTGTTGTTAAAATGTCTTCATTCTCACGATTTGTTAACGACCTTTCAAGTTACATTGAGGATTTGAAGAGTAGCTTTTTAGTGGTAATTGAGCCACCAAGATTAAGAATAACTAGGATTTTATCAATATTTCTTGGAATGCTCATCGTGAGTATTTATTTCCTCAACTCGTTTTTCCTTTATCTTTTACTTGTTTAATTTTTATTAAGTCTATTTTTGTTTTTCAACTCCCGCTACTAATATTCGCTTTGACAGTCTGATGACAGAGAATATACACAAGATGTATGCTACCATGATGAAGTAAGTTATACAATTTTCTTTTTTATGTGCCTCCCTATTGGTTCATAAGAATTTTTTACTACCAAATTGTGGCCCAACGGACAAGTTATAGGAGAGTTCTCTTCATCTCACAGAATTATATGGAAAATTAGATGTTTTTCTTCTCAGATGAATCTTCGTAGTAACACGAAGCGACGTACTTTGAAAAATACATAATTCAGTTCATCCAGTATTGTTTCTATATTTTGGAAAAATCAAACGTGTTTTTTTTCTATAACCGAAGCCGATAAAGTCAATGAGTGTCCATATCTTAAGAAACGTAAGCATTTAACTGCATTATTAAGTGGGTATGCATAACGTTTCTCCTACACTCACATATCTTTCAGCTCTTCTAAAAAATCATGATCTGACTCCTTTAACAAGTGTTGCTGATGATTATTGTCCTTTTTCCTTTCTCAAGTGTGATTCTATAAAAAATTTAGTCTTTGCAAATGGTCTTGTTGACTATGATGCCTTAAGCATGGGGAATGTTTCTACCGTTATGACCGACATTTCAGTTATATTCGACAGAATTGCAACATAATGAGTTATCGAGCTGGAGGATTCAGAAGCGATAACTAAGAATATTCCAAATCTTGACTTAGAGTCTTTAGGAAAAATTGTTCCTACCGAGGCTAATTTTTTTATTAGCCACCATCATGACTTGAATTTGCATTCTCGACGCAACAAAGACGGGGTAGTTTCTCTAGTCTCGGACTGTCTGCTTCAGAGTTGGCTCTCTTTGTTGCTAATAGGATTGTTACTATAGAAGTTGGTAATGGAACCATAATTGGGGTTTCTTTGGATGCCAATATTGATATAGCGAGCCTACAAGGCTGATCAACACTTCGTTTAGTGAAAATAAAATTTTAAATTTAACGTTGACTAGATTTTGTATGGAAAAACCCGTACTTCTCATAGAATAATTTATTAAGCAGTTCGAGAAGCATCTGTCTTTGCAAGACTCAACTTTTCTGAGCTTGACGGTTACTTTGGAAAGGGTTAATTAAAGCAATACCAACTACTATTGAGTTCAAAAAACTTTTAGACCAATAATATTTGACAAAACCCTCCATGATCTAGAGTTATGAATGCTTCAGAAACAACAATTAAATCGATGGATATAAACACATGAATCACTAGCGAAAGCTGCATGACCTAAAACAAACATAATTCATATTGTGCTCTATTGTAAATCTTCATAAACTAATATTTTAGAATTGAAAACAAAGATATCCCCAACTCGATTTTATTCTTCAAAAGCGTTGAGGCCAAGATTGTTAGGTTGAAGAAGAAAATAATTCATGGTAGCTTTCATTTTTTTCAAAAACCATCGTAAAAATTATCAGCAAGAAAAATGCAAAGGTCGTTATTCGAAATCCAAGGTTGTTGGGTTCTCATCCTCAACGATTACCGAGACCAAGATCGGTGAACAGAAAGTGAATGTAACTCCCACTAGGTTGTTTTCTAAAAATCCTTGGGTGTCAAGGTTATAACCCCACATTATATATGGATATGTTGAGTCATTTCCCTCTAATAGTTTGGTTAATCTAGATGTGCTTTATCTTCAGGTTTCCCGAAATGAGTTATTGTCAATGAGGACGCCACAACAGTTATGGAGAAAACACATCCTCTCGCTAGAAAAAGGAAATGAGAATGTATAAGAGACTTCTATTGCCCAAAAAATCCAGGAGTGTAAACAAACTAGAAGGAAAATTTACGAGAATCTGATGGTTGCATAAATAAAATCAAATACAACTTGAAGGGCGAAAATGGTTGAAAGACCAAAATGGTCCAAAAACGACTCTTTGAAGGGCCGCACGTAAATAACCAAATAAATTTGAGGAAATCATATATGATAAGGTGTTGGAAGTTGTGGTTAAAGCCACAAAACATAATATTCTCACCTCCAACATTTGTTATTGTTAATGAGTTTATTTTTTTATATTATCCTTTTCAAGTCGGTGATCAATTCCTCAACGACTCCTAAAGTTGTGAATTCAGTTACCCTAAAGGGATTGTTGGCATTGAGCAGACTGCCAAAAATCATATGCATAAGTTCACGCTTGGTGTAGTAAAATGACTTTTATTTAAAGTATTTTGGCGACTTAGTCATTTCAGGTTATTTTAAAGAGATGTCTATTATAACCTTTTTGGTTGGATTTGGCAGATAGGCAAATGACATTCTGTATTGACATAAGTATTTATAGTGTTGTATTCTCATCTACTATATTTTTGGTCTCTTGAACTTTAAGTTGATTTCTTTGAAATTTTGTAGACTTTGCTTAATATTTTTGCACTTATCTACTAAATGTTAAAAACCACGCTCCCGTTCCAGGTCTACAATTTTTGTTTGAAATGGTGGCCGAATCGTACACGAGCACTCGAAAACCAATTAAGATATGTTTTGTTAAAAGTGTCAAACGAGTGAATATTAAGATCAGGACATGTATGAGAACTTATTTTCGTTAAACAGATTTTTGTTGAAAAACAAAAAGACCTGCAAATATTTTTAAAGCTTGCAAAATATCTGAAACGTTTTTGAACATTTATACCCTAACTTTTTTTAATGATGTTTTTTCCCATGCGACCCGCTAATGCTGGTTTGTGAAAAAAAAGTATTAACGAGATTTATAAAATACGAAACTAAACAATGGAATATGAAAAGGGCTATAAGCTAAAATGAGATTCCCTGTTGTTAGAATGAGACTTCCAAATCAATTTTTTGCTCTGAAACTTGATATAATTAAAACGGGGTGAAGCTATTTCCTCCATAACATTTTTTATTTTCCACATATTTCAGAAAAGACTCCACTTTGTTATTTCATCCATAAATGAAATTATTAATTTACCATTTTTAAAATTTTATTCCAAAAACTCATATTTACCTTCTTCTCAAACAATCACTCAAACACCATATCTACCTGATTTTTTTTTCCAGCAACCTTACCGAAAAAAAAACCGAGAAAAAAAACATAGCCACCACTTTCGAATGAAGCAATATATCAAAGGTAAAAATATTTCCAAAATCTTATTTTAATCTATCGATTGGAAAGAGTTTTAGGAAGTCAGGTGTACTCTGCATAGCGAATTTGCAGTTCCGGAAACTCTCTTGGTATGGATTTTTTTAAAAACATTTCATGTATATTGAATTCCACGAAAAGATTTCTGGTTTTTCTAATATCGAATAATTTTACAAAACTTTGGAAATCTGTTTTTTATTAGTTTGTTTAAAAAAAACAACTTTAACTTGTTTTTTATTCTAGCTTTCTTATTTTTGTTTGTTTCTATTTTTACAAGATTAAGTTATCTTATTGGTTGATTGGATGATGTTGTGAAGTGTTGAATCTTTGGTTTGGGTATCTTCCTTTTCTACTTTTCTATGATTAAGTTTAAAGAAATCTGAGTTTTTTTTTGTTTATTAAGGTTTAATTTTAGAAGTCAAATGATATATGTTGGATGTAATTTGACCTAATGATTGTTTGTTCGAATAAAGGTTGGGTAGTGCATAGTAGCATCAAAATATAAATTAGAAAGTAAATTAAGGAAAAAAAAAGTAAAAGCAAGTATTTAGTATTTTTTTTAAAGTTGAAATGGAGTAAATAATAAATCCTCACCCCTTAAGATTTTAGTGATAGATAGTCCATGGACTTTCCAAAGTCCGTTGATAGTCCTTGGACTATCTAATTTGGATAAAGTTAATCCATTGCATTTTTTGATTAATGTAAATCTGTCACGTGACACCATACTTAACAAAAATTTATATCACAAATAGTCCATCAACTTCAACATTGACTATATTTAAACTTCGACCTAAAATTGAAGAACTATCGGTGATATAAATTTGCCAATTTGAAATTAATCAACAAATGCACCGGAGTAACTTTATCCCAACTGTTTTGTCCATAAACTCTATCCGAACTTTTGAAATTTCATGGACTATCTATCACCAAAATTGATGGTAGATAGACGAATTACACTTTAAAGCCCTTAAATTCTATAAGGAATCTTCAAATTTGGATCTAAACGGGAGTATCTACTATTCCATGAACACGTAGTTAGAAAAACTTCGTATGGAGTACCGAGTACGTAGCTAAAACTTGTGATGACTAGAGGTGTCAAACGGTTTGAACCAGCACCAACCCGCACCGTTTAAGTCTGAACCACGGGTTGCAGTCCTGGCGGGTTGCGGTCTCGGCGGGTTGCGGTCTCGGCGGGTTGCGGTCCTGGCGGGTTGCGGTCTCGGCGGGTTGCGGTCCTGGCGGGTTGCGGTCCTGGCGGGTTGCTCTTATGCGGTCCTGACGGTCTGGCGGTCCTGCCAGGTTGCAGTCGTAATGGGCCAGTTTCACAGTTAAACCGCCAGTTCAAACCACCAGACGAACCATTTAAGAGCCGTTTACCAGTTCAAACCATCAGCCAAACCATTTAACCATTTAAGAACCGTTTATCAGAATATATTATAATGTTATTTAAAATTAATTTGTAAGTGTTAATTGAATCTAATTTCAATAATTGAGTTAATTATTCTATTTCATGTATTTTAATTTAAATATGTTATCATTTTAATCGAAATTTTATGATCATCAATTATATTTTAAAAAAATAATTGTAATTTGATTTTGATACGTTTGAATAATATATTACTATTAAATAATATATACCTATTAGACATATAATTGTATTAAAATTTTAAATTATTAGGTGATTTTTTAGATTCTTTCAAGCTTGAAGTGTTTATGGTTAGATGAATTATATAGTTTATTGTATTTTCGAACTATTCAATATTAGAAGTTTATATGCATAAACATAAATTACTTGTAAGTTGTAAAGAACAAAATAAAAATTGAAAGCTAGGTAAGTGATTTAAATAACATTTAATAAAAAATAGAAGCAAAACAAACAATTCATTAAAAATAAAAACCAAACAAGTAACATAGTTGTTCAATCAAATAAAAAAGATAAACATTACAACGATAATGAAAATCAATTGCGAAAAACTAAGGAGCTTCATCGTTGTTGTTGTTGTTAGGTGGTTGACCTTGCAAATGCATGTTCTCCATCATCTGTCGCATATACTCCGACTGTTGGGCTTGAGAGTTTGCAAATCGCTCATTCCATTGATCTTGTCCATGATGCCACTGCTCGTATTGACCATGCCACTGCTGGAGGTGACCAAGTTGATCATTCACCCCTACTTGCCACTGCTGTATCTGGCTAAGCTGGTCATTTACCCCCCCCCCCTGCCAATTTTGAAATTCACCTTGCCATTTTGTAAAATCATCATGCCAAACCTTTTGTTGAGTATGCGCAAATTGCATATGATTCATTTGTTGAGTATGCGCAAACTCAGCAAATTCGCGATCGGTTCGTCTTTGTTGTGGCGGTACTCGCGAAGAACCACTAGCATTTGGATCGAAAGACACTTCAGCCTCAACTCGATACTGAGTAGGTGGATTTGGCGGTTTTGTAAGACCGTTCGCAATATATATCTGATTCAAGTCTTCTCTATGGTGGTTCCATGCCTCTAATTTCGAAATCAACTCTCCATCCCAAGAGTATATTTCCTGCAAACGCAAAGAGTTTCTACCTATAGCACTAGTCGGCCTCACCTTCACCGGAGTGTACATACTCACATCAGCTCCTTTCGAAACAAGCAATTTACTCAATATCATCCCATAAGGTAGTTTATCCGTACCACACCTCGCAGCCATATTTCGAATCATCAAGCTGGGTAAATTAATTATTCCCTGATTTCGAATCATAAAAGCAGTAACAAATGTTTGAATATATGAAAGCTGCGAATCATTGTTACTAGGTGGAAGAAATATACTATTTACCAATTTCAAAGCTAATTTCCCAATACCATCCAAATTACCCCGCATGGCTCGAAATTTACCGCTAATTTCCGGAGCTTCCGCACCAGGACAAGTAAGAATCTCTACCGCTTCTTCGTAAGACAAAGGCCAATCAGCACTCCATATCGTAGGGCGATAACTAATGGGAGGTAATTTATTACCGGTATAGATATCATGGGTTGGAACGGAAAAAAGATCGTAGAAATCAGTTTCAAAAAAACTAATGTCTTTACCATCAATCAAACAATTCATTCCTAAACCTCTTGGATCATTTTCGATTAATCTAGCCGTGGAATAAAACTTTCGCACTAGTTCTATATACCAATCACATTTGAATCTAGCTAGATTCATCCAACCTTGGCCATTAGTAGGCTCAATAAGTTTGAAATTTTTTTGCATACCCTCTATTTGGATCAGTTCCTCGTAGTTCAGAAACATACCGGACCAAATTTTTGTTACACCTCGACCTCCTTGCTGATTACTACGGATGCGAATCTCCCCCTCGGGGCGATGTTCGATAGTCTCGCTCTCCGTTACCTCCTGCTCCATGGTTTGAAACAACATTTCTTCCACCTCTCTCAATTCGGAAGTGGTTGGTTCACTACGTCCACCTTTACGAGCATTCTTTTTTGTTTTCGAAGACATTTGCGAAACCTGAAATTTAAATAGAGTTTGAAAAATATAATTTTTTTTTAGAGAAGTGTAGTAGAGAGAGGGGATAGATTTGTAGTGGAGAGGGAGAGATTTGTAGTGAAAAATATAGGAGGATGTAGGGTGTATTTATAGGGTAATTTTGTGTTTTTTTTTTATTTTCTACTAGTCGTTTGATGACGTCAGCATGACGTCATCAAGCGGACCATCCGGCCACGCGTGCGGATGGTCCGCTTTTGGCCGTTGCCAACGGCTAGTTCGTTTGAACTAGCCGTTGGTTGAACCGGGGCATCCGGACGATCGTCCGGATGCCCCGGTTCCAATTCGGACCATCCGGATCGATATCCGGATGGTCCGAATTGTCTGTCCGGGCGTCCGGGCGAAACTGTCCGGATGCCCCGGATGGTCCGGGCGATTATTTTTTTTTTGTTTTTTCGGTTTTTTTTTTTGGGTCTCCCCTATAAGTAGAGGAGACCCCAACACCAATACTCACACCTCTCAAACAACTCTCTACTTCTCTCTAAATCTATCTATTTGTTCGATAAGTTCTAGAAAACTACAATTAGTTATTTTACTTATTCTACTCCTACGTTCGAAATTGTTTGATTTTTGTTTTTCTGCAAATTGTTTCTTAGTTGTTATTAGTCTAAATTTAGTTGTTCTATCTTGTTATTAGTCTAAATTTACTTGATCTATCTTGTTATTAGTCTAAATTGTGATTTTATTATTAGTATTTTATTGCATATTTGAAAAAAAAACTGTTATTAGTTTTAAAATGAATTCAAAACGTAGAAATACTGGGATAAACGCACCATCTAATGTGGATCTCAATACCATGGATGATTTTTCTACAGAATTCCCTCACGTTGACACACTCTCCTCCAGCGAAAGTGGTGGTGGAAGTACTAGTGGTGGGAGATCTCGTAAGAAAACATCTTGGATTTGGAAACACTATACTCTATCAGAAGATGGTTTGTCTTGTATTTGTAAAGAGTGCAATAAACGTTATCTTCACGTAAATGGATCTAGAAATATGGGCACTAGCACTATGGTAAAACATTTATCGAAACATGAAATATTTGATCCTACAAAACCTAACCCAACTAATGTTTGCACGAACCCTCAAACAGGTCTTCCTTTTGAGTTTAACCACGATACGTATAGGGAAGAAACAATGATTTATGCAGTCGGTAGTTTACAACCATTTAGTTTTGGGGATTCTTGGAGATACGAAAATTGGATGCAAGCTGGGGTAAACCCACAGGCAACACGCATTCCACGTACCTCTTTGAGATCGCTAGCCTTTAAATATTATTTACAAAGAAAAAAAGAGATTATTCAAACTATGCAGACTTTGCCATGGAATGTTTCGATTACTAGTGACATAGCTACTTTTACTGATTTAGATATGATATGTGTTACCCTCCATTGGATGGACGCCCAATGGGTCCTCCAAAGGAGAATTATATGGTTTGAATCAATTGGGAAGCATACCGCACAAATAATTAGGGAGAGTATGACTGAATGCATGAATGTTTATGGCATTAAAAACAAGATTATGTCTATTTCGTTGGATAATGCATCTTCTAATATTAGTGCTATAACATTTCTTGTACAAGATTGCAATCCCCCTTTTCCAAAATTGTTTCACACCAAATGTTTATGCCACGTACTTCAATTAATTGCGAAAGAAGGAATACGTAAGGTTCAGGGTGATTATATTACCCCTATAAAAAATGGGATCCTATTTTGCTCGACATCCGCTGCTAAAAAAAGAGCTTTTAAAACACTTGTTCTTTCAAATGGGAAAAAATATAAGAAACTTTTATTAGATGTCAAAACTAGATGGAATTCTACTTACACAATGCTTGCACGTGCGCATGTTTTTAAAGAAGAGATAACGACGCTTTATAATACATATCGTGAAACACCAATTGAACCAGATCATTGGAAATTTTGTGCACACATGTTAAGATTTTTAAGACTTTTTAAAGAAAACACCCTAACCTTTTCTTCACAAAATCAACCTAATGCTCATTTGGCCCTTTTCACGATTGCTAATCTTGCCATGCATATGAATGAATTTAGATCACATTATGCATGCGTAGACATGGTGCCTGGAATGGAATATAAGTTCACAAAGTATTTTCATCCAATCCCTGATAGTTATTCATTTGCTTGCCTTTTAGATCCTTTTTCACGAAAAGAAAAATTTGAATTGCTAGTTGATTGCTTTTATAAATCTGTACGGTTTCCTACAGATATACCACCGACCGAACCAATTGACCCTCAAGGGTATATTAACGATACATATGATAGTTTGTATAATATCTATGATAAGTATGCTGCAAGATATACATCAAATACATCTACAAATGTAAGGAGTAGTAACAATAGGGGTAGAGGGAGAAATACTAACTATATTCAATTGGCAATGTTACGAAACAATGTTACAGAAACCCCTCAATCTGATAATGAGTTGTATAGATATTGGACCACTAGGTTTGATTTTACGAATTATCAAGACCAAGGTATTGAAGATATCATAAGATGGTGGGGTACCAAAACTGAAGAGTTTCCTATTCTTTGCAGGATTGTTAAAGAGATTTATGCTATACCTATGTCTACAGTTGCAAGTGAGTGTGCTTTCAGCCAAGCGAGGTTGCAATACACGACTAAGAGAACAAGATTGACGGGAAAAGCACTTGGAGTGCTTGTGGCAGTTAAGGATTGGACAGCGGCGGATAAAAGGATGCAAGACATAGAGTTCAGAGACGAAGTGAACGTAGACGACATCTTCGAAGATTATCCGGATGATTACGAAGATATACTTGAACAAGAAATTGCGGAAGAAAACGAAAATGACGACGAATATTTTACTTATGAAGAAGACGAAGCTGGAGACGAATGATGTTTGTAATAGTTTTTTGCTATTTTGTGTTGTAATTTGAAAACATTTGTACAACTCCTGGCCCGCACGAGTATAAACTGTGAACGGCTAAATTATCCAAAAATGATTTTACCTTTTATTATAACAACAACAAATGTATTATGAAATACTTATAACTTCATAAGATCTAATTTTGGTTTAAAAAATAATAACAAACACTTGTAAAATTTAAAACCAAATCACAATAGTAATCAAAATGTAATATTAAAATTATAACCGTAGAATTTGTAATATTTTAACATGATAAGATATAGTTTTGGTTTGTATTAGATCTAAAAACATAATAATAATAATATTCAAAATGTGATAATAACATAAGTAATATTTAAAATTTTGGACTATATAATAATTACAACACTAAAAAACTTAATAACCAAAACAAATTAATATTAACAAAAATGTAATAATAATTCTATAATAATATGCAATATCTCAATATTTTTTAAATATAACATTTTGGTTATAAAATAAATAAAATCAGCATAATATTTATCAATAAACCGTGGTTTCGTAGTCTCGCCAGGTTGCAGTCCTGCCGGGTTGCAGTCCTGCCAGGTTGCGGTCCTGGCGGGTTACTCCTTACTGGCGGGTTACTCCTTATGCGGTCCTGGCGGGTTGCGGTCCTGACGGGTTGCAGTCCTGCCAGGTTGCAGTCCTAATGGACCAGTTTCGCAGGTAAACCGCCAGTTCTTAAGCAGGTTGTCAGCTTTGAACCGTGGTTCCTGAACCATTAGACACCTCTAGTGATGACGATATAAAAATGTCGAGAATGATACGTACGTTAGTAGAAAGGTACTGGAAACGACAAACTGATTTAGAATTATCTCTCAAGTCCGCCAGAGCCAGTGAGAAGCGTCAAAGCAGAAGAAGACATAGGTTGAATTTGAACCAGATCAGGCGGCTTGCTTCTTTGTATGGTCTCAATTCTATATAACAAAAGAAAACGAAGAACAAATGGCGCCAAAATTGTTCTTAATCGAATTCTTGAAGATATTTCCAGGCTTGCCTATCTCTCTCACTCCCTATACTCCACTTATGTTGATCCCACCAATGGCTTCTCTTTCTCTCTACGCGGACTATTCGTCGCTTGAAAAGACCTCTCCTTTTACTGAGTTTTCTTGGGTTCAATCTCTAGTGGCATACAATTTCGTCTGCTACTGTTTTTATTCAATCATTATAGACTTTTCTCATGGGGGTTGATTCCCAAAGTACTCATTTTTATTTCTAAATTTGAAACATTAGCCTGCACAAGACCTGTTTGATTTTAAGTCTAAACGAACTTGGTTTTGTGTAATTTCTGATCTTGGGTGCTGTTTCGTTTCTGGTGTGTATTTCGTCAGTTACATGGCTTATCCTGCTTGTTCTGTTGGACACTCAAACCATGGCCAAGCTCAGCAACCGGTTCTGTTTTCAACGAACACAGATTCTTTGAAAGTTATGCTCTTGCATGGGAATCTAGATATTTGGGTTAAAGAAGCTAAAAACCTTCCAAACATGGATATGTTTCACAAGACATTAGGGGATATGTTTGGAAGGTTTGGTGTGAAGGTTGGCAGAAAAATGGAAGGGCATATGCCGCAGAAGATAACCAGTGATCCGTACGTTGTTGTTTCCGTCTGTGGTGCTGTGGTTTGTGATTAATAATAGTGAGTACCCTGTTTGGATGCAGCATTTTAATGTTTCTGTTGCACATCATGCTTCGGAAGTGCATTTTGTGGTCAAAGACAGTGATGTTGTTGGTTCGGAGGTTATTGGAGCTGTGGGCATCCCTGTAGAGAAATTGTACTCCGGGAAACATGTAGAGGGTCTCTTTCCAATCATTGATTCAAGTGGTAAACCTTGTAAAGAGAACGCTGTTTTGAGTTTATCTATTCAGTATACACCAGTGGAGAAGACAAGCCTTTATCACATGGGAAGGGGTTTGAATTCCGAATATGATGGTGTTCCTGGTACTTACTTTCCTCTTAGGAAAGGTGGAAAAGTTACCCTTTATCAAGATGCCCATGTTCATGATGGTTTGCTACCTGATTTGAAGCTTGATGAAAATATTCAGTACAAGCAAAGAAGTTGCTGGGAGGATATATCTAATGCTATTTCTGAAGCACGTCGCTTGATTTATATCACAGGGTGGTCTGTCAACTATAATGCCAAATTGGTTCGAACTGGTAATGGTCAGAAGGATAGGTCATTAGGGGACCTTCTTAAGGCAAAATCACAAGAAGGAGTTAGAGTGCTGCTTCTTGTATGGGATGATCCAACCTCTAGGAGCATTGTAGGATACAAGACAGTAAGATACTTAAAAAATCTATTTATTTTTTTTAATTCATTCTGTTTTATAGTCTCGCCTACCTACTGCTATGTTATGTTTCTATGTACTACGCTTTGAAAAACTACGGTAGCATGTTGCAAATAAATATTAACATGTTATAATATCGCAGGCAGTGCGGTCACTGAACGCAATTGGATATTGCCTCTCGTGTGAAAAGAGTGTTATTTTTGTGTATTTTTAATAGAGACTGGAAATCTTCGTGCTATCTTTTGTGTTTTCTTGCTTGGAATTTATAAAAACCATTTAAAGTATAAGCTTTTCTTTTTTCAAGCTGAAGAATTGATTATCTATAGTTGGATCCTTGCAGGATTGTGAAATATATATGACATAGCTTAGCCAAAGTTAGTCAGATAAGGTTTTGCTTGATTTTTTAATATTTATAATCTCTTCAGTTTAAGTATAATACAGTTTGGTTAACTTGATAAACTATTAGCAACATCAACTAAATAGTTCCTTAATCCTTTACCTTTGTGCTACTTCAATTAACTTATATATATATATATATATATATATGTTTCCGAGTGATTATATATTAAGGGTCCTGTTTATTGTTTGTTTCCAGAATGGTAAAATGAAAACCGGTGATGAGGAGACTCGCCATTTCTTTGAGCACTCTTCAGTGCAAATATTTCTGTCCTCGTGCTGGTGGAAGAGGTCACAGTTTTATTAGAAAGGTCAGATATGATTAGTCACTGTATACATGCCCATGATTTACCTACTGTCTGAAATCAACTTTTTTTAGGATCTGATGAGCTAAGGTTTCAATCACGAAGATAGGGCTTAAGAACAAGCCCCATTAAAACATCGTGCAGGAGCTTCAGCTTGATTTGAACTTGTACATGGGCAATAGCTAATAAATGCTTTTAAATCCTTATTTACTCGCAGTATTCAAGAACTAATAAGACTACATTTGAGTAATCTGCTGCTCAAGAAACAATTGAAAAACCCACCCTTTGAAAAACCCATATAGATAATAAACTGTACCTCAATTGTGTGCATTATTATATAATGTCCCGAGACTATAAATCTTATTTTGATCTTCTGGTAATCAGAAAGTCGGATATATCTATACGCATCATCAGAAAACTGTTATCGTAGATGGTGATGCTGGTCAAAACAGGAGAAAAATCATGGCATTTGTTGGAGGTCTTGACTTATGTGGTGGAAGATATGATACCCCAGAACACCCTCTATTCAAGACATTACAGACGGTACACAAAGAGGACTGCTATAACCCTAACTTACCGGTAACAATTTTACCTATATTTTGACTGCATATAATTTAGAAATCCAAATAAAGTTTCTTTCTCAGTTCAATAAGCAAAGATCATATACCGTATGTATTATATGGTTTTTCAATAAGCATTACATTGCTTATTGATATTTGTAACTTGATGAAATAACTGTTCAATAAAAATCCGGTTTGACAAACCAATTTCCCAGTTTGCAAAGTCAATATGAAGGATCAATTTGTTGAGGTTGAAACCGATCTTTAAACAACTTCTCTTTTAATTAGTAGAGAGAAGATCGATCACTTATACTTCCAAGAACTAAGCATATCAATCTGTTTCTATTATGAATCTATGATTTATGCCAAACTTGTGTATTTGCTTGATGCAAACAAATATGGTATGTGCTGCAACCTGTTTTTACTTGTTGGGGTTACTATTGTCTCAGAGCCCTGCAGGTTTTGGTCCAAGACAACCATGGCACGATTTGCATTGTCTAATTGATGGTCCAGCAGCATACGATGTTCTCAAAAACTTTGAAGAACGTTGGCTAGAGGCTTCTAAACCTCGTGGATTGAACAGATTAATATCATCACATGACGATACGTTACTTAAGATTGAAAGAATTCCTGATTTTGTTACGATGGCAGAGTTGCCTTTGTCTACTATCAATGATTCAGAGGATTGGCATGTTCAGGTAAGTTCGATTTCAATCAATTACATATTCTCTTTTCTTTTCCCTGACATTGGGGTTAAGTGACTATTTTCTAACTACGCAGGTTTTTCGCTCGATCGATTCCACCTCCGTCAAAGGATTTCATGATGACCCTAAAGATGCTACGAACGTGGTAAGAATATCTTTAGATTTTAGCTACATTCCTCCATATTTTGATGCATTATGTGTATGTCAAATGAACTGAAATTGAATGAAAAACAAAAATAAATCAACTTTTCACTATTTGTAGGAACTTTTCCATATTATATGATTGAATTTCACATTGTAGGAACTTTTCCATTTCATGCTGGTTAAGTATGGGAGAACTTCAAAGAAGAATGAATTTACCAATTTTCGTAAGGAACTGCTAAAAAGATTTGTAAACAAATAACTGGACAATTATTTTTGATTCTTTACTTTCTTTTCTTGTCTTCCTTAACTGTTTATATGATGGTTGATAAACTCAGATATCTACTTATCTTGTAACAGAACCTGGTATGCGGGAAGAATATACTGATAGACATGAGCATACATACTGCATATGTAAATGCGATACGATCTGCTCATCAGTTCATCTATATTGAGAACTAGTACTTTCTTGGATCATCGTATAACTGGGATGCTCACAAAGATTTAGGTAAGGCTTTTTAACCTATTCGATAGAAACTCTTCAAGAGATGTGTCCTTTATTACTGAGCTTGCTAGTGCTGAATTCACTTCTTTTACTTTCAAGATCACTATTTCTAGATTTTTTGTGTGCTCAGAAGGAAAATTACAGTTCATGAGTTAGTGTAACATAAAAAGTTATTATAGCAATCGGGAAAAGTGTTCGAAAGACGGTTATTCGTTACAGGTGCCAATAATTTGATTCCGATGGAAATCGCTCTTAAAATTGCCAGCAAAATCAGAGCACACGAGAGGTTTTGTGCCTATATTGTTATCCCAATGTGGCCGGAGGGTAGTCCGATAAGCATACCAATGCAGAGTATTCTATATGCGCAGGTATGCTATGTACACACTTTACTTGGCCAAAAACAAAGATTTGTTTACATCTTTAGACTTTAGCTATAATCAATGAATATTCGTTTTTGACTTTTCCATCTTAGATTCAGTTGAAGTTATATTTATGTTGGATGTCAATTTGGTTCATTGTACAGTATCCTACTGTTTAATGTCACCCCCGGCTTTATCAACTTTTGGTGTTCAGAACGAACCTGTCAATCGGTTACATTAATCTTATAGCAAATCAAAATTTTGTTTTTCAATTAAAATAATCGTCCAGTGTTTTATTTGTTTCTTCGACTTAAACTCAGCGGAGTAGTGAGATAAGAAGCCAACAATCCAGGGGACTCTTGTAAATTGTTGCTCTGCAAATTGAAATATTGAGAGGGTACAGATTTTTCTTGCTTCTAATGTGCTTTTGAACTGGTACAGCATAAAACAATGCAAATGATGTATGAAACAATCTACAATACTTTGGTAAAAGTTGGGCTTGAGAACCGATATGAACCACAAGACTACTTGAATTTCTTTTGCCTTGGCAATCGCGATGCGTTCGATGGAACGGTTAGTACAAATGTCCAAAATTCTGATGCAGCAAACACAACTTCTCAGGTATCTCTTCTCTGTTTCCTATCTTCAGTTTCAGCTTCCATTTCTCCAACTCATTAAAACAAAACTAACAATGATTAATGTTGGTAATCCAGGCACCTTCCACCAAGAACCGACGATTTATGATATATGTTCATTCTAAAGGTATGATTACGGATGATGAGTATGTCATAATAGGTTCTGCAAATATCAATCAGCGGTCACTCGAAGGTACAAGAGACACTGAAATAGCAATGGGAGGATATCAACCCTACCATACACGAGCAAGGAAACATTCTACACCACGAGGACAGGTATAATAACTTCACACCACTCTAAACTCAGGTTATATCCATAATCGATTAATTTAGTTTTAAATTAATTATCATTCATAAATTAGTATCGTTTTTATATATACCCACTAAGAAAAATTAGATTTTTGAAACGGTGGTGCAACAAAAGTAAACAAACTTCTAGTCTGGAAATCTGTCTAGATGAAACACTAACTAGTTGTTACTCGAGAGATGAAACACTAACTAGTTGTTACTCGAGCGCAGGTCTACGGATACAGAATGTCATTATGGGCAGAACACATGGGAGATGTAGAAGAATGTTTTAATAATCCAGAAAGCATAGACTGTGTGAGACGGGTAAGACACCTGAGTGAGCTGAACTGGAAACAGTACGCAGCTGAAGAAGGGACTGATATGAAAGGTCATCTTTTGAAATACCCGGTTCAAGTTGATAAAATGGGTAAAGTGAAGGCTCTTCCCGGCTGTGAAACATTTCCAGATGTTGGTGGAAACATATTAGGCACTTTCTTCATGGAAGAAAACCTTACCATTTAAACAACTCTTACTTAGCGTGTTTGTCAAGTCATGTTTTGTTTTATGATCACAAAATTTGTAAAGATGGTAGCAAAATTTGTGAAAGCAGTCCTCGTATGTAAAAACAATAAGATGTTTTCATTGATCACGCTTGATCTTGATTGTATACACTACTAATTACTGAAAGATCATCTTTTAAATCACGCGGTACATGCTGTCCCTATGAACAGATTTCATCTGTATATACTACTAATGTTAGATAGAAAAGACAAATACGATAAATTCATCATGCACTAATGGAGACAGCATTCAATGAAACTGGGAGACAACGCCTAAGACTGCGAGAAAAGGAGAGCGGACGAAGCCTTTAGATCAGCTCACCTACTTTGGATATTTTCACTCAACTCTTGTAATTCACGGGCTTGCACCTCTAGTTGCCGGCGCTTCATTTCTTCCGAAGCCTTCATAAACTTTCGAGCTTCCTTCAGCTCCGATTCGTTGACCTCCCTTTTCTTTTTCGCTTTACGCATTATTCTCGTTATATAACCCAAGTCCATTAGCCTTTTATTTTATCTATAAATATAAGTCTTTGCTCTACGTAATTTATACACTTTTTAAATAATACAAAACCCTAGCCGTTCTCTTTTCTCTATGTTGTTCTTTATTTAACATAGTATCAGAGCGAGGAGTAATCTGATCGGGGAAGCGCAACGATCCCCTCTTTCGTAGATCAACGGTATTCAATTTCGTATTAGTATTGGATTTCGGTTTGGAATTGGATTTATTCGGAAATCTTGGATATGTTCGGCAGTTTTGGATTTGCTTTTGTGTGGTTTCCAATTTTTTCTCTTGTTTTTCGATTGGATTTGTTGTTGGAAATTTTGATATGCTTTTTGTCAGAATAGATATCGTTTTCAGTTTTTCGGATCTATTGTGTACAGCCCCAATCAAAAGGTCTGATCGAAAGGCAAAACAATGTTTGTTTTTGCTAAATTTTGAATAGCGTGTTCGGGACATCCAATCCTTCAATATGACCGGTTGGATTATGATTCGGTGCTACGGTTCGGGAGAAATCGCAACTGGAACAGTGCAACAATTTTGTTGGTAAAACCGTGAATTCAAATTGATTTTGATTTTGATTTGAATTTGGATTTAGTTTGGTATTTGGACTTGGTATTTGGATTTAGTTTGGTATTTGGACTTGGTTTTGGTTTTAGATTTGGATTTGATTTTGCTGGACCACTGAGATTTTGAATTTGGACTTGGTTTGATTTTGGATTTGGATTTGGATTTGGAGGTTGATTTGATTTGGATTTAGTATTTCTTGATTGTTTGATTTTGTTCAATTATAGATTGTGGATCTTATTACGAATATGATAAGAAAAAATTATTTTCTACAGTCTACTAGTAACAAATTGAATAAGAACTTTGTTATGTCTGCATCTGCATCCTATTCAGGTATGTCCTCGTCTTCCACTTCAGGTATTGATTCATCATTGTGGATTTTGGATTCGGGTGCATCTCATCATATGTCACCTCACATGTCAAACTTTGTTTCGTTGTCTCATGTTTCACCCATATCTGTTTTATCTGCTAGTGTTACACCAATGTCCGTATATGGTATTGGCTCTATTTGTACCCCTCATATATCGACATCTGATGTTTACTATGTTCCCACCCTTGCTTTGAATCTTGTTTTGGTTAGCCAATTGTGTAAATCTGGTTACTGTGTCTTGTTTTCTGATTTGTTTGTGCTACACAAAATCAACAGACTCATCGAGTGATTGTGATAGGTCGTAAAATAGGGGAACTCTATGTTTTGGAGAAACTCGAAGTAACAGATGTGGATGCGCATGGTGTTGATAGTGGAAAAACATACTTGACTGATATTGCTGCCTCTGGTGTTGATTTGTCTTCGTTTCGTTTGAATCGTTCATCGTCTGAGTTTTATCTTTGGCATTCTCGTCTTGGACATGTATCCGCATCGCGTTTAAATTTTTTAGTCTCTACAGGTGTTTTAGGTCAGCTAAACACTTGTAATATCTCGGAGTGTAGTGGTTGTAAACTTGCAAATTTTCAGCGTTATCGTTTAATGAAATTGTCCCTTCTTATATTGCTCCGTTTGATATTATTCATTCTGATGTTTGGGGTCCATCTTTTGTCTCCACAAAGGGTGGTTCATCCTACTATCTTTCTTTCATCGATGATTATACTCGATATACTTGGGTTTACCTTATAAAACAGAGATCGGATTTCCTTGGAATTTATAGAGAATTTTGGCACTTATTAAGACTCAACATTCAGTTGTAACAAAATACTTCAGGTGTGATTTAGGGGTGAATATACATCCAATGATTTTACTCAGTTACTTGCAACTGATGATACCGTACATCAGTCTTCTTGTACCGACACCCTCAACAGAATGGTGTTGCAAAAAGAAAACATCGTCACCTTATTGAGACTGCTCGTTCTTTACTTTTATCTGTTGAGCGTCCTATTATTTTTTGGGGAGAAGCAATTCATACTGATGTATATGTGATTAATCGAATTCACACTGCTCATAATGCAGGGATGTCCCCCTTTCAGAAGTTATATGGACAACTTCCATATTATTCTTCCTTACGAGTGTTTGGATGTACATGTTTTGTCCTTCGTCCTCATGTAGAACGCAACAAATTGGGCCCTAAATCCGTAATATGTGTTTTCTTGGGTTATGGTGTTAGACATAAATAAAGGCTATCGTTGTTTTGATCCTACTAGTTAGAAACTTTATGTCTCTCGACATGTTACATTTTTTAGCATCTCCCTTTATATTCGATTCCAGCAAAATCACATGATATAACAAGTACCAAACTTCATACGATTATCCTTTTGAAAGTAATAGTGACATACTCATTGATACTGATGTGCCAGCTCCTGAGACATCGACTACAGTTGATACTACCTCTGCTCTATCAAGGCCTACTTCAGCTTCTTCTTTTAGTGAACCACCAACTCCACCCCTTAGAAGATCTACTCGTATAAGTAAGTCTACCAAACTACCAAATTTTGAGTATTCTTCTTACTCAGCTTCTTTCGCCTCTTTCATAGCAAAAATACATGATTTATACAAACCTCGGTCATTCAAAGAAGTTGTTTCTGGTCCTTGTTGGAAAAATTTAATAGTCAAGGAGCTTACCGTTCTTTAACATACTCATATATGGGATATAGTTAAACCTTCATCCGGCAAGCATATAATCGGCTCTCGGTGGGTTTTTAAAATTAAAACAAAGTCTGATGGGTTTGTTGAAAGATATAAGGCTCTCCTTGTAGCAAAAAGGTATACTTAAAAGTATGGTATGGATGATGATGATGAGACATTTTCCCTAGTGGAAAAAATGACGACAGTTAGTACTCTTATTGCGGTTGCATCTGTTCGCCGGTGGAAGATCTTCTAACTAGATGTCAAAAATGCATTTTTGAATGATGATCTTCATGAGGAGGTTTACATGACTCCTCCTCCAGGTGTTGCTCACCAACCAGGTGAAGTTTGTCGACTTAGGAAAGATTTTTATGGTCTCAAACAAGCTCCTCATGCTTGGTTTGAAAAATTCTCTACGATTATTACTTCACTTGGTTTTTTTGCTAGTAATCATGATTCAGCCTTGTTTATCAGATGCACGAGTGTAGGAAGAATTATATTATCCCTATATGTAGATGATATTGATGGTATTGAGGCATTAAAACATGATTTGGCTCAGTGCTTTGCAATGAAGGACGTGGGACTATTACGTTATTTTTGGGTATTGAGGTGGCTCACTCTTCAAAATGTTATATTCTCTCTCAGACAAAATATATATATCTGATTTATTCGAGTGAGCACGACTTTCTGATAACAAAACGATAGATACCTCTCTTGAAACCAATGCGCGATATTCTCCGAGTGGTGATATTCCTTTGTGAGACCCAACTCTATATCGAACTCTCATAGAGAGATTGGTCTATCTCGCATTTACTCGACCAGATATGGCTTATGTTGTGCCTGTGGTTAGTCAGTTTGAGGAGTTGTTCTTCGTATATTGAGATATCTTTGTGGCACTCAGTTCCAAAACATTTTGTTTCTTTCGACCTCTTCACTTGAACTGCGTGCTTATAGCGGTGCTGATTGGGATAGTGATACTCATGAACGAAAATCTACTACTGGTTTCTGTATTTTTCTTGAAGATTCATTAAATTCATGGAAAAGTAGGAAACAAGATGTTGTCTCTAGATCGTCTACTGAAGCTGAGTATTGTGTTATGACCGTGACCACTTGTGAGATTTTTTGGTTTCGATGGCTTCTTGCAGATATGAGGGTTAATGTTACCAAACCTACTTCCTAACATTGTGATAAAAAAAGCGTCATGCAGATGTCAAAGAATCTTGTTTTTCATGAGAAGATGAAACACGTTGAAATAGATTTTCATTTCACTCGGTATCATCTTCAGATTGACACTATCTCGCTTCCATATGTTCCACCAGCTTTGTAGCTTACTGATATTTTCAAAAAGGCTTAGTCAACATCGCGGTTTTTTTATCTTTGTGGCAAACTCTCAATACTTATTACTGTTGCATTGTGAGTTTCAGAGAGGGTGTTAGAGATATAAGGGCCTAAGCCCTTTAACCTTTTATTTTATCTATAAATATAAGTTTATGCTCTATGTAATATATACACTTTCTAAATTATACAAAACCCCACCCGCTCTATTTTCTCTCTTTTGTTCTTTATTTAACAATTCTCTCAATTTCCTTCGTCCGATAGTATGTTATGTTCTCTTGTTCCTCGCTTGCGGTACCAAACTCAAGAGAATTGGAATTTGTAAAATGTGTAAACTTTGAATCATGACTATAGTTTCTAAAATAATAAGGCCTTCGTGATGGTGAGAAAGTTACTATTTAAGCCCCGCATAAGATAGCGAGTTCATCGGCTTTCTTGAAAAAAACTGAGAATCGGACCAAAACCAAACCGAGAATCGAACCGGAACCGAACCGATAAGAAACGTACCGAACCTTAGCAGTTCGCGGTTCTATTCTAAAAACGAAGATCGATAAGGAACCGAAACAATAAAACTGGTTCGAAACCGAACCGATAAACCGATAAGACCGATTTAGAACCAAATCGATAAAACCGATAAACCGATAAGCGATAAAAATGATAAATCGATAGAACGGTTAGGGAATCGAACCAATAAACCCGTTAAAACGATTGGTTTTCTTAAATTTTTTTTATTTTTTATATATTATATTGCCAAAGTTAATAGTTAATAACCAATGTTTTTAAAAAAATCAAAGATTAATTTTTAAACTTTAATTTTTATATTATCTATTTAAGTAAAAAACTTAAAATCCAAATTATAATTGTATTTATATTTTTTTTAATGGACTGAAACCGGACCAATAACGGACCAAACTGAAACTGAAATGAGATTGAACCAAACTCAAACCAAATGAAACTCAAACCAAACTGAACCGAATTGGACCGAACCGAATCGGACCAAACCAAACCGAATCCAAAACTTAGCGGTCAACTCTGATTCCAAAAACTAGGACCAAGTTTAGTGGTTTGGTCTGGTCGTGTCTAGAGTTATGAAGGCTTTTGTAATTGTATTTATTTATGTATTTATTTATTGTAATAATGGTTTTTTATTTATGTTGGTGTTTTAGACCTTTTTTTAGAAATTAGAAACCAACAAAATTTGCGAGAGACGATGTATAACCAATTACATGCTTAATATGAGACAATGCATAACCATATGCATGATAGATGTCATACAAGTGTAAGAGGTGGTAATAGATGAGAAATCTACTCATAATAATTCCCTTTAATAGATAACCAATTAAATTAGTGGTGATAACCATGAGATCATTTTATAATAACCTCATATGAGGTGATAGATGTAAGACCTATATATAATAATTTATTGTGGCAAACCAATTCATAACTAAGTATATGGTAGTGATACATGTAAGACCCGCATATACTATACTGATGTGAGATATTTTAAAACCAATTAAATAAACTATTCATATGCGGGATCAATACATTCGAGAATTCCAAATAGAAAACTATTAGAACATAGAAAATAAAAATAAATTTAAATTTAAATTTAAGAAAAAAACAAAATAAGACGATCTAAGAACTTGGCTTATGACGTAGAATCCTTACATTTTGATGTTGTGCCCTATGGCTTCTTATAGATGAGGTCACTTCTTCAACATTTTCATCATTTCTAGTTCCAGATAGCTACTTGTTGCTAGACTTCTTCAGATAGTCTCTAGCATGGAAGTGATGCTGAAGTGTTTTGGGGAAATAGAGGTTTGCCTTTACGATTTTGGTTTGGTTGAAACGAATATTGGTTAATTTCATACTAAGCCTAGCTACTTTCATACTAAACGTGGCTAATTTCAGATGAATCTGGGGTAATCTGAGACTGAGCATAATCAGAATAAAGTCATCGCATAATTTCAACAATAGTTGTATCTTCATTGCTATCAGTTAGAGACATTAGGTTTAAAAGTGGCGGGGTCATTTTCAGGGGAGAATTTTCCAAAGTGGGTTGGTTGTTCGGCCACTAGGGTATTTGTGAAGTTAAATAGAGATATAATAAATAAATATAACAGTTATTGCATTTAGTGGTAAAAATAAGTCTTATGTAGTTAGTAAGATATGCTTAAGATGTGATAAATATGATACCACTATATAATTAACTGTAGAAGACTCATAAAGGAATAATTTATAATAATCTCATATGAGGTGATAGATGCGAGACCAATTCATGAGTGGTGATAAATGCGAGACTAGTTTTTGGACGGTGATAGATGCGAGACCAGTTCATGGGTGGTGATAGATGTGATACTTGTATATAATTTATTTCAGCAGACCAATTCATAACCAATTACGTCATTAAGGAACATTACAACATTATGTTAACATTATTAAGTAACATTACAATAAACATACAACTTTGATTGTGTTTACATCAATAACCTATTTTACATAAGGATTACATCATTTACAAACGTTAGATAAGCATTTCTCCAGAATCTGTTAGTGTTTTTATCATTAAAAAAGAAGTGAAACATCTATGCTTTTCTTAATGTTGCAATATCTCCAAGTTTGTTTTTTTTTTCAAGTTTCATATGTTCAATAAAATCTTTAGCGTAGTCGCGAACCATTACAACATAATCAAGTGTTCCCTTTTTTGTTAAGGGGTTTTTATTCGACATAGTAACTTTATTTTTGGTCTTATAGACAAAATATTATTACTCTTGAGGTATTCAATATGTAAGCTATACGTTTATCAATATACAAACTCACAGAGATATGCGACATATTACATATCATGCAGAACAAATACCTTACATAAGAGATGCGTAACAAAACAAAACATACAAAACAATACATTACATGTCAGACACCGTATAACCAAGTGCGAGACCATGTATAACCGACTCTATGATACATGTAAGACACAAAGATGCAAGACCATATATAAACAAAATTCATACAAGATAATGAATACGAGACATGTTCATTTGCCAAACCTAGTATAAAATTTTATACATGTAACCCTTACAAATCATTTTGTATTTTTTGTATGTTTTATCTATTTCTTTTGCCTCTTTTGGTGCTATCGGGTTTAAATTTAATGTTTGTATTTGATTAATGTCTATTACCAATAATGTCCAATGGTTTATTATACCTCATGATTCTTCTATGAAAAGTGTGACGAAGATGTAACATTCTTTGTGACCGGGTAATTCATCGTCAATAAAATTCGTAACATATTGATTTTCATTTATCTTGTACTACATTGAAATAATACTTTTTAGAAATAATTTTTATTTATTAGTCCATACATTTTATCTAAGCTGTATGATTCTTACCATTACACGTCTAGAAATGGCTTTTGCTGGACCAACTTCATTAATCATTTCTTCAAAACCAATTATAGGTACTTTTTTTATATTTTTGTACAAGCTACCAATATATATAACCGAGAATAACTTATGTAATGCAAAAATTGGAACTAACAATAAGTTAATTTTAGAAAGGGAAACCATTCATACAAATATACTCTAAATAATATGTATCTTACAGTTGACCTCGTCGTGACCTAATATATCCATCATATTACTAACAAAAATAGAACATGCTAGTTGTGGAACTGACCATACTGTAGGATCATTCTGCTTTTCTCATTTTTGAATCAGTTCTAATATGTAGTATTGCTCGATTACAGTTATTTATGTTACTGGGTTTCAAATGTCCATCATCTTTTCTCGATTGTAAATTCAATTGATTTGGGGATTATAAATTGAGTAGGATCTAAGAATATAAAAAATGAAATCCTTTATTCTGATTATTTCTAGAAAATGCAAAAGTAATATATTAGTAAATGCATAGAATTACTATATCATGCGATACGAGAATTTATGCGAGATGTCACACATATAACGTGAGACTATAATTCATGTGAGACTAGAATTCATGCGAGACATTGCACATAAATTTTATTTACTTCTTTTAGTTTTTTATCTTTTTTTATTTGGATCATTTTCTTCTCTATAGCATAATTTAATTCATCATTTTCTTACAAGTCTTGATGAGTATGAGTCTCATTTTCCAGGACTTGGTTATAGTTTTAGGTTACTATACAAAACTTTTTATATTGGTAATGCATGACAAAATATAACAATTTTGCAAAATCAAGCAATAAAGGAATGCAAGATAATGATAGATGTAAAAAAATATAAACCGTATTCGACCATGACCAGAAATTAAAAACTTAATGCAACATTTAAATCATGAGAGACCATTTCATAAAAGATTATATTATGCGAGACCATAAATTTTATGAGAGACAAGTATGACAAAATATAAGCAAAAAATAAGTTAATACATAAATAAATACATATATCCACAAAACTTTTTATATTGGTAATACATAGGTTTTTGAAATATTTTATTAAGAATGTAGAATCTAGATCACCTATTTGTCCAAAAGAACATTCTCCATAATAATATTATCCGCAATAACATTCTCCACAAAAAGATTCTCCATAAAATAGACTTTTCATGGTTTGGAACATTATTCATAACAATATAAATAGACTTATCATGGTTGTTGATGTCGACGAAACACAGTCGTTAGCTGTAGAAATCAAGAAGAAAGATACAAAACAATGAGATATATACCTAACCCTAAGTTAATATAAGAGACTCAGAGACTAAGAGAAAAATCTCAATTTTTATTCATCAAAGTCTAATTTAAAATTAGGGTTTGAGGCACCTTAAATATGGATCGCCCAAATTCCTAATACAAAATATGGAAACAAAAATAAACGCAATAAAATAATATCATATTAATCTGAATGTAATCGGATTTAATTTTATATCTTAAATAAATCCTTAAAATATAATATATAAAAAAAAAAACTAAAACATTTAAGTAAATTTTTGTAGAGGCCTTCCGCCTACATCATCATTCCCTAGTTGGGAAGAATTTGGCCTCGAATTCACGAAACAAATACTCAAGTAACCACACATCTATGACTGACAAGCAACTAGTCCTTCTGAATCACACATAACAAAACGTTAGTTGAAGATATTGCAAAATCTAGTCCTTCTGAATCAGCCATAACAAAACCTTAGTTGAAGATATTGCAAAAACCTCTGATTTTAGGGCTGAATAAATTTTAAAACATTTCTTGTGTTTCAAGAAAGTTTTTCTTGAAAGAAAAGGCTTTTTTTTTCAGGGATCAATTCAACTTTTATATATATAAAATATCATGTAGTTGTAGTTATTCGTTTTTATTAGTAGATGTGAAGTTCAATTCATACTAATATATATATTAAACTTTATTGTTGAAAAATATATTTTGTTTAAAATAATATATTTTACTTTACTTTTTACCACAATAGTTTTTGGCCTCTTTTGGCCCAATAACATCATATTATAGTTAAATTTCTTTTTTAGTTTAATAGCTATAAGTTTTGACCGCTTGTTTTAGTTTTTGAATTCTAACACAATTCAATTTCTATATCGAGAGTTTCAACAATTATTATGTATACATGTTTTTGGTTATCTATTTTCAGCCCATATAATTTTATAAGTGTATATTTATTGATGAATCAGTTCTACAGTTAATAGCTTGGTTTACTATAAAGGGAAAACAATGAAGAATCTAACATAGACTTAACACAAATATGAAAATTGCCCCCAAGGGGTAGTCGAGTTGGTTGAGTATGACATTCTTATGATCAAAAGGTTATGAGTTTGAGTCCCTCTACATACGCTTTCTTGGCTGAGCCTGTCACCTTGTGTGGTTTACCTTCTGGCGTTGGTTTGCAGGCTATCGCGTCAGACTGAGGGTTTACCCTGTGCGCACTCATTGCACTTTGAGTAGCGGCTGCGGGTTCCCTCCAAAAAAAAAACAAATATGAAAATTGATACAGCTTTTGAATTGAATCTGGTCCCATCAAAATTAGAAAAAATTAGGTGGTCTCTATATGGAGTAGAGCTAATGACTGTATTGTACATGCAATATATAAGAATACCATTAAATGGAAGCAGAGAAGTCCAAACCCAGTCATCACCAATTTCAAATCTAATATTTCTCGGTAAGCATTTCATGTGGTATGCCTTAGGGTAACGTGGACATAAGGCAAACTGTAATTCATACACGCTGCTCTCATCCCCTATATTACACACAAAGTAGTTATGGAGAGGATATGAAAATGGCTTTCGCATAGCGATTCCGTTTGTGAGTTCTTCAGTATGTGGAGAAGTTTTTGGCCAATAAGCAAATCGTGGAGGAACGGAATGTGAGCTTTGAACTGGTGGTATCGGGAGAATGCACTGAATGCCTCTCCTAAATGCATGAGCAAACTGTTTGAACTAGTAATATGAACTTTCCATATTAAACTCTTGAATGAGATAAACAAGCACGTTCGTTAACAATCCCATAGCCGCAACATTCGTCGTTGATTGAATAATAAATTGTACACCACAAATGCTAGAATTATTCCTTTGCACAAGGGTAGGTCTGTAACCAAATTTTTTAATGGATCTAAGCTGAGAACCAAACTTCAAAAGTAGACGCTGATTTCCTGCTTCTATTTTCCCTTTTCGAACTAGTATAATAGCAATATGGGCTACGTCTGCAGGAGTGCTTTTAGAATAAAAAAGCGCATATATGAATGCTCGCAGATATTCCCAAAAAGTCTTTCTTTTTTGTCTGCAGATGGAGTACAACGAAGAAGTTAGAACTTAGCCTAGCTGCCATTGCACTGAGAAAATCCATTTCCAAACCACATCTAACACTTGGAAAGATTGATGACCCATGGATCACCAAGTCATTGCATATCCAAGAAGAGAATGAGTCTGTTAGTGGAAACATATGACTAATATTAGCTCTTGTTAATTGCTCAACAAGTTCTGCACTTAGCTTTTGGCCAACTTGCTGTAGAAAATAGTGTTTCGTTTCCGTATAATCTTTGAAGTCTTGTAAACAATTTTTTATTGAAATATTTTTGGGGTTCTCCAAAAATTTCAATTGGATAAAATCAGAGATATATACTTTGAACAGAGAGGATGAAAAATGATATGATCTTCTTTTCAACAGAACCCATATTTATAAATTCGACCAACCAAAAACAGTTTGGAAGTTAGGGCAATTAGGGTATCTTAACTGGTTTTGTAATAAAACGGCTATAATTTAAAATTTGAATAAAACGGTCAAATTTTCAATTTCGAAATTCTGTTGACTTACAACAATAGCTCGACCCCAGCCAGGGGCTCCGCCCCTTGACCCCGCTAATCGTGATATAATCTAACAAGCGTGAACTCCGCACTCTACGACTTGTTTGATAATATATCATGATTAAATTGGCCGACTAGTCGATCCAATTACACTAAAATAAATAACACTTGCAACAGGTACAACTATGGGTTTTCAACTTCCAGAACATAATCCAACGCTAGAGTATACCAACAGAAATAGCACTTTCGAACGGAATTCATAAAAATATAGTTAGTTCTGCTGGTAAGCACTGCAGTACTAAAAACACTCAACCCAGATTCTGTTAGAGCAATAATAGAAGCATCAAAGCCAAAATCAGCAGGAACACGAACAACATTAATATGGGTAGCCACTATGAGCACCATCTGATTCAAGTCCGCAAGTGAATGATGGTAATGAGGACTTAGCTTCCTCAATTTGCATCCACACAGGGTGCACATGAATACAAGCAAAGGACATGACAAAGTGTAATTTTTCTCTCTTTGTGCAGGGCATAACTAACAGAATCTAAATTCCCAACAAAACAACTTTGAGAACTTATTATAACAAGCCAAACAGCAAAGTGACTCGTGTCAAGATTTTTGCACCCATCATTATACATCGAATTTCCAAGGGACCAAATATCAGACTTGACACCATAACGAATGTCTGCCAATTTCGAACAACTGCAACCAAGTTCAACAAACTCAGTATAGCGACAACAAACTCACAATGAACTAGAATTTTACCATTTTGTTTTTCAAAGACTATTTCCCAAGAAACCATATCATTTTCAGGCATTTCGGCGAGTAGCTTAACTACACACTTGACATTACCGAAATTGAATAACTTTACCAGATGATCAGACTTCTCTAGTGTTTGAACGGTGTCCTTGATCACACAGTGGCGAACGATGTCCAAATGTATCGGTATGTTGGCTTAAATCAGGAAATAGTTCCCCGACTATCACATTTTCTTTCATTTAGTCCATCGACTAAAAAATCATCGGTGAGGGTCCCTCGACTATCCTATTTTCTTTCATTTAGTCCTTCGACTTTAAAATTATCGGTGAGGGTCCCTGGACTTTTCAAAAATATATAAATTTAGTCCCTGATTTGGGGTTTTTTTCTTAGATTCAGGGACTAAATTTATAGATTTTTCAAAGTCCAGGGACCCTCACCGGTGATTTTAAAGTCCAAGGACTAAATGAAAGAAAATGGGATAGTCGAGGACCCTCACCAGTGATTTTTTAGTCGAGGGACTAAATGATAGAAAACGTGATAGTCGAGGGACTAGACATCGATTTAAGCCTCACTATGTTCACTATAGGTATCTTTAACATTAGCTTGTGTATGTGATTTAAAAATATACCGGATATTCTGAATTATAGAGTCTTTAGGCACCAATTTAATTATAGAAGAAGAAGCGTCATATGATAATGAAAATTTTGATTTTGAAATTTTCGTTTTTCTTTTTTATGAAAAATTTTATTTCGAATTTTTTCTTTTTTCTAAGGGTTTTAATTTTTTAATATCAACACTTTTCTCTTCAACCTCATCATCATACTTATCGTATATTTATTGTATATCAGGTTTCCGAATTTGGGTTCAGATATAGTTTTAGTGTCAAAACTAAGATCGGTAGTTGGTGCAGTATGAGCATGAAACTCCTTAACTGGTGGTGGTTTTGGAGACACTACTATAGATGGAACTAATATAAACTTGATACCATCTTTCACAAAACTTTATCGATTTGTTCTACCATCATAAGTAGAATTCCTCTTAAATCGTCATGGACATCCTAAAACTAGATGACAAACGTCCATAGGAACTACGTCATACCATGCTGTATCTTTGTAATTACTAATAGAAAATGAAATTTGACAACGTTTAGAAACTGTTACCTTAGTGTACTCTATCAGTCCTGACAGTATGTACGGGTATGGAAGAGCTTCAGTCTTTAACGCTAGTTTCTGAATAGCCTCCTCTGAAATCAGATTTTCGTAGATATCTGAATCGATGACAAATTTGCAAATTCTTCCTCCAATTGTGCAGGTATACTGGAAGATGTCGTTCTCTATTCTAGCCTTCAAATCAAAAGGTACTCGGAAATGATGGCGACTGGTGTCGAAACACAGCCGTCGGCTGTAGAAATCAAGAAGAAATATACAAAACAATGGGATATATACCTAACCCTAGGTTAGAATATAAGAGACTCAGAGAAAAATCTCAATTTTTATTCATCAAAGTCTAATTTAAGATTAGGGTTTGAGGCGCCTTAAATAGGAATCGCCCAAATTCCTAATACAAAATATGGAAACAAAAATAAACCCAATAAAATAATATCCTATTAAATCTGAATGTAATCAGATTTAATTTGCTATCTTAAATAAATCCTTAAAATATAAAATATAAAAAAATAAAAACTAAAACATTTAAATAGATTTTTGTATAGGTCTTCCACCTGAATCAGTTATGAACCATGTCCTATATCACTTCTTTCTCATAAATTACCTCTATAGCAGGAGGGTAATGGTTTTTCATTTGATTAGAATGAGGGTCGTGTACAACTAGTTTTTTTCTCATGAGTCTACTACATACCATTAGGATCATGTACCTTTTCTTGGTTTTTATCAATCTAGTATGAGAGCCCTCAATACATGCTTGTTTATTAGGTGATTCTTCCATATTTTCATGTGTTCACTTTTTCATTACACATATTTTTAGTTGTTTTTCCACCTCTGTATTTAATTTCAATATAGGAAGTTGAAGTGTGTTTTCAAGTTACATCTCTATTTTTGGGCTTTGAACAGTAAATCATCCATGGATTACTGAATTTAGTGACAGATAGTCCCTGGAATTTCAGAACTCAATTGGTAGTCTCTGGATTATCCATTTTGGTGACATATAGTCCTTGGACTTTCAAAAGTCTGTTGGTAGTCCTTGGACTATCCATATTGGATAAATTGAGTCCTATGCGCGTGTTTATTAAGGGCACTAAGTTTATCAAATATAGAAAGTCAAATGACTAACTTTACAAAAAAAATGAATAGTTGAGGGACTATCTGTCACAAAAAATCATAGTCAATACACGCAGGGGGGATAACTTTATCTAAAGTGGATAGTCCAAGGACTACAATCGAACTTTTGAAAGTCCAAGGACTATTTGTCACTAAATTCGGTAGTTTAAGGACGAGTTATTATCTAAAGCCTCTCTTTTTTCTTAATCTTTTTCTTTTTCTTTTCCTATTTTTTCTCCAATTCTGATATAACCTTGTATTTACTACTGATTAGCCGTTTTAATTCTACAATCTCATCTTCAAAAAAATTACGAGATATTGCATTTTCTCTATTTATTCCACTATTTCTAAGTTAATATTTTGTCTCGATATACCATCGGTTGTTGTTGGGGTTTTTGATTTTAATCATATGAAAACTTAATATTAAAAACTAGATAGGCGAAATAAAAAATATTATAGATACATGAACCACACAGTGATGATAGATGTTTGACAAGATAACACTAGATGAAAGAGCATACATGAAAATAGATACAAGATATGGAAATTATGATACATACAAGGCCAGGAAATGATGGTTCATGTGGGGCAAGGTAATGATGATAGATGTGATATCATGCAATAATGAAAAATACAAGACCGAACGATGATGATAGATGTGAGGCCATGCAATGAATATAGGTGTAAGGCCAGGTAATGATAATAGCTTAGAGACCATGAAAAGATGATAAATCGGAGATTTTTACCTTTTGTTTGTATAATAAAATCTTTAGACGTCTATTCTCTACTTTTAAAGCGTAGGTTATGTCAGCTAAATTATTTAAAGATTTTTTCCCAACTTTTTAGGTCTCTTAGGATTCCTAAAAGTATTGAGATAGTAAATTTTGTCTATGTGAACTAGCAACATGTTTTCATGGTAGCGGCTTGTGTTGATTTTTTTGGTACACTATTAGCTTCCATTTGATTTTCAGTTATTGGTTGTACAATATTCTTTGATTTAATTTTCCTTCGATGTGCAATTTTTTAGTCTGTATAGTCGATTATTTTACTTGCAAGTTCCTAAACAATGAATTCATTAAGTGTTCCATCTACATTAGTAAAAAAATTCATTTCCTTCTTGTTGCATATTCTAGTTTGCATCTCCGTCATCGTCGTTAAGATTAACTTCTTGTTTTTCCTCCATAGAACTTTATCTTCTTATTTTTCCTCCATAACCTCATTTTCGTATTTTTCCTTCGCAACTACATCTTATTCTTTTTCTTCTTCCTCTGCAACATCTTCTTCTTTTTCTTCTTCCTTCCCAACAACCTCTTCTTGTTGTTGGACCTTCCCACCAAGTTCCCTTTCTTCTATATTTGTTAAGGCCAATTCTCTTTCCAAAACCTACAAAATTTTCAAAAGCTTAAGTAGATTATAGGTGTGTGATATTATACTACATGATAGATGCAAAATAGTATACTACGTGATATATGTGAGAAAGTATAATATATGACAGATATGTGAGTTTTTATAATTTACAAAACGATACGAGACATTGTAATACACGACACATACGAGAAAATATAATGCATAATAGATGCTAGATAAAAAATACATGAAATATGTTACATGTAATACATTAAAAATACGGGACAATATATAGATTATAGATGCGAGACATTATATTGATAATGCATATGGGATACCATATAGACAATATATTTGGAACTTTACAATAGATGATGGAGCATGTATTACAAAAAAGACTATATATATTAAATATTCATGTTCAATTGTGATCTATTTTAAAGTTTTAATCACATTCAATTTTGTTTTTACTTTAATACCCAAACATTTGTAGCATCTTGGTATCTTGTGCTCGTTTCCATGATGAATGACTGTACTTTAATAATGCTTTAGAGATAATAAATTTACTATTTAATAATATTTTTAAAATATAGTAAATATACTAACAAATAATAATGCAACATATTTAACTACTTTATTATGTTTTATTTCATAATAAAGTTTTATTTAATTCATAAGCTTCTATTTGATTGTTGTAGCACAATCATAGTTATTTATTTTTTCAGATGTTTTATATAATAAAGCACTATAAAAGTTAATACATCCATGAATGTAAAGAAGAACAATGTGGAACATGCTAATATGATGAACAATATTACAACATATTTTACTGTTTGGTCTCCTTCTTTTATAATTTCTTTAGTTGTTTCATCATATAAACATGTGAAACCTTAGTTAATATAGGTACATGATAGATGTGAGATGAAGGTAGCATGGGAGACCAGGAAAATATCATCTATGTGAGGTCAAGCAAAGATGATTCATGCGAGACCAGTGTAAAAGTATGTCACAAAGCAGGGCATTATATACATTTATCATTTTATTTGTAATTATGTTTGTTAAGTTTGTTTTGACTTTTCATGTCGTATCATCAGAAAAGTAAGTCTTGATTATCCTTGATTCTTGTTCTTCTAATTCAGAATATTTTGGTTCAATTTTTTTGCTATTTAATGGCACGTGTTCGTTTCTATGTTTCAAACCAAAGATATCATGCATATCTTTGGTTGTAAGTAGTACCAACTTTGTCCCTAATCTGAAGGTCACTTCTTCAACATCATATGTTTTTATTATCTCAACGATAAACTCGCATATTTTTGTAGGAGTGTTTTTGTTCCTCGTATCATATGTGATGAGGAAAAATAAAAGACGTGGAGAAAATTGTAAAGAAGAAACCTGATTGGGGAAAATTGTAAAGAAAAAACCTGATTGGGGAAAATTATAAAGAAGAAACCTGATTGGGGAAAATTGTAAAGAAGAAACCTGATTTAGGAAAATTACAAAGAAGAAACCTGATTGGAGAAATTTGTAAAGAAGAAATCTGATAGGAGAAAAAACACATATGATAATAAATTAGTACCTATTGTGAGGAGGTAAAACGATATAGGGACCAATGATGTAATTAATAGGAATTGAAGCGTGTGGGGCCCGTAATTGTACTATATAAGGACCACACACGCTTCACAGATCCAAGAATAATTTTACGACTTTCTCTCTCAATTTAAGCTAAAGATACACTTTCTCTCTCTACAAAGATACCCCAAATACAGTACTTAATCCAATCTAACACTAAGAAATCTTCGTATCAAGAAATCACCCCTGAGCGTTTCTTAAACTCTTCAGTGGCGCCGTCTGTGGGAAACGAAGGTTGTTCTAACGACAATCACTTCTTGGAAATAATTCCTTATCCGAGGGAAGTTATGGAAGAGCAAAGGGACGATTTTGTTAACAATTGCGAGGAGAATCTTGTGGGCGACGATTACCGGAACGACATGGAGTACGATGCACGTGGGGGCCAACGAGTCGGAGACACTTTTGATGACTCGGATCTGTTGGCTCGAAGGAACGAGCTGTTGCTAGAGATTGAAATATTGAAGGCGGAAAAATAAACTGTACATGCGAATCTCCGCTCTGAGATAAGGCGAGAGCCTGACAGTGGAAAAGAGGAGCGTGAAATCAATTTTCGCCCTAAGGCTAGGGACGACAGATACAGGGGATACGAACGGCGGTCGTCGAGGAGAAGAGAAAAGCGACAATTGGATTCGCCTGACTCGAGCAATTATTCTCGATATAGCTCGTCGGAGTCATCTCCTAGGAGAAATCACAGAAAGAAAAAGCATGGTCGGGGACACACCGATTACCGAAGAGGAATGAGCTCGGAGAGGAAATCTCCGAGGGAGAAAAGTCACCATGCTCGGGGTGATGAGCGGGCTTACCGCCAAGCAAAGTTTTCTGGTAGAAAAAAAGACGCGGGCTCGCGAAATTCGGAGTGGCAGCATCAATATACTCTGCCATCTGAGGAAGGATTGTACTTTCCGAGCAACGAAAATCTAAGGTCCAACGTTTATCGTACGGGTCATAATTGGAGAGCATCTCCTTTGTCACCGGATATTTTGGTGGGAAACCTTCTAAGGCATTTCGATATCTCGAAGTTAAAAAAGTTTGATGGGACGCAAGACCCGGATAATCACATCGAACAGTTCAAAAACTTCATGTTTAATTTCGATGACGATGATAAGTTGTTGTGCAGAGCGTTTTCTCAGACCTTCAAAGGGGTGGCTTCCAAATGGTATAATAGGCTCCTACAGGGGTCCATAAAAAATTTCGACATGTTCTGGAATATCTTCAGACAGCACTTTGTGGGGAGCAAAAAATTCAGAGCTAACGAAGACACGATAATCTATTGCAGACAAAAGGTTGGGGAGAGCTTGAAGAATTACACCAATCGGTTCGTCAAAACGAAAACGGACATGGAATATTGCAAAGACTCAGTGGCGCTTGCAGCTTTCAGGATAGGCCTCCTCCCCGGATTATTGAAGGATACAGTGGCAGAGAGTCAAGCCATGACCTTCGGAGCATTGTTAGATCAGGTGGAGAAGCGAATTCTGGTGGCGGAAACTCAAGCATCAGAGAAAGGATCCGGGGATCAATTGGATCAGAATCAGTTTCAGAGATTTGAGCCGAGTAATCAAGGGCCCCGTGCAAATGTTCAGACCAAGAACACAGGACAGTATCCGCTGAGGCAGAAAACACACTCACAATATTATGGCAATCAGCAAAATTATAATCAGGGGTCCAGACCAATTTCGAATAAGTGGACTCGACCGGACTATTTTGCGGAATTAATAGAGAATGTTGCTGCCATATTTGATAAGGCGAGATCCACGGTGCCTTTCAGAAAACCTTTCCCTATTTAGACTCCGAGGGAAATTCGAAGTGTTAACAAGTATTGCAAGTATCACGAAGATATTGGGCATGACACCAAAGACTGCATAGCTTTGAAAAAATAAGTGCAAGATTCGATCGAGAATGGAATGTTGTTGGAGTTTGTTAAAAAGCACACTCAGAAGAATGCTGTGGTAAAAGCTATTCCAAAGAACACTGATACAGCTATGGTAATTTCCGAAGAGGTCGATGACTTTGACGTCGAGAAATAATATTTGGATCCCAAGGAAGGAAGGAACAATGTCAATATGGTGGAAGAAGTTATTCCGAGGGGAAGGATGAACAGCCACTGTGCTTTCTTTGACTCACTGGAAATCTTTGGAGGAGACACTATTGCAGGAAATTCCAACAGCTCACGGAAGAGACACATGGTCAATCTGACTACCCAGATCAAAGCGGGAGTGTCAGCGCAAATGCACCACTTACCTTCCCCCATCATTTGTTTTGACGATGATGATATGCGAAATGTTACGGGCCCGCATGAGGATGAGGTGGTGATTGCTGTGGGTATCGCTGACCCACCGGTTCAAAGACGTTCCGACAGAACCATAGTGGGCTTTACCGGTGCCACGACAGTGGTGGTCGGCGAATTTCGATGTGTGGTCGAGTTGGGCCGGGGGCCATTCAAGAAAGAGGTAGAAGTACTGTTTATTTTCGTCGCCGCGCCAACTTCGTATAACGCTATTCTGGGTCGCTCTTGGTTGTCCCGGATGCATGGTGTAATTTCGACGGTGCATCAATGTCTAAAGTACGTGGTAGGGAACAATGTTGGGATAATCAGAAGCAGCCAAAAAATGGCCCGAGAATGTTACCAAATAACTTTATCCTCGAGGGGAATTCGGGGAGAAGCGTCGGATAAAGCATAGCAGTTAAAGGGGTCTTCCTCTGAAATCATCCCATATGATGATCCGAGGGAGACCCCCGGATTTTTGGTTCCAGAAGAAGATTCCGAAGAACATGAATTTGAGAGTGGCAAATCTCTGAGGATCGGAGTAAAACTTCCTTTGGAATTCAGAGAAATGTTAATTTCGTTTTTATCTCACAAACTCAATATGTTCGCTTAGTGTGCATAGGATGTCACAGGAGTACCACCGGAAGTCATCTGTCATAAAATTGCGGTACGACTTGATGTCAGACCTATTATTCAGAAGAGGAGGCCTGTTTCTCCGGAGAAGGCGACAACTATTCTTTTGGAAGTGGAAAGGTTGGTAAGCATAGGCCATATTCGTGAGTCGTATTATCCTGCATGGGCCTCAAATCCGGTTTTGGTTAGGAAGAAGAATGACAAGTGGAGAATGTGTGTTGATTTTAAAGATCTAAACAGAGCTTGCCCTAAAGATCCGTTTCCGGTGCCATGTATTGATCAGTTGGTAGATTCGACCTCAGGAAATCGATTGTTGTCCTTCATGGATGCGTATTCCGGGTACAATCAAATTCGATTGGACACTCATGATGAAGAAAGCACATCATTTATTACCGGGAGAGGGTTATGTCGTTCGGTTTGAAAAATGCGGGGGCAACTTATCAGCGTTTAGTCAACAAAACTTTTGAGGACCAGATTGGTCGAAATATTGAGGCATATATTGACGATATGTTAGTCAAGATTTTGCGAGACGAGGATCATTTCGCGGACTTGGAGGAGACTTTCAATAATCTGAGAAAGGTCAATTTGAAGCTGAACCCGGAAAAGTGTATCTTTGGGGTGCGATCGGGTAAGTTCCTAGGGTATATGATCAGTGAGCGAGGCATCGAGGCTGACCCGGATCAAATAAAGGCTTTAATCACTATGACTCCGCCTCGAAATATCAAGGAAGTCCAAATCTTGACAGGGAGGTTGGCAGCATTGAATAGGTTCATCTCTCGGTCCTCGGACAAATGTGCACATTTCTTTAAGGTACTGCGGAATGCCAAACAATTTAATTAGACCGATGAATGTTCAGCAGCTTTTCACAAAATTCAGGAATATTTGATGTCCCTGATATACTGTCTAAACCATTGTTAGGGGAAAGATTGATTATCTATATAGCAGTGTCGGATTGTGCGGTCAGTGTTGTTCTACTTCGCGAAGAGGAATCTCTTCTGAAACCTATCTATTACGTCAGTAAGAGTTTGTTGGACGCGGAGAAGCGATATCTTAAGTTGGAGAAGGTAGCATTGGCATTGGTAACGGCTGCTCGAAAAATGAGACCTTACTTCCAAGCACATCCTATAGTTGTTTGGACAACTTTCCCCCTAAAAGGTTTGTTTCAGAGGCCCGATGTCTCTGGGAGAATGACTAAATGGTCAGTAGAACTAGGAGATTTTGACATAGCATTTGAGCCTCGAACGGCAATAAAAGCTCAAGTTTTGGCTGATTTTTTGGTCGAATTCCATTCTGACAGAGAGGATGAAGAGGATGAAAAGGCCGTCGGCCATTTTGATGAAACGGAATGGTTGGTACGAACAGATGGAGGGTCAAATATTTCTGGAAGTGGGGCGGGAGTCCAGCTGATTTCTCCGGAGGGGATAGCTATGTTCCAAGCTATTCGGTTTGGTTTTAAGGCAACAAACAACGAAGCAGAGTATGAAGCTGCATTGGCGGGTTTGCGCCTAGCTCAGATATGCGGGGCCAGAAAGGTTAAACTAGTCAGCGATTCACAGTTGGTGATAAACCAAGCTTTGGGAGAGTCTGAGGCCAGAAAAGATAAGCTGATACAGTATTTAAAAGCATTAAAAGATTTGGTGGCTGAGTTTGAGGATGTTAAGTATGAACATGTTCGAAGGGAGGCAAATGTCGTCCCAGACTCTTTGGCCTCCGCCTCACGAATGGAGGGGTACCCATGGCTCTTAATTCAGGAACGTCCCTCGATCGTGCTTGATGTGGAACACGCGATGAGCGTTAACGAGGAGAACAATGTGATCAGAGAGGATTGGAGATCAGCCATCATTGACTTCTTAGAGAATGATACTTTGCCCGTCGAAAAGTATGAGGCTAGGAAGATTAGGTTCAAGTCTCATGGATACATCATGCTGGGAGGCGCGCTGTATAAGAAATCTTTGAGTTGACCACTATTAAGGTGTCTAAACAAGGATGAGTCGCAGTTCGTCCTGTCCGAGTTGCACGATGGGGAAGGTTCCGCACATTGTGGGTATAAAGCATTGATTCGTCGGGTATTTATGGCTGGCTATTATTGGCCGACTATCGCTTCAGATGCTAAAGATTTGGTAAAACGACGTGACACGTGTCAACGCTATGCCAATGTGATTCACAAGCCTTGGGTATTGTTGGAGAACATTTCGGAAGCTGTCCCATTCGACCGATAGGGAAAAGATATAGTAGGGCCTTTACCGATGGCATCCGGTGGTAGGCAAACTATAATCGTAGCCGTGGATTATTTCTCTAAGTGGGTAGAAGCAGAACCCTTAGCGGGGACAAAGGCTAAAGATGCGATCAAATTTGTGGTGTCAAATATTTGCTGTCGTTTTGGTGTGCCATTGCAGATCATAACGGATAATGGGCCTCAGTTTGATAACAAGGAGTTTACAAGTTTTTGCACCTCTCGCGGCATACGACAATGTTTTTCTGCCCCATTTCACCCTCAAGCCAATGGGCAAGAAGTAACTAATCGTACAATCCTCGATGGTTTAAAAAAGAACTTAGAAGGGAAGGTAGGAAGGTGGCCCGATTATTTACAAGAAGTATTGTGGGCTTACAGGACAACTCCAAGGACAGCTACCGCTGCATCCCCATTTTCCTTAGTATATGGCATGGATGCCATTGTCCCTCCAGAGATTGTTTTCCCTTCATATCGTGTGGCAGCGTATACCGCGGATGTGAATGACCAGAACAGAGCGTTGGCGTTAGATTTGGTTGAAGAAAAAAGACAACGAGCCCAAGTGACATCCCTCCATTATCAAACTCTTATGAGGAGCCGGTATGCGTCTAAAGTAAAGCATAAAGAATTTAAGGTGGGAGACAAAGTACTACGTAAAGTCTTTTTGCATACTAAAAACAAGAGTCTGGGTAAATTGGGACCAAATTGAGAGGGCCCTTATGAGGTCACAGAGAAAGTAAAACCGGGCACGTATCGGTTATAAGACAAGGAAGGGCGATATCTCCGTCTCTCGTGGAACATTGAGCATTTAAAGTTGTATCTCGAATGAAAAATCAGCTAGAGTATAGCAATTGTCTTTATTTGTATGTGACAGTTCCAAACATAGTGAGGGCACACTCTTTCCTACCCTGAGAGGCACAGGAAGGTTTTAACGAGGTGTCCAATGAGCTGCTTAATATGACGTACTTTTTGCCTTCAACTATTTTTTGGGTCGCAATAATTTGCGCCTCGAATTTGTCTCTACCCTAAACTATTTTTCGGGTCACAATGATTTGTGCCTAGAATTTCTCTATGTCTTAAACTATGATTTGGTTCACAATGATTTGTTCCTCGGATTTCTCTTAAACTATTTTTCGGGTCACAATGATTTGTGCCTCGAATTTCTCTATGTCTTAAACTATGATTTGGGTCACAATGATTTGTGCCTTGAATTTCTCTTAAACTATTTTTCGGGTCACAATGATTTGTGCCTCGAATTTCTCTATGTCTTAAACTATGATTTGTGCCTCGAATTCCTCTTTACCTTAACTATTTTTCAGACCACAATGATTGGTGCCTCGAATTTATCTTTGTCTTAAATTATGATTTGGGTCACCATAAATTGTGCCTCGAATTACTCTTTGACTTAAATTATGAAATGGGTTACAATGGTTTGGGCCTCGAATTGTTATTCGAATTATGAATTGGGTCCTTTCGAAGTATTCTTTGAGACATAATATGTTGTGCCTCGAAGTTTTTACGCATACGATATTATTCATGCCATGCCTTAGCCTAGTTATTTTCTAGGACATATTTTTTCATAAAGTACTATAGTTCACATTGACACAAAGCTATAAGTCACCATTCACTAAATATCGCAGAGTGAAAATGTTATAGGTGAGGGCATATACAAAAATCCGAGGAGTACATCTCCTCGTTTAAGATTTAAAGGAAAACAAAAAAATTGCCTTACAAGGCCTTGTGTATAACACACTTCAAAATTGATAATCTATTGTTGAGATTTTTCCGGGGAGTCAGTTTCTTTGGAATCCGACGACTCACTCTCACTAACAATAATATGAGGAGGACGGAGATCCAGGGACACCAGTTTCCAAAAACTGCCAAGATCATATTCGGGGTGCTCTGCATGAAGTTGAGTTATTAATCCAGCTCGAACTGTTGCATCTCGATCAGCTAGGTTCTTGGTACACTTAGCAATATAGGCATTCAAAGCCTTTGTTTTCTCTTCCTCTACCTGCCGAGGGAAATCTTCGATGCGTTTTGCCAAGTGCTCCCTGTTCTTGAAAAGTTTTTCATAATCATCGCAATAATCACCAAAACCTTTGCGTGCTATTGCCTCGGCCTTCATATACTCAATAATGAGTTTCTCTTGGCCCTCAGTATTTTTCTGATAGAGATCCTTCTCTTCTTGACAGCACCTCTCTAGCATAATGACGTAGTTTTCCGAGGCAGATAGTTTTTCGTATAAAGCATCTGCTTGGCTTTCGACAATCGCGTGTTGCTTTTTGGCTTCTTCAAGTTGTGCAGCCAACAAAGAAGATTTGAACTTATAATGTTTTTTTCTGCCTTCCAAGTGTGCCATCTTCTTTCCCTTCATAACAGAGGCATGCAGCAGGCTACATAAGTTCAGTGAAAATTCTTCGTCATGAGGAACTTCGAAGGAGCTGCTGGGAGAGTCGAGGCCAACAGTGTTAAAATCCGACGAAACCCCCTCGAGAATTTCAAGGTCAACATGTTGCAAAGGTCTGCTTTGAGGTATGGGCAATGGTGCAAGTATTGGGGGCTCCTCTGGAAGAGCTGGGTGTGATGTTTGGGTCCGAAGAGTGCTCGGTGTTAAGTTGGAATTTTGTTTGGGAGAGTTATCTCCCATCTCATGCTCACCAAGGGATCTTTGATCTTCGATCTCCTGGATTGGTTCGGGGGCCTCGTTTTGAAGTCTGCCACCCTCGGACAGTTCTTGGATAGGTTCTAAGGCAACTTTCTTTTTCCCTTTATCTTTTTCACTCTTCTTTTTCCGAGGGAGAATGGCCTTTTGAGGGGAAGTATCAGGAATATGAGTTACTCTATTATCCGAGGAAGATGGGTCTGGAGCAGTGGCCACTTCTGACTGTATTTGTTGTTGCTGAGCAGGGAGTTCCTCTTCGGGCTCATCTCGGTGACTTTGCACACGGTCACGTTTTGAAAGATATATCACTATGTCTTTCTTGGACACTCTTTCTAACACCTCATCTTGGGAAGGAGGGGTCATCAACTCTTTCAAAGTCAGTCGTTCGAGGGGATTTAACCTCCACAGTCTGCTTAGAGCCATATTGTTCTCCCTGAAACATAAGCGAAATCAGTTTTCCCATTTTTCCTTGGCCCATTCGTTGAGCTTCGTAAAAACAGCAGTTGCACTCTCCACATGATCATCATATGGCTTGGAAATGCCAGTCATAGCTACAAAAACATTAAGTTAGACTCTAATTATTCAAAGGACTATTATAAGTAAAATAGTTTCGAGGACTTACATTTGTTGGTCCACAAAAGCGACAATTTGTGAGGGTTCGAAGGGGTTGCCTCAGAGCCTGTCTCCCAGTGTCCTGAGAAGAAGATAAATTGCTGTCTCCATTTTTTGTCAGCTTTTAATAAGTCTTTTAGCACTTTTTGCCTTCGATTAAATGTTAAAGAATAAAATGGGAAGAAGGGGTTCCTGGCCAACCCAAATAATCCGACAAGCTGTTCCAAGGAAAACTCCAGGCCCGAAATTCTCGAAGCCATGATGCATGCCATTAATGTGAACCACATGTTGGGACCAGCTTGAGAGGGGCAGAGGTCAATCTTCGTAAAGTACTCGATGAAGAAGGGGTCTAAAGGAAATCTTAGTCCCCAATTCATGATGTCAGTGTAAACAACAAGTTCATGATCCTTAACAAATAGTGGAGTTTCCCCTTCAGAGGGGAATCTAATGTCAATATATGAGGGGATGCACCAACGGGTACGAAGAAGTGTTTCTTCCGAGGGAGAAAAATACGTGTACTATATATTGTAAAGGGCAACAACATGCTTATTCTCAATCCCGCGAATATTGTTGCCCATGATGACATCCAATTCTAAAGGAAGTGTTACATCACCTTTTGATTTAGGGGAAATACGCTCCGCTTGGTCGTCGGATATTGTTGGAGGAGGCGTACGCGTCTGACTAGAAGACTCTGCTGGGATGTCGATGCGTTGGTCTGGATTTGTGTTTTGATTGGCTTGGATATTTCGATCAGGATTATCTGGGGCAGTAGGATGCTCACCAGATGACTCAGCAGGAATTTCAATTACTTTGTCCCTATCTGCAACTTGAGTGGCTTGAGCGGACGTCTCAGGATTATCCGAGGCGATAACCTTTACTTTAGCAGCTAAGGATTTGTTGTGCAGCTATTGAGTTTCCGCCTCGGTAATTACGGTCTGCCCTGGAGAAAACCGGGGAGTCGTAGTCCCTGTTTTGGATGGAGTAGCTGGAAGACTTGACACATGATCCCCGGTCCTTGGAAAATGAAGGTCAGCTGCCAGGATTCGAGGAACCTCAGGGGTAGTTTTTGCTACATCTTTCAAACGTTTGTGCTTCTGCGAATGATAGTCCTTGTGGTGCCTCTTCCTCTTTCCTGAAGAGTGCTTATGTTGTTTATCTTTCCCCATATCTTCGAGGACAGTTTGATCGTTGACTTGATATTGATGAGATATTTTGAGAGGGATAATGGCCGTCGAATTTGGGGGAGGAGGCCACGAGCCGTAGAAGGTAGTCACAGCAGGTGGAGGCTGTGGTTTAGTGTATTCACCAGCAGAGACTCTTTCTTCGAATTTTTTACGAATAAGAAGCCATTCTGGAATCCGAAGAGATTTATAAGCCAGCTTTCTCTCTCTAGAACTTCTGGGTGAAAAGTATGAGTCATTAAATGAAAGAGGCGAGTATTTATAAAAGCCAAATGGGCTTCTAAGAAAAATCAGGCCTGGGGACATTTTTTGGTTGTTTGCCTAGGGGTATTATGGGTATCCTAGGTCAACAATTGTAGACAGAGGCGCGGGAGAAGCTGCAGAGGCACAATCTCTCTAAAGATACGCTGAAACAAAAGCATGATTGCTGATGTCATGCTTTCCTTTTTATCTCAGCCAATCATTGCAATCTCTTAGTATCGAATTCTAACGTTTGCGATATGTTTACAGAGCAAATTTCGATGGGCAAAGTTCCTAGGCGATAGACTTGACCTCGCTAAGACATTGCAACGATTGGGGGGCTACACGGGTTAATATGAGATCTTCGAAGAGATTTTTTCGAGGAAACATTTTCGAAGAGGTATTTATTTTCGAGGAGACGCCTTTGAGGAGAAGTTCTTCAAAGAAAATATGACTTGAGAGGGTAATAAAGACTTCTTAACAGTCCTAGGAAAACTATTTTTACTACGACTGGGGGGGCTACTGATGAGGAAGAATAAAAGACATGGAAAAAATTGTAAAGAAGAAACCTGATTGGGGAAAATTGTAAAGAAGAAACCTGATTGGGGAAAATTCTAAAGAAGAAACCTGATGGGGGAAATTTGTAAAGAAGAAATCCGATATGGGAAAAACACATAGGATAATAAAGTAGTACCTATTGTGAGGAGGTAAAAAGATATAGGGACCAATGATGTAATTAATAGGAATTGAAGCGTGTGTGGCCCGCAATTGTACTATATAAGGCCCGCAATTGTACTATATAAGGACCACACACGCTTCACAGATCCCAAGAATAATTTTACGACTTTCTCTCTCTACTAAAGCTAAAGCTGCACTTTCTATCTCTAAAAAGATACCCCAAATTCAGTACTTAATCCAATCTAACACTAAGAAATCTTTGTATCAAGAAATCACCCCTGAGCGTTTCTTAAACTCTTCGATATGTACATTTAAGAAGGGAATAAAATAGTGTTTTCTTCTTTTATAGGTGAATATTTTTCATTCTTTTGGTATTAAATAAAAATCAAGCTTTTGGTGACATGTATCCAATAAGAATCATGAGATTAGTGCTAATTGAAGAATGCTAGACAATAAAGAAAATACAACATATGATAAATGTGGGACAATATATCATATGGTAGATGCAGGATAATATAACATATGGTAGATGCATGATAATATAACATATGGTAGGTGTATGACATTACAACACATAGTAGATGCATGACAATACACCATATGGAAGATGTGGGAAAGCACACCACATAATAGATGCAGGATTGTGCACCAAATAATAGTTGCAAGATAATACACCAGGTGATGGACCAAGTATTGAAAACAAAAGTAATGCAAAATCAGGCAAAGATAAAAAAATACAAGGTCATTAAAAAATAATTAATGCGAGGTTATGAGTAATAAGGGACTACTCACAAATGAGTAATGAGGTACTACTTACAAAGATGATTCATGAAAATTAATGAGAGAAAACTAAAGATTCAAAAAGTAATAACCAACAACAGTAGTGAAAATCAATAACCAACAATATAGATAGATGCAATAAGTGTTTATACATGGTGATAAATGCAAGACAGTAGTATTCAACTACTGTAAAATTAATAACCAACGACAAAATTGAAATAACACGCAATATGATTTTTAGTGTATTTTATGATTCGTAGTACTATCTAGGAATTGCAAAAAAAAATATACTCTCCAATTGTGGTTGTATCAAAAATCCAAAACCGAATTGTAAATAAAAAGGATGATGTCAAAACTTATTTTCCAACTCTTTTAATGAATACGATGATCAGAAGTAGCCCCGAAGGGGTAGCCGAGTTGGTTGAGTAAGGCATGCATGTGACCAAAGGTCATGAGTTCGAGTCCTTCTACATACGCTTTCTTGGTTGAGTCTGTCACCTTGTATGGTTTACCTTCTAGTGTTGGTTTGCAAGTTATTGCCTCAGACTGAGGGTTTACCCTATGCGCATTCGTTGAGTAGCGGTTGCGGGTTCCCTCCTAAAAAAAACGATGATCGAAAGTTGTTAGAAACTTCATTTTGTTACTTTATGGACAATAAAATCGATAATTTTTGTGAATTTAAAGTTAGAATCAATGAGCTTTTATGTTTTTAGTGGTTTTTGTTAAAATATAAAATGAAATTAAAGAGTGAGCTAGAAAAAAATAATTAGTTTCCATTATTTATTTAGTTTTTGTTTAAACCTTATTTTTATTTTTATATTAAATGTGTATTTGGTAAATAATAAGTTAAAAAATTAGAATTAAACCGTATTAAGTTTTATTATCGAGTATCACACGTTAGTTTTTGATGTTTTTCTTTACATATATCTCTTTTTAATAAAAATAATTATTTGTAGCTCTTTTTAAATTTTAAATTTATTTCTATCTTTAAAATATAATGAAGTTATTCTTTTTTTTCAGAATTAATATATATATATATATATATATAAATTATAACTAAAAATAAAAAAAAATGTCTTATAGTATTTCTTTTACCAAAAAAAATTAATAATCAAAATTTAAAAAAAAAAACGTCCAAAAGCATTAATTATACATTTTTAAAAATTAAATATAAAATAAAAACATAAACATACCAAAATAAAGAAAAATAAATTTAAACCATTTTAAAGGTGATTCAAAATATATTTAGTGTAGAGACCATTGTCATTCTATTACTAACTAATAAAAGAAATTTTGTATATATACGGGCAACACTATATCTCATCATGTTTTCATTGGATTTCACATGGCTCGATCTTGTATTTTTTTATCTTACATACCTGGTTTAGGATAATTGCATTATTTAAAAAAAATACTATAAATATAAATTGTTATATCCAATACTATTTCTTCCTCTTTTCTCCCTTTTACATTCAAAACTTCTCAAAGTATCTATGTTCAAAACTACTACTTTTACGTGTCTAATTTCACAATTTACGTGTTCTTATTATCCTCCATTCAATATTGAAGTAACAAATATTATTTATATTTATTATAAAATTACTATTTACTAATTTCTAGAATACTAATATTTAGAATCAAATAATATATGTTGAGTTAGATTAAGATTATTTATTAATCGTAATTATGTATTACTAATAAAATAAAAAGAGATTTTTATTATTATTACAATGAAATACATTATGTTGGAACTATTAAATTCATTAATTTGTCATTTATTTAAAAATCTTGTTTTTTGTTGTTTTTTCTTTTTTACCGACTAATATGTTTTAGTTTTGTTCCAATTTTTTGTTTTTCTTATTTTGGTGTATGTGAATTTTATGAACTTTTTATAAAAGAAAATTATGTATTTGTGCCTTTCATGCTAGTTTCATAAAAATATTTTATGAAGTTGTCCTCCGGCCTTCAGAGTCTCTACCTCTGGCCGACCCAATAAACCCCACCCTAGTAGAGCAAATCCCAAGTGATCTACACGCCGGAGAGGGTACCAGAGAGGATTTGGAAGGAGTAGACATTAGTGGCCTCCAAAACATTGGCCTTTATTTTGCAGAGTTTAAAAAAGATGAATTCGGTGGTCTCTACCTTCCCCCAAGTTCCTCTAATATGGTGACCTTTAATGGAAAGTCTTTTACTGTTTCAGGGGAAAATGATGCGGTGACCCACTCTTTGCTGGGCCATATTCAACCAGTGCTTAACTTGGATAGGCAAGTAAAAAATCAGTCTGCCCTCATCAATACCCTCAATGCAGATAAAGAAAGTTTATCCACTGGCCTTCTTAACGCCAACCAAAGTGTTGAGGCATTGAAGAAAGAGCTCGATGAGGAGTTAAAGAAGGGAAAAGAAGATCTGGCAACCAAGCCGGTCACTTCGGAGAAGGCTAACACAGAACTCCAAACCAAGTGTTATGGCATGGAGAAAGATCTCTCCACTTTAAAGAAAGAGGTGAAGACCAAAGAAAATGTTATCCAAACCTTGTCCGGTGACAAGACTTATCTTGAAGAAGCTGTGTCCAAGGTTACCAAGAAGAAGGGAGATTTGGAGAAAGAGTTGCCTCTATAGAAGCAACTGCATCCATCCCATATACCAAGGCAACCGGAGATTCTTGTGTAGCAGCTCCATGAGTAGTCTGGTAGGCCCATAATACTTCTTGTAAATAGCTTGGCCACTTTCCAGCAGTCCCTTCTAAATTCTTTTTGAGACCGGACATAATGGTTCTGTTGGCCACTTCAACTTGACCATTTTCTTGTGGGTGGAAAGGAGAAGAGAAGCAATGCTGAATGCCCCTAGAGGTGCAAAAACTCTCCATATCCTTGTTATCAAATTTTGGCCCATTATCTGTGGTTATCTTTTGTGGAACCCCAAATCTGCAACAAATATTAGATAGGATAAATTTTATAACAGCTTTTGAAGTAGTTCCTGTCATGGGGGATGCCTCTATCTACTTTGAAAAATAATCAATGACTACAATAATAGTTCTGCACCCTTCGGATGCCATCGGTAGAGGCCCTACTAGATCCAGTCCCCAAAGGTAGAGGCCCTACTAGAACCAGTCCCCAAAGGTATTGGCTCAAAAATCGATTCCAGGGGGACAACTGGGATATGAATTTCATTACCATATTTTTGGCATGAATCACACTTCTTTACTAATTCCTTGGCATCTGCCATTATGGATGGCCAGTAATATCTGGCTAATAAAACTCTTTGGGTTAAAGCTTTATAGCCACAATGTGACGATCTCTCACCATCATGTAGCTCAAATAGTACAATTTGAGACTTTTCAATCCCCAAACAGCGCAATAGAGGTCTGCTAAATGTCTTCTTGTATAAGATGTCTCTTATGATTAAAAAACCACGAGCCCTATATTTCATTTTCCTTGCTACTGATTTTTCCGGGGGCAAAATGCCATCTGTAATGTATTAAAGAAGAGGATATCTCCAGTCTTTAGGTTGAATCACTTGTATACTTAAACTTTCCTCCTCCACTTGCCCTGATTAGGTTGAATGGATGGGAATTCTTGCACATGAATCCATGGGTAGGACTCAACGTATGTTATGGTGGCCAAAGAGTCTGCTAGTGTATTCTCTGATCTGGGTATGTGCTCATAGCTAACACTTTTGAAGTTGGCTGCTACTTCTTTAAGAATGAACAAGTATTAAATCAATTGTTCATTCTTTGCCTCTGATTGACCTTGGGCATGATGGACAAAAAGTTGAGAATCACTCATTAACCTGACTCTTTTAGCCTCGCATAGCAAGGCTAATTTCAAACCAGCTATAGTAGCTTCATACTCAGACTCTTGTTAGAAGCCCCGAAGCAAAACATATAGCCTGGTATAACTTATCACCATACAGAGAGGTTAAACATATCCCATCACCACAACCCATGGTACTTGATCCACTATCTGTTCGAACAACCCATACCTTCTTAGTTCCTTCATCTGCAGCTTGCTTAGTACTTCTGTCCGAATGAAATTCAACTAGGAAATCAGCAACAAACTGAGCTTTGATTACAGTTCGAAGGGCGAAATTAATGTCATAGTCACCCAACTCCACTGACCACTTGGTCATCCTACTTGATATGCCTGCCTTCTGAAGAACATTTTTCAAGGGAAAAGATGTCCGGACGATAATAGAATGAGACTGAAAACAGGGCCTCATTTTCCTGGCAGCAATTACTAAAGTCAGTGCTAGTTTTTCAAGTATTAAGTACCTTTTTTCTGCATCCATCAGACTCTTGCTAATGTAGTACACTGGACGAGGATAATTGTTCACCTCTCTTACTAGCAATGCACTTATAGCACATTCAGACACTGCTAAATACATGTATAATGTTTCTCCATCAATAGGTTTATAGAGAGTCTTGGGGGATGATAAATGTTTTTTTATTTCATTGAACGCCTGGTTGCACTGTGGAGATCAGTTAAAATCTTCAACACCTTTGAAATTCTGAAAAAATGGGGCACACCTATCCGAAGACCTTGAGATAAAATGATTTAAAACAGCTAACCTTCATATCAATCTTTGCACTTCTTTAACATTCCGAGGAGGATCCATCTGTAATAATGCATCGAGCTGGTCTGGGTCAGGCTGTATCCCTTTCTCACTTATCACATACCCCAGAAACTTTCCGGACTACACTCTAAAAACACATTTTTCTGGATTTAATTTTATATTAACCTTTGCCAAGTTAGAAAAGGTTTCTTGAAGTTCTGTTAAATGTAATTCTTCCTCGACACTCTTTACCATCATGTCGTCAATATATAATTCTATATTTATCCTAATTTGATTAGCAAACGTTTTATTCACCAACCTTTGATAGGTAGCCCCATCATTTTTCAATCCAAAATGCATCACCTTGAAACAATAGAGGCCCCGATCTGTAACAAAAGTAGTGTGTTCCTGGTCCTTCAGATCCACTTGTATCTGATTATAACCGGAGAAGACATCCATAAAAGACAATGGCTTGTTCCTAGAGGTGGAGTCCACCAACTGGTCTATCCGGGGGACTGGATACAAAAATTTTGGGCAAGCCCTGTTGAGGTCAGTAAATTCGATATACATACGCCATTTTCCATTTTTCTTTTTTACTAAAACTGGATTGGTTGTCCATAAAAGGGTACTGAGATTCCTTTATGTGACCCATCTTGGTAAGCCAGTCAACCTCTTGAACTATGATATCAGATTTTTCTTTAGAGAAAGCTCTTATTCTTTGCACGATAGGTGCTACATCTCTCCGGATGGATAGTTGGTGTGATATAACATTTGCAGGCACTCCGGTTACATCCGCATTACACCAAGCGAAAACATGTTGGTGGTTTGCCAAAAAGGATAATACTTCGCATTTTAATTCTGATGTTATCTTAGACCCAATCTTGATATTTCTTCCTTCAGCCAGATAGTGGGTTCCAATCTCTTCAATTGGTATCAAAACACCAGGGGTCTCTTTGGGGTCATCAATTTCCCCCTCTCCTCCAGAGGGCCCCACCAACTGCCAATCTTCATTTCTCCGAACTGCCCCCAAAGTTCTAGGGGCAGGTGCAGTTTCATAAAATTATCTTGTTATCTTTTGTCTACTCCGGACAACTCCCACTTGTCATTAAACAACATATTTTAAACATTGGTGAACTGTTGAAGCCACAACATGCATCCTGGAGAGCCAAGATCTTCCCAATATCGCATTGTAGCACGTGGGACAATCTACCACAACGAAAAAGTACCCTGACCATTTGCTTGAAAGGACCCTTGCCCAACAAAACCTCATTCTCAAACTCCCCGACCACGTCCGCAGAGCTTCCAGTGAAACCCATAATTGACCAGTTCAAATGCTGAATCACTTTCGGATTCTTCATTTGTTTATAGGAACTTAAAAATATGATATTGGCTGAGCTGCCAGTGTCAACCAAATTTCTCCTAACGTCATTGCCTCCAATCGACGCTCATATCACCACAACATCTTCATGAGGACCAGCTATGTCCCTCAAGTCATCTTCATCAAAAACAATGAAGAGAAAAGGAATTTGGGATTGATATGAGGATATGCCTCCCTCCAACTGAGTAGCCATAGTGTGAGCATGCCTCTTCCTTGAAGAAGGAGTTGGTGCAGTCATCGTGTCTCCTCCAAATATGGTAAGTGACTCAAAAAAATCTTATGAGCCCAGACACCGTCTTGGTATGTTCTGTTCTGACACCAACCATATTCTGGGCTGGATCAGGATCCAAATACTCTGATTCTACATCAAGTCTTTCAATAATTGCCATGGCACCGTCCGGAGCCGATATCCCTCCATTGTTTGTTGGGCCGGTCCGATGAGCATTATCAGGCCTATTCTCACTTCTTCTTTTAACATAAGCACCTAATTTCCCTCTTTCAATCGGATTCCGCACCTCTTGTTTCAAAGCGATACAATCTTCTGTTTTATGGCCAATATCATAATGATAATGACAAAAACAAGCATTACGACTTTCCCTAGGAGATTGAAGTGTTGTCGGCTTCCTAAAATGCACCTCATCTTTTGTTTTGTCATAGATGGTTGCCACATTCTCCTTCAATTCGGCAAACCACTCTGGTTGGACCCAAGGTCCTCGCTTATTTCTAGACTGCTGGCTTTGAGTTGGAGCTGAGTGAGATTGAGCCTTGGCTCTGTTGGGACCCTGTCTGGCCTCCTTAGCCTTGTATTCGGACTGATTCTGGTTTGGTGTAGCTGGGGCGGATCTCACTTGCCTGTGCACCCTAGTCTTTTTTGTTCCATCTACATTGATTTGCTTTCTCACCTGGTTCAGTAAACCGCCCCTCGTCATGGCCTTCTTTCTAGTTACTGAATCTGCCAGATTCCCAGGGTTCAAACCTTGTCTCAGAGAAGCTATTCCTGCTTGTTCAAAGCAATCAACTAATCCGTTCTTTATGTTCATGAACCAAATTATATATTCTTTCAACGATTCATTTGGCTTTTGTGCACAATGGATAATAGTGTCTCCATTGCCCTTTACCTCCTTACTTCCAATAAAATGCCTCCGGAAGGCCACCCAAAACGTATCAAAGTTTCTGATGCACCCTTGTGGTAGGCTATTGTACCATTTCAGAGCACTCCTTGTAAAAGATTGAGAGAAGTCTCTACAAAGCAACTTGTCATCATCGTCAAAATTCATCATAAATTTTTTAAACTATTCCATATGATTATCTGGATCCTTGCTCCCATCATACTTTTCCATCTTAGTACTGTCAAACCTCTTAGGAAGGTTTCCGAACAATATTTTGGAGGAGAATAGAGATTGTCTCCAATTTCGACGACGACTAAAGACTGTATCTTCATTGGGAGTTGCAAAGATACCTGGTTCATCATGGAAAACAAAAGGATCCATCAACAGCTGGTCTATGTGCCTCCGACTATGACTATGAGATGACCCCTTACTCATATGCCTTTTCAACCTTCCATGCATGTCCCTCTTTCTTGAATTTTTTAAAACCAACTTTCGCTTCTTCTTGGACCTGCCTATATCACTGCTGGATGACATAGACTCCTCAAGTCCATCCTCGTTCGAGGAGCTATTAGAGGATTCTGACTCCGAGCTCTCCACCGGTTTAGACCGGTGAGACTTCTTTGAGCTGCATGAGTTTTTTTAGCACTCAAGTGAGTCCTTGCTGATGGGTCATGCTCCCTTGATTTGTCAGTGTGGTGAATGGCTCACACTTTCGATTTTTCTTTCAAGCCTAACTCCACCTTTTTAGCAGCTCTCGAGGCTTCTATTTCAGCTTTCAGCCTGTCTCGTTCTTCGATCGTGTACTCATCGTTTTCTCCCACCACTTCTATCAAAGGTGGTGGCACTGCTTGCTCGTCCGGATTCATCCGAACTGGTTTTTCTTGCTGGTTTTTCTTGCTAGATTCAGGTACCTTCTCCTCCCACTGTGGTCGCCAATTTGGTGAGGATTATTTTGGACTAAGGGTACTTTTGTCAGATGTTTTGGGATATTTTAAGGGTATTAAATGTTTGAGTGTTTTGTAGAGAGAAATTTGAGCTGCGTGGTTGTATTAAATGTTCATTACCCTCATTAATGAAAGTGGTTGGGTATTTATACCTATGGACATATAGGCTTTCAGGTCAAATTATAAAATCGGGTCGAGTTCAAAGACCCATTACTTTATTAAGCAGATTAACAATTAGCTTAGTCAAAAGGTGTTTAGTGTTTTAATAGTTTTGTCAAGTCCGGACACTTTAGTGGGTAATTATTGTCCGGATTACCTCTGTCCGGTTTTCACAGTGAGTGGTGGTGAATTATGCTGGATTCATCAGTAGCCCCTATTTCAAGTTTTGTCAAAGGTATTTGGCAAGACCAAAAAACTCACTTAGGCAATAACAACATTCTCAAGATTGCTCATGTATTCAGTTCAGGATTTATCGGGACGGAATCCTTCTTAGAATTTCAAATATTATAATTAATTTAAATATATTAAATATTATAAAAAATAATTGGATTTTGAAAAATAGATACATGAATTTAATATTTGTTTTTATGAATATGTAAACACAAACGTCTTTGGATAATAATAATTTATTTTGAAATCAAGTGAGCCCTTCAAAATATCTAAAATTTGACTTCTTCAAAAACAAATGAGACGGCTTCAAAGTTCATACTCTTGTTTTTAAAGTCCAAGTCCGCCGAGCGTCAAAGCAAAAGATGACATAGGTTGAAGTTGAACCAGCCCGGGCGACTTGCTTCTTTGTATGGTTGAACGACCCAACAAATCAATTCCAAGTAACAAAAGAAAACAAAAATTGCCTGATAATTTAAATTGTTTTTAATCAAATTCTTGAAGAAAGATCCAGCCGCCTATCTCTCTTATACTCCACCTATGTTGACCCCACCAATGGCTTCTCTTTCTCTCTACGCGGATTATTTAAAGTTCGCGTCGCTTGAAAAGACCTCTTTTTTACTGAATTTTCTTGCGTTTTTTACTTTATTAAATCTCTAGTGGCATTCAATGTCGCCTGCTACTGTTTTTATTCAATTATAGACTTTTCTCATGTGGGTTGATTCGCAAAGTACTCATGTTTATTTCTTAGATTTGATAAAACTAGTCTTTTCACATGTGCACAACACCTATTTGATCTTAAGTCTAAACGAACTTGGTTTTGTGTAATTCCTGATCTTGGGTGTTGTTTCGTTTTAGGTGTGTTTTGGGTCAGTTACAAAAGGCATAGCTTTTTCTGGTTCTAGTGTATAAAAAGTTTGTGCTTGAGAGATTGCTTGCTTACATGGCTTATCCTGATTATGTCTTATGTGTTAACATAAGTATTTATGGAATCCGTAGCTGAAATTTTTGGTATCGGTGTAAATATGTTAAAAATGATATTTACATTAGTTGAAAGGTTACTGAAACGATAAGCTAATTTAAAATTAGCTCTTAAAAAATTAGACAAAAAATTCAAAATATTATAAGAAAATATATTAAAATAGAGTGAGTTACTGATCAAGACCCATTCTACAAACCTATTATTGATCAAGACCCAAAAATTTTAACAAACTATGTATCTAAAATACCATTATTTATAAAATCATCAAACACGTGTACACATTGTCCTTACTTTATTTTTTAAAATGTTCGTATCTTTTAGACGGTAGCTCAGTCAAAAAAAATCTGAACATACCATTGATTTTTTTTAATAAGAACAAAACTAAATCCATTCATAATTTTTTTAATAAAAAAATACCGCGAGCCCAAATAACTATGGTCTCGCTTCTATTATCTAAAAATTCAAATTTACACTTTTTTCATTTGATGTGATCTTTCGTCATTTATAGTTAGTTTGATTTTTGCATTATGTGGTCTCTCATCATTTATAGTTGACCTGGTTTTGCATCATTCGTAGTTTGCCTGGTTTTGCATCATGCGCTTTTATTATTTGTAATTTGCATGGTTTCACATCATGTGGTTTCTCATCATCTATAGTTTTGGCATGGTTTTGCATTATGCGGTCTCTCATATTTTATAGTTGGTCTGGATTTGTATTATTTGTAGTTTTTTTGGTTTCGCATCATGTGGTTTCTCATCATTTATAGATGGTCTGGTTTCACATCATGTGGTATCTCATCATTTATAGTTGGTTTGGTTTCGCATAATTTGTAGTTTTCCTGGTTTCACATAATTTGTAGTTTTCTTGATTTTGCATCATTTGTAGTTTGCTGATTTCACATCATGTGGTTTCTCATCATTTATAGTTGTATGGTTTCGAATCACGTAGTCTGTCATCACTTATAGATGGCATAGTCTCGCATTATTTGTAGTATGTCTGGATTCACATCATGTGCTTTCTCATCATTATAGTTGGCTTGGCTTCACATCATGTGGTTTCTCGTCTTTACGTTTGTTATCTATCGTCTCTGCTTCTCTCATCTATCGTTTATTGCGTCTCTCATCTATCGTCTTTATGTCTCTCATCTTTCGTTTGTACGTCTCTCTTATCTCACCTATCATTAAAGAAAATACAAGTTTCGCAACTATCATTATATATATTTGAAATTTCATCTTCTTCGTTTTTACAGTATCCTTACCCAAAACTTTCTCAACGATATTTTACAAAAAAATCGAGAAAAAAAAACTAAATACGAATAAAACCTAAATCAATACAACATTTTAACTACAAATAAAAATGAAAAATAAATAAAATACCAAAATCACGAATAAACAACAAAATTAAAATGGCACTCTCAGCTATCAATGGGTCAGTCTACTGGTGTTTCCATCGATTCTGGAAACTTCGATAACCCTAATTTGGGTAGCAGATCGAATTTGGGAATGAAAATGGGTCTCTCTCAACAATCGATGGGTCTGTCTACTTGTATTTCTATTTTGGGTCAGTCCCCTCTGGGCCAGTCTATTGGTAATTCTTTCTTGGGCCACAACTCGACCCATGGTAAATATAGGCAAGCGATAAACATTCCCTCTGGCTCCAAATCTTCTGGCCCAAACTCGGGTCTGTTGGGCCAGTCTGCCAATTATATTGGGCAGACTGAAATTTTGGGTTTTGTTAGGCCGACAATTAATAAAGATAAGGGCATTTTGGGAGACGGCAAGTCCTACAAACCTTATTCGATTATTCGAAATTTTGGCAATGCCGCTAAAGGCCCAAAGGGGAGAAATTTTTTAAATAAGTTGGCCCAGATTCATAAAGCTCATTCTAAGCTCCCTTCCTCTCCTTCAGCAACTCCTAAATCCATCGGGTTGGAGTCTCGCTCAATTGCAAATTCTTCCTCAACCTTTGCTAGTATCATTGCGGGACATATCGATAATCGCTCTCCCTTAGTCATTGGGCTGAATAAAATGGATCATGATGGAGTTGATTTTATTCTGAATGAATTGACAATGGGTCAACCGGGTTTATGAAAGGCTTGTTTATCTGGATATTTTCTCACTTAACCTCAACATTTCACCCTTCTTAAAGCCAATGTGGAATCTTTGTGGAGAAAAATGAGTCTTATGGATTTTAAGTCTCTTCCAGAAGGATATTTTCTCTTTAAATTTGGGTTGGAAGATATGGCTAAAAAGGTTTTGGATCAAGCCCCTTGGCACTTTGGAGGGAATTTGATCATTCTCAAGCATTGAGCCCCTCTATCTCCCCTTATCAAAGACCCTCACAAGGAAATCCCTATCTGGATCAAAGTGTTTAATCTTCCTCTTGAGATTTGGACCGCTGAGGGATTCAGTAAAACTGGATCGGTCTTAGGAACCCCTTTATATGTGGATAATCAAACGGAACGAATGGAAAAGCTCTGTTTTGCTCGTATTTGCATCATGATCTCCGCAAGAGCTGTCATCCGTTCTGAGCTTACTTTCAGGATCAGTGGCAAATACATTACGGTGAACTTTGAGTATCAAGGACTTCCCTCACAATACTCTAAATGTGTAGTTTTTAGAAACCCATCCCGCCTTTGTAAAAAAAGAGATCCTATTCCTCGCGTCTCTCCTTCCTCACTTCCCCTCTCGGAGGAGTCCGACCCTTCAGATATAGATCCTGAAAAATCAAGTCAACATCGTCTTACTTCTCTGGAAGAAAGCACTGAGGTACAAAGTGGAGAGGAGGTCGACTCCCCTCCCAAGCGACATCGGCTCACGGATGCTATGGATAAGGGTATTTTGGTGTGTCCTCCGACAGGACCATCGTCACAAGCACTGTAAGTCTTCTGAATTATGAACATAGCTTCGTGGAATGTTAGGGGCTTAAATGATCGAGTTAGGAAAAAAGATGTCACTGATTTTATTATTAGTAATAGTATTTCCTTATTAATTATAATTGAAACCAATGTTCAAATGCATAAAGTAGATACCATTGTTAGGAACATAGCTCCCTTTTGGCACGTTCTCACAAATCATGCGACTCACCATCTAGGTAGAATTTGGATTATCTAGAACCATAGTGTCATCACTATATCTAGAGAATGTGAATCCCCTCAGTATATTCATTGTTTAGCTCAGTGTCAAAATTTTAATGCTTCCTTTAAATTCTCTTCAATTTATGCTTTCAATGAAGCTCATGATAGAACTCCCATTTGGAATGACTTGGCTACAATCTCTACGGTAGATAAGTATATTCCTTGGGTGCTGCTGGGGGATTTCAATGTCACTCGTCACCCCAACGGACGTATTGGCTCCTCTGATAAGTGGTCGTCTGCTATAGATGACTTCAACAATTGCTGCTTCCAGAGTGAACTCAGTGATCTAAGATCTAATGGCTTTCACTTCACATGGATTAATAAGCAACCTAATCACCCTATCCTTTCTAAGATTGACAGAGTTCTTGTCAACCCTGTCTGTGATGATTTATTCCCAATGTCTTATGCCCACTTCAGTTTCCTTAGATCGTCTGACCATACGACTGTCACGCTTAATCTGAGATTTCCTCGACCTAAACTGAAAAAAACTTTCAAATTCTTTAATATGTGGCAATCTCACCCACTTTTCAAAGATATCATTAATGAGAGTTGGAATATCCCTTCTAATTCTTCTGGAATGAGTCTGGTCACTGAAAAACTTGTTAGGTTGCAGTCTGAGTTGATGCGACTCAACCGAAAAGAGTTTAGTGACATTAGTTGTAGAGTGGTCTGCGCCCATAATAGACTTTTTCAGGCTCAATCCAATCTAACATGTGACCCGCTTAATGCTTCTCTTGTTTCGGAAGAATGTGATGCATCAAATGATTATATCTTTCTTAGCCGAGCTGAAGAATGCTTTCTTAAGCAAAAATCTCGTGAAAACTGGATCAAGCTTGGTGACAAAAACACTAATTTTTTTCACAATAGTATTAAGGCTCGTCTCTTCCGTAATAAGATCATTTCCATTACTGATGATAATGGATCCACAACCACTACTCCTGCTGGTGTGGCTAAGATCTTTGTGAACTACTTTAAAAACTCTCTCGGTTCCGGACATTCTACCAATTATCCGGGCCTGAATGCTGTCTCTTCTCTTATAACCTCTAAAGTTACTAATACTGACAGAGAATCTATGATTCATGAGATCACTCACGAGGAGATTAAATCAGATCTATTCAGTATTGACAGTAACAAAGCTTCTGGTCCTGACAGTTTCAACTCTTGCTTCTTTAAATCCAATTGGAGCATTGTTGGCCAAGACATCTATAATGGTTTTCTTGACTTCTTCCTTTCTGATTCCCTAGATGTCTCTTGGGGATCCACTTCTATCGCTCTCATCCCCAAGAAGGATTCCCCCTCTAGGCCTGCTGACTTTAGACCCATCGCTCTCTGTAATGTTAACTATAAAACCATCTCCAAGATCCTAGCTAATAGAATTAAAGATTCATTCTCTTATTTTATTGACAAATCCCAATCGGCCTTCGTAAAAGGTAGGAACATCTCTGATAATGTCCTTTTATCCCAAGAGCTTCTGAGAGGATATCATGCTAATCGCAGAGATAAAAACGTTGCTCTCAAAATTGATTTAATGAAAGCCTTTGACAATGTCCGATGACATCTCATCCTCGATATCCTTGATCTCGATGCACTTCCCTGATAAAATCATTACATGGATCATCAAATGCATCTCTTCTCCTTCATATTCCATCAATATTAATGGTGATCCTCATGGCAACTTCAAAGGAAAAAAAGGTCTTAGATAAAGAGATCCTCTATCCCCCTTCCTTTTTGTCCTTGTCGTGCAAGTTTTATCCAATATTCTTAAGGAAAAAAGTCAGGATGTGAAGTTCCGCTTTCATTAAAAATGTCATAAGCTCAAAATTGTTAATCTTTGTTTTGCTGATGACTTAATGATCTTCTGTCATGGGGACGTCCATTCCCTGTCTCTTATTAAAGAGGCTCTTGATGAGTTCTATTCTTTTTCCAGACTTAAAGTCAATCCTGCAAAAAGACATATCTTCTTTTCAGATATTGACGAGTCTCTTCGGACGAACCTTAGAACCATTATGGGATATCCTGAAGGAACCTTTCCCTTTAAATACCTGGGCGTGCCCATTCTAACTAAACGTCTCACTCATTCTGATTGTCGACCCCTCCTTCATAAAATTACCTCCCGAATTGAGTCTTGGACCACTAAACATCTCTCTTATGCTGGTAGACTTCAACTCATTAAGTCTGTCTTATTCGCTGGTCAGGTTTACTGGTCTTCTATCTTTATCCTTCCCTCAATTATCATCAAAGAATTGTCTCAATACCTCCGTCGTTTTCTATGGTCGGGCTCGGCCATGAAAATTCACGGAGCCAAAGTAGCTTGGTCGTCGGTCACCTTGCCATTTTCAGAGGGCGGCCTTGAGATTCTTTATCTAAAAATTTGAAATCAGGCGGCTGTCCACAAACATCTGTGGTCTATCATCGATATCAATAACCATTCCATTTGGAGTGATTGGATTAAGATGGAAAAAATTAGAAATAATAACTTTTGGAACCTCCCTATGGGATCTTCCCCCTCCTGGATATGGAGGGAAATTCTTCATCTTCGTCCTCTGGCTAGTAAATTATGCAGGGTGGCGATTGGAAATCTAACACTTCTTTCTGGTATGATCCATGGCTTCTCCCTTCTTCGCTTGCATCCCACTACGGAGAAAGTACAATCAAGGACTCTAGACTTGGTAAGAACTTCAAGGTCTCGGATGTCATTCTCAACGGAAGATGGATATGGCCTGCCACCCAAAGATTAACAAATGCACGGTCACGCGCTAACCTTTTGGAGATTCGCAACCTTATTCTTTCCCTCCCTCTCCCCAACATCTCCACCGTCGACGCTCCATACTGGAAGGCGAAAGCAGGAGGATCATCATTCACCATCAAGGATGCTTACAATGCCATTCGTCTGCCCATCCTAAAAGTAGGATGGGTCGGGTTAGTTTGGAGCAAATCTAATATTCCTCACCACTCTTTCATCCTTTGGTTAGCTATTTTTGGCAAGCTTGTCACCAAAGACAAGCTTCTCAGTTGGGATTATAATATCCCCCTGTCTGTGCCCTTTGTAACTCTGTCAATGAAACCATCTCTCACCTCCTCTTTGATTGCAGTTTCACATAGAGTATTTGGTCTCATGCTAGTATTAAATTAGGTTTTCCATTAAACGCCTCCTGTTGACAGTCTGGGGTTTGTGAATCGTCAAATTGGTCTCAATCTCGAAACCATCCAATTTGAATTGCTTGCTTCGCAGCGGTTATATACCACATCTAGAAGGAGAGAAACTTAAGAGCTTTTGGCTCCCCTCCAGCCATTGCCTCTATGGTCTCACACCGAATATTTTCAGATCTTTGGTTTCGATTCCAAGGCACCAAGTATTGATGTTATCTTTTTTGATTATGCAGGATGCCCTTCGGGGAGGCCGACCGAGATCCGACACTTCATTGACATTTGGCAGATGGAGGGTGATGTCTCTGAGATCCACCTAGAGGCAGGAGATGACTGATTCGGTCGTACACGTGTCTTCGATGTCTTTTTGAGTACCTTTTCGGGATGATTCAATCGCTCCCTATGATTTGATCGTTGTTTCGTTTTACTACTTTACCCCACATTCGTCATTATTCAGGCGAATGTGATGTATTTCTTAGAGAATACCCCAATGCTTGTATGAACCTTATTTTAATTAATTTAACATTTTCACCAAAAAAAATACAGACGTCTTATCTCTCAAAAATAGTTTATTTTGAGATCCTAGTGAACCCTTCGAAATATCTAAAATTTGACGTCTTCAAAACAAATCAGACGGCTTCATACTCTTGTTTTTAAAGTCCAAGTCCGCCGAGCGTCAAAGCAAAACATGACATAGGTTGAAGTTGAACCAGCGCAGGCGGCTTGCTTCTTTGTATGGTTCAACGACCCAACAAATCAATTCCAAGTAACAAAAGAAAACAAAAATAGCCTGATAATTTAAATTGTTTTTAATCAAATTCTTGAAGAAAGTTCCAGGCTTGTGCTTATCTCTCTTATACTCCACCTATGTTGACCCCACCAATGGCTTCTCTTTCTCTCCACGCGGATTATTTAGTGTTCGCGTCGCTTGAAAAGAGCACTTCTTTTACTGAATTTTCTTGCGTTTTACTACTTTATTCAATCTCTAGGGGCATTCCAGGTCGCCTGCTACTGTTTCTATTCAATTATAGACTTCTCTCATGTGGGTTGATTCGCAAAGTAATCATATTTATCTCTTAGTTTTGAAAAACTAGTCTTTTCACATGTGCACAACACCCGTTTGATCTTAAGTCTAAACGAACTTGGTTTTGTGTAGTTTCTGATCTTGGGTGTTGTTTCGTTTTTGGTGTGTTTTGGGTCAGTTACAAAAAGCATAGCTTTTTTCTAGTGTATAAAAAGTTTGTGCTTGAGAGATTGCTTGCTTACATGGCTTATCCTGCTTATTCTTTTGGAGACTCAAACCATGGCCAAGCTCAGCAACCGGTTCCGTTTCGAACCAACACAGACTCATTGAAACTTATGCTCTTACATGGGAATCTAGATATTTGGGTTAAAGAAGCTAAAAACCTACCAAACATGGATATGTTTCACAAGAAATTAGGGGATATTTTTGGAAGGTTTGGTGTTAAGGTTGGCAAAAAAATGGAAGGGCATATGCCGCACAAGATAACCAGTGATCCATACGTTGTTGTTTCCGTCTGTGAGGCTGTGGTTGGTAGGACTTTTGTGATTAGTAATAGTGAGTACCCTGTTTGGATGCAGCATTTTAATGTTTCTGTTGCACATCATGCTTCGGAAGTGCAGTTTGTGGTCAAAGACAGTGATGTTGTTGGTTCGCAGGTTATCGGAGCTGTGGGGATCCCTGTAGAGGAATTATACTCCGGGAAATATGTAGATGGTTTCTTTCCTATCCTTAATTCAAGTGGTAAACCTTGTAAAGACGGCGCCGTTTTGAGTTTATCTATTCAGTATACACCAGTGGAGAAGACAAGCCTTTATCACATGGGAAGGGGTTTGAATTCGGAATACGATGGTGTTCCTGGTACTTACTTTCCTCTTAGGAAAGGTGGAAAAGTTACCCTTTATCAAGATGCCCATGTTCATGATGGTTTGCTACCTGATTTGAGGCTTGATGGAAATAATCAGTACAAGCAAAGAAGTTGTTGGGAGGATATATCTAATGCTATTTCCGAAGCACGTCGCTTGATTTATATCACAGGGTGGTCTGTCAACTATAACGTCAAATTGGTTCGAACTGGTAATGGTCAGAAGGATAGGTCATTAGGAGACCTTCTTAAGGATAAATCACAAGAAGGAGTTAGAGTGCTGCTTCTGGTATGGGATGATCCAACCTCCAGGAGCATTTTAGGATACAAGACAGTAAGACGCTTGAGAATGCTATTTTTTTTATAATCTCTTCAGTTTTAAGTATAATACAGTTTGCTTAATTTCATAAACTGGTTAGCAGCATCAACTCAATAGTTCCTTAATCCTTACCTTTGAACTACTTTTATTAGCTGATATATATATATATATATATATCTATATATATATGTTCCCGAGTGATTATATATTAAGGGTCCTGTTTACTGTTTGTTTCCAGGATGGGCTAATGCAAACCGGTGATGAGGAGACTCGCCATTTTTTTAAGCACTCTTCAGTGCAAATATTTCTCTGTCCTCGTGCCGGTGGAAAAGGCCACAGTTTTATTAAAAAACAGGTCAGATATGATTAGTCACTTTAGACATGCCCATGATTTACTGCTGTCTGAAATCATTTTTTTAGGATCTGACGAGCTTTAATCACGAGGATAGGGCTTAAGAACAAGCTCCATTAAAACATTGTGGAGGAGCTTCAGCTTGATTTGAACTTGTACTTGGGCAATAATAAATGTTTTTAAATCCTTATTTTTCCAGTATTCAAGAACTAATAAAACTAAATTTGAGTAATCTGCTGCTCAAGTAACTCTTGAAAAACCCATATAGATGATAATCTCCTCATATAGGGTCCTAAAACTATATATCTTATTTTGATCTTCTGGTAATCAGGAAGTCGGAAGTATCTATACGCATCATCAGAAAACTGTTATCGTAGATGGTGATGCGGGTCAAAACAGGAGAAAAATCATGGCATTTCTTGGAGGTCTTGATTTATGTGGTGGAAGATATGATACCCCAGAACACCCTCTATTCAAGACATTACAGACGGTGCACAAAGAGGACTGCCATAACCCTAACATACCGGTAACAATTCTACCTATAGTTTGACTGCATATAATTTAGAAATCCAAATATTTAAGTTTCTTTCTCAGTTCAAATGTTCAATAAGCAAAGAAAATATACTGTATGTATTCCATGGTTTTTTACTTTTGCAATTTGTAACTTGATGACTCTATTTTGATTATAAATCTATGATTTATACAGAACTTGTGTATTTGCTTGATCCAAACAAATATGGTAGTTGCTGCAACCTGTTTGACTTGTTGTTGCGTTTACTGTTGTCTCAGAACCCTGCAGGTTTTGGTCCAAGAGAACCATGGCACGATTTGCATTGTCTAATTGATGGTCCCGCAGCATATGATGTTCTCAAGAACTTTGAAGAACGCTGGCTAAAGGCTTCTAAACCTCGTGGATTTAACAAATTAAAAGCATCATATGATGATACGTTACTCAAAATCGAAAGAATTCCTGATTTTGTTAAGATGGGAGAGATGCCTTCGTCTACTATCAATGATCCAGAGGATTGGCATGTTCAGGTAAGTTGGGTTCAATCAGTTACATATTCTCTTTTCTTTTCCCTGACATTGGGGTTAAGTGACTATTTTCTAACTACGCAGGTTTTTCGCTCGATCGATTCCAGCTCCGTCAAAGGATTTCCTGAGGACGCTAAAGATGCTATGCGCATGGTAAGGATATCGTTAGATTTTAGCTGCATTCCTCCATATTTTGATGCATTATTTGTATGTCAGATGAACTGGAATTGAATTAAAAACAAATACGAGTCAACTTTTTACTATATATAGGAACTTTTCCATTTAATGCTGGTTAAATATGGTAGAACTTTAAAAAAGAATGAATTTAACAAATTTCGTAGGGTGCTACTAAAAAGATTCGTAAACAAATAACTGAACAATTATTTTCGATTCTTTACTTTTTTCTTGTCTTCCTAAACTGTTGGTATGATGGTTGATATACTCGGATATCTACTTATCTTGTAACAGAACCTCTTATGCGGGAAGAATATACTTATAGACATGAGCATACATACAGCATATGTAAATGCGATAAGGTCTGCTCATCAGTTCATCTATATAGAGAACCAGTACTTTCTTGGATCATCGTATAACTGGGATGCTCACAAAGATTTAGGTAAGGATTTTTAACCTATTGCATAGAAACTCCTCAAGAGCCATTGGGTGTGTCCTTTATTACTGAACTTGCTAGTGCTGAATTCACTTCTTTTACTTTCAAGATTATTATTTCTAGATTTTTTGTGTGCTCAGAAGGAAAATTACATTTCATGAGTTAGTGTAACATAAAAAGTTATTATAGCAATCGGGAAAAGTGTTTGAAAGACTGTTATTCGTTTCAGGTGCCAATAATTTGATTCCGATGGAAATCGCTCTTAAAATTGCCAGCAAAATCAGAGCACACGAGAGGTTTTGTGCCTATATTGTTATCCCAATGTGGCCTGAGGGTATTCCAACAAGCAATCCGATACAGAGGATACTATATTGGCAGGTATGCTATGTACACACTTTAATTGGCCAAAAACAATTTACATCTTTAGACTATAGCTATAATCAACGAATATTCGTTTTTGACTGTTCCATCTTAGGTTCAGTTAAAGTCAGATTTATGTTGGATGTCAATTTGGTTCATTGTACAATATCCTACTGTTTAATGTCACCCGGGCTTTATTAACTTTTGGTGTTCAGAACCAACCTTTCAATCCGTTACATTAATCTTATAGTTAAATCAAAATTTTATTTTTTTCGACTCAAAGTCTGCGTAGTGGTGAGATAAGAAGCCAACAATCCAGGGGACGCTTGTAATTGTTGCTCTGCAAATTGAAATATTGAGAGGGTACAGATTTTTCTTGCTTCTAATGTGCTTTTGAATTGGTACAGCATAAAACAATGCAAATGATGTATGAGACAATCTACAATGCTTTGGTAGAAGTTGGGCTTGAGAACCGATATGAACCACAAGACTACTTGAATTTCTTTTGCCTTGGCAATCGCGATGCGTTCGACGGAACAGTTAGTACAAATGTTCAAAATTCTGATGCAGCAAAGACAACTCCTCAGGTATCTCTTCTCTTTTTTGTATCTTCAGTTTCAGCTTCTACTTCTCCAACTCATTAAAATAACGCTAATAATGATTAATGTTGCTAATCCAGGCACCTTCCACCAAGAACCGACGATTTATGATATATGTTCATTCTAAAGGTATGATTACGGATGATGAGTATGTCATAATAGGTTCTGCAAATATCAATCAGCGGTCACTCGAAGGTACAAGAGACACTGAAATAGCAATGGGAGGATATCAACCCTACCATACACGAGCAAGAAAGCATTCTACACCGCGAGGACAGGTATATAACTTCACACCATGGTAAATTCAGATTATTTTCATAATCGATTAATTTAGTTTTAAAAATAATTATCTTTCATAAATTAGTATCTGTTATATATATACCCACTAAGAAAAATTAGATTTTTGAAACGGCTGTGCAACAAAAGTAAACAAACTTCTAATCTGTAAATCTGCTTAGATGAAACACTGACTAGTTGTTACTTGAGCGCAGATCCACGGATACAGAATGTCATTATGGGCAGAACACATGGGAGGTGTAGAAGAATGTTTTAATAATCCAGAAAGCATAGAATGCGTGAGACGGGTAAGACACCTGAGTGAGCTAAACTGGAAACAGTACGCGGCTGAAGAAGCAACTGATATGAAAGGTCATCTTTTGAAATACCCAGTTCAAGTTGATAAAATGGGCAAATTGAAGGCTCTTCCTGGGTGTGAAACATTTCCGGATGTTGGTGGAAACATACTAGGCTCTTTTCTTGCCATTCAAGAAAACCTTACTATTTGAGAAACAAACTTACAGTGTTTGGCGAGTCATGTTTTGTCTTGTGATAGTAAAATTTGTAAAGATAGTAGCAAAATTTGTGAAAGCAGTCCTTGTATGTAAAAACAATATGTTAAATAGAAAAGGCGAGTACAATTTTATTTGATAAATTCATCATACACTAATGGAGACCGCATTCAAAGAAAGAAACTTCGTGAAAATGCCTAAGACTCCTAGAAAAGGAGAGCGGATGAAGCCTCTAGATCAGCACTCCTAGTTCGGATATTTTTACACAACTACAATTCACGGGCTTCCACCTCTACTTGCCCAAGCATCATGTCATTCAAAGCTTTCACAAACTTTTGAGCTTCCTCCAGCTATGGTTGGTTGGCCTCACTTTCCATTTTCACCTCGTCAAACTTATGCATGATTCTCTATTTCGTTCTTCAAACCGTCTGTTCTGTTTTCTTGTTTGTCAAACAATAAGGCCTTCCTACTGGTGAGAAAACTATTGTTGCTATCTGAGCTCCACATAAGATTGCGAGCTCGTCGGGACAAACGGTCATTTCTATCTTCGGACCACCATCAACCACGGAGTTATGATTTGAGTATTCTTGCCCGAGTCAATTTATAATCAGAATACAGTTTTATTTTCATTTGGTTCCAGGGTATAAATATTCATTGAAATTGAATAATTTTTTTTTTCCAACTTGAGGCTTCTGCTTTAATCGATGATGAATTTGGGGTGAAAAATGATTATGAATTGCAGGTGGAAGAAGTTTTTGAAGAAGACATGTCGGATGTGGATACAACGTGGTATGAATTGCATAATGAAGGGCTGATAGATATATTTTATGACTTCCCAATTCCACTCTCTATGTAACTTTTTTTCCAAAACTTAGTCAAGCAATATCGAGGTTATTCATCCATTCATCTTGCTTTCTCCTTTCTAATTTCAATCATCTACAATAGCTTTGGATCATATGAAAGAATGAACAACTCCTTTTTGGGTATCAGGTAACCGAATATGTTGATTTTGATTCTAGTTTTTTTAAAATTAAAGGTTTTTTCTAAATGAATAGGATGTTTCTTTTTTTCTAATATGTGTCTTCTTCTTTTAATTTTGTAGACATTTCAAGTAGCATTGATTTGCACGGAAGACCAAAATAGCTTTGGGTTGGGTTGGGTTAGTTGTCTTGCTTTTACTTAGAACTATCAAAGAAATCTTTTAAGCTTCTAATCTTAAATAATCCATATCTAAGCTTTCGAGCAAAGTAATTTTCCTTAGCTGAGATGGTTATTGGTTTAGGTTGAAATCTAGTCATATTCTTGTTTTTAGAGCTTGTTTAGCTAACCAATCAGCTGCCAAATTTTGTATCTAAAAAAGTGTTGTTTTGTCGAGCCGTTAGAAATTAGCTGTCTACATAACCAATTAGAGGATACATGAACCATGAGGTTTTCCTTTTTTCCTAGCATTTCAATTAGCTTGGTAGAAAAAACTTCAATATCCAGTTGATATAGTTTCATTTCCCTACAAATTAGAAGTTCATCTAGAATAGCCATACATTCTGTTAGGGTAAGATATTTGTTTTCCATAAATTTGGCGAAAAAATAGTATAATGTTCATAGAGTTATCTCGTAGAATCCCACCACCAGCTGGTTTTCTTAGAAAACTATAAGCCTCATATGTGTTTAGTTTTATGGTATTTTCATTAGGCTTACGCCATTTGATTCAAGTAAAATTTCTAGGAGTTTTTTAACATCCCAAATTAGGAGAAAAGTTAAGATCTCCCTTCCAATAGGATCTTTTAAAGAGGCCAGCTCGATCAAGTCTATATATTATGTTGTATATGTGATCTAGAACTAATTTTGTACTAATATTTTTTTTGTCTTGATGCTTGCTTTATTTCTAGAAAACTAGATTGCCCAACATATAAATGGAGGTAATATGGTCCTGGTATGGATTTCATTGTCTATTGACCAAAACTCGGTTCTAATAAGGTGATAAAAATTCATGTTTTTTGATATACAAAGACCAAATATTCAAAAATTCTTCCAAACATTTCATGCCAAATTACACTCAACAAACAAGTGTAAATAGATTCCATTTCATTGCAGAATTGACAATTTGATTCCAGTGGGAGATGCTTATTCTGTAAGAAAAAAGTTTTTTTGGGTATTGTATTGTTCCATATTATCTTAAATAAGTTTGATTTATTTCAATGCTCTCTGATAACATTCCAGACTTTCTTAGTACTGAATTCTCCTAATAGAAGATAAAGTCCATCTGATTTAGTCTTCTTCATTTGAATTTAATGTAAGTATTTTGACCTTTTCGATATCATAAGGGAGGATTGAAAATCTAAGCTTATCAATATCTCAAGCACTAACAATCTAGAAGTCCTTGACCTTTTCTTCAAGTATGAGACTAGAGAAAGGTATGAAAATATGTTTATCATTCCATTTCTCCAACCATAAATCAATCATACATCTGCCTAATTTCCAGAATATATAATCTCTCATTTATCTCCAATTCTCAATAGTTTTCTCCAAATGCTAGAGCTTTTGATATTTGGTCTTGCAAATGATGAGTGTTTTTACAAAAAAGAGAGACCATATAATTAGCTTAAAGAGAGGAGTTTCTCCTGAATTTAAACCATATATTACAAGAGAATGTTTCCAACATATCTTCTATTTTTCTAATATTCAAACGATCCTCATTATAAGATTTACATAAGTTGTTCTAATTAGATAAGATTATTGTATGCTTTGCTTCAGTAGTATCCCACAGAAACCTGTTACACATTTTCTCAATTCTAGTGATCCATATTTTAGGTAATATGAAACTTTGCATTTGGTAAATAGGGATGTCATTTAGGACAGATTGAATTAGAATGAGCATTCCTCGAAATGAGAGAAACTTCCCATCATATTCTTGAATTCTTAATTTAATTTTAGTCACAAGGTCATCAAAGAGGAAATTCCATTCCCATTTTTGAATTCTTGATCTAATCTTAGTCACAAGGTTATCAAAATGTCTAAATTTATGTCTTGTATGAATTTGTATTCCAAGGTATTTGAAAGGAAGTGTACCATGATTAAAACTAATTTAGTTTTTAATAATATTTATCCTTTCTTGAGTCATATTTGAGGAGATAACAAATATATTTTTATCTTTGCTTAACATCTGACCATGCATGTATTCACAACATTTAAGAACCTCACTTGTCTTCTTAAAATTTGAAGATAATTCATTCTCTGAGATGATGAAATCATCAACAAATGGAAGGCAATGAATTACTGTTTGGCTGCTTGTTTATATCGCATGCCTTTGTTATTATTATATAGCTTCTTCAATCTATTTATTAGGTATTCTTTTGAAATTATGAATAGACTAAAAGATAAATGATCTCACCATTTAGTAGATTTAAAGATTCATTTTAACTCACTATTCATAATAATAATAGAAAACTAAACATTATTAATAGAACTTCTAATCTAGTCTATCCATTTATGATCAAAACTAAAGGCTTTTATAATGTTTATAACAATAAAAAGATAATCTATTTGAAGAGTTTTAAGAATGTTCACAGGTGATTTTGTGTTACGAAGATCTCTTAGTGCCAAAATAGATTTAAGTACTTAGCTTAAGAACCTTTTAGAGAGAGAAAGTAAGAATCAACTTAAGTAGAGAGAGAAAATGGTATTATATTCATCTCGAGATCTGTGAAGCGTGTGTAGTCCTTTTATAGTACAATTGCGGGTCCTACACGCTTTAATTTCTATTTATTACATCTTCGGTCCCTATATCTTTTCATCTTCTCATAATGGCTACTTCTTTAGTAGTCTATACAATTTTTCCCTTAATACAATTTCTTCTTTACAATTTTCTCCTAACATACTTCTTCTCTGCAATTTGCTCCTTTACAGACTTCTTCTTTGAAATTCTCCCCCTAACAAACTTATTCTTTGCAATTTTACCATGTCTTTTATTCTCCCTCATCACTATTAATACATTAGACATATCTATCTTGAGTATCATGATTACTCCTCTATATTTTTATTGAGATCATGAGTTAATTCTTCAGTTAATAGGATGTTCTCACCTATATTTATGCCCTTAAAAAATCCACATTGTTCCATAGATATGACCTTTGGAAGTATAGTTGACATTCTTTCATTCAAGACTTTAGATAGTTCTCTGTTGAAAATAGTACGTAAACTAATTGGTCTATATTCGCTTGAGGTTTTTGGGGATTCTATCGTAGGCACAAGACCAATGGTAGTAGCAAAGACCCTTGATGCACCTGATGTCCTTGAAGCAAGGCTTTGTTTGATGCACAAAGGTCATAGGTATAATTGGCCAACAATATTGAAAGTATTTAGCATTATACCCATCAACACCAGTTGTTTGATTGATATTCAATGTTTTTACAACATTGTAAATTAACTCCTCTGAAGGTAACTTTAAAATATTTTTATTATCTTGCTATGTTACTAGTTTAGGAATTAAATCTTGAATTTCTTCGAATTATATTTGGTTTGGTTGTTCAAATAGTAGCTTTTTAAAATGATACTTAGCTGATTTCCTTAAATCACTTAAATCACTAATCCAATAACCACCACCCATAATGCCACGAATTATGTTTCTTTTCCTTTTTTCACATAGTTATAAAAATATCTTATGTTTCTATCTACGTCCGTCATATAGTTAACCCCATACTTTTGTTCCCATTACATTTCCTCTATAACTATCGGTTGAAAATGTAGAGTTTGTGCCTTTAAAGGTTTTATTTTATCTGTTGTTTGGCTAGCTTCAAAATAGTTCTCTAAGTGTTTAATGTCCACTTCCGACTGAGCAATTGCATTAAATATGTTCCCGAAGGTTTCCAGATTCCACCTATTTAATCTTAACTTGAGTATTTCTAACTTGCTCCGCAAACACTATAGAGGGACCTAACATATCTTCCTTCTAACTTTCTTCTACAAGTTTTAGAAAATCAGTATGCAAGGTCCACATCTTGTGGAACTTGAAAATATATTTAATTTGGTTTTTATCAACTAAAATAGATTTACATAAAGGTGAAATGTTTGAAACCAGCTCTTGCTAAATATCTGACCTTTGTAGTTTCAAAACGACCCATCCAATTGTATTTATATAACACTCTATTTAATCTTTTTCATTTACTATTATTTGTCAAAGTAGTTTTTGATATAGAGAATCATGCATCCTCTAAGTGACATCTACGTACAGAATTATTAAAATCAACCATGCTTCTCAAGCATAATGTGGAGTCAGCTAACTGTTCTTGTGTGTTTAAAATAACACTAAAATATCCCATAACAATCCACACCATCGTATGATCTGCAGCTTCTCATAAGCCATCCCAAAGTTCAATTCTTTGCTATCTTACCTTTTTCATAAACAACCATGACCTTAAAATATTTATCTACAGATGTGTGAAAGACTTTTAGATGTAGGAATTACTCATGGTGGATAAAAATTTCAACCTTGAAATCCTTATTCCAAAATATCTACATCTTATTACTTGTATTGACAACACGTGAATGAAACCCAAGTTTTCTAGTAACCATATCTAACTTAACAATTGATATCATAGGCTTTTGAATAGCAACGCAATTAATATTTTTAGCCCTTTTTTAAATTTCAGAATTTTCTAATAGTCATTTTATTTTCGAATCCCCTCATATTTCAATTAAGAATTTTAAGTGTCATTTGGAAATTTTTAGGGAATGACCATATTGACCCTTATAGTCTCATGCCTTTCTAGAAACTAGAAACTTTCTAGGATTATTTTAGTTTTCTTCAATCTTTTACATATTGGTGTGGAAAATAATCGCCTGAGGGTAGGCTAGTAATTTTAAGTGGAGTTTCAAGGTGGTGTAAGGGTGTTTAACGGTGGTGTAAGGGTGTTTAACGGTGGAGAGATAATTAAGCAGCTTGGTAGCAGTTAGTTCTTCTTACCCATAGTTAATGCTGGTGGTTGGGTATTTATAGTGTGATGTTTGGGCCCTTATGGGCTTTCGGGTCATGTTTAAAGACCCATGAGTTCTAAGCAGGAGGGAAGGTAGCTTAGTCAAGAAGTGTTTAGGTTTTTTAGTACTTTAGTTATAGTTCGAACAACCTTAAGTTTACAGTGTTCAAAGTGATCTGTCCGGTCCGAATGATCTGTCCGATTTATGTGCTTGTAGCCTGTCCGGTATTCGGAGAGGCTTAGGTTGATTTGCCCTTCCGGGGAGCATACTGAATTTGGACTCATCAGGAGCCCCTTTTTTAGGTGTTTGAACAAGTGTCCTTGTCAAAGAACTGAAAAATAGTCCGATTGCATGAAGTGGTTCTTAATCCGGACAGAGTTGTGGGTATACTCGGACAGATTAAACGTTACGAATTCCAAACGGTTTTTGCCAGAGTTAGTGGGACACGTGTCGCATTCTGATTGGCCACTCCAGCCGTTTTTTCACCTCGAATTTCGCACCATCTTCTTTTACAAGTAACCTCTTTAATTGCCAATAATGACATCAGCGCCGTCTTTTAATCATTACCCAACTTTTCGGATTCTCCTAGGAATCAACTCCTTTTTCTTCAAATCTACTATAAATTCACATTCATTTTTCACTGTTTTACTATCTCTCTCAAATCTTACTCTGCAATTTTACTCAGAGCTTTCTCTCTCTAGAACAAAAATTCCCTTGGCTGTTTTATGTTTACAGCAAGAACTGCATTGATCAAAGGCGGTTGGCTCAACCTTTCGGAGTTAGAAAAAGCACAAAGGGTCGAGAAGGAAAAGCGAATAGCAGTAGGGCTACCATCGTCACCTGTTGAGAAACCAGCCTCCTCTGTTGCAGAATCTGATAGAGGCTCATCCTCTTCCAAAGGTACCAAGCCCAAAAAGCTTTTTCAATCCACCCTTTCTCCCATAGTATCTGGATCCTCAGTTTAGGAGTCAAGACCTGCTGTTGAACCAGGAGTCACCGTTACAAGCGTTAGGAAAAAATCATCTTTTATTGCCATGGGGTCTGACTCTGACCACTCTCCGGAGAAATTAGTCATCAAGAGGCCAAGCCGGTTAGTCAAGGGGCTAACTTCTAAAAATACTCCCTCAAAATCGGGGGCAAAGAATAGTGACTCTGGGTCTGGAGTGCCCTTTAGAGCTCCCCGGGAGAGACTTTTTGTTCCGGAGGCCAGTAGCCCGGCACCCCCCAGAGAATCTTCTGTCTCAGAAACTCAACTCGAGGTGAGAAGTCAGATGAATACGGGCAGGCAACAGTCCGGAGAGCAGGCTATGCCAAGCATCAATCCTCCCCGAACCACTTCCACAGAAGTCCCTCCAACAATTATGGAGGAGAGAATGGAGGACTCTATTGAAGAGGTCCCCTTTGAGTCCGAGTCCTCCGGACAGGCTGATATCACTGCTGCTGCTGCCAAAAAGGGCAAAGAGAATTTGTACCTAAGGCACCCGGACCTGCCGGAGTGCCTTGAGGGGAGAGTGGGGCCGTGCTTCCACAAGGTCGAGTTTAAGTACCTCTTGGCCTTGCATAAGACCAAGTATGCATTCATCCATACCTCTGATCTGGGTAGAATGCGCACCAAATGGGGGATCCCTGAAAACGTGAAGATAAGGATCCCCATTGACCCGGAGACCCCAATGGATTGTAAACGAAACGAGATAGTCTTCTTTACGAAGCTATTTAACTGGGGGCTCAGGTTCCCATTAGACCCGGAGATTGTGCGCTACTTCCACCTGGTCAAGCTCTGCCCAACACAGCTAAGCCCCAATGGTTGGTTCACCTTAATGTCATGTATTATGGCGTCTAGGTTATCAGGGATCCCTCTTCCTATGGAAGAGTTCGCTACAGTGGCCAACCTGTGCAAGCATCATCAGTTCCCCTTCTACCATTTCAACATGGGGAACGATCTCAAGGCTGTTGATGATCTCCTGGAATCGGAGAGTAAGTGGAGAAGCCAATTCCTGTTCGTTAGTGGTGCCTGGGAAAACGGCAGGAAAATCAAGGCCGGAGAGAACCCAAGCCTCCTTAGGAGTAGGTGGAGGAGTGACCGTAAGTTTCTCAACTTGAGTCTCTGTCCGTTTTTTTTTTAAATTAAGTTTTTATTAACCAATTTCTCTTCTGTTCTATCAGAGCTGCCAAAGGAGTTCAGGGACTACCTGAAGGCCGGACAGACTACCTGTGGCAAAATCAATGCTTGGGCCGCAGAGAATTGGGAGAATCGATTCCATAAGGCCTTCACTCCCGGGAATCTAGCGAGGTCTCACCTGTGGAACACCACAGGCCGAAGAGACCTAACTTGGGATGAGTTCACCACCCAGCCTGATGAAGACATCGTGCTGAGAAGGTCCCACGAGCTGGATGGGACACTCTACCTGCCTGCCCGGGCCAAAGCCCCAAGCAAAATGAAGGGCAGAAGAAAAGGCAAGAAGGTGGCAGGTGATGCTGAGAAGGACGCCCCAATAGAGCCAGAGGGGCCAGCCCAAGTTCAAATTGATGCAACCCTCTTGCAGGTGATGGAGCAGGAGACCGAGAGGCATGAAGTAGACCTTCCAAAACCTCCAAGGGCTCCCAAGAGGACTCGCAAACAAGCCAGTGAAAGCGCTGACCGGGTAGTTAAGAAGAAAAAGACTTCACAAGGGGATGAGCTCGCTCTCCGGGATCCGGAGCCCTCTTTCCCCACTGGCCCTTCAGACCCAACGCTGGCTGAAGAGATCCCCAGAGAGTTTCACACTGACGAAGTCGAGGGAGGAGAGCTCAACTTGGATGAAGTGGACATCACCGGTCTGGGCGGGCTTGGTGAATATTTCCTTGGCCTGCCCAGAGACGAGTTCGCAGGGCCTTACATCCCTCCGAGCAGCTCCAATACGGTCAACTTTAATGGTAAGACTTTTATGGTTTCTAGTGAGAGGGACCCTATAGCCCATTCCCTGCTTAGTAATGTGCAGCCAGTTCTTACACTGGAAAGACAAGTCCGGAGCCAAGCAGACACCATCAAAGACCTTAAGTCTGAGAAGGATAAGCTGTCCGAAGACCTCCGCATTGCTACTACCAATGCCGATTTACTTAAGGAAGCACACGAGGAGCTGAAGAAGAGTCATGATGAGAGCAACACAAAAGTTGCCACTCTAGAGCAGACCATAAAAGATCTCCAGGAGAAGTTGTCTGGTATGGAGAAAGATCTCACGGTCTCACGGGGAGAGACCACTGCAAAGGAGAAGCTCATCACCAACCTGACCACTGACAAGATCGCTTTGGAAAATGCAGTGACTCAGGCTGCTGAAGAGAAGGCTGCTTTGGTAAGGGACCAAGAGGCCACAATCAAGGCCAAGATCAACGCCTATGCCAGGGAGATGACACAAAGCGAAGAGCTAATGATTCAAAGGGTGAAGTCTGATATGGTTCTCTTCTTTCATGAAAAATTCCCGAAGAGGAGACTGGGGGACTTATGGCTCTATGTGGATGATGATGACCTTCCATATTATACTATGGTTGATGAGGGATATTCCGGTGAGTCCTCTTCTAATAATGAAGAGAAAACCGGAGAGAGCCCAGGTGAAGAGGAGAATGATCCCAAGGGCAAAAAAGTGGTCGAAGGGGGGAGCGACATCAAAGTCAAGAAAGTAGATGAGGGTGAGCCATCTTCAAAGGCTCAAGCTTAATTTATTGTGTACTTTACTTATCCTTTACTCAAACTAAAGTCCTTGGAAGGCTAAGGCACTTATTTTTGTTGTGGTGTCCGGTATTATTCGGACATATTTTTTGTACTGTGCCCAAACTTGTTTAAAAAGTCCTTGGAAGGCCAAGGCAATTTTAAGTTGTTGAATGAATGTTTCTATCTTGCTCAACCATCATCTTCTTTCATTATTTGTTTTAGTTTAGATAGCTGGACTTTAAGTAGCTTTGAGTTATTGCATTGTGAGAGTGTTAAGATTCTCCGGCTAGAGTTTAAATAGCCCTTAGACCTTTTAGTCCGGGTAATATGACAAGAGATAAAATTTTGAAAATACTTAGAGAATTTTGAAGAAGGCACCAAATTTCATTGAAAGCTCTCCGTGCCACCGAAGAGGGGAAGGTATGCCCCCAAATATTTACATGGATGTTTAAACAAGTAAATATTTACACAAGTGTTATTCCAAGTACATTCGAAGGTGTTCAATATTCCAAGGGTGAGTTAAAACCCTGTCATCTTTGTCTTCCAACCAATAAGTCCCAAGCTTGATTCTTTCAACCACAGTATAGGGACCCTCCCAGGTTGGGGCCAACTTTCCGAAGAGCTTTTCCTTAGTATGCAAGAAGACATTCCTTAATACTTTATCCCCTGGTTGGAAATCTCTTCTTTTAACCTTAGAAGCAAACCTGCTTCTCATCAAGCCCTGATAGTGTGCCACTCTAAGATGAGCTTTAACCCGTCTTTCTTCTATCAAATCAAGTTGATTTCTAATTGCCATTTCATTAGCGTGTCCGGAGAAGTTGTGAATACGAAAGGAAGGGAGTGTTTTCTCTATGGGAGCTACTGCATCCATTCCATAGACCAAGGCAAAGGGAGATTCTTGTGTTGCAGCCCCAGGTGTTGTCCGGTAGGCCCACAAGACCTCTTGTAGATAACTAGGCCACTTCCCAGCAGCCCCTTCTAGATTCTTCCTTAACCCGGACAATATAGTTCTGTTAGCCACTTCAACCTGCCCATTGGCTTGTGGGTGGAAAGGTGAAGAAAAGCAGTGCTGTATACCCCTTGAGGCACAGAATCTTTCCATTTCTCTATTGTAAAACTGTGGCCCATTGTCTGTTGTTATCTTCTGTGGGACACCAAATCTGCAACATATGTTGGACAGAATGAATTTTATGACAGCTTTCGATGTTGTCCCTGCCAGGGGAGCTGCTTCTATCCACTTTGAGAAGGAGTCAATAGCCACAATTATAGTCTTACGCCCTCCGGACGCCACAGGGAGAGGCCCAACCAAGTCCAATCCCCATCAAGCAAAAGGGATGGGCTCAGAAGTTGACTCCAAGGGAATGGCTGGTACATGAATTTCATTGATGTACCTCTGCCATGGGTCACACCTCCTTACCAGTTCCTTAGCATCTTTCATGATTGATGGCCAATAGTATCCGGAGAGTAACACTCTTCTTGTTAAAGCTCTGAATCCACAATGGGCTGATCCCTCACCATCATGCAATTCGGAGAGGACCATTTGTGACTCATTATCCCCTAAACAGCGTAGGAGAGGTTTACTATAGGATTGTTTGTACAACACTTCTCTCAACATGATGAAACCACGAGCCTTGTGTTTCAATGTTCTGGCTTGTGACTTATCTGAGGGCATAATACCATCGGACAGATATTGTATGAGAGGAGATCTCCAGTCTTGAGGCCGGCTCACTTGTATTTCAAAAATCTCCTCTTTTCCACCCTCACTGAGTTGAATAGAAGGGCTTTCAAGCACATGGATCCATGGGTAGGACTCCGTATATGCTATTGTTGCCAATGAGTCTGCTAGCTCATTTTCTGCCCGGGGAATATGCTCATAGACAACAGCTTTAAACTTTAACGCTTCATTTTTGAGGAGGAGTAAATATTTTACCAACTGCTCCTTTCTAGCCTCAGATTGGCCTAAGGCATGGTGGACAAGTAACTAGGAGTCACTCAGAAGCTTGACCCTTTTAGCCCCACAGATGTGGGCCAATTTCAACCCAGCTATAGCTGCTTTGTATTCGGACTCGTTATTAGACGCACTGAAAGCAAAACAAATAGCTTGGTACATGCTGTCCCCATATGGGGAAGTGAAACATATTCCCGCCCCACATCCCATGGTGCTAGACCCTCCGTCTGTTCGGACAATCCACACTTTCTTGTCTTTTGAATCAGTAGGTTGCTCTGAATCCCTATCGGAGTGGAATTCAACCAGAAAATCAGCCACAGTTTGGGCTTTTACTGCTGTTCAGGGGGCAAAGTCTATGTCGAAGTCCCCCAACTCCACTGACCACTTCGTCATTCTGCTTGAAATGTCTGCTTTTTTAAGGACATTCTTTAAAGGGAAAGATGTCCGGACGACGATAGGATGAGCCTGGAAGTAAGGCCTCATTTTTCTTGCAGCTATCACCAGAGCTAATGCCAGTTTTTCGAGTTTCAAGTAACGCCTCTCAGCATCAATCAAGCTTTTGTTGATGTAGTACACTGGGTAGGGACAACCATCGACCTCTCTTACCAACACAGCACTGATGGCACAACTTGAAACGGCCAGATACACAATTAGAGTCTCCCCGTCAACTGGTTTGAACAAAGTTTTAGGAGAGGAGAGATGTTTCTTGATTTCATTGAATGCCTCACCACACTGCGGGGTCCATTCGAACCCTTTTGCACCCTTCAAAGTTTGAAAGAATGGAGCACACCTGTCCGAAGACCTGGAGATGAATCTGTTCAAGGCAGCTAATCTCCCCGTCAATTGTTGTACTTCTTTAATGTTTCGAGGGGGCTCCATCTGGAATAAGGCATTGAGTTGGTCCGGGTCGGGCTGTATTCCATGCTCACTTATGATATACCCTAAGAACTTCCCAGACCGCACTCCGAACACACACTTTTCAGGGTTTAGTTTTAAATTCACTTTTGCCAAGTTGGCAAAAGTTTCTTGGAGATCGGATAAGTGCAACTCCTCAGCCACGCTTTTCACCATCATATCGTCAATGTAAACCTCCATATTTCTTCCAATTTGATCAGCAAATGCCTTGTTGACTAACCTTTGATAAGTAGCCCCAGCATTTTTCAAGCCAAAAGGCATCACCTTGTAGCAATGTAGACCCCTATCAGTGACAAACGTGGTATGTTCTTGATCTTTTGGATCTACTTGGATCTGATTGTACCCGGAGAAGGCATCCATGAAGGAGAGCAGTTTGTTCCCAGAAGTAGAGTCTACTAGCTGATCTATCCGGGGAACCGGATACAAATCTTTTGGGCAAGCTCTATTAAGATCTGTGAAGTCAATGCACATGCGCCACTTTCTATTTTTCTTCTTTACCAGGATAAGATTTGCAGTCCACAAAGGATATTGAGATTCTTTAATATGCCCCATCTTTGTGAGTCTGTCAACCTCTTGTACTATGACATCAGCCTTTTCTTTCGAGAAAGCTCTTCTCTTTTGAACCACTGGTGCCACATCTCTTCGGACAGATAGGTGATGGGATATCACCTCTGATGGAACTCCAGTAACATCAGCATTGCACCAAGCAAAAACGTGCTGATGGTCTTTCAAAAATTTCAACATCTCTTGTTTCAATATTGGTGGCATCTTGGACCCTATCTTGACACTTTTACCTTCTGCCAAACAGTGTGTTTCAACCTCTTCAATTGGGATCAACACTCCGGGGGTCTCCCTGGGGTCATCAATCTCACCCTCACCCCCAGAAAGGCCCTCAAACTGCTATTGATCATTTATTCGGACTGCCCCCAGCGTTCGTGGAGCCAAGGCAGTGGCATAGCATTCTCTTGCAACCTTTTGGCTGCTCCGGACAACCCCAACATGTACCTGAACAACATACTTTAAACACTGATAGACTGTTGAAGCCACTGCATGCATCCTAGAGATCCAAGATCTCCCTAGAATAGCATTATAGCAAGTGGGACAATCCACCACGATGAAGAGTATTCTAACCATTTTCTTGAAAGGTCCCCTGCCCAATAACACTTCTTCTTCAAACTCCCCGATCACATCGGCTGAGCTGCCCGTGAAACCCACGATCGAGCTGTCTGACTTCTGAATCACAGTTGGATTTTTCATTTTCTTGTAAGTGGTTAGGAAAAGGATATTGGCAGAGCTTCCAGTATCCACCAGAATTCGCCTTATCTCATTGCCCCCTATAGATGCTCCTATGACAACAACATCCTCATGAGGGCCATGAATATCTCTCAAATCATCCTCATCGAAGACTATGAATGGGAATGAGTTTGGTGATTGATAAGATGTCATGCCTCCTTCTAGCTGGGAGGCTAAATTATGAACATGCCTCTTTCTTGAAGAAGCAGTAGGAGCAGTCATTGTGTCCCCTCCGAAAATCGTCAGTGACTCGAAGAATTTAACGAGCCCGGAGACCGTCCTAGAACACTCCTCTATAGCACCCACCCTATTTCATGTTGGATCAGGATCCAAGTATTCAGATTCCACATCAAACCTTTCAACTATTACCATGGCCCCCTCCGGGGCAGCATTACTTGGACCAACCCGGTGAGTGTTGTCAGGCCTGTTGCCTCCTCTTCTTTTAACGTATGCACCCAACTTTCCCCTTTCAATCAAGTTTTGAACCTCTTGTTTCAACACTATGCAATCATCAGTGGTATGGCCAATATCATTGTGGTATTGGCAAAATGAGTTGTTACGATGCTCTCTAGGAGACTGCAAGGTTGCCGGTCTCCAGTAGTGTACCTCATCTTTTGTTTTATCGAAAAATGGTGGCCACACTTTCTTTAAGTTCTGCGAACCACTCCGGTTGGACCCATGGCCCTCTTTTGTTTCTGGATTGTTGACTTTGAGCAGGAGCAGCTGGCTGAGACTGAGCTTTTGCCCTACCATGCCCCTGTCCGGTTTCTCTGGCTTTGTTCCCGGACTGGTTTTGATTTGGAGTTGGTGCCACCGGGGTGGATCTCACCTGTCTGTGCACCCTGGTTTTCTTTGTTTCATCAACGTTTATTTGCTTGCCAACCTGATTTAGCAATCCCCCCCCAGGTCATGGCCTTCTTTCTGGTCACCAAATCAGCCAGGTTGCCTGGGTTCAAACCTTGTCTTAGGGATGCTATTGCCACCTGTTCGAAGCAATCAGCCAACCCATTCTTTGTGTTCACAAAACGACTTATGTACTCCTTCAATGACTCATTTGGCTCCTAGGCACAATGGATTATTGTGTCTCCATTGCCCTTCAGCTCCTTACTCCCCACAAACTGCCTTCGAAAGGCTACCCAAAACGTATCAAAATCTTTAATACAACCCTGAGGCAGGCTGTTGTACCATTTCAGAGCACTCCCCGTAAAGGATTGGGAGAATGCCCTACAGAGTAGTTTATCATCATTATCAAAGTTCATCATGAAGTTCTTGAATTGCTCCAGATGATTGTCCGGATCAGTACTGTCATCGTACTTCTCCATCTTAGTACTGTCAAACCTCTTGGGGAGGTTTCCGGACAGGATTTTAGAAGACAGTGGAGACTGCCTCCAATTCCTTCCATGACTGAACACGGTATCCTCATTAGGAGTTGCAAAGATACCTGGCTCATCGTGGAAAGCAAAGGGATCCATCAGCATCTTGTCCGTATACCTCCGGTGGTGAGATGACCCCTTTCCAACATGCCTTTTCATTCTTCCATGGTGATCTCTTTTTCTTGAATATTTCTTAACCTTCTTTTGCTTTTTCTTGGTTCGACCCTCATCACTGCTAGAGGACAAGGATTTTTCATTTCCCTCACTGTCCGAAGAGCTGCCCGAAGATTCTGAACTTGAGTAAGAGCTCTCCACAGGCTTGGACCGGTGAGACTTTTTAGAACTAGCATGTGTCTTTTTGGTACTCACATGAGTTTTCGAAGCCTCGGGCTCTCTAGGGTTGTCGGTGTGATGAACAACCGATGCCTTGGATTTTTCTTTCACGCCCATTTTGGCCTTTTCAGCCCTCAGAGCTTCTATTTCAAGCTTTAACCTGTCGCGCTCTTGGACAGTATACTCATCGTTTTCTTCCACCACTTCGAGCAAAGCTGGTGGAAGCTCTGGATTGTCCGGATTCATACGGACAGAATTTCTTGGCAGGTTTTGAATGCTTGATTCAGGCACCTCTCTCCTCCCACTGTGGTCGCCAATTTGGTGTGGAAAATAATCACCTGAGGGTAGGCTAGTAATTTTAAGTGGAGTTTCAAGGTGGTGTAAGGGTGTTTAACTGTGGTGTAAGGGTGTTTAACGGTGGTGTAAGGGTGTTTAACGGTGGAGAGATAATTAAGCAGCTTGGTAGCAGTTAATTCTTCTTACCCATAGTTAATGCTGGTGGTTGGGTATTTATAGTGTGATGTTTGGGCCCTTATGGGCTTTCGGGTCATGTTTAATGGACCCGGGTCATGTTTAAAGACCCATGAGTTCTAAGCAGGAGGGAAGGTAGCTTAGTCAAGAAGTGTTTAGGATTTTTAGTACTTTAGTCATAGTTCGAACAACCTTAAGTTTACAGTGTTCAAAGTGATCTATCCGGTCCGAATGATCTGTCCGATTTATGTGCTTGTAGCCTGTCCGGTATTCGGAGAGGCTTAGGTTGATTTGCCCTTCCGGGCAGCATGCTGAATTCGGACTCATCACATATGACCTGTAGAAAGTCCCTATCTTGCTCAAAATTACCGATTATAGAAGATGGTGGTAAATTTCCAATAATTATTTTAGAGGAGATTTGGTGACTGAATCAAAAACCTCAAAGTCATAAGATAAGGTAAAAAGAGTTTTAGTATTTAGAATGTGTAACACCTCTATAATTTCATCTTCTATATCAGGTGAACTTGGGCTTCTAATTGCTTTTATATTCTAATTTGGTCAAAAAATTTAATTGACTGTTGTCTTAGTATTATTCTGCTTTTGCTCAATCTTTTGACTATATGTTATCTCTGCTTCATTGATAATTATTGACTTAACTTTGGGAATTCATACTTTAGTCATATTAATAGATTTTCCAGTCTGAGTAGCTATAATTTGAGTCTTCAACTGATTGATTTCTGATTTTTTACCTATCTTAATATGTAACAACTTATTGCAGACTAAATTATTATAGCCAATGTGATGATATTATTTACAAAACAATGGAATATTCTCATATATAACCTCGTGACATAAACCTTCAACATCACCAAATCCAACCCAAAAATTTGAAGTTATATTTTTGGAGGCATCCAACTCAATCCATGCTTTGCAAGCATTGAATCTAGTCCTATTTTTAGATGGTACCCAAAATTTTAAAGGCTTTATAATAGCTTTTGAGATATCAAATATGCTTTATTATTGTACATATATTCTATAATATTTGGGAGATAAATCCACATAAGCGTTATAGGGGATTCATACCGAGGATTGAAGTGTGGATTCTATTTTAGGATTCTCATAGTAAACTGATCAATTATCCAGAGGTTCTTTTTTCACATCATTTTGTAATGATCAAGATTATCAAAATGAATAATCACATGCTTAGGATCCCATTAAAAAAATGTTAAATTCACCTATGAAGCCAACATTACTAAAAAAACTTTTGCATTAATTCCATTTGAGGTGTTCTATGTGAGAACTTTCTCATTAATGTGTGTGTTTTAAATTAGATTGCAATCTTGCATTGTTTTGAAGTGAAAATTGTATTCCTGTGTGATTCCTTCTATTACTAATAATAACATTTATATTATAAGTTTCTTCTAAGTTACTGATTTTAGCTTCTGCATATGATTTGATATTTGTTTTATTCATTTGGTTTTGTTGCAGTTTTTTGTTACATAAACTCGCAAGGGGGCGATATAGAGATTCAGATATGGAAGGTGCAACATTACCACGATTTCTCTTGTTATTCTTAAGTGGTTGATCAAAGATATGTTTTGAAAGGGTTGTCAAGTTTTCATATTTCATAGAAAACTTGATCGTTTTTAGGATAGATTTGTATATCATTGTGTTTCGTAGGGGTTTAAATGGTGACCAACTAATTGGTAGAGGTGGTGGGCCGAAAAATGAAGAGGTTCACGGCTAAATAATGAAGAAAAAAAATCTTCTAATTTTTAGAGGGCTTCCACGATTCTAAGAGTTTTTTTTTATTATATATAGAACCAAAATTCACTTAGTTCATTCCCCAAATACAAATATTATTTGGTTATTTTATAAATGTTTTTAATTTTTGTCAATTATTTATATTTTATTTAATAAAAGTAATTATTTGTATTTTTTATCTTTAAAATATTATTAAATTAACAAAGTTTGTTTTTTAAAAACAATGAAAAAATTAAAAATTAGAATTCCAGTATGGTATTTTTTTCACTAGAAAAATTAATAGAAAAATAAAATTTAATAGAAACAGAGCACAAATCATTTTAAAAGAGAAATTAAATATAATGTTTTAAACATACAAAGTACAAATGAAAAATATAGCAAAATAGTAAAAAGTAAACTTAAACTATTTTAAAGTATAAATAATTTGTTTTTAGTATAGTAACCATAAGTATTTTATTAAGAGTTATGTTAAACTATGCCTCTCAAAATTATAAGTTATTCTAAACTATGTTTACCCTAAAAAAATTTATAAGTCATTCCAAATTATTCTAAATTATCTTCAGTTAAAAACCTAAGTTTAACCAAATAAACTTCAAATCACTCCAAATATAAACTTCATCTTCAACCTCTCAAAAATATCTTTTATTTCTTAGCAACAAAATATTTTGTTTCTCAAGAACATATAAACATTATTTATGAGCAAAATCTTTCATTTATTATCCAAACAACAAACTCATATCTTCTTCGATCAATAAAAAATGTGAAATAGTAAGTTTTCTTGTATTTAATGGTTTAATTTGGTCTTCTGGTTTTGTGTTAATTGTTGTTAAAGTTTATTTAGGTTATGAAATGAGTTAATTGTAGTGTTATAATCGAGTTTGGAATGAAATGTTAGTGTTGTTGTGCTCAATTTGTGTTATAATATTGGTGTAAGTTTGAATTTGTAGTTTTTTTAGAAGTTTTGTCGAAGAAAAAGATTGGTTTCGCTCATATTCTTTCATGTTTCCGTGTAATGCATCTACACTGGTAACATAACTGCGTTACACTGCGAGCACTTTATGCTGACAGTGAAGTAGCGCTTCTAGTGTTGTCTGCACTACCAACGAAACGTTTTGGTGAAAAATCACTTTAATTAGTCACTTCCAATGCAAACAATACTGACAAAGCTACTTCGTTGTTAGTGTAACGGCATTACACCGACAACGTGAACAGTTGTCGCTTATATATATGATGTTGTTTTGTGAAACAATTTTTTTGGTATTTCTTAAATAGCTTCGATGCTTTCGGTTGTAGGAAATAAGGTGATAAGATGAAGGCACGATTGAAAGAGATACATGAGAATACTTAAATGAAAGAGGCAGAATTTTTTTTATCAAACAGATGCATAAAAGTGAAATAAAAATGAGTTCCCTTTCAGTCGTACCCCAAAAGTTCAAAGCACATAGAGCAGTCTGTGTTACCAGAGAACTACTCATGCCCGAAGGTTCATCTTCATACAACTTTTGATACTAATCAAGTGCGTTAGATTCTGATAGAAATTCCTATGATATCAACATCGAGGGATCAGATAGCGAACTCGAACATCTCGACCGTTCCGACCGTCTCAAGAATTTGTTATTGAGGCAAAACAACGTCACACTATTTCCGGACTTATTAGAACCGCAATGCATATAACACATTCATCGGGAATACAATTTTCAACACCTTATAATGCTAAATATTTATTTAATTTGGTTTCTCCCGCCCATAATTAGAATATAACAATTTGTTTTATTTACGCTTTTTCAGTCGCGGCCGGGTGGTAACAGCCAGGTCATGTACAAACTGTTAGGTTATTGGGACTTTAGCAGACACAAGTTAGTGTGCAGACTATCGTTCGAGCGACTTCGTTATTGCCTTTAATCAGATACTTAGACAAGTTCAACTCAAACCTACTCTTGAATGAGGTTATCCTTGAACATTGACATTATGAGACCAACACTTTTCAATTCTCATTTGGAGAGATAAGAATCATGTACGATGACGTGTTCTTCATTACTGGCCTCCTAGTGGTGTGGAAAATAGTTGAAACCGAGAAGAGCATAAATTTTGGTGAACAGTACACACATTGTGTTGCGTTGTTAAGAGTTGCGGAGGGTGAGATTCAAGATGAGTTGGAGAAACAAGATGGGTTTGGTTTTGGTATGAAATGATTTAAGAATAATTTTTATACATCATAGTATTATGATGTAAATTCAGAATGTATCAATCAGATGAACTTTCACGTGACACGTGCATACGTTTTGTATATGTCCGGTTGCACCATTTTTACCAACACCAGTCAGAAGACCGTACAAAAATATTTACTCGCTTTGTTGGAGCACATTGATCGACTAGGTAGTATAGCATGTGATACTTGCGAATTGGTATGACTATAAAATGTGATGTAAGGAGCTTTGAAATCGTCATTGAAGAGTCTGACCAAATTTGAAGTCTTGTTAAGATTGCTGGATATACGACCATTTCCATTGTTTGCGCCCTCAGGTTAACAACGGATATAGGTCATTTTTGGTCTCGAGCAAAGGATGTAAGTATTTTCATTTTTGTTATTTTACTTTCACCAAGGTTTCAAAATTTTTATTAGTTTATATGGGTTTATTCCTAGATGATATTCTAGTCGTATGCAGATTTGACGGATAGTTTTCTGGAGCAAGCAGTGGGGTTATATCACAATCGTATCTAGATTATACATTTGACCGAAGCGATCCAATAGTTCGGTTGGGTCTATGAGAAGCCCCTCGACATTTTTTTATCTCGAACGAATATGATGAAGGGTGATCAATGGTGCTACCTGGTTAACAGGTCGCACTAGAATGATTGAAAAAATATTTTTTCTTTTCGCTGACACGTACTACTTGTAGCATATGAATCTCAGGTGCCCCTTTATAAGAAAGGTTTTTTTTATTCCATTTAATTTTATGTATTTTACACCGGCTTGAGCCATTACACACTGGTGGTTGCGTACTTCAATGTCGATGTCGATGTTGATGTAACATATCATTTGTACACTGGCGGTGGAGATTCCCACAGGCGATGTACAAATTATACAATGCTGGTGTACATTTTATGTACTATTTCCAACATTAATATCGTGCATGTTGTGAAAATGATGATAATCATAAATTTGGAATGATAATATTATACATACATTAGTTGACATAGTTACGAAGATTACATAATTCGTATGTATTATGTAATCGAAATATAAATGCAAGAAAGCAAAATAGATCAAAGAGTTGACATTGTTGACGTTAAAGACGAGTTTTATGGTGATGGATAATTTTATTCATGCTCGAACCATTTTTCAACGAATATTCCATCTTCCCTAGTTTCATCAGAATTTGTGTATGTGGCTTCAACGCAATCGACTATCACATCTACTTTATCTTGAAGTTATTGTACCACATGATCAATCATATCTTTCGTAATAAAGATTTGAAATATCATACTAAAAATATTGCATTTCACGTTCAATTTTATTTGGGAGGACGCAATCGATATACTAATAACAGTTTTGAAACAATCTAACCTGAAGGTGACTTCTTCACGTCTGTGCGCTCGGGGAATCATACTAGCAGAGCACGTTGTTTCTCTACTGTGCATGAAATACATTATGCATAAAACTACGTTGATAAAAACATGCGTTTCTTCCGACATCATGGGTTTTACGCAATTAGGTGGTTCGAATAAATGTGCATCCTTGTGCATATTCCAATTCGCATCACCCATGTTTGTGAGTTTGGAATGTTGAGTTCTTACAAGATTCAATCGTATATTTATCTAAATTTAGACGAGGATAACATAATTCAAATATACCTATCAAAATTGGACATGTGTAAGTTATGGATAACATAGTCCCCTTAACCAATATACTTGAGAAATCTATTAGATAAGACTAACGCGCATCCTAGTGCATGTCAAGATAAACCGAGAAGATGAGTTCCAGTTAAATTAGAGGGGTTGAGATCAAACATATAGGGGTTGAGATAAAACAGTATCCTAAATTTTACTTGATAATGTAATCGGAATAAACCTATCACTATCTAACCCCCCTAAATTCGTAAAACTACTAAACTCACACATTACATAGTAGCCGTAACAAAATGGTCGGAATAACGTTATGTATAACGTTATCATTTTGATATTTCCTTTCTTATAATCTTCATAAATCAAGTTTTATCCATGGAAAATAGTACATATATTGTATAAATGGTAATTAACCAACTATTGTTACGTATAGTTGGCTTTAGTAGTATATACATCACACCAATAGACATGGAGAGCCTCAGGTATTCTAGCAGTATACTTAACACCAGAATCGTCTCCCACTAAATCGTACCTTACACCCGAATGCACTCCCGCAAATCCAATATCCTTGACACTCGAATCTATTGCCGCAAATCCAAAATCTTTGAATTTATACAATCACATTTTTTTAGAAATCAATTCCATAAAATAGGAATAGATATTTGGAGGATTCACGCATTGCTAGTGTATACATACTTACACAGCTGGTGGCATTTTTTTTATTGTCGGTGTAAAAACTAGAAATCGACAGCGTAATATTACACTGACATTACATAAATCGAGTATCGCCAATGTAACTTAGTAGAAATGAAAATAAAATATGAGTAATATTCTAGGAGGACACCAGTGGTGCAGAATGGCAATATTATCGAAGTATTTACAACATACCGGCGGTGCACACCAACTAGACCATCCGCGGACTAGCAACATTATCAAAGTATTTACAACACACCGGCAGTGCACACCAACTAGACCATCCGCGGACTGGCAACATTATCAAAGTATTTACAGGACACCGGCGGTGCACACCAGCTAAACCATCCGCGTAAGTTACACCACCGACAACTAAAACCAATGTAAATTTCAAGCTAAATTAAATTCGCTGCCAACATGGTAAAGGTACGCCTCTAACGTGGTTAAGGTATGTCGCCTGCATGACAAATATACGCTGCTAACTAATGAAATATAATTTCTAACCTATTCAAAGCCACCGCCAGTGTGGTAAAGGTACGTCGTCAATGACGAGAAAAATCTAATACTACCCTCTTAAAAGACACGTCCAAGAGACGACACATCGACGACGTAAATGCACTGCACCTTTGACATTATGCACGATACAAGTTTTCAAATCAAGAAATTCTATAACTATATCTATTTTTATCAAGTTTTACTTAAAAAATTGATTACATTTTTTGTATTTTCAAGTTCGTCGATAAGCTTCTCTTTTCTATTTTTATGCTTTATCAGGGTATAAGGGAGAAGGTTTTCTCAGAAAAATATAGAGTTTGGTTTTCAATAATGTTTTTTTAGATTTTGTTAAAAAAACTTGAATTTAGTATATATAAAAAAAATTAGTATATAAAAAGAAAGTTTAGTAGTTGATCTTGTGTGTTATAGAGAGTGTCAAGCTAAGATCTCCTAATTTTAAAACAAGTTAAACTTTTTTGATTTGATCAAAAAGCTAAAAGAGTAAAATACTACCAAACCCTTTTATTTATTATAGTACAAAAATAATGATATTTATTACTTAAAAAGTATTGTTAGTAACTTTATTTGGTAATCAATTTGGTTATATTAATTATTAATTTTTATTTTATACCACAAATTTATATATAATCTTTTTAAGACTTGATTTACTTTTTGTTGTTTTTAATTATTTATTATTGTTTCATAGTTAGACAATTATTATTTTTTGAATTTAACACTAGTTTTATATTTTGTATTTCACTTTATATTGGTTTCAAAATTTGTATTTAAACAAAAAAAGTTGAATTTAGCACTCATTTCATATTTCATATTTTATTTTATCCTTAATTCACACTTCACGTTTTATATTTTTATTAAACAAAGGTTTCGTTTTTCGCACTCAGATATTATATTTTAAGAGTCTTGCTCTATCTCGATTGGTTCGGACACGATAACTTATTACGAACTTTAAACTTTACTATGACCAATAAAATCTGGAATGTTTGAGTGCAGTCTGAATCGATGCATGCACATTTAAAAATATCAAAATCATTTTTATAGCAAAAATATTCGTTAACATATCGACTATGTAAGCTCATTAAAATCTTTATTTGCCACTAGATTTTATCGGACCAGATTCAGACGGATTTTATCGGATTGGTAAACCCAATAACAACAAAAATAACTATACGAGAAATTTGAATTTGTTAATGGTTGGCAGTCGAATATGGTTGAAAGACATATAAATTAGGTGATTTTTTCTAGTCAAACTTTTGGATTGAACGAATTAAAAGAAAACTATGGCTAAATCATCTAATTGGAAGCTCACATGAACTCAAGCTCAACTTTAGAGTCTCGGACTTCCAAAGGTGTCAATATTTTCCTCTCGTTTTTTATATTTTGAAGAAAAAAAATCAATTTTTAGTTTTCGACTCGATAAACGAAAACCTTTTATTCGTTCTTGGTTTTTTACCGATTTTTGGATCTACGATTCTAAAGTTTCTCTATTTTCTTTGATCTAGATACGCTATTAAAACGATATTTAGTTTTTAGAAACTGTATATGTTTGTTACATGAAGACTCTACCGCTCTAGCTTTGTTTTTCGAATGCTTAAGGTTTGAAAAAAACTAACTTTTTTTTTCTCTCACGCAGAATCAAATTTTACCAGTATGACTCGCGTTTGCCTTACTTGACCATTGCTAAGAGGGTGCTCGATGAGTCTTTGATCGATTTGAATAAGTTTTGGAACCAAAAAAGAAAGATCCTAAAAAATGTGGATATCACGAAAAGTGGTTAGTTTTGAATAGTAATTAGTTCATTGAATATCCATTTTGGTAACAGATAGTCTTTGGACTAAAACAATAGGATTTAATTTTTTAGGATTTATTTTAAATAAAGTTAGTCATGATACATCACATGTTTATTTAAAAAACTTTATAAAAAGTAGGTAGTCCAACAAGTAACTTTAAATTTATCCATCAGAGCTTATTTATCACGACACTAACCATATCCGCCACCTAATTTTTTTAGTCGAGACTATGTGTGTAGTAAAACAAAACTCATTAGTACATAGTTGAAGAACTGATAACTACTATTTCAAGTCCAACTATTAGTATGGAATTTTTTTCAAAGACTTCAGTAGAATTTCCTTGTAGTCCTCATTGTTGTCATATAGGCCTCCATATGTAGGGCCTATAAGATAAAATAAATTGGCAGCCTTATTATAATTAGACGGTAGAATGAATTAAAATATTATTCTAGTCGAGTCCTTGACATTCCAAGAAGGAACTAGAAAAAAGGGTACATTTAATTTTTTAAGGAGACTCTTATACTTCCAATTTAATTATTGTATCTAGATCCTTCCTTTTAGTCATATAAAAGGGAGATGATTTGTGGAGTTTATCTTGAAACAAATTTGAGAAACACATATAGTGAGTGAGCCAAATAGAGATATAAAGAGTGAGATCCTTATACTTATGAGTGTAAGAAGTTATAATCTTGTAATCTCATTATTGATATAGTGGAAGTTTTGCTCGAGGCTTATTGTAGTTTTTCCCTTCACATTGAAGGTTTTTCCACGTAAAACTTATTTTTATTCTATTTTACTCTTATTTAGCTATTTTCTTTCCGTTGTACAATTATATTTTAGTGCTTTTTAAGCACAACAAAATTGGTATCAGAGCTAGGATTTATTTTGAGTATTCATCTTAATGGAGATATATCCGTCGCAGGTATGCTAAAGATGGCTTCTTCAAATTATTCAATTTGGAAGCCAAAAATAGAGGAAATTATTTATTGCAAAGATCTTTATGAACCCATTCATGGTGATGAAGCAAAGTCCGATGATAAAACTGATAAACAGTGAGAGGTACTGCATCAGAATACAATGATCATTATCAGCCAATGGGTGGATCAAAGTGTTTTTCATTATGTTGCAAAGAGACAAAAGCAGATGTGATTTGGAAAAATTTGAAGTCTATGTACGAGTGGCAAACAACCCAAAATAAAGCTTCTTTGATTAGAAGACTTGTGAATCTCAAGTTCAAGGATGAAATGACATCACAGAGCATCTGCATGATTTTCGAGGTTTGATAAATCAACTTACCACTAAGAAAATAAATCTTGATGATGAATTACAATCATTATTATTGCTTAGTTCTTTACTGGATAGTTGGGAAACTATGGTTATTTCCCTAAGAAATTCCGTTCCAAATGGTAACTTAACCTTGGATATGGTAAAAGATAGTATCGTAAATTAAGAGGTAAGAATTAAAAAGACGGGCACTCATAATAAGTCTCATGGATATGAAGCTCTCGTTTTTTAAAATTTTGAAAGGAGAGGAAGAAGTCAAACAAAAGGCTTTAACAACCGGAGGAATGACAGATCGAGAGGGAGATCACAATCATGAGCCAAAAGTATTGTGTGCTTCTACTTTCAAAAGGATGGTCATAAAAGGAACGAGTATAAAGTTCTTAACATGGATCAAGTTAAAGAGTCCAAAAAGAGAAAATGTGAAAATGACAAAAAGAAATCAGCTGTTGTAGCATCCGATGATAACGAGGTAAGTCTTGCTTATGATAATATTTCTATTAAACTAGTAAGTGATGATAATTATTGAGTGATTGATTCGGGAGCATCCTTTCATGTTACCTCTCATGGTGAATTCTTCACTACCTACTCAATTGATGACTTTGGTAATGTTCAAATAGGAGACCAAGGTACTGCAAAAATTATTGGGAAGGGTGACATTTTCTTAAGAACAAAAGAAGGGAACAAGTTATTGCTAAAAGATGTCAGACATTTTTCTAGAATTCGACTCAATTTGATATCCACCAGAAAGATTGATGATGAATGGTATTCAAATTATTTTGGTGATGGAAAATTGAATCTTACTAAAGGTTCTCTCGTGGTGGTTAGAGGCATGAAGAATAATTCACTCTACTCGATGCAAGCAACGTTCGAAACGGGTGAACATTGTTCAAAATGTGCGAGATTGTTTGAAATGGGTGAGATTAACTATATATCTGAAGATGTTAATACTGCACGTTGGCACAAAGGATGATGGCGACTAATGTTAAAACACATTCGTCGGCTGTAGAAATCAAGAAGAAGGATACAAAACAATATATATATACCTAACCTTAGGTTAGAATATAAGAGACTCGGAGACTAAGAGAAAAATCTCAATTTCTATTCATCAAAGTATGAAAACAAAAATAAGGTATAAGATGATTTATATAGCACTACCCAAAACCCTAATTCCAAATAAGGAAAATTACATAAATATTTTAAAATAAATAATAATAAAAAATTAACGCTAAAATATTAAAATTGGTTTCCGAAGGCTTTACATCGAATCTGAGTATCAAACTTTATGACAAAGTCACATTTTTGAAATCTGATGGGCTCGTCGAAATCTTCGATTTGAGTACCTGTTTGACCCAATTCCGATACCTGGGCGAGAAACCAGTTTGTTCGCAGTCTTCGCTACATCAAAATACTTGGGCACATGGGAGAAAAATGGATGTAAATGCTCGCAAAGAAAAAGCTTCTGCCAAAAGTAAAAGGTGTATAATTTAAAACATGTTATCATTGTTTAGCTAGTAAGCAATACAAAGTTTCTTTCCAAAGAAGTTTTACACCTAAGAGGTTACATGCTTGGATTTAGTACAGACGGATGTTTGTTATATGGATACAAAATCACTTCCAAAGAAGTTTTACACCTAAGAGGTTACATGCTTGGATTTAGTACAAACGGATGTTTGTTATATGGATACAAAATCACTTGGTATGACACAATATTTTGTAACCTTCATCGATGATCATTCAAGAAAAGTATTTGTATATACCTTAAAAAGTAAAGATCAGGTCTTGGAAGTTTTCAAAGACTTTCATAAAAAGGTGGAACGAGAGACTGGTAGAATGTTGAAAGTCGTCCGGTCAGATAATGGAGGAGAGTACCAAGGTCCTTTTGATCACTATTACAGGCCCCATTGGATCCAGATAGAGAAAAAAATCCCCAAAAAATTAGTGTGGCTGAAATAATTAACATAACAATTGGAGAATGTATCCGGAGCATGCTCTCTTACGCGAAGTTGAAGTGGTAAAGAAATCTCCTATGGGCACTTGAGTGTCTTTGGATGCAAGGAATTTATCCATATTCCCAAAGATGAAAGAAATAAAATAGATGCTAAGATGAAGGAATTAATTTTCATGCGATACTCACACGGAGAATTTGGGTACAGATTTGGGATCCAGTTTGAAGAAGGATAGTAGGAAGCAAAAATTTTATTTTTATTAAGATCATACTATCGATGGCATGAAGAAAGAAAAACCTCAACCAAGAGTAAATTCTGAAATTCTAGTAAATTTAAAATCTCTCTCCTCCTCTATGACACAAAACAATGAAAGGAATGGATATGAAGTTGAAGGCCAAGAACAACCACAACAACATGAAAATGATAAAGGTGATGAGCAACAACAAAATCAGGAGGAACCTCGTGAGCAACCAGTTGTTCTAATGAGATCTGATAGAGAACGAAGGCCTTTAACAAGATACAATCCAAATGAGTATATTATGCTTACAGATAGCGGGGAACCTGAAATTTATGAAGAAGCTATGTTTCATGATCGAAAGGAAGAATAGGTAAATGCTATGGATGAAGAAATGGAATACTTGCAGTAATATTTCACCTATGACTTGGTGAAACTTCCCAAAGGCAAGAAGGCACTCAAGAATAAATGGGTGTACAGTATTAAAGTTCATGAGTTCAACTCACAACTAAGGTACAAAGCTAAATTGGTTGTGAAGGGATTTGGCTAAAAGAAACTAGTTGACTTTGATGAAATTTTCTCTCATGTGGTGAAGATGACATCTATTAGAACCATACTTGGTTTGGCACCAAGCTTGTATCTTGAAATCGAACAAGTAGATGTAAGGCAATCTTCCTACATAGAGACATGAAATAAGAAATATATATGGAGCAACCCGAAGGCTTCAAAATTAAAGGATAAGAAACTCTTGTGTGCAAACTAAAAAGAAGTCTATATGGCCTGAAGCAAGCTCCACGACATTTGTATAAAAAGTTCGATTATTTTATGTTAGGAAACAACTTTTAAAACTTCAGTTGATCAATGTGTATTTATCAAAAGATACTATGATGGAGACTTCATCATCCTTTTTCTTTATGTGGATGATATGTTAATTGTTAGGCGTGACCCTGCGAAGTTTGACAAGCTGGAGGGGAAACTAAATAAATCTTTTTCTATGAAAGACTTGGGAGCGGATAAGAAGATTCTTGGAATGAAGATCACTAGAGATAGAAATAGTGGGAAGCTATTTTTGTCTCAAGAAGATTATATTGAGAAAGTTCTTGAGAAATTTAACATGAGCAAAACTAAACTTGTATATTATCCTGTTGCAAGCCACTTTAAGCCAAATATTACTCATTGTCCAAAGAATAAGAAGGAGAAAGAGGAAATGATTGAAGTTCTATATGCATCTGTGGTCGGAAGCTTGATATACTCCATGGTCTGTATCAGACCAAACATTTCCCATGCGGTTGGTGTCGTGAGTCGATTTCTTTCCAATCATGAAAAAGAGAATTCAGCTGTTGTGAAGTGGATTCTAAGATATATAAGGGGTACTTCAAAGTTGTGCTTGTGTTTTGGAGGAAAACCAAAATTAAATGCTTATACAAACGATGATATGGTTGGAGATGTTGATTCTAGAAAGTCTATTTGGGGATATATGATGACATTTGGTGGTGGAGCTGTATCTTGGCAATTCAAGTTACAAAAATGTGTCGCATTATCAACCACCGAGGCAGAATTTATCGCAGTAACAGAAGCGTGCAAGGAAACATTATGGTTGAGGAGGTTCCTGTGAGAACTTAACATAAAGCATGAAAAGTATGTGGTGTATAGCGATAGCCAGATTTTTATCCACCTAAGCAAGAACTCAACATTTTATTCAAAGTCTAAGCATATCGATGTTCAATATCATTGGATCATGAATATACTTGATAATAAGATACTACATTTGGATAAAATTCATACAAATGAAAATGGTTCAAATATGATAACAAAAACACAGTATCTCAACAAGTTTGAAGTCTGTAGATCAAAAGCAGGATTGACATTGTACTTTACATATGGCGGATGAGGAATTTGTTGGCATATAAACCTCTCTATGTAAGGCATATTAGATAAACTTAATTAGTAGCCCAATCATAATTGGATGGTGAAATGAATGAAAAAATTATTCTTGAAAATTGATTGACATTCTAAAAAAACTATAAAAAAAAAATACATTTAATTTTTGGAGAAAACATTTAAATTTTCAAATTAATTAATGGATCTAGATCCTTTGTATTTGTGACTGTTTTATACGAGGGAGTTCTTCAAGAACTGAGGTAGTTCTTCAAGATTTTTAAAGCTTGGTGGTTTTCCGGCTCCGGTGTCCCTCTCCGGGAAGGCTTATTCCTCCCTAAGAGTGCTTCCCTAAGTTTCTTCTTTCTTTGATTGCCTTCTGGCAATCCTTTACTCTGTTTCTGGTCGTCTCTGTTTTCGATGTTGGAGAACAGAGTCTATAACGATGCTGACTTTCCGGATCTTAATTCAAGTCCGATCAAAGCTCCGATCATCGTCAACAAGTCTTATTCCGAAACTGTTAAACCAAAGGTCATGCCTAAAGAAACGAACCCTGAGTTCGTTAAACAATCAAACGACCATATCTCTGTTCAGTATTCAAAGGAAACAATATACCTTCTATTGTTGCAGAGCAGAACAACCTTAATCGGAAAAATTTGCAATTGAATACCTAAACGCATCTCTCTTTAACATTTTCTTGAATCTCTTAAGTTTAAGGGCTCATATAGTTTCATTACGATCGATTCTCGTCATGTTCTAATCGAATTCTGTCTTAAAGAAAACGTCAGTCTTCTATGGTCTAAAAACATTTGGTCTGTGGATGGGAAAAGCATGAGAGTGTTAAAATGGAGCCCAGACTTCAACAAGAACATTGAGAACCCAACTGCTTTATTATGGGTCAGATTTGAGAAAATTCCAGAATTTATGTATAACATATCTATTATTCAGGATCTTGCTTCAACTCTTGGAATAGTTCATCGTGTTGTGATACCTGATAAGCATAGAACCAGCAGAAACGCTTGCTATGCTCGAATCAAGATTAATGCTGCTAAGGAGCTCAAGATAAATATGTGGGTGGGCTTTGGCGAGAATGATGAGAATTGGATTGGTATCGGTTATAAGAATGCTCCAGGATATTGTTTCAGTTGTTATCATTTGGGTCATACCATTAAAGATTGCAGAGAGACTGATATTAAAGAGAAAAACAAATAGCAAGGTAATGAAAAGAAAGATCTTATTAATAAAAATGATATTGTTCAGAACATTGCTAACACAATACAAGCTCCAAAGGTTACTCAGATACAATCTTTCAGCAAAGTATATAAAAGGAAACTTAAGTCTATAATTACTACAAAAGACAAAGAGTCTGATACTAAAGACACTACTGAAGTGGCTCCTAACTATGATGAAGACTGTAGCTCCTCCAAGAATGACCATGAAATAATTGGTGCCCTTCAAAGGCTTGATTCTGAGTTTCAAACTAATCTTGAAAATCAGGATGCTGATAACTCTTCTTCTCCAAATCTAAAGAACATTGGAAGTTGTGATGTTTCTCCAAGTTCCACTTCTCTATGTGAGTCTCCAAGTTTCACTTCTCCTCGTCAAGACTTTAACCTTCTTATCAATCAAAAGATCAAATGTGCAAACAGAAAAAAGCATAGTAGAAAATTATCAGTTAACTCTCTTCGAAAAAGGGAGAGCAAACAAAACAAGTCTTTGTCTAATAATGATAAAGATATGTAGCTGGAATGCGCGTGGCATCAACAATAATTCTACCTTATCCAGGCTTATTTTTATGATTCAAAGTGAAAATATTGAAGTTATTACCATCCAAGAGCCTATGGCTAGAGTTGATAAGATAGAGAAAATCTCTAAGAGAATTGGGCTAGTTAATTATGCTTCTAACTGTTCTAATAAGGTGTGGGTGTTCTGGTCTCCTGAAATTAATATTTCAATCAATGTTGATCATGATCAATTCTTACACATGGGAATCAACACTAACAATTACTAATTTAATCTTACCTTGGTGTATGCTAAAAATCAGTGTTCTCTTCGTAAGGATCTCTGGAACAACATGGTCTCTATAGCTAATGATAACAATCCTTGGTTACTTGCTGGTGAATTCAATGTTATCACTAGCTCTGAAGACCAGCTTGGTTGCTCTAGTTTTGATGTTGGGAGCTCTGAAGACTTCAATGAAGCCATCAGAATATGTAATCTTGAAGACACTGGATTTATGGGATCTAGGTACACTTGGAGTAACAACCGTTGCTGGAAAAGATTAGACAGAACATTAGTCAATAATAGTATGATCTCTACTATGCAAAGTATACAGGTGTTTCACATGGTCAGAACTTGTTCTGACCATGCCCCTTTACTTATATCCTTGTCTAATAATCTTAATTCTGTTTTAAACTATAACAAATGCAACTTCAAATTCATAAATTCTTGGGCTAATGACTCTAATTTTCTAAGTCTTGTTAAGCAGAATTGGGACATTCCTTGTTATGGAAATCATAACAATATCTTCTGGTTTAAGCTCAAGAGACTTAAAAAGATACTAAGGAACTGGAACATCAATCATTTTGGCAACATTTTCAACATAGTGGAGGATGCTACTGATGATGTTAACTTAAAAGAGGCTATCCATCAAATTGAAAATATCATCAACTCTAAGGCCAGCCTTGCCAAATCAAATATTATCCTAATTCAGGCTCTTAAAGATGAGGAATCCTACTGGAGACAAAAGTGTTTCAACACATGGTTGAATGAAAGTGATGGCAATACAAAAATCTATCATAGATATGTTTCAAAACAGAGAAAGAAGAACCTAATTAGTGGTATAAAGGATGATGGCATCTGGCTTTACAGCCAGAATGACATAGCTAAGTCAGCTGAATCTCACTTTAAAAACATTCTTTCTACTGATTCTTATGATAACCTTGTTGATCTAAACTCTCATATGCAGGATCATATCTTTGCTAACATCCCTAAGCTAATAACTGACTCTGACAATCAAGCTATACTCAGACCTACAAACATAGATGAATTTTGGACTACTATAACACTATGAAGAAGGACAGTGCTGCTGGCACTGATGGGTTTAATACTTTCTTTTTGAAAACTTGTTGGGATATAATCAAAATTGATATATGTAACTCATTGAATGCATATCTTAAAGGTTGTAGTATCCCTAAGGGGTTTTTTGCCACATGGATTTGTCTAATCCCCAAAGGTTATAATCCTATCAATTGGGATAACTACAGACCTATAAGTCTCTGTACTATATTCAATAAGGTCATTTCTAGTCTAATTAACAATAGACTTGCTGAGTTTCTTCCTAAAATTTTCTCTAAAAATCAGGGAGCCTTTGTGAAGAATAGACTCATACATGTGAATATTCTCATCACAAAGGAGATGCTTCACAGTATCAACAAAAATCCTAGTAAGGGTAACATCATTATGCAATTGGACATGACAAAGGCATTTGACAGAATGTCTCATGCCTTTGTCCTAAAAGTTTTAACCTCCTTTGGTTTTTCTAAAGACATTACATTCATTTTCAGTACTCTTATTTCTAATGTCATGATATCTGTCCTAATTAATGGCCTAAGCATTGGCTATTTCCCTAAAAAAAAGGCATGAGACAGGGAGATCCCCTGTCTCCAAGTATTTTTATCACTGCTCAAGATATTCTTATTAGAGGGGTTCTTGTTCTTTTTAAAGCTAATGAAAGTATGAAGTATTATACTAAATCTAATTATCTCTTACCAAGTTTAGCTTTTGCAGATGATAACATCATCTTCACAAACAGTTTGCCCTCCCCCATAGAAAAGCTCAGCAACCTGTTTGAAGAGTATCAATTAGTCTCTGGCCAAGCAATAAACAAGAACAAGACCAAAGTGATTACCTCGGCTAAATCCTCCCAAGATAGTGCTTCAAGGCTCAATGTTGCAACTGGCTTCAAAATTGATTATTCTCCATTTACCTATCTGGGAATCACCATTTCTGCAAACAACAAGGGGAAGAATTATTTACCTCTTATTGAAAAAATCCATAATAAAATTCAAGAGTGGGACATGAAGCACTTGTCCTTTGGTGGCAAAATGTCCCTAATCTCTAATGTGCTTCATCCTATTGTTTATTTTTGGATGCTGAATAGTGCTATTCCTTCTAACATTCTAAATAAAATTGACCTTTGTTTCAACAGATTCCTTTGGAGGTCCATGTATAATGAAAAATCAATACATTAGACCTCATGGAATCTGCTTTGTAAGCCTTATGATGAAAGTAGGCTGAATATCAAAAGATTAATTGATATGCAACACACCTTCAGTTACAAGCTTTGGTTTCTCTTTCGAAAAAACAAAAGTCTCTGGTCTGACCTCATACACAAAACCTATAGCCCTGACACTCACCCTATTAAAACTAGTTGTAAGACCAATAACTCTATTGTTTGGAACAGACTCTTTGATGTTAAAGATAAGGTTGAGAAGTATATTAAGTGGTCTCTTGGCAATGGTAGTGTGGATTTTTGGCTTGATGAGTGGGATGATATGCTTCCATTACTCACCAGCCATAGCAATAATAGCTAGTATATACCTCCTAATGTCAAGTCTTTTTGGAAAGAAAACTGTTGGGATATTCAAACTCTCTTGGGCTTCCTGCCTCAGGACAGAGTTAACCATATAAATGGCTTAAAACTAAATCCTGATAAGGAAGACAGGATAGTTTGGAAGCTATCCAATGATAGCAACTTTAACACAATGATAACTTGGGACAACATTAGAAACAAAAATAATAAGTCAAACTTTTTTAGAAAAATTTGGAGCCATTTTTATCCCAAAAAAGTTCTCATTTCTTTGTTGGAAAATCATTAAAAACTTTATTCCCATAGACAGTATCCTTTCCAAAAGACACTTTATTACTGTCTCTAAATGTCAATTTTGTTGCAGTTGTGAAGAGAAAAACCACCTCTTCGTCAACTGCAACGTTTCATGGGCTATCTGGAACTACTTTGGGTGCTTTTTTAAAATACCTATCAGTAGATTTATGACTCTAAATCACTTGCTTCAGACTTGGTTTTGTTTCACAAACTGTAAATTTCATATTACTCACCTAGTTCCCCAAATCATCTGTTGGACCATCTGGAACAACAGAAATTGTTCTAAATTCAACAACACTCGAGACGATTTCAAGAGTGCTGTTGAAAGAATCTCTAGAACCATATTAGGCATTGACTCGGAGAATAAGCTATATTCTAAGCACTGGTATTTTGTAAATAACGCAGGATCAGCATTAGGATGCAGGACTATAAACAGAAGAAAAAAGAAAGTAATGTACCTGAAATGGCTTGCTCCAAATCCTGGCAGATTAAAGATTAATGTCGATGGAGTCTGCTGTTCTTCAGGAGAGTCGAGCGGAGGCGTAATTGTCAGAAACGATAATGGAGATATATTGCTTGGTAAAGGCTGCTTATTTGGGAAATTGAATCCGTTTCAGGCTGAATGTAAAGCTCTTATTGAAGGGCTCATCACTTGCAAGCGTAACAGATGGGAAAATGTTGATATAGAGTCAGATTGTCTGGCTTTAATCAACATGCTTGCAAGTGGAATCTTTACCCCAACTCACGAGCAGATGAGAATCATCTGTAGAAGCCTGATCCACCATCGAATGACTCTCTGTCACATATCCAGAACCCAGAACCAGGCGGCTGACTGGATAGCGAAGAGAGCCATTGCTGTTCGTCAAAACCTATCCTTTGAGGGTTTAAATACTCTAATCCCTCTTCTAGCCATCACAACGCTAGAAAGTTTGGGCATTGGGTATCTTAACTTTGGCTAGCTCAAAAGCCATAGCTATGGAAGAGAAATTTTGTCTCCATTGAATAGAAATTAGAATTTCTGAAATCTGTCGATTTGCTCTATTAAATCATAAGTGTGTCTTTGTTTTCAATTCAGTCCTCAAAGTTTGTAAAACTCTCAATTTAGTAATGGATTGTTATTTTGCTTAAAAAAAAAAAAAAAAAAATCCTTCTCATTTGTTCCTATATAAAAACAAATTTGAGAAATATTTATGGCGAAGATCCTTGCAATTTCGTATGTAAGAAGTTATAAGAAGCAATTACCTCAATTGCATTAAAGAAGAGAGAATTCGCACACATTTTTTTAGATTACTATAGACCTCAGTCAAGCAATGCAGGACAGGATGTTCCGGCTGTTGCCAGAATGTCTGATCCGTCATGGGCAGAGATGGACATCAGAAAGCATACAATTCCGAGCTCTGGTAACAGGTCTTCCACGGACAGGCCTCCGAAAGTAGCAGAAGGAGGTCCCAATGGATTCTCTGCTATTACAGCTACTCAGCCTAATCAAGCTCGAGCTTTACTGAGCCTGAAGAAACTTCCAAGCTTGCCTATCTCTCTCTCTATACTCCACCTGTGTTGACCCCATCAATGGCTTCTCCTTCTCTCTACTCGGATTATTTAATGTCACGTCGCTTGAAAAGACCTTTTCGTTTACTACTTTATTCAATCTCTACTGGCATTCGACTTCGTGTGCTACTGTTTCTCTTCAATTATAGATTTTCCTCATGTGGGCTGATTCCCAAACAACTCATATCTATTTCTAAATTTGAATAGTCAATCCTTACTTATTTGATTTCACATGTGCACATGACCTGTTTGGTTTTAAGTGTAAACGAACTTGGTTTTGTGTTATTTCTGATCTTGGGTGTTGTTTCGTTTTTGGTGTGCATTTGGTCAGTTACAAAAAGTATAAAAAGTTTGTGCTTCAGAGATTGCTTGCCTACATGGCTTATCCTGCTTATTCTTTTGGAGACTCAAGCCATGGCCAAGGCCAGCAGCCAGTTCCGTTTCGAACCAACACAGACTCTTTGAAAGCTTTGCTCTTACATGGGAATCTGGATATTTGGGTCAAAGAAGCTAAAAATCTTCCAACCATGTTTCACAAGAATTTAGGGGATTATTTTGGGAAGCTTGGTGTTAAGGTTGGCAAAAGAATTGAAGGGCATATGAAGCAAAAAATAACCAGTGATCCGTACGTTGTTGTTTCGGTCTGTGGTGCTGTGGTTGCCAGGACTTTTGTGATTGATAATAGTGAGTACCCTGTTTGGATGCAGCATTTTAATGTTTCTGTTGCACATCATGCTTTGGAAGTGCATTTTGTGGTCAAAGACAGTGACATTGTTGGTTCGCAGGTTATTGGAGCTGTGGAGATCCCTGTAGAGGAATTATACTCCGGGAAACACGTAGAGGGTCTCTTTCCTATCCTTGATTCAAGTGGTAAACCTTGTAAAGACGGTGCCATTTTGAGTTTATCCATTCAGTATACACCAGTAGAGAAGATAAGCCTTTATCACATGGGAAGGGGTTTGAATTCCGAGTACGATGGCGTTCCTGGTACTTACTTTCCTCTTAGGAAAGGTGGAAAACTTACCCTTTATCAAGATGCCCATGTTCACGATGGCTTGCTGCCTGATTTGAAGCTTGATGGAAATATTCAGTACAAGCAAAGAAGTTGTTGGGAGGATGTATCTAATGCTATTTCTCAAGCATGTCGCTTAATTTATATCACAGGGTGGTCTGTCGACTATAAAGTCAAATTGGTTCGAACTGGTAATGGTCAGAAGGATAGGTCATTAGGGGACCTTCTTAAGAAAAAATCACAAGTAGGAGTCAGAGTGGTGCTTCTTGTATGGGATGATCCAACCTCTAAGAGCTTTTTAGGATACAAGACAGTAAGACACTTGAATATGCTATTTTTTTTTTTCAGTTCATTCTGATTTGTAGTCTCAATTGCCTAATACTGCTATGTTATGTTTCTATGTACTACGCCTTCAAAAACTATGGTAGCATTTTGCAAATAAATATTAACACATTCGGATATCATAGAGTGCTGTCACTGAATCCAGTTGGATATTGCCTCTCCTGTGGAACAAGTGTTTTTTTGGGTATTTTTAATAGAGACTGGAAAGCTTCATGCTATCTATTGTGTTTTCTTGCTTAGCCAAAGTTAGTCGGATAAGGTTTGGTCAATTTGATAAACTATTAGCTTATATATATATTCTCGAGTGATTACATATTAAGGGTCCTGTTTATTGTTTGTTTCCAGGATGGGCTAATGCAAACCGGTGATGAGGAGACTCGCCATTTCTTTAAGCACTCGTCAGTGCAAATATTTCTTTGTCCTCGTGCTGGTGGAAGAGGCCACAGTTTTATTAAAAAACAGGTCAGATATGATTAGTCACTGTATAAATTCCCATGATTTGCCTACTGTCTGAAATCAATTTTTTTAGGATCTTGATGAGCTAAGGTTTTAATCACGAGGATAGGACTTAAGAACAAGCAGTATTCAAGAACTAATAAAACCTAATTTGAGTAATCTTTATTTACTCGCAGTATTCAAGAACTAATAAAACCTAATTTGAGTAATCTGCTGCTCAAGTAACTCTTGAAAAACCCACCCTTTGAAAAACCCATATAGATGATAACCTGTACCTCGATTGTGTGCATTACTATAAATGTTTCTTCTGGTTATCTCCTCATATAGTGTCCTGAAACTATATATCATATTTTGATCTTCTGGTAATCAGGAAGTCGGAACTATCTATACGCATCATCAGAAAACTGTTATCGTAGATGGTGATGCGGGTCAAAACAGGAGAAAAATCATGGCATTTCTTGGAGGTCTTGATTTATGTGGTGGAAGATATGATACCCCAGAACATCCTCTATTCAAGACATTAGAGACGGTGCACAAAGAGGATTGCCTTAACCCTAATTTAGTGGTAATAATTCTACCTATAGTATAACTGCATATAATTTAGAAATCTAGTATGTATTAAATGGTTTTTACTTTGCACTTGAGCAAGCACTACACTGCTCATTGATGTTTGTAACTTGATGAAATAACTATCCATTAAAATCCAGGTTTATGCACTGTTTTGTTAAAGGAAATAAATTAGATTAATCTAATTTATTTCCTTTAACATGTTTGACAAATAAATTTCCCAGTTTGCGAAGTGAATATGAAGGATAAATTTATTGAGATTGAAACCAATCTTTGAACAACTTTTCTTTTAATTAAAAGACAGGATGGATCATTTATACATCCAAGAACCATGCATATCAATCTGTTTCTATTATCATTCATACAGAACTTGTGTATTTGCTTGATGTAAACAAATATGGTAAGTACGGCAACCTGCTTTGACTTGTTGTTGCGGTTACCGTTGTCTCAGAGCCCTGTAGGTTTTGGTCCAAGAGAACCATGGCACGATTTGCATTGTCTAATTGATGGTCCAGCAGCATATGATGTTCTCAAGAACTTTGAAGAACGTTGGCTAAAGGCTTCTAAACCTCGTGGATTCAACAAATTAAAAACATCATATGACGATACATTACTCAAGATTGAAAGAATTCCTGATTTTGTTAAGATGGGAGAGGTGCCTTCGTCTACCATCAATGATCCAGAGGATTGGCATGTTCAGGTAAGTTGGATTCCAATCAGTTACAGATTTTCTTTTCTTTTCCCTGACATTGGAGTTAAGTGACTATTTTCTAAATACGCAGGTTTTTCGCTCGATTGATTCCAGCTCTGTCAAAGGATTTCCTAAAGACCCTAAAGATGCTATGCGCATGGTAAGATTACAACTTTTCACTATTTGTAGGAACTTTTCCGTATTGTATGAATTAATTCCATATTGTAGGAACTTTTCCATTTCATGCTGGTTAAATATGGGAGAACTTTAGAGAAGAATGAATTTACCAATTTCGTAGGGAACTGCTAAAAAGATTCATAAACAAATAACTGGACAATTATTTTCAATTCTTTACATTTTCTTGTCTTCCTAAACTGTTGATATGATGGTTTATAAACTCAGATATCTACTTATCTCGTAACAGAACCTGTTATGCGGGAAGAATATACTTATAGACATGAGCATACATACAGCATATGTAAATGCGATACGATCTGCTCATCAGTTCATCTATATTGAGAACCAGTACTTTCTTGGGTCATCTTATAACTGGGATGCTCACAAAGATTTAGGTAAGGATTTTTAACCTATTGGATAGAAACTCTTCAAGAGCCATTGGATGTGTCCTTCGTGTGCTCAGAAAGAAAATTACATTTCATGACTTAGTGTAACAAAAAAAGTTATTATAGCAATCAGGAAAAGTGTTTGAAAGACTGTTATTCATTACAGGTGTCAATAATTTGATTCCGATGGAAATCGCTCTTAAAATTGCCAGCAAAATCAGAGCACACGAGAGGTTTTGTGCCTATATTGTTATCCCAATGTGGCCGGAGGGTATTCCAACAAGCAATCCAATACAGAGAATTCTATATTGGCAGGTATGCTATGTACACACTTTAATTGGCCAAAAACAAAGATTTGTTTACATTTTTAGACTATAGCTATAATCAATGAAAATTCGTTTTACACTGGTCCATCTTAGATTCCGTCAAAGTCATATTTATGTTGGATGTCAATTTGATTCATTGTAAAATATCATACTGTTTAATATCACCCCGGCTTTATCAACTTTTGGTGTTCGGAACCAACCTTTCAATTGTTTACATTAATTTTATACTAAAAATTGTATTATTTAATCAAAATAATTGTCCAGTGTTTTATTTGTTTCTTCGACTCAAACTCTGCGGAGTGCTTAAATTGTTACTCTGCAAATTGAAATATTGAGAGGGTATAGATTTTTCTTGCTTCTAATGTGCTTTTGAACTGGTACAGCATAAAACAATGCAAATGATGTATGAAACAATCTACAATGCTTTGGTAGAAGCTGGGCTCGAGGACCAATATGAACCACAAGACTACTTGAATTTCTTTTGCCTTGGCAATCGCGATGCGTTCGACGGAACGGTTAGTACAAATGTCCGAAATTCTAATGCAGCAAACAAAACTCCTCAGGTATCTCTTCTCTTTTTCCGATCTTCATTTTCAGCTTCCACTTCTCGAACTCATTAAAACAACACTAATAATGATTAATGTTGGGAATCCAGGCACCTTCCACTAAGAACCGACGATTTATGATATATGTTCATTCTAAAGGTATGATTACGGATGATGAGTATGTCATAATAGGTTCTGCAAATATCAATCAGCGGTCACTCGATGGTACCAGAGACACTGAAATAGCAATGGGAGGATATCAACCCTACCATACACGTGCAAGGAAACATTCTACACCGCGAGGACAGGTATAATAACTTCACAACTCTAAGTTCAGATTATCTCCATATACGATTAATTTAGTTTTAAAATAAATATCTTTCATAAATTAGTATCCCTTATATATTTGCCCACTAAGAAAAATTAGATTTTTGAAACGGGGTGCAACAAAAGTAAACAAACTCCTAGTCTGGAAATCTGTCTAGATGAAACACTGACTAGTTGTTACTCGAGCGCAGATCTACGGATACAGAATGTCATTATGGGCAGAACACATGGGAGGTGTAGAAGAATGTTTTAATAATCCAGAAAGCATAGAATGCGTGAGACGGGTAAGACACCAGAGTGAGCTGAACTGGAAACAGTACGCGGCTGAAGAAGCGACCGATATGAAAGGTCATCTTTTGAAATACCCGGTTCAAGTTGATAAAACGGGCAAAGTGAAGGCTCTTCCTGGCTGTAAAACATTTCCGGATGTTGGTGGAAACATACTAGGCTCTTATCTTGCCCTTAAAGGTAATAACAGTCTAGGCTCTTTTCTTGCCATTCAAGGTGTTAACCATCTAGGCTCTTTTCTTGCCATTCAAGAAAACCTTACCACTTGAGAAACTCTTACTTACAGTGTTTGTGGAGTCATGTTTTGTCTTATGATCATAAAATTTGTAAAGATGGTAGCAGAATTTGTGAAACCGGTCCTTGTATGTAAAACCATTAAGATGTTCTCATTGAACACTCATGGCCTTGATTGTATATACTACTAATTGCTGAAAGATCATCTTTTGAATCACCCGGTTCATGTTTTGCCTATGATAGATCTTAACTGTATAGAGTACTGATGTTAAATAGCAAAGAGAGAATACAATTTTATTTGATAAGTTCATCATACACTAATAGAAACCAAACCGCATTCGAACAATAAGAGACTAAATTAGAAAAAGAGACTAAATTAGAAAAAGAAGAGTGCCGGAAAAGGCCTAAGACTGCGAGAAAAGGAGAAGAGCGGATGCAGCCTCCAGATCATCTGGTATGACCCCCGTTCTCCTGGTTATTTCCATCCTCCCTCATTAACTGTTTCGGCAACAGTATTGCAAATCTTATCCGTCTCCGTAATGTCTCCTGTATCTTTGATCTCAATGGCCTTCTAATTCTAATTCGTCTCTCTCACTTATCCGAAATCAGAAATGCTCTTTCAAACCTCCTTCCACCTAGCAACTCTGAAGACAACTTTTTATGGATTTCCAAAAAATCCAAGCCCCTCTTTACCATCAGCAGCACTTATTCCGCTATCCGTCCTTCCAATACCAAGGTTCCTTGGAACCCGCTTATATGGAACAAGTAGGAAATAGCGCTAACACTTCCATCTGGCTTACTCCGCTATCCGTCCTTCCAGTACCAAGGTTCTTTGGAGCCCGCTTATATGAAACAAGTAGGAAATGGTGCTAACACTTCCATCTGGCATGACCCCTGGTTATTTCCATCCTCCCTCACTAACTCTTTCGGTAACGGTATTGCAAATCTTACCTGCCTCCGTAATGTCTCCCGTGTCTTTGATCTCAACCTTAACGACTCCTGGTGTTGATCTCCTAATGCTAGGGCCCAGAATAGACACATGTTATCTCACTTATCCGAAATCAGAAATGCTATTTCAAACCTCCCTCCCCCTAGCAACTCTGAAGACAACTTTTTATGGAAGTCCAACAAATCTAAGCTCCTATTTACCATCAGCAGCATCTACTCCGCTATTCGTCCTTCTAGTACCAAGGTTCACTGGGGCCCGCTTATATGGAACAAGTACTTTATTCCGAGGCACTCTTTTGTCTCCTCGATGGCCATCCAAAACAAACTGTCCACGCGTGACAAACTCATCAGCTGTGACTTTGACACCTCTCCTGACTGCATCGTTTGCTCATCAACCTTGGAGACTCTCGAGTACATCATTATCTCATGCCCCTTTGCCTCCTCCATCTGGGAAAACATCTGCAGGACCCCTCTCCCCCACTACTTGGATTTCCTGGATTGAGGTGGCCTGCAGTTAGGTGAACAGTCGCGTCTCTTATATTTGGCGTGCAACTTTTTACGCCATTATTTATCATATATGGAATGAAAGGAACGCTCAAATCTACAATAATGTCTTCAATCTTAGCTCGAGTGCTGCATTTCCTATCCTCTCGGATCTCCAATACTGCTTCCACGGAACTAAAATTTTCCTCCCTATGTAATCTTATCTTTTGCCTAATTATAGCCACCTGGTTGTATTGTAATATTGCAAACTTCTATTATTCGATATTGACAATGTACCACATGATAAATCTTTTGATTAAATATAATTTAGAGCTTTTTTATCAAAAGGAAATTAAAAGATTTTCCTTGAAGATTCATTGACACTCTAAAAAAAGAACTAAAAAAATGTACATTTAATTTTTAGAGAAGACACTTAATCTTCCAAGTTAACCGATGTATCTGGATCCTTCATTTTAGTCGTATAAAACGAAGATAATTTATCTATTATCGGCAAACAAAGTTGACAAATACTTATGGGGAAGATCCTTACATAAGAAGTTATAATCTCCTAATACTATTATTAGGATAGTTGAAGCAATTACCTGAATTGCATTAAAAAGAAGAGAGAAGTCGCAAACATTTCATTAGATTACTATAGACCTCAGTCAACCAATGCAGCACAGGATGTTTCGGCTTTTGTCAGAATGTCTGATCCAACAGTTACAGAAAGAGTTGGAAGTTTGGGCACCAATGATCCGTCATGGGCAGAGATGGACATCAGGCAGCATACAATTCCGAACTCTGGTAACAGGTCTTCCACGGACAGGCCTCCGGAAGTAGCAGAAGGAGGTCCCGATGGATTCTCTGCTATTACAGCTACTCAGCCTAATCAAGTTCGACCTTTACTGAGCTTGAAGAAACTTCCAAGCTTGCCTATCTCTCTCTCTATACTCCACCTGTGTTGACCCCATCAATGGCTTCTCCTTCTCTCTACTCGGATTATTTAATGTCACGTCGCTTGAAAAGACCTTTTCGTTTACTACTTTATTCAATCTCTAGTGGCATTCGATTTCGTGTGCTACTGTTTCTCTTCAATTATAGATTTTTCTCATGTGGGCTAATTCCCAAAGAACTCATATTTATTTTTAAAAGTGAAGATTTAGTCTTGGCGTATTTGATTTCACATTTGCACAAGACCTGTTTGATTCTAAGTCTAAACGAACTTGGTTTTGTGTAGTTTCTGATATTGGGCGTTGTTTAGTTTTTGGTGTGTATTTGGTCTGTTACAAAAAGTATAAAAAGTTTGTGCTTGAGAGATTGCTTGCTTACATGGCTTATCCTGCTTATTCTTTTGGAGGCTCAAGCCATGGCCAATCCCAGCAGCCGGTTCCATTTCGAACTAACACAGACTCTTTGAAAGCTATGCTCTTGCATGGCAATCTAGATATTTGGGTTAAAGAAGCTAAAAACCTTCCAAACATGGATATGTTTCACAAGAATTTAGGGGATTTTTTTGGGAAGTTCGGTGTTAGGGTTGGCAAAAAAGTTGAAGGGCATATGAAGCACACAATAACCAGTGATCCATACGTTGTTGTTTCGGTGTGTGGTGCTGTGGTTGGTAGGACTTTTGTGATTAGTAATAGTGAGTCCCCTGTTTGGAAGCAGCATTTTAATGTTTCTGTTGCACATCATGCTTCCGAAGTGCATTTTGTGGTCAAAGACAGTGATGTTGTTGGTTCGCAGGTTATTGGAGCTGTGGGGATACCTGTAGAGGAATTATACTCCCGGGAACACGTAGAGGGTCTCTATCCTATCCTTAATTCAAGAGGTAAACCTTGTAAAGACGGCGCCGTTTTGAGTTTATCCATTCGGTATACACCAGTAGAGAAGACAAGCATTTATCACATGGGAAGGGGTTTGAGTTCCGAGTACGCTGGTGTTCCTGGTACTTACTTTCCTCTTAGGAAAGGTGGAAAACTTACCCTTTATCAAGATGCCCATGTTCATGAAGGTTTGCTGCCTGATTTGAAGCTTGATGGAAATATTCAGTACAAGCAAAGAAGTTGTTGGGAGGATATATCTAATGCTATTTCTGAAGCACGTCGCTTGATTTATATCACAGGGTGGTCTGTCAACTATAATGTCAAATTGGTTCGAACTGGTAATGGTCAGAAGGATAGGTCATTAGGGGACCTTCTTAAGGATAAATCACAAGTAGGAGTTAGAGTGGTGCTTCTTGTATGGGATGATCCAACCTCTAAGAGCTTCTTAGGATACAAGACAGTAAGACACTTAAGAATGCTATTTTTTTTTTCCAATTCACTCTTTTTTGTAGTCTCAATTGCTACTGCTATGTTATATTTCTATGTACTACGCCTTCAAAAACTACGGTAGCATTTTGCAAATATATATTAACACATTAGGATATCATAGAGTGCTGTCACTGAATGTAATTGAATATTGCCTCTCGTGTGGAACTGACTGTTTTTTTCTTTGGGTATTTTTAATAGAGACTGGAAAAGATTCATGCTATCTATTGTGTTTTCTTGCTTAAAATTTATAAAAGGCATTTAAAATATAAGCTTCTCTTTTCTCAAGCTGAAGAATTGATTATTTATACTTGGATCCTTGCAGTATTGTGAAATATGTATGACATAGCTTAGCCAAAGTTAGTCAGATAAGGTTTTGTTGGATTTTATTTTTTATTCATGATCTTTTCAGTTACAATTTGGTTAATTTTATAAACTGTTAGTAGCATCACCTCAATAGTTCCTTAATCCTTACCTTTGAACTACTTGAATTAGCTTCTATATTAAGGGTCCTGTTTATTGTTTGTTTCCAGGTTGGGCTAATGCAAACCGGTGATGAGGAGATTCGCCATTTCTTTAAGCATTCTTCAGTGCAAATATTTCTTTGTTCTCGTGCTGGTGGAAGAGGCCACAGTTTTATTAAAAAGCAGGTCAGTTTTTTAGGTTTTAATCACGAGGATAGGGCTTAAGAACAAGCTAATAAATGTTCTAAAATACTTATATACTCGCAGCATTCAAGAACTAATAAAACTAAATTTGAGTAGTCTGCTGCTTAAGTAACTCTTTGAAAAACCCATATAGATGATAAAGTGTACCTCGATTGCGTTCAATACTATATATGTTTCTTCTGCTAATCTCCTCATATAGGGTCCTAAAACTATATATCTTATTTTGATCTTCTGGTAATCAGGAAGTCGGAACTATCTATACGCATCATCAGAAAACTGTTATCGTAGATGGTGATGCTGGTCAAAACAGGAGAAAAATCATGGCATTTGTTGGAGGTCTTGATTTATGTGGTGGAAGATATGATACCCCAGAACACCCTCTATTCAATACATTAGAGACGGTGCACAAAGAGGACTGCTATAACCCTATTTTACCGGTAATAATTCTACCTATAGTTTAACTGCATATAATTTAGAAACCAAGTATGTAAGTTTCTTTCTCGTTCAAAAAGCAAAGAAAATGTATGTATGTTTTAAATGGTTTTTAATTTGCACCGGAGCAAGCATTATTACATTGGTCATTGATGTTTGTAACTTGATGAAATAACTGTCCATTAAAATCCAGGTTTATGCACTGTTTGACAATTAAGTTTTCCATGAAAATGAAGGATAAATTTTATTGAGATTGAAACCAATCTTTAAACAATTCTTTTAATTAATAGAAGATCGATCATCTATACATCCAAGAACTATGAACTATGAATGTTTCTTTCATACGGAACTTGTGTACAACAAGTATGGTAAGTACTACAACCTGTTTTGACCTGTTGTTGCGGTTACTGTCAGAGCCCTGCAGGTTTTGGTCCAAGACAACCATGGCATGATTTGCATTGTCTAATCGATGGTCCAGCAGCATATGATGTTCTCAAGAACTTTGAAGAACGTTGGCTAAAGGCTTCTAAACCTCGTGGATTTAACAGATTAAAAACATCACATGACGATACGTTACTCAAGATCGAAAGAATTCCTGATTTTGTTAAGATAGGAGAGGTGCCTTCGTCTACTGACAATGATCCAGAGGATTGGCATGTTCAGGTAAGTTGGATTTCAATCAGTTACATATTCTATTTTCTTTTCGCTGACATTGGTGTTAATTGACTATTTTCTAACTACGCAGGTTTTTCGCTCGATCGATTCCAGCTCCGCCCAAGGATTTTTTGATGACCCTAAAGATGCTATGCGCATGGTATGAATATCTTTAGATTTTAGCTACATTCCTCCATATTTTGATGCATTATCTGTATGTCAAAAGAATTGAAATTGAATTAAAAACAAAAATGAATCAACTTTTCACTACTTGTAGGAACTTTTTCATATTGTATGAGTTAATTCCATATCGTAGGGAACTGCTAAAAATATTCGTAAACAAATAACTGGACAATTATTTTTGATTATTCTTGTCTTCCTAAACTGTTGATATGATGGTTGATAAACTCAGATATCTACTTATCTTGTAACAGAACCTGCTATGTGGGAAGAATATACTTATAGACATGAGCATACATACAGCATATGTAAATGCGATACGATCTGCTCATCAGTTCATCTATATTGAGAACCAGTACTTTCTTGGATCATCGTATAACTGGGATACTCACAAAGATTTAGGTAAGGCTTTTTAACCTATTGGGTAGAAACTCTTCAAGAGCCATTGGATGTGTCTTTATTACTGAACTTGCAAGTCCCGAAATTCGCTTCTTTCAAGATTACTATTTCTAGATTTTCTGTGTGCTCAGAAGGAAAATTACGTTTCATGACTTGTTGTATCAAAAAAAATTATTATAGCAATCGGGAAAAGTGTTTGAAAAACTGTCATTCGTTACAGGTGCCAATAATTTGATCCCGATGGAAATCGCTCTTAAAATTGCCAGCAAAATCAGAGCACACGAGAGGTTTTGTGCCTATATTGTTATCCCAATGTGGCCGGAGGGTGTTCCAACAAGCAATCCAATACAGAGGATTCTATATTGGCAGGTATGCTATGTACATTTTTAGACCATTGCTATAATAAATGAATATTCGTTTTTAGACTGTTCCATCTTAGATTCTGTCGAAGTCATATTTATGTTGGATATTAATTTGGTTCATTGTAAGATATCCTACTGTTTAATATCACCCCCGCTTCATCAACTTTTTATGTTCGGGACCAACCTTTCAATCGGTTACATTAATCTTATAGTCAAATCAAAATTATATTTTTCAATCTTAATCTTCTACCAGTGGTGAGATACGAAGCCACAATCCAGGGGACTCTTTTAGTTGTTACTCTGCAAATTGAAATATTGAAAGAGTATAGATTTTTCTAATGTGCTTTAAATTGGTACAGCATAAAACAATGCAAATGATGTATGAAACAATCTACAATGCTTTGGTAGAAGCTGGGCTTGAGGACCGATATGAACCACAAGACTACTTGAATTTCTTTTGCCTTGGCAATCGCGATGCATTTGACGGAACGGTTAGTACAAATGTCCGAAATTCTGATGCAGCAAACACAACTCGTCAGGTATCTCTTCTCTTTTTCCGATCTTCATCTTCAGCTTCCACTTCTCGAACTCATTAAAACAACACTAATAATGATTAATGTTGGGAATCCAGGCACCTTCCACTAAGAACCGACGATTTATGATATATGTTCATTCTAAAGGTATGATTATAGATGATGAGTATGTGATAATAGGTTCTGCAAATATCAATCAGCGGTCACTCGATGGCACAAGAGACACTGAAATAGCAATGGGAGGATATCAACCATACCATACACAAGCAAGGAAACATTCTACACCGCGAGGACAGGTATAATAACTTCATAACTCTAATTTCAGATTATCTCTATATAAGATTAATTTAGTTTTAAAGTAATATCTTTCATAACTTAGTATATATTTACGCACTAAGAAAAATTAAATCTTTGATACCGTGGTGCACCAAAAGTAAACAAACCTCCAGTCTGGAAATTTGTCGAGATGAAATGCTAACTAGTTGTCAATCAAGCGCAGATTTACGGATACAGAATGTCATTATGGGCAGAACACATCGGAGGTGTAGAAGAATGTTTTAATAATCCAGAAAGCATAGAATGTGTGAGACGGGTAAGAGACCTGAGTGAGCTGAACTGGAAACAGTACGTGGCTGAAGAAGCGACTGATATGAAGGGTCATCTTTTGAAATACCCGATTCAAGTTGATAAAATGGGTAAAGTGAAGGCTCTTCCTGGCTGTGAAACATTTCCGGATGTTGGTGGAAACATACTAGGCTCTTTTCTTGCCCTTCAAGGTGTTAACCGTCTAGGCTCTTTTCTTGCCATTGAAGGTGTTAACCGTCTAGGCTCTTTTATTACCATTCAAGAAAGCATTACCACTTGAGAAACTCTTACTTAGAGTGTTTTGTGGAGTCATGTTTTGTCTTATGATCATAAAATTTGTAAAGAATGTAGCAGAATTTGTGAAACCGGTCCTTGTATGTAAAACCAATAAGATGTTCTCATTCAACACTCATGACCTTGATTGCATATACTACTAATTGCTGAAAGATCATCTTTTGAATTACCAGGTTCATGTTTTGCCTATGACAGATCTTAACTGTATATAGTATTGATGTTAAATAGAAAAGAGAGAATACAGTTTTATTTGATAAGTTCATCATACACTAATGGAAACCAAACTGCATTCCAACAATAAAAGACTAAATTAGAAAAGGCCTAAGACTGCGAGAAAAGGAGAAGAGCGGATGCAGCCTCAAGATCATCTCTCCTACTCTGGATATTTTCACGCAACTCCTGTAATTCACGGGCATGCACCTCTAGTTTCCCAATCTCCATTTCATCGAAAGCCTTCATAAACTTTCGAGCTTTCTTCAGCTCCGGTTGGTTGGCCTCCCTTTTCTTTTTCACCTCGTCAACCTCATGCATAATTCGTTCAATCTCGTTCTTCAAATCCTGCGTTCTGCTCTCTTCTTCCTCGCTTGCGGTAGCAAACTCATGAGAATCAGGATTGGTAAAACGTGCAAACACTGACTCAGGACAAGGGTTTCCAAAACAATAAGGCCTTCCTCCTGGTGAGAAAACTATTATGGCTACTTGAGCCCCGCATAAGATAGCGAGCTCGTCGGCTTTCTTGAACAAACCACTTCGTCTTTTGGAAAATGTGACTTGTCTGGCACATGTATCCGGAACTCTTTTGATCTCTATTTTCCGACGACCCATTTTTTTTCCTTTTTTTTTAATATGAAGTTTATAAACAGGAAGATATGATTTGGGTACTCTGGCTTGATTCTATTTATAGAATGAGTAGGTTGATGATAAAGGGAATACTTGTTTTTGCTGTTAATATATTCCATTTATGGTAACCTATTAAAATACAAATATTAGTTTGTTATTTTATTGAATTTATCTTTATTAATTAAAATAATTATTTGTATCCTTGTTTTTACCTTAATTTTTGAATTTATTTTTCATTCTTAAAATATTAATAAATTAACCATTTCTAAAAGAAATAAAAAATAATAATATTCAAATTCCATTTAAAATTTAGAAAGCTTTAATTCTCCAATGGTTATTTTTCAAAAATATTTATTTTTAGACGTTAAATATAAAATTTAAAACACAAATAAAAATATACCAAAATAAAAATAGTAAAAAGAAAATTTAAACAGTTACTAAAAATGCTTTGAAATATATATAATTTGTTTTTAAGTATATTAACCACTACTATTTATAAAATTATAAATAAAAAAACCAATATATATACCTACTAAATAACATTATTAATAACTTGATTTGTTAATAATTATGCTATATTAATAATTACTAACAACAGTTTTAGAGGCAGAATACAAAACTAAAGTTAAATAAAAATAGAGAATGCGCATAAACTAAAATGTGAAATATGGGGTTTTGTTAAATTTGATTCTTTTAAAGTTTGAAATTTAAAATAAATTAAATGTAAGATGTAAAATCAATATTAAATTTAATTGTTTTAGTTAAATATGAATATGAAACAAAAATATATGATATAATTTAAAAGCAAAAAAGAATAAATTAAAAATAAATTTATGATAAAAAGTAAATATTAACAATTAATATAACCAATTTGATTACCAAATAAAGTTACTAACAACGCTATTTTGTTATTAGCAATTAATAAAAGGGAGACTTAAGACCCATCCAATAATCTACTATGGATAAATGTATAAAAGATTTAAGAGATTTTATACTTTAATTACCATTTTATATAAAATATATTAATCAACTTTTTTTTCTTTTTTAATTTTAATTTTAAAAGTTCTTATCTTTTAAACCGTATTTCGAAAAAAGAATTCGAAAACACCATTGGTTTTGTTTTTTTAAGACGAACAAAACTAGTACCACTCATAATATGTTTTGAATTTTTAAAAAAAATATATATATTACACACGTTTCTCACTTATATGGTTTTGCATGTACCAAAATAAAAAAGGTTTTGCATCTATCAAAACAAAGAGGTTTCTCATGTAGCAAAATAAATAAGGTTTTGCATCTATCAAAATAACGAAAATTTTGCATCAGCTTGAAGCATATTGTTTATTTTATTTTATTTTAAACCGAAAATTATACAAAACGTAAAAGAATTACGACTTTAAGGCATGTGCAAACATGAATAGAGAAACAAATCACAAAATGATCTAGTGAAGTTTTTTATCCTCAGAAAAGAAGGGAGAATTGCAATAAGTGGATCGTTAATCTTGCGGGATCCATTGAAACAACAACAATATATAAGCTAGAATGCTAGATTTACCACCGTCTTTTCTTAGGATTTTGACAACCTCCCAATATTGAAAATGGATATTGTTTTTGTTAGAGAGAGATCCATTGAAACAACAACAATATATATAAGCCAGAATGCTAGATTTACCACCGTCTTTTCTTAGGATTTTGACAACCTCCCAATATTGAAAATGGATATTGTTTTTGTTAGAGAGAGAAAGAAGAGGAATTTAACGGATAAGAATGAAGAGAGAAAAAATAGTGTAGGATGCTAAAATCTTTTATATAAGTGAATATGGATATAAAGGATATTAGTGGGTCTTAAATAGTAAATATTTAAGTAAAATTGATCTTTCTCGGAGTAACATGAAAATATGGGTCTTAAGTAGATAATAGTTATGGTTTTGGGTCTTAAATGATACTTAACCTTTAATAAAACAGAATTGGTCAATTTATTAAAAATAAATTATTTATATTTTAAAGATCGAAACCTTCTTTATTTTTCTAGATGAGAAACCTCTTTGTTTTGATAGATGCTTATATAAACCAACGTCTCTCTCTTCACTTTCTCTTATTCACTAATTATGCGTTTCTTTTGACAATATAATAAAAAAAAGGTCGGAGAAAACCGCCATGGCACCAAAAGCAAACAAGAAACAAGCTAAGAAGAAGCCACTAATGGTGAAGAAAAAAGCTGGGATTCTATACATCGGGAAGAAACCAAAAACTGACAAAAACCTCGTAGAAAGAGCCATATCTGGCGAGGTAAAAAAAAAGCTTATATCTACATGAGGATATTCGAGATACTGAAATGGTTTTCTTCTACATCTCTTTTTCGATTTAAAGAGAATCCCTTCATGTCCATCATAACTTCAACCATTTATGGATTCTCACTTTGCTTGTTCTTCTTTTCGTCCTCGGATTTTAATCTCACATTTTCGTGGTTGGACTAACTGGCATCATAAACGAAATTTTGATCTTTACCGGATAGATCCTGAACAACTTTATTGTTGTTCCTTTCGATTTTTTCAACTTGAAGAGTCTCAAGGATAGTCGTTTTGGTGTCAATGGGGTCTCAAACTGTGTAAATGGTGTTATTATGGCTAGTGACGGATCTAGGAATATAAATTAGGGGGGGGGGGCTAAACTATAAAACGTATACGTAGCTTTCGAAACATTTTTCAGTACTTTCGCCAAACCTAGTTTTATAGTTAGTTTTGAATGCGTTATCTAGCTCTAAAAACACCAACGTGTTAATACTAAAAATACCAATTTCTCACGTCTAGTATACCGACAAACCATTATGAAATAGTCTTCTTCCGACTATTTTGTAAACAAAAATAATATAAATTTATAAAAATATTTTAGACCAAATCCTTTTCTGTTTATTTCTGTTTCAATGGTGGTTTTGTTTTAATGTTTCAATTTCTCACAAATATTTTAAAAATATCAATTTCTCTCCTATTCTAATTCAATGTTTTAATTATTAATCATTTTATTTAATTTCTAAATTTGATATCCTTTTTAATATTTACTTAGGTTCCACTTATTAATCTCTATCTTGTTATAGGAAAATAAGACGTGAAAATTTCTTTTAAAATTAATTGTCCGTTATAATAGATAAAGTAATATGAAAATGAAAAATAAAAGTCATACACGTCTCTTTTAAAATAAAATGTAAACCACTTTATAAATAATGGCGGGACTGTAAACGGGATGAGGGAGGCTCTAGCTCCTACTAGCCTACGAGGGTTCCGCCACTGATTAGGGCTAAAAGAGATGGAAAGTTTCGTGCTTGCAATCTCAGTACCAAAGAATTCATAGATGTTTCGTTAGTATACCCAAAATGTGCTACATGCCCCTATCTATTAGGGTTTGATCCACTTTCCAAAAATTTCAAAATTTTACTTCATTGTAATTGTTCTCCTACATGAAAATCCCACTTCTATATACAAACGCTAGGCACAAATATTTGGAGCAAAATCGAGTCGGGCCCATGTTGTTATATAGGCGAAATCGTGTGTATAAATGGAAAAATATACATTGCAGCTAGTAGGCGGCAGACCGAAATAAATGCATTCGACCTTGCCACAGAAATTTTGACCTATACTAATACAACCCGTGCCAAGCATGTATTGGAGGTTGTTTCAATTCAACGAGAGTCTAGGTTTTGCAGACTATAAGCTATAAAATGAAAAAACTATAAATATTCGCGTATAGAAACTAACTGAGAATTGTTTATGGGTAGAGAAGACCAAGAACAACCTCAGCCTTAAGGGTAGACATTGCCCCTCTAGTATTGGTGGTTTATGGGTTTCCCCTGAAAAAGATGACGACCTTTTGGTGTTTGTGCGATTCAGAGCTCAATTTATTACGATACGTTGGAATCTCAACGACACCACTACACATTATGTCAAAATATTGACTCCAGGGTAGTCAAGTTGGTTGAGTAAGGCATGTTTCTGACCAAAGATCACGAGTTTGGTCACAAGTTTGAGTTCTTTTACATACGCTTTCTCGGCTGAGTCTGTCACCTTGTGTGGTTTACCTTTTAGCGTTGGTTTGCAGGCTATTGCGTCAGACTGAGGGTTTTACCTTGTGCGCACTCATTGCATACTGAGTAGCGACTGTGGAATCCCTTCGGAAAAAAAAGTATGTCAAAACTTAGTTTCACTTAAAGATTTGTAATTTCTTAATTATTTTTGGCTTTGTATCCTCTTCAATTACTTTTTATGTTCTATGTTCACATTCAAATTCCACCTGCATTGATTTTGAAAAAAAAAGTGGATAATCCAAGGCGCCGCCAACCTAGTCATGATCCGACCTGAAAGACTTCAATTATTTTTGAAGAAGAAACAGAAAAAATATTCAAGATTTGCTCCAAGAATGCTTTCACTCGAAAGCATTCGTGAGTGACTTTCTTCTCCCTCCTTAGTCCTTTGTGTCTTCTCCTATGGTGTGGTTTCTTCAGCTTGAGTCATCGTCGTTTCAATCATCTCTCGTGATTGACTTTTCAGTTTCTTGGGGTTGTTTCGGGTGCATTTCTTCTCGATATGGAAGATCATGTACAACAAGAAAATAACTTATCAAGTATTAAAAAGTATACAGACTTTTTCAAGAACAGCATCAGGGAAGTTATTAAAGTGGTGCCAGACTCGGTATCTTACAAGAAAGATCATATATCTCTACAATTTCAAAAAAAATTAAAGATAACTTATTAATATTGACCAAATTCACTCTTATTGGAAAGTTTTCTGAAGGCATTCCAAAAAAGAGTCTTTTGGACAATTTCATAGCAAAATTCCGTCTCTCTATTAGAGACCCCCATAATATTCTTCTTGAATTTGATTTATAGGAAGATTATGGCAACCTATGGAGCAAGACGGCCTGGACTATAGGTAACACAATCATGAGGGTTTTAAAGTGGTCCCCGAACTTTAACCCAAAGATTGAAAGTCTAGTTACCCCAGTGTGGACCAGAATCTCTAAGATACCTAAGTTTCTTTATGGCAGAAACATTGTTTAACACAATAGGAGATACTATAAAGACTTGGATACCACCTCAAAACAGGGCCCTATTCAATGCTATATATGGTTGGGTTGAGTTGGATGTATCTAGTCAACTGCAGAATCAAATGTGGATAAGCTTCGGTCCTAACGATGGTTTCCGGGTGGAAATAGCATACAAAAATTTACCAGAATAATGCAACTTTTGCAATCATATAGGACACAATTTGGAAAAATGCAAAAAGAAATCAAATAAGAAGATTCAAGAAAACTTATATGTCATTAAAGATTCTGGAATAATAGAAGGCCCTGAGAAGTCTAAGCCTGAAAACAGCCAACATACTGTCATAAACACATCAAAAGAGATTACTATCAGTAAGCAGAAACAGAAAATCAAATCTATAATTAGATCGGCTCAGAGTAATGAGCCCCAAACTATTTCTCTTATTGATAATACTTCTGAAGATATGATCGATGTTATAAAGAAACTCAAATGTGTTAACACTCAAGTCTCCCCTGATCAGTCTAGAAATAGAACAGGATACAGCACACCTTACCCAAACAACATTGGAAGTCTACCAGAAACTCCAGTGTTAAAAGCTAGAGAAACAAGCAACAGTTTTCAAAAGATCTTAAACCAGAAATTAAAGAAAGCAATAAGCAGGAAAAAGAAGAGTTATAAGGCTACTAAGTATTTACTTTTTGTGAAGACCAATGACACTACTAACAATGATTCCAATGATTAACATCTTATCATGGAACATAAGGGGAATAGGAAACAAGTCTTCCTAAAGAAGACTGAAGTCTATTGTTCTGAGCCATAGTATCAAAATCTTGTTAATTCAAGAGCCTTTCATTCTACCTATCAAAATTAAAGATATTGCTTCCTATTTGAAATTCAGTAATTACTATGCTAGTTCTTCTAACAAACTATGGATTTTTTGGCAGGATGGTACTCAAGTCTCTATGATTCTGGATCACATTCAATTAGTTCATATGAAAGTCTTTGTAACTAATGCTGACAAGACTTTTTCTAATGTTACCTCTGTTTACGCTAAATGCCAAAGGATCAAAAGGCTTGACCTTTGGAACACTTTAAAGAATATCTCCACCAATGTGAAGGACTGGATAGTCCTTGGTGACTTCAATACCTCTCGATCTATTATTGATCAAGTCAACTGCACTAGTTACTGTCAGAAAAGTGTTGAAGACTTCAATGAAATGATTGAAGTCTGTAATCTTGAAGACAATAAGTTTACTGGTACTAAATATACCTAGATGAAAAATCTTAAAGGCAGGAGGCTTGACTAGGTATTTGTTAATCAAGACTGGGCCAATACATTCAATTCCACTGATGTCTGTCATTTGGCTCGTACCTGATCTGACCACTGCCCTTTAAAAGTATGTTTTAACAACAATAATAGAAGAATTAAAAGCAATTTTAAATTCCTTAATATGTTGACCAAAGATCCCACATTTATTAAGTTTGTTGAGGAAAGCTGGCAGAGAATTATGCAGGGAAATCCCCACAATGTTTTGTGGTACAAGCTTCAAAGACTCAAAATAGATCTTAAGGAGTGGAATAGATCTTAAGCAATCTTATTTCCTCTATCTATATTACTATTTTGCGTAATGGTAATTCATTAGGTTTCTTTAAAACCAGCAAGGGAATAAGACAAGGAGATCCTTTATCTCCTAGTCTGTTTATCCTTGCTGAGGAAGCTTTAATTAGGGGTCTGGTCAATCTTTATAAAACTGACAAAAATATTAAGTACAGGGGTAGAAGTAACATAGACATCTCTTGTTTGGATTTTGCGGATGACTTATTATTATTCTCTAATGGTCTTTCTAGTTCTATGAACACAATTGGTAAGATTTTGCAGGATTATCAAGTTGCTTCTGACCAAGTTATCAACAGGGACAAAACGCAGTTAATCACTGCTAACAACATTGACCAGAACAAGCTTAAAAACCTGCAAATTCAAACTAGATATAGCATTGGAAAGCTGCCTACAACTTACCTGGGTGTTGCTTTGAACTCTAACAATAGAGTTAGCAATTATCTGCCTTTGATTGATAAAATCAGCAATAAAATCCAAGCTTGGGAGGGAAAAATCTTGTCTTATGCGAGGAGGCTTACACTTATTAAAAGTGTCCTCCTTCCTATTACCCTCTACTGGTGTCAATCCTGTAAGCTGACGATTTCAGTTATCTGCAAAATAGAATAAATCTTTAATCGATTTTTATGGGGCTCTACTACAGAAAATAAGAATATACACTGGTGCTCATGGGATTCTATATGCAAGAGTTACAAGGAGGGTGGTCTCAATATTCATAGTCTTAAGGACTATCAGAAATTTTACTCTCTAAAGCTATGGTTTGATTTTCGTAGAAACAATACTCTCTGGTCTAAGCTAACTCATAACATTTATTGTAAAAGCTTCCATCCTACTCAAATTGGTATCAAGAAAGGTTCTTTAAATTGGAATAGGCTTACTGCTATCAGGAACGAAGCCGAGAAGTACATTTCCTGGGATATTGGTAAAGGGGCTGTGGACATTTGGTTGGATAATTGGCTTGGGATTCCTCCAATCATCGTTTTCGACACTGACTCTGACAACTACTGGTTTAAAGAAGACATTGTCAACACTCTTTGGAACAACAATAATTGGGATCTAACCTCGATAAGTCCCCTTCTCCCTAACTCTAGTATCTGCGTAATTAAAAAGCTAAAAATTGACCATAATAAGGATGACAAAATTATTTGGGGTCTCTCTAACACTGGTTCTTTTAATACAAAAGAAACTTTAAACAAAATTGCTCAAATCTATCCTAAATCTTCTATTTTGAAAGGGTTTAGAACAATTTAACTCCTCCTAAATGTTCTATTTTACACTGGAGGCTCCTAAATAATTTTATTCCTACTGAAGTCACTATGCAAAAAAGATACCTAGCTATTGCTTCCAAATTCCTTTTTTGCAATAGCATTGAGAGTATTACTCATGTTTTTAGTAATTGTGACCATGCATGGAAAATATGGTCTTATTTTGCTAATATCTTTAAAGTAAATATTTTCAGGTTCATGACTCCTATTCATATGTCCAGAAACTGGTCTTGGTCTTCCCCTTTCAAACTTCACATGAAAACTATATTGCCCCCAATCATAAATTGGGTTATATGGCAAGCTAGGAATCATGTTAAGCATAAAGGGTCTCCTATTTCTGCTAAGTCATCTATTTATCGTATAAGGAACATTATTTTATCACTTGACTAATCTAACCTTATTAAAACTAAATTCTAGAAAAATAATGACTTTGCAGCTCAAGAATTAGGCTGCTACATTCATAGAGAAATCAAAAGGAGGATAAATTACCTTTATTGGACCCCTCCTGCAGTTGGAAGACTGAAGCTTAACTCTAACGCTAGTTGCACTCATTCTGGTGAAACTAGTGGTGCAACCATTGTCAGAGATCATGAGGGAAACTTCGTCTTATGCTACGACAACACCAATGGCAAGCAATCACCTATCTAAGCAGAGACTAGAGCTTTGCTGGATGGCTTGATGATATGCAAAATCAAAGGAATTAGTAAAATCGATATTGAGAGCGATTCTGAAATTCTTATTCAGTTGATCAAAACTGGCACTTCAATTGTTCTAATTGAACAAATGATTTCCAGAATCAAAGGCCTAATCACCTCTGATATGTCTTTTAACCATATATACAGAGAGCAAAACCTTGCAGCCGATTGGCTTGCAAGGTGGACTCTCAAGTGTAAAATGAAATTACACTACGATACCTTCTCTCCCCCTAACCCTCTGCTATCAATTATTGTTCTTGATAGCCTGGGTTTAGGGAAAATAAGACATAATAACTGAAATTTTATTGATTAAAACTTACCTCTAATTTTTTGCAGAAGCGTCATGTTGGATTCCCTAGTAGAATCCTTTGCAAGTCGTCCTTTCGATGGTCTGAGCTATTTTTATGGGTGAAGATTTCTCTTTGAGAAGAAGAAAATCATTTCAGTCCCGAGAAACCAGACCAAAGTCTCTGATTCCTTAGTCTAGCTGTATTAGCACTCCCAGCAATTATGGATAACAAGAATCAGATTGGAATTCAGCTTTTGCTAGCTGCTCAACAAGAAGCTCAACGTGTTGTCAATACTCTCTGAAGCGAAAAATTGGCTAGGATGAATCAGGCTAAGGATGAGGCGGAGAATGAGGTTGCTCAGTATCACGCTCAAACTGAAGCTTAATACCAAAGAAAAAATTCAAAGAGTAGTGGGTTCGAAAAACTCTCCTTTGCATGGGTTCATAAATTTTAGAGAGAAACATAACATTAACAAGTATTGGCTATGGACTCTATTAGAAGCTGGTAGCCTTCTGGAATAGGTGACTGGAGTCTGAAAATCTGGGCTAAAGCAGGAATATCATATGTGAGGTCCAGGAAACGGGCAAAAAACAATAACAAATGGAAATCAGAAATCCGCTTCACGAACAATAAATTCTTCGCCCGGTCTAGATGATGTTCAGTGATTTGATTTTCACTTCTGTAAATCGGTTATCAATGGGGAAGAATGATGAAAGAGGGCCCTGATGATCTAAATTAACCACAACGAGAAGCGAAAACAAAACCAAAGCCGCGTTATGTAAAAATCCATGGCACTGACAGATCCATCCGGTTGAACCCGACCCGATCGCAAGACCTATTCCTCCTTCTTTGTGAGTCGAATTCGTTCTTGGTATAATCGAAAATGAGGAGTTTGCGAGTTCTGAAAGAGCTCTCATTCTTAAGAAGATTGGTCTTGATTCGAAAGAAGGAAATTGAAAGGATCATAGAACCCTAATTCGAGAAAGTGGGTTTATTTGAATTTGATGTTAGAGAGAGAAAAAGAATTGGTACTGATTCTTTGAGTTGATAGAAAGTCTGAGCTAATTTTCTGGGTACAGATTTCTCTCTAGTCCCTCTCTCTTTTTGAGTAAAGCTTTGTTTAATTGTAATTTTCAATTCTGTCCTCAAACTTTGTGTATTCTTTCAATTTCGTAATAAAGTGTTACTACTTAAACAAAATGACACTTGCATTGCTTTTGAAGAAAAAAAAGTTAAATATTATTATTATTATTATTATTAATTATTTTTAAAATAATTTATATTTATTTTTACGTTATATATTCTGGTATACTTTCTATTTGTATTTTGTAGATTCAAAATTTTATATTTAACCTTTAAAAGAAATTATTCCTACCTCTCGACCTTTTGTTATTTAATTTAATTTATTATTATTATTTATTTTGTGAATAAAATTCATCAGAGAAATTATTTTTGATATATTTTTATTTTTATTTTTAATGGAAATAAATTCAAAAGCAAAAAAGAAAATAATGATACAAATATGTAGAGCAAATTCGAACCATCATGAAAATATTTAACGAGAAATTAAACTGATTTGACAAGAACCATAACTAATTTGATTTTCGATGAGTTATGAATGAGGTTGACTTACATCTATGTATTAATTCCATAGAACAGATCAAAGTAATCGATAAATAAGTGGCATGATATTGGAAACCGAAGATCAATCATATGTTGCCCAATACTACTATAACTTAACATCGATTGAATGATTCGAGAGAATAGATCGATTATCGATATATTGATTCCAGAGAACATATCAAAGTAATCGATAAGTAAGCCACCTGATACTGATACTGGAAGCTGATTATCGATGGATTGATTCGAGAGAACATATCAAGGTAATCGATAAGTAACTGGAAACCGAAGATCTATTGGATGTTGCTCAGTACTTCTATAAATTAACAACCAAAAAGTTATGCTTGAACTTTCGCCTATTTGGGCTGGCCACACTTACACCATTGCGAAAAGAGAGGGGGTTCGTCCATCACCATTGCGAAAACTCACCTGTATCCCATGTGCGAGTTTGGACAAAAAAATCGATATGAATCACTGACTAAGATAAAAAAAAATGATTAAAAACACAAACATTGAAAACGTAATCAATCGCATTAAACCTAAAAGATTTATCAATCGATGGACCTTGATCACCTTTTTTTGTTCATTCGTGGGAAGAGGAATAAGCAGATAGAGCAAAGAGATAGAGCAAAGGCCTCCTGCTTGCGTCCCGAAGTGAGCAAATTGTGTCGATGCAATTGAGTTAATTGCGTAAGAGAAGCAATCCTAATCCTTCTTACATCTGCTGGACTAGCTCATCTGTCTCTTCTTGCTAAGCAGGCTTGATGCCAGAAAGATAGAAGGGGCTGGTCTGCACTCAACGGGCTAAGAAAGGCTTGAGCCTTAGGGTCCAGAGTCTGAGATGCGTGAAAGAGATCCAGTGAGAAGGAGCTAAGTAGCTAGAAGTTGATGAGCGGACTCATGGACCTTGATCACCAGACTGAGAACGTTCTCATATTTATAATTTGAAAAAAAACCTAAATAGCTATAAATATGTGATTTGGTAAAAACAAAAATTTATATGGTCAATAAAGATATTTTGGATATTAAAAAATTCGGTAATGGGTAGTAAATAGCATAATTAGTTTGGTTTTAGGAAATAATAAATGATAAGGGGTATAAGGATAGTTTTTTCCCGTTTGAATAATCTCTTTTGGGATTTGTGATCAGTTTTTTGTTCTTCATTCGACCAAATTCTTCTAGAATTGTTTCTTTTTCATTTGTTATTATGCAATGATCCATCGTTTATCGATTCACAGATGAGTTTCGTTTTCTGTTTTTGTTATCTTTTATTGTGTCGAGTTATTGTTTTGTTATTGTTTTACGATTTTATGATTGTTTTAGTTATGTTAATTCTTTGATTTCATATATTCACCTAGATATTTTGAAAATTATGTTATAATGGATTGCATAAAAAAGAATACCGTTGTGAAAAAATACTAGTGTAATTGGATGCGGTGTAACCGATTGCGAGATGACGTTTTAATTGGTTGCAAAATAACATTTTGGTTGCGTAAATAGACACCTTTTTTAAAATACAGTTGTAATTGAGGTGCAAATTTATGGTTTAAATGGTTAAGTAGTTACGTTATAAATTGTTAGACTTGTGAAATAATAATATATAAATAAATGATAAAAGAATATTAATACCCAATAAAAAAGTTTAGTTTAAAGACATACAGCATTTATAAAGAAAAATTATATTGACTTTAAAAGACGATCACCAAACATTTTATACTCTTATGTTTGATGTATGATCTTCTTCTATTTGACGCAATATATCCTTGTAAATGGTTGTTGAAATAGATTGATTTTATTTTTCAGTTTTTCAACATAATCTTTAAGAATAACATTTGATTCTTATAGTTCTTAATATGTTCATTGGTTTTTGTTTCTGGTTCTTCAATTTGTCTAATAACGTTTTTGTGTAGATCCATACTTTATGATTACAGAATATTAAAGAAATAAAGCTTTGCCAAACCGTGGTTGCGTAATCACATGCAATTATGTTGTGAAATGATATTTTTAGATGGGTTAAACATAGTTGCGTAATTACATGTAATTATATCTTGATAAAGATATTTTTAAATGGTTAAATATGGTTGCATAATTATGAGTAAATTTGTTGCAAAGTTGCGGAAAAAAAACTGAAGTTACCTGTTGATATTAATTCTTCTAATTGTTGACTTTTTCATGAAGATTCTTTATTTTTTTATGTGACCTGAATTGTATTTGAAATTCTTGATGTCGAGAATACATATTTTTTTGACATTTTTATCTACATTGTAAAGTTAAAGTACATGTCGATTAGTATTTAAACTAACTGTTAGTTGGGTACATAACTACGTCCATTTGAGTTGTAAAAAAAGTTTTTTATGTTTGAAAAATAAATATAAAGTTGGTCTGGAAACTAACTATAAGTTGGGTGCATAAATACATTCATTTGAGTTGCAAAAAGGGTTTTTTTATGTTTGAAAAACAAATAGAAAATTGGTCTTGAAATTGACTATAACTTGGGTGCATAAATATGTTCAAAAGTCTTTCATGTTTAAAAAACTGAATATAAACTAGATATGAAAACTTACTATAACCTGGTTGCGTAAATAGAAATACATTCATCCATTATCTTTAAACATGTACACAAGTAGTTCATAGGTTACTAATTGTATATCTTGTTGTATAAAAAGATATACAAATCATTAAAACCAAACACGAACAGTTCTTAGGTCATGCATATTATTTACGAACACAACAATTAGAAAATTTAAGACAACATAGAGTAATTTCTTTTTTAAACCCTAATTTAATAGTTGTTTTTATGTTAAAATGTTTGAGATTTTACTTAAATTTATTAGGGTATTGTTGTAGATTTTGTGTTGCAGGTAGTTTTCGATAAACTTGAAAATCTAGATAGTTATTAATACTTTTAATTTATCCTGGATGATTATTGGTAACTCTCCCTTATTTAAATCTAACTAACTAAATAAAATTATAAAAGTAAGATAACACGAGTTGAGAGCTTATCTCATTAGCAGTAAAAAATAAAATGATTGGTTGTTAATGAATTTTTAAAACCAAATGAGATTCCAAGAGTAACGTAAAAATAAATAACACATAACTTGTCAAAATATTTTTACTCAACGTGAAGAGATTGACTAAAAAAACTTTATCTTTAGTTTTATCGATTATTTTTAAGGAAAATCATGGTACTAGTTGTAGATTTTTATCTAGAGCTTCATTAAATGGATGTGAGGGTCGTTTTTAATGGATACATTGAAGAACCGATTTATATAATGCAGTCTGAAACCTTTATATCATATGATCCGAAATAAATGGTTTAAAAGTTTGATAAATTTATTTATGTACTTAAACAAACTTCTTATTAGTGGTATCACAAATTTCTGGAAGTTATTATCTCTATTGGTTTTAAGATAAATTTCGTATAAGATTATTTATTAGTAAGCTTTTGGTGGAAATAAGTTCCTATGTTTAGTTTTGTATGTTGGTGGCATATTATTATATACAAATGATAAGAATTGTTTGCATGGATTCAAGAAATTTCTTTCGAAATAATTTGATATGAAAGATCTTAGTTATATAATTTTCGTATTAGGAATCCAATTTCATTATGATTTGCCTCATAAAATTTTAGGTTTATCAAAAAAATGCGCCTACTGATAGCATACTACAACGTTATATAATGACAAAAAACAAATTAAAGAATACTTATATCTCAAAAGGAGACATGTTTAGTCTCACTCAATCTCAAAACACGGAATTATTAATTGAGAAAATGTAAAAAATTATGTATAGTTTGGTTGTTGGGAATCTAATGTACTCAAGTGTGTACGAGTCCTAACATTTCTTTTTTTCTCGACATGTTGGCTAAATACGTAAGTAACCCAATGTAACATCAGAAAGCAGTAAAAAACGTTCGACGATGTTTACGATGAATAATTTAGCACATTTTGACATATAAAAAGTTGAATACATAGAAGTTGTATGATACTTTGACTCTTATTTTTTCTGATGCATGGATACTTGTCGTTCAATTTGATGCATCATATTGTAATTTTATGGTAAAATATAAAATAAGCACGTATTGCATCTTCCACTATGAAAGTAAAAAATTGTATGTTTTGAAGCATCTAACAACACACTTTGGTTACATAATTATTTCACAAGAGTACGAATCATGTAATGGATTGAAAAACTCTTTCGTTTATATTGTGCCAAAATTATCATGGAATGAAAGCTTGATTAAGTCAAATGTGTAGATGCAAGGTCATGTCTGTTAAATATAGAGTTTAGAGTCATAAAATAAGTATATAGCACGTAAAAACAAACTTTATGTGATCATCTAATTAGTGGATCGATACCCAAAGATTTTTGTGAGCATAACATGAGGTTATTGTTTTAGAAAATTATTAGTTTGAGTAAGATTTTGTATTAAGTTATGAGATATATTTGTACTATGTTATCTATATACACGTTATTTTATTAATACAAAACATAGGTATAATATGTTCCTATCTCTAGTGACTTCTCATACTCGTTGATAAGTATATGTCCAATAAAGTATCATAATTTAATAGTAAACATGTATGTTTACACTTTATATTATTCTGGTGTTATACATCATTAGATCTAAATAATTTACTATTCAATAATGTGACTATTGATGCGTCAATTATCGCTTATATCAATGAAGATGACTCTAGTCTAATATTGATGATATTCATGTGCGATATTGTTCTGGTTATTTACGTGGTCGATATGAATTTATAAGGTTCATAGTGGATGACTATTATTATAGCATTTAATAACCTAAGTGAGAGATTATAAGAATTTCTCCAATTTTGATTGGTCATCACATGGTTAATAATTAATTTGACTATCGTCATCATTATTAGTCAAATTAAAAGCTATCAAGTATTAAAGATAATATCATAGAAGTAATAAAAACAATTATATATATACGAAGTTTTATTACGAATAGTGGAGGATTGAATCCAAAAATAAACAACTTGGACAAAACTAAGATTTTAGTTTTAATCTCAAGTGTTCTAAATTAACAGAAGATGGTTTTCAAAACAATGTATTATTTTAAATTTAATTTTAAAAAATATAAATCTCCAACTTAAAACCTAAAAAATAAAAATAAAGATGTTTAAAAAAACAAATATAAAAATAATTTAAACTTTAAACAATAAATAAGTACATTCAAATTACAAACACTTAAATGACTTAAATCCACCGTTATATTTTTGGGAAAAAACAAAAAATTGATTCAAAATAAAATTTTATAATATATTTCTTTAAATATTTATACACTCATAATAATAACGGAATCCTATATTTTAAGCTCTTTAATAAACTAATTTACGAACTATAATTACTCACTAATAGTATAATATATTTGGTGTTTCTATTACTAGTGGTGGTAAAATCTAGATTAAGGATAAACAGGGGAAAACTATAGCTAGTGGATATTAACTATTTTTGTAAGGGGTTGTGAGATAAAGGAGGTGTGTGCTTGTATTTAATGTCTTTGGAAAAAGTCCAACCCTTTTAATGATGCTCGTTGGAGTATTTATAGTTTTTTTTCCTGACCCATGGGCCATGTTGGTCGAACTTTATAGTTGTGCCATTCATATGAACCCCAAGCCCAATAAATGAGCTACTAGGCACATAACTGAGTCATTGTTCCACTCAAGCTACTGTTCATCTATTGTCTTTTATTTGGTCTGACCGAAATGCCCTTCGAATATTATAAGAATGACTGGAGATATGCTTCCAGCAATATCTGAATTGATCATATAGCCCCCTTAGTTTTTTCAAAAAAATCTTTGGAAGAGCTAACCGTATCGAATAATATCAAATCTGCCTTCGAAGTTAATTTGAAGCGTCTACCGATCAGCTCAAAGGTCGCGACTTTCTTATTAGTTTTTTGTTACACGTATCAGCTTCTAGTTGGACCTACTAGTCGTTTCTCCTCCGGACTTACAGCTACACTTCCAAAATTAAGAGGGGCTATAGTTAATAGACTTTAATTATTAGTTAGTCGATTCACTTTCCCAAGGTGAAACACTCAAGTAGACTCTTTTGTTATATAAGTATGCTTTTTTACTGTTTCAATTTTTAGAGTAAGAAAAAATTTCAAATTTTAAATCTAGATAGAGAAGCTTAGAAATCTCATGAGCGTTCAAATCCTCCAATATTTCCCAATATTTTATGTTCACAGCAAGAACTGCCTTAATCAAAGAAGGATGGCTCAACTTGTCTGAGTTAGACAGAGAGAAAAAAGAGGCCAGAATCGCTGCCGGACTACCTGCCTCTCCTAGTCGATTGATTGTTGAAGAGGTATCACGACCGGACATGAGTTCATCTTCTTACAGACCTGTATTATTTTCCAAGAAAACTTCCCATACTCCATCTTTAATAAATCTTGAATAACCTGAACAACCAAAATAACCAGAATCACCAGTTCACCAACCAGAACAACCAAAACCACCAGTCACCTAAATGAAAACTATTTTCCCAGAGCTAGAACCATTACCAGTCGCAAAAATTCATCCCCTTTCATATATATGGGGTCAGATATAGGAGAGAGCCCACCTCGAAAGGTTACTAGGCTATCTAAAGCCAAAACTAGAACTTCAACTACCAAAGAGGCAGAGAAAACTAATGAAGGTTCTTCAAAGGTAAAGTCTCCAATACTGCCAACTTTGGATCCAAACCCATCAACTCCTCGCACCAAAACTTCTCATATTGAGAAAGAAGATACTGGGCTCAATTCGGCTGACCAAGCGCCACAAATAATGGAGGAGACGATGGAAGATAGTGGGGAAGATACCCCATTAGAGACCTCCAAACATACTGGGGATACCAGTTTGGTTCGGGAAAAGGAAAAGAAACAAGTAGTAGCATAAACTAATGCCGAACTACTTCTGGAATGATTTGTTGGGTGAGTGGGGCCTAACTTTTCAAAGGCCAGTGTTAAGTATTTGTTGGTACTTCATATAATTTCTTATGTGTATACCCACACTGTTGAGTTGGATAGAATAAGGAAAAATATGGGGCTTTACGGAGTCTATCGAGGTGAGAATTCCCATCCCTGATGAGACTCTAATGGATAGCAAGGCTAAAGAGCTAGTGGTATATACCGAAGTACTCAACTCGGGTCTTCGGTTCCCTTTAGACCCAAATATAGTTAGATATTTTCACCTAGTAAGGCTATGTCCGAGCCTCAATGTTTGGTAGACCTTCTTAGCCAACATAATTGCTTCCAGACTTTCCAAGATCCCAATGCCCATGGAACAGTTTGCTGTTGTGGTTGGCTTATGTCGAAACCACGATATCTCCTTTTACTATATCAACATGGGAAATGATTACAAGATGGTTGATGATTTTCTGGAGGCTGATAAGCATTGAAGGACTCGATTCCTCTACATCAGTGGTTCTTGGGAGAATGAAAAGAAGATCACTTCCAACAGAATTCCAAGTTCCTTAACGAGATACTGGAAAAACTCAGGTAAACACTCTACAATTTCTATTAAATTTCACGTCGGATGTTAATATTGAACTTCACATCGGATAATTGTATTCAAATTTCACATCGATTTTGTCTTTCAGTGTTTTCAAAGATGTTCTCAGAGCATCTGGATGAGGGACGAACCACATTTTCAAAACTAAATTAGTGGGCTACGAAGTTGGGAACTAGGTTCCGCAACTGTTTCACTGCAGCTAACATGGTAAGGGCCCATTTATGGAGAACAAACGCAACCAGGGAGATCTCATGGGAACACTTCACCACTCCTCCCGAAGCTGCCAAAAATTTCAAACGGACCGAAGAAAATGATAGTAAAATTTATTTACCAGCTAATAATAAGGCTCAAAGTCATCTCGATAAAATCTAGAAGAAGAATAATAACGGTGGAGAATCCTCTCAAAAGCTTTCCAATGTGGGTAGTTCGAGATTTCCAGGAGAGATTGATTATGCGTTGTTGGAGGTTGTTCCAGTAACAGTCGGTGAGGCCAAAGAGCCACAACACTCTCCAAAAATCAAGAATAAAAAAGGGCGCAAGAGACGCCAATATGATAGTGACAACATGGTACAAAAGAAGAAGAAATGGGCCATCAGTTCGAAGATCATACTCCGATCCGATCTCATTCATCTTATTCCTCTTACTGAAGTTCCTCCCCAAGAAGGGGTTCATGTCGATCCTCCCTAAAAAGGGGTTAATGATGATCCTCCCTCTCCAGTGTTTCCTACTTCCAACCAACTTCCTGTTCAAGTTGAAGTTAACTTGGATGATATAGGGAACTTGTACTTCATTAAGTTTGACAAAGAAGATTTTGACTGAACCTTCTCTCAATCAACCACCATAGCCAATGCAGTGATTCACGATGGTGAATCTTTTGAAGTTTCTAATGAACATGATACCTTAGGCTACGCAGTCTTAGGCTATATTAGGCCAATAGTTGACTTGGAAAGACAAGTCAAAGGTTTGAAAAAAGATATCACTTCCCTGAAACTGACAACCAAGTCATGAAGGATTCCCTAGCATCCGTACATAGAAATATTGAAACTTTGGTCAAAGAAAAAGAGCAACTAAGTGTTGATTTGAAATAGGCTAAGGTTGATAAAAAAACACAAACCATATATGCCAAACTATAAACCACCACCTCCCATGAACTTAAAACCTTAAATGAAACACTGGCTAAGGAGAAGGCTGCTCATAAAAAACTCTTCAAATAGAAGAAGGAATTATAAGATTTCCTTAAGAGAAGGGATGATGAGATCACCACTTTGAAGGACTCAAAGTCCCGCAATATAGTTGTTGCCAATAATGAATATGCTGAGGAGGCGTTGAAATCCAGTGAACGAAGGAAAGAATCTGTAAAAGTAGATATGGTACTTTGTTCCATGAAACTCTTTCCAAACGGTCTCTTGGGAAACTATGGGATTTTGTGACAGATGATTAAGTTCTCTTTCATACTTTAGCACAAAGTGACAAATACAACATGACCTCAGATGATTCCAAGTTTGATAGTGAAGCTGAGGAGGGCTCAAAGATAGAGAGGAGAATGAAGAAGGTAATATTGAGAAGAAAACCAAAGGGAACGAGCCCTAAGGTAAATTATTTTTACTATGATGGTATTATGAACCGAAGTCCTTGAAACATGCAAGGCATTTTGTTGTTCGAGTATTGGATTTTTTTTAAACTCTCGTTGTACAAGTCCTTGTGGTTTAATAGACATTTTGTAACATGGATCATATTCTTTTATGATCTTACTCGTATTTCATGCTATTTCAATTTTAACTTAGTTTTTTCTCTTGTCTTGTTCTACATTTCCATTAACATCCGAGTATAAAAAATATTTTTCTTATGGAAACTAAACATTTAATCAGTCTCATATTTATCTGATCCATACATAGATTACTTATTTAACAGTGACAAGTGTTTAATAATCCTTTAATTCATCAGGTGTTTAATCAGTATTTAAAACATTTGATTTACTCAAAGGTAATCCCTTTGAAGACAACAAGTGTTTAATAAAACTTTAATCCACCATGTGTTTAATGAGTCTTTAATACTTCTGATCCACTCAAAGGTGATCCATTTGAGGGCTACAAGTGTTTAATCAGCCTTTAATCCACCTGGTGTTTAATGAGTCTTTAATACCTCTAATCCAGTTAAAATAACATTTTTTCAAAAAAGGAAAAGGATAGTATATTGATTGAAATATGGGCACCTCATTAACAACCTCCATGTGCCACCAGGGTTGGAAAGAGCGTGTCCCCAAATATTTACATTGAAGCAATTTACAAGAAATGATAACTCTAAGTATAACCTGAGATGTTCAACGTTCCAATGATGCTTCAATACATTTCCTTCTTTATCTTGGAGTTTTTATGTTCCTTGCTTAACTCGTTCACGTACGATGTATGGTCATTCCCAATTCGGAGCTAATTTTCTGAATTTTTTCCTTAGTGTGCAAGAATAATTTTCTCAACACTTTGTCTCCAACTTGAAAATATCTTATTTTTACCTTAGAGGCAAACCTGCTCCTCATCAACCATTGATGGTGTGCAGTTCTTAAATGTGCATTCACCCTCTTTTCTTCAACCAAATCCAACTGAGCCCTCATAGCTATCTTATTCTCGCTTTTGGAGTAATTTTGAACCCTGACGGAAGGAAAAGCTGATTCTATAGGCGTAATTGCATACATCCCATAAATTAAAGCAAATTGAGACTTCTGTGTGGCTGTATGTGAAGTAGTTTGGTATGCCCATAATACTTCTTGCAAGTAACTGGGCCATTTCCCAACAACTCCTTCTAAATTATTTTTTAAACCTAACAGAATTTTCTGATTCGGTACTTCAACTTGCCTATTGGCTTGGAGATGAAAAGGAGAAGAAAACAATGTTGAATTCCTCTAGATTCACAAAAAGTATCCATATCCTTGTTATCAAACTAAGTTCCATTATCCGTAGTGATGTATTTAGGTTTCCAAATTGGCAACATATATTGGAGAGAATAAATTTAATAATTGTCTTAGAATTTGTCTTTGACAAAGTTGCAGCCTCTATCTACTTGGAGAAGTAATATATTGATACAATTATAGTACGACAACCCCCTGAAGCCATTGAGAGGGGCCCAACCAGATTAAGTTCCCACCTATCAAATAGTATAGGTTCAGATATTGATTCCATGGGGACTGCTGGCACATCAATGGCATTTCCATATCTTTGACAAAGGTCACATCATGGTAGGCCAATAATATCGTACTAGTAAGACTCTTCAAGTTAAAACTCTATAACCATAATGTGTTGACCCTTCTCCATCATGCAATTCTGATTGAAACACTATGGGACTCATTTAATCTAAGGCATCATAGCAGAGGTCTGCTGAAAGACTTCTTATAAAGTAACCCCTCAAGACCAAGAAACCATGGGCCTTATATTTAACTTTATTAGCCAAAGCCTTATCTGAAGGCAAAACTTTGTTAGTAATAAACTCTTGGATTTCAGTCTTACAATCTTTAAAGTATGCATCAGATACGTCAAAACTTTCTTCAACTTTAAGTCTACCTTCCGTAGTTGCATTTATAGAAGGACATTCTTGCATAATAATCTAGGGATACACTTCAGATGAGGTTATAGTGGCTGATGAATCTGCCATGACGTTTCTCGATATAAGGACATGCTCATATCTGACGTTTTTAAAGAAAATGGTGACTTCTTTCAACATTCGTAAATATTTTATCAAGTGTTATTTCCTAGCTTCAGATTTCCCTTGATCCTGATGAATAAGTAATTGGGAATCACTTATTATTTGGACTCTTTTAGCCCTACATATATAAGCCAACTTTAACCCATCTATCGCGCTTCATATTTCGACTCATTGTTGAATGTTCTGGAGCCAAAACATATAGCTTGGTACAGATTATCACCATAAGGAGAAGTTAAGCAAATTCTAGCTCCACAACCCATCATACTAGACCCACAATTCGTTTGGACTACCCATTTGTTTTTAAACTTAGTAACTTCTGATTCTTCACGAGGCCCTTTAGAGTGCAATTTTCTAAGAAATCAGCCACAACTTGAGCTTTGACTGCTTTTCGAGGCGCAAAATCAATTTCATAATCTCCAACTTCAACTGACCACTTAGTCATTCTTCCAGATATGCCAGTCTTTTGTAGCACATTCTTTAGGGGGAAACATTTCAAATTGTGATTGAATGTGTTTTAAAGTAAGGCCTCATCTTTCTAGCAGCTATTACCAATACTAAATCCAGCTTTTTAAATTTTAAATACCTCTTCTGAGCTTCTAACAAACTCTTGCTTGTATAGTAAACCAGACGAGAGTAATTATCAACTTTTCGTACTAGCACTGCACTTAAAACATACTCTGATACGACCAAGTACATATAGAGTCTTTCTTCATCAACAGGTTTGGAAAATGTCTTGGGTGAAGACAAGTAACTCTTAATTTCAAGGAAATATTTATCAGAATTAGGAGACCAATTGAAATATTTTACATTTCTCAAGACTTGGAAAAAATGAGCACATTTGTTTGATGATTTTAACCGGTTTAAGTCTGCTAATCTTCCAGTTAAGCTCTAAACTTCTTTAGCATTTTGAGATGGATCCATAGCCAACAATGCATTTAACTGGTCTGGGTCAGCTTGAATCTTTTTCTCACTTATTATATAGCCTAAAAATTACATGATCATACACTAAATGTGCACTTCTCCAGATTTAATTTCAGATTGATGGTCCCTAAGTTAGAGAAAATTTCATGGAGATCAGAGATATGATCATCTTCTCTAGGACTCTTAACCATCATATCATCAATATAGATTTCCATATTTCTTCCTATTTGATTAGCAAAGGCCTTATTCATCAATCGTTGGTAAGTGGTCCCTACATTCTTCAACCCAAAAGGCATTACCTTGTAACAGTGAAGCCTCCTATCAGTGATAAATATGGTATGGTCTTGATTATCAGGATTCATTTGTATTTGATTATACCCAGAGAAAACATCCATGAAATACAACAATTTGTACCGTGATGTAGAGTCCACAAGCTTATCTATCAGGGGTACTGGAAAATGATCTTTAGTGCAAGCTTTATCGAGGCCTGTGAAGTAAATTCCCATACACCATTTTCCATTTGTTTTCTTGAAAAATATAGGATTAGCTATCCAAAGGGGTATTGAGACTCTTTGATATGGTCCATCTTGGTCAATCGATCTACTTCCTGGAAAATCGCTTCAGATTTTTCTTTTGAAAAAGATCTTCTTCTTTGAACCAGTGGCCCACCATCAGATCATATAGATAGTCCGTGACTAATCACCATAGTTGGTACTCTAGTTACATTCTCATTACACCATACAAACACGTGTAAATTATTAGATACAAAAGATAATGATTTTTATTTTACCTTTAAAGGTAGTTTAGATCCGACCATGATATTTTTACTTTATGCCAAGTAATGAATTTCTACTTATTCCACCCTCAGATTATCTATCTTGTTTTGGTTGGCAGAAAGCTCCACTGAGTGTTATACTTTGTTAATCTTCACTGTTTCTAGTGGTTTTGAAGCAAAAGGAGAGACATAACATTCACGGGCTATCTTTTGGCTACTTTGGATGACACATACTTGACTTCCCTCAACATCTTTCAAACATTGATGGACAGTGGAAGCTACTACATGCATCCTGGATAGCCAAGACCTACAAAATATAGCATTGTAAGATGTCAGACAATCAACTACCACAAACAAAAATCTTACCAACTTCTTGAATGACCATTTGCACAATAAAACCTCTTCCTCAAATTCCCCAATTACATCAGCCGTACTTCTTATAAACCTCACTATGGTCCTATTCGAAAGTTGGATAACTGAGGGATTCATCATTTGCTTGTAAGCTGATATGAACAATATGTTTACCGAAATAATGTCTTTTAAATTATTTTCATCAAAGATAATGAATGGAGTAGGGCTTTGATAAAGATGTGTAGACATTTTTCCTTTTATTTGAGTCGTTAGGCTATTGACATGTATTTTCCTTGAACAACTTGATGGTACCGTCACTGTATCTCTCCCAAAAATAGTAAGAAATTAAAAAAACGTTACGCACTTCAGATATTGTAGAAACTTTTTATTTATCACTCCAAATTGATTCTGATCCGGATTAGGATCTGGATATTTCGAATTCACATCAAATCTTTCTATAAGCACCATATCATCTTCTTGTCTAGATGCTCCTATACTTTGTCCTTGACTAGTTGGTGATGCAGCTTGGAATGTAGTTGCATTAGATTGGGTGTTGAGTGGCCTATTCCCCCTTGTTGTTTTTTAACAAAAGCTGACAATTTTCCTATCTCAATTAAGTTATGCACTTCGTGTTTTTGTGCAATGCAGCCTTAGGTATCATGACCCACATCATTGTGGTATTCATAAAAACGAGTATTTTGAGTCTCTCAAGGAGACTGAATTGGTGTTGGTATCCAAAAGTGCACAACCTTTTTTGTTTTATCATAAATGGTTGTCACACTCTCCCCTAGTTCGACAAACCTCTTGGGTTTAAATCGTTGGGATTGACTTGATTGATTCTTTCTTGGCTAATGTGACTCTTGTCCGTAATCTTTAGGTCTGTAATTAACTGTGGCCTGAGATTGAGTACCAGCTTGTGGGATTGGTGTTGGAGGAGTCTTATTTTAGCTTGGTACTCTAGAATTATTAGTCTCTTCCACCATAATTCACCCAGATTTAAACCTTGCCTTAGTGAAGCAATTTCCACTTGTTTAAAACAATCACCCAACTCGTTCTTCATATTCACAAAACGGTTGATGTATTCTTTCAAAGATTTATTCGATTCTTGAGAACAATGGATGATAGTGTCTATTAGTCACAAGTATACGCGGTCAAATAGTAGCAAGTAATAAGTAAGAAAGATCGTTCCCACGAAGACTAGGTGTATAAGACAATAATTCACGTATGCAACAATGTATGATTATTAAACTAATGCTTGAACGAGTAATAGAGTATGAATGTAACTAAATAAATCAACTAACGAGATTATCTAACGAGTTTACTTATGCGAGAGAAAACATGGAACCCTAACTTCATTGTTTATTTTACTCAGAGTATTAATATACTTAATCAATATGTAAGATAACTACGATTACTAATCAGATAACACAAAATCAGAATACGCTACCTTTCAGTACACGTAAACCAAACCACTTAAACAACCACAAAAGAGATAGCAGTTAAGCAGACACCGCTTACATGACAATCCTATATGTCTATATGAATTGAGGCACAATTGGTTTTAAGCACAAGTTACCTATTTCGATTACATAGGGTAATATGATATGGTTAATGACATATTACGAATCATGAACAATCACAATACAAATCATTCAAGAACCTACACTAGCATGGCAAGTTCTAAACCATTAAATCTACTTTCGCATTCATTAAAGATTAACAAACTAGATGTTCGCGACGCATCTAACGATAATCACAACCATACTAGGTAACCGATAAACATATCTCAAAAAATCAATTAAGCAATAAACCCTAAATATTATTCAAACAAATCTGCTAAAGTTCCATGACAACGATTAGTTCATAATTGACCAAATCATCATCATGGGTGCAAAAGTTAACATAATTCTATAGGAAGAATGTAAATAACGAATAAAAGTTTAGAGAAAGTTAAACCGAACAACTGTTTGCCTCCTGCCGACTGATTGTATGTTGCCGCTGCTGAAAGAAAACCCAAAAAACAGCTGTCACCTGCCTTTTGCCGAAAGAGATCTACCGAAGCCGAAAATTCCGGTTTCTTTACCTCTCTCTCGCGCCGTTCTACGCTCTGCCGAAAGGAAAGTCTGTGGCCAAAAATCTGATCAGTAACATGCAACCAAAGTCGCCGTGAATTACCTATGTCAGTAGCCAATTGTGTTTGTTTCTCTCTCGCCAATTCTCTTTTTTTTTCGTCTCTGGTACCAAAGAAACCAGCAGTTGTCTTTTTATAATCAATTGCACGAAACTAATGGAAAACCTAAAATAGCCCATTGTCTTTCTTTTCTTAATGGGCTTTTTATCTTTTATTCGAATAAAACCCAAAATCGGCCCATTCTTTGTCTCAAGTAAGCAATCTTTAATTGAAGTCTGAAGTACCAAAACCTTTTTGTGGTCTACATGGTGTATAACAGCATGTAATACCAAATGTTGATTTCTTGAACCAAAACGTCGTGATCTCCATTAAGTAGGATACATCGGATAGGTTCGTCACCGTTAACCCTTGCTGTAGGACCCACTGTTGTTTGGAATTAAAGTAGACATAGGCTCCAATATAAATCGTACAGTTGTCCTCTCTTTAGTCCGTTCAAACAATCTACATGCATATACGGCCCACACCTTAGGCGTCTTTTTATATAGATATTCTGCCGTAACCCTAAAAAAAATAAAAAATGAATTATGAAATATTTTTACTAAATAAAATAATATTTTAAACAATATAGCTAAATAAAATCTTTGTGTGTAATATTTTTTTTTAATTTAATATTAATTCATTTTTATGCTTCGTTTTAATATTTGTTTTTTAATTTAATATTTTAAACAATATCTGAGAAAATATATTTTCCTTTTTTTTCAACTTTAATATATTTTTCAAGCATTAATATATATTTTTGGAATATCACTCGTCATAATATATTTTTAGCATTAATATATTTTCTTTTCTTTTTAACTGTTCCAAAATTTCCCTAAGTACATTAATTTTTCAGTTTCTTCAATTTCAACCCCAAATTTATTAATATTATCACAATTTACCCGCGGCACAAGCGTCTTTAAGAATACTGGAAAAACACGTTAAAACTCAACGAATACTTGAGAACCGGTGACGATTTTAAAAATAATGGAAGTGTAATAAGTGATATGAAATGCACTTATCAGTGTCACCATTCATTTTAAGCTCTTTACTCTCCACAAATTGTCTCCAAAATACCATCCAGAACATATCAAAGTTCTTTATTGATCCCTGTGGCAAACTATTATACCACTTTAAAGCACTTCATTTGAAAGTTTGTGAGAATGTTCGGCATAAAATTTTGTCATCATCATCAAAATTGATTATAAATTTTTTTAATTGCTCGAGATGATTATAATGGTCTTTACTCCCATCATAATTCCCATCTTGGAATTTTCAAACCTCGTGAGTAGATGTCTGGAGAGTATTATTGAGGATAGGGGTGACTGCCTCCAATTATGGCTACAACTAAAGACTATATCTTCATCAAGAGTGGCAAATATACCTGGTTCGGATTGGGTAGCAAACTGATTACTCAGTAGATGATCAAATACAGTGATTTGTCGATCCCTTTATTTTTCCCTAATACTTATTATTTTTCATTCTGCGCTTCCTATCCCTTTTCCTCGAATGTTTTTTGGTTAACCTTATTTTCTTTTTCTAACTGCCCTACTCACTAGTAGATAAGGAAAACCCATCTGAGTCAGAAGCACTAGCGGAACTATCAGAAATTTATGATGTATTATTTACTTGTTTGGCTCGATGTGCCTTTTTAGGATTAATTTGAACTTTTGGGGACTGATCATTCTCCCCGTGTTTGTTATTTTCCGGAGGCTCATCTGTATCCTCCCGCATCAGAATTTTCTTTCAATGATACTCTAGTCTGCCTTTGGGCCCTAAAAGCTTCAATTCCAGCCCTCAACTGATCACATTCTTCTTGCATGAATGACCTTTCCTCAGTATTATGATTGACATGAGACACCGTAGCATGCTCATTTTCTTCTCTTATTGTTTTATTTTCATGAGGCAACACCTCTGGCATATTGAGATCCATATCTGAAGAATTTCGGAACTTCGTAATATAGGTAAGGTTTTGAATAGAGTTATTCAGGTACATCTATCTCCCACCGTGTTCGTCAATTTGGTGATGGCAAAATCTAGATTAAGGGTAAAAATGGTAAAAACTATAGTCGGTGGGATATTAACTATTTTTGTAATGGGTTATGAGAGAAATGAGATATGTGATTATATTTGATATCTTTGGAAAAAACCCAACCCTTTTAATGACGTTGGTCGAGGTATTTATAGTTTTTTTCCTAACCCATAGACCGTGTGGGTCGATCTTTATAGTCGGGTCATTCATATGAACCCTCAAACCCAAAGATGAGCTACTAGACACATAGTCGAGTCATTGTTCCGCTCAACTGTTCATCCATCATTTTTTATTTGGTCTATCTAAAATATCTTTCGAATATTATCAGAATTACTAGAAAAAAACTTCAAGTAATAACCGAACTCTGAACCGATAAGATACAACTTCTAAACTTTTATATATATACATTTTGATCTTCCTATTTTGTTTATCTTTGGAGGACGCTAGATCGGAACACCTAACTGCCAACCAACTAGGTTTTTGAACTGAGTCACATTAAAAATAAAGTTACTAAAAAATAAATAGGGCTGAAATCCAAAAGAATTTTGTTAAGGTTTATCATAAATCAGAAAAAAAAAATTGGAAAGTTGTAATATTTAATTTATTTGTGGCCATTAAAATTTCATTTTTTTTAAATGTTTAATTTATTTAAAGTTTCAAATCAAAGTTTAGTTTAAATATGTAATGGTGTGTTTTGTTAATGATTTTACTGAGAGAGTTTTATAGGTTTAGGTGTTCAGGGATGTTAATTGATACAGATCTTAACACTAATACTCTTTCAAACTCCAAATTTAAGATTAACTTGTCCTTAGTACATTAGAAAACAAAAACATCTATCAGTAGTAGCTAAAGGTTCACAAACATAAACAAAAACAGACAACAAAAATTATAAGGGTGGAGACTCAGATAAAAGGAGAAGAGAAGATGAAGCGGCTAGATCAGCTCTCCTGGCTTCGATATCTTCAATCAACCGTCGTAATTCACGAGCTTGGACCTCTAATTCCTCGGGCATCATTTCATCTAAACGCGTCATAAACTCTAGAGCTTCCTTTCGCACCGATTGGTTGGCTTCTCGTTTCTTTTTTACCTCGTTAACCTGATGCAGAATTCGATCGATTTCATCTTTCAAGTCGTCTCGTCGGTTGGCCTGTGTCTCGTTCATAATAGCAACTTCAAAAGGAGCAGAGTTGGTAAAACGCGCAAACACGGACTCGGGACTAGGGTTTCCAAAACAATAAGGCTTTCCTCCGGGCGAGAAAACGATTATTGCTATTTGAGCTCCACATAAGATAGCGAGCTCGTCGGCTTTCTTGAACAAGCCGGACCGTCGCTTCGAAAATGTGACTTGCCTCGCACATGGATCCGCAACTCTCTTCATTTCTATTTTCCGACGACCCATTCTTTGTTTTGGCTCTGGTTTGAATCTGGTGTTTATGTTTTGTATTTTAGTTTATAAGCAAAGAGGTATGAACTATGTTTTGAGACCTAGTTCAATTTATAGAAATAATAGATTAATGATAAAGGGATCAAATTTTTCCTTACCATATATTCCATATGGTAACGTATTAAACAACGAATATTATTTGGTTTTTTAGAATTAATTAGATAAATTGTTTTATGTTTCTTATTACTTATACCTATATTAAATCTTAATATTCTATTTTTGGAATTAATAAAATGAATACTTCATTGTAAGTATAAAAGGGGCAGCACGATTTTATTAATTAGGTAATTAATATTTTTATACTAAAAGTGTTTTATTAGTAACTTTATTGCAACTTTATTTAGTAATAAAGTTGGTTATAAACCATAAACTTATATTAACTTTTTTTTTTGCAGTAGGATTTTATTAATTAGGTAATTAATATTTTTATACTAAAATTGTATTATTAGTAACTTTATTGCAACTTTATTTAGCAATAAAGTTGGTTATAAACCATAAACTTATATTAACGTTTTTTTAATAGCTTAATCTAAATGAATAAATAAGATGAAGAAAAAATAGCTACTTGAGAAAATGGAAAATGAAACAAAACAATATAAATAAATAGACTGTTAGTTTTTTTTTAAATTGACTTTTAATTTTGGAAGTTTTTAGAATTAGAAGTAATTCCAAATTTGTTTAATTATTAATTATATTTTTCTTAAGATAATGTTGATAATTATTTTTGTAGGATTTAATAATAATATTTTAATGGTTTTTTAAAAAATATAGATTAAGAACCTAAATATCATTATTTGAACATTGTATTTTCATGTAACAAACTGATATTGGGATAGGTGTTGAATATTTTGAAAAGTTACGTTTATAAAAGAAGGTAAACACTAAAAGTAATTTTATATTTTAATGTTATTATTAGTAATTATATGTCAAACTTTATTAATATGAATTAGGTAAATAGGAAAGAAATAGCAACTAATAGTCAGAATATAAACTATGTTAGTCTATAATTATTTAGTATATGCAGTAATTAGTAACCATAAACAATATATACATACCTAGTTAAACAAAACTAGCAAAATGAATGAAAATCCGATTAAAAAATATATATATAATAGATATTATAATACTAAAACAAAAAATTAAACCACCACTTCATTCAATAAATTTTTTAAAAAAAATTCTTTTTCATTTTAATTTAAAAGTTTTAAAAAATGGTTTTTTAATCGAATAAAAATTGTTATTAATATTAAATAATTTATTATTAATAATGTGAAGAGTGACATGGTTTGATAGGCACTGAAAATGATCAGGAAGCAAATTAGAAAAAGAGGTGAATAATAAATATTAAAAATAAAGCAAAATCAAGAAAATTTTATTGATGGTTGTTAAGTTTATATTTGTAGTGTTTGTTGTTTTGTAAATGAGAAAGATTTGATACTATCTTATTCAAACTGTTTAAATATTGTGTTTTAACATATTTTTTACTAAGTTTTCTGTAATTTATGTATTTGAATTATTGATGGATTAATATAGACGGGTCAGACTATTTACACCATTATCGGTAGCCTCTATAATCTTTGCATCGGTAATAAAGAAGGACTAGTTTCATTAGTCCGAATATTTTGATATGAGCCGAAGCATTTACTATTTTTCGAAGCATCTATTGGTATCTGATGGTATTAGTTGAATACTGATTGCTTGATTTGTTATAGACTCTTAAGAGCTTTAAGGCTTATTTATTCTACCTTACCTAACTGAGCTGTCACCAAATACATCTTTGATTAGGTTTGTACTAAACTGTTCATGCTTCACAAAAAATCTTCGCGGGTAAAAACCTTTATTGAGGATAAAAAAACTTTATTTACCCAAAGGGAAAAAGTAGAATTAATAATTAGTAGGCATTACATGTTCCTTATTTACTAACTTACTTATCATCAGTGGCATCAGAATGCTTCAATTCTTGCCTGATTTTATTTGAGTAACCCTCTTAGTCCTTGATGGAGGATGAAGTAAGGACTATTGGTGATCCGCATGGATGATAGTAGCCATCTTAGTCCTATAATGGCTTCGAATAGTTGAAGATGTGCTTCGGCAAAAATTGTTATGAAAATATTCCAGTAGCCCCCTACCCTTTGGTGAAGGATGATGGAGGGACTATACCATTTGGATATCTACTTATGTAACTTTTTAGTGTTGAGATGATTGAATTTATCTTTGAAATTTCTTGAGTAGCCCCCTAGTGTTTGATGAAGACTGAGACAAATGTTGAAAATCACAATGAAATATTTTTGATTTTTTAAACAATCAAGGTTTACACCATCATGTTTGTATGTTTCGCCGAAGATATATAGTGTGGATACTTATGGAAATATAATTTATGATGAGATGATATTTGAATTTATTTTATGTATGTAAATGGTCAAATTTTTGAAGTTGGTGGGCGTCTTACTATTGTTTGGGTGAAAACGCAAGTGGCTGACACAAGGTTAAACGTGTAGGAAAGTTGCTTTTTTTAAGAAGACATGTGCTTCATCTTCAGGCTTCTGCAATCAAAGCACTTCACACTTGTTTGAATCCAGACCACTCATCATCCAAATTAATCAAAGCCATAGGATATACAATATTAACTATTGAAATTAATTCATATTTTTGGGTGTAAATACATGTTTCTGGGATCCATGTGTTTTTTTCAATTTTTCGTTCTACTCTCGCTTTATCTTCTTCCTAAGCTCTTGAGATTCTTGAATCAATCTTTTATTTTATATTTTTGTTACAACAAACTTTCAATTTTTTTATAAATGGGTATAAAAAATGAAGATCATGATAGCTGTGATAACCAAACTTTTTTAAACCTTAGCTTCTAAGCCAACACTTTATCAATGAGAAAACTTCCCTTAGTAAAAAAAAATTTAATCTTATGCCTCTAATATTTATTTGTTGTTGTTGAGACTTGAAAATTTTCCTCACTTATTCTCCTAACATCAAAGCTTGCTAATATCGAAGGTCGTTCTTGTATTAAGATCCATGGATACGCTTTGGAGTAAGCAATAATATCTAAGGATCAACCATCGGATTTGTAGCATGTGGCGCATGCTCATACTCCACATATTTAAAGATAACATATATTTCCTTCAATACGTGTAAATACTTCACCAACCGCTTTTTTCTAGCTTCTGGTTGGCATGAGCATGATGTATGAGTAGTTGTAAATCATTTATCAATCGAATTGTTTTTGCACCACAAATTTGGGCAAGTGTTAGCCCTCATATATATGCCCCATACTCAACTTCTTTACTTGATGCTTTAAACAAAAATGTAGTCCTTGGTACATCAAATCTCTGAAAGGAGATAGTAAATAAATTCTTGCCTTACGACCGTACGTGCTTACCCCCCATCTGTTCGAACTAACCATTCTTTCGTAGGCTTTTTTTATAGTGGATTCAATATACGGTAGTTCCGAATGGAATTCAACCAAAAAGTTTGTTACGGTTCGTGCCTTGATTGCAGTTTAAAGATAAAAATCAATATCATAATCTCTCAATTCAATAGACCACTTGGTTATCCAACCTCATATGTCTGACTTTTGTAGAATATTTTTAACTGGGAAAGAAGTTCAAATATCAATAGAGAGTACTTGAACATAGGGTCTCATTTTCTGGTTGGTATCACAAGGGCCAAAGCCAAGTTTTCCAAATTTAAATATATCTTTTTAGAATCCGATAGACTTTTTCTAACATTGGAGAAAAGGACAAGGGTAACCATCAGTTTTCCAAACAAAATTGCACTTACTGTCTAATCAGATAATGCTAAGTAAATGTAGAGCCTTTCACCCGTTATTGGCTTGGTTAATGTCTCTGGTAAGATAAGTATTCTTTGATTTTAACAAAATCCAAAACATAATTCAGGGACCAATTACACTCCTTAGCATTTTTTAAAACTTGGAAAAGTGATACACACTTATCCGAAGACCTTGACATAAATATGTGCAATGCAACCAGTCTTCTAATCAGTATTTGAACCTCTTTGGTGGATTTGGGAGAGTCCATAGTGATTAGTACACTTAATTACATTGGGTCAGCTTGAATCCTTTTTTACTTATAACATAACCCAAAAACTTTCCCGATCGTACTCTAAATGTGCACTTCTCCGAATATAACTTCAAATTAATAGCTTTCAAATTTGAGAAAGTTTCTTTGAGATCGGAAAAATAATCATCATCCCATAAACTCTTTACCAGCACGTCATCAATGTAAACGTCAATATTTTTTCCAATTTGACTAGTAAAATCTTGATTCACTAGACGTGGGTAAGTAGCCTCAAAGTGGAGGCCTCAATCTGTTATGAACATATTATTGTCTTCATCCATCGGGTCCATCTATATCAAATTGTACCCAGCAAATGAATCCATGAATGATAGCATTTTATTATCATAAGTAGACTCTATTGAATGATCTATTCGCATGACATGGAATGGATCCATCGAACAAGCTCTGTTTAGGTCTATGAAATTAATACACATACATCATTTTCCATTCTTTTTTTTTATAAGCACTGGATTTGCAGTCTATAACTGGTACTGAGATTCCCCAATATGCCCAACTTTTGTCAATCGGTCTACCTTTTTAACAACGACTTGAAATTTTTATATAGAAAATTCCTTCGTTTATGTATGACATGACACACATCAGGTCATATAACTAGCTTGTGGTAAATGATGCTTGTAGATACATCAGTTACATTCTCAGTACACCAAACAAACATATGCAAGTTCTCAGATAACAAAGATAAAAATTGTTCCCTCACTTTGGATGGTAATTTGGCTTCAATCCTAACATATTTTCCATCTGGGAAAGTGTGCAACTCAACATCTTCGTACTAGGAGTTTCTCTTGGATCATCTAGTTTGCTTCAATCTGAAGATGACTCTAGTAATTGTTATTCCTTCTTAGCTGCCATATTCTTTAATTCTTTTGGGGCCAAAGTAGTGACATAACATTATCTAGTCATTTTTTGCTACTTTGAACAATTCTAACTTGGCCCCCAACTGCATATTTCACACATTGGTAAACAGTTAACGCAAAAGCATACATCATTGATAACCAAGACCTACCAAAAATAGTATTATACTGAGTTGGACCATCAACCACCACAAAAAGTACTCTAACTATCTTTTCAAATGGTCTTATTCCGATGACATTTTCACCTTCAAACTCTTCAACCACATCAGTAGAGCTTCCCGTAAATCATATTATGGTTCTATTCGACCAGAGAATGACAAGTGGGTTTTTCATTCTCTTATAAGTAGATAGAAACAAAATGTTAGCTGAGCTACATGTGTCAATCAATCCTTCAGATTTCCATAGCCTCAACTGCAACCACAATCACCATAATATTCTCATATGGCCGAGTAATATCTCTCATATTATCTTCATCGAATACAATAAATGGCATTGGATTTTGATACCGATTGGTAGATATTTTCCCTTCTAACTAGGTAGTCAAGCTAACTAGATACCTCTTCCGAGAACAACTCAAGTGGGTTGATACAATATCTCTCCCGAAAATATTCAAATTTGGCTTCGATCCAGATGATGATCAAAATACTCTGAATCCTCATCAAATTTATTATACTATTTGGTAATCACAATAGTATTTTCTTATTTAGGTGCTGCTTCTATGGCTTTCTTTAGAATAGAATATTGTCCCACAACGGGTGGTAATGATCTATTTCCCACTTGTGCTTTGACAAAAATGGTCAATATTCCAATTCTGATCAAAGTTTGGATTTCTTGATTTAAAGCAATACAATCCTTGGTATCATGCCCCACATCATTATGATACCTAAATAACCGTCCATTCCGATGTTCCCTCGGAGTTTAAATGAGTGATAGCCTTCAAAATTGTATAATATTATTTGAGTTGTTATAAACGCTTCGGACACTTTTAATTAACTCTGTAAAGTGATCAGGCGGAACCCACGGATTTCCTCGAGGTCTAAATTGTTGTCCCTTTGAGTATTGACTAGCCTTAGCTCGATGGGAATTGGTCTGAAATCCTTCAGAAAATAACTGGTTGTAGTTTGTTATTGAAAGGAAGAAGAACTACTCCTGGATTGATTAGGCAGCTTCAATATCTTCGTTTCTTCTACTGTAAATATGCATTAGATATTTTATAAGACACATGATTTTAGAAAAATATGCATTAGATATTTTTTTTATCTAATGCGTATTTTAACTCGCTAAGATCTTTAATGTAAAAGTATTGGAGTAGATGGTTCTTCAACAATTCGATTTTATGCAAGTCATTCCAGTAAATAGGATATCATCAACATATATGAGAATAAAAATGAACTAGTTATCTTGAAATTTAGTAAAAAGTGAGTAATCCACTTTTCATTGTATGTAACCTGCGATTTTAACAATAGTTAAAAAAAAGTAAAAAACCAATCTCGGGATACTTGTTTCAAACCATAGATAGATTTACGAAGTCGAAATACCAGATTCTCCCCCTGTCGATGGAGACCAAGAGGTGGGGACATATATAAATCCTCATTTATATTTCCATGAAGAAAGGAATTATGCACATCAAGTTGATGAATATACCAATTCATGGAAGCTGCAAAAAACAACAAACATTGAAGAATAGTGAGTTTAATAGTTGGAGAAAAGGTCTCATAGTAGTCAATATCTTCAACCTTCGTGTAGCCTTTTGCCACCAAATGGGATTTATATCGCTCAATTGTTTCATCCGAGTTTTATTTGATCTTATAAACCCAGTGATTTCCAATAGATTTATATTCCTGAAGAAGGGGAACCAACTGCCAAGTGTTGTTATGTTCTAGAGTCTGAAGTTCAGTGGACATGGCTTGGCGTCATTCTATATCACGGCTAGCATTTTCAAAAGATGAAGGCTCTGTTTATGGTGATAGCAAAAATAAGAAAGCATTATGGTTATGGAAAAAATTAAAACAGAAGTAGGAGATGAGAGAGGATAACTTGGAGATTGATGATAACTTGATTGCATTGAAAATTGATTAATCTCAGAGATATGTTGTAGTGTTGGTGTCATCAAATAGGTTGTATGTGGTGGGTGAAACGACAAACCAAGATATCATTGAGAACCAGATTGAGAAAGATGTTGGTTGAGGGTGGATATGAACCGAAAGGTATTGGTAGATCGGAAGGTGATTGATGAGTCCGGATTTTGTCACCACTCTTTATAAGAACCGGACAGGGCCAATTCGGACATCATCCATCTAACCGGACAGGGACGATTCGGACGACCTCCACTTACTAAACTGTTCGAACAGAACTAAAGTATTAAAAACATAATCACTTCATGATTAAACTAATTACTTGTTTACTTAAAAGCTAGTGGGTCTTTAAACTCGACCCGAATCCATAAAACACAACCCGAAAGCCCATATGGCCCAAAAGATAAAGGGTATAAATACCCAACCACCTACATTAAATGAGGGTAATGAAAATTAAATACAACTAGGCAGCTCAATTCTCCCTCTACATTCTATCCAAACATTAAATACTCTCAAAATTCCACAAAACTCTAGACAAAATTACAAAATTACCCTCAAACAGAAATAAACCACATCAAATTGGCGACCACAGTGGGAGGACGACGGTACCTGAATCTAGCATTCAAAACCATCAGAAAAAAACCAGTTCGGATGAATCTGGACGTGCCGGAAGTACAACCAGCTTTGCTCGAAGTGGTGGGAGAAAATGATGAATATACCATCGAGGAGCGCAATAGATTAAAAGTTGAAATAGAAGCTCTAAGGGCTGAGAGGGAAAAGATGGGTGTAAAAGAGAAACCAAAGGCGTCAGTTGCTCACCATACTGACAACCCTAGAGAGCATGAGCCTTCGAAAACCCATGTGAGTACGAAGAAGACTCATGCTAGCTCCAAAAAGTCTCACCGGTCTAAGCCAGTGGAGATCTCTGATTCAGACTCGGAATCTTCCAACAGCTGCTCGGGCGAAGATGGAATTGAATAATCCTTGTCATCCAGCAGTGATGAGGGTCGTTCTAAAAAGAAACAAAAGTTGGTTAAAAAGTATTCAAGAAAAAGGGATAGGCGAGGAAAGTTAAAGAGGCATATAGGCAAGGGGTCATCTCATAGCCGGAGACACATAGATCGGATGGTGATGGATCCTTTTGCCTTCCATGATGAGCCAGGTATCTTTGCAACTCTTAATGAGGATACCGTCTTCAGTCGTGGCCGGAATTGGAGACAATCTCCACTGCCCTCCAAGATCCTATCCGAGAACCTTCCTAAGAGGTTTAATAGTACAAAAATGGAAAAATATGATGGCAGTAAAGACCGCACAACCACTTGGAACAGTTTAAAAAATTTCATGATGAATTTTGATGATGACGATAAGCTGCTTTGTAGGGCATTCTCCCAGTCCTTTACGGGGAGTGCCCTGAAGTGGTATAACTGCCTACCGCAGGAGTGTATCAGAAATTTTGATACTTTTTGGGTGGCCTTCCGAAGGCATTTTGTTGGAAGTAAGGAGGTAAAGGGCAATAGAGACACAATCATCCATTGTGCTCAGGAACCAAACGAATCTCGAAAAGAATACATAAGTCGCTTTGTAAGCACCAAAAATGGGTTGGTTGATTGCTTTGAACAAGTAGCAATAGCTGCTCTGAGACAGGGCTTAAACCCTGGAAACCTGGCTGACTCAGTAACCCGAAAGAAGGCCATGACATGGGGAGGCCTGTTGAATCAAGTTGGAAAGCAGATTAATGTTGATGAAACAAAGAAAACAAAGGTGCACATGCAGGTGAGATCTGCTCCGGCTGCGCCAAATCCAAACCAAAACCAGCCCGGGAACAAGGCTAGGGAGACCGGACAGAGTCATAACAGAGCCAAAGCTCAGTCTCAGTCAGCTGCTCCAGCACAGAGTCAGCAATCGAGAAATAAACGAGGACCTTGGGTCCAACCGGAGTGGTTTGCAGAATTAAAAAGAAAACGTAGCCACCATTTATGACAAAACAAAAGACGAAGTGCATTATAGAAGGCCGGCTGCGTTACAATCTCCTGGGGAGAGCCGTAACAATTGTTTTTGTCAGTATCATAATGATACTTGCCATACCACCGAGGATTGTATTGCTTTGAAGCAAGAAGTCCAGAATTTAATTGAAAGAGGAAAGTTGGGAGCATATGTTAAAAGAAGAGGAGGCAATAGGCCTGATAACACTCACCGGGTTGGTCCAAACAATGCAGGCGCATCGGCTCCGGAAGGCATAGAGTGTTATGCAACAGCACTGGCTCCTCGGACGTTGGGGCAGTTCGGATTAACAAAGAATAGCAGTTTGAGGGGCTTTCTGGGGGAGAGGGTGAGATTGATGACCCTAGAGAGACTCCTGGAGTTTTAATACCGATTGAACAAGTTGAAACACATTCTTTGGCTGAGGGAAAAAATGTTAAGATAGGGTCCAAAATGACATCAGAGTTAAAGGGTAAAATGTTGAAGTTCCTAAAAGACCATCAACATGTTTTTGCTTGGTGCAATACTGATGTTACCGGAGTACCAGCAGATATTATATCACACCAACTGTCCATCCGAAGAGACATTGCACCAGTGGTACAAAAGAGAAGAGATTTTTCTAAAGAAAAGGCTGATATCATAGTTCAAGAAGTCGACAGGCTTACCAAAATGGGGCACATAAAGGAGTCTCTGTATCCTTTATGGACAGCCAATCCGGTATTGGTAAAAAATAAAAATGGCAAGTAGCGTATGTGTATCGATTTTACAGATCTTAACAGAGCTTGCCCAAAGGATTTATACCCAGTTCCCCGGATTGATCAGTTAGTGGATTCCACATTTGGGAACAAGTTGTTGTCTTTCATGGATACCTTCTCCGGGTACAATCAGATTCAAGTAGATCTGAAGGATCTGGAGCATACTACGTTTGTTACTGATAGGCGCCTTCATTGTTATAAGGTGATGCCATTTGGGTTGAAAAATGCTAGGGCTACTTATCAGAGGTTGGTAAACAAAGCTTTTGCTGATCAAATTGGAATAAACATGGAAGTATACATCGACGATATGATGGTGAAAAGTGTGGATGAAGAACTACACTTGGCAGATCTCCAAGAAACTTTTGCTAACTTGGTGAAAGTAAATTTGAAATTAAACCCAGAAAAGTGTATCTTTGGAGTACAGTCCGGCAAATTCTTGGGGTATGTGATAAGTGAGCAAGGGATACAGCCTGATCCGGACCAACTTAATGCTTTGCTGCAGATGGAGCCTCCTAGAAATATTAAAGAAGTACAACGTTTGACTGGGAGACTGGCTGCACTAAACCGTTTTATTTCGGGATCTTCGGACAAGTGCTCTCCTTTCTTTCAAACCTTAAAAGGTGCAAAAGATTTTAATTGGTCCCCATAGTGTGATGAGGCTTTTGATGAGATTAAAAAGTACTTGTCTTCCCCCAAGACTTTGTCTAAACCCATTGATGGAGAAACTCTCTTCGTATACTTGGCAGTTTCCAATTGTGCCATAAGTGTCGTATTGGTGAGGGAGGTAGATAATTATCCCCGTCCGGTGTATTACATCAGCAAGAGCTTGATAGATGCAGAAAAACGCTATCTGAAGCTTGAAAAATTAGCATTAGCCCTGGTGATTGCTGCAAGGAAGATGAGGCCTTATTTCCAGGCTCATCATATTATTGTCCGGACGTCTTTTCCCTTAAAAAACGTTCTTCAAAAGGCAGACGTTTCAAGTAGAATGACTAAGTGGTCAGTAGAGTTGGGGGACTTCGATATTGATTTTGCCCCTCGGACAGCAATCAAAGCCCAAGTTGTGGCTGATTTCTTAGTTGAATTCCATTCAGATATGGATACAAAGCAAATAACTGATATGAAAGACAAAAAAGTTTGGGTCGTCCGGACTGATGGTGGATCAAGTACCATGGGATGTGGTGCATGGGTATGCTTGACCTCTCCGTAGGTGACAGAATGTATCAAGCTATATGTTTTGCTTTTAGGGCTTCTAATAATGAGTCCGAATATGAAGCTGCTATAGCTGGTTTGAGATTGGCTCTTATTTGTGGAGCCAAAAGGGTCAAGCTAATAAGCGATTCTCAGCTGCTTATCCATCATGCACAAGGTCAATCTGAAGCCAAAAAAAGCAGTTGGTTAAGTACTTACTTCTGCTTAAAGAAGTAGCTCTTAATTTTAAAAGCATCATCTACGAACACATTCCCCAAACAGAAAATGTATTGGCAGACTCCTTGGCAACTATAGCCTATACTGAGTCCTATCCTAGGATTCATGTGCTGGAGTGCCCATCTATTCGAATCAGTCTGGGTAAGGAGAAAAAAGTTTCGATATACAGATAAAACAGCCTCAAGATTGGAGATTTTCTCTCCTTCAATATCTCTCAGATGGAATCTTTCCACCGGATAAATCAATAGCAAGAAAAGTAAAATACAAGGCTCGTGGTTTTGTCATCCTAAGAGATATTATATATAAAAAATCTTATAGTAGACCCCTCTTACGATGTTTGGGGGTCGACAAATCTCAGATTGTGCTCTCCGAATTACATGATGGTGAGGGGTCAGCTCACTGTGGATTCAGGGCTCTAACAAGGAGAGTTTTGTTAGCTGGGTATTATTGGCCCTCTATAATGCAAGATGCTAAGGAATTGGTGAGGAGGTGTGACCCATGCCATAAATATAGCAATGAAATTCATATCCCAGCTATCCCTTTAGAGTCAATTTCTGAGCCCATACCTTTTGCTCGATGGGGTTTGGATTTAGTGGGACCTCTACCCATGGCATCCGGAGGGCGCAGGACTATAATCGTTGCTATTGATTATTTTTCGAAGTGGATTGAAGCAGCTCTGTTGGTAGGTACAACGTCAAAAGCTGTTATAAAATTCATTTTATCCAACATCTGCTACAGATTTGGAATTCCACAAAAAATAACAACAAACAATGGACCACAGTTCGACAACAAGGAAATGGAGAGTTTATGTGCCTCTAGAGGTATACAACATTGCTTCTCTTCCCCTTTCCACCCACAAGAAAATGGTCAGGTCGAAGTGGCCAACAGGACAATACTATCCGGTTTAAAGAAGAATTTAGAAGAGCTGCTGGAAAGTGGCCAAGTTATTTGCAAGAAGTTCTGTGGGCTTACCGGACTACTCCCGGGGCTGCAACACAAGAGTCTCCTTTTTCCTTAGTCTATGGGATGGATGCCATAGCTCCCATAGAAGCTACTCTCCCTTCATTTCGAGTCCATAATTTCTCCGAACACGCTAACGAGGTGGCTATCAGAGGCCAGCTTGACTTAATTGAGGAAAGAAGAGTTAAGGCTCACCTTAGAGCTGTACACTATCAAGGTTTGATGAGAAGTAGATTCGCTTCTAAAATTAAGAGAAGGGATTTTCGACCGGGGGATAAGGTATTGAGAAAAGTTTTCCTACATACTAAAGAAAAGAAGTTCGGTAAATTGGCTCCAACTTGGGAAAGACCCTATGCGATCATTGAAAAACTTAAGGCTGGGACATACCGGCTCCAAGACAAAGATGGAAGGATTTTGAATCACCCCTGGAATATTGAGCACCTCCGGTTGTACTTGGAATAGAAACTATGTAAATATTTACTTGTTTAGAAGTTCATGTAAATATTTGGGGGCATACTCTTTCCTACCCTGGTGGCGCGGGGAGGTTTTTTATTGAGGTGTCCAGGCTTTTTTATAAAATTTGATGCCTTCTTAAAATTCGGAGTGTTTTTACTTAATAGTTTCTTGTGAAATTTTTATTTAAACACAGGCCGAATTAAATTAAAGGAGTGATGACTACTTAAACATTTATCATCAGAGAAATTAAACACTCTCATTATAGAATGTTTATGAAATAACTAAGGGTTGTTTAAACATTAGCTACCATAATTGAAAAACTATGAAAAAATGCAAGAGCTGTGTGAAATAAAGATATCCATTGAAATATATGAAGTGCCTTGGCCATCCAAGGACTTTAAATTGTCAAAACAGAGAGATTTATCCGGACAAGGACCGGACACAGTTACAAAAAATGCCTTGGCCATCCAAGGACTTTGGTTCGATCAAAACAAATGTGAAAAGATAATTAATACTCTAAGACTGAGCCTTTGAAGATGGCTCAGCCTCACTTGTTTTCTTCTTCTTGAGGTCATCATTTCCCTCATCTGGACTCTCCCCGGTGTTCTCTTCTTCATCGGATGAGTCAGCACTGGAGTAATCATTCTTGTCTCCATCACCCATCGTGTGAAAGGGACGGTCTTCATACTCTACATAGGTCCATAAATCTCTCAGATTCCTCTTCGGAAACTTTTCATAAAAGAGCAGGACCATGTCCAACTTCACTTTAGCATACATGTCTTCCTGAGTGTCTATCACTTGGTTGGTATAAGCATAAATCCTAGCTTGGATTTTTGCTTCTTGCTCCCTTAGAAAATCATTTTTTTCTTGTGCAGCCTTGGACACCGAATCCTCGAGCGAGATCTTGTCATTGGTCAAAGTATGAATAATCATGCTTTTAGCCTTCACCTCCTCTTTCGAAGATGAGAGATCTTTCTCCAGCTCAGATTGCTTTGATCGGAGTTCTTTGATAGTATCTTCTAAAGAAGATACCTTTGTGGCCCAACCCTCTTGGGTCTTCTTTAACTCCTCATTCTCCCTCTTTAAAACATCAGCATTTTGGTTCGCAATGAGGAGGTCGCCGGACAATTTCTATTTGTCAGAATTAAGGGCAGTAATAATAGCAGACAGACCTCGTACTTGCTTCTCCAAACTAAGCACTAGCTGAATATTACTCAATATATAGTGAGTTATAACATCTCTTTCACTTGAGACAGAGAAAGACTTACCATTGAAGGTAACGATGTTCGAAGTGCTCGGAGGGAGGTAAGGTCCAGAAAAATCATCCTTAGGGAGGTTTTCGAAGTAAAGACCAATTTCATCAAAATCACTAATATCAACACCATCGATGATGATATCCCCTCCTGCACCCCCTCCGGTTTGAAAGTCACTAGGGATGCCTTCTGCTTGAGTTGGGTCTGTAGGGTCAACAGGAGGAAGGGGCTCCGGGGGCCGGAGGGAAATCTCATCACCCTTGGAGGTCTTTTTCTTCTTGGCCTCCATGTCATTGCTCTTTGCTCCCCGTTTCCTATCTCTCTTAGGAACCCTTGGAGGTTTTGGAGATCCTGCCCCTTCCCTAGTGCTTTCATGCTCCACTACTTCTAGAAAAGCAGCATCAATCGGTCCTTGAACTGGCCCCTTTTGGTTTGCAGGAGCAGTTTCCTCCGCTTCGGTGGGATTGGCTTCAACCGCACTCTGCTTGCCCTTACCTTTCTTGCCCTTCATCTTACTTGGGGCCTTGGCTCTACCAGGCAGATACAATGCCCCGTCTGGCGCGTGTGTTCTTTTGAGGACTACTTCCGGAGGGGGTGGGGTGGTAAGTTCCTCCCAGGATAAGTCCCTCCGGTCAGTGGTATTCCAGAGGTAAGACCTTGTTAGATTGCCTCCGGTAAAGGCATTGCGTAAACGATTCCCCCAATTCTCAGTAGCCCAAGCATTTAGCTTGGTGCAAGTGGTCTGCCCGGCCTTCAAGTAGTCATTGAAGTCTTTAGGCAGCACTGTCAAGAAACAAAAAAGAAAAGACAAGTCAGATAAACAAATGTGAGAAAAATAAAGATGGGAATGTGAGATGGGATTCTTACCATTGCTTCGCCATCTGCTGGTAAGGAGGCTCGGGTTGGCACCGGCTTTAATCTTCCTCACATTCTCCCAGGCACCACTCACAAACAAGAAGTGAGTCTTCCAATTTCTCTCTGACTCGAGCAGATCGTCCACTGCTTTGTAATTATCACCCATGTTGAAGTGATAGAAGGGAATATGGTGGTTTCTGTAGAGGCTCGCCACAGCTGCAAACTGCTCTATTGGGAGAGGAATTCCGGAGAGCTTGGAGGCCATGATACAGGCCATGAGAGTTTACCAGGCATTGGGGCTCAGTTGACTTGGGCAAAGTTTGATGAGATGAAAGTACTTGACTATCTCCGGGTCTAAGGGAAACCTTAGTCCCCAATTGAAGAGCTCAGTGAAGAAAACTATTTCACTAAGCTTGCAATCCATCGGTGTTTCTGGGTCTACTGGGATCCTTATTTTTACATTCTCCGGGATCCACCATTTTGTTCGCATCCGACCCAGTTCGGCTGTGTGGATGAAAGCATATTATGTTTTTGTAAAGCTATTAAATACTTAACACTTACCTTGTGGAAACAAGGTCCCACGTTTCCCACAAGGACCTCCGGCAAATCTGGATGCCTTAAGCATAGTTTCTCTTTGCCTTTGTCCTTCTTAGCAGCAATAGCCTCGCTTATTTGCCCGGATACTTCGGACTCAAAGGGAGCTTCTTCAATATAATCCTCCATCACTTCTTCCATTACCAGGGAAGGGTTTTCAGTTGTTTTTGGGTGAGGTGAGCTAGAGGTTGGCTCAGCGTGCCCTCCGGACTGTTGAGCTTCACTGGCTTCTTGTGCCCTGACCTCCGGCTGGGGCTCAGATGCAGTAGTTTCTTTCCGGAGACTTGAACTAGATGCCTTCGGGCCGGACAGTTTATCCTTAGGAATCCTGATGGGAGCCTCTGACCCCGTATTGCTATCCTTGTCCCCTGATTTGGAAGGTGTACCTTTTAGAGCCTGCCCTTTTACCAAGCGACCTCTTCTCCGATCTACTAACTTCTCTAGGAGAGGCATCAGCATCCGATCCCATATCAATAAATGGGGAAGGTTTCTTAAAACTAGTAACTACCTACCCTGGTTCAACAGTAGGCTCTGATTCTTGAACCGATGAGCCCGAGACAATTGGTGAAAGGGTGGATTGGAACAACCTCCTGGGTTTAACACTTTTGGTTGAAGAAGAGCCCTGGTCAGGCTCTGTGCTTAGTGTTTCTGGTTTATCAGCAGGGGAAACAGGGAGGTCGGATTCAATGCGCCTTTCTCGTTCAACCTTTTGAGCTTTTTCTAACTCTGACAAATTAAGCCACCCACCTTTGATTAAAGCGTTCCTAGCTGTAAACATAAACTCGCACTGAAAGAAAGTGTTTGTTTTTTAGAGAGAAAGCTTTGAAGTTTAGTAGAGCAAGGATGATGAAGACGGTAAAACAGTAGAAAAGTGAACTAATTTATAGTAAATGTGCAAAAGATGCTTTGATACCTAGGAGAATTCGAAAGGGTTGCAATGATTAAGGACGACACTGATGTCATCCTTATTAAATGAAGAGGTTACTTTTTGGAGAAAGTAGGAGCGTCGTTCTAGGGAAAAAAGTGGCTGATGTGGCGAACCAGAGAGAAACACGTGTCCCACGATTTCTGGCAAAAAACCGTTTAGTTTCTGAGAACTTTTTCAGTTCGGATAAAGCTATTACACAGTTTAAAAATCTGTCCGGATATGGCTGTGACCAGCTACAGGCTATTTTTTAGGTCTTGCCAAAGGCCTTTGAACACCACCTAAAAAAGGGGCTACTGATGAGTCCGGATTTTGTCACCACTCTTTGTAAGAACCGGACAGGGCCAATTCGGACATCATCCATCTAACCGGACAGGGACGATTCGGACGACCTCCACTTACTAAACTGTCCGAACAGAACTAAAGTATTAAAAACATAATCACTTCATGATTAAACTAATTACTTGTTTACTTAAAAGCTAGTGGGTCTTTAAACTCGACCCGAATCCATAAAACACAACCCGAAAGCCCATATGGCCCAAAAGATAAAGGGTATAAATACTCAACCACCTATATTAAATGAGGGTAATGAAAATTAAATACAACCAGGCAGCTCAATTCTCCCTCTACATTCTATCCAAACATTAAATACTCTCAAAATTACACAAAACTCTAGACAAAATTACAAAATTACCCTCAAACGGAAATAAACCACATCAGTGATGACAAAGTGATGAGTGAGATTGATGAATTCATAGTTGATTTTGCGAACGCATGAGAGGTATGGATTGAACATGTGATATCGATGGGAATGAACGAAGATGAAAGCGATAAAGGCTGAGGTTCTGAGTCATAAGATGTGGGATTCTGAATTAGAACTGATGATAAGTTGGGTGCTTAATTAATAGATGGTGAGGATGATTGGTTTAGGAAAGGCAAGGTCGAGGCACGATTGAAAGGAAATAGATTGTCCTTAAAGTGGACATCACGACTTATGGAAACTTTATATGTATGTAAGTCAAGAACTTTGTAGCCTTTTTCATGTGGATATCCTAAAAAAGCACAAATAGATGCACACGGAATAAATTTATGTGTGGGATGAACATTAGTTACATAGCATACGTAACAAAAAACGTGAAAGTGCATGAGTAAGGGGACCGATTATATAAGACCTTGAATGAGGATTTATTTGATAGTAACAGAGTGGGAATGTAGTTGATTAAATAAACAGTTGTTAAAACAAAATCTCCCCAAAATTCAAGTGGCACATTTTGATGAGCACAAAATTATTTGAAGGAAAAATCAGACAAAGTTAATATCCATGTATTTAGCATGTACTTATTTATTCCTTTACTCAAAATAAGTTTATATAATTAGTTAATTATTATATTTAAATTAAATATTTGTGATCTATGGGTTCAATCATTTGGATTTGGGCTTGGATCTTGTTCCGATCTGGGCCATAACCATATATCGACTCATTAGACCCATTAGTTGCTTGTAAATAATTTTTTAAGGCATTTATGTCAAGGGTGATCAATTACTTCTTATGTAAGATTCTTTCACCTAAACATTTACTTAAAGTGCTCTGTTATCTCTATTTTCCCTATTAAAAATTAACTACAAGTTGTTACATTACCAAATAACCCTCCAAATAAAATTTATCCTATCAAATTGGTGACCATAATGGGAAAGACTTATAGAATGCTCGGATAACGAAATCCAAACCCATGATATGAAAATTTGCCTTCAGAACACTCAGAAGTATGAATCCTGAGATGTAAATAAAATTCTGCCTTGGAGAATAAGGGAGTTAGGATCAAAGAATAATCTATCTAGACACCACATATTAATGATAAAAACCAAGAAAGGTTGCTCATGCGAGATGAGCAAGACCAGTTACGAGGGGAATTTAAGGCATTGAGGTCCCAAATAGAAGTTGAGGTTCTGGGTAAGGGTCAACCAGAAAATCAGAAATCCCATGGGCAAGAGGGTGATAATCATCATAGTCCGAAGAAACTCCAGAGGGACTAGTCTAAAAAATCTATCAAGCTTTAAAAAAGAACGCAAAACCATGATTGGTCTAGTTCTTCGAGATCTAATAAAGATTCAACGTCTGAATCTGAAGTATCCTCGTTTTTTTCATGTATTGATCACTATCATAAGAAAAGAAAGAGTCACAGTGATAAGTGAATGTCAAATAAATGTTCTAACCAAAATCACAAATCAAGAAAACAAGACTCCTCAGATGAAAGAAAGCATCGGAATAATAAAGAAAAGATATAACACCATGAAAAAGTGAAGGGATCGTGAAATCATAGTATAGAGCATCTGGTGAGTGATCAATTTTCTATTCAATCTGAATCGGCTATATTTGTCATGTCTAATGAGGACTATCAGTTCAACCAAGGACATAATTTGAGACAATCACCTTTATCTGTAGATATTTTGTCCGGTCATTTGCTTAGACGCTTTGATATTTCAAAAATAGAGAAGTTCGATGGGAGAAAAGATTCGGATAACCACATGGAACAATTCAAGAATTCCATGGTGAATTTTAACGATGATGATAAGTTGTTGTGTAGAGTTTTTCCCAAACCTTTAAAGACAGTGTCTTGAAGTGGTATAATCGACTTTCACAGGGTTGATCAAGAACTTTGACATGTTCTGGATGGATTTCCGAAGACAATTTATGGGAAGAAAATAGCTTAGAATAAATAGATACACAATAAACCATTGTCGACAATTCATTGGCAAAATATTGAAGGAATATACCAAATGTTTTGTAGAAACTAAAAATAGTATGCTAAATTGTTTTGAACAAGTAGTAGTTTTTTGCTTGCCACCACAACATGTCTCACGGTATTCTACGATGCAGACTCGGAAGGCTCCCTTACCGATAGAAAATCTATTTGGAGGATATTTTATCTTTTTTAATGATTCGTTGGTGTCTTGGTCATGAAAATAACACAATTTAGTAGCAATAAAAGTACTAATCACAATATAGATCTTTAGCAAACTTATTAGTAGAACTATTATGACTACAATCAGTGTTTAGGAGAACTAAAATTATCTTTATCGCGACCATCCATTTTTTGTTTGAGAACTTCGGAGGAGTTTATCTAGCCTCAAATCCAATGTTTCACGCGCGTACGACGCCCATCGAAATCGATATATGTTATAATATTCAGTGTATTTAGTTTCCTTGTATATGCCTCTAAGTTCTCTATATATTGAGAGCCTTACTATTGAGTTAACATCTCTAATGCATCAATAAAACAAAAAGAAACATTTTCTAATAAACACAAAACCCTAGCCGCTTCCTGCGGCTACTTCTCTCTTTGTTTTTTAACATGGAATCAGAGCACATGTGATTCTAGGAATTCTGAACATCCTCAACAAAGATGGCTGGCAATGAAGTCGTGGTCAGTCAAATCCTTGATGAATTAACAATGCAGATTGCTGCCATTCTGAGAAATGGTCTCGGAACACAACAACAAACAACTAACCCCGAGAATTTATCCCTAGGGATTAAACTTGGTGGTGACAACTATGCCCTATGGGAAAACCTGATGAAGAAAGCAATTGGGGGAAGGGGGAGAGGTTCTTACATTACAGGGGAGCCGACACCTCCATCCAAAACTGACAAAACATATACAAGGTGGGAACAAGATGATCAATGTATTTTCACATGGATTATCCAGAATTTTGAATCCAGTTTGGTGAATAATGTCTCGCAATATCCCACTGCAAAATCCCTCTGGGATGGGTTAGCCACCACATACGGTTCTGGCACAGATTCGTTACATGTGTTTGACCTTCATAAGAGGGCTAATTCATTAAGGAAAGGGTCCGATACACCAGAAGACTTGTGGAACAAACTGCAGAACATCTGGATGTCTATACATAGGTGAGATCCAAACCCTATGAAAGACCGAGAAGACATTCAGATCTACAATAAGAAGACTCAAGAACAAAGACTTTATCAATTGCTAATGGAGATTAATTGCAAGCTGAAACCAGTCAAGAGACATATCCTGAAAAATGATCCTCTTCCTTCCGTGGAAACAGCATATGCTATAATACGAAGGGAAATGGCCAGGTTTAATATACTAAAATCAAGTTCTTCTGATAGTGACTCGATTGAAATTGGAATGGGTTTGGTTGCTAAAGATTATGCACATAGATTTAAATTCCAATCCAAAGAGAAAGAAGATAAATCCAAGTTGTATTGCACTCATTGTGGAATGAAGAAAAACACACTAAAGAGACATGTTTCCAGCTGGTTGGCTATCCAGAATGGTGAGAGGATGGTCATAAGGACAAAAATAGCCATCGTTTCAGATCTAATGTCAAACGAGCTTCGTCTACAAGTGGCGGTGAAGATCCGACTAAAAATAAGCAAGGAAGTGGCACTGGTTTTGGAGGAATGGCGGCGAACTCCTATGAAAAACTTAAGGGTTTGAGAAATAAATGAATTGGATCTTTGATTGCGGGGCTACGGACGCCATGTCTTATGATCCTAAAGACTTTGGTGACATGTCATCTCCAAAGAAGTCCCATATTGAAACTGCTAGTGGAGAAATTTGTGAAGTCAAAGGGGGAGGTTCAATTATTTTTTCGGAAAAAATGGAAATAAAAAACCACCTCTACATTCCTTCACTATCCTTAAAGTTATTATCTGTTAGTCAAGTGACAAAACAACTCAACTGTGTGGTTCTTATGCATCCATTTTTTTGCATTTTACAAGACATTCGTACGAAGGAGATCATTGGGCGTGGTACTGAACAAGGAGGTCTCTATTATGTTGATGACGTAGTTCATAAGGGACATGACATGCTTGCTCACGGAACAATCAAAAGGCAACTTTGGTTATGGCACCGATGACTTGGTCATCCTTCTTTAGCTATCTTAAGAGTTTGTTTCCTAGTCTTTTTTGAATAATTTCATTCATGAAAAATGTGAAACCTGCATTCTTGCAAAAAATCGTAGGGTCTCATTTAATCAAAGTTATACTAGAGTTGATTATGCTTTTTCGCTAATCCATTCTGATGTTTGGGGTCCAGTACCAAATTCCACTAACAATCCAATCAAATACTTTATTTTATTTGTGGATGATTTCTCAAGAATGACTTGGATATACTTCATGAAACATAAATCGGAAGTACCAGAAATATTTGTTTGTTTTTACAAAATGATTTTGACTCAATTTGAAAAAACAAAAATACAGATTCTTCGTTCTGATAATGGAACAGAGTTTGTCAACCAAACAATGCATAATTTTTTCAAAACAAATGGTCTTATCCATCAAACCACTTGTTAAAACACAACTCAACAAAACGGTACTTCAGAACGAAAAAATTATACTTTACTTGAAAAAACACGTGCTATTATGATTGAATCTAGAGTTCCTCATTATCTTTGGCCAGAAGCTCTTGCTACAGCCACGTATCTTGCAAATCATCTACCAACTCGATGTCTATGAAATAAAACTCCATTACAAGTGCTTGCCACCCAAGTTACAATTCCATATGTTATGACCTTACCACCTCGTGTCTTTGGTTGTTCGGTGTTTGTTCATATCCCTAAAACTAGTCAAAACAAACTTAATCCGTGTACTGAAAAGTGTGTATTCGTTGGGTATGGTGTCCATCAAATGGGCTATCGGTGTTACAATCCGGTTACTCGTCGAATCCATGTCACCATGGACTGTGACTTCTTAGAATCCGATTATTTTTTTGACCACCAATCTCGTGTTCAGGGGGAGAAAGTAAGTGAATCACTCGATTGGTTGTCATATGAAAGTTACTTTGAGGATGTGCCGACAGAGTCGGTAGATGGCGCCACCGAACACGCCTCTTCCAACATAAAGGAGACTGACGAGACAGTTCTTACCACCAATGATTCTCCCGAAGACAATGTCCAACAAGAAATAAATTCCATGGATACTACCAGCGAATCAGCCGAAGAAAATGTCCATCAAGAGGTAAACAATTTACAATGTCATAATTCACAAAATGCTACTGACCATGACATTTCCAGAAGTTCATTTGTTGAAAATCAAACTCTGGTTCTTCCCCCAAGAAAAAATAGAGGAGTTCCTCATGACCGGTATTCACCGGAACACGTTCTTCGTGCTTCTACATATCCGGTAAAAACGGACAGAAAAGGAATGAAGAAGATTGCAAAGGCGTTTTCAGCTACTATTCACTCTGAACAAATCCTTAAAATAGCTCAAGAAGCTAAGAAGATGACTGAATGGCATGAGGCAATGAATACCGAAATGGAAGCTCTAAAAAGGAATGGTACATGGGAGAATTGTGTGTTACCACAAGGGAAGAAAGCAGTCGGGTGTAGATGGGTGTTTAATATAAAATATAAATCTGATGGCACCATTGAGCGACACAAGGCAAGATTGGTTGCCAAAGGATATACACAAACATATGGTATAGACTACTCTGAAACGTTCTCTCCGGTTGCAAAGATTGACACTATCAGAGTTTTACTTTCAATAGTCGCGAATAAAGATTGGCCTCTTCATCAATCTGATGTAAAGAATGCTTTCTTACATGGAGACTTGGAAGAAGAGGTATATATGGAACCCCCACAAGGGTTCTCTGATGGTTTTCAAGAAAATGAGGTATGTAAACTGAAAAAGATATTATATGGGCTCAAACAGTCTCCTCGTGCTTGGTTTGGGAGATTTACAATGGCAATGAAGCAGTATAGCTACAAACAGAGTAATGGGGATCATACCGTGTTTTACAAAAAGAGAGGAGAATTAGTCACATGTCTTATGTTGACGATATGATTATAATGGGGAATGACGAAGAAGAAATTAGCTCTCTTAGGAAAAACTTCTTCGAGGAGTTCGAAATGAAAGACCTTGGGGGATTGAAGTATTTCGAGGTTCTTAGGTCAAGAGGAGGGATTTATATCTTCCAACGGAAATATATATTGGATTTATTAGTTGAAGTTGGCATGGTGGATTGCAAACCAAATGACACTCCTATGGTTGTGAATTACAAACTAAAGATAATTGAAGGGGTCAGACCAGCGAGTAAAGAAAGGTACCAAAGGTTGGTGGGAAAATTGATTTACCTGGCTCACACTCGACCCGACATTGCATACGCGGTGGGAGTAGTTAGCCAGTTCATGCATCATCCTCAGGAACACCATATGGAGGCAGTAATGAGGATTATTCGATATCTCAAAGGCACACCAGGAAGAGGCATAATTTTTAAGAAACATGGACACCTTGATGTTGAAGTATTCACAGATGCTGATTGGGGAGGGAATCCTAACGACAAGCGATCAACTGCTGGCTACTTTACTCTTCTTGGAGGTAACTTGGTGACTTGGAGGAGTAAGAAACAGAAAGTAGTATCACTGTCAAGTGCTAAATCATAATTTAGAGGAATCGTTAAGGGGATTACCGACATACTTTGGTTAAAGAAGATAATGAAAGAAATCGGATCCCCTCTGAAGTGTCCAACTCAGTTAATGTGCGATAATAAAGCTGCGATTAAGATTTCAGAGAACCCGATACAGCACAATAGAACAAAGCACGTTGAAATAGATAGGTACTTCATAAAAGAAAAGATTGAAGATGGGACAGTCGAACTTCCGTTTGTTAGATCCGAAGACCAACTGGCAGACATCCTGACAAAAGCGATTGCTGCAAGAACATTCGAATCAGTTTTATCCAAGTTGGGTATTGGTGATCCCACTACACAACTTAAGGGGGAATGTTAGAATATTCAGTGTATTAATTTTCCTTGTATAGGCCTCTAAGTTCTCTATATATATTGAGAGCCTTACTATTGAGTTAACATCTCTAATGCATCAATAAAACAAAAAGGAACATTTTCTAATAAACACAAAACCCTAGCCGCTTCCTACTGCTACTTCTCTCTTTGTTTTTTAACAATATACATTTCATATACGAACAAATCTCATGCTTTTGAGATATGATACATACCCTTTCACAACCAAACATTGACATTCTAACTAAGTCTCTTCCCGCACTTGGTTTCGATTTTTCCGAACAAATATTTATTTCGCATCTTCGGTCCAGTCTGAAAGGAGGATGGCAGAATACAAAATATATAAAAAGGACTTGCACGGTAAAAAAAGATAAACTGATTTTTGGGTGGAGAAGAAAAGAGTGGTGTTTACTCCAAACGCAGCTTTGGAGGCCGCGAGACAACTAAACACTAATCTAAAACTCTAGAAGAACTAAAAACTTGTACTTGCTGTCTGAATCAGGTTTTGGAACCATGGACTATATCATATTCCGTATTGGCACAGTTGATTATTTCACTTAAACCCAGTCGCTCTTTAATATCCCGCAAAACAATTATGTGGACAAGAATCACAGATGTACAAAAACTTCAACAGAAATATTGTACTGCCTTCACTATCTTTAAACCAATCAAACCACTTCATTTACTCGACCAATCACAGTCCATTCTGGTAACATATCACAACAAACATATTGTGACATCTCAAATGTATATACAATATATATTATTGAAATGTAAAATTAATAAGCTGAATAAAAATAAAAGAAAATTTCCCCGTGCTGTTTTTTATTTTTTCTTAGCTAATCTAACTTTGCTATGGTCAAAAACTAAGTTTATACCAACTATATGATTATAGCTTCACTACGAACTTTTGGAACCATGTAAAGTCGGGGTTTTCAATTTTCGTTAGTCAGTGGTAATTTTGCGAGGTGTTAAATTGGTCTCCATTTTTAGAACGACATTTTTAGTGTTGTTGTTTTGACGCGGTCATTGACCACATATGGAGGGAGAGGAATGCAAAAATAATTGGTTCCCCTCCTACTACTGTCTCTATGGTCTTTTACCGAATCTTCTCTAATCTTCGTTATAGATTCCACGATAGCAAGATTAACTGACATGTTTAATTTCCTATCTTTATTTGTATTTACATGTCCTCTGTCCATTGTTGGCCTTGTTCGTTGTTCCACTTCTGGTGGTGGCATCCTTCAACCATACTAATAATATTGCGCGCAATTTAAATTTTAGAGTATACTAATAATTAGGTTAATTTTTATTATCTGTAAATGTAATTTGGGGCTAAATTTTATGGTTAATCATCAGAGTTGGTCATGTGTCACAAAACAGTTATTATTGTTATTTTGTATCAAAATGGTCATTTTTATTGTGTTCGTGATCATTTTTGTTGGGCTTTTTTCACATTTGTGGTTGATCACGTATGCAAAATAGACACCAACAAAAGTGGTCATTTTGATACAAATGTACAATTCTTTTGTTACACATAACTAATTCTGGTGACTAATAATGGTTTTTAGTCTTTAACTTCATAAAAGTTTTGGATCTCATAATCGTATACGACAAAAATCAAGTGATTCTCCAAAGTTAAATAATTTGGTTACTTCTTCTTTTTTTACAATATTTCTTTTTACAAACTCAAATTTATTTTAAATTTTAAAATGGAAAAGAATTCTATCAATATTTTAATATTTTGAATGAATTATACTAATAGGGTTATGAATATCTTCATCAATGATTATAAAAGTTGAATAATATAAGTTTTTTTGTATTGTGCGCGAAAAAAAGTTAGATTTGGAATATTTCATAAATACATAATTAGTATTAAGTTTCATTGAAGTATATAAAGTATAGATATTAGTTGTGCTAATGTGTATCTTGAGTATTAGTACAACACTTTAGTATTGGACCATAATAACCTAATCAAGGTTATAGTCCTTTGTAGCGGCTAAAACATCGGAGTATAGCAAGCAGTAAGATCTAAAGGAAAAATAAGTGAAGAAAAGAGAGATTCGGACAGATTAAATCAAGTATGGATAATTGAGGGACCTATAGATAATTTAATGAATTATATTCACTAACTATACATATGTCCAAATAAACTTTAATTTAGTTATCACAAATATCGTACATTTTCTGTCGCTTTCAGTCTTGAGTTCTTTCTTTTATATTTTCATGTTTTCTCTGCAGGTTTTTCTTCAGCTCTTCCATCAAAGCATATGTTATCTATCCTTCACGATCGAATGAAATTAGCCTAGTTGTAGGAAGACCATCACCTACATATCTATGATCTTAGTGAATCATCTAATTTCTTCCACAATAACTCTCTAATCGCATATAGTGATCAGGACGAACCTGAAAAATGTAATTTTTAAAAATTCTCTAACTTGTTTTTTGTGTTGTATGTGGTTGGCTATTGAACCTCATTCATTATAACATAAACCAATTCAGACCTTAAACATCATTGATATTTTGCGTATGCTTAGGTACAGCATGTTTATAATAAGTATCTTTAGATCATGCACATTGAGTGTGACTACTACACTACTTATGCAATATTTGTATGCAATACTAATATTTAGGATTTACAACTATGTAACCATATTATGTAAGCATTGAGAAGCATCTAGCGGTGATCAATGTATGTCCTTCGGGATGGGACATGATTACCCATTTCCATTGGCACTTACACTATGGACGTACAAGGTGATTTCATGCATGCCTAGGGATCATTTGCTTCAACTTATCGAGTTTAGATGACATTCATATCCTTTTGGATATCTATATACTTTTCGGGTTATATTATATCCCTAAATCTCTTTAGATGCTCAAAGAATATAGAGATACAATACATCAAGGTATGATATGTTAAGATAGACGATTCAGTAACGTTTATATAATTATAAGGTAAGCACTTCAGATGCCTATTCTCATGGAGTGATTGGGGGATACAGTATCTCATATGCATCGGAAATGTTAGGCAAGTCATGAACGGAAAATATTTTATGGTCTCAAATCTTAAAGAACAATTATTGTAAGTGTAGGTCGGCCCCAACGGAAGACTACCTTACATATTTCCTGATGGTGGGCAATTATTAAATGATGGCGTTGTTGTGTTTACACGCACCATACTCATGTATAAATGGTTTTTCAGTCTTGAATAGTTCATTCAGTTTACCAAGAATTAGTCAAGTACGACCCGAATGGAAGGTTTGGTTGATTTCAAATATGTCATAGAACCAACATTGTATATCTTAAAGTATTGAATATGAAGGTAATGTATAGTACACTAGCGCCAACCTTCTCTTCTAATAATTATGATGAGTGCAATACATATGAATTTATAATCACAACTCTTAGCCTGATAAACTTCAGCCAATTTATGTTATACTTGACATGATTAAGATTAAGTTTTGTATGTTTAGACTCTAGTTATATCTAACATACCAAATTATTCAGATAGAATGGAAATCATGATATATTTGTTCAGTAAGAATACCATAATATATATATATATATATATATATATCAGACTATGGTACTGGACTACTCTTCATATTACTCTGAAAGTTAAGAAAATTATTTAAGGACTAAACCAAAAATCTTATAATCGAGTTATATACAGTGATGATCATTCATGATATATTCTTTAAACATATAACAACAGATTTTGTATAGAGGACATTCGGACACCAATAAATTTTATTGCCAAAAATGTAATTATTTTCAGTGATTCAATCTTCAGTTCTTCCCATGTTGGTTGAATATAGAATTGATGTCTATTAAGACTTCATTACATCTAAGAGAGATGGTAAAATTGATAAGAAAATTATTTATAATTCTATTTATAAGGTCGAATTTCAGATTTTAATATATGATCGACTCGTGAATAAGATCGTCAATATTAACTATAGACTTCATATTTGATCAACTATTGAATAAGACCGTCAATATTAACTAAAATATATTAAGTAATAAGAATCAATTATATTGCACAAAGTTTCACAGCTTTAGTAGCTAATCTATATATCAATTGAGATCGACTTATCATTTTCTCAGGCACCACCGACAAAGAATAAGTGAAGCTTCCACTCTTATTTAGATTCTAGTAACTTGGTGGGAACTTTTTATTTGTTCGGCAGAGTTAGGAAGTATGTGGGGTTAAGATACATAATGGTATTAGTTCGTCCATCTCGAACATAATATCTCATACCTTAGAAATGATGATACAAAAAAAACTTGCACCACATGTTGGGGTTTCCTGCTAGGTCACATGTAAAGTATATAGAAGAATTTGATTATATCGGGGTGAAATAAAAACTAAAGCCTCCCGTCGAACTATTGGTGAAAAACTAGCGACTCTTCCTCTTCAGTAATGAGATGAGATTCCTCAGGTTTAGGTAGACGAATAGATACGTTCGAGGGGATGGCCCACTTATTGCGCATACTTGAGACCTCTTACAGATTTTCACACAAGTGCTAGATTTTGTGCAAAATGACGAGTTCGGGTTTCTCCATTTCGGTAAATATCTGCAAAAACATTATTCCGACTGGACCACTACCTGAGGATTTTCCCTTAGCCCATTTCTTCATATGTTTAGGGGAAGCTTTAGTCTCGTTCAACTAGATGGTATGTTTACCTTTCAAGTCAATGGGTGCATACTCCTCATGAGAAGAATCTTTCAACCGGGAATCATCAGTTTCGGGAGCTGTCCGAGCCTCCGGAGCAGTGGTTATTCCGTGAGAGAAAGTTATAGCAAGTTCATGAGCGAACATAATCATGGTTTGAGGACTAATTAAAGTGGTTCCCCTTTACGTTACAAAGATGTGGGTCGCTCAACCTTTCAGTCTCAGAGCTTGTGTGGGTTAATTTACTACTTGGACAATTTGAGGGTCGCAATATTCTTCATTCTCCAATTCGGTAGAGGAATAGTGAGATAAACCCTCGTCACAATGAATCTCAAGTTAGGTATTATTTAATACTCACTCATATTTCATGGATTCGAATCTTGTCACCTATTGATTTAATAAGGGAAATATATTGCAAGATAGTATACATGATAAGAGGACGGAGACCGAGCGACTGGTTGGATAACCGGAAGGTGAAATCAAAGCAGAGATCGGATAGCCAGAGGATACAAAATGAGTGTTTCAGCCTACGTTTGACGACGGATAGCTATCACCCTTAAACAGCGGTCAAATATCTTATTTTATATACTCCTCTTAGAGTGTGTACACTAACGTTTATACTTCGATTCTATACATCTTTATTTCACAGCTAAGAGTTTAATCGATGTTCCAAGTAAAATTATTTCTCTTATTATCAAATTTTATTATCATTAATTTGATATAAAAACTGTCTTTCCAAAATCCACCCTAAAATCTTTACCCTTACCCTTAATACGGTTATACCTAACACACTCCTTCTTTTTCTTTTTTCTCCATTTTTTCTTCTTCATGTAGTTGTTTTTCTCAACAAATATTGTATTACGGTTATACCCAACATTGTCTTCATCTTCTATATTTATGACTCATTTTTTTCTCTTTCTCATTATCACTCTCCTTCCTCTAGTCATCTTCCTTTCGTTTCTTCCATATAAGAGCTACAACTTCTTCCACCCTAACTTGTTGTATGAAACATTTTTGGTGCAATTACAGTTATTTGAATATATATTGTGTAATTTTTTATATGAGGTGTTTTTGCTGTACTTATCGTTATTTGAACCTATATTATGTAATGTGAATCGATAGAAAATCGGATCGACAAAAATATATCATCTTCTTCTCAAAACTTTGTACCTTTGTTTTTGTGTTTCCTAAAATCAACATAAAAAATAAAAATCCAACATTAAAATCAATTCAAATTAATTATATTTCCATAAACTATGATATATGTTATAATTCAATAATAATCTGCTATGAATCTTTGATTAACTTCGCTATCCAAAGAAAATTAGTACAACTGTATGGAACTACAAAATTATAATACGGTTATATCCAAATAAAATTTTAATTACAATATAATTAAATCAGTTAAGATTTAGAAAAATAAAAATACTTTAAACCATTTAAATTTTTGAAAAACAATTTTCGATAGATTTTTGTTCGAAAATATTTTTTATTGACAAAATATTAAAGTGTTGTGTTACAAAATAATATTTTTGTTTCGATTTCCGTTCCGCCACACTACCATTAATATAAAATAACTAAATTTAAATAGTTTTGAAACAACACAAAATTAAAAAAAAAATCTAGTTAATAATTATATTTTTAATTTATAAAGTAACTTTCTGTATAATTTTTTTTTAAAAAAAAAAAACTAATAAAATGATAATAAATTAGGAATTTCCTCGTATAACTACTAAAAACTAGCGGTTCACATGCAGACACAACACCGACCCATGTTTACGAAGAGTCCATAATTTATCTGTATTTATGTTTTGGTCCACATGGGTCTCTCTTTAAATATTACACAAAATACATACCTCATGTCAATCTTAGATTCCACTAAGACCAGATTTACACTCTCTCTCAAGTTTCAACTCTAAACTCTTACTCTCCCGACGATGGGTTTCCCGGCTAACGGTTCATCAACCGACAAACCCTTCAAATTCCTCATCTACGGTCGAACCGGCTGGATCGGTGGTCTCCTAGGCAAGTTAAGCCAAGCTCAGGGGATCGAATTCGAGTACGGATCAGGTCGGCTCGAGAACCGGCTATCGCTTCTCGCCGACATCGAAACCATCAAGCCGAGCCACGTATTCAACGCCGCCGGAGTCACCGGTCGTCCTAACGTCGATTGGTGCGAGTCTCACAAGGTCGAAACAATACGAGCTAATGTTGTCGGGACACTCACTCTTGCTGACGTGTGTAGAGAGAAGGGTTTGGTTTTGATCAACTACGCCACTGGTTGTATTTTCGAGTACGATACGGCTCATCCGATCGGGTCGGGTATCGGATTCAAGGAGGAAGACACTCCGAATTTTCTTGGATCTTTTTACTCCAAAACCAAAGCTATGGTAAGTTGAAACGAACTGGATTTGATGTTTGGAACATGTGTTTGGTTAGATCTTGATTTGTATGTTTGTGTTTCAGATCTGATATTGTTTTATTCAGACCATGTTCATGTCTTTGTGTCTTAGAATCATGTCTTTGTGTCTTAGAACTTTGGTTGCTATTGATAGTGTCATTCATATTATTTGGCATACAATTAGAGTTCATAGGATTAGCTTGTTCACCAACAATGGTGGATCTTGATGTTTTAGAATAAGAAAGAGAGGCAAAATAATTTGAAAATGTCCAAAATATATACATCATTGGATCTAATGCCGATTCTCCGATATTCGGATTTTCGGATTTTCGTCAACAATGTTATCCGATCTATGTCTTATTAGTTAATTTTTGTTGTTCGAAAGGTCGAAGATTTACTTCACAACTACGAGAACGTTTGCACCTTACGTGTCCGGATGCCTATATCGTCGGACTTATCCAACCCTCGCAATTTCATCACAAAGATCGCTAAGTACGATAAAGTGGTCGACATTCCAAACTCAATGACAATCCTAGACGAACTCCTTCCGATCTCTATCGAGATGGCGAAGAGAAACCTTACAGGAATTTGGAACTTCACCAACCCAGGAGTCGTCAGCCACAACGAAATCCTCGAGATGTACAAAGACTACATCAACCCTGAATTCACATGGAAGAACTTCACTTTGGAGGAGCAGGCTAAGGTGATTATCGCACAAAGGAGCAATAACGAACTCGATGCTTCGAAATTGAAGAAGGAGTTCCCCGAACTATTGTCCATTAAGGAATCTCTCGTTAAGTACGTCTTCGGGCCAAACCAGAAGACTAAGACTGGTAAAGCTTGATGCGGTAAGTTCGACGAGCATACAATCTTTATTACATTAAAGCAAAAAAACGAAAAAAAAAAACCATCTAGACCAAATCTTTTTGTCTTTATAATTATTATTCTTATTTGTATCCTCGTTTTGGTTGTACTCAAAAGCTTGATTGCTACAATAAAACTAGTTGCGATTGATTTGTCATGTTATAAAAGTTGTTTTTATAGAACTTTTGGATTGGAATACTTGGTCTTCCTCGTATACTTTTTGGATTGTAGATTCAGTTATATTTTTTTCTTGATTGCTATCAGAAATTCAGTATATGTATCTTCTACTATCTTTGTACGGATATGACTATGTTTTTTCAGTTGCATTTTTTACGACATTTGAAACATTTTTGCATTTGTTTATGTCGTTTTACTATTAGTTTATTTCAAAGAGCTTTAATAATTTGGTTTTTTCCGAAATAACATGTTATCCAACAAAAATTAAGAGTTATATTTGATTCTCGCGGATTAATTTATTAGACAATCAATTAGAAAATAATTATTAATATGATTGTTAGAATATGATCACAATAATTATTAATAGACTGGGTAAATCGTCAATTCTACAATAGTATGTAGAAGGTAATAGCACGTACAAGGTAATAACACAAAGTCACAGGTTCAGCCGAGAAAACATATGTAGAATGACTCGAACTCAGGTTCAGCCGAGAAAACATACATATGTAGAATGACTCGAACTCAGGTTCAGCCGAGAAAACATACATATGTAGAATGACTCGAACTCAGGTTCAGCCGAGAAAACATATGTAGAATGATTCGAACTCAGGTTCAGCCGAGAAAACATATGTAGAAGGACTCAAACTCATGATCTTTCTTCACAAATATGTCTTACTCAACTAATTCGGAGATCACAAACATGTCTTACCCGACCAACGGCTACCCTTTAAAAACTATATGATTACAACATATTAATATATATTAAGGATAGCGAATCAAAACTCACCTCCCTATTCCGTCTCGTAGGACACCGATCGGAATATATATATAAATATATATATTCCGATCGGTGTCCTACGAGACGGAATAGGGGTATATATATATATATATATATTCCGTCTCGTAGGGAACTAGAATATGTAGATTGTTGAAGTATGATTACAACATATTTAGGGTAGTATATAAGTATATTACAACATATTCAGTGTAGTATATGAGTATTTTACGGAGGAAAACTGATCAAAACGCACCTCGAATTTGAGCACATCCAAACACGAACACTATAAAATAAGTATGCTTTTCAAATATGTTTTTATTATTTTTAAACAGAGAGAGGGTGGGTATTTCGTATATTTTTTCTCACACGAGAAATAAAGTCTTTAACAAAATAGGACCGAATTTGGAAAGACCTCATGCTCTGGTAGTTAATGTGAATCTTGAAACTTACATGTTAGTCGTTTTTTATACATCCGTTGAATATTCAACATTTGAAATAGTAATATATATATATATCTATATATATATTATGTTATTTACCATAATTTTTGTAATTGTTTTATTTAAATATTTTAAGATACGTAATAGTAAAAAAATTATACTATTTTTTTATATTGTGACACGGAAAATCGCAACTGTACAATTATCCTGCAGTTTTGAAGAGTACTAGACTGGGACTTATCAAATCCTATTTTTTGGTTAGAAAATAACAATGGTAAATAGCTTTGGATTCATTAAACATATACACACAATTTATAATGAATTCCAAACAATTAAATTAATTTAATCTAAATAAAAATTTATAACATTCTATTTTCTAGTGTTGCATTACCTCTCGATCACCAGCAACGAACTTTACATTTCTTGTATGGCTGGTTATATCTCTAGTCTACTATCCCATACAATTTGTTCATAAAATCTAATAGCTTAGTTCAGACTTCACTAAGTCATGTTCGTAGTGCACTACTCATTTAACCTATTATTGTTATTATGGTTTAAAGTAGAACTTCACTTGTTCTCGGTCATCAATATAATAATAAACAATTTGATAGGTAATTACAAGTATTAAGTTTAATTATAATATAATAAATTTTATAAAAGGAAAAAAAAACAAACACTAAAAGTTATCCATAATAAAAATATATATGTATAAAAAAAATTAATCCCAAATAAAAAAATTAGCTATTGATAATCATGTTTATCATATAATAAAAACTAGTAAACTAAAAAAAGAGAAAAAAAATGTGATATGATCTCTTGATCTACGGTATAAAATTGTTCAATAAAAATATTTGTTTTTTTCTCTTCGTATGAGAGTATTTATAATTTCAGTAGATGGTCCATTATTTATAATTAATTGATATAAATTAAAATAAAATCAAATTGATATTCAAATTAGAATATATATATATATATATATAGATAATTATCTTTTGATTCTTTCCACAATTATAACATCCAATTCAATAACCACCTTAAACATAAATTAATTGTCAATAGATAGAATCGCAAAACGCATAAATATAAATATTCAAAATGAGAGCGTATATTATCACAAACAAATTTTAAACCTTTTAGTTTGGAACATTAATCCTACACATATACTACAACTTTCTCGAGTTATATTGATATGTCAAATATTTGGTTTGTCCATCTTTTGTGCTTAATCTACATAGAATCGTTGTGTCTTTGATATAGTTTTTTATGTTTATCCAATATAGAAGTGTTTGTTATACCTTTGTCTTATGTCAATTGCATAGAAATTTATTTATATACTTTTTTTATGTGTTTGATGTTAAGATTAAACTAAAGAATTTGTATAGAAATTTGTTTTAAATCTTTCGTAGTATCTATTATATGTTATGTGTCTCTTTTTTTAATCGTGTTTGTCTATCTAGTATTTGAATTTAAGCAGTTTCAAATACTACATCCTGATGTATCACATTTGTTCAGGATGCTTTCTCCTCGTCAACATTAGCCAGCTGTTTGAGAGCATGAGACCGAAAGCGAGTCAGAACATAGTTCTTTTATATAGTTTCATACATAATGGAGTGCAAGAGTCGATCATCATAATCGTATGATTGTTTTTTACTGTCGTCCTTCTACTTCTAGAACTTATGTATCGATGACTCCATACCAAAAATTTTGTCACATCAACCCTCATGCTTCTGACTTATACTCCAAGTCTAGTGATTACAAGACCAACAAGGCGTATAGTGGCTTCAACAAAGATATAATTCTTATAAACTAATTTGTTTATTGTGTCGTATGCAAGCTTACTTAATTTGTTTTGTGATTAGGACATATAGTAGAGATCCATTAGACATACGTTATTATGATTGTTCAAGGATTATGCTTAGAAAAGTTTTAAAATTGTGTTTAGGACATACATTTCTATGATTTTTTAAGGTTGTGCTTAGGATAACTTATTGTACCCTTCATGAGTAACCTTCCAACGTAATAATTCATTCATCATTTATTGCTTTTATCTAGACCATGATTGAGTAAACCATAGATTGATGCTTCATAGTTGTGTAGTTAAACTTGGGTTGGATTTTGATGTCGTTGTTGCATTACATTGCTTCATATAAATTTAAAAAATAAGAATTTGAACAGTGCAATCACACATTTTGAATTCATGCCTGATCAAAATATGGGCATGTAAAATGTCATAATCGTTGCTCTCTTTAAAAAGAGATTATTCGTAACAAAGATAAAGATAAAGCCTTTTATCTTTTCTGTAAATCGGAAGAGTATCGAGATTATCCATTTTGTTTTGTTTTTCTCTTCCGAATAAAGGATAAAAGATATGAGTTTTATATTTTTCCAAAATTGTTAATTATAATTATGTCTAACTAAATACTAAATTAAATGTAGATTCTATTTGTTTTATTTTATTTTTTAAGTAATAAGTTTGTTTAAAATATATAGATGTTGCATTCTTATTTTTAGTAAAGTATGTCAAAAGTAAGAGGAGCAGACATGTATAGATTATCAATCAACTTTTTTACATGATATGATAATGATAATATATTTAGATTGATAAAAAAAATACCTCATATTTATTTGTTGAGATTTTACTTGAGAAATGTTTTCTCATATTTGCTAATATATTATTTGGTGGACATCATTTGCTTAGATATTATGTAGTTAATCATGACCAATGATCTTGTAATTATGTAGTTAATTGTATCGTTACTTATGTTATTAATTTATTTTTATATTTTATAGGCTAGAGTATTGTTACGATCCTTTGCTATGTATGTGACCCATTGTCAGTGGGATCTCGGTCGTTAGAGTCGGGTCTACGATGCGGTTATGGGGACGTGTTTCGGTCCTCCTCTCGATTGTATTTTGAATTAGTATACCAACATTCACTTACTCGAGGTATTTTTGGAGTTGTGGAATCCAGAGACTAATTTCGTTTCATTTATCTTTTGGTAAGATGACGGTGATGTTCAACAATGTAAACATCATCACTTGTTTTCCTGTCACATATAGCTTAGAGATTTTATGCATTTGTTTGATTGGTTGGTGTAGAATATCAAGACCTCACTGTATAACTACATAAAAACCATGATGGTACTGGAAAACATGTTCGTCTTCAGTTTTTGCGTGACATTTATACTCAAAGGCAATATTTCAATGATGTGATCATTGATAATATGGTTGTCCATGCCACTAGGTATTATTTGTTTCATATGTTTGGTTGTTGCATTTTTGTGAAAGAAAAAAAATGAAAGTATTTCCATTGACTATCTGCAACTCATTGAGAACTATAACAACATGGGTAGGTATAACTAGGGTCAGATGGTACTAGCCCATTTATATTACCGACTTGGTAAGAGTTATTCACAATGCAACTCGGGTTAAACTGGTTTCTTTGGATTGTTAGAGACATGGATCTACGATCATTTTCTAAGGCTTGCGACTGAGTATTTCAGTTTATATGTTATCATTAAGCCACATATGTGTAGATATGTACCTCCTTATTTGCGTTCGAACCCACAAACTCGATACCATATTCGTGAGTCTTTTTCTATGTTTAGAGAGAAATATGTAAGTTTTATTTGTCATTTTTATTTTTTTACTATATTTCTCTTTGTTTCAATATGACTTTAATTTATACTAACATTATTTTTATTTTGTCAGTATTCCTCATCTCATATTTATATTTACACGATGTTAGAGGCTTCTGTGAGGTAACTTTGATAGATGTTAAAGTGAAGTCTTGGAAAATCCTAGAAGCTTACTATTTCCTTTGTACCACTCGACGATTGGGGCATGTTCAAAAGGTACCTAGTCCACTAAGACTTGTTTTGGTAGGTGGCAGCAGAGCTAGATGTGCAAACACGTATTATTTGTGAGATGCATCCATTTGGACTGCATTGTAGTCCATATTATTACCTCATCGCTCCACGATTCTCCATATGGACTCAGTCATGATGGTATATTGTCATTATACCCTTCATTTATTGATTTTTTACCAAGTCCACGGATCCCAATGATGATTTTAAAGTCGAGCAATTATTCAGCAATTTAAGTCTAGAATATAGTAATATTAAACTCGTTGAGAGTAGATTACGATATCCACAACTTGCACTTGTCATGTATTAATAATCTATTTTGATTTCCTTATCTAATGAAATTTAGGAAAAGACTATATCTCAACACCTATTTGTTGGATCTCAACACATATGTATAAAGCTCGAATTGACTACGAAATTGAGAAAAAAAATCGATAAAATAGAATTGGCTTGACATATAAGAATTGTTATGTATTATCATTAAGTAATCGTTGTTTGAGTTTCTAAATAACTAAGTTTTCGTTGTTCCAATATCTTAAGTACTAATTTATTGTTATTTTAGTTTCAAAATTTATAACTTATTGTTGTATCCATTTTCAGTCGAATTTCAGTATTTGTTTTTTATCGTTCTTTTTTACACCATGTCTTTGTGACGATTTTATTTTATGATAAGTTATATCAAAATTCGGTTTTACATACTATAAGTAAGTTAAAATGATTTTTTTTTCAACGGGCATGCTACTTCTTGCACTTAGAGTGTGCAAATATATACAAATTGTCTCACTGGAAGTGCACGGACTGTAAACATAGTGGGATTCACAAACTGACTGTTACAATTATAATTGAAGCTTCAGTTTCTCGAAGTGTTGTTGGTATTGTTGGTGATGGTTAACTATAGGGGTTGTAAACATTGTTACTGGTCTTTGTTGAACCTAAACTGTTTCTTGTCGAGATCATATTCTTCCCTCGGTTACTAGTCTTTTTTTAACCTCAGACCCATGCTCTGCCTTAGCCGAAGAGCCACGTCGTTTCTTAGAGCCTCAGAATTCTTATATCGATCAGATAGTTTTCTCGAATAGTAATTTCCTTTAGAATACCCTCTTATTCCATGATAGTTTCGCTTCGAAGACAAAGAAGATTCTTGCAAACTGGTCGTGCTATATTCACTTGATTCTGAAGGAACATATCGATGTCTTATTCAATGCTCTTTTTTACGAGAACGGTAACCTTGATAATTTTCTTCAGCTCCGAATGACTTGCAATTAGCGTCATCACCCTCAGTAAGATCCTTATTGTTATCATCCTTTCGAATTATTGATTGAACCTTCTTCGGTCGGTCCAAAAATGCTTCATTAGCGACATACAATAGAGCGAGACCTTCCAACAACTGGCCTTTTTGCTCCTCTAACTGTTTCTGGTGTTCATTGAACTTTCGTTATTCGTCATATTGTTGTTTATCTTCGATCACTACGGTATCTGTTGCAACAGTGAAGTATGCATATGCTTCGGTATTCATATCTCAAGGATTCAAAATTGAGCTTAGTAATTGTTTGGTTTTAGATTTCAATATCCGGGTACCAGTCTAATCTCTCACTGTGGTCGTAAGTGATGACTACGAGAAATATCCGACGAAAAAAATGGTCTAAAAATATTTGGTCGGCCACACAGATATTTAGAGAGAGAAACACGTGAATTTTAAAGAGATAAGTTGCAAAAAGTGGTAACAAAATCATGATTACTCATCCTTTCTGAAAAAAGATACATTTTTTTATATAGTAATGGTGGTAGATCCAAAAGTCATATAGTTGGTCCATATTTTGCTATTTCACCCTATTATTTTAGCAAGCTTAAGCATATTTATTTCTTATTCATTCAATGTTAGACATTTGTTGGCCATACTTTAAAAAAAAATATGGAACCAAATTAGTACAATACTCAACTGGTTTGACCCGTAGTTCGAATAAATTATATCCATATCAGACACAAGTTGTATAAAAAAATCATAAGAACATAGGTAAACTGATAGCCCTTTTAGAATATGAGTAATGGTCGGAAATGCTCCATTATGCCACAAAAATTGATTGAGATTATTAAGAAATGACTTTATAAAGTACGTTAAAAACGGACCATAGTTCTAGAATCCGTATTGAAAGATAGAATGTTAAATTTAAAAAATATATAATTAAATTTCTATTTCAAAATTAATCTAGATATTAGAACTAAAAGATTGTTTACTCCATCATAAAAGTTATTACCAAGATAAAAATAGCACGACCGATTTAACTATACTTCAGACCGCGAAAACACCTTCTACAGCGTAAAGACCAAAAATAACACAGCCTACATTTCAAATTTTTCGATATTACCTATTTTCAATCAGTTTAGAATAAAATCATTTCTTACTAAAAGAAAAGTATAAATCCACCACATAAAGACCAAAAATAACACTTAACCTACATTTCAAACTTTTCTATATTACCACTTTTAATCAGTTTTGGAATAAACTCACTTCTTACTACGAAAAAAAAGTACTTGTTTTGGCTGAGGAACAATGAAAGTATTAGAGAAATATGAATAATGACGATTTTATTATAATACTTTTGTTTGTAAATAATCAAATCGGTTTTTTCTTAAATAGATTAATAATGTCATAACAATTTTAATATATATATATATATGCTAATATAATAGTGCATTTAAATAGTCAATAAAAAATGAGTTAGTAGAAAATAAAACAGACCATTTTGAGGATGAAAAAATAATTTCACCATAGCAATGTTGGGTTAGTCTTCAGTTCATAAAATAATATCAAATCGCCCAAAACAGTATTGGAACTTGAGAGGTTCTACAAAGAATTAGTAAAGACTAAAGAGCTAGCAGGTTCTCTATTCCTTAAAACACCAAACATGTGATTCACATCTACTGAAACAATCAAACTAGAATATAGAAAGTTGAACCACAAATGATTGTTTCGAAAATTTAAATAGCACGAACCAATACCTCGACACAAACATCATCATAATACATTTGTACTTTACCTCTAACCACATCAAACTGGAATCATAAAGCTGTTCTTTTACTACAATGAAAGCCGAGAATTTAACTAAATATCGCTTCCTGCTGCTTAATTGTAATCCGTGTTATCAAGATCTAGAAATAAATGAATGTTCTTCGAGATAATCACAGTTACTAATCTCCTAACAATCACAAATAGCATACCTATTAATGTCCATTGGTGGCTGAATCGTTCTTGCTGGTTGTCTTTGAATAGAATCTTCGGTACATGGAGTCAACCTCAGTGAGATAATAGGTATCTGGAGCCAGGAGACTAATATCCTTGCTTGTCACAAAGTCCTTGCCACCGTACCTATGCTCCATCAGCTTCATCGTGTCGACAAATTTCTCGGGAGGAATCTGCATGCAAGGGACAATTTAGCAGAAGGTTCTTAATGACAAAAGAAAATTAGTATATTAGGCAGACTTTCTAATTGTTTCTATGTTTTTGGTCAAGTCTTGATTAATCACTTTGGTAGCTCGATAATCATGAGTTCAGGCATGTACATTATTTATTGTTCTTCACACTTAGTTCTTCTATATATTATAAATAAGGGTTTAAGAGATTTGAGAATGCAACGTTTATAACAAACTTTTTGAGTCTAAGATAATATATCTTCAATTCCGTCGAGGCACAAAGCTATCTAAAGCACAAAGCCGGACAACAAATGTCTCATATTTCGTCAGTGATATCTTCTTTACTTCTATGTTCTTTTTATTGTTCATAAATCATAAAATACGAAACTGGAATTTTCAGATAAACGATCACACAACTAGGTAAAATTAACGGCATGTTGAAGAGAAATATGCAAGACAAAGTACAAGTACCTCATGCCTCGCCTTCAACTTTGCACTGACATCCATCACAGTTGCAATGTTAGACAAGCTAAAGGGGGATTCAGTATCACGGAATTGGAGAGAGAACATAGTTGCTGCTAAACCACTACCGTAAGAAAACAGTATAACCCGCTTGCCTACCTGCAATGTTAAATGTTTAGCTCTCTTTGCCAACAGAAAAAAGTCGAAGTGCACAAAGCCGGCATCAAATTTAGAATTCTGTAAAAGCAAATTACCAATTCGCTGTGTTTGTTATGGAGGAGAGAAGCAAAGGCAGCCCAGAGAGATGCGGTGTACATATTGCCAACTTGTTTTGGTATTAAAAAGGAAGGTTGCACCTTCGCGTCATACAAAGGCTTTGCGACTTGTTGGGATGCCTGTAAATAAGTGCAAGAAAGCATGTAATCATTAGTAAATTTAACGATGAGAACTGCAGATTATCAAATAATCTGTCTATAGTTCTGCTACAAGTGAACTCAGAGACAAACCTTTTCTAGATCCCTGTCCTGGTAGCTTGCGTCTCCAGATAAAGTCGAAAACGGTGCTAGTTTTTCCTTAATAGCTTCGTCAATAGAACTGCAGATACGAAAAAATTTAATATGCAAAAATTTGGTTATAGGATCTCAGGAAAAGGAGGAAAGACATGCACCTGGCATCCCTAGTGAAGTCATCAAATACCAAGCGAGCAAAGCTTTTCTGTACAAGCTGCAGTAGTCAAAAGAGAAACAATAAGATACAAAATACACTTAAACAATGATGCAGATACTTTCAGACTGAAAGAAGATCATCGAAGTGCACAACTCATATTACCTTGTTATATGGAGAATGGAATACAAAGTACTCGGCGTCAGCAATGGAAAACTGTTTGCCCTCCATTTTCTCGTACCTAGATAGGAGCAAGACAGCAATGAATTAGGATACAACAAATAGCTAAAGTCTTTAAAAGTCGGAAAAACAAAGCTAACAATGTAGAAGGAATTACTTCTCGCATAAATATTTGTAGCAAGTGTCGAGGGCCATTAGATAGCAAGTTTGGGAAAGCTTCCCATCAACGACCTGCAGATGCAGAAATTTAGGCAAATACTTGGAAAATGAAGGCAATGAAAACCAAAAACAATGTCAAACATAATTTTCATAGGTAGTCTTAATGAATAGTACATTGACTTCTGAGGAGCTACAGCCAAGCCTTAGTAGTCACTCCAAACTACATATTGTGAGAGGTGAGTCAACTGTAGGCTGTACCCACTTCAAAAGATGAAACCCCCTGTGAGAGAGAGGTTCTGGACATTTATTATTGCGCTAAGAAAGTCCACATATAAGATTTCTATCTGCACTTGACTTACTTTATTGATTCATTTCCTTTCTTTTGATTTGGGGTTATAAAGGGAGAAGAGGTAGGGACATCTATCCTACACTTTTTGTTTGATTATTGTTCGTCTCTATGCCAAAGGCCAAAGCAGACATTTCAAGAAGGGCAAGAGGGAGTCTACTGACTCCTTTTTTATACATCCACATATTACTTTTCATTGATGATAAGACAATCAAGACAGAGAAGAAACAGTTCTTCGGAATCAAAATCTTAGATAAACATCTCTCGTCACAAAAAAGGCACCTCTAAAAGGAGTTACGAGTAAATACCGGGTATTCACTAGCGAGATTTGGCTTGTAAAAGTCATACACATGAGACATATGGCTTCCCCTAAGTTTGCTCTCGAATGTAATAGGAGCCTCAGGACCTATCAGCATGGCAACTGCAGCTGCTCCTCCTGTAGGTCGTGCAGGTCCTTCAGCATAGACCTGAAGAACAGAGAAGTATCGCCATAAGAAGACAGAACTAGTTGAAAAGAACAAAGCATCAAGTATGATATGGGAACAAAATAAACGTTCTAATCAATTTCAGAAAGCAGTCAGGACTCCAGATGTTGTATTACAAAAGTAGCAAGCTGGATAGTATAGATACTTGTTCCAACTATATACATGGATCCTTAGAAGTACAGTGCTTGATTCCCTACCATAATTTAAATTTTTTACTTTGGTAAATATCTTCTAATCCAAGACATAATGAATAAACTCATACGATTTCATCTTTAATCCAAAGAAATAAAGTAACATTAATAGAAAAATGTCCTACCGCACTGTCAGTAGCGACAACAAGCCCATAGCGCCCGTCCCAAGAATTACTCTCCACCCAGTTGACACAGTTGAATAATGCTGCAGTTCCCCCATAACAAGCATTGGTAGAGTCAACACCTTCAATGTCAGTATTTCCCTCTTTCTGTTTGTTTTCAGGACAAGTATGTGAGAAACAGGAATTTTAACAGCACATTTAAAAGATGTGCAGGAAAAACTAAAACAAATAAAAACGTTTTACTAGCAACGAAAAACCTAGCAACCCATTGTTACTATCGTCATGTTTCAAATCACAGTTAAACACGAGAGCTATATAAATTTAAAATCCAAACAATAATTGAAATATATACCTCAAAGATTTGCATCAAAAAAGTCTTAATGGCCTTGCTTTTATCTATCACAGTCTCACTGCCTACTTCTAGACGACCGATCTGCTTCGGATCAATCTTATATTTCTCAAGAAGAGAGCTTACAACTGTCAAACTGAAAATTTAAAAACAAAGCAACATAGAGTACATAAGAATTATTACTCAAAAAGTATTTATATAGTTCCTACCATAAAATTTCAAAATTCAAAAAGAACAAAATATCAAATAATAATTGTGGTGGAATGAGAACCTCATTGATATGACATCTTCCAACTCTGTACAAAATGCCAAGCCCTCCTGTCCAAGTCCAATGGTATATTTTCCTTTGCTTACGCCATCATGAGCCTCCATTGCTTCCTGTATACATGTAAACAAAAAGCAATAAACTCAAACCTCCGAAAATACACAAAGCAACTTTTCCGAAGATTCATAACTAAAATCAAGGCAATAAAATCTTCAATACAGAAAGAAACATCTCTTCCGCGAAAAGCTAAACATCATAACCACAATCATACTTCTCCTGATTCATTAAGCTACCTAATCTCCCAGCAGGTCCAATGACATTTCGACAAGATCATCACTAGGCGATAAATATAACATATAACATGAAATAAAAGCTACTTTATAGAACTGGACCACAATGAACTCCACAGGAAAACCGTTGGATCTTCTAAATCACAGTAATCGACGTTCAGAGCTATCTTACAATCAAATTCAAATAGTAGATTCAAATACTAGGTCATATTTATAGTAGCATATACAATCCAACTAATACATTTTCAGATAAGGATAAACAAACAGGTTGTACAGTGTTCATAATCAATTACACCTTCGTAATCACCTACGTTGAATGCATCGATATGAATACATTCAAAAGAACGATTACATCTAACATCTAACATCTAACATCTAACATTTAACATCTAACATCTAACATCTACAAACTACGAAACACAGATCAGAGACGATTCCAAACAGTAAGAAAGAAAAAGAGTATATAGATCGAATCACCTGTGAAACGAAAGTAGGAGGAAAATAGATGTCGAGAGCTAGAATCCCTACATTCTTCGCCATTGTCGTCGGAGGATGAAGAAAGAAAGCTTAATCTGGTGAAACGAAAACCAAAAGAGAAGAGAAGGTATTGGCGCTTTCTAGCTTTGAGGAGAAGGAAAACGAGGGGGAGAGAGAGAGTGTCGCAAGTGAGAGAAGGGAGGATCGCATATGGAGATTTAGATTTTTATAGAAAATAGAAAGGTCAGAGAGGGAAGAAGACCGAGTAATTTTGGTTGTTGTGGTATGTGCGTGTGACAGATAGATGGGGCTGGTCTTCTCCTCAAATGCAGACGTCGTGAGTCAGCTGGCTTGTTTTTTTTTTTCTTACTCCCTCCATTCCGTAATATAGATCGTTTAAGGTTTTGGAGGAGAAAGCAAAAAATACAATGATGATTTTTCTCTCCTATAAAACACAAGAATCAATCTAATTCTATTGGATCAAATTTATTAATTTAATAAAAGTAAACAAACAATAAAATATTATTGGTCAAAAAAATTAATTACTACGTTGATATTACCAAACCACAATTAAAATAGAATTTTTGGTATTTTCTAAAACGACCTATACTATGGAACGGAGGGATATTTTTTTTTTGCCATTTTTACCCACTCGGAATAAGGTTTTTTTACCATTTCTCCATGTATTTTTCTTTTATTATTATTATGTAATGGGAGTTGAGGTTTTATATTTGAAAAAGACATGTATATATTGAAATTAAAAGGGAAAATAATCGTAAAAATCTCACACAAAGGGGTTGAGTTTAATTATATAAATTTATAATTTATAATTAGTTATTCAAATTTTTTAATTTAATATAAAATATTATATTAATAATAATATTATTCAAAACAGATCATATTTTGGAAGGTTAATATTTTGTCAAAGAAGATTGTACGGAGGCTATCACTTGCTAACGAGAGTAGATCACGGTGCATAAAAAATCAGGAAACAAAATAAACTTGATAGAAGTATGAATGTCGACAAAAAATTTGAGAGATAAAAAAATGACGTATGAATTGTGCACTGCAGTGCAAGTCTAAGACAAACCAATCGACTACAACGTCTTCCTCAAATGAAGAAGAGGAATATAGGAGCGAACTGCAAGACGAGAGCGGGGACAAGTCAAAGACGAGAGAACCAATTAAAGCTTACGAGAGAAGAGGCAGCACAAGCGAAAAAATCATGAAGCATCCATAAAAACGCGGAGGAACCTACAATCAACAAATTAAGTGAGTAACTAGGCACAAGATTACATCGGTCAGACCATCTTGGATATAAGAAATCTAAAGCGAATGTTATAAAGTACACAATGTGACATCGTAAAGGAAATGAGAGTAAGAGAGCAAACAAGTTTTGAGTTCCTTTCTTGCCAAACGTGATAAATGAACACCATAAAGCGTGCACGCCAAAAACGATGGTATCTAGAGGGAGGTCAATATGAAGTCATCATATACCAAAAAGGCCAATCCTTGGCATGAATGATAAACTTGAGTGCGGTGATTGGACCAGTCTGGATACCTTGAGTATAAGCACACCCGTAAAGGATATGGTTGATAGATTTATCACTGGAATTTCAAAATACACAATTATGAGGGGAATGTATACCCCAACTAATGAGTTTATCATGGATAGATAACTTACCTATGATGAAAAACCAAAGGATTAACGAATGGTGCAGGATTATATTTATGTCAACCCAAGCTCACCCACCCAGCAATGGAAGTGGACTTACGGATACCATCGTAAGTGTTTTTAATTGTGAATTTAATAATTAAAATCTTGGCTTACCAACAATACACATCAACATAGTTGATACTATGATGAGGGAGAAAGAATATGAGATAGTTGACCTTTTGGAAATTTTGATGATTTCTAGCACTAACATACCTTAAATGTGTCGACCAAATCGAGAGACCATCTCGAATAATATCGTAAACCTTGAGATTGCTTCTTAGTTTGGAATCACGAATAATACTGGTTTACCAAATAGGTTAAGAGCAACCATGGATCATGCCAGAATGATATATTCTTCCATTACTAATCGTCACCTTGTACAATTCGCTAGCAAAATATCTAAGATTTAACATTTTCTCATGTCAATGAGAGAGAATATTAAATCTTTAAAGATCATAACTTTTTTTATTTAATCTTCTCAAAGCCAATCCAGTCACACCATATTGAGTTGTCGCTTTTACTAACTATAGAACACAAATGTCTAAAGAAGGTCGTATGATTCCAAGTTTCTAGGTTTAAAATCTCAAGTTCACCCTTAGAAATATGAATGTCGACAAAAATTGGAGACGTAAAAAAAATGACGTATAAATTGTGCAGTGCAGTGCAAGTTTAAGACAAACCAATCGACTACAGTGTTTTCCTCAAATGAAGAAGAGGAATATAGGAGCGAACTGCAAGACGAGAGCGGGGACAAGTCAAAGACGAGAGAACCAATTAAAGCTTACGAGAGAAGAGGCAACACAAGCAAAAAAATCATGAAGCATCCATAAAAACGCGGAGGAACCTACAATCAACAAAATTAAGTGAGTAACTAGGCACAAGATTACATCGGTCAGACCATCTTGGATATAAGAAATCTAAAGCGAATGTTATAAAGTACACAATGTGACATCGTAGAGGAAATGAGAGTAAGAGAGCAAACAAGTTTTGAGTTCTTTTCTTGCCAAACGTGATAAATGAACACCATAAAGCGTGCACGCCAAAAACGATGGTATCTAGAGGGAGGTTAATATGAAGTCATCATATACCAAAAAGGCCAATCCTTGGCATGAATGATAAACTTGAGTGTGGTGATTGGACCAGTCTGGATACCCTGAGTATAAGCACACTCGTAAAGGATATGGTTGATAGATTTATCATTGGAATTTCAAAATATACAATTATGAGGGAAGTGTATACCCCAACTAATGAGTTTATCACGGATAGATAACTTACCTAGGATGAAAAACCAAAGGATTAAAGAATGGTGCAGGATTATATTTATGTCAAACCAAGCTCACCCACCCAGCAATGGAAGTGGACTTACGGATACCATCATAAGTGTTTTTAATTATGAATTTATTAATTAAAATCTTAGCTTACCAACAATACACATCAACATAGTTGATAATAGGATGAGAGATAAAGAATATGATATAGTTGATCTTCTAGAAATTTCAATGATTTCTAGCACTAACATACCTTAAATGTGTCGACCAAAACGAGAGACTATCTCGAATAATATCGTAAACCTTGAGATTGCTTCTTAATTTGAAATCACGAATAATAATGGTTTACCAAATAGGTTGAGAGCAACCATGGATCATGCCAGAATGATATATTCTTCCATTACCAATCGCCACCTTGTACAATTCGTTAGTAAAATAAACTAAGATTTAACATTTTCCCATGTCAATGAGAGAGAAGATTCAATCTTTAAAGATCATAAGTTTTTTTTATTTAGTCTTCTCAAAGCTAATCCAGTCACACCATATTGAGTTGTCGCTTTTACTAACTATAGACCACAAGTGTCTAAAGAAGGTAGTATGATTCCAGGTTTTTAGGTTTAAAATCTCAAGTTCGCCCTTAGACAAGGGAAAGTAACTGTAAACCAAGCCATTTTTGCACCCGAACCTTTATCTCATGGCCAAACTAGAGGAAACTACAAAGAGACTTAGAGAGTTCTTAAAGAACTCTAACGGGGATTATGAAGATTAAAACCCAATAAACCATGCCCCATAAAAATACATATTAAATGAACTGGAGCCTACCCACGTACGAGAGATGTTTGGAAGTCCATGAGGCAATATGGGTAGTAATTTTATTTAGGAATGGTCGACATTCATTATGAGAAAATGACTTATGAGAAGAGTGAATTCAAGGTATTTAACCATGAGAGAACCTAAGTTGAATCCAAGTATATTGAGAAACTCCATTCTAAGAGAGGATTTAACATTAAAGAATAAGATATAACTCTTCTAGGGGCTAATTTTAAGGCTATATAGATCAAAGAAGTTCTTAGGACCACCCTTAATAAGATTGATGGAGTTAATGTCTCCACAACATAAAATCATTAGATCATCTACGAAACACAGGTTGAAAATCTTAAGTTTATAACAGTTTCAATAGAATTCGAAGTTTGCATCATTAATTTTATACTTGAGGATACTAAAAATAACTTGTATGAATAAGAAATAAGATAAATGGTCACCTTGTCTTATACTCTTTTTATCATCTAAATTAATGTGATGGTTGTTGTTAATATTCATAATAAAATAAGGGGTGACGATACATTAAATAATCAGTTGATTATTTGGTCTGAGAAATTCATGTCCACCGAGATGACAAGAATAAGATATCATCTAACATTGTCAAAATTCTTCATCATGTCATTTTTATGTACAACCTTGTGGCGCTTATAATTAGATTGATAACTCTTCCGGAGCTTTTGAGATAGGAAATCGTCTGTAATATTACAACCATCCACAAAATTTGATTGAGCTTTGTTAATCAGATAAGGAAAAAAATAATTGATCATGATGATCAGAATTTTAAAAATAATACCATAAACCACACTGCAATATGTAATTGGCTTAAAATCTTCAGCGAAAGAGGGGTAGTATTTTATTTCTACAATATTGAGAATAAAATATTTTGTCCTCGCATTTAGATTATACAAATATAATAGATGATATATTGATCCAAAGCTTAATACTATTCTCATATTTAGATTATATAATATAATATAATATATGAAAATTTTATCCAAGTTTTGATTTTGGTAAGCTTGATTATATAAACTTAAACTCTAAACCACAAATATTATTATTAACTGGATGTTACTTGTTAAATTCAAATTCCACAAACATAAAATATGAAAACCCACAAGAGTATTTAAGAGAAAATAAAATTTGATTACAAATGAAAATAAGTCTCGCATCTAATTAGCTCATCTCTAAAAGTTCAAAATTTTAACTAATAATATTATTTTATGGTATATTTTTAAGAAAATACACATTCATGTAAATAAACAAAATCCAACTAAATGAAAGAATTATGAGTATAAAAATACCTTAAGGAAGTATCAGATCAAGTTTAAAAAAATCATGCATAAACATTGCCACGAGTGTCAAATACAAAAAAACAATGAACAATTGTACAGATTATAAAGATAAAACAAATCAGGTCACGGTTCCAAATCAATCGATCATAATTTGGTGTATTTTGGCTTAATCCTCGTTAGCATACAAATCATTAAATGAGAGATTTCCATAAAATTTCCTATTTATATAACAGATAAGAATAATGGTTTAGGAGATAACAAGCATCATCTTGAATTTTTTGAAATATTATGTTTAATTTTAACCCATAAAATACTATACTCTCTTATCTATTTATGTGTTTTTTTAGGTAATGCATTAACATTGTTTAATAGTCTCATTGCATGATCAATGAAAAAAATTGAACAATTGTGGAATATATTAAAAAGCAACCTCATCATGATAAAGCATCAAAAGTGAGGTAGAAAATTTGAAGATTTTATGTATAATATTTTTCACAATAGATGAAAATTTTAAATAGTTGCAAATAAGCATATTTCTTCCTTATTATAGTCTAATAACAAATGATCATTTCAAGCTTTTGAATGAAATGGTAAGGGATCTACTGTGACAAACACAAACTTTTATTAAGGTTAAAGAAATAAAAAAAAATGCATATATCTTCACTAAATTTGTTTGAAAACTAAACGTAAACTTTGGAAAGATGTAATAGGTGTGATTCATAAAAAAAATCCAGAATGAGTTAGGTGTCTATGAAAATAAATCATTCCCCTTTCTGATATGATAACAAACTAATTTATATTCTGTTGAAAGAAAATATAGTTGTGATATACGACAAATATAAAAATTGGTAAGTTTCAAAAGACCAAAAAAGATGAAAAATCTAGACAATTAATTATTTAGAAGCTTGTTAGTTTCTATCACAGTGGACATGATAATGTCACATATATTGCTACCAGTTGTAAGATACATTGTTTTTTTGTTCTTTTGCAATTGTAGCATATTTGAACATAGAAAACGATATAAATAAAACTAGAGCCAAAGTGTTATTAAATAAATTGGGAAGATATATGTCTCATTAAAACCTTATTGTGCTACTACGATATAAAATACGTACACCACGACTTATTACACTTCGCCATAATATAATTTCAAATATCTTGCATTGCAATGATGTGGCACTATTTTTACTTCCATATCATTAGATTTTAAGTTTTTAGTTTGATTGGTGATATGTTTGTATAAAACCTTTCATATCTTGGACCTAACTTCATAACGGTTTGTTCTTACGTGTTTGGGAAATTTGTCTCAATGTTAGATCTCCGTTTGGAAACTCCATTATTCATATTTTATTTGTATGAACTAGACATAAATGTTTAATAGTGTTACATATTTAACCGGACATGATCGCATATTAATTATATGATTACATCTCCATAATATAAAATGAGATTTTCTAAGAGAAAAAAATATTAATTATAAATAAAATATATATTATATTATTGATTAATTTATCTTTGTAGCATTTTTTATATTCCATACAAAAGTATTTTAATTAGATTTTCAAAATAAAACAACAATTCTTTCAACTTATCTTAAAATTTAGCTATAATTTATATACTTTTCTAGCTACTATTTAGAGTTTTCCAGTTTCATCGAATTTTTTTGTTAATCATATTGTTTTTTAGGATGATCAATTTTTTTTTGTATCATTCAGTAAAATAACTTGTTTTTCAGTTCCCTAAGTGTCCTTTCATTAATATAAGATCATTTATTGGGGTCAACTATCGTAGTACATCATTTCTTTGTCTGTCTATGATTACTGATGATTACTTCAAAATATATCTCAGTAATGTATTTAATATATTAATAGGAAAATAGCATGATACCATGCATCTTATAGAGCCACAACCTTTTAAACACGGAATTATAAAAGCTATGAGCATCAAGCACAATGACTAAAGTTCACACATTTTAAAGATAGTATATCCTTCAACTTGAAATTATTTTTCTCATTCACTCATTGTTCAAACAAATACTCCAAAATGGGCTTGGAAGATTTAAGAGCGGCAGTTAACATTTTTTACAATATTTTTTTATAAATGTTAAATTATGTCAATTTGACAATCATATAAGGTATTAGTTTTCAAATAGAGCGCGCTCTTGAGATAATATTCATATTTTTTGTTTCTTTTTCGTTTATAGTACTAGTTAATTTTTTATGATATTTTACTTGCTTATATTTGTATGGAAAACATTGATTAAATGAACATTTTTAGTTTTTGTTAAAATGTATTATAGAACGGGTTGAGGATTTTGTTTGGTATATCTCTAAAGTCAAAATAATAAAAGAAAATGAATAAGAAATTATGTATTACTGAAGATAATGTGGTGTAAATTAATATATCTTCATTTGTTTCAAGAAATAATATTTGATAAAAAAAACTCAATTATTAGATGGAATAGATAACGTGTTAATTGTCTCGAACAAATCTAAATAATATTTTACTATTGCAAACGAATATATGACAAAAGTATAAAATAAGTCGGTTACTTTCAAAGAGACAGTAAAGAATGCAACAACATTTTTATGCTTAAGCAGCCGTTGATAGTGTGGCAATCAAGAAAGAGATTGATTTACATAAGTGGTTTTGTCAATTATATATAAGATAAATTCGGATAAAGAGTTAGGTCGCTACTAGAAGCATATATGTGAAACAAAATATCTTTGGCGCATATGAGTATTATTTAAGAGATAAGTGTTAACAATTTTTGAAATTTGAAACGCTTCCTTGAGGCAGTAGGCTCCTAAAAGGCGGAACGGTGCCTCGAGCCGTAAAAAGCGTAAATTAATTAAAACCTTACTAAAATTAATTAAACCTTCACTAATTAAAACATAACATCCAAAATAAATTCAAATAAAACATAACATCTAAAATAGCATAACCAAAATTCAAAATAAAAAATAACATCCAAAGTAACATAACAAAAATAGTTGTGACTTGTTGTTCGTCAATAAAAAAATATGCATAATCATCTTCATCACTGAAATCATCGTCGCATCTTATGTTGGGTTCATCTTCTCCGTTTGAATGATAATTGTCCCAATTGTCTTCATCAATTAATGACATAGCCACACTTTTTCCTTTGTCTCATTTTTCTCGTTTACTAATACTTCTTATTTTACTAGTATTCTATTATTATATTTTTGCTAATGATGAGTATTGTGGTGTTTTTTTATCCGAATCTCCAACCTATTGGCCAATAACCTTGATATCTAGTTCATCAAGTCTCTTACCAATTATTTGGTTGATTATTTACAACCACTCTTGGACATTTCTACTTCCTTTTATTTCTCCTTCAAAGATATTTTCTCCCACTTAAAGAGATGATCCAACTGGTCATTCATCGTCACTATTAACTTCATTATCAATTAACATATCCCCATTATTTTCCATCATTATTTTATTATGAAATTGTTTCAACCTTAGTTTTTTGTTTTATATGACAATAACTAAAGCATTTAGCTTGGTTGTGCTCAATCCATTCCTTCTTTTTTTATGATCCTGACTGAAGATCGACCAATTTCTCTCACATGCAAATGAAGTATATGTTAAACCTAACACTCTAATTGCATACTTTTACAATGTAGGTGTACATGTACCATAACTTTGCCACCAATTTACTACAAAAATCCATTAAGTGTTATAAATTTAGTACGTAAATTGGTAAACATAATAAACTAAAACAACAAAATGGTAGAAGATTTACTTTACGATGTGCTCTTTTTCTCCTGGTTTCTTCTGCTTCTGGACGACCGAATAGACCAACTTTAGAAATAAATTTCTCAAGTTCCAAATGAACCTTATTCATTTCTTCTATAGCTGGAATAAGTTTCTCCATGCATTTATATAGTCTGAGTGTCATATCTGCATCATTTGAGAAATTAGGCTTGTATATAAATGGCGGGTTTAAGGCATATGATGCAGCATGTAGGTGTCGATGCATTTGATAGTCTCATTTTTCATTAATTATAATCCATATTTTATTATATTTGGATAAATCTGAGTCGATTTTTTTTACAATATCTTCTTTGGCATTGTCCATTGCTTCATACAAAAATCCCATAGCGGAAATTTCTTCTGAATCTACCAATCTTAGAACACCAAAGGTTTTATAGCCTTCAAAGAATAGATTAGACCTTTCCAAAAGTTTTGGTCTCTCAATTTTTTTTACTGTCTTACCTTCCGAATTTTTTCGCATAGAGATGTTCCACCGGTTGAGCTAACCATTTTTCTAATTTTGTTATTGCATTGAAGCATAATCTATAATGTAAGATTTGCGATCGCAAATCATGTTGCAGCTGGATGAATCAACTAATTTTCATAAATTTCCTCATCAAGGCAAGCACCCAACCATGTCTGTAAATAAAATTACTATTTTGCTTAGGCTTTCGATAAAAAATTGCAAGTAGAGGTAACTTGTAAATGTTCTATCAAGTCAATACAATGGGCATCACATGGTGTTAAATATAAACATTTTCGTTTCTCCATTATTTTTCCTGTTTTTTATAAGCAGTTGTATTATTGGTCACAACTTGCATGACATGTTCATCTCATACTTCCTCAATAATATCATCTAATAGTCTAAATATCATATCATCATCTATGTTCAAATTATTTCCATCAAAAAAATTCAAAAAATTATTCATTCTGGATAATTGACTAAAAATGAAGTAATTGACAACCTATGATATTTATCCACCCATCAGATATTATAGGAACACACTTACTTAGCCGCCTTTTCAATCACGGATCTATTAGATTTTATCTTGTCTTTTAATACATGAGTTGACTATTCGTAGCTAGATGGCATTTTTAAGCCATATTCAAACATACCAATTGATCGAAGCATATTAGAAAAAAGAATAATTATTTGCTACATTAAACAGTATACAATTTTCAAAAAAGAATCGCCTAATATCCATGCATACCTGATTCTTTATTCTCTGATGTTGGATAGATGTTTGATATGTATCTCGCCATCTTGTATATCATCATTTTGAGTCATGAATCTATCTATTGGTCCTCTAACTCCTCGAGTAGAATTTCAGTTATGAAAAGTTGTTGTTTTACACAATCAACATCAGATCCTCTATTGACCATAAATTCAAAAAAAATTGGGTTGTTTGCCTTAACATAACACATTTTTCATGTAATATTTGATTTCTTCTCATACTTCATATAATATATTCTCGCATGGCTTCGCATCTTGACGATTATATGCAAGATAATTTTTTAACCTTGTTATCCCTCATTTGATAATCTTCTTACAAAACTTGCAGTCTAAAAAAAATCTCTTATTTTTTTTACTTGATCTCCATATTTCCAATCTGAGTCTTTTCTATTTTTACCCGATATTTTCGTAACACACATTTTATCAAATGTTAAAAGTTATCATTTTACTAATTAGTATTATTAGTATAAAGAATGAATAGTAACTAATAATTAGTGTATTTTAGCTCTATTATATAATAAAATACTTTTTATATTTAAACATAATATTCTAAAAATCTTATATATATATATACACAAAGACCATCTATATCTATATGCAGAACTAAACAGAAAAACATAAACCGTAGATACTCATATCATATCTAACATGCATAATTATTTGGTACCCATTAAAATAAAAGAACAATAACTAATAATAATTTGTACATGAAAAACCAATTAGTAACAAATAGGAACATGCAAAACAATGGTGATCACTATATGTCTTTTATTTATATATATAAGTTTCTTCAAGAGATAATATAACTCCCGTCTTTTAATCTATATATTATAGATTATGTAAAAGCATTGTATATGCGGTTACTTATGTATTAACATGCAAAACCAATTAGGTTCATACAGGAACAGTAACCATGCACTATATATTTTATATAAACTATATAAAAGCACTGTATATGCAATTATTTATGTATTAACATGCAAAAACCAATTAGGTTCAAACAAAACTGTAACCATGCATTATGTATTTTATATAGACTATATAAAAGCATTGTACCATAAGTTACTTATGAATTAATATGCAAAATCAATTAAGTTCAAATAGAAACAGTAACAATGCAAATCAAAGAAAGGTAAGTTATGTGGTTATATTACGTATTTTATTATATATTAACTTGCATATATAATTCTAAAACCGAAACTAGTTCAAAATAAAAAATACGTACTATAAATCGTGAAATGAGAGAAAATAATCTTCTAGAGACTATAAACAAGAGAAAGTTTTGAAGAACTTCTCAAGATTTTTGAAAATAAATAAATTTAATAAATAGTGAAGTAGAGTTCAGAATATTGAAGAAGAAATAATAGACATATGTATTTATAGAGATTAAAAGATAGTGAATAGTCGGAAATGTCAAAGGTCATCTATTTAACTTTTTCAAAAATATTATCGTTATTATCGAGAGGTGCGCCTTTAATGCATCCAAGCGTTCGCTTGAAGGCGTATACATTAACTAAAAATATGTATGATGCATCTGCATCATTAAATGTATACGCTTTTACGGTTTATGACCGAACCGATTCAAGTTGCGCCTCAAGGCGTATGTCTCTAACGATTTTTAAAATCTTGGATGTTAATACAAGCAAAAATACAATCCACCCTCAAATCTAAGTGATGATCTTGATATTATGGATCAATTTGAAGTGTTATGTTATATTGGTTCATGTTTCAAATATATTTGTTGTTTGTCTTTTGTTGCAATTTTAGTTGGACCTTGGTTGTATATTTTATCCTCTGAAGTTTTACAATTTGATGGATATTTTTTAAATATATTTGTTACTTTTTATTTTGCAACTAATCAGATTCTAATATGATTGTTTTTGAATTAATGATTGTTTTGTTTTAGTGTAGTATTTATGAACATAACGCTACTTCTTGAGTATGTACCTTAGACACATGTTAGAACTTTGACACACGTGAAGTAAATCCATAAAAATATTATATGAGGTAATATTATAACCTTTTTATAATATACATCTTGATGTGACTTCACTATTTGAGGATTGTTCATGATGTATACATCCAATCTTTATTTAAAAAATTATCAATTTTGTTTGTTTTTAATGTTTATTTTTTATTTATTTTTTTGCCTTAGGTTTTTAACTTTGTGATGTTAAATTATTTTTGTGTATGTCCGTATATCTTGATCTTAAACCTTTATTATTTTGTAAATACTATCATTTATATACGTTTCAATTTTCTTTTGCATATTTATTATTTTTATGTTTTGGATATTTTACTCTTAGTCCGGTCATAAAAATAGTTATAAAAAATAACCAAGTTGCAGACAATTAAAAAATATATAAAATACTAAAATTCTCATAATAACCAAGTGTCATGTTATTTTGAAAGTTTATAAATATCTAGTTCTTAAAAAACAAATCTAAATTTGAACCGATCATAAATCATCACATTGCAACACATAACCTTTTATTTTCTCATATAATGAAACTCGTTAATTTTGTCAATGATAGAAATTGTCAGAGAAACTTGGTTTCAAATTATTGGTTAAAAACAAAAAAAACTTATATCGAGGTCGACTTCACCATTATTCAAGGTGTAATTTTGGATGTCGTGCTTCTTATGTCAAATTATTTTAATCCAAACAAATTAATTAACAAAATGACGATTCTAAAGTGCACTTCTTATAAAAATATTTTTTAAATCAAGTTATAAAATTAAGACCTACATCTTCAAACTCAAATCATCATAGAAAATTCACACCTTTTTATATTGATTTTTTAGAAAAAACTTCTATACATTTACTTAATTTTGGCATAACTATAATTGTTTTTGTTAACATTGAGATATTCTTTATGATGTAGTTAGTTACATAAAGAAAGATAACTAATGACAAACACAATTACAATTAAGTTTATTTAATAATAGAGTTTTAAACTAAAATGTTTACTTTTTATTCCATTTGAATTTAAGTTTTTTCAATACAGTTGGATTCTTCAATTTTAACTTTATCTTTTTTGTTTGATCAAAACTCGAATATAAATATGTTGGGAATATGCGTGTTGTGAATTGGGGGTCTGGTCCGCATATTCCACCTCCGTATATAAGTAAGAACACAACCGATCTCAACACCAGTATGATATTGTCCGCTTTGGCACCCGAAAGCCCTCACGGCTTTGCATTTGGTCCACTACCAAAAGGCCTCATACTAGTTGAGGTATGTTCTCACTTATATACCATTGATCCTTCCCATGTTTAACCGATGTGGGATGTGGGACTTTGGTCATCACCCTAACAAATCCTCCTCTCGAACAAAGTACCGCCTTAGCCTCCTCTCAATTGACTTTCATCCGCCCACTCTAATCAGGTTGGAAGACTACCTGACCATAAAGGCACTACGGATGTTACTGTTCACCTCCTATTAGACCACTCTGTCTTGTTCCTTAGCGCCACTCCCCACTCTAATCAAGTACCACCGCTTGATGAGTCACGGGTACTCTGAACTAGGATCTTTAGAACAGATCACATTGAGCATGGCGTCTAACTTCTTCATGTTCGATCTTCGAGAATTTCACTCCCATCGCGTTCCGTCTGGGCCTGACGCTCTGATACCACGTGTTGGGAATATGGGGGTCTGGTCCGCATATTCCACTTCTGTATATAAGTAAGAACACAACCGATCTCAACACCAGTATGATATTGTCCGCTTTGGCACCCGAAGGCCCTCACGGCTTTGCATTTGGTCCACTACCAAAAGGCCTCATACTAGTTGAGGTATGTTCTCACTTATATACCATTGATCCTTCCCATGTTTAACCAATGTGGGATGTGGGACTTTGGTCTTCACCCTAACAAAATATAATTCTAGTTACTTTACCTCAATTCTTATCATTGTATTTTTTTAAAAAAAAATTGAGGTTATTATTCTTCTAAGTTTTTTAATAATATTTTGTGCAACCTGTCTAAGTCTGATCATAAATAAAAGCATAATTATATTGATGAGTGTATTTGGAATCCAACTCACTAAGAGAGGTTGGACAAATGTGCAAAATTTTATCATCCTAAGAAAAAAATGTGTATTCATCATTAGATTATCTTTTGTATTGATTTTAAATTCTAATTGTACATTATTTGTTTGTATGCACACTTGAGTTAAGGTTGTTTTATTATTACACCTATTTATCTTGGAAACCTATAATTGAGAAATTTTGTTTAAGTCATTAGTGGGAGATATAACCATCAGTTCTAGTCAATATTTGCTTCATAAAACCTAATTAGATCATGTATATGGACACTAAAATAATAATTACCATCAAGTTGGGATAAACAACTATGGGTGCATTTATGTCTCACGGTGAATTCTAAAAGAAGCTTTATAAGTTGATGAACTCATATGATATGATGTATCTTATTATTCTCTTTATACGAAGGGATGGATAAAGAAAGACGATGTATGGAGCCTATATAAATTAAAGCTAAAATATCCAATAAGGTACTTGATAAGACTTTCCATCATTTGATCTCGAACATGAATATTGCAATCTAAAAATCGCATTAAAACTATTGACCTTGGTGTATTTTTTGATTCGCTGACCTCTAATAACCAACAAAGCAATACGACTCTCTTAAGCAACCAGATAATAATCCAAATTATAAAACAATCATATATAATCAAGTAATATGAAGATCCCAAACAAGGATATTATCCTCATATCGATAAAAATACGGTGAAGGCTCGATTACAACTCTGTTATAACTCTATCTGTTAGGTTAAGTTATGAGACAAAAGAAATGATTTTCTGTTAGACTAGACTCTATTCACATTACCGAACGTAATTCAACCCTAATAACGATATTACCGCCAAATGCCATAATTTTGAAGTCTAATAAATCTCATTATGATAAATTCAAATAAAAACAAACATAAACAATGTCATTAATAATCGTTTTTAACTTTTTAAAAATAATTTTGAATAATTTTAATTATTTATAAACAATATGAGAATAATATTATATAATTCATCTTTTAAAATGATAATATATATTTAATATAAATATATTATGCTTAAATCACAATTAATAGTTTATAGTTTAGATAATAAACCTTATTTCTATTGATGGTAACATAAAAAAACTTTAAATTTTTATATTACTTGGATATAAATTTTGTATTAACGGTTTAAATTTTCTAATTATGTACAAAAAGAAGAAATCATTCCTTGATATGAGGGTAATAATGACGAAATTCTATAAAGGGTTAAGAGGTGTAGTATTAAAGAATATTAAAATCTCATCACAAATATATTTTTCTATAATATCAAGAATGTTTAAAAATCTCATATTGAAACTATCAAGTCTCGAGGCTTTATATCTATCAATACTAACAAACACTTTTAATTTATGTGTAAGTAATAGATCAGACCATTGAAGTCATGTATTGGGGCCAACTTTGTATAAATAAAGCAAAGATACTCTAATGAGTTTAGGGTATCCTGCGGTAAAAATGAAGCCCAAAATATTGGAGAAATAGTTGACTAAGACATTGATCACCCCGTTTGGGGCAATGACAACATCTCTACTACTGTTGGAAATATAAACAATTTTATTTATTGAAGATACGATTTTTTATAATTTCGTAGAAGACTTTTATGCTATGATAACCATGATTGAGCCAAGTTGATCTAGATTTTTTTTCTGAAGAAAGATTCTTCAGCACAGATGAGGGTGAAAAATGGAGAAGGGGGCAATCTCATCAGATATGATAGTAAGATCCAAAGGATTGTCACCCAAAAGAAATTGAGCCACAAAAAGCTTATGATGGGCTTTAGATACATTGTACCTTATATAGTTATACTCCCTAAAATTTAGGATGCCAAGTAAATCCTAAAGACGAGTAAGTTTATGGGTAACCAGACTTATACCATGAGCAAATATCGGGGGTTCCAACTATTAGACACCAACTCGTTAGAATAAGGATGTGTCAGTCACATGTAAAGAATTTTAATAATTTTTTATTACATGACTTAGGGTTACTTAGGTTTGAAGTAACTGTGGTGTGATATAAAGTGTATGGATGCCTATAATGGGCAAATAACATGAGAATGAATTATCTCGGTCATTGTTAACTAATACTCGATAAATTATAAAAGCAATAGGATTTTGAAGTTCCTTGTTGGATTAAATAAATTGGAATCTCGACAATCTAAGACCATTTGTCTCGCATTGATAGTGGCAATGAGAAGATAACTAGGCATACCTTTTTTTGCTGTATTTCGGTTGATAAGGTTCTAAGTAAAAGACAACTTCACTAGCAAAAACGATAATCTTGGCCAAAAACTTTTCCATCCCCAAAAAAACGTTGCGATAAGAATCCATTATCAAAATTCCGGTAATCCATATTTTTAATTTATAAAGAGGAATAAATTTTATACAAATATTGTTATATATAAATGAATCGTTATTTCCCTTTATTGAAGGAGAACAAGGAATTGCAATACAATTTTTTGCAATCAATGCTCATGGTGTGGAATATGAAAAACCTCTTATTAAAGCTATTATACAAAAGTTTAAAACATAAGGAAATTTGATTTATGTATAGTATTAGGTACTCTTATGCAATATTATAAATAGGAAAAATTATAATTATGAAATTATTAAAGTAGAGTAATAGTTTGAAACAACACAAAAGTTTGATTTAGTATATGGTACTATAATGTGTCAAAAAAGTGATAAAAATAATGTGTTTATTTTAAAAAGAATACTACTCATATATATATACACGGATTATAGCTAGAGCTAATTATAACTATAATCAATACAATCAATTCTAGTTATGACTATAATTGATACAGTCACTTCTAATTATGACTATAATTAGTAGAGTCAATCTCACTACATCCATGCTTAAATTAGTGCAACCATTCATCTACCTTTACGTGTACAGTTACTTTACAATAAATACAAAGATATTTTAATCCTCCATTTAAATTTGAGAGTGTAAATCAAGAACTCCCAACTTTCGACGCAAAAAAATTCAAATTGATCTTTCTCGAGTGCTTTAGTAAATATGTATGCAAACTGCATTTTTATATAAATATAGCATGGACGAAGCATGGATTTTTTCTCGAATTATATGACAATCACTCTTGATGTGCTTAGTACGCTCGTGAAAAACTAGATTAGCTGTAATATGTAAAGTCATTGCATTGTCACAAAACAATAGCGTCGGTTTATCTAAGTCGGTTTTCAAATCTTAAGTATGTATCTCAACCAAGTCTATTCCAAACAAGTATTTGCCATTGCTCCATACTCTGCTTTTGCAGATGATTGGAACATTAGTCTGTTTCTTTGATTTTCATGATATGGGTGATGAGCCAAGAAAAATGCAGTAGCAAAAAACATACCATCTTGACATACGATATCCACCCTAATATAAATCATAAAAGGCACTAAATGTTAGATTATTTTCTGATGACAACAAGATACCATCACCATGTGCTTTATTGATGTTACGAAGGAATCTTAACGTTGTTTCCCAATGTGGCTTTTTAGATGCTCCTATAAATTAGCTCAGTGTACGCATTGAATACACAATATTAGGCCTGTTCACTGTCAAATATATTAACATGCCAACCGGTCTGATATTTAGTCAAATCATGAAGTAGTTCACCGTCTTCATTAGTTAATTTGAAATTTTGCTCCTTTGAGAATTTATTGGTTTCTACTTCTAACGATCATGTATCTTGTAAATTATATCATAAATATTTTCTTTGAGATATAAATATTACTCTCTTAGATCAAGAAAATTCAATACCTATAAAATATTTTAACTCGTCGAGATCTTTAATATGAAAATATTATAGTAGATGATTCTTCAACAATTTGATTTCACGTAAGTCATTGTCAGTCAATAGGATATCATCAACATACATAAGAATAGCAGTGAACCTGTTCCATTAAGATTTAGTAAAAAATAAGTAATTCGATTTTTATATATGTAATTTGAGGTTCTAACGGTAGTTGACAAAAATAGAGAACCAATTTTAAAATGCTTATTTTAAATCGTATATAGATTTGTGGAGCCGACATACCAAATTCTCCCATTTTCGGCGAAGACCATGAGATGGAAACATATATACCTTATCATCTAGATTTCCATGAAGAAATACATTATGCACATCAAGTTGATAAATATACCATTTTTTAAAAGCTGCAACACTCAACAAACATCAAAGAGTGGTGAGTTTAGCAGTTAAAGAAAATGTCTTATGATAGTTAATACATTCAATTTCGGTGTAGCTCTTTTCCACCAAACGGGTTTATATCAAACAATAGTTCCATCAGAGTTATATTTAATCTTACAAACCGAGCGATATCTTATAGGTTTGTGTCTCGGAGGAAGGAAAAGAAACTTCCAAGTGTTGTTATCTTTTAGAGCCTTAATTTCAGTGGACATGGCTTAACGCCAGAGTGGATCACGATTAGTATTTTCAAAAGATGAAGACTCTATTTGTGCTGAAATTAAAACTAAAAATCGGTGGTTAGAGGAAAATAAAAAACAAAGTATGAGATAAAAGATGATGCATTATAGATTGACAAGAACTTTACTGCGTTGAACATTGATCGATCTCGGTATACATGTCATAGTTTTAGTGTCATACAAGTGGGTGTATGTGGCAGGTGGAACGATGAACCGATATATCATTGGGCATTGGAGGAGAATGATGTGTGGTTAAATGTGGTGATGAAGCAAAAAATGTTAGTGCGGCGGGAGGTGATGGTGGAGGTAGAAGTAAGGGTGATGAACTTATAGTTAATTATGGGAATGTATGAAAGGTAAAGGTTAAAAGTGTGAGATTTATGAGATCGGATGGAGAGCAAAGCGATAAAGGGTGAGGTTTTGAATCATAAGATATGGGATTAGGAAATGGAACTGATACAGATTTGGGTGATTGATTGAAAGATGATGATGATGATTGGTTCAGAAAAGATAAGGTCAATGCATGATGGACATGAAATAAATTTTCCTTAAAGTGGATGTCAGGGCTTATGAAAACTTTATATGTGTGTAAATCAAGAACTTTGTAGCCTTTTTTCCATGCGGATACCCCAAAAGAACACAAATGGATGCACGAGGATCAAGTTTATGTTTGGGATGAACATTAGTTACATAACATGCACAGCCAAAAGCGGGCAAGTGTGTGAGTGATGGAAAACAGTTATATAAGACCTCAAATTGGGATTTATTTGATAGTAAAAGGGTTGGACTGCGGTTGATTAAATAAACGGTTGTTCAAACACAATCCTTCAAAAATTTAAGTAGTGCGTTTGATTGAAACATAAGAGAGCGAGCAAAATTTAAAATATGTTGATGTTTTTGTTCGAAAACTCCGTTTGTTGTAAGGTGTAAATACACGATTTTTGAAGTTCATTTCCTTTATTTAAAAAAAAGTACGACGAGGAATAAATCATTACCATTATCCACTCTTATTGTTTGAAGTTCTGTTTGAAATTGGGTTTTGATAAATTGAAAAAATATAGTTAATAAAGATCGTGTTTCCGATTTATGATGCATAAGAAAGGTCCATGTGCATCGAGTAAAATCATCAATAATTGTAAGAAAATAACGTAAATTACTGTATGAAGGAACTTTGTGCGGATCCCAAACATCACAATTTAATAAAGAGAAATATAATTTTGTATTTATTGGCCTTTTAGGAAAAGATTTGTACAATTATTTCATAACTTTTTGTGAATACCTATAAGAAAAATTGAAATTTATTTAAAATAAGACAAGGATAAATGGCCTAGGTGTAAGCAGCATAGGTCATATGACTGCGACACCATACAGATAGTTGATTTATTTGGATGCATATAGTATAGACCACCACGTTGTCTAGCCGAGCCAATCATCTTCCCTGAAACCAAGTCCTGCAAAATACAATAGACATGAAAGAAAACGATGCAACAATTATGATCTTTAGTGAGTTTACTAGTTGAAATTAAATTTAAATTAAAGACTGGTACGCACAAAACATATGTAATGGTTAATTTTGATTTAAAATTAATTATGCATGTGTAGTGATTTGCGGTGCCGCACCATTTGGTAAATCCACATTGGTAATAGTAGAAGGCTTGAAATCGCTTAAAAGCAATTTATGAGAGACAATATAATTTATGGCGATAGTATCCAAAATCCAAGAAATTATACTACTAAAAATAACAAACACAATAGTAGATGGAATCAAATCTTCATCATCCGCATATGCATCAACATTACCAGAATTATTGTAATTCAGTGCACTAATTGATTGCGCTAATTGTTGTATTTGTTCGGTAGTGAATCCCATAAGAACGCTAGAAGTATTGGAACCCGATAAGTTATCAGATACTGTCGCATTCGCCAAAGGTTGATTGCCATGAACTGAAGATTGTTATGCTCAGAATTGTCTCAACTTGTTATTATATTCATGTTTCAATCTACATTTATCCTTTTTGTGACCCCTCTTATCGCAATAAATACAATGATATATGAGGGTCTGATATTCATCTATAGTATGTCAGGATATGTTATAGTGCTCACATATTTTCTACTTTTGAATTTATTTCCAAGACTACAGCTGCTATGGTGAAATTTTCAATTGGCTTATATGATACATGTCGTTGCTTTTCTTCTTGGATTATCAAAGAATATGCTTGACGGACATCGGGCAAAAGTGACATCATCAATACGTTGGACCTCACCGCCTTGAGATTCATTATAAGACGATATTCCTTTCTCTATTCAAGGTGTGTTTGTCATTAATTAGAGGTCAGTGGTGAATGATATGTCTCGAGCTTGTTTTTTTTTCTTTTTTAGAGGGAACCCGCAACCGCTACTCAACGAGTGCACACAGGGTAAACCCTCAGTCTGACGCAATAGTCTACAAACCAACGACATAAGGTAAACCACACAAGGTGACATTCTCAGCCCAAAAAACGTTTGTAGAGGGACTCGAACGCACGTTTTTTTGTCACGCGCATGCCTTACCCCCTTTGGTCTCGAGCTCGTCCTACAATTCCTTGATCTTGGTTAAATATACAACTAATTTTATTATACATTGTGATATGATGGTGATTGATTTTTGTATATGAAACGCGACTGGATCATTCTTTTGAGAGAATTGGTCGTGCAAGTCAACTCGTACTTCACATGTTGTCTTGGTATGGATAACTCACGTGAGTCAGTCAGTAAATTATCATGTTATTGCACTGGTTCTATTGCTCAAACATAAGAGGTTCATTCTCATGTGATGGTTCTTTGACATTTTCATCGATGAAACTGATCTTCTTTTTTCCAGTGAGGGCATGAATAACTACATTGTTTTGCTTTTGTTGTACTCCGAAAATACCTCATACTAATTAAGATATTTCATTCAATTATATATTATATATTATTTTGAATGTAAGCGATGTGGTATAGCTGATCAAGTAAGGGATCAAGTTTATTCTCCAACACTTCCCCATAATGAAATATAATAGACATGATAATTCTCTTAGTTATATAACGGACATGGTGAAATGAATGTCGCATGCTAAACACATCGTTTAGGACTTGACGCTGATACCATGTTAGAGAAGTGATAAAAAGTGATGTGTTTGTTTCAATAAGAAAAAAACTAATATATATAGAAAGATAATAGCTAGAAGTAGTTATGATTACAATCAATACGGTTAGTCCTAGTTATGACTATAATTAATATAATCATTCCTAATTATCTCTATAATTAGTAAAGTCAATCTCATTACATTTATGTTTAAATTAGGGCAACTATTCATCTAACTTTACGTTTAGAGTTAATTTATAATAAATACAAAAATATTTTAATATTATGCAACTGTTTGATATTTTGTAAGTCCTTAAATAATAAACGAATTGTTATATTATTGTTGAATACAATTTTTTCTCTAAAAAATAAATGAAAAAAATACAATAACATAATTGCAATTGGAGGTGTATTTTGATATATATATATATATATATATATATATATATATATATATATATATATATATATATATATATAAACAAAAATATATCCACGTATCTCTTGATCGGAGGAGACCATTGAAAACAGTTGTTTTTTTACCATTAATAAAATTTTAGTGGAAGATTTTTTTTTTCTCACAAATAAAATCAAATATAAACTTTCTTCCCACACTCAAATTAAATCGTATCATTGAAAAAGATATATCTAACCAATTAAATTTTAAAATCGTAAAATCTTACGTGAATAAAATTATAGTTGTTCACAAGCATTTCTGAAACGTTTTGATCCGCATTATACAATTAAATGTATTCTACATGAAATTACAAAAGATGTCGCATGTGGTAGCTCAGTTTTACCTAGTTATGTGTCATATATAGTTTCCGGTTATTTCTTACTTAATTGCTGCCAACAACCCCATCTTAATTAATTATCTCTCATTTAATTCAACCACTCAAGTTAAAACACATGTTTAACTCTTATATCTATTATTTCCTTCTAACATCCTTCTATTTTACCAAATTTCAAAAATACCATATATATAGATTAATTAGTCTCATTAAAAAATTTAATTAGCTGGATCTAAAACATCACAGTAAAATTAATCAATCTAATTTCTTATTTTTTCAAAAAATTAAGGATTTTTTTTTGTTTTTTTATTAATAAAAAACAAATAATATTAAAAAAATTACCAATATCAAAACAATTAAAATATATATATATTATCTGATCAAACATAACTATTATATTGAGATAGATAATTATTACTCCTAATCTAATAATAAAAAAACAATTTAGTACATGATTAGTATTTTATAAATTATAAGCACAATAAATACTATATATATATATATATATTGTGATTGATAATTAAATAAATAAAATAAAAACAGTTAATTATTTTATTTTATTTTTAATGTGTTTTAAATTAATAAAATGTGAAATATAGTTTTGAACGATTTTAAAATGTAAGACTATGCTATTATTATTGAAGGTCATCACGTATCAAATTTAATATATAATTTTAAAAAATATTAAAAAAATTAAAGTATTTTTCGAGAAGTTTTAGGTTTATATATTCAAACGTAATATTAAAGTCAAGTTTTTTTTTTAATATTATACCTTGTTTTTCACGATTGTTTGTTTGACCCTTTGTAAGGAGAGTTGAGCACCTGTTGTAAACAATGGACATTAAAACTTATTTTACATCAACTAAATTATTTTAATTTTTATTGTATACGAGGAATAACATTTTTGGTTTGTTGTCAGTTGTCACTTAACGATATGTTAAGCTGGAAGATGATAAAAGAATACAAGTAGATGACAAGGGAAATTTGAGGCTAAAAATTAATGGTATAACACAAGTTATTTCATCTGTCTACTATAATTAAGGACTAAAGAACAATTTGTTTAGTGTTGGTCAACTTCAGCAAAAAGGATTGAAAATTATTATTGATGACGATTTTTGTGAAGTGTGGCACAACTGACAACAAAGGATGATCATGCAATCAACGATGTCCACAAACAGGATGTTTGTGATTCTCGCAAAAGTGAAAGAAGCTAGAAGCGAGATGGAGTTAAATCATTTACTTTGGCTGACATTAAAGATAATATTTGGCATAGAAAGTTCGGGCATTCGAAATCATGTTTCTTATGATAAAGAGGATTAATATACCAATGAAAACTCGCAAAAAAAGTTAAAGATCGATCAAGTAAATCCAAAAAAATAAGGAAACAATCGAGATCAAGGAGAAAGAACAAAAAATAGAAGTTCACAAACATGCAAAACAAAGTCAAATGAGGTCGCAACCGTGAACATGGAATTAGAGGAATCTAGTACTGGTAAAAAACAAAGCAAAACTGGGAGAGTGATTCAAAAACTAATTTGGATGAAGGATTATAAATCCAGTGAGATGGGTTTATTTACAGTAGAAGACAAATAAGAAATAATAACAATGTTTGTTGCTGGAGATGATCCTAAAACATTTGAAAAAATGTTGTGAGACACTGAAATTAAGAGTCGGGCTGAAGGAATAGTAAACTGGAGCCAAGCGTATCCAGTTTAGGAGAGGGATAGAAGAATAAAGCTAAAACCGAGTCTTTAGCCACGTTTGATGTTTGTTTTGAACGAGTCAAATAAATGATTTAAATCTTTCTATTTTGTAAAGATTATTTAGCTTAGTTGCTATTTTTCAAAATTTGTTGGAATCTTTATTTAAACTATGTATCATCACTTTTAGTTTGACTAAATATTAAAACTTATTTAGAAATATTATTTTGTTTATAAGACCAACATCTAATACTACAATTATTTTCTAAAAAAATTAATATAGATTCCTTTAAATATGTTTAAAAATACAAACAATTTATCTAGTTATCTACCATACTATATTTGCAAATAAAAATAATAGGTTATTTTTAATATTTTTTCAAAATCAAAATATATGTTTTATAGTATTTTTGGACGAGTTTGTTGTATATATTTTATTTTATTTATTGTAGTTTCATTTAATCAACATTATCATTAATTCATTTGTTTTATCAAACGTTCAATTGCATAATTTTTGTTATTCTAAATTTGGGTTCAACCATAAATTTTGACTATAACCGTGGTTTTTTTAATAGAAGTATAATAAAAAATAAAAAATAATTAAATAACAAATATCAAATTCAAAATTTAAACATGGGTGGTAATGGATCGTTTGTGGGTTGGGTTCGGGTCGGTCCGTCTAAACCTATTTTTTGAATAATTGAGATAGAATTTAGTTTGAGCGGTTTTCGGGTTTATATTTTCGAAATTTAATGTGTTAGGTTCGTGGGTCAATCTGATCCGACCTGCGGATATTAATTTTAATATTTTTTAATTATATATATATATATATATATTATAATTTTTGAACGGAAACGGATCAGTTAAATTAGAAACCAAAACCCGGCCGATCCGACTACAGATTATAATTTTTTAACCTGAACCAGATTCATTTTATGTTCGGACGAGACAAAACCCGATCAAATCCAACCCGACCGGATCGAATCGGACAACCTCCGGATTTCCAGCCTACGTGGGTAAACTATAAACTGAATCATTATAATAAATTATATATATCATCAATTAATACATCCAATTAAAAAAAAATCAAAATAAAACGAAATTTATTACCGTCGTGTTTCTGTAAACACTAAATGTACTGGTTAAAACAATATACTTGTTGTATGAAGGGTCCAATTAACGCGCATTAATAAAATCATCTCCTTTTTGGCATTATCATCAGACACGTGACTGTGTCAGTATCAGAATATGGTAAGATGCAGCCAAATATAGCTCTTTGGAATCTCCGTCACCGTTGGATCTATAATCTATGGATCTAAGTCATTAAATTATATTAAATTATAGTACTTTTATTTTCTCGGTCTTTAGATAAATTCTATCCAACATGTCATTTCATTTTAATAAATTAAGGATATTCCTTGAGCACATCTTTTTTTGGTAAAAGCAAACGTTAAATTAATGGAAATAGTTCATACAAGATACCTGGGGCATATCCCGAGGAGACATATAAATGAAAGATAGATAGATGAAGTAATATTACATAGTTCATAGAAAGCGAAGATCACTAAATGCTGACGTAGTAAAACAAGGTACGGACTTCGGCTTGATCAGATCGACCGCAGGATTGCAAAAAGTCTCGGAGAGAGATAACCCTGCATAAAAAGAGGAGTAAGTAGATGAATCATTATAAAATTTATTATGGCCAGCTGATCTTGGTACCCTGGAATCTGAATCGTAGATCATTTACAATACGATGGAAAGTTAAAGATTCCGGGGCTGGAGCGGAACCAAAAATTCTCGCATTCCGCTCCTTCCAGATGTGGTAGGAGACCGCGCCAAAACAAGTACGCCAAATATAATGGTCACGAGAGATGGACCATTTTGACGCCTCGATCACCCAAGATTGCCAACACGGAGAAGATAACAGAAATCCTAACTTAGCGCTAGCATAGGACCAAATATTCTGAGTGTATCTACACTCATAGAGTAAGTGAGGGATAGATTCTGTATCAGAATTGCAAAGGACACAGTTAGTGGGGGTGTTTAGTCCCCAACCGTGAATCTTGTCCCTGGTTACAAGCTTGCCTAAAATAGCGAGCCAAAGAATAAAGGAATGACGAGGAATATTATATTTGTGCCATACTAACCCGACCCAACCCACTACGGAGTTGGGAGATCGTATTGCATTATACGTATCTTTAATTGTGAACGCAGAATTTCCTGCTGATGCCGTCCAGAACGGGACATCGGAGGAGGCGATGTTAGGGGGGGGGGAGGGATTCAATGAGAATGTTTATTTCTAGAAGTTGAGATCTGCTTCGGGATCTTGCTGGTCTGATATTGGCAGGCCAGTTCCAGGATCCATTAAGAATGATATCCGATACCTTAAGATTTTTACCTAGCCGAGAGTCACTAATTATGTTTTCTCCATAGTGAGAAGCCAGGGACTTTGAAAGAAGCCAAGGGTCGTACCAGAAAGAAGTAATTTTTCCATTTCCAATAGCCACCCTGTACAAATTACTTGCCAAAGGGCGCATGCGAAGAATTTTCCTCCAAATCCACGAGGGATTGGAACCAGATTGGATGGTCCAGAAGTTTTTTCCTTTCATTTTTTCCACTTTTATCCACTCACACCAGATGGAGTGATTAGTATTACTCACAATAGACCAAAGATGTTTGAGGATGGCCGCCTGATTCCAAATCTTTAGATTCAAGATCCCCAAGGCCACCCTCTTTTATGGGAGACGTAACAGAGTCCCATGATACTTTTGCCCCATGGATTTTCGTGATCGTACCTGACCAGAGGAAACGACTAAGGTATTGATTAAGCTCTTTGATTATTCTAGAGAGGAGGATAAAAATAGAGGACCAATAGACCTGACTATCAAATAAGACAGACTTTATTAACTGAAGTCTCCCTACATAAGAGAGGGGTTTGGAGGTCCATGACTCAATACGATTGGTGATCTTGTGAAGAAGCGGACGACATTCCAAGTGGGTAAGTCTACTTGTAATAAGGGGGACTCCCAGATACTTTACTGGGAGAGAGCCTTCCGGGAAACCCAGGATGGGCAGAAGACTAGACTTAAGAGACTCCTCTATACCCGAAAGAAAAATATGACTTTTTAAAGGGTTGACTTTAAGACCAGAGAGCTTATAGAATTCGTCAAGGGCCTCTTTTATAAGATTTAGTGAGGTGGAATCCCCATGGCTGAAGATCATCAGGTCATCTGCGAAGCAGAGATTGATGATTTTTAGCTTTTGGCACTTCCAGTGAAATCGAAAGTTTTTATTCTGGATTTTTTCTTTAAGTAACCCAGAAAGAACTTGCATGATGAGTACGAAAAGAAAAGGATATAAAGGATCACCTTGCCTCAGACCCTTTTTCCCATGAAAATTCCCATAAGAGTCACCATTAATATTAATTGAGTAAGAGGTGGAAGAGATACATTTTATTATCCAAGTAATCATTTTTCCAGGAAATCGCATTGCTACTAGGATGTCAAGGACTAGGTGCCAATGGACATTGTCAAATGCTTTCATTAAGTCTATTTTGAGAGCAATTCTTTTGCCTGCAGCATTGGAATGATACCTTCGCAATAGTTCTTGGGATAATAGAATGTTATCTGAGATATTTCTTCCCGCCACAAAGGCCGATTGAGAAGGGTCGATAAGATAAGGGAAGGCTTCCTTAATTCTATTGGCAAGAATTTTGGAGATGATTTTATAGACAACGTTGCATAGGGCAATGGGTCTAAAGTCTCCAGGAACAGAGGGGGATTCTGATTTGGGAATAAGAGCAATGTATGTTGAGTTCCAAGACTTATCCAAGGTTCCCGAATGAAAGAATTCTAGGACATCATTACATACATCAGGTCCAACTATATTCCAAGAAGATTTAAAGAAGGAAGAGTTATATCCGTCTGGCCCAGACGACTTATTACTGTCAATGCTGAATAATGCCGATTTAATTTCCTCGCAAGAGATTTCGCGTGCCATTAAATCCTTATCATTACTGTTGACAGTGGAGGTAATCAGAGAGGAGACTCTTTCCAGACCCGGGTAAGGGATGGAGTGATGGGTGCCCAACAAATTTTCGAAGTACTTAACAATGACTTTAGTGATACCAGTTGGCGATGAGATGGTTACTCCGAAGTCATTATTAATAGAAACGATTTTATTACGGAAGAGACGAGACTTAATACTATTATGGAAGAATTTAGTATTCTTGTCCCCGAGCTTGATCCAATTTTCACAAGATTTTTGTTTTAAAAAAGACTCTTCAACACGACTATAAAATATATAGTCTTTAGAAGCCTCAATTTCTTCGCTAATGAGTCTCGGATTGAGGGGATCAAGCCCTAGTCTTGTTTGGGTCTCAAACAGCTTTAATTGAGTCAAACTAACTCTATTACTGATATCACTAAATTCTCTACGGTTGAGTTTTGCAAGATCGAGCTGGAGTCTATGAAGCTTTTCAGTAACAAGCCTCATACCAGAGGAGGAAATAGGGTATTTCCAACTTTTCAGGACAATTTCCTTAAAAGAAGGATGAGATTGCCACATGTTGAAAAACCGGAAGGGCTTTTTACTTCTAGGTCTAGGCATACCGAGGTTGAGAGTTACTGTGGTATGGTCCGACGTTCTAAGGTAGCCATAACGGGCAATTGACATTGGGAAAAGGTCATCCCAGTTTAGACTGACCATTACCCGATCAATTTTAGAGAGTATTGGTCGAGCGGGCTGTTTGTTAATCCAAGTGAAGTGAAACCCGGTGGATCGGAGATCAATTAGCTCACTTAGGTAACAACAGTTGTTAAACTCTTCAATAGATGAGGTCCAATTTTCAGAAGCACCAATTCTCTCGTCAGGATGACGAATAACATTAAAGTCTCCCATGGCAACCCAAGGGATATGTTTTTCATGGTTGGAAATAGCTACTAGATCATTCCAAAGGGGAGAGCGATCAATTGCTTCGTTAAAAGCATAGATTGCAGTTAATCTAAATGCAGATCTATCATTATGGCATTTAACTCTGCAATGAATGAGCTGGGGTGACTCAGAAAGCTTTGAGACTGAGATAACACTTGGGTTCCAAGTGACCCAAATTCGACCAAGGGGATGGGAGGAATAGTTATTTATGATATGCCAGAAGGGGACCATTTTACTTATGATAGCATCGACCTTAGCTATATTAACCTTAGTCTCAACTAGAATAATCAAGGAAATACTATTTCTAATAATAAAATCAGTTACGTCTTTTTGCCTAACAAGGTCATTAAGACCCCTAACGTTCCAGGAAGCAATATTCATTAAAAGAGAGACTTACAGTGCATCAGACGATGGACCTGTCGGAGGACATCTCCAATTTTACTTTCCCCTTCGGGTCTACAGTGCGAAGCCTTTTTGGAGGAGACTCTGCCTCTTCACCACTTTCCACTTTTGTCCCTTCGTTAATGGAAGAAAGGAGGTGACCAGGGTTTGCTTCGGGAAAGAACTCGGAAGGATCTTCCTCGGATGATGAAGATGGAGCTGGGAAAGGGGATAACTTCAAGGGGCCTTTTTTGCAGATACGGGTAGGGTGTCCAAAAACCTTACAATTGGCACACTGGGGAGGAAGGCCCTGGTATTCAAAAGATACCGAGATAGATTTTCCCCTAATCTTAAATGGGAGCTCGGAGCGGATAGGAGATCCAACAGAGATCAATATACAGATGCGAGCGAAACGGAGCTTTTCTTTTTTCTCTGTTTGGTGATCCATATATAAAGGAGTACCTAAGACTGAGCCAATGTTACTAAATCCCTCCGCCGTCCAGAGTTCCAAGGGCAAATTGAAAACCTTAACCCATATGGGGATTTCTGTATGAGGATCTTTGATAAGAGGGGAGAGAGGTTCCCAAACTTTCGGAATCATCAAATTGCCACCAAAATGCCATGGGGCTCCCTCTAAGATCTTTTTCACCATACTTTCGGAACCAAATTGGAAAACAAAATAGCCTTCAGGAAGGGGCTTAAATTGAATGAGACCAAACCTTTTCCACATTGCCTCGACGTTAGCTTTGAGGAAGCTCAGATTGCTTGGTTGAGAAAGAAAGTATCCTGAAAGACAAGCTTTCCAGGATTCCGAAGGTCCCATAGCTGAATCTTTCATGATGAATTCATTGCCTACAAGTTCCATATGGTTGACACCAATCACCAAAGGAGACCGATTATCGCTATGTCCCGAAACTATACTCGCATAAGAAGATGGTGCTGACGGATGAATACGGGAGTTTGAATTTGCAAATCCCAAAGAGCTAGGTTTTAAATGAGGGGCTTGAGATAATTTTGACGGGATTTGGGCAAGCTTATTTTTTAATCTCCTTCCTTTTGGGCCTTTGCCCGCATTGCCAAAATTTCGGATCAAAGAATAAGGAACATAAGGAGACGGTCCACCAATAATACCTTGACCCTCATTTCTTTTCGGATTATCAATGGAGAGAATTTGGGTCGACCCAATCGATTTATAAAATCTATTTTGGCTAGAAGATCCCGACCGGATAGAATTTAAGACCCGGTTTGGAGGCCCAACAGAGCATGGATCCAATTGAGCTCTAGCTGGATCCATTGCCATTGGGCCCCCAGAACCAGAAAGAGGAAAAAGCTGGGCTGGATTAGACGAAGGATCCGAAAGGCCCACTTTCACCATCGAATCTCCTTCACCCAGACCAGAATCATACTGTTCTTTACTTTTTCCAAATTGACCAGTACCTATCAGATCGACACTCTGTCCAGAACCCTTACCCGAATTCTGACCTGCCAAAATCGCCAGCCCTGATTCTGACCTGCCGTTCTTCCCTCTGTCACCAGCGCCGGCAGCAGCCTCTAATCCCTTCGAAACCGATCCCGATTCCTTCTCCGATATCTCAAACTCAAAATCGGACTTCCTGGTCTTTATCCTGTCTACTGCACCGGCTTCTTCTCCTTCGAAGTCGATCCGTCTGTTCTTCACGTCACCGGCGTCGGCAGTATCCTCTAGACGTTTCGAAACCGTTTCCTTCTCCGATTTTTCAAAATCAAGATCGGACCGTCTGTTCCTCATCCTGTCTTCTGCACAACATTCACCAGTACCCAGATTCGACTGTCCCTTGCTGAATTCGAAGGTAAAGTCCGACTTACCCGCCGTCCTTCCAGTCGCATCTCCCAGGGGACCTAGCCCAACCGGCGAAGCTTGAAACTGAGATACCTGGGCTGAGAGATGTATACCTCGCGAAGATGAGTCAGAGGCGTAGCCAAATCTAGCATAATCATATCGAGTTCCAGCGCCTCCAGAGCCGATCGGAGGGATATGAGTCGTCGGGGAGGGGCATCTCTCATAGACGGCGGCAACAAGGTTTTCATACGCTCCCGATGAGATTTGCGGCGCAACAAATCCATCTGATGGCTGGAAATCCGGACGGGGGAGGGCCTCCAACACCGAGGCGGAGGAGAATCTAACCTCTGAACGGCTTCTAGGGTTCACCGAGGTAAGTTGATTGATTGTAGGATGATGATTTTGCACCGGGGTAAGCTGTTGGGTTGCAGGAACTTGATTTTGCAGGGAGGAAGGAGAGCCATGGAGGTAGACGGAGTGCCCAGCTTCCATATGGCTTCTAGCCATGGCCAGAGCATCCCTCACGAAGGCTTCGTGGAGGGGAGAGATTGGGACAGGGAGGGGCGACGGAGAGCTGATCGGGATACTAGTTGGAGTACCAGAACAATGTCTGAGATCATCAGAAGAGACCAGAATAGAGGCAAGCTTGGATGAGAAGTCCTGCGAGCGAATCGGTGAGAAGGTATCAACGAATTCGGAGGCAGATATAGGGCGGGGGGAAGACATTGGAGGCTGGAAGAGGTAAGAGGTTTTAAAAATCAGTTTTAGACTTAGATAGTAGTGAGATGGTTTTGAGGGGGAAATGTTTATGAGAAGAGCTTTATAAACTGAGATTGGAGAGCTGGTTTTAGGGTTTAAGCAAGAATAGGGTGGCCTCATTGTACTGACTACTGCACTCAATACATTGATAGGCTGAGATGATGTAGGATATACAAACATTAGGGTGAGGAGGTTAGCAGTCCTAGGGGTTGAGGATTGGTGAATAGATGGGTGCAGGTTGAGAATAGGGCAATATAGCCAGTAAAGCTCAAAAAAGCTAACTGTCTTTGGCAAATGCAGGAGGTGGAGGAAAGAGAGTGTTGGGACTTCCCAAAATAGAGGGGAGGGAGACCAACAGTGCAGAGACATCGATGGGGGAGCTAACCAGGTTTGAAAATCTAGTTCGAGTAATGGATCTTTCTTAGTTCGAAAGTTAATCCCATTTACATATAACCCAGAGGATAATAACAGGAACAAGATTCCAAAACCAGAGATTTGAATAGGGAATGACTATTCTAGGATTAGACATAGGAAGAGACATTTTGATGATCCTACTAGCTCTGATGTACTTGTTGAGAAATGTAAGCTGGGTGGGTGGCTGTGGTATTGACGATATGGGAAGACAGAGGTACATGATGGGAGGGGTTTGATTGGACTCTTCCTTCAAACTTGACTCCTTTGAAGCTGACTTTGAGGCTGTTATCCAATGGGTTAAGAGGAAGAATGGGGATTGAAGATAGATGAAGAGGGACAAGGAGATTTTGGAGCTTGGATAAGAGGAGTATACTGCCAAATACCAAGCATAGCAGCTGCGATCTAGGCCTTGAATTCCCTGGCCATACAGCCAGGGAAACTTTGAAGACACCATGGGAGCTAAGTTACCGTTGGGAGTTAGAGAGAGGGGAGAGCATAGTTACTTTTTTTAACGTTGCCATAATCTATCCTAGAGCACATCTTATGGAGCCATTCTTTATAATGTATGAATCTAAAAATAAAAAATCGGAATACATGTTAAAATACTATAACACTACAAATCTAACGCTATTTTTTTAAGCAACAGAATATTTGATCGATTAAAATATAAATACACATAGTCTTATTCAAAAAGAAAAATAATATAAAATACAAACATTAGCATTGAAGACAACATTTGCATGCCTAATTTTAGACATAAAACTTAAATCGAAATAAGATTTCCTTTCCTAAACTACTTGAAGGATCCAAATTGAAGCTCAATGACAACCTTGAACATGAAAGAATTTATAAAACATACTTTAATTAATCCACACAAGAACAATTGGCCATGTAAGATAAAAACTTCATCGGAGAGGATAAGCATTAAAAGAACAGATTCTTGAATAAATTGCTAAGAATTAGGGTATTCCAGCGAGCAATTGAGATTATCCATCGGAGACATGCACTAAATGTAGTAGGAAGAGCTGAAAAAAGAGCTTCCAAGGGTAAAAATCATCTTTATCGAAGAGAAATCGATTCACCAGAACAGCTAGGAGGCTTTAGAGATCTTAGACGAAGAATCCGCGCAAACTGTAAAACGAAAACAGATTTGCAAATAAAAGCATAAGTGGTAGACAGGCTTCAAACGAACTGATCCACAAGAACTTCCAATGATCGATTCACTTAAAATAAGCTTCTAAGGAGTGATTTAGAGAACATGAAGACATTAAAAGCGGTTTTACTAAAAAAAACAGCAAACAAAAGCTTCGATTGAGCAGTGCAAGTGCAAATTTGAGCTTGGAACAATCAGGAACTAAGAGTACGAATGCAGCAACGACCACTAGCCTTGAAGCGAACATGTATGAAGGAACTCTTTAGTGATGAAATAAAATATTTTGTGCTTATCAATCATATAAGTTTTAATAAACAGATATAATGATAAGCTTCCAATGAGCAATAAAAGCAGATTCACTCAGAAAAAAATAGCAATTCGATTGAGCAGTGCGAGGGCATCTTTGAGCTTGGAACAATCAGGAACTAAGAGTACGAAGGCAGCAACGATCATTAGCCTTGAAGCGAACAAGTATGAAAAAACCCTTTAGTGATGAAATAAAAGCTCAAGAGCTTATTATTCATATAAGTTCTAGTAAACAGATATAATGATAAGCTTCCAAGGAACGCTTCAGTGAACAACAAAGATATTAAAGCAGCTACACTAAGAAAAACAGCATACAGAAGTTTTGAGGGCATCTTTGAGCCTGGAACAATCAGGAATCATGAAAACTAAGAGTACGATGGCAGCAACGACCACAAGCCTTGGAACGAACAGGTATGAAGGAACTCTATAGATACATAAACTTATTTATTTGTTAGTAACAACATAACCTAGGCCAAGACCTTATAAGATTATAATAAATTTAAGTTTGATAGGAATGTCACTTATAGAGATAATTTGCTTCATTTTACACTTCAGAGTCCAGCGAGCAAGCCAATCGGCTGCTTTGTTCTAGTCTTTGAAGATATGAACTAGGGTCACAGATGAAGAAATCAATCTCCTAACACAGACAAGAATAAGAGCAATAACCCAAGGAATGTTACCTTTAGTGAGAAGATTAATAATTATTAAAGATTCAGTTTCAAGATCCACCTGAGTCCAACCTTTATGCTTGCAAATGATTAGACCATCAAGCATGACTCTAATTTCAGCAATTAGGGAAGACAACTTGCCATATAGATTACCAGCCCCATAAATAGATTGACAAAGTTGTCCCTTATAACCATAGCTTCACTGGATTCACCATTGATAAGGCATGAAGCATCAGAATTAAGCTTTATTCTTCTAGTGCTAGGGAGATTCCATTTAAGATAGAGAGGCGTGTTCTTACTAAATTTGACATTGTTAAAGCATCCTAAGATTTTAGCAGCAGAAATGTCATTATCCCGGTGTTTAGAATTAAACTTATTGTTATAAACAATGCTAGTGAGAATGTAATTTATTTCAGTAATAACATTTTTATTGTTTATAGAAATACCTTTGATTTTAGCACTGTTTTGACATTTCGATATAATACCTAAAACTATAGAAGGTATTATATCTTATATGAATTAAATCTAACGTTATTTATATTAGAACAGAATATAAAATATATAAAAATATATCTATAAAAAAAACTTTGCTAAAACAATTGGACAACAAACACGTCAAAACATTAAAAACAAATATGTATTTACTTTTAAAATTAACCAGAGGTTAATTAGAGAATACCAATATATTAATAAATTAAAAATATAAATCAATTAAAATTGAAAGGACTAAGATATTAATCAGTAACCCATTAAAAGATTAAATTATTAATCGGTAAGACCAAAATACTAAAGTTTATTATTAGAAAATAACATACGAAATTCATCATATTATCTATATCGATAATTATCATGAAGAATATGAGTCAATTATTATTATTATATAAATAAATGCATTAAGATAAATATATATATATTCTTACAAATACGTAGGGCATACTTTGAAGGTTGGCATGAAAGTCGTAGAGTAATACAGAGACATAAGAAGACCGCAACTGGTCAATAATAAAAGTATAACTGAAACAGAAAGGCAAGAGTCTAATATCGATAAGAAATACAATAAAGTTAATTAACCAAGACTTTGAAGGGGCCAACAAAAGTAAAACTCACGACCATAGGGAGAACAATAAAGCATTGGGACTAGTAATGAGAGCAACTAAACCCTGAGAATAAATCATGAGAAAACAAATTAAGTTAGAATAAGATTGGGATGAATATGTAAGTCAGTCTTAGTTCCCATAAAGCAGAAAAGAATAACATATAACAAACGAAATACAACAACATAGACAAGACTTAGAGGAAAACCGAAGATTATGTTGTTTCTTTCACCCCATATATGGTAAATAATAGCATCGAAGCAAGCCCGTTATGAATGTTGGTATCTAGAGGAGGTCCAATTGGACGAAACATGGAGTCAACCAGTCCAATTACAGTTATTATTGAAAGAGATTCCAAATTTTTCACAAGCGAAAACCTATAAGATTTGAGAGAAACTACAATCATAAAGAATATGATTAATATTTTAATTGGAAAAGTTTCAAAAAAATGAATGAAGAGGATGTAGAAATACCCCAAGACAAAAGTTTGTCCAGGGTGGAAAGCTTATCATGAATGGAAAACCAAAGGATAAAAGAATGACGCATAATATTAAATTTATCCCAAACTAACCCCGCTCATCTGACACAGAAGATGAACTTACAAATGAATATCTAAACGTCTTTGATTGAGAAACTGGAGTTCCAACCTCTAGCGGTCCAGTAGGGGATATCATTGAGAATGACGCTTTGTGGAGGTAGAGAGATGGCGATGTTGCAGATTTCCATGAGGTTGCTTATGTTTTTTTATACTGTCTGATATCATGTTATGAGGCCAAATCCATCGCCCCTACAAGATAAAGTCGGAGATAAAAAGGTTCTTACCAAGCCTTGGGTCATTGATTATATACAGATCATATTGAGTTGTTAGGGATGTGGAGAGAAGCCATGGTTCGAACCAGAAATATATTTTTATGTCATTGCCGATAGCCTTCTTGAAAATATTAATGGCCAGAGGCCTTGTGGATAAAATTTTCCTCCAAGTCCAAGAGGGGGTAGAGCCTAGAGTAACGGTCTATAAGTTATTATTTAAAAAATCGATATTAATCAAATCATACCAGATAGAGGTCAAAGATTTGTTTATAATCGACCACAAATGCTTAAGGATGACCTAATGATTCTAGTTTTTAGGTATAAAATCCCAAGGATGGTCTCTAACATGGGCACGGTAACTGAGGTACATACAACTTTAACGCCAAATATTTTCATGTTATGGTCGGTCCATAATAACGACAAAGATTTCAGGGGAGTTTTTTCAATTTTTGAAAGGAGAATGAAGATTGAAGACCAATAGACCTGCCCATCAAAGAGGACAGATTTGATGAACTGAAGCCGACCAACGTAAGAGAGGTATTTTGAGGTTCAAGATCTAATATAGATCATAATCTTATGCAGTAAGGGTCGACAGTCTGAATGGGTAAGACCACTGGTGATCAGGGAAACACCCAGATATTTTACAGAGAGAGAGAGAGCCAACCATGAAACATGAAAGGTCAATATTATCTTATATTAATGTATTATAAAATATTAGGCTTGTATACACTAATCACCAAGAAAAAAATATGAAAATATTTTCTACTAAGGAATAAAATTAGTAGATTATCATTATTAAAGAAGAAAACTATGAGATTCAACATAACATCAATGTTAATATTTATTAGAAGGACTAAAATATTGAACATATCATTAATGTTAATAGTTATTATTTTTTATTAATGTACTATACAATATTAACATTGAACATACTAATCAACAATAAAAAATATATGAAATCAGTTCTAACTGATTGTTCCATAAATATTTGGAGGAGGTTTTTGAGTAAAACAATACTTACAAGGCTAAATGCGCTATTCATATTACTTAGATAATATTTTAGAGAGAGAAAGACGTTTTTAGAAAGAGAAAGTCAATATAATAATTGCTAAATCATACCCATTTCCAAGAAAGAGATGGTATATTTATAGTACAAATAGTAGGTCACTCAAGTCTAACAACTCAATAATTATGGTCATATTCTCAAGTCTATTGTTTGTTTTATATTAGTCTTTTTCCTTACATAACTGAAAATTTATCCTAAGAAACCTTCTTTATTAATAAAACACCCTTATATTTCCTAGATATTTAATATGCCTTTATCAGTAGCCCCTAAGTCCTTGTGAAATTGCTTTAGACAAGGACTATTGTATACCCCTAACTCCATCGAATTTTACATGATGTTCTCTCATCGGATTTTGGCCAGCCCTTATAGCCAGTACGACTCTAAGATTATACATCTTCTGGTTCATAAGAAATTTCTCCAGGTTTTTAACATCAATCTATGCTTCTTGAATTATAAAATAAATCAGTTTCCCTCAAATTCTAACCGATTTTATTTTATACCCATCCAAACGTTTCTCAAATTTTAAAGCATGTGACGTCACACATTTTTCTGACACCACCAATGAAAATTATTCTCTCTTGACAAGTGTCGATCGACAAATCCTTGGCATGCTTTTATTTTTTTATACGATATAGCCTATGGTCAGCATGGAGTTTCCCTAGGCACTCATCAAGCCTATTCTGGACAATTTACCCCTAAGAAAATAACTCATCAGTTTCCTGGGCTTCAGTGTTTTCAGGCCTATCTTCCATTTATAAATACCATTTACTCCTCATAACGCTCTCACAACATTTTTAGATAGAGAAAGCTCTGACAAATTATTCAAGAAATTGAAATAATAGTGTATGCCAAAACATTCTCGAATACCGGAATGACTAACTATTAGCCAAAAATTCGAAGAAAGAAAAGCTGCTGGTTTGTACGTTGCACCAGAGCCCCAGCCTCCAGAAGTTTTCTACTACGGTGCATGGCCTCCCACAGAATACTCGACCACTATTATTCCCTCAGATATTTCTCAGCCTCCCAGTCGGTCTTGTTTACCAATCTACAAGAGTGAATCTAAAGTTATAGGAAAAGACAATAACTCAAAAGAATCTTCTTCAAAAAGAAAGATTCACCATAAGGATAACATACACAAACATTCGAAACGTTCCAAAGAATCCCCGTCGAATGTTCCTTCGACCCCTTCTGCCAACTCTCATGAAACTCCAAGGCCAACACCTGAGATACCTCCCCAAAAACTAACACGAGTAGATGTTGCCCGGATGACTAAGGAACCTCTTTAGGCCATCCTATAAATTAATTTTCCAATAGAGAAAAAAGATCACACAGTCTCTGAAGATAATGGAACTCCTATTTTCAAAGAGAATCCAACCATTGTTGCTTCTTCAATTCCTGAAGAGAAGACTATTGCTAAACAACTTCCTGAAGAAGCATCATTCTCTGTTGTTCCTCAAAATGTCAAAGAAAAAATCATTGTTGTGGGTCTCCTCGAAAATACATATGAGGTTGCTGATGTTTTAATGAGAGACAATAATCCTTCCCCAAAAAAGAAAAATAAGTCAAAGGAAGACGTCCCCTTACCCTCAGAAATCTACGCCTTGGTATGAACAAATCTAAAAGCCGTCGAAAATAGGAATCTTCTACCTTGCACAAATCCAGTATAAATACTTTGAACCTTCTGATGAATAATTATTAAGACTTCGATGAAGGATCCCTTCATCAATATCCATCCGATTTCCTACCGTTGGTGAGACCCTTTATCAGTTAGAGACAATGAACTGATTATATATTCTAAAATATTAAATTGGGTACTTTGTCCCACTCAAGCAGGTCCTAATATATGGTTCACCCTTATGGCCTGCATCAAGGCCACCGGGATTTCCAGGATCCCATTCTCCCTAGAGAAATTAATTGGTCTTTCGGGCTAGAGGAACTCATGGTTCCCTCATTGTAACAAGACGTGTTGGACAGGTTAGACACGAAAGAATTAACTTTTTATTTCCCAACGACAGATAGAGCTAAAATTCTTATTGATGAAGAATCAGATATTCCTTCGAAAATTGAAGAGGCTTCTGAAAAATATCTAAAAGAAACAGTCACAACTAAAAGCTCAAAGGCAATAAATACTGACAAAATCAACAAGTTTTCCGACCCCTCGAAAAAAAGCTATCCACTCAGACTTCTCTTGAGAAGAAAGTTAAATAAAATTGAAGACTATTTCAGAGGATATCCTAGAAGATTTTGATGATATTGTCTCTCCAGAAAAAATAAAAAATAACCTAGTTAATACCTCCCCATAAAAGGCGACTTTTATGCCTAAGCTTAATCTGCTTCCATTAGCAAACCAGCATTCTCAAGAACTTCAAGAAAATAATCAACCTACCATATCCTCGCCATTGAATACTTTCGAGGAGGGTTCTCCATTAAGCTCTTTCGAGATTCCTATAGAGGATGAATTCTCTCTCCGTATCCGAAGTCTTTTTCACTCATCTGTCTCTATCGGGAAACATATGCAATATCTCAAAGATCGGAGGAGCCATTACAAATCTGAACTTTCCAAAGTTAAATCATAACTCGAAGAGCTCAAACAACGACATTCAACACTTGAACGACAAGCTGATGCAATTTTTGAAAAACTTGTTGCATCTGAGCATTATATAATGCTCATCAAAAAATGTTGTCAAGATGAAAGGGATCTATTCACACAACAAAACTATGTTAAGGAAAACTCATTGCTCTTTACAAATATTCAAATTCCTTAGCCACATATGCTTTAAAGATTTTGAAAGGGTTGTAAAAGAAAAGCAAGTTAGTTTAGACAATTTTGAGAAGAAAAAATACAATACTGTGAAAAGTTATGCTGCAAAGTGTGTTGACAAGTTAAGTTCGAGGGATGCAACTGTCAGGTGTGCGTTAATACAAGAAATTCATGAGCACTATCATGATCTTAACCTAGGAAGCTTATGTGAACATGTCCCTGCCAATGTAATAATTTATCAACCATATATCAATCACTAATTTCCAAGAAAGGACGGGTATATTTATTGTACAAATAGTAGGTCCCACAAGTCTAACAATTCAATAATTACGGTCATACCCTCAAGTCTATTGTTTGTTTTATATTAGTCATTTTTCATTACATAATTGATAATTTCTCCTAAGAAACCTTCTTTATTAATAAAACACCCTTATCTTTCCTAGATATTTAATTTTTATTTATCACTAACAACCTCTTAATTAGCTTCAAACTCAGCAATGAAAATTATCATTTGTTGGTGTTGATAGTCTTAATAATATTCGAAGGATATTTAGGTAATAATGAAAGAAACACTTAATTTTAAATTGAGATGTAGAGAGAGATTTGAGCTGCTTAGGATATAATATAGAAAAAAAATATTAAATGTCAATTAAAAGTTCTCCATATCTCATTTATGGATCTAAATGCCTATTTATAGTAAAACTAAGCCTAATTGGCCTAATGGCCTGAAATGCTCCATGAACTTATTTATATGATCCAAACTGATTTATACCCAAATCATAATACTATAATTTTTCTAATTATTACAATTATTTACATCAAATAGATATTGTCTTAATAACTCAATTATCTTACTTTCCCTTCGGATTCCGTCCTTATCAGGCGTGTCCTATGTAAAAAGAAAATTTGAGAAATACATAAGACATAATACTTCACTGGTACACCAATGGAAGAAACATATCCAACATTTGAAACATGAGAGTAATCTGACCATGTTGTGATTACTTGGACCGTTCAAAACATTAAACGATATTTGATTAATCATTTTTCATATTATCCAATAACCAGAACCCTATGAAATGAGTTAGTTGTAACATACAGTAGCGGTATGGACTCATTTCAAACATATAAATTGCCCAAAATGACGAATACAATACATTATGAAAGTGATACTCTTGAACTATGTGGAATAATTTACAAAATATTTGGATGAACATTGATAGGAGATCGTGAAATGCCAAGAAGGATCATGATGATATATCCATATATAACAAAGTTTGGTTGAACAAAGACTATACCAGTTTTTTACAACCATTAATGATAGATTTGAGACAGTTTAGAGAGATATCTTGAAGCCTATCAAACTCAATCCATCTCTGAGAAAATAACATAATAAATTTTGGATATTGGGGTTATAGACACATCAACTCATTACCTATGAGATATTATTTACTAGGTACCACCTTCAAAAGATCATGATGAAACTGTAAATTAGGGTTTAGTCAAATTCAAATACGAATGATCTATTGTTATTTCTCTAGAGTTGAAATTAGAAAAAATCCTTCACATTCCATCATTATATTGTAAACTCTTGCTTTTTAGTTGTAATTGAATTGTATAATACTAATAATATCCTCATTTTATCCCTTTACACAACATTCATACGAAGGAGATCATTGGGCATGATATTGATCGTGAAGGTATCTACTACGTTAATAAAGTGGTTCACTAGAGAACAACCTCAATTTTCACGGGACATCTAATAGACAAATTTTCTTGTGGTGCCAAATCCTAGGTCACCTCTATGTTAGTTATAATTTATTTTATGTACTTTTTAAAGAATAATGATACTCATTTGTCATGTGAAACTTAGTTTTTGAAAAAAAATCGCTGAACTTCTTTTAGCCAAAGTAACACTCAAGTTCATTACATTTTTTCTTTAACACAATCAAATATATGGGGACATGTACTATACTATAATAAAAATAGTTTTCAATATTTTGTGCTATTTGTTGATGATTTTTCTCGCATGACTTGGGTATAATTTATAAAACATAAATCTGAAATATATGGTAAATTCGTTGATTTTTTCCAAATTAACCAATCCCAATTCAACCATAAAATAAAAAATAGTTGGTTCGATAATGAAGGGAAATAAGTTAGCCATGATATGGGAACATTTTTTGAAAAATGGTCATACACCCACCTCAATCGAGGGATGGGCCGGGTTAGTATGGAATAAGTTTAATATTCATTGTCATTCATTTATTCTTTGGCTCGCCATTATGGGCAAACTTTCTACGCGAGACTAGCTTCTGAGTCGGAGTTTAAACACCCCGCCACATTGTGTATTATGTAACTTGAACTTTGAAACTATTTCGCATATCATCTATGGTTATAGTTTCACTAAGATTCATTGGAACCACTGGAAATCTTGGGTTTGAAAGGTATCATATTGATTTTTTACCTCTACGACTTCTTACATAATCTTCTTTGATCTTTGGCTCAAATTCTATGACACCAAGATTAGTTAGCCCGTATAATTCCCCTGTTTTTTATTAAGTTATATTTTTGCTTGTTTTTTGCATATCTATTATCTGTCGTTGTCGGCCTTGTTCGTTGGTTGCTGTTGTTGATGGCCTCTTTGGTTCCGTTGTTTAATGATCTTCTTAGATTTGTTGTTTAACGTGTACTAGGGTTGTTTTATTTTATCTCTCATGTTTTAATGTTATTTAATTTCAGATGTACTTTGATTTTGAGTCTTGTGCTCTAGTTTATGTCGACTATTGTTTTAGTATCTCTTGTATTTTCTCGGTCATGTATTTGTACAAACTATTTATATTTTATTTTAATGCACTTCTACACCGAAAAAATGTTTAATTAAATAATATAGTCATCAATATAGATAAGAAACATTTTTATATAGTACATCGCTCTCTAGGGTTTTCAAACCTTAGAAGAGCGTCGCCCTTTTATACTCTGAGTCATTTATTACTATGTCATTCCATCATTTCACCACTAGCAGTAGTTGTGTTTTTCGTCTGCCATCAACCATTTTTGATGTCGTTTCTCCATCCCCATCAACCACTTGCGGTGTGATTTCTTCTATATCAACGTTTGGTCAGTCCTTTTCGGTGGTTGCAGATCTGGTGTATGTTGCTATAAAGATGTCGTCTTAGTGTTTCAGGTTTCTCTTTAGAGCTGACGCTCTTTCTCTCCTCTCTTATCTCGTTTATTTCGTTAGAAGTTTCCCTTTATGTCGTGAGGCACTTCCGATGGCCGTCGAAGGCTCTTGTGTTTACCAGTTTGCGATTGAGTTTCTAGGGAGGCATGTGTCAAGTGTTCGTGTGAGTTGACATGACACTACATAACTTATAACTTACTGCAGAAATATGTATACCCTTCTCAACTGTTGCGTCATACCAGTGTAAATATTTGAACACAAAAGAAATGTTGCTCATCTGTTTACCAGGTACTCTTTTGGTATCGCTTGTTGTTTGTATTTGTTATATTGTATATATTTCAATTTAATTGGATATTTTTGGAACATTTTATGAGTTTCAGTATGTATTTCGATGTAGTTGAATATATATTCTGAAATCGAATCGTCCATTTTTTTTATTATGAAACCATACACACCAACCCATTTTGATTGTTTTTTTTATCTATTTAGTTTTCGAAGGATATTTTACGGCGATGTAAATGTATTTACGATTTATTTATTATTTTTCGAAATAAAAAAATGTTTATTTTTTTGAAATATACAAACCTGTCGCGTGTTTAAATACGAATAAGATGATTGTATAATTGATTTTAATATTAAAATAATAATAGAAGGAAACATAAAAAGAAAAGGTAGAGGATCTTTTTCAACCACCGATGTAAAAAGGTATATAAGTATTAAAATATGAACGCGAAAAAAGACGTCGATACAAAAGAAAAATAATCTTATAATAATTCGTGAGGTGAAACATGACAGAAGTGAAAACGAGGCTTGATCAAGAAAAAGAAAAGAGATTTCACGTGAACAGCAGATGAACTAATTTGAAATTAGCGAGAGGTAGAGGTGTCAAACGGTTTGAACCAGCACCAACCCGCACCGTTTAAGTCTGAACCACGGGTTGCGGTCTCGGCGGGTTGCGGTCTCGGCGGGTTGCCGTCTCGGCGGGTTGCGGTCCTGGCGGGTTGCTCTTATGCGGTCCTGACGGTCTGGCGGTCCTGCCAGGTTGTAGTCGTAATGGGCCAGTTTCACAGTTAAACCGCCAGTTCAAACCACCAGACGAACCATTTAAGAGCCGTTTATCAGTTCAAACCATCAGCCAAACCATTTAACCATTTAAGAACCGTTTATCAGAATATATTATAATGTTATTTAAAATTAATTTGTAAGTGTTTAATTGAATCTAATTTCAATAATTGAGTTAATTATTCTATTTCATGTATTTTAATTTAAATATGTTATCATTTTAATCGAAATTTTATAATCATCAATTACATTCTTAAAAAATAATTGTAATTTGATTTTGATACGTTTTCTTTTCTAATTATATTTATGTATTTAAGATATTTTATTTAATATTATGTAGATATTAAATAAAATAAGTACATCTAATTGTATTTTGATTACAAATTTACAACATTTGAAGTATAAATTTAATATTTGAAGTATTTAATTTTTGAAGTATAAATTTAAAGTGTTAAAAATTGTATAAATTTGGATTATGTTCCAATTGCATAAACACATGTAATTTGATTGTGAAATAAATTCAAAAATACCAAATGTGTTTCAATTAACTATCTGTAATTTGGTTCCTAAAAAGAAATTATATTATGATGGCATAATTAAATATAATTAATTAAATATATTTATTTAGGAGATTAACATCAACAACAATATAAACTATCTATTATGTTCCAAATTAACTTGCTAATAATATAAAATTTATTTCAATAAACTAGAAAAAAAAGAAGGGTTTATAATATAAAATTTCTTTCATTAATCTAGAGAATTTAATATATATTTTTTTCATAAAAGTACTAAAATTATTTAAAAACTAATAGTTCGAAAAATTTATTTATAGATTTTTATTTTTTTTAAAATAATAGTTCGAATTTCCTATTTAAATAATTTTTTTAATTTTTTTTTTAAAATATTAGTGCGCGAAATCCTATATATAAAGTTTTGATTATTTTTAATAGTTTAAAATGCTTACATTTTAAAAAAAAATAAATTTTTTATAAAAAAAATATATTTTTTTTAAAAAAATCAGTCACAGATTGCTGACGTCATCCGTGACGTCATCAAGCGGACCATCCGGCCAACCATCCGGATGGTCCGCGCGAACGGCTAGTTCAAACGAACTAGCCGTTGGATGAACCGGGGCATCCGGATGCACCGTCCGGATGCCCCGGTTCATCCAACGGCTAGTTCGTTTGAACTAGCCGTTGGTCATCCGGGGCATCCGGGCGAACCGTCCGGATGCCCCGGTTCCAACCGGACCATCCGGATCGATACCCGGATGGTCCGATTTTCCTGTCCGGGCGTCCGGGCGAAACCGTCCGGATGCCCCGGACCGTCTGCCCGGACCATCCGGACGCCCATCCGGATGGTCCGGACGAAAAAAAAAAATCGGTTTTTTCAAAAAAAAAAAATATGGGTCTCCCCTATATATAGAGGAGACCCCAACTCCAACCTCACACACTCTCTAAATCTACTATAAACTCTCTAAATCTCTCAATTTGTTCTAGATTTTGTTATTAAGCTTAACTTTTGTATTTTACATATCGTACTTCTGTTTTCGAAATAGTTAGATTTTTTTTTCGAAAAAAAATTGTTATTAGTTTGTATTAGTTATTATTTGTTCTCATTTCCTATTTCCAATGCCGTCTTGTGGCTTCAACAACAGGTTAGGACAAGCAACTCCGAAAACTGATTTTTTCGGAATTTTCTTCTTTTATGATGTCTCCTCCACCCGAGAGGGATCCGATCACACGACGCATCAAATGTGCTACTGAACCTACGAATATGAGTAAGACTCTCAAACAAAATTTTAGTTTGAAAATTTCTAATAAGGAGAGGCGAAACTTCAAACTTGTTAGTACTACACGTACGAGTGTTAGTAAGACCGTCAAACCAAATTTTAGTTCTAAAATGGTCGACAAGGTGACACGAAGTGTCAAACACCCAAGTATAACCAAGACTAAGAGTAAGACCGTTGTTCCTAAACAAAGTCTTAGTACGAAGACGAAGATGGTCGATTTGATTGCTGCTGCGTTAAGTAAGGTTAATCGTGAGACTCGAGGACAAGTTTTGGGAGATCCATTACAAATTGCAGCTACTGTTGAGAAAGTTTTGCGACTTAAAAAAGTGGTTAGCGACAAGAGACTAAAAAATGTATTTTAGCAATTGTAATATTAAATATTTTAATATAACTTGTAATATCTTAGCATTTGTAATATTAAATATTTTAATATGACTTGTAATATTTTAGCATTTGTAATATTAAATATTTTAATATGACTTGTAATATTTTAGCATTTGTAATATTAAATATTTTAATATAACTTGTAATCTTTTACCATGATAAAATATGATTTTGGTTTAAAAAATAATAAATAACATTTGTAATATTTAAAACCAAATCACAATAATAATATTCAACAGGTAATTTTAAAATTACAACAATATAACTTAAAAATAATAAATAACACTTGTAATATTTAAAACCAAATCACAATAATAAAATTCAAAATGTAATATTAAAATTATAACAATATAACTTAAAAATAATAAATAACACTTGTAATATTTAAAACCAAATCACAATAATAAAATTCAAAATATAATATTAAAATTATAACAATATAACTTAAAAATAATAAATAACACTTGTAATATTTAAAACCTAATCACAATAATAAAATTCAAAATGTCATATTAAAATTATAACAATATAACTTAAAAATAGTAAATAACACTTGTAATATTTAAAACCAAATCACAATAATAAAATTTAAAATGTAATATTAAAATTATAACAATATAACTTGTAATATTTTTGCATGATAAAATATGATTTTGGTTTAAAAAATAAAACCAAACACTTGTAATATTCAAAACCAAATCACAATAATAAAATTCAAAATGTAATATTAAAATTATAACCATAGAATTTGTAATATTTTAACATGATAAGATATAGTTTTGCTTTGTATTAGATATAAAAACATAATAATAATAATATTCAAAATATGATAATAACATAAGTAATATTTAAAATTTTAGACTATATAATAATTACAACACTTAAAATATTAATAACCAAAACAAATTAATATTAACAAAAATGTAATAATAATTCTATAATAATATTCAATCTCAATATTTTTTAAATATAACATTTTGGTTATAAAATAAATAAAATCAGCATAATATTTACCAATAAACCGCCGGTTTTTTACAAATAAACCGTGGTTTCGCAGTCCTGCCGGGTTGCGGTCCTGCCGGGTTGCGGTCCTGCCGGGTTGCGGTCCTGGCGGGTTGCGGTTCTGGCGGGTTGCGGTTCTGGCGGGTTGCTCCTTATGCGGTCCTGACGGGTTGCGGTCCTGGCGGGTTGCGATCCTGGCGGGTTGCGGTCCTGCCAGGTTGCAGTCCTAATGGGCCAGTTTCGCAGGTAGACCGCCAGTTCTTAAGCGGGTTGTCAGCTTTGAACCGTGGTTCCTGAACCATTAGACACCTAATGGTGGACCCTCATAAAAGAAAAAACTGATAAACATGTTAGAATAGACCAGTTTCCGACATTCAAAAAACAAACCGTGATGTTAATTTTTGTTTTTATTTTCTTTTTACATGAAGAAGAAAAACAAACCGTGATGTTAATTTTTGTTTTTATTTTCTTTTTACATGAAGAAGGCATGAGGTTTTGGATTTATTTAGATATGCATTTTTTTGGAGGGAACCCGCAGCCGCTACGATCAAGGTGCAATGAGTGCGTATAGGGTAAACCCTCAGTCTGACGCGATAGCCTGCAAACCAACGCCAGAAGGTAAACCATATAAGGTGACAGGTTTAGCCGAGAAAGCATATGTAGAAGGATTCAAACTCATGATCTTTGGTCACAAGCATACCATACTCAACCAACTCGGTTACCCCATGAGGCTTTAGATATGCGTATTGTATATAATTTCGTGAGATATTGATGCATAATTTAGTGTCCGATGTTTTGATTATAGTTTTATTTGTCTTTATATAAACTGAACCAATTCGAGATAAATTTATAATTCGAAATTGTTTTTTGGTTTCAATATTTTTTTATATATTTTTTTTAATGTTTCGTTGGATTTTAGTTATATATTCATGATAAAAGCTATTAGTGGAAAAATAATAATATATAATTTGTAAGTTTTTGTGTCACAAAAAAGTTGTTATTTTTGTTAATTGTGTATTTGTGAAACTGTATTTTTTTATTTGCGAAAATAGTTTGTTTTGCATTTGAGAATATGAAAAAATGCTTGCAAAAATATTCATATTTTGCAATATGCATTCGAATTTCAAAAATACAGTAAAAACAATTGCGAAAATATTTTGGTTTATCAGGTAGCATGTAATTGCGAAAATAATTGATACTATGTTGTTTTTATATTTTTTTTAAGTGTGTAATGTTTTCCTATTGATATTTTAAAATAAAATGACCAAGTTGCATTTCGTATATTTAATACTTTTAAAATTTTGAAAGTATGATTGATTTTTATCAAGTAATGGGAATTGATTGGTTAGCGATTGTTTTAGTTTAAACTATTATTGTGGTGATTTTAAGAACTATTTTTCTATATAATGATCATGATTTTAAATCTGTGGTTGCATTGTTTGAGCAAATAAAAGGATATTGAATTTTAATACTCTATGAGTTATGAATAATGTTTCTATAGTGGATAATTATTTACCAAGTAAAGAAACTAGTTTTGGTGTTAGTTTTTAATCATAAAGAGAAACAACTTGCTAATAGTAATTAGGTTGAAGGGATTCAATGTGTAGCATAAATGTGTGTCGTATGTGTCAACCAAAGTTTTGAATGAATATATGATTATTAAAAAGTATGCGAGGATCATAACATTATCCTATTTTTTAGCATAAAATAAAGACTATTTGGTATTCGATTTGATAGTGAACGAGATATATGGTGGTATTAGATTGAAAAATGATGTTATTGTGCAAACATGGAGTCAATTATAGGAGAAATTTATGAAGATAGTTATACTTCTTTCAGGATGTTAAAGGATACTTGCATTAAAGATCTGAATACTACAACTAATTGTTTGCTATAGTACAATAGAGATAATCGTTTATTTAAACGTTTTTTTCTTAGCTTATAGAACTATTCTATAAGGTTTTCACTCTTATCGTCTGATGTTTTTTTTATAGTTGAAACATTTTTTACCGACATATATAGAAGGGTTTTATTTTGTAATATAGCTAAAGATGATATTGTAAGATTTTTAAAATATCTTTATATGTTATATTTAAATTATGTAGTATTTGCAAAAATGTATTATGTTTACTTACAAAACAAATACTACTTGCGAAATATAGTGTTTTTACTTGTAAAAAATAATTGATATTCACTTGCAAAAACTGGTGTAAATGAATTGATAAAATACATGTTAATTACGTGCAAAAAATAAGTTGTTTTTCACTTGCAAAAATATGTGTTATTTACTTGCCAAAATAATTCGAAATTGAACATTTATAACATACCTTACATAGGTCTATTTCTAGTAGCTTCTGTTGTTGTTGGACTTAAAACTCATTTACCTGATTGTTATTAGGTATAATTAATGCTATCTATATAGATTTCCCTTATTGATATTATATATATTATTTTTATCATCGTATTGGTAACCTGAAGCATGCATTGTGATATACACCTAGTAATTTTAGGATGAAGATGGTTCGTAAATTGAAATTATATGTGTATGCTCCTTGTGAGAGTTTATTCAATTCATATATGAAAAACATTATGGAAAAATGGTTAGAGAGCTCCTAATTTAATGAAAAACTCATCTTATAAAAAATATACATGCACATGTTTTAGAGGTAAATGATTTGGCTTTATTTTTTCTAGTGTTGCTCAGTCATTTCAGCATTAAATAAAAAATATATATAATTTTTCTATTTTGGAATTACTCGATAAAATTATGATTTTGCTTTTGACTCGGATTTCAAAGCGTTACTCATGTTGTTTAAGTTGGAATAATGAGTTGTGTCCTGATATCGAGAAGAATATTAATACAAGTATTGAAGTATATCATTCATGGACTATTCATTCGTCTTCCCAAATATTATAGAAAGTTCAGCCTGAACCGATGATGATTGTTGATATTTCAAATTACAAATGTTCTTGTGGAAAATTTAATTTTTATGGCATATGTGCATTAGCTTATATGCTTAATAATCAGGAAAATCCTGCATTATATATGAAGCCATATTATTACTCGAGTTCTTATAAGGTAACTTATTCAAATGGAATACTAGCTTTAACTACGTTTCCTGAACGTTCTAGTTCAATTGTATTCCATATCATTCTTCAACCCAATGTGAAAAAAAAGAATTGGAAAACCTAACAAGAAACATATTCCATCTAAATGTGAGAATTTGGTATAGAAAGAAAAGTATGGACGATGGTCATAACAAAATATCATGTGATTTTTTTAATAAAATAATAAAATTTATTATTATTAAATATGTTATATTCCTTCATTTTAATATTATTCATGAAATTCGTATGGAAATTACAAAAGAATCTACATTTTTAAATTGTTAAAAATACTTTGTGAATTTGTGGTTATTATTCGTAAAATAAGACAAATTTACTTGCGTAAAGATATTACTTGTGAAAAAAGACATTTACATTTGTGGAAAATTACGATGTTCATCACTGATGAAGATATGTGTATTTCACTTGCAAAAACATTACTAGCGAAAAATGTATTTGACTTGTGTGAAATAATGCATTGTTCATAAGTTGAGAAATTATGTATGTTTCAATTACTAATAACATTACTTGTGAAAAAAAAAAGTAGTTCATTATTTGTGAATATATGTGTATTTGGCTTACAGAATAAAAACTATTTGTGAAAAAAATGCATTTTCACTTGTGAAATAAATGCATTTTCACTTGTGAAAAAACATGTTGTCATCCACTTGTAAAAATATGTATATTTCACTCGTAATAAATGAACAACGTCAACAAAAAAACTATAACTTACTAAAGTTAGGCTAAGTAAATTGTGAAAAAATAGTAGTTAAGAAAAGAAAATAATACTTTACATAAAATGACTAAAGTTTGCAAACATACAAGTTTCGTTCAAAAACTATAGTTGTTGACTTAACATAAAGACAAGTATGTACCAATATATGTTAGTGTTTTCATGGTTTTGAAATAAACGAAACATTTCAATTCTTTTGGTAGACCGAACATGATCGTCAAATGTTTCTAAAATTTTACCATTCGTAAAGAAGTACTTTGCATACTCACATATTAGTATATAAAGACCGAGCAATCGGCATATGAAAACTATAATGTGGAATTTTGTTAGGCTTAGAAACTTCATTGATGGTGGTCTTTTTACCATTAAATTTTGTCTGACAAAGTATGCATACTATAAATTCAAGTTGCCAAAATTATTGTTTCTTGCATTGTTCGAAAAAATATGAATGAAAAGTAATAATTCTATATCATAATTTTTTACCAATTTTCTTATCGTCTTCTTTGTCGAGTAAGTTTCAGATGTCGTTAGAGGGTTGCATGATATAAATAATTCTATTGTCTAAATCGATTGTAACCAAAATCTAGTGACTCATTCCATCTTTGGCTTTAAATTCAATATTAATTGGAACTATGATATATTTTATTTCATAATGACTCTTCTTGTAGATGTTATCCATTAATAGTTCAACATTATCCTTTTTATTTATTCATATGTGTAATATGATATATATATATAAGTAATCTAGTTTTAAGAAAAATTTAAAGTATTTATTTCAATATAATAATTTAACTTTAAAATGCATTGGTTTGATATATAAATTGTTTTTGTAGTATGTGTTTAATATTTTTTCACCTTCTTATAAAATATGGACTTCATAATTACTGTTTTCCAGAAGCATGTTGATGTATCTATCAATTACCTACATATTTAAAGGACTTGCATAAATAATGTCAATTTACTTGTGAAAATAGGAAATAGGTTTTAATGTTGAGAACTTACGAAAATAAAACCAAATCACTTGTGAAAATAGAAAAGAAGTTTAATATCAATGACTTCAAAAAATAAAGCAAAATTACTTGCAGAAATCGGGAAACAAAGTTTTGTTGTGAAAGGGTTGCAAAAATAAAGCCAAATCACTTGCAAAAATACCAAAAAACTGATCAAAAATCAACAATAGACGCACTGAACATAATGACCAACTATTTCTAAAAACTAATATATAATACCTTGTAGTCCAAATGTTTATCATTAATTATCTCCATTATATTTGAGAAGTACATAAACAACTTCATTTTAGATAAGACCATATGACAAAAATTCTCAATTTAGTCACATTCTTCAACTTAAATGAGCTTTTGACATCTTCCTCAATTAATAGTTTTTTTGTTTCATTATTTGTTTTCAATTAGATTCCACATTTTCCATCACCTTGTCAAATATTACTTTGTTATATGATTCCCAATCTTCTTATAATTGTGCTTGTTGAATTGGTAGATGTTGTTCTTGTTGTACTATCATTTACATATATATTATTTTTGTTGTTGTGGAGTTGGTATAACTTCTTGGCCCTCTTGTTGTTGTGGAGCTAGTAGAAATGCTTAATCTTTTTCTTGTTGAGAAGCTTCTTGTTGCAACTATTGGAGATTTTCGTATTGTTGGGGAGCATATTGTTGTTATGGTAGTTTTTTTGTCATCTTTTTGTTTTAGAGGTTTTAATGCTTTAGTTTCTTGTTGTTGTGAAAGTGAAGTAATTACGTCTTCCATATTATGCACATGTTCCATTTTGATTCTTTTGTTTAACATCACTTTCAATATGTCATCGTTTTATTATTTTCGTATCATTAGTGTTATCAACCGATTTTTATATTTCTTCTACTATCGAATTGGTTGTAACATATGGAGTGTGAAATATCTACTCATATTGTAGCTAGCATGTTCAGTTTCCATTGCTTTGCTGATACATTCTGCACCAATTAATTTTTTTGTCAGGACCAAATTGGTAGTTGTAAGCAATTTGATTTCATCATATAAGCAAGCTATATTCTCGTTCACACATTTATTTTCCTTATTTAACTTCCTAATTTTTAATTCAAGATTAATATTTTCTCTTTTTAGCTCCTCAATCCGTAAAAAAAACAATTAAGTAACAATGCGCGAAAATAAGAGTAAATTAGTTATGAAAAAACATTTGAGTAACATTTGTAAACATGAGAGTAAATTAGTTATAAAAAAATGTTTGAAGTTACATTTTGTTGCTCCTCTATCATTTTTTAGATTGTTGACTTCTTCTTTCACTAAGATTTGAGCTCTCTTATATTTCCTTCAAGTCTTCTTAAAGACGTGGGAATCTAAGAGTTGGTGTTTCTTCGTGCACGTAGTTCAAACTCCTTATTATTTCTCCCTTCTTCCACCATTGCTACGTTAAAATATTTATTCTCATCACCACCTTCCTTCATTTTATACTCCACCATTTTGTATCTCGATTATTGATTTTCTATATCACTCACATTCATTTGAACTCTCATTGTCATTTTTTTCATCATCGTATTTTTCATCTGATTAATAAACTATAATTATGTATACAAAAAAAAAATTCTTTTAGCATGGGTAAGTTGAACTTTATCCAATAAAAACCTACAACAATAATATAACAATTTTTTAGAACTGATGAATGTAGTTGTTTCAAAGCAAAAACGATAGTTCAAAATTATTTTTTCTATGTAAAAATCATTTTTATACGTAACTTATCTCCGGTGAGTCCTTGTAATACTTCAAATATGTTGAATTTATGTTTACTTTCAACTACCAACCACTTGAAGCTCGTGATATTATTTGTAAATTATGAAATTTGTGTGTGTGTGTGTGTTCCAATGTTTGTGTATTCAATAATAAATGACTCCACAATAATAAACAATTGGTAAATTAATATCTTATTTTAAAATTCATTATAGTCTTTAAAAGCATTGGGTCAGGATGAGACATAAATAGTTCAAATGTCATTTTTTACTTCAGCCTCTTCATCTGATATCCTTTCTCCACTTTTATAATCTTGCTTCCATATTGGTGCTCTATGACTTCTTTTCAGATGTTTTTCAGGTTGAAGTGACATGCCATTATTTTTACCAATGACATACTCCTCAACAATTTTGATCTAAGAGTATCATCAAAATCTTTAACATCAACCTTCATATCCCACTTCTCTTCCTCTTCGAATATTATATCTCAACTAATGAAATTTTTCTTTAAATTTGGATCATAAAGTGGGTGCCTTTGAATCCTCACTTACTCAAAGTAAAACACGATTATAGCTCATGTTATCTAGCTTTATTCTACGTTGTTGAGGAATGTGCACATAACCTATGCAACCAAAAATTATAAAATAGCCCACACTTGGTTTAATTCCACTCCAACACTCTTCTGTAACCATATCACTTAAAACACTTGTCACACTTCCATTCAACACATGACACGTCCATTTTACCACCTCAGCCTAAAAATTCTTTGACATGTTTTTTTGCGAGTAGACATCTGACCATGTTCATGATTATGTGATTTTTTCTCCCGGCTACTCTATTTTGCTAATGAGTGTAGGCAGCAGTTAGTTGTATTCTGATTCCATTTTCTTCGCAGAATTAGTTGAATCTAGTTGAAATGAATTATCCTCCTATATCCGTCCTAAGACAACATATAATTTTTCCAACTTCATTTTCAACAAATCTTTTGAAGTTTTTAAAAACAACAAAAGCTTCATTCATTTTTTAATAAAAAATATATACAGCTTTTGTGACTATAATCTTCTACCAACAATAATATGTACCTTTTTTCACTCTGAAAAGAAAGAGATATCGGCCCACATAAGTCTGCACGAACAAGCTTCAATTTCTCTGTTGCTCATCACTGACTTGTCTTTAATATAATTTCCCAATGTTGCTTTCCAATATTATATACTCCACACACTTTTGTTACATATTACATTTGACGTAATCTATTTACTTATTTTCTTGGCTTGCTTAACCTTAATGTACGTGTGGGTCAAATGCCCATAGAGCTTGTGCCATAAACCGATGACTCATCTTCTTCTACTTTCATACATTTATTCAGACCAGATTTTCTAATTGCATATATAGTGAACATGCGGTTTATTTTTATTGTACAGTTCATAATCAAACCTATATGAGGATGGTAGATTTTGCATGCTCCTTGGTTGATCAAAATAGTTAAACCTATTTCTTAAAGTTGCCCAACACTCAGTTGATTATTAGTCAATTTTGGAATAAAAAACACATATGTTAATATTTGGGTCAGCCTTTCGACTTTAAACTTCACATTTTACTTTCCTGTTATCTCTATTTGTGAGCTATTTCTTAGTTTTAATCAATGTCTAAAGTTTTTATTGAGCTCACACAAACCAATATTTGTTATGTGTCATGTGTCATGTGATTTGAGCAACCAGAATCAATGAACCAAAAAGCCCCTTATTTTCAACTCTTTTATATTCATATGAACCATTAAAGTAATTCATCTCCTTTATCGAACTTGACATAGTTTGCTTATTTTTCACCATTTGGGCATTCGTATTGATAATATCCTAGCTTGTGACACATGAAGCACTTAATTTGACCTCTATTGATAGTTCATCCTCTTCCACCTCTTCTCCTGTCTCTCAAAAAATTATTTCACCATTTGCCAAAATTACTTCTTCCACTGCATTGTTCATAGTTGCGACCACCCTCGACTTTCAGTACTTGTTCTCCAGATACCTTGCATCGTAGATTGTGTTCATGAACAAGTAATAAGCTTTGAATTTGATCAATATTTTTTGACTTCTCAAGTGAACATACAATATAATTAAAATTGTTCGTCATCGTGCGTAGCATTTTCTCAACAATCTTTACATATTCCAGGCATTTTCCATAATTTCTCATATTATTTTCTATGACCATGACTCTTCCAAAATAATCTGTCACTGTCTCATCCTTCTTTATCTCCTTTATTTTAAATAATCTTTGAAGCCTCTAGAGTTGAGCACGCTTCACTTTTCCATTGATATGATACTTGGTCTTCATTGCTTCTCAAAGTTGTTTGGATATTTGCTTTTCAGTGATAGGTCTCTAAAATAGTCTTGTCGATGGACTGAAACAGATAATTCCTTGCTTTCAAATCTTTAAACCTAGATTAATCCAACATCTTTTGGTGCACTACAGTCAACACTTCACATTCTCCAGGTTTCTTGTGACCTAGTTGAATCACACACCAGTACTCTTTTGACCATAAGAGATTCTCCATGAGTAAACTCCAGTGATTGTAATCCCTATCAAATTTGGGCGCACATGGGGCACTGGAATTGTTCGAATCATACACTTTCCTCACTTTTGTTTCACACTTTTCTCACTATTGTTTCACATTTTCCTCACTCTTGTTTCACACTTTCCTTACTCTTTCTTCACTAAAACATTATTTTACTCGAACATATTTTTTTTGATAGGGCTCTCATACCAAATTGAAAGAGTAATATGGATAGAGAATAAAACTCAATGTATTAAAATGCAGCACAAAATGACTTTAAATAGCTTACAGAAAACAATAGAGTGTTTCGTATTCCAACTAATAAATGATATTTTTTATTGACCAAAATAATAACAGCTAAAATACTAATTCATATAACGTCTAATTACTTTAAATTAAAACAATTAACAATTAAATCAATTTCAATAATCCGAAAGAAAAAAAAATTGCGATACAAGATTAATAACCCAAAAACAAAAATATCACATGCGAAAGAATCGATAAAAAAACAAAAAAACAAAAATACAAAATCAAAATCAAAATATTATCGTATCCGACCGCCAAGCACTCAAACTTGTCCAAATAGTCATCAAATTTTAAAAATAATTATAGTCATTACCTAAAACTAAAATTAGATCACTTTAGAAAAGTTATTATATTTTTTAAAAATAACTATTATAATATCTTCCGCTACTAGCCTTGGATGTTTATTTTGTACCAACTTAGAGTGAGACCGGTAGTTGGACTAGTTCAGTCTTAATTCCAAAGACAATGTGGTCACACAAGTAAAATAATTCGGTGAAAGCAATAATAGTTTACAAACGACCAAAATAAAATTACTAGTTTACAATTGGCTGGAAGTTACTAAAGGCTTCTCTATATAATGAGTTTAAAATTCACTCAAACAATCGTTCATATACGTTGTATACCTTATCGATAAAATTAAAATATATGATTCTAAAATTTAAGTTACCTCATTGATATAATATAAGAATATAAGAACATTATTAATCATCCGAGTTGGTCGAGTAAAACATGTTTGTGACCAAATATTATGAGTTTGAATCATTTTAGATACATTTTCTCGGCGGTCGAGCCTTCATTTTATGTGATTTACTTTCTGACGTTGGTTTGCAGGTTATTGCGTCAGACTGAGGGTTTACCCTGTACGCACTCTGAGTATCGGCTGCGGGTTTCTTCCAAAAAAAAAATTCGCTGATTTTTTTTAATCAAAACTGTTATTTTTGTTGGTTTTATTTTGCATCCGTAATTACTCACGGACGACCACGTATGTAAATCGAAACAAACAAAAATAATCAAATATGTAGGACGAGATCAACAAAAATAGTTGTTTCGTTAAAGAATAATTTATAAAAAATTTAATACATATTACCAATACCGACAACTAACTAGGATTTATAGCCGTAAAAGTTATAAATTGGAATTTTTTTTCGGAGATTTTTGTAACCGCTATTCAACGAATGCATACAGAATAACATTCTGTATGATACAATACCCTGTAAATTAACGCAAAAAAATAAACCACACAAGAGGACTAACCCAACAAAACGCGTTTATAAATTCGATTTGCTTTATATACCCGTTTATTTACGAGCTAATGCGTTTCCAGCAATAATCTTCCCGGTATCCCTCCTTGATTAGGACGGGATTTCCTTTAAATACAAAATATATAAAAATAATACTTTTGTATTGCACCCGAAAAACATGTGCTTAGGGTAGTCGGTAGGAAAGAGACATATATAGTAATATTTGTAGTTGAAGCTAATTAATGTAGAAATGAAGACGTGTGCTTGAGGGTAAACCAGGAGTCAAGTTAGGGTAAGCACTAACCATAGCTTAGACGAGCCTAGCTTTGTTACGAAGAGCACAGGCAACACAAGTATTAGCCGATCAATCAAATATTATCGATATGGTCTCTAAAAATAGATATAAGTATTGTTTTGTTTTTATTTGGTAGGAGTCGAGAAAATTAGGGATGACGTTCCTGGGCTCGTTTTTTATATGGTTCTTGTTAAATTAGGACCACGATGAATAATCACGTTTCAAAATTTTGATCAATTTTAGAATTTATCGAAAATATTTTTTAATTTCCGCCGGTTGAACAAACAGGGAAACTCCTTGTCGGGTGAATATAGGTGGCTCGGCGTATTAGAGGGTCTCATCTGTCGGGGAGATCCTCGTTGAGAAAGTCTCAACCGACGAATGAACAAACGGGTTCAAAGATAACAAACGGGTTCAAAGATAAAATGGTAAAAGTTTAAAAAGGTTCAAATTTTGGGTCCATTTTAGCCAAAACTTTTTTATATTTAATCTGAATCCAGTTCGATCCGCGTTTTTGTTTATATTTTTAAATCCAAACCCGTTCGTTTATGTTTTTCGGTCAATCTGATCCGATCCGTAAAAATTAATTGGAATCTTTTTAAAAAATATATTAATTTATTTTAAATATATATTATTTTTATTATATATAAAAATATTATATTATATACATATTTTATATTTTATATTTTCGGACCGAAACAGATCAAACAAATTAAAAATCTGAATTCAATCCAGTCCAGATGTAGGTTACAATTATTTTAACCGGAATCCGACCAATTTATATTCGGATCAGACAACCCCCAATAGAATCAAACCATATCGCACCGAATTATCATCCCTAACAAAAATTAATCAACCCCTAAATCTATAAATAATCTAAACTGTGTTTTTCTGTACATTGTATTTAGTGTAGCAGTTTAGGCTTTGAACAGTACATCGTCCTTCGACTATCACGTTTGGTGGCAAATAATCCCTTGACTTTCAAATGTCCGTTGACAGTCCCTGAACTATCGCGTTTGGATAAAGTTAGTCCACCAGATCCTCTGATCCATGAGAGGCTGCCACGTGTCACCATAGTCCCCAGATTTTTGTATCACCACTAGTCCCTTGAGTTTAGTTTTCTGTAATTTTCTACATTTTGGGTTTGACCTAAACTCAAAGGACTAGTGCTGATACAAAAATCTGGGGACTATGGTGACAGGTGGCAGCCTCTCATGGATTAGATGATCTGGTGGACTAACTTTATCCAAACGCGATAGTCCAGGAACTGTCAACGGACATTTGAAAGTCAAGGGATTATTTGCCACCAAACGTGATAGTCGAGGGATGATTTACTGTTCAATGCCTAGCAGTTTATCTTTGTACCAAGTATGTAGTGTTGCCACGTGTATAATTTTATATCTTTCTCGTTTTTTTAAAATAAAAAATTCTTGTATGCATTTTATTTCATTTTATGATTTTAGTTTTAATTAGAAATAGAGCGTATTATCCCTTCTTTTCTAAATCCGCTCACTTTCTTTTTTTAAAAATGTTTTTTTAGTTTAGATCTTATAAATTTTTAAAAAAAACTTTATGTTTTCCGTATGTGCAAAGTATTTTTATAAGTAATTTCATTTTTATTCTATTTTTTTTTATGTTCATGCAAGGAAAAATAATAATAATAAAATTATGTTTAGATTTGAAATTGTTATATATTCCTAAAACAATTCAAAATTTTCAAAACTAACTAAAACTATAAGAAAGATAACATCTATAAATTAGATAAAAAATGTAGAAATTTTGAAAAATAATTTATTAGATGTTTCTTTAAGTGATGATAACTATTAATTGTGGGTTTAATTTTCTTCGTATCCCTTGTATTTCATTTATGGGGTTTTGAATGAGTTTTATTTTGTGGTTTATTTTTTAGTGATTGAATATCTGAGAGAATGAAAATTAGCCACAGTGAAAATTTGATAGGGATGAAGGGATAGATATGAACATTTATTTTCGTTGCTAATAAACAAAATTGGACCATGATTTGTTTTTAAAATATGCTTTTATATTTATGATTTTTTTTTTTAATTTAAAAACACTGATTTGGAGAAATTAATTTTGGATACTAATATTTATTTATTTTATGAGATATGATTGTTTGTTTGTATTAGCAGGTAATTATACTTTCTATATTTTATAAGATCTTATTACATATGAATACTGGAACCAAGCCACCATTTCTAAGATAAATTTTAAATATTTATATCGAATGTATATTTTTATTTTAATATGATTTGGTTTTAATTGTTATAATTTTTTATTTTAATATGAATTGATTTTTAGTGTTTATATTGACCAATTTTTAAAATTGACAAATTTTCGGGATGATTCAAAATTATTCTTACAACCAAATGAGATATTTCAAAATAAAATCATCTACTTTATCTTTTTGTTAAAATAATTTAGTTCGTGTAAAAATAATTAGGAAAAATTTATTATTACTTATTTTCTGTTTTTTGAAAACTTTAAAAAACATATTTAAACATTAATTCAACTCCGAAGAGAAAATCAATATTTTATTAATATTTATAATATTTTATATGAGAAAAGTACAAGTAAATACTCTAGACTATATATACCCGATAGTACCTTCACTAGTATTAACCTGAGAGTTGTTTTAAAAACTAACCTGAGAGTTGTTTGAAAAACATAAGTGACAGTTGTTTGAAAAACATACCTAAGAGTTGATTGAAAAACATACCGGAGAGTTGTTTGCAACTCTCTCGATTTCCTGAGAGTTGTTACTAGTGAAATTTTATTTTAAAAAAAAATTAAAGAAATATCATAAATGGATCTAGTTTTGTTCATTTAAAAAAAACAAAAGCGATACAAGTTTCATTCATTTTTTCCAAGCTCCGATTTGAAAGACATGGATCTTTTAAAAATAAAATAAAAATAAAAAGTAAGAAAGAAATTTTGGTTACATGAGTGTTCATGAACGTGGATAGTTAGGGTATTAAAATAATGTTAGGTATTAAGTGGTAATTAAGTAGTTGAGATGAGTATTAAAAGGTAATAGAATAAAACTTCGGTACCACATGCCAATATAATAGTAGAGTGGGTACCTTAGATGCAATTTCTGATTTTATTTATATACAAATAAATATGAAAATTAATTTTATAATATAAAAAATAAATTCGTTAAATATGATATTAAAAAATTTAAATCATACATGTGGTATAATTTTTTTTTAAAAATTATTTTCTCGGAAAATCTTACAATTAATTATTTTTTTATTTTTGGAAACTTAATTTACAATTAACATATTTTTATTATTTGATAATATATATTTAAAATTTTAGTTTAAGTTCAATTTTTTATTTTTATGTTATAATAAAATAAATATAGATTTACCGTAAAGTGTAATTTTATTTATCACTAATTAAATTGTCCTTAAGTAGGTCGGTGGTATCTATATTGGGATCTTTTACTATTATCAAACGAAAACTAAGATAATAAAATATTCGTGAAGTATTAATTTTTAATATTTTACGATGATAGTTATAAAAAAAATTGAGCACACAAAAGAAAATTAATATGTATTAATTCTTATAACATTTTATATACGGATAAAAATAAAAAATTATTTTATAATATAAAAAATAAATTCATGGTTAAATGGTATTTATTTTTTTTTTTAAATCATATACTAAATACTAATCAATCATTATTAATAATGTTACATGTAATTTTATAATATAATTTCAATTTAAACTCTTATTAATGAAGTAAATATTTCAACAATAGTTTTTGTCTCATAAAATCTATATTTCGATGACTCATGTTTTACATGTATATGTGTTTTGTTTAGCTAAATTTTATATTTATTTTTTATGTTTAAAATTTTAAGATAATAATAATTTAAATATCTGAAATTTTATGTTTCTTTAATGTTTATGTTTTCGATGGAGCAACGAATTCGCTACTTGAGAACAAAGATAGATCTGTCTTTTACAAGTGAAGACTTCCGTGTATTATCTATATGAAGCCAAAAAATTATTATAAATATTGTGTATTTTTTTATACCGTATTCGCTATTTAACTTTTATTTTTATTTTTTAGTATTATTAAATTTTACATTTCCACAACAACGTTGCGAGGTTTCATCTAGTATATAGTAAAGTAAAATAGGGGTTTACTATGTTTATGAACAGTAAATCCTATTTTACAATATTATCCTTACAAATGTTGTAGAATTTTATATAACCCAAAATATTTAGTCAATCTTAAGCTCATAACATATGGATAGCCAAGAACATTAACTAGTTTTAAATTAATCAATGAAAATGACGTCTTTCTATGTATTTAGCGTGGCAATTTATCTTCTTGCCACGTGTGTATAATGTTTCCACGTGTATAATTTGCATGTCTAATTTATATGCATGTGTATAATGCAGTTGTCGATGTATTAGATGGTCACACTGTTGGGCCAAATAAGTGATTATTGTTGACTGAGTTTTGTCCTTCTTTAAAACTATTTTGCTTAGTTATAATGGTGGTCATGATTCATAATAGGTGAAGAACATAATCATGATCACATGGTTCTCAGAATTCATTGTGCTTCATCTAATTATCACATAATGGTCATCATATAAATATGTTCCAATAAATATTTGCACACAATAAATAGGTGTGATTGCTATAAGTTATAAATTTATGTTATTTCAGATTTTGTAGATGCTACGTATCTCTTAAAAGAAAAATGCCTTAATATATGCCGTCACTTTGTTTGCTAACATTTAGTCTCATACTTTTAGGTATTTTACATATCTTCCATAGACATGAAAGAGGACAGTTTTATCCCGGTACTAGAGTTGCAGATGAGGTATTCATTATATCATTTTGTTTTATGTCTAACGTAATGTAACTGCCATAGAAACTTAGTGAGGTGATCTTTGGATCAAGTATATTTGAGAATTCCAAAATGTGTGCTTTCGTCTTGTTAGGATTGTGTAATTTATTGATCGAAGTGACTGATTAATAACGATGTTTTGTTTTTAAATACAACATATTAAAATTCTTAAATAAATCATACTTATAGAAGTTAAAATTACAACTAACTATCCAGAACAAAATTATGATTTGTGTTACAAGAAGAGTTAATCGTAACCTACTTGGTGGAGCTAGTCGAGGTGAATGGAAATTATATATGTAAAGTTTGACTTGAATCATTTTTAACTATAATTTTTAAACTTATAAAAATGACCAAATTTATGAAAAATATGATGAATATGTAGTATATCTCTATATGGTACAAAAGTAACAAACTATTTTGTAATAACAAAAATTTAGAGTACAACTATGCACATAAACTTAGCTTAAGGTTCATATTTCGATTATTGTTAATTGTCTCTTTTTATATTCTATTTAATGCATATATATTGTGTATAGTTGTGATGCAGTAGAAGTGTTATTCAAATCATCACAATAACAGGACAGCAAAACACTATTTAGGTTTTGGCAGACGTCGTCTTATATTTTTTTATATGTTGTATGTTTGTAGATTTATAGATTTTTTTGTGTATTTATGTTTTATATTTTGTAAAATAAATCTAAGTAATTTTTTTAGATTTATATAAGTAGCATGCATGTTTGTATATATATATTTTTGCTTATTTATGTTCAATATTTTGTAAAACACATGTTTGTAAAAAAAATAATTTGTATAACTATCATCATGTTATTTTTCCAATTATTTTTTTACAATTTTAAATACAACTCGTGGCAACACACAAGATATCTTTCTAATATTAAACTAAAAAATAATAATATTCAAACATATTCTTGTGAATTGACTAAAAATCAGTTTGTGTCTCAGCCATTCTCATATTTGTAAACTTAAGTTATGTATGAATATGAATTTTATATTAAAAATAAAAATTTAATAATATGTTTTAAAAATGGTCAATCTAGTCAAACTGCTACGGTTCAATTGTTATAATTTTTTTTATAGTTTCTAATAATAATAAAAATTGACGACGGAATATAGTCAATTATTTTTGTTCTTTTATTTTTTATTAATTTTTAAAGAGCTCAAATTTGCATATATTTTTAGGATGAAGGAATAAAATTTGCACATTTCAAGAGCTCAAATGACTCTTCTAGTCATTTCCCTTGCTATCTAGTAGCCATATTGAGATCGGTTACCTTCCAAAATCATACACTCTTCTTGTCCATGTATATTTGATGGTTTAGATCCCTTCAAGCCATTAGGTTCGGATTAATGTGACTTTACCTCAATCTCAAGTGTGTCACTTCCGTCAGGTTGGGCTTCAGGTATTTCACCATCCAAACTAGGACAATTATTCTTATTGAATGTCACATCATTCAGATTAGACACTTCTTAACATGCTTCGAGGCACCGTGACTTGTAACCTTTGACGTCCTCCGGATACCCAATAAATAAGCACCTTAGGTATTTTGGTTGTATCTTGTCTTGTTTAATATATGCATAAGCAACACAATCAAATACTCTCAAATTTGAATAATTAAAAGGCTTCTCGTACCATATTTCTTGTGGAGTCTTCAAGCCCACCGTAGTAGATGAACATCTGTTTATGAGGTAACAAACGGTCATTACTGATTCAACCCAAACTGCTTTGGGAGCTTAGCAATTACCAACATGCACCTCCCCCTCTCGAGAATGATAAATTTCATTCTTTAGGCAAGAATATTTTGTTATGGAGTGTCCCGTATAGTTCTATGCCGAGTTATCCCTGCTGTTTTGCAATAATCAGTAAATTCATTTGCACAGAATTAAAGACCATTGTCCGTCATGAACTTTTTTACTTCTATGTAAACCTATTTTCAACCACGATCCTATATTGCTTGAACCTATGAAAAACCTCTCCATCTGAATTCAACATATAAATCCACAACTTCACTGAGTAATCATCAATGATTGACATAAAATTATTTATTACTTATATGAGACTAAACCCTTATATGCCCTTGAAGATCAACATGTATGTAGTAAAGGGTTACAATTATTGTTTGTTCGGGTCTCATAAATTTAACTCTGCTACTTTTTCCATACACAAAGGATTGACAAATTCAAGCCAATCAATTTTTCATTTTTAAATAGAAATGCTTCCGTAACTCCAACAATCCCTTCGCACTTACATGCCCCAACCTCTTATGTCATAAGGTTGTACCATTTATCGTTTCTTTGAACAAGCTAGCCACTATACTTAAATGCCATTGGACAGTTTTCCCTTCATTGAAATTATGACACCTTTAACAATTTTCATGTACCAATTTTTAATTTTGATAACACAACTTATGTTGGCCAAAATTTTAAAGGAAATTAAATTTATTCTCATATCAGCCACAATCGTCAGAATTCGATCACAACCATCAAACATTTGAATTTTCACATATCCAATTCCAGCTATATTGCAAGCTTTGTTATTTCCAAATAATGTAATTCTTCCATTATTCTCTTCAAATTAGTAGAATTAGTCCATATGTGGACTCATATGGAATGAGCATCGAGAATACAAAATCCACTCCTTTTTGCATTCATATGTAGAGTACACCAAAACCTATGCAGAGTTATATCCTTCAAAAGCAACATAAACATCAACATGATCCAATTTGCAACCACATTTCCCTCTCAGCCATCCACGACATTCTTTCATGAAATGGACCAAGTTCTTGCAATAATAGCATATAATATTAGACTTATCAAACTTCTTTGTTGACTTCGATCTAGATTTTTATCTCGCCTTACGGTTATCCTTTCTTTATGGTCTCATTTTAATTCTTAAAGTTTCACGGTTTCTTCTAAAAATCTCAGCCCTTCGATACTACATGAGTTCCAACTCATTGGATCTGATTGCATGTTTCAACTTTTCTATCGACATCGTTTGTTTGTTGTATTGGTAATATCCTTCGATTATACGTATCTAGAAGACAACGCGCTCAAGAAGATCATTCTCTGATCTTCATCAATGATATTCTCACTAATATTATCCAAATTAATCATCATTTTGGAAAAGTAATCATGGTTCTCATCAAGATTATTATGCTCTTGCATCTTGAAACCAAAGAACTTTATCTTCAAATAGATTAAATTTCTTATGGAATTTGTCATGTACATGATATCTATTTTGTTCCAAACTAAAACTACTAAATTTTATTTTTGGACTTGCCTCAACACATTATCAGTCATATAAGAAATGATCGTATTATATGCAGTTTCGATCATTTCTTACTTATTAGCCATACCAATTATTTCAGGCAGCTTAGTTTCCCCTACAAGGGTTGGAGCAACCTTCTATCGAACTAGGTCTGCTCGTATTTGTTGTCACCAAATTCCAAAATCTATTTTCCTTGTTAGACCTCTCCATCTCTAACTTCGTCACTATCATTTCAACTTCAAGAATCACTTTGTAACCAGGCTCCGATACTAATTGTGACGCTATGAACAAGCTCTATTCATCCAATTCATGTATCAAACTAATCGTTCGAAGAACTACATCACTAAACACATAGTAATTAAACTGAAAAATAAAATGAAGCAATAACAAAGTAAGTTAAAGTAGAACACAAAAATATATAGTGGTTCGACAAATTGTATACGTCCACTTTGAGCCACAACAAACTATTTGCATGGTTGTTCAACATTAAGAGTAGTATGGAAGATTAAAATAATGGAGAAAAATTTATTTACATAAACTTTAAATTCCAGAGCTCACACTTGATACTCTTTCAAGATCGCTCTATGATCTACTAAGTATTTTCTCTCTTAATCTATGTTGCATACTCCATAAAAATCTCGTTTTATTTTTCAAAGTCCAAGAGAATTTATTAATAATGCTTGGTCTGATCTCTATCCAAAATAGAATATAACAAACTTCTTAACATAAATAAAAATTTATGATGTAACAAAGAGTAAGTGATTTTGATGTAACAAAAAATCAACCTAACCACTGTAACTGACACCTTATACCAACATTTTTCACATAACAGCTCAAGTCCATACTGTAAACCTCTTGGATAGTGCAGGCTTTACCTCAATCATAGTATTTCAGTCTGAAGTAACCTTCACCTCCTCTAAAGTTCTCTAAGCGTATGAACTCGTTTGGCTTTACAAAACTCTTCCCACTCGTAGCAACCAATGTTTTTGTCAAAGGTTTATTGGCATATAGACCTGCTCAGTTTGACTAGTGGCTTCCTATCGGAAGCAGTCAATGCCTCAGATGATAACATTGTGGTATAAACAATTATTTAACTTTAACAAATCCTTCAAAGCTAAAACAACCAATACCTTAATTGAAGCAACTGATGCATCAACAATACCTAGGCTTATATAGTCGAATCTTCGATGATTCATCCCATCAGTTATGATTTACTCACCAAGTCATACCAATACTTTCACAACTCCAAGTAAAAACATTCATATTCTGCTTTAAACAAGCCATCAGTTCTCTTTTAAAATTTTCATCTAATTGTCCCATAATATTAAATATATTTTTCATCGTCCAAAATCTAATCATCTATTTACTCTACATATCATGTTTCATTCAAATCCTTTCATGGATCATTTATCTCTTATTCTTTCAAAATTTCAAGGGTTCGTTATTTTCCACTGTCGACACATCCCTTGATGAATTATATGGTTGTATATGATAATGTTCTCAAGATATAATGACAAAAAATAAAAATATTAGTTATATTTTGAATTCTCCTAATAACCCCAATTCTCTCTCTCATGTAGTACTTGACACAATGGTGGTAAGACGACATTACTGCCTCCATCATATGCAACCAGGGTTGCCCCATAATTGTATTATAGGAACTTGAAGCATCAATAATCATAAATAATATTGTAACCATCTTTTATACTCCTCTTGTTCCAGTAGACACCATTAAATCAACCTGCTCGATGCAATTGGTAGATCACTTAGTAAAGCTTACCAAATTTATGTTAGTCTTCTTAAATAGTGCAATACCAATCATTTAATCATAATCTTTCTTGTATAAGACATTAGTTGAACTATCAGTATCAATCATTACATTTCTTACTATTACTCCAATAAGTTTAAAAGTCAACAAAAAAGCATCTTCACGGGCCGTTACTAACCCTCTTAAAGCGCCATTAATGAAAGTAAATATCAAATGAGGGACCCTGTTTATATGCATAAATCAATCATAGATTAGGTGAATTTCCAAATATTTTATGTATATTTTTGTTGATGAATTTGTCATCTTATATATATTATTTCATACATAAATTATTAAAATTTCATACTTATCATTCTTTTGTTATTTTGGACTATATTCTCTAGTTTTTGCATTTTTTTTAAATTTCCCTCCCTCTCAAAAATTGCACCAACTTACCATTATTTATCAACATATGAATCTTATTTTTAAATGGAAAAAAATAATCACATGTCGAGTGCCAATGGACATTATGGTATGCACAATAATACATATTGAACCTTTCATTAACTAACGCAAACATCGTTGTTGAAGCCTAATAGTTGAACCAATCTCTCATCGTATTGTAAACTACATCACTTGGTGCATTCAACGGGTGAACACTCTGTTTGATTTTTCATACTAAGAAAAGGGAAATCAATTGATTGGATCTCTGAAAACTTCAAAGATATGTTTAACTTAATTCGTTTTCTTTTAAAAAGTATCCAACATTAGAGAAGCTCAGGTAACACTTGTTTGTATTACCAGTTACATTTAAATTTATGTGGTTATACCGAACTGACTATTGTGTCTTTTTGCGGTACTTTCAAAGATGTTTCCTGAGCACTTGGAGGTAGGAAAAGCTACTTTTTCCAAATTAAATCAATGGCATCAGAGAATTGGGGGGGCTTGAATTTCATAATTGTTTCACTTTGGGAAACATGTTGAAAGCTCACTCGTGGAACACAATCGGAAGCAGAGACTTCACCTGGGAACAATTGACCACCTTCCTCCATCAGACGTCATCCTTAGAAGGACAGAAGCGAAGGATGAAAAGCTTTACTTACCAGCTCTAAGTAAAGCTCTTAGCCATATTGACAAGATGAAGAAAAAACAAGGTGAAGTTGACCTATCTCACCAGATTCCCGAAGCATCTAGTTCGGAGAATCCTGAAGGGATAAATGTCGTTTTGTTAGAGGTAGTTGTTGCAATAGTTGGGAATCCGGGGGATCATATCAACTCTCTCAAGTTAAGAAGAAATGTCACAAGAGGCCCATGGAAGGTGATGACCAAAAAGAAAAAAAAGTAACCTTGGTTCAGAGGTAATTCTCTGCCCTCCGGTTGTCAATCCTACTCTTCTACCTGATGACCCTTCACAGGTTGAGGCACCAGCCGACCTTTTTTCTCTTTTGTTTCCCACAACCAATCAGCCATATATTGAAGGAGAGGTTAACCTGGAGGACCTTCGCAACATTTACTTCAGTGATTTTGATAAGGATGACTTTTTGGGTCATTTGCTTAGACCAAAATTGTCAATGTTGTCACTTACAATGGTGAATATTCTGAGTTATCAAGTGAACATAATACCCTGGGCCATGCAGTTATGGGCTTCATTAGGCCAATAGTGGATCTGAAAAGGTAGATGAGGGAACCGGCTGGGAACATTGGTTCCATCTCTATAGAAAATCAAAATTTGAAAAAAATTTATCTTTCTATTGCACCATAAAAGATAGAATCCTTAAGCAAAAATAAAGAGGAATTGGGCACCGAACTACGCCAGTCCAAGACCACTCAAGGGGACCTCCAAACTAGATATTCTGAACTGGAAACTACCTCCTCTAAAGAGATCAAAGCTTTGAATGAACAACAAAACAACAACACAAACATCATCACCTCTAAACAGAGAGAAAGAGAAGTTATAAAAACTTCTTATAGAGAAAGAAGACGAAAAAAAATCTCTAAAAGACAATAAAACTCAAAAGATAGTTGCAGCCATAGAAAAGTATGCTACTGGTGTAGTGGACTATTTGGAGAAAATGGACGATGAAATCAAATCGGATATGGTTTTTTTTCCATCAGACCTTCCCCAAGAAGAACCTCAGATCTTTATGAAAGCTTGTACCATACGAAGATATTCCTTTTCATACCATGACAAATGGTGACAAACATGGTTTTTCTTCCCCAAGTGAGTGCGATTCTGAGGGAATCGATGAGAGCTCAAGCACCGATGCCAAGAGTCCTAAAGAAGATGATGGTAAGGAAAAAACCGAAGGGACAAAACCCTAAGGTCATAGGATTTACTTTTATGTTCAAATCTAAAGTCCTTGGAAGGCTAAAGCATTTTGTTATCTTTTTAAATTTTTGTTTTGTGAACCAACGTCCTTGGATGGCCAAGGCGTTTTTGTGATGGTTGATATATACCAATCAGGATGTAATGTTAAGTTTTCCCTTCGTATGGACTTCTTTTTCTTCTCATGACTAATATTTAAGTAATATTTAATTCCTCCGACTTATTTAATAAATGTTTAATTCATCGAATCACTTTAATAATCTGTCATTTGTAAGATAAAAGTATTTAATAAATCTGATTACGTGTTTAATAAACCTGATCATGTGTTTAATAAATCTGATCACCTAAAAATACTTCATTTGATGGCATGGGTGTTTAATAAGTATTCAGTATATTCAATCTTTGCATACTCACCACAATGTTTTTTAAAAATGCATAAGATATCATTGATTGAAAACTGGACACCTCATTAAAACCTCCCCGCGCCACCAGGATAGGAAAGAGTATACCCCCATAATATCTACATTGATGTATGAGAAGGTAAATATTTACAAGATAGTTTTATTCTAAATACAATCTGAGATGTTCAATGTTCCATATATGCTTCAAAACTTTGCCTTCTTTGTCTTGAAGTCCATATGTCCTTGGCTTGATTCTTTCACATATCGTATAACGGCCTTCCCAATTCGGGGCCAACTTTTCGAATTATTTTTCTTTGATGTGTACAAAGAATTTTCTTAATGCTTTGTCTCCTAATTAGAAATATTTTCTTCTTACTTTAGAATTGAATATACTTCTCATTAAACCCTAATAATGTGTTGTTCTCAAATATGCATTCGCTCTTGTTTCATCGATCAGATCCTATCGATTCATAACTGTCATATTATTAGCCTGTTCTGAATAGCTTTGAATCCTGAATGATGGAAAAGTATCTTCCATGAGTGTGATTCGATCCATCCTATAAACAAGGACAAAAAGAGACTCTTGGGTGGTCGTCCGTGGAGTAGTTTGGTAGGACCACAATACTTTTTGCAAGTAACTCGATGACTTTCCATCAACTCCTTCTAGATTCTTCTTCGACCTTGTTAAAATTGTTTGATTAACAACTTCAACCTGCCCATTAGCCTGAGGGTGAAAAGGGAAAGATAAACAGTGTTGAATTTCTCTGGAAGTTCAAAATGCCTCTATATCTTTATTATCAAATTATGGCCCATTATCCGTGGTAATTCGTCGGGGAATTCCAAATCGACAGCATATATTGGACATAATAAATTTTATGACCGCCTTAGAAGTGGTCCAACTAGTGGGGCAACCTCTATCCATTTGGAGAAATAATCTATTGCCACTATTATTGTTCAATAACCTCTGGATTCTATGGGGAGATGTCCAACTAAATCCAAATCCTATCTATCAAACAGTATGGGCTCGGATATTGACTCCATAGGTACTGCTGGTGCATGGATTTTATTCCCATATATTTGGCATTAGTCACACCTCCGAACCATATCTTTGGCATCTGCCATTATGGTAAGCCAATAGTATCCTGCTAGCAAAACTCTCTCGGCTAAGGCTTTGTAGCCACAGTGTGTTGATCCCTCTCCATCATGTAATTTGGATTGGACACTTTGAGATTCTTCAAATCCTAAACAACGGAGCAGTAGGCTGCTGAAAGAGTTTTTTTGTAGAGAACTTCCCTTAATACTAACAAACCACGAGCCTTATACCTGATCTTTTTAACTAAGGCTTTGTCTAAAGGTAAAAATCCATTGGAAATAAACTAATGTATTTCAAACCTCCAATTTTTGGATTATGTGGCAGATACACTCAAACTCTCTTCAAATTCACTATCTTTCACTTGAATTGAACTTATGGAGGGGCATTCTAGCATAAAAATCCATGGGTAGGATTTAGAATAAGCTATGATGGCTAAAATATCTTCCATAATATTCTCAAATCTAGGGATATGGTGACTCTAATAGCTGATATTCCTTTTTAACTTTCATTGAATCCAAATACTTTGAGGTAAGAGCTGTTACATAGCATTCTCTAGCCACATCCTGACTGCTTCAGATAACACCTACTTGTGCACCCACGTCATACTTTAAACACTGATGGACAGTAGAGGCTACAACATGCATCCTAGAGAGCCAATATCTCTCAAATATAGCATTGTAGGACGTTGGGAATTCAACCACAACAAACAATACCTCCTATCGTGGTCGCCAATCTGGTGTGGGTAATTTATAGTCTGAGGGTATTTTTGGTAGTTTATAACTCAAGTATTAACTTTTAAGTAGTGAGTATAGAGATAAGGGAGGTGTATTGTATTTAATATCTTTAGAAAATGTTTAACCTATTAAATGAAGTTGGTTGAGGTATTTATACTAATTTTGTGACCCATGGGCCTTCAGGGTCGGACCCTGAATTCAGGTCAATCCCTAAAGCCTAAACTTTAAATGGTATTAGCACACAACTGAGTCTGACTTGGTCGGATGGTTTACAATATGCTTAGTGTAAAATATGTTCGAACTGCCCTCCCGGATTTAGGCAGTAGCGCCCTTCCAAAATTATCTGAACCTATCACTACTAACATCACTTCATTTTTACATCCTTCTAACATATTCATCTTATGGAAAAATGTTAAACATAATATCTTAATGACTCATCAATATTTTTAAATAATGTCATATGATCACCTTCACGTTTCATTACTTTGTTATCAATGAGCTGACACTTAAATAACTTTCACAAATCTTCAAAACTATCAACAAAACCCAACAAAATATTGTTGAACCAAACTAAAGCACTTTCATTAAAAGTCATGAAAAAGCTCGACAAAAGAAAATATCTTTTAAATTGAAACCCAACATGGTGTTACAATATTGTTCAAGGTGATGTTCACGATCTATAATGCCATCATAATTTTCTATTTTGTATGGATAAAATATTTTTGGTAACTTTCCTTCTAAAATCCTCTTACTCAATAGAGATTTTTCTAGTATATATTGTGACAACTTAGGTATTTTAACTGTATTATGACCTTCATCTACCATTTTACCCTTTATCTCGCCATAATTTCCTTAGGTTATGATTTGTTATAAGAATATGTTACCTTATTATTATCTTAATATTCATTTGAAATAATTTCCTTATCAAGAATTAACTCGTGTTTACTCATGTTTTCATTCAAATTCACATCCCCCCAAAGTAAATTTTTCAGTTATCAATTGTAAAGTTTTAGTCATCATCTGAAAACGGTTACAACTCTCCTCATGTTGCTGGTTTTGTAACATATTAGATTTATATTATTCTGAACACAGTTCATTCATCTGTAATCGTAAAGCACAAAATAAAGAACTTGACAAATTACCTTATACTTTCTTTGATAATTGTTGAAAAGATCTCACATATCTTGCCTCTTATTATTGTACCAACGATGTAACCGGGATATTAACTCTTACATTCACTGAATCTTCTTGTACAATATTATTTTCCCAAAATGGAGAAACTATCCTCAATGTTCCCGATATTAAAGTTGTAATTCCTCACATTTTATTGAGATTATTGTTGGAGATCCACGAACGGGATGTCCAAACGATACTCTATCAACTCCTGACCTAGTTTTCACTATTGGTTATCAAACATTCTATTTGAAAGCGTTCATACAGAGCATGCCAAATATGATAAAGGAACGCCTTCGTCAAATTATGCCAAATAGATTTAGAATAGTTAAGAACAATAACTTTTTAAAGAATAATTTCTTAGTGTAATCTTCAATTGATCACTTAACCCATTTTTATAATGATTATATATATATTAATCTAGTATTATAAACAATTAGGATGGATTTCAAATGTATCTTATGATAAATATCATATATCCATTATATTAATTATAGATTTACCATCTAACCATAATGGGCAAACAAGTAAAATAATCCACATATCTTAAACCTTCTCCAATATTCTTGAATCTATATGCCAACAATCCTTTTTTATAGTCTACTTGTTCCTGAAAATATCTTTTGCTCATCGTACTTATCAAGTTCGCATGTCATACATCTATTATAATCAAGTATTTTTCATCGTTTAATTGTTCTTGAAGTTACTTCTTGACCATCGCCCTTCTTTAGTCCTCATCAAAGCATCCCCAATAGGTACTCGAAAAATTTGGTAAATATACCTAGGATTTTGATATTGTAAAATTTTATATTATTATATAATCCAACAACTATTTTATAATTAAGGTAGTTTTTTATGTAAGCATGTGGAAGAGAAAAAAAAGAATAATTATAGATAGTGGGTAACTATCACTGTAAATATACATACCTAAAATTACACAAGTAAATATAACCAGCCTAATAGATTATCTGTTGGAAAGAAAAAATTGACTAATAATCTTCAAATTTGCTATCTAGTCCCATATACCTACTCTGTTGGGGATGCTCTCACATGCATCTTTCATAATTACCTCCTAATGTTAGTTATAATGCATCATTAGTATATCAACATATGTCCTATCATAAACTGTGCTTCTATCTCATAAGTGACAGCTATAATATATCAACATCTTTAGCCGATACTTTATCCTTAATTTATGTGTACTTTATTATGAATTATTATCTTTCTCAATAAGGTATATGACGTCTCAACGAAATATATCATATCTTACATACACAATTGGTTGATTGTCCAACAAAACTAACAATAATTTTTTTTTATGTTTTTTATACGACGTTACCCTACTAATATTCTCATAGTCATTATGAAATAACACATTATCTAAAGTACCCGTATCAATTATAACTCTTATAGCTACTCATCCAACAATTTTAATGGTATTAAAAAAATATCTTCATGGGGATTAACTAAACCTCATCGACCGTCATCACTAAAACTCAAAACGGAGCAGAAAATTATTAATATGTATTGGAAAATCACCAGTAAGATGTATTTAAAAGCCTTTCATGTATCTCTTCTTTAATTTATCAGATGTTCCTGCTAAAGTATATTGTCCAAAAATAGTAACTCTTGTGTATCAATATGTTTCTTTGGACTATTATTTCTAATAATCTCATTTTTAGTTTCTCTTTATTTATTTATTTATTTATTTATTAAGAGCTTGACCAACTGACCATTATCTATGAATCTATGAATCTTGTCTTTCAAATGAAAAAAATCTCAAGTTTTATGCCCAATGATCACGATGGTATACACAATAATATATTTTAAATACTTTATGCTTAAAGGTATCACGCTTCATGAAGGTAAAAAATTCACCTTATTATAAGTGTTATAAAAAAATATAGCAATATATAAACTAAGAAGAGTAAGCCTTTTATTATGATTGTTATAATATTAAGACCTAGGTCGGTTTTGCACCTTGAAGGTGTCTCTTGACATTAGCTCGTCATTACACTTTTTATCAAACAATATTAACCTTTGTAAAGGTAATTTAAATGGTATTAACTATTCTCGTCTACTTTCCTCCACTTTAATAAACTACTTTCCTCCACTTTAATAAACATCATAAACATTCTTAACAATTTTTTCATATTATCAACTGAAAAGTTAATTAAATCATTAAGTAATTTGCTATCTGCTGGTAGACCTTTTTTTAAAATCAGCAAAAGTTACTCCTTCTACACACCCATCCAAATTATTCATCTCGTGAATAAATATTTTCACATAATATTTTATAGATTCACTATGAGTTTGCTATAAAGTCATTATATAGTCTTCATATATCTTTATTTTCTTATTTTTATAAAATTTACTTCTAATATAAGTCCAAAATTCAAAGCTATAAATAAATCGAAAAGGGAAGTTATAAAACCAAGATAATACATTTCCTTGTAAAGTCAAAGAGAATAAGAGTATTATCATTATTGAATCTAAGCATTGTATTTCTACCTTATTTCAAATGATGATATCGATTTTTATTCTCATCACATATGTCAATCCTATAAGGATCAAATTTCATTGGAAACTATCTTTCCAAAATCTATGGAGACAAAAAGATTGTGCCAATGTATATGTAATTAACCTTGACCTTTTAAACGTTTATTAAACTCATTTATCAAATATTTATTTTCTTTTTGAAGTCATTTGTGCTAATGTGTACGTAGCTAACCTTGGACTTTTAAACGTTTCTTAAAACTCATTTATCATTATTTATTTTCATTTTAAATTCATTTATTTTTTGAATTATCTTCGTTTTCCTTATACTTGTTTTATTTTCTTTATTAACATCTCTCTTACAACTACCTCCTTTTGATTTTCACCATCTCCTTTTGTTATTTTTTCTGTAAATAAATGTAAAGTTTTAGACAATTTTTCAAACCTAACATGTCATTCTTCGTCTCTCCGACCTTGTAATTTTTTTGATATATGTTGTTTTTTCTTTAAATCATTCATTTGTATTTTCAAAGCACTAACAACATAAATATTTAGAACATCATCTTCAGTTATATCAAATCTTTGACGATGCGATCTCGAATAAAAAATAGTTCGTTAAACTGGTGATAAGAGTCATTGCCGATTATTTATTACTTTAACATACACACTTTTTATTTCTTCAACTTGATGATTAAGCGGAAAAAAATTAGACGAACCATCGTCTTCCACAATTGTTTCATTCACAAAATAGGATAATTTATTCTAGATCTAATTCATACTCCTCCGCTTTCATATACCGGTAATACAACACTCAGACCATCTATATTTTATTGAATTATTTCATCATCACCAATTGAAGAAAGAACATTAATGATACTTGGTAAAAAAATTAGAGATTTACAAACCGAAAAATCTTAAAAAGAATTTATTTCCATTACTGAGCGAGTCAAAACAATTGGTTCAAATTATTCTTTGCAAACTTTCCATATATACAACACCAAAGATGTTAAGGATAAAGTAATTAAATGGTTATAAAGATTAAACAAGTCATGAAGTAAGAAAAGTTATATGTATATTATTTTCCTTAAAAGCAAGAAGTATAATCCTTTAGAGATGTAATATAAAATCATATTTACTATAATTCTTAGCCTTAGATTTATGGATGAATGAAACGTGTATTTATGATTATGTGAGATCCATTTGTTATAAAAGTTATTATATACATTACCAAATTACCCTCTAACTGCCTTAGGTGTTTTAGTAAAGTTCTTGAATATTTTTTTTGCCACTCTTCTTCTTTTCAAATAACGTCCATTCCCTATTATATTTACTCTTTTTTATATAATTATGTCGTCAAATCACTCGTAGGTTTATTATGGTTACTTTTTTCTCCGTGTTTGTATCGTCAACCCACTAGTCTTGCTTTACGCAATGTACTTTATTCTCTATATTTGCATCATCTCTTATTTTCGATGATTCATCATTTTATAATATATATTTTCTCTTACGATTCATTATTTTTTTAGCTCGTTCTTTTACATGGCTTGCAATCTTTTAGTTATTTCTATTCAGATTGTCATGTTTTAACCCATTTTCTTCTTCCTTCAGGTCATTTATTTTATATGACATGCAACCCTTTCGCCTTACATGGTTTTTATGGACCTTCACCTCCTCAAATAAGGACATAAAAATCATAGAAAAGTACGACCTCATCAAACCTTCGTTTTAACATAATTTTCTTTATAAACTTTTACCTCATCAAATAAAGACATAGAACTCTTAGAAAATATGACCTTATCAAACCTAATTTATAGTTGGATGTTAAGTTTTATAAATTATGTAAGATATTTATATTATTTATTACTAAAATATTATTATGACTATATTAAATATTATTTATCTATTTTATAGGATTAGTGACAACCAATATAATTCAAACTATTAACATAAATTAATAACATTTAAATAATAATTATTAAAAATAGTATAAAATCAAATGTTATAAAAAAACATTAATATATTCATACTACATTTTCTTACTGATAGTAGATGGTTTAAACAATACTTTGTTTTTTAGTGCTCGTTTGTATTTTTAGTTGTTTAGTGTTTTAAATGTGTCATTTTTAGTTTTTTAGGTATAATATCGAGTTTGTTGAAAAATAAGTATATGATATTGAGTTTGTTGAAAAGTAATTTTTAATGGACGGTAGCATTTTATAGACGGAAAACACTTAAATGAAAAGATTATATAAAATAATTTTAATTTAAATTGATTTCAGATTAATTAAAAATTAAAATAATAAACAAAAATCAATTTTATTTAAAAATTACAAATATGATATTTTTAAGGATAAGTTACCGAGTTGGAAAATATTAAAAATACCAATAACCATATATATATTTTGAAGTTTATCAATAACCACATACAACATAAATGCTTCCAACAATTCTACTAGTCACACAAAACATTACACATTTAACAATGCATTATTTTTAACCTTCGAAACACATTATCTTTCAAATTCTAACTCATTTGTTTTCTTCTAAAAACACATATATTTCTATTTTTTTCAAAACGAACAAAACAAGATCCATGAGTATATTTTTAGTGATTTGTTTTTCTATTTTCGCAACCAAATTACAGATATTTTCGCATATAGAATACAATCGAATCTTTTGTTTTTTATTACAGAAAAAAAATCAACACAAAAAATGTACATTTTTTCACAAACACAAATAAATAAGTTATTTTACACACATCACTTATTTTCATAAAAATAAGTTTTATTTTATTTTTCTACACGATGAAACTTATTTCACAACCAAAAATCGTATTTATGCAACCATTTTCTTCTTATTCTCGCAAGATATTTGTACGTAATTATGCATCTTGACTACAATTGTTTCTCGCAACCAAATCACACATATTCTCGTATTCGGAACAAAGTAAAAAAAGATCTACATAAATATGAACATATTTTCACAACAACAATAATACTAGTTGTTTCACAACCAATTAAAACCTATTTTCACAAAAAATAACTTGTATTTTATTTTTTCATACAATCAAATGTATTTTGCAATCAAAAGTCCTATTTACGCAACCATTTTATTCTTATTTTTGCAACAAATTTTGTATGTAATTACGCAACTGGACTACATTTGTTTTTTCGTAACCAAATTACACCTATTTTCGCATCCAAAACATTATTTATTTATTTTCTTATTATTTTTTTCAACACAAAAATGCACATATTTTCGCAACTACCAAAACATTAGTTGTTTCACACCCAATTAATATTTATTTAATAAAAACTAGTTGTATTTTATCTTTTCACACACTCAGATTATTTCACAACCAAAAGTATATTTGCAAAATCATTTTCTTATTATTTTCCCACCACACATTTGCACGTAATTACACAAATGAACATACTTGGTTTTCCAAACTTATTTCGCAACCTAATTGCACAACTATTTTTAAAAATTTAAAACTATATTAAATGGATCTAATTTTGTTCGTCTAGAAAAAACAAAACCAATAGTATATTCGATTTTTTTAGAATTATGATTTGAAAAATATGTCATTAAAAAAGAAGAAAAAAAAACAGTTAAGAATAATGTTGGTATTAACAGAAATTCCACACGGTTGTCTCTACATTAGTTCCAAAATCAATCGTTATCCGTACTTTATCAAACATTGTATTGTTATTGATAAGTAGTTTTGATGTTGAGTGGTTATTGATAAATAAACCTATTTTTAGTGACATTTTAAATAAGGGCGAAGCTATATTTCCCCATAAATAAATAAAAACTCAACTTTGTTATTTCCTAAATAAAGAAAATAACATGTTTACCATTTTTTTTATTTTTATCCCAAAACTCATTCATTATCAAGCAGCTCCATCGATTTCTATCACCATCATAACTATCTCCTACCCTATTAACTTATGCACACCCAACCACCCCCATTGGCGTCTCACCATCAAGCACCCATAAACCATAACCTTAGCCTAGCCACTATAAAGACGATCTCCTCTTCAGATTTCTCTTCTAATCTGGAAAAACAACATACCCTAGCCACCTACTCGATTTCTCTTATAATCTTGAAAAATAACAATAGTTTCTCTCGAATTTCTCTAAGGTATAAATCATTCGTTATTTAAAAAACAACACTTAAAAATGCATCATTATTTATTAAAACAAACGAAATGCACCTAAATCTCAGATGACATCTCGGAATTAGGTGCATTTTTTTATATAAAAAACACATGATTCCGAGGTGTTATCTCGGAATTAGATAATGTTTTTAAAGAAAAAACGCATGTAATTCCTAGGTGTTGTCTTGGAATTAGGTGTTTTTTTCTAGATAAAAGCACCTGATTCTTAAGCGCCGTCTCAGAATTAGAACCCGTCTCAGAATTAGAACCTGCATAAATCGAGATTTTTAAAAATATATTTTTTAACACGAATTTTCAAATTACATGAATGTAAAACTAAAACAAAAGATTAAGTTACCTTGTTGGTTGATTGGGTGATATTCTCGTGTGTTAAATCTTTGGTTTGAGTGTCTTCCTCTTCCATGAGTAATCTTTAAGAAATTTGATTTTTTGTTTTTGTTTTTAGGGTTTGATTTTGGAAGCTAAATCATATATGTTAGGATTTAATTTGGCTTAATCATGTTTGTTAATATAAAAATTTCATAATGGTTAATTAGGCATTGAACAGTAAATCGTCCCTCGACTATCGCGTTTCGTGGCAGATAGTCCCTTGACTTTCAAATGTCCGTTGACAGTCCCTGGACTATCGCGTTTGGATAAAGTTAGTCCACCAGATCCTCTAATCCATGAGAGGCTGCCACCTGTCACCATAGTCCCCAGATTTTTGTATCACCACTGGTCCCTTGAGTTTAGGTCAAACCCAAAATGTAGAAAATTACAGAAAACTAAACTCAAGGGACTAGTGGTGATACAAAAATCTGGGGACTATGGTGACACGTGGCAGCCTCTGATGGATCAGAGGATCTGGTGGACTAACTTTATCCAAACACGATAGTCTAGGGACTGTCAACGGACATTTGAAAGTCAAGGGACTATTTGCCACCAAACGTGATAGTCGAGGGACGATGTACTGTTCAAAGCGTGATTAATTACGTCAAGTTATAAATTATTAGAAGGTAAAATGAGAAGACGATAGTAAAAAATAATAATAAGTCTTCTTTTGCTTTTAAAATACAAAAGAAATAAAAAATGTGACGGAGGAAATAGCTATATCCTTTAAATAAATATTCCAGTATTTTTCATAATATAGTAAAATAAACGTTAAATATAAAAAATAAAAATATATATTAAAAAGTAAAATATATTAAAAATATATGTTAGTAGAATTTTAAAAAAAAAAATCTCCCCGAAAAATTGGGTTTCCTATTTTAAAACCCAAACCTTATCCACTTCGAAGAAAATAGATATTCCTTTTTGTTTTGGGTTTTGAAACCCAAACTCATTGGGCTTAAAAGGGTTAGAGAGGGCAGGTTAGTCTTGTTCGTTCACTCTAGTCTCACAATCCAGTCCCCTCATTGTCACTGTAACCTACGACTCTGCTCTCTCGATCCTTCAGTCACCGTCCATCCCCCGTACTCGAACGCAGGTTAGTTCTCGTTCCTTCCATCGAAGGAGACGATCATACATTGCCTTACCGACTCAAACTTCATTGAATTCATTGGTACACGCATAACTAAATTTTAGGTTTCCTTCGATGCTGTTTCACAGGAAACGCCAATCGCAGAGAAATCAGTTCTATTTAGGAAATTTTCAGGTAATGAGACTGGCTTGTTAAGTTTTTGTTGCTAAAACCCTCAATGTACGCTACCTGTTCGATGATTTGCCTGAGTCAAGTTGTTATATAGATTTTCGTAATGAGAGTCGGAGGACTGATTTCTATTTAGTTTGCTTTGTGGTTTGTAAGTTTATTAGGCTAACTATTGTGGCTGTGTTAGATATTTTGTCACTCTTACTCTCGTTTTTGATCAAACTGTAGCTTTCCTTCAATTGAGGCATCGATAGGGGTTTTAGTTTTCTTGGAACCGAACTTGAACGCTGTTTTTAAATTAGTTCCCCTTAATGGAGTCAAGGCTTGGGTTTGAACAAGAAATAGTAGCATTGGACGAACAAGAATCAACGTCCAGTGACTTCAAGTCGGTTCCATGGTTGAGTTGGGACGAATGGGAATTCGTTAGAGAGTCTCTCTTTTCTTCTTCTCCAGATAGGGTCGCATCTGCGCTTGATAGAGTAAGTTTATTCTTCTTATCACTGGTTGCGTTGTATGAATTATTCCTGTATCGGTATTTTTGTTTTTATTGGATGTTTTTAGTTTGCTTTGTCGTGATTGAGTTTTCCGGTTTTCAGATATCAACATGGAGAATAAGAGGGTCTCTACCTCCTGCTGTCGATGTTACAGCTTCTATCATTGAGATTCAGCAAAAAGATGGTCTTAGGAGGTAATGTTGTGGTAGTTTCGTTAATAATTAGACAGGTTTTTGTGTACAGATGTTATACCCTGAGTGGGAACTAGTGACCCAGTATGTTATCTATTACAACACTAAACTTATTGAACCATTTTTTGCGCTTCTGATTTATTGTTTGAAAATCAACTTTTCTTTTAGTCTGAAAGTATACAGACCTATTTTGAATATCAAGTACCACGATTCTATCAGTTTATAAGATAGTTTGATAAGATTTACCAACTTTATTGGACAGTAGTAGCCCAACCTTGTGTTTTGAATTTTTGAGTCTGTCTGATTTATACAGTTATAGCTCTTTTAACTTTTTTGTTTTTTAACAGTAGGGAGAATCAGCCTATTGACGCATTATACTCGGAGCACTTGCTGCAAATGCTGTACTGCATGGCTATATTAAGGTAAAGCGTACCACAATTCCTAGTAAGGCGTGCAGTTTCATTTTAGAATTTACTAGTGAGGGGTGTATTTTTGGTGGGATGAGACTAATGTTCAGTTTTGTGCACACTGTTTAAAATGCTGGAGTTTAATGTTTAGTTTCATGCACACTCTTGAAAATGCTGGAGTTTAATGTTCAGTTTTATGCACACTCTTGAAGAAGCTGGAGTTTAATGCACTCTCTTCTAAAGGCTGGAATCATATGTTCCGTTGTATGCACACTCTTGAAACTCAGAAAACTCAGGCAGAAAGATAGGTTTTAGAGATAGGCTGTTGTACGGTCTAAGGAAATAGTTAAAGGGAAAATAGGATGAATAAAAAAATCTATTTGGTTCACCGTAAAAAAAACTTTAAACAGCTGAGAAAGAAGCCTTATGCGTGAATGGTGATTGGAAAGTTTCTCACATTGCTGCCTTGGCAGCCAAGCTATGTTAGTAGGCCTGTTCTGAGAATTTCGGTATTACTGATATCTCACCCTCAACCTTTTCTTGTATTTGTATGCCTGTACGTTTTTTGTTGGATGTGTATGAGTATCCCGATGTATTAATAAGGTATCGTGTGTAAATGTTATAATGATTTAAAGTTAATCTTGATTTAAATTGGCTTCTATCTGTAGGCTTGTGAACTGTGTCATTGAAAAGACGCGGAAGAGAAATGCAATTTCCATTGCTAAGGCAGCTGAGGCAATTGGTCTTTCACGTAAATTAATTGATATTCGTCATGGTAAGAAGTTACAACTAGAGAGAATATTATGTTTGAATATCGAGTGGCATTTATACATATGCCTTAGATTTGGCAAAGCAAAAGTATTTTCAATGAAAAAAAATGGCAAAAGTTTTCATCTTAGTTACTGAATTGATACAACTTAATAACACTACATTATTTTGCTTTTTGATATTTTTTTACATGGTTACAGAGGGTTCTCACCGTGAACTTCCTGCACTATCGGTGCTTCGTGATTCTGCAAATGAGGTATAGTCTCTCTCTTTCATTCTAACATTTGTCTGATCGATCGAAAATTCTCTCTTATCCTAGTTACTGTAATCGGTAGTTGGGAAAAAGATTTCTGGACTAGGTTTCAAATTTTTATTCTACCAATTCTGAGGCTGTACTGGCCAATCAAAATCAAATGTGCATCTTAAAGGCTATAAAATTCCGATCTCGGCTCTCTGCACCAGCACCCGAGCTGGCTTGGCAGAACCTGTAAGATTCCGTATGTAGAAGGTGGTACCAAGGTTTTTTAAAAATTGGTCGAGCCGTACGCCTTGAATCGGTTCGGTCAACAATGCGTACACATTAACTGATATAAACAGAGCAGACACTTTTTTATTTAATCCGCACGTTTCGAATCGAACGCTTTGAAGCATCAAAAGCGTACACTTGACATTATAAGGGTAGTATTTTGAATCGTTATAGAAAATAGCTTTCTATATGCCCAAGACTCCTAAAAAACAGTCATCTTTTCTAACTGCTATTTTTTTCATTGATGAAAAATAACAGAAGAGAAAACATGCTAGTATCTTAGTTAGAAATAATACAACGGTTGAATAAGTAGACGAATTGAATATACTCAAGTTGTTAGCAAATCATGCCTTGTTTATAACTATCTTCCTTCAAGATTATTATGAAATAGCTTTATTTCATATGCATTTTTTGATACTTATAGGCACTTGCTTGGTTGAACTCTTATTACTGGGAACCTCAGAGGCAGCAGATACTATTTAAGAAAGATGGAAGCGCTAATATTATAAATGAAATTAGATCTAAATTCCATGATTTGGCTCTCTGCTTAAAAGTTAGACAGAGCCATCAACTTGGATCTCCAGTGGTCAAAAGAAAAGGTGCGTACACTTTTTGTCTTCTCTAGTAGTTTAGTGAAGGATTACAGAAGAAGAATACAAGTTTTTTTTTTCATTGAGTTATCCAAATTTTTTCTGTGATTTTCAGGTTCCAATAAACGAATTGGCAAGACCATAAACATCCTCGTGCAACTATATTCTTCCTTCTCTTCAGAAGTTATATCTGTGCTCTTGGAGATTTTAGTAGAGGCTTTAGACTCTAATTCGGTGGAACTTCCCAAAGATCATAAGAATGGACAAACTTTGGACAGAAGGCTGGATGATTGGAACCTTTTAGTAATGGAATTCTCAAATAAAGAACCGGAAGTGCTGCTGGCGCTTCTCCAGACAGTTTTTAGTCTGATAGAAAGTACAGAACAGAGAAAATATGGACTAGGTGATTATGTCTTCTCCCTTCGATTTTATTTTTACTGTTAGTCTTGCTTATGATTTTTATGTGCAAATAGAGATAGGCTAGTCTTCCACATGAAGGGATTGATTTTGCTATATTGGATAGAGGATCCTATGAAGGGGTGAGTATAGATAATAAACCCAAACAAACTGAAAAAGTTTGGCTTAAGCAAACGTGGTTTCGGGTATGGCCAAATTGGGTTTATTTGATTGAGTAAACTTCAATTTGGTTTCCGTTAAGTCGGTTTTAGTAAAGTTCAGTTTCGGTTTTGGTAAGCGGAAATCTGAAACCAAAAGGAAAACCAAAAAACCGAACTAAAACTGTTTGAAAACCAAAGTATTGGAGTATTAGAGTTTTATATGAACATTTTGTCTAATTCTAAACTTATATTAAGATTTAATTGTTAATAAGTATATAATTTCCCTGTTAAAGTTTATCTAATTGCATCATTAGCTTGTTGTTTATTAAAGTTTATCTAATCTGAAACAGATCAAGGCCAAAAAAATTGATTTTCTTTTTCTACAGGCAAGATGGTTTTGATTTTTGTTAGCCGAATTCGGTCCGTTTGGTTTGGGTTAAATTTTACATAAAACTGAATATCACCCCAACATATATGTAGCAACTCAAACCTACTTTTGTCTAGGCTGAGTCTTGTGAAGTAAAGCATGCATTTAATTTAAAGGTTCTGTAAGTCAAGAGAGCCTAGCTTTTCATATGGAATATATAATTGTTAATGGCGGAGATTCATATCATCTGCATTTTGTTATGCGGCAAGTTTCAGGGACTTTGATTATATTCTTTTCAATTTATTTATTGATATCTTTTGTATTTTCATAGTAGAAGAACCTGTGGAGTCAGAATGTAAACTGAAGAAATCCCAAGTTCAGTATCTTCCGTTCTTGTTTGCATGGCTTGTCGGCCATCTCAAAAGGCATCTTCTTAAACACAATGTTTCTTCAGAAATCAACATATCCGGTGCAATTTCAGTGGAGTTCCTACGTAAATGTCTACTCCTGTCAGTATCCAACAACCAACTCAAAGAATCTGTTTTGCAACTATCAGAGCTTATGGGAGGTCCTACGTGGAAGCAGAAACTCAAAAAACTCTCGTCAATACATAAATCAAGCGAACACGACCCTAAAGAAAACTCTTTTCTTTTGGTTCCATGCTCCCTTAAACATCAAGAAAAATCTATCCAAGACGCAGCTAAAGAACTAGAATTGATTAAGCTCCGTCGAATGAAAAGCAAAGCCATCGCAACGAAGGAAGACAGCTTCGAAAACTCAAACAGATCATGGGTAAAAGTAAAGACATGGAACCCTTGTCCAATTGGTATGTTGCCTCGCGTTCTCGGTTCTTCTGGCCGTGTTCCTCTTCTTAACTATCTGGAAAAGCAAAAAGATATTCTCCCTTCTTCTAGCCATGTTTCTGTCCTTAACTTATCTGAGAAGCACGAAAATGTAGAAAATTCGTCAAATAACGTGAACAGGTGGGAATTGCGGCCTTGTAGCGGCAAGCGAGAAGCAAATCCTGACATCTATGAATTAGATACTTCAATGGTCAAGAGGGTAAAAGAAACAAATCCACCTATTGACTCGGACCTAGAGTTCAAGGGGTGTTTGAGATTAGATGGTGGTCTAAAGAAAGTTAGCCAGGAGGATGTGTTAGCCATTCAGTCTGCTTTATGGCAAATTGTATGACAAGAACAGCCATGCCCATTAATTTATCTGTTTTTGTTTCGGAGAATAGGGCATTCACTGTAACTCTTATTTCTACTGCTCATTATCTTGAGCTACTTATGATTAAATTTTATAGACTCTTTTCAAGCCATGTTGCACAAAACTGAAAGAAAGAGAGTTTACGAATCAGACCTATCTCGGAGTGATCCGGATTAGTAGATATCCCAATCTATTGCGACATTCTTGTGAATCTGTCCGGACCTGAGAAAGAAAGACATGACATGGTAGAGAGAGACCTGCAGGGGCGACCTGAGAACACACATAAGCAACATTCATCATCATTTGTGTTTTGTGTACGTGTGATCTCATGCAGCCCCTGTTGATCTGCTCTACCTTTACACAAAGACACCATTTTGATGGTTAAAATGTTTCTGAATTAGTCTTAGATGCCTTATCTTTTATATAGTAATAGTACTACACTATTGCTTCTAGTACAATATTGCCATATTGTGTACTACATGAAACATCCTACAAGTTTGTGTACTGGCCAATAACTATAAACATGTGTTGGTACACGTACTACATTACTAGTTGTACTCCTACTCTAGCCAATAATGTCTCGTTTTTTTTTTATTCATAGCTTTATGTTTCAATGTGTTTTTCAATTTTCTCTTTTTTCGTTTCATAGCAATAGCTAAAAGTATTGAACTTTTATTTTCACACGTTTAAAATCCACAATAGTAATAAATCACAAAACTGAAATACAAAAAAACTTTATCGGCTATTATATGCGGAAAAATAACTGAGAAACTCGAGATGCACCACTGCAAAAATATTTGTATTTTGTAACATAAAATATTAATTCGCCGTTAAAAGATTTCAATTATGATCTTTAGTGGTAAAATATTTATTGGTTGAAATTAGATACTTATTTTTTTTAGTAAAAAAAATACTGTATCAACTTTTTTATAAATTGCGAAGCGGGTGTATAGGAATTATGGAGCCGGTCTTGTAAGTTCAAAAAAGGTTTTGAAAGTATGACGTAGTTTATAACATTTATGAAAAGAGCGTCCGAATTTCAAGACGAGCGATGAACAATTTTTATTTGTGCACTAGGAATTGAATGAGCAGAGATAAAATACTTTAGATGGTGAAATGAATTATTAAGGCGTCAAAAAAAATTTAAGAGCCTAAAAATTTAACTCTTGGATTGTACTATAATATGACATAAATGGTTGGGCTTTGAACAATACATCGTCCCTGGACTATCACGTTTGGTGGCAAATAGTCCCTTGACTTTCAAATGTCCGTTGACAGTCCCTGGACTATCGCGTATGGATAAAGTTAGTCCACCAGATCCTCTGATCCATGAGAGGCTGCCACGTGTCACCATAGTCCCCAGATTTTTGTATCACCACTAGTCCCTTGAGTTTAGTTTTCTGTTATTTTCTACATTTTGGGTTTGACCTAAACTCAAGGGACTAGTGGTGATACAAAAATCTGGGGACTATGGTGACAGGTGGCAGCCTCTCATGGATTAGAGGATCTGGTGGACTAACTTTATCCAAACGCGATAGTCCAGGGACTGTCAACGGACATTTGAAAGTCAAGGGACTATCTGCCACCAAACGCGATAGTCGAGGGACGATTTACTGTTCAATGTCTAAATGGTTGTATAGAAATAACATGATTTTAAACCAAATGACAGGCAAAAGTCTATAACACAATTTCGGGTTATGGTTTGGAACACGACCAAAATTATAGTCGAGCTTGGGTTAAAGAGGGTGACGATGGACTTAGATTTTCGTAGAGAAGTACATTGGTAAAATGGACGAAACCAAGTGTATAAGTTAAACTCAATATGGGTGGGCCAGCGAGTGTAGGGGAGTATTTTGAGAGGTGAATGACTATTTTTAGGTGGTTTCGAGGGCTCAATCTTGGTAAAATCAAATTTTCAGGTGAAACTTTATGCTTACAATTCAGTCTACATATGACATTGGACAGTAAGCACGCGGTTCTTGTTGTATAGAAGGATTCGCTAGAGTTACACGCGCTAGTGAAGGGTGGTGACGGTAGTGTGGGACAATGATGCACTTATAGTATATACAGAGATTTTTGCGAATAATCCAAACTTCGAATTCAACTATGTTTACAGGAAAACTAATCATTGTGGTGACTGGATGGCAAATAGGGAGCATCTTCAATGGTAAGTCTGACTCCATATGAATACCCATTATAATTGTTATTAAAAAAAATCAAAGATAATTTGTAAATTGTTTAGCAATCCGAACATTAATAAAAATATATAAAGCAAATAATATAATGAAGGTTGATGAACATGAAAACACAGTTCAAATAAGAAGGAGGTTATGACTAGATAAAGTAATCAAGATAAAATCATGAAATGTTATAAAGTAAGTAATTATTGATAGCAAAAATAACTATAAACTAAGCCAATGATATTCTAAGATCAGGAAGCCACGTAATGGATGGTAAACATATGGACTATATATCAAGTAACATACATAACTATAAGCCAAACCGATGATCTTTTAAGATCGGGGGTCATACAAAGGGCTATAAACGTCCAGATTATATGTCAAGCCACAAATATAGATATAAGCCAAACCACTCATCTTTTTAGATCAGCAGGCCACACAAGTAACATTGTTAGGGGGCGACCAAAGTCCCACATCCCACACTGGTTAAATATGAGAAAAATCAGTGGTATATAAGTAAGAACATATCTCAACTATAATAAGGCCTTTTGGAAGTCGACCAAAGTAAAGTCGTGCGGCCTTTCGGGGCCAAAGAAGACAATTTCATACTAGTATTAATATTGAATTGGTATATACGGATACAAAATATGCGGTACCCATATTCCCAAAAAATGGTATCAGATCTCCAGGCCTAAACAGATTGCGATGATGATAAAAATTCTCAGAAGTTGAACATAATGAAACAACCGTCGTGTTTAAGGTGAATAATCTGCTCCAAATATCCTAGTTCGTAGTGTCCGTGGCTCATCAAGCGGTGTGACTTGATTGGAGTGTATCAATACCTTAAATAATCTGCTCCAAATATCCTAGTTCGTAGTGTCCGTGGCTCATCAAGCGGTGTGACTTGATTGGAGTGTATCAATAAGATGGTACTTGACTGGAGTGACACTAAGGAACAAAATAGTGGCGCTCTAATAGAAGGTGAGCAGATAGATCCGCCGTAAAATCTCTATGGTTCAGGTAGCCCCAACCTGATTAGAGTGGACAGATAAAAGTCAATTGAGAGGAGGCTAAAATGGTACTTTGTTTGAGAGGAGGATTTGTTAAGGTGGTGACCAAAGTCCCACATCCCACATCGGTTAAACATGGGAAGAATCAATGGTATATAAGTAAGAACATATCTCATTTAGTATGAGATTTTTTGGAAGTGGACCAAAAGAAAAGCTGTGCGGACCTTCGAGTCCAAAGCGGACAATATCATACGAGCGTGGAGATCGGGTTGTTCTTACTTATATACGAAGACAAAATATGCAGTACCCATATTCTTAACAATTTCTTAACACCCGATTAAAATTGAGCGAAGTAAAAGGATATACTGTAAAATAAAGTGTAAAGGAAAGTATCAACCAGACACGATCCTGAAACATCAACGGTTCATAAAAATATAGACAAAATAAAAGTTGCATTAAGATCAGAAAGATAGTTCATAAAGGAGTAAGATAATCTTTCTTCATAAGGGCTAATTTTAGAAAATACGACATGTCTCTTAGGAGATTTTTTGTGAAGAGGAAGATAAATTGCATTTACTATAAAAGGAGTTGTTCGAGTTAGTATTTAAATTCCCATACGAACCACTCTGTTGGTTATTTTTAGAGTCCGATTGATGGAAATACATGTTATATGAAGAGCGAAAAATTTCTAAGGATTGACGACATTTACTTCCCATCATAAAACTATTATTAATAAAATTGAGTGTGTAAAGATGAGTAAAAGTACACATAGAGGAGTTTGAAGACGAGGTACTATGTTGTTTCCAGTGGTGTTAGAGAGAGAAACTTTAAAAAACAGAAAGTTTTGGTAAGTTGGAAAAATACAAAGAGTTACTGAAAGAACAATCGATTTTAAATAAAGAATAAAAATTGATGAGAGTTGTTGGATCAAACGACAAATCAATGGTTTATAAGTTGCATTGGTTCAAAATCCATGTATAATTTTAATATTTTTCAAGTCAAATCATATTTATTAATTATTATAAGTATATAAGTTTGAAATTTAACTTAAACGTATTGGATGCATGAATAGTGAAAGAAAATATCACGATGTATTGAAGTTAGATATTCCTTAAAATAAGTACAATTTTATTTAACGACTAGGAGGAGCAGTGGAAATGGTATAACTTGCTAGGATCTATGCCTTTATATATGAGGTAAAACTAACAGTATGATGACGAGCTGCTATCCTGTAATAAATGAATAAGGAATACTCATAACGTCATAAAAATTATGACAAACTGAATATTGATGTGCAGTGGAATAAGTAATCAATGTAAGGTAGATTATATTAACATGTGCCATAAATACAAGAAATATAAGCATGAAATATGAACGAATAATAATGAGTTGAAGTTATGATTGATAATGAACCAGGTCATGCATAAAAAAATAATCTAGAAAGAAGGTAATAGTAAGATAAAATAATGCATAACATATCGAAAAGAAAAATAAGCTAAAAAGGTAGAAGATCATGATGAGGTAAAACTGTATAAGATGGTGAACTAAAATAAACAAATCAATATATATTGATAAGAATATATGAGTAAGAAGAGGGAAATTCATGAATAGAAATAAAGAAAAATGTTTATTCGCCTTCAAGAAATAATGAGTTTGTTTGGAAATAAGTTCATTCATAGAGCTTCTAGTTCATTACTTAAGATTACTCAAATTCCCTATAGTTAGAGGGTAATATAGTCATATATGTAACAATCATTGTCACATATATATGTTACGAGCCCCTACAAATACGTAGCATTCATCTCTTCATTTTAGGCTTGAGAAACCGTATAAATATGGGTGTAAGTCTTCATTTGAGGATTAATTGATTAGAGTGAGTTAAAGTTGAAACCTTATTTTCATTCTCTAAATCTTGAGTACTTTAGTAATTTTCATCATTGACATTCACTTTGACAAACTTTTCCCTCATCAACTCACTGAGGTCATAAAGGCCGAACTGTTAAAAGTTCTCTCTATATGTCAATGCAACGATCAACGAGATCAAATGACATATACAATAGGCTATAAAGGTTGGATGATAACTAGTCAAATTCCTTTAAATCAAGATAATGGTTTACAAGACAATTGAATATGCGAGCAAGATCGGAAAATGAGGTACCCATTGGTATACAATCTCCCGTGCACCAATTCTTCCACGAGGTATACCTTGAAGAAAACATGCCAATATGTATGATGAAGTAAGGATTTATAGAACAATGCAGATAATGGTTATTAATAATATTGTGTATGATAATGATAAAGATAAAGATAAAAAATTTACTTTTCCCATAATATTTATCAGTATACTGCATGATTAAGTTTTTTTCCATAGTCTTTTGCGCATATAAAACGTGTCTTAATAAATAATAGATAAAGGTTATTTATTTTGTGTAGGGGAATGATAAAGATAAGGATTATATCAACATAAATATCAATAGTTGGACATACATCTCTCATTATATGCCAAAACCATATATTATTTCTTTCTTTAAAATCTCTCTATATAAGATATCATCTCATCAGTCGTGACAAGGCTCCATCTTGACGAGACTCTCATTTGACGAGACATTCTCTTGATGAGACACACATAATTGGCATATCACTTTGACGAGGTTTTTCCTCATCACTCTAAACTAAAATTACATAGACTTACCTTGTTCGACACCATGCATCTCAACGGAACAAAATCACCACCCATCATTGATGTTGTATGTAGAAAATAAAAGCTACCCATAATACTTTCTTCAAAAAATCAATAAAAAACTCTTTTTAAACCATGATAAAAAGTAAATCCAAGCCTTCTACCATATCGAATCACTCGACTCTCAAACCTCGCAATCTGGCCGCCGATACAAAACCAAATCCTATTGTTGAAATGAAGCAAGAAATAGATAACTTGCAGCAAGCCTACGCGAAAGAGCTCTTGCAAATCAAGCCAGATGGTAGCCATCCAAAAATAGTCGTTGCTAGAAGGATCTATCTCTAGAAACTTCATAATCATCAGACACTATCTCCTACTGGAAAACTGCTTAACCACAACGAGAACATCACTCGTGAGAGGAGATTGTCCAAGAAATATGCTTTTGGGGCTGATCTAAAAATGGATCGATTGGCAAAAACAAATATCGTCATTTTTTGCGCTATCAAATTCACTTAGAACGAAAATATTATATTCTTCGTTGAAATCACCATGCTTTTTCTTGGGCAAAACTCAATAACGGAGGGGCAATGGGCCTACCGGTTTATCTGGAAGCGTAGTCGAATATGTTTTTTCTTAGTTTGGAACAAATCCCTTCGACCGTAGTGACCTGTGCATAATTAACAACAAATACCTCCATGAACACTCACATCCCCGCGGGGGTGGGGTTGGGGGGTAAACACTAAATACGTTATGGCTGCATCCCCGCTAACTCCGTGGTCAACCCTAAAATTTCTATTAGAATAAAATGTACATATACGATATGATATGTGACCTCGAGCAGTTTTGAAACGAGATATGGGGTTTCATCGGAGATGATAACCTTTTATGTTGAGCTTTCTCCATGAAATTATGAGGTAAATCCCTTACATGGTTCAACTTATTTCTTTTGGGCTCAATTCATACATTTGAAGCACTTTAGACCACGCCCGAGATATGCTCATCGAAAGTAACGTCACATATGAAGTCGAGAATTAGATACCCCACTATAAGCAAGAAATGCACGAGAGTCTGCGTGATTATACAAATAAGTTTGTCAAAACTAAGTACAACATCAAAACTACCACGGTCTGGTGGCTTGTGTTAAGTACCACAAATACATCCTCTTTTATCCGTTAGCCGAAGATATCATGAAATGTAAGGCTCGTACCTTCAGACAACTTCTAGCCTAGCTAGAGCAACAAATATATATAGAGGAGACCATGCGAGCCATGATTCCGGGAAGACCAAAAGTATATCCTTTATATCATTCAACCTATGTGCAATTCGAGCCCCTCCCCGTGGGTACAATTCAATATGGTAAACATGTTATCGAACTGCCTCAACGACGATCTTCTTTTCAAAACAAATATTCGAAACGATAATAGAAGAATTGCGAAGGATCACCAGTATCACCACCATAGAGGTTTGAATACCTAATACACAAAGCTCACAAAAAACATATTCAATATTTATAAGCGAGCTAAATATTTACTCAGTTAAAAAAAGTAAAGAAAATGTGGACCTCAAATTATATAAATATCATGATAAAATTCTCCATCACAATTGAAAGAGTAAGATCTTAAGAGATGACATTAAAAAAATTATCAACGAGAAAAAAATCGAAGAGTTTTTCAAAAGTGAATTGTTCATATATGCAAGAAAATAAAACTAATCTGTCCTCAGCGTCATCAGGCTCGAGCCTTTTTATTTAGCATTCGAATTTACAGCTGCATCGATAGACAAAGCCATGAAATTATACGAGACATATAATAAATATCTAGATCATGAGCCAAGTATATAAATAGTAGGAATGATTCTTAGAAAAAACATCCTCGCGAGAATCACCATAATTTCACGAAAGCGTCACGTCGTAGATCTTGAGACCTAACATTAACCAAATTTTGATTTAGATTTATAGGATTCCTTTCTTCCCTATCATATTCGATGATGACGACTCGATAAATAGTAAAATCATATGAGAATACCATTTTCGAAATTGCAAAAGCGGATATTAGACGAATCATGTTTAATCCAATTCTTTTTTAATCTCTTTAATTGTTTTTTATAACTTTATTCAATATTTATGACAAACTACATTCGAAAAATAAAATAAAAATATTTTGATCTTTCTATTGCTTTATATATATATATATATATATATATATATATATATTATTAACTTTATTAATTTTAATTTTAAAATTTTTGATATTACTTTTTTATGTATGTAAAAATATTAGTTTTTAAAACATATTTTGTTTTCGTACTCTTAAAAAAAAAATATCAAATTGCCCTTCCATTTCGATTGTTAAATGAAAATATCAACGCTTTGGGATTATTTTCCGACTAGTATTCAAACTAAAATACTGAAATTAAAACTTCTATTATAACGTAAAACGGATGGCTGGCTGCAGGACAGCCATCGACAGTGAATTGTTCGATTGTTAGAGAACGGCCGAGTGACCTCCGTCTCACTTAGACTGGGCCGTAGGCTACTTTCTGGTGGGTCTCGTCACCAGAAAGTTGACTATCCCTTCATTGACGGAGACTGATCCTTTCCCATCATCACCGGACATATTCACCGTAGAAGGAATAAGGGTTGTTCCATGAAATTACCAAACCAACACCTTTCATTGCACCTCCACAATCGAGTCTTTGAGAAGATAAAATCATATTGTTAAGCCTCAAAAATACCATTGGAATCTGACGCTTACTCTTTTACCCTCTAGAGAGTTAGCTGACAAGAGATAAACCTATCTGATGAGCACAAATTTGGTTAGGGCTTACAGTATCTTTTTAAAACCAAGTTCTAGAGGATCATTAATGCAGAACCTTCTCACTTCTCTCTCACCGTTCATTAGTGTTCGTCCTCATAAAAAACAATAACTAACCATTAAATGAAGGGTGACTTACAAACGACTTCTTTTATTTAATGCTAGTGAGTTTTTTGCAAGTAACCATTAACTTCATTTGAAAGCTTAAGGGGTTTCTTTTGTAAGTGGCTTCTTTTGTCACGTGCTCAGCTATTCCGTCCGTGCGGCGTCTATGTCGAGCGCACCTTAAGGCACAAGCCAGCTTTTCCCATATGTCATACAAGTAGTTATGAGAATTGGATAGGAGGGATCGAGTATAAATACCTGCATATGAAGACGTCCGTTAGTACTAGCAAATCGTAGGAGCATATGAAGATCTGCATGGAGAGGTAGATGCTAGCTTGTCCACTGGGAAAGTCGGACCGTGGCACTTTGCTTTGCTATAAATAGGACCATGAGTTGGTCTTGGACAGCATCATTTGAAACATTTGTAACATTTATGTAATATTGTGTCCGACACAATTTAGAGAGAAACACTTTGAGTGAAAGAGAAATACGGGTAGTGTTTGAGTGATCCTGAAATTACTATTCTCTTTGGGGTATAATATTTGAGGTGAGAAAAGTGAGGGTATAACTCTAAGCTTTTGTAATTTTTATGAGTTAGAGTGATTTTTTTTTTCATAGACAAATTAACCGAACCACGTTAATTCTTTTCTCTGACTCTATCTCCGCATTTGTGGGATTAATTTTCCCTACAATTAAGACTTCAACAATTGCTACTTACTCAGCTATAACAAATGGAAGTGGTGTTTTTTTATTGTAAGAATGTAAAACAATCATAAAGGCGGTCTCTAAATTTATTCTCTTATCAAATCATGATCTAAGATTAGATTTCTTTGGAAAGTAGATACATATACCTTTCAGCAAACCATTATGAGTGTCTTTAGTTTTACTGCAACTAAGCTGAACTAGTCAGAGGGCAACTCTCCTTTGGCAGATAGAAACATGAGTAACAGTAGTACTAGTGTATAGATCGACCTGCCAAAAGAGAGACGCCCTACAAATAGCTCGCTTACTCATAAACCTACATGATATATAAAAACACACCAATTCCTGTATTTATATAAATCTTATATTTTGAAGTTGAAGAATTAGTTCCAAGCATATGCCAATGGATATCCTAGGTTTAGTGTGCCTTTATACTTGTTCGATGCAACGACCCTTTTAATCTTAAAAGCTCTGTCACATTATACATGCTATATTCCATACAAGATTGTGTATTCTTCTCTGAAGAGAAGGATGCTCATGCTTTTCTTTTAGCTAAAGGGCTTTATAGTATATTCTGTGTCATATTCTTGATTCTATCCCTATGTATATATTTTTAAACTTCAATGTATTGTTTTTGTTGTTTTTATGTTTTTGCCGTAAGCCTTGTATGTCATTTGTACATTCTCATAATAAACAAACCTTTTTTTAAAACTTCAATGCGTTGTTTTTGTTCATTTTATGTTTTTGCCGTAAGCTTTGTATGTCATTTGTACATTCTCATAATAAACAAACATTTTAGTTAGTGTAACGTGTTTTACTAATCAGCTATTCGATAAATGCGAATATATTATCGAATATATTGTTTTTATATAAAAAGTACTAGTAAATATCAACTAAATTATCTAATTATCCACTAGTACTCATTTTTTTGGATAGTGTCACTTGCAGTGGCGGATCCAGGAATAAAATTTAAGGTATGCCCAAAGATGTTATGGAAAATTTCGTTAAAATATGAATATTCGAGTATTGCATAATAAAAATATGTAAATATTCTAGTTACAATTCAAAATGAAAATATATTCTAGTCCAAAAGTAAATGCATTCTTCTCTTACTCATGCTTTGAAAGTGCTGGATAATATCTAGATCATCAACCGTAGAAAACACTTCTTTCTCCACAAATGTCACTGAACAATCATTAAGCCGTGAATTGTGAATTGACAACTCATTCTTCACCAATTTCATACGAGAAAATACTCGCTCAAAACTTGCGGTAGCAACCGGTAAGGACAAAACTCGCTTCAAAAGTTTGTACAAAAATCCAAATATCTAGTGTTTTTTTGTACAAATAAAAGTCTTACATAGACCCGAGATAATTTTCTTATAGAAAGGAAAACTAGGGTTTGAAAATTCCCAATTTTTTGGTGATTTGTTGAATCAAAACTGAAGTAAAACCAAATGGAAACATTTATTGCTTTGTTGAATGAAAATCGAAGTAAACTTCAACTAAGGAAAAATCTTACAGTTTAGCAGGTGGACAAGATATTACATCAACCATCTGCAAATCTTCGTGTTCATTAATCATTAACCTGCAATGAAATATGCAATCAATTTGGAATGAATGATTAACAACCATGCATATCATATAATTTTATTATAGAAAGGAAAACTTGGGTTTGAAAATCCTCAATTTTTTTAATGATTTGTTGAATCAAACTTGAAGTAAGTTTGAAAATCCCCAATATTTCAATGATTTGTTGAATCAAAGTTGAAGTAAAACCCAATATCAAATTTTACTTCTTTGTAATTCGAAGTAAACTCCAATGGAAAATTCATTAATTGAATCAGTTTAATATTTTATTTCTATAGTTTTATGTTGCTTTTATTTGAGAGAAGTTGGGAAAGAGACTGGTACGATTAGGGAAAATAGAGTAAAATAGAAAGTAAAAGAATGTAAAGAAGTGAAATAAAAGAATTTAAAGAAGTGAAGCTTTTATTTGATAGAAGTTTGAAAATATAGTAAAAATAAAAAGTAAAAGAATATAAAGAAGAAGTGAAATAAAAAAGTGAAATAAAAGAATTTAAAGAAAAATAGAAAGTAAAAGAATGTAAAGAAGTGAAATAAAATAATTTAAAGAAGTTAAAAGAATATAAAGAAGAAGTGAAATAAAAGAGTGAAATAAAAGAATTTAAAGAAAAATAGAAAGTAAAAGAATGTAAAGAAGTGAAATAAAATAATTTAAAGAAGTTAAGCTTTTATTGGAGAGAAGTTGGGAAATATAGTAAAAATAAAAAGTAAAAGCATTATAGAAGAAGTGAAATAAAAAAGTGGGTATCCAATAGGTGTTGAACCCAATACCTCAAGTATACTACTTGAGAAATTAACCACTATACTAAACTTATTTTTCTGATTTAGGGTTGTCCCGGGCATACCTATCTCCCCCCTAAATCCGCCCCTGGTCACTTGGTACTTCGAATTGAAATTTGGATAAAAATAACCCTGGTTATATATACCTGCCGGTACTTCCACCACTACTAACCTGAGAGTTGTTTGAAAAACGAACCTGAGAGCTGTTTGAAAAACTAACCTGAGAGTTGTTTGCAACATCTCTCGATTTCCTGGTTGTTACTGGTGAAATTTTATTTTTTTTAAAAAATTAAAAAATATCATCAATGGATCTAGTTTTGTTCATTTTAAAAAAACAAAAGCAATGGTACTTTCATTTATTTTTTTCGAGCTCCGGTTTGAAAGATATAGATCTTTTAAAAATAAAATAAAAAGAAAAAGTAAGAAAGAGAAATTTTGGTTTCGTGGTTGTTGATGAAGGGCGATGGTAGTTAGGGTATTAAAATAATGTTAGGTATTAAGTGGTAATTAAGTAGTTGAGATGGGTATTAAGAGGTAATAGAACAAAGCTCGGGTACCAGATGACAATAGAATAGTTGAGTGGGTACCTTAGGTGCAATTTTTCAAAAACATATCATGGTCCTAACTCCACTCTGAATAAATTTCAAAGCATACTGAACACCGCAACAACCTTTTCAAACAATCAACAAGCTGGAATATTTGTTAAAACTGCACACAACTTTAATTTTTGAAAGATCACTAGTTTTGTTAATATATCTGTTAGATTTTTTGCTCTATCAATTTTGTCAAGTATTAATTGGCTATCTTCTATTAAATATCGAATGAAATGATATTTAATATCTATGTGACTGGTTTCAGAGTGATATTTTAAATTCTTCGCTAAAAAAATAACACTCTACTTAATTCGCCCAAAAACACTGTAACCATATTATCTTTTTTGCTCGCCTCAATAGCAGCAATAAGTAGTTGACAAAACTATTATCTTTTGAAAATTAGAATCTCAACCCAAATAAGTACCACCCAAAGTATACACATACCTATCCCCCCTTCAACGTCATACTAGAACTTGTGAAGCAAAATGATGTATTTGGTGTACCCTTCATATAACAAAGTATCCACTTGACCGTCTCCCAATGTTGTTTTTCTAGATTAGATGTTCTTGCTCAAAATTTCTACTGCATGTGCAATATTTGATATGATGCAAATCATGACATAAATAAGGAATATATTGTATGGTGCAAACCATGGCTCCAAATCTCCAATATATAAGGAAGTTTTAGAATATAAGCCTCATTTTCTGTTGTCTTAGGTGACTAGACTTTTGTTAGCTAAAAGTGGTTACCCAAAGCCGTGCCCACTAGTTTGGCACTCTCAGCGTTAAATTTTCTTCATAGTTCTATTCACATATCTTGAATGTGACAACTTCAAGGTACCATGATTGGCATCTCTCAGTGTTCATTGTACTAAGAATTTACTTTGCAGCTCCTAAATCATTCATTGTTAACTGCTATGGAAGTTTATTCTTGAGATAAGTTATATTCTCACTACTAGACTCTGCAAGTAGCATATCAACCACATATAGCAGCTAAATATAGAATTATTTTCAGACCTCTTTATGCAGCAACAATAATCTGATTCACATTTAGTGAAATGGGTAGTACACATAAAAATATCAAAATTCATATACCATTTCCTTGGAGCTTGTTTCAAACCATAAAATTTTCTCTTAAATTTGCAAACATAAAGGTTTCTCTTCAGATTGCAACCATACTCTCATTTCCCCATATTGTGAAACCCTGTGGTTGCACCATATAAATATCTTCTTTCAGATCATCGCGAAGGAGTACGTCTTCACTGTGATTGTATTCAACTTCAGAGCTGGAGATAAAATATTATTGTAGTATAAACTTTCCTTTCTTCTAATAATTCTTCATAACAAGCATGACCTTGTAATGTGTACTCCCGTCATGTTTTGTTTTTACTATACACAATTTATTTATTATGCAAATCATTCTTCTCTTCTGATAGCTTGGTTAGAAACCGAGCATACTTCTTGAGAAAATAATTAATATAATGTTTCGTAACTATCTCTCAGTCTCTGGAATTATCAACTTACAAATCTTCAACATAATTTTCACGCTCACCTTTATCTGGGAACGAAATATGATTAATAGAGAGGGAATATTGATATATTACCATGGGGTACTTAACTTCTTCTTTTATGAGTAGAAATCAAAGTACTTGTGTTTGGAGAAACTGGACTACCATGCTCTATCTGAGGCACTTCATTTTCTAGGTTCAACATAACCTTTTCATGAACATAGTTTCTAGAAGTCTCATCGAGATCAACATAGGATAAATATTTAACCTCTAGCGCCGCTGATTCTTTAACAACACTTAATTTGTCTTTGTATATAACATATTCATTGAAAATGATGTTCATGTTTATCATAATTATTTAAATTTATGCATCCTAAAATCTATAAAAAACAGCATCTTCATAGCCAACAAAGAAATATTTCTTAAATTTGATATCAAGCTAGTTTCTAGTATTGACATCCGCATGCACATATGATAAAAAAACCAAATAATTTTGAAAAATAAATATTTACCTCTTAAACTAATCCATACTTCATTTGGATATTTAAAATTCAACGAAACTAATGATCCTTTATTGACAGCGTTAACTTTAATTATTTTTGGTCACCCAAAAACCAACGTAATATTTCTAGCACGTTTCTTAAGGTTCCAGTTCATGCGCTTAACTTCACCATTGCGTTGTGTTGTTCTTGAATTTTTCATCTCTATTACAATTCTATTTACAACACAATAATCTAGACACCCACTATTAAAATAGCCACCATTATTATATGAACTTAATGACTTCAATTCCAAACATGTCTCATTATCTACAAATGATTTTTATATCTTAAATATACTAAATACATCACTTTTATTTTTAAAAAAATTAACCCTTACCTTTCTGTTGAGTCATTAATAAATGTGATGATTATAATGAGCCACAAAGTGATGGACATGGAGATGTTCCTAACAAATTAGTGTATACTAAATTTAATATTTCTAGTTTTAGAGCTCCACCGTATTCGACGAAGCTAACTTTCCTCTACTTCCCAATGATGCATCTCTCACACATAACAACATCAATAAGCTTTAATTTTGGTAGTATCCTATTTGATTGAAGTACATTCAATCCATTCTCACCCATATTCCGAAGCCTTATATTGTCATAAAGTATCACTAGATTAAAAAACTGGAACTATATATACTGTATGACACACTATTGTTGGCATACCAACAATAAACAAATCTCTTGGATTTATATATATATATATATATAAAGAGTACACGTCTTGTAACCATAAAACTACTATATTTATCTTAGTCACCTTCAATCTACGACCACCAACATAAACACCATGTCTTTCATCATCAAGTTGCCCAATAAAAATCAGATTATTATTTTAAATGCAAAACATGTCTAACTTTGTAAAATTTCTAGACAAATCCATTATCCTGCTTAAAATTGATCTCTCTAATGACTACATTTGAAGTGGTCTATCATCAACTAAATACAGAATCTCAAATCTACATAAAGTATAGATAACAAAATATTCTTAACTTGAAGTGGTATGCCAAACAATTATGACCAAATATTACAGTTATATCCATCTTATAAAACTTCTTTGGATGGACGTCTATTATGACCGAATCTCGAACAACGACTACACTTTTTATTTTAGACAAATACTTATCCTCTAGATAAAATACGTTTCTTATTAATGCACACATATATTTTTTTGTAAGTAAATTTTGGCAATGTTTTTAAAATTTCCGACCTTCATCATCAATAAGAGTTTCTATATATTTAGCATCATGCTCATAATTGGAGCATAAGCATACTTTTTAAACTTTTGAACCATCCTTGCGCTTAAAAGTGGGGATGTACACTCCTCAATGCATACTATAAATTACCAATAAGATGAAAAAATACATTAGGCATGATAACAATTAGAAAAAAAAACATCATTAACTATACCTAAGTGAAGATTTAATATAAATTTTGTGTGACGGTCCATCATGTGAGGTTTCACTATCTCAAGAAACCCTAACCAAGTATCCTTATCTTTTGGCCTAACAACACCAAATGTAAGGGTGAAAATAAATGCATAGTTATGATATAATAACAGTTAATAATAAATCAATTCATATTTAAATTTATGTATGTTTGTGAGTCACATCATGTGTAACATTTTATTCGCAATTCATATATTTTCTTAACTGGTTGTTCACGTTTAGTAGATCGGGTAGAAAGAGATTCACGTATACTGGTCTATACATTATTCACGAGTTGTGTTTGTTGTATAATATAACAAAAAATTATTGATTCACTATTATAAATTTACACCAAATTCGTGATTCGTGTATATGCATGAATATTGAATACCTACATGTTAGATTTATAACCAATAATGGTTTTGCGATTCACAATAAAATAAACATAATGATTCGCGATACGCATATTCAAAATGATTTGTGATAACGACAAAAATTGATATACCATAATTTGCATTATTAGTCACATTGTAATACATGTTAACATTAACTACATAGTTCATGATCATATCATCTTCTTCTTCTAACAATTGTCTAATTTTTTTAGGCTAAATTTTTTAATCTAAAAACTTAAAACTTAACATTTGGAAACCTAAACAATACATATAATGATAAAAAATAAACAATAAAAGACCTACAAACTAGTTATTACACCAAAATAATCAGTTTTTATACACGAGGTTTAAAAAATTGAAGAAATAGAAAAACAAAGGTAAATAAACTTACTTAATCGATTAAGTTATATTCTTAGTGAAACAGAACTGGTTTTATATAATATCTTACTATATGAAGAAAAATTTCATATTGAAGATGTATGTGCAAATTTTCGTGAATATGACTTCTCAGTTTATTGATTTAAGTTTTTTCTTAAAAATTTCAAAAGTTAAAGAGAGAAAAATAACCGGAATATAAGACATAATATGTAACGGGTATTTGAGATAATATGGGTAGTAAGTGGTAACTATCACTCACGATTCGCGTTTATTAGTCTTCTTCATATTTACTCGATTTTTTGGGTTGTGGTTTACTGAATTCTTGGGATGTATTTGTAACTCACGATCTTTATAAATTCTTCATGTTTATTCAAGCTTTTTAGGATGGCTTACCAAAACATAAACATGTTAGTTTACCATCTCTGGTCCTACACAAACTTATACACAAATATACTTAATATCTAATATTGGGTTGACGACATTGTATTTTGACAGAGAAACAATTTAATACAAAGATTTTTTTCTCATAAACTATTATATAGAGATATAACATATAAAATGGAAATGTTTAGTTTATTTCATTTAAAACAAATATACAACATCTGTTTAAATAAATAACAATGAATAATTGTTTAACCTTATCTTAATAACTAATTATAACTGATTAATTACACGTTTTCAAGCTTATCCAGCACAATAATCAAAATAAACTTGAAATCGAGAGTGGCTAACAAGGTCGAAAATGAACATTGGTGAAAATAATTTCTTTCTGATAAAGAACATAATTATTACAACATAGAAGGTAATGGTTATAACAGAGAACATAATGGTTACAAAAGAGGTCGTGAATATGATCGGGGTAGAGGTCGTGGACGTGGTGATAGTGAAAGCTATGATTATAATTCACAAACATACGATGTTCTCAACCATCAGGAGGTTAAGAACGAAATATGTGCCCCTTTTATACAAAATTAGGTTATTATGTGTCTGAGTGTCATAACAAGAAATAAGTTGATGAACCACAGTTGACACGCATGAATTATGAAGAGCATGCATTGATGATAGCCGAAAAGAATTTGAATGAAAAGAAAGTTATGACCATCATTCTCTCGGATGGGGAAAACCAAATGGAGAGGAACACTTGGGAATTTGGTAATGGAGCAAGCAACCACATGGCTGAAGATCGAGAAAATTTCTAGAAACTTGATGAAACATTTATAGGAAACATGAAGTTTGGAGATGACTCATTGACGGTTATCCAAGACAAATGATCAATCTTGTTTTAGTGCAAGAACGAAGATACTCACGTACTAACTAGAGATTTTAATCCAATATTTGGTATCATATTCCAAGATATACCAAAATAAATTATGCAAATATCTTGTAGAAAAAGAAAATTTATGACGAACTGGAGATATCCTCCATCGTTTCATAAACAAAACATATGTCAATGTTATTGCAAAATGATCTACACACTATTTGTTCTTCATTTTTACAGTATTCAAATCACTCTTTAAGGTCTACAACCTTTTGCGTTTACAACTTTGCCTCCATTACCAATATGTATATTTCGCATAGTCTCTCACGTTGTTGTATTTGTTCCTAACATCTCTCACGCTGTATTTCTCCAATATTTTATGCCAATTTTTGGCATGTGTTGTCTCATGATGCTTTGATGCATCCTTACATATATCTTCTCGTGTCCTGGTGTAATAGTATTGTTAGTTTATGGTTCTTGGTTCTACACAAACTTATCGACATAAGAGCTAATATTGTTTGATGATACATTATTTTCATAAAGAAACAATTTACTATACACAATTTTTCTCATAAACTATTATACATAGCTATAACATATAAACATAAAAAGGTTTAGTTCATTTTATTTAAAATAATATATAATATTTGTTTAAATAGACGAAAATAAATATAGTTTTAACCTTATCTTGATAACTCATTATTTTCACGTGCTTAAAATTATCCAACAAAATAATCAAAATAAACTTGAATTCGAAATAAAAAACAGCAATAACGAAGACAGAAATCGAGAAATTGTACGAATTAAACGAGTTTGGAAAGTTATATGCAGATTTTCCGTGATTCCGTTGAGAGATGTCTACGAATTATGGGCAATTCTGAATTTTTTCAGTTTAAAGATAAACATAATTTTTATATAAAATTTAGATAAAAAATGATGTTATATAATAAGATCGGATTATATTGGAAGTGAATTTATAGGGCGTGTCAGATTTATTTTGGGGGGAAGTTTAGACTATTAACAAAAATAATGATGAATAAGCCGTGTGCTTAGCATAATAAGCTAAATGCTTGCTTCATATTATCTTGGGGTAAGAATGAGCATGCTACTTATATCATATGTTAATTATAATATAGAGGAAAGAGAGATCATGCAAGACAAGCGTGATCAGCTGAGGGATGAAATTGAAGCTTTAAGGGCCCAAAGACAAGCTGAAGTAGAATTAAAAGGAAAGTTCCCAGCGGGATGTGTTCTTACAGAAGAGTCAGGGTAACAATCACAAACAAGATAAAAATGATCAATATCCAAAGGCTCACATAGGTTCGAAAAAGGAACATCAGAATAAATAGTTGATGTAAACATCAGATTCTATTGAAAAATCTATCACAAAATATGATTCGGATAATTCTACTTCTTAATCTAGTAGTGATCATGGCCGTCAGATGAAGAAGAAAAGGTTAACCAAGAAACATTATAAGAAAATGGATAGGATGGTCAAAGGGAAAAAGAAGAAATATCAAGGAAATTAAAAGGATTGACAGATCACGAAATTGATCATTTGTTAAGTGATCAATTTGTTATCCAATCCGAACAAGGTATCTATGCCACTCCTGATGAAGACCATATGTTTAGCGATAGCCATAACTGGAAACAGTCACCTTTGTCTTCAAATATTCTCTCTGGACATCTATCAAGACGGTTTGATAGCTCTAAAATGGAGAAATGCGATGAAAGCAAATATCCTGATAACCACCTTGAACAGTTTAAAATTTTCATGATGAACTTTGATGATGATAAACTATTACGTCGGGCCTTCTCGTAGACTTCTAAGGGGAGTGCATTCAAATGGTATAACAGTTTACCACAATGATCTATTAAAAGATTCGATATGTTCTGGATGGCTTTCCGCAGGCAGTTTGTGGGAAGTATAGAGCTTAAATGCATAAGAACCGAATGAATCCTTAAAAGATTACATCAACCGTTTTGTAAATAAAAAAAGGATTGGCTAATTGTTTTGAGCAAGTAGCCATCGCTTCTTTCAGACAAGGTTTAATGCTTGGTGAGTTAGTTGATTCAGTAACTCAGAAGAAATTATGAATTGGGGAGGATTATTGAATCAGGTAAAAAAGAAAATCACAGTGGAGGAAACCAAAAAGTCTAGGGTGTCGTGCCAGAATAGGTCTACTCCAACAATTTCTATCCCGCAAGCCAGTACTCAGTCTCAATAGACATTCAATTACTAGCCTAAAGATTCCGGACAAGGTTCACATCGGCCTAGGAAAAGTCAGTCAAATTAGGGACAACCATCTAGACCAAGAAGGAGTCCGTGGGTCCAATATCAGTGGTTTGCCTAATTGAGTAAAACTATGGCCACCATTTATGACAGAACTAAGAATGTTGTGCATCGTCGAAGGCCGACACAAATTCAATCTCCAAGAGAAAATCGGGACACTCGTTTTTGTAAATACCATAACGATATGGGTCATAATACCCAAGATTTCATTGTCCTAAAACGATAAGTACAAACCTTGATTGAAAAAAGAAAGTCGTCTGCTTTTGTTAAAAATAAAAGAGGTATTATGCAAGTTAATATTCACTCCCAGCCTAGTGCAAGCACAACACAGGCAACATCACCAAATGTTCAAAGACAAATATGGGGTCATCTAGACAAGAGGATATTATGATGATTGTAGAAATATTTGATGTAGACTTTGAATACTTGGACCCTGATTCGGATCGAAATCAAGTTGGGGTGATAGTGGAAAAAATAGTGACAGGTATCTGATATCTGCAGTTTTTTGAATCTTTGACCATTTTTAGGGGAGTTACTGTGACTGCGCCCTCAAGTTGGTCAAGAAAAAGATACGTAAACAGTCTAACTACTTAGTTAGAAGGGAAATTGTCTACACACTCTATCAGAGCCCGACTCAATTCATTGTCTTGATGAAGATGCCCTAAGAAATATTAAAGGCCCACATGAAGATGATGCGGTGATGGGAGCATCCATTGAAGGCAATGATACACGTCGACTCGTGATTAGTACAGGTAGTTTGGAAAATATATAGTTTTTATTATGACTTATAAGAAAATGAAGAGTCCCTCAATCATACAATATTTGAATAGGACCATAATAAAATTTACTGTGATTGAAGAGTTTGAAGGAGAAGTTTTGTTGGGAAAATGACCATTCAAGAAGTTGGTAAGGGTTTTGTTGTAGTTGTTGATTGTCCGACGTATTACAATACTATATTTGGTAGGTCTTGGCTATCTAGCACGCATGCAGTAGTTTTCATTGTTCACCAATGTTTGAAATATGACATGGGAGGTCAAGTAGGTGTCGTCCGAAGTATCCAAAGGGTAGCTCAAGAATGTTATGTCACTGTTCTTGCTCCAAAATTGTTAGAAGTGATGTTGGTAAAACTTGGTTCAAAGGTAAAATCGGGTTTTAAACCTTGTCTGGTTAATATTAAGTATTTTTGTAAGAAGTTGTGAGAGAAATGATGTGTATCATTGTATTTAATATTCTTAAAAAGTCCAACCCCTATTAATGATGTTGGTTGGGGCATTTATACTATTTTTCTCTGACCAATGGGCTGCACGGGTTGGATCTTATAGTAGGGTCAATCATACGAGCCTCCAAGCCCAAAAAATAAGGTTTTAGGCACATAGCTGAGTCATTGTTCTACTAAAACTGCTATTCATCCATTGGCTTTTATTTGATCTGTCCGAAATTCCCTTCGGATAATATCAAAATCACTGGCGATATGCTTCCAGCGATATCCGAACTGATCATATAACCCTCTTATCTCTTTTAAAAAAATCTTTGTAAGAGCTAACCATGATGAATAATGTCTAAACTGATAAATTCCTTTTTGAACCTGACAGAATTATCCGATTTTCTACTTAAACTTGTCCATTGGCATGGGGATGAAAAGGAGAAGAAAAAAATATGTTGAATTCCTCTAGATTAACAAAAAATACCCATGTCCTTATTATCAAACTAAGGTCCATTATCTTTGGTGATGCATTTAGGAATTCCAAATCGGTAGCATATGTTGAAGAGAATAAATTTAATAACTGCCTTAGAGGTTGCTCCAGATAAAGGTGCAGCCTCTATCCATTTGGAGAAGTAATATATTGCCACAATTATGGTACGACAATCCCCTCAAGCCATTGGGAGGGCCCCAACCAGATCAATTCCCCATTTATCAAATGGTATAGGCTCAGTATTAATTTCATGGGATTGTAGGCACAAGAATGACATTTCCATATCTTTGAAAATGATCACATCTCTTAACCAAGTCTTTAGCATCTACTAAGATGGTAGCCCAATAATATCATGCTAGTAAGATTATTCTAGTTAAAAATTTATAACCACAATGTGTGGACCCTTCTCCATCATGCAATTTTGATTGAATACTCTAGGCCTCATTCAATCTGAGGCAACACAATAGAGTCATACTAAAAGAATTTTTATAAAGAACTCTCTTCAAGACTAGGAAACCACGAGCTTTATATCTCACTTTCTTAGCCAAAGATTTGTCCGAAGGTAGAACTCCGTTAATGATAAACTCTTGGATTTCATTCCTCCAATATTTAGAGAGTGCCTCGAATATGTGCAAATTTTCTCCAACTTCAACTTTGTTTTCTTTAGTTGCATCTATAGAAGGGCATTCTTATATAAGAATCCAGAGATATGCTTCAGAATATGTGATAGTGGCTAAGGAATCCGCCATGACGTTCTCTAATCGAAGGACGTGCTCATATCTGACGCATTTAAAGCCATTAGTGACTTTCTTTAACACTTGTAAATATTTTATCAAGTGTTCTTTCATGGCTTCAGATTTCCCTTGAGCCTGATGGATAAAAAATTGGGAATAACTTATTAGTTGGACTCTTTTAGACCCACATATATGAGCTAACCTCAAACCAGTTACGGCTGCTTCATACTCTAATTCATTGTTGGATGCTTTGAAGCCAAGACATATGGCCTGGTACTTGGTATCTCCATAGGGAGAGGTTAGGAAATTCGAGCTTCACATCTCATTGTACTAGACCCATCGTCCGTTCGGACTACCACTTCTTTTTTAAACTTAATGACTTCTATTTCTTCAGGAGGTTGTTTAGTGTAGAATTATACTTAGAAATCAGCCACAACTTGAGCTTTTACTGTTCTTCGAGGTGAAAAATCATAACTACCTTAAATATATACTACTTGTTGGAACAAATGCGTAATACATAAATTTACATTACTTAAATATAATCTATATTCATCTGTCGGGGATGCTCTAAGAGGCAAACCTTTATACTCCAATTTTCTTAAGGTGGACTTATCCAAACACTTTATGCGCATTTCCTCCAGGAAGTAATCGACAACATTCATTATAATGCAAACACGGCCTAAACTGAGACGGAACTTGTTTACAGTTCATTTATCCATGTACTTTGGGATACCTAGCACACTTATTATATAATTGATACCTTTCGAGATCCATAACCATGAGCAAGACCATGGAATTTCACCCGAATATGAATGGTTTTTTAGCAAATCTCTAGGTGTCGAGTTCACCGGTTCCCACTTCTTGAGAACAATTAGGTGATCGTTAAAAAACCATGAGGAAGTTTTGAACACCGTAATGGCATGCTTGCTTGAATCAAAGCGGAACAAAAAAAATGACCTGTATGAGTCGACTTGTATTGTAGAAAGTTGTATTCACTCCATAGACTTTATGCTAAGAATTGGACATGATAAGCAAAAGGTTTTTTCCCAAATAATTATCTTGAGTGACACTTGACCCAATCATTTTGATCTCCATCAATGGCCTCCAAAGGAACTAGGATTTCACCATCTGAATACTCTATGAACTTGATATTTTCTATTGTCTATCTCTAAGGGAACCGAATATTTTCCACTTCTCTGAGAGGACCGATATTTCAACATGTATGAACTTTGAGGGAACTTTCGGTTTAATACAATGGAAGTTTGTTTTTATTATTTTCAATTTTTTAATCCATTTAAAATTTTAATTGTCTTTTCTTTGGGTTATTTATAAATTATATCGATTTTAAATTGCATGTTACGTGTCGCATGTTAAAATTTATTATGTGTTTTAGCCTATAAAAATTATTAATACATCAGTTAAGTCGATTCTTATTAGATTATTTTATTTTTATGGTTCCTATGTTACCATGTGATCAAGTATGGTCTTTAGTCAACAATTTGAAAAAAAACTTTATTTTTATTAAATTATAATTTTTAATTAGTAATATCTTATGTTTACAAAATCAATTATATGTACCTCACATTTCGGGTCAATTCTAGAACAATTAGAAAATAATTTCAATTTATATTCTCAAACTACCATATATTAATTGTTTTTGTTAAAGAGTAAACTTCATCCCATACTTGGTCCAGAATCCAACTTTGCTAACATTGAAAAGAATATAGTGTATATAAGTGTGAGGGATACCTCAACTAGTAAGAGGTATTTTGGGAATGTACCAAAGGAAAATCTGTGGGCACTTTGTAGCCAAAGCGGACAATATATTGCTAGTATGTAAAGCACATTTCACACCTACACATCTATTATAACAAAGATAATGATTGTACTAACTTACCAAGCTTTAGACGAAGAACATTGTTTCGAAAGGGTTATTTTTTATACTAGACTCGAAGCACATATTGGAAACTTATGACATATGTTTTAGATGAATTTATTTTGAGATAAAACAACTCTTATCACTTACCATATAACTAAAAAATTAAATTTTATTTGATAAATTTATTATATAAGAGACAAATTTAAGATATAATAGAAATCTTATAAAAATACTATTTGTTGTTGAACTATGAGTTGGTGAATTATTCTTCCAGTCACCACAATATGTTTGAATAATATTTTCAATATGAATAATTCATTAAGAACTCACATATATCAGCGCCGGAACATACATTGGTGCCGCAACACGTCAGGCTACCATGGTAAAATAACATAATAAACATATCACGATAAGCGATATAATTTGACAGTACATGTCAAATTTTCTTCTGTATTTTGACATACAATTTGCGGCTCATTTGGCATACATTCAATCACATCAAATACATTTTTAAAAATTTATATTAACATTCCGAATATTTCTTATTTGATCTTCAAATATCCATATCCAAGCTCATCTATCTTTCTGGTTACTTTATTTAATAAAATAGCGTATCTTATCTTTTCACTAAGATTAAAATCCATTTGATTAAATTACGTCTTTTATCTTCTCATTGGGATAAAATTTATGCAAAACGTTAAATATCTTATAATTTGAATTTTATTTTAGTGTAAATATAAAAAATATAAACAAAAAATTTAGTTGTCGTAACTCTGTCATATGGTCAAATTGGCAACCTCATACGTGTAGTTTATTTGCAGTTTTTTTTGAAACTATGATGGTTGTGTCCTCATTGGATTCAAAAATTTTACTTAGAGTTTTTAATACTTTTATAAGATGGGACACCATATTTGAATTCTCATAGATCAAAATTTTAAGTGATTTTGTTATGTTTATAAATACATATCACACATAAATCTAATTGTAATAACATTTTCCAAACATATCCCTTTATGATAACAACAATCATATCCCTCATAGAAGAAGAACTCATTTTTAACATTGAATATTTTTTCAAGTGACCTATTTTTACCCATTACAGTGTTTGATATCTAGATGTTTACTATAGATGAGTTGAGATACCATCATTTGTAATATATAATTTTAGGGATTTAATTCTCAACTTTTTGGATGTTGAGTTTACCAATTCCCAAGTCGATATTTTAGTAAACGAGTGTGCCAAAATTTAACACAAACTCATGTATGAGACCTACATAAGTTCTTAAATCAATTGAATATCTTAGTATAAAATTCTCACTATAGATGTCATTTTAAGATTTACCAAGAGTTGATTAAGTATCACAATCAATTTTTATTTTTATTTTATTTTGAATTAAATTATATTTTATAAACTTTCAACTTTATTTCTCATTATAGCCAATGTTATGGATTTATACTTCAAAATTGAATGATATATATATATATATATATATATATATATATATATATCACCTTACTTTACATTTATATGCCTATAGTATCCTTGGAATAATAAAATAATAATTATATATTTCCTTTGTATTTTCAAGCATATAAGATTTTTTCCAAAAGGGTTTCAATGTTATGCACTTGGACTAAAACTAAAATTCACTCAATTTGCCAACCATAAATAAGATATTAAACCTAATATAGAAAGGTTTTTTATACCACTAACATATTCCAATTAAACCACTACACTTCTGCTCTTTTTTCATTTTTTCAAGTTTTATAATAAGGTCGAATAATGTATATACTTTTTTTATTTTTAGATTTCACTCACATTTCCAATGTAGTAAGATTAACTAAGGACATAACCTTTACTACTTCAAAATATTATTATTTCAATAAAAGTATATACAGATTTAAGATCTTTTATCTTAAAGGTAGAAGACATAAACATATTTTATTAAACCATCCACCTAATGTTATTACTTAAGATAAATATAAAATCTACATATATGCACATTATGACCAATCGCGTCATCAAGAACATTAGTGTATAAACATTTGTTTCTTATATTGTGCTTAAACCCATTATATAATATAGCATGAACAAGTTTTTATTTTATTTTTAAATAATATAACTAATTAACAAGCATGCACAACTTCGATTCATTATCATGAAGCAAAAATAACTTACGATTCTCTCCGTAGAATTCCTCTTCGACTTCTTCGTCTAAGAATTTTATTTTTAAATTGATTTGATGAATTTTAATACTATACACCGGTGTCATATTTTTTTGATTATGCTTGTGGTTCTTGTAATCGGAGCATATGTGTCAAAATAATATATTCCTTTTTTTTCATGAATTGTTGGGTTTTAATATATCCTCAAACCCTTGACTTGTATCACTAGTATGGTATTTATTTTAAAATACCCCATAACCAACCAAATGATCTAGAATCTTAAAGTATGTAAAGGTATTCTAAATGTGATAAAAATATTTTTGAATTCATCTTATTTTGTATGAGATTTTTCATAATAGTATAATATGTACAAGATATTGCGTGTTTGTAATGTTTAGGATCACTTTTTAAGTAAATCACCTCCAAAAATTGTCCAAGTGTTTTTTCAAGACTTCCAAGTGAGAAACTGTTTGAGAGTCTATCTAATTCAATCCTAAACTTTTTAATATTTTTACCTTTGACTTTGCTGAATCTCACAAGATCGTTTTTCAACACATTTTTTTTTAAAAGTCATTTAATTATTTTCGACAACCATTTAAAATATATTATCAATATAAAATGTAGACTTAAATAACTTCACTTCTCGTGATTCAATAACCTTGTTAACTTCAAGTCTACCAACCTATAAGATTTGTGAGATTTATGTATCTAACATAAGTTTATGTTATACTTTTGGAACCCAATATAAATATAGTAAATATTAAATTAAACAATATAAAAGGTAATATACGAATATAAATATTAATGAAAATATGAGCAGTAATTAATGTAAGACATGATTACTATAATGACTTAATTTCCATGTAAGTCAAATGATTTAATATACCGTGCTTATAAATATAATGTCATGTTATCCAATAGAACATACAAAATCAAATATAAGATGGCTATTAGAAAACAAATCTTACTTGTGTTCTTATTCCTCGTCAGATTAGCGAGTCATGAAAACCATCATAGCTCTTCAACAGATTTAGCTCTTCAAACTCCAGATTGTTGGATGATGTTTCAAGCTCTTCAAACTCCAGATTGGTCAATGTTGTTTCAACGTCTTCGAACACCAAAATCGTAGATACTGTTTCGAGCTCTTCGAACTCCATATTGGTTGATGATGTTTCGAGAAAAATTGGCATACAACTTAATCTAAGTGTCCTCGAGTTAATATTTTTCTTCAATTTATTTTATATAAAATCATTTAATGTATCGACCCAAATATTATAATAAAATAAATAAAACATTAAATAAATTGTGAAAGATAAGGTATGAAATGTAAGATAAATGATGAAATAAATTAGAGATAAAAATGTTAAATTTTATGAAATATTGAAATATATCCAACAAAATCAAAAATGTGTAATTATTCCTAAACATAAAATACGAAATATGCGAATATAAATATAAACAAAAATATGAACCGTAATTAATGTAAGACATTGATTACTATAATGACTTAATTTCCATATTTCCATATCAGTCAAATGATTTAATATACTTATTTAATATACTTATAAATATGATGCCATGTTCTCCAACAAAACATACAAAATCAAATATAAGATATTTCCATATCAGTCAAATGATTTAATATACTTATTTAATATACTTATAAATATGATGCCATGTTCTCCAACAAAACATACAAAATCAAATATAAGATGGCTATTAGAAAACAAATCTTACTTGCGTTCTAACTCCTCGCCGGATTAATATTTTCAGGTTATCAGTTGGCGAGTCAGGAAAACCATCATAGCTCTTCGAACACCAGATTGGTGAGTCAGGAAAACCATCATAGCTCTTCGAACACCAGATTGGTATACGTTGTTTCGAGCTCTTCGAACTCCAGATTGGTTGATCACGTTTTGAGCAAAATTGGCATACAACTTAATCTAAGTGTCGTCGAGTTAATATTTTTCTTATTTTTATTTTTATTTCGATTTTCAATTTATTTTATATAAAACAATTCAATGTATCAACCAAAATATTATAATAAAATAATTAAAACTAATATTTTTCTTTTTTTTATTTTTATTTTTATTTTCAATTTATTTTATATAAAACAATTCAATGTATCAACCAAAGTATTATAATAAAATAATTAAAACTAAGTAAACTGTGAAAGGTAAGGTATGGAATGTAAGATAAATGTTGAAATAAATTAGTCCTTTCCGATTTATTTCAACATTCATCTTGAACTCCATATCTTATATTTTAGAATTAGTTTAATATTTTAATTATTTAATTATAATATTCCGATTAATACATTGAATCACTTTATATAAAATAAATTGAAAATAACAATAAAATAAAAAAATATTAACTCAACAAAATTTAAAATTAAGTGTATGTCAATTTTGCTCGAAGCATCATCGACCAAGTTAGTATGCCACTTTCGAATGTAATTAATGTAATCACATATTTATATTTTTCGACCTACACTTGTAATCAATGTAATTAATTAATTACTATAATGTAATTAATTAATCTATGTTCTCTAACAAAACATACCAAAATCAAATATATATAATGACTATTAGAAAATAAATCTTACTTGCCTTCTTATTCTTCCTCGTCGTCGGATTAATATTTCAAGGTTAACGGAAAGCAACTGTTGCTCTCCGAACTCCAAATTTGTGGATGATGTTTCGAACTCTTGGATCGGTTATCAAGTCAGGAAAACAACTGCTCTCCGAACTCCAAATTACTCCAAATTTGTGGATGATGTTATAATACAAAATATTAAATTAAATATTAAATTAAGCAATAAATAAAAAACAATATATGACACAAACATAAATGAATGAAAATATGAACAGTGTTTTTATATCATATGATATAAAAACACTTTCTACAGAAGAAAGTATAACATTCAAATCGAAATATTATGTTTTTTCTAGAAGAGAAAGTTAATATTCAAAACTTACAATGTAGATGGTTCATTTGGAACCATCTACATTTGGAACGGTTGAGAGACATGGGAGGTATCTATAGCAATGCTGCCCTACAAAATAATAACTTATGTACAACAGTTCATCGGCATACTCCAACATACAGGCATTTCATCAGTCAATTGGTGTGCATTTCATATAGAAAATTATGACCTAAACTTCTCAAACAAATTCTTCCCCAAATCAACTTTCTCATACAAATCAATACGTATCTCCCAATAGTATCCATTGGAAATGAAAAAAATATAAGGAATAAAGGACATTTAGAAAACGAAGAAGATTACTTACATTTAGTCTCTAAAGTGAACACATTTGCAGGCGTTCCTATGCTACCCACGTAATGGTGATGCTTCCTGCAACGGTAGCATCAAACGTGAAAGAAACGGAAAATAGACCAGGATTCTCTTCATCGGGTGCAATTTTCAAACTCTCCTTCATATTTCCAGCTCTCGCATCGATCGCTGCATAACCGGTCCACACGGGTATCTCCCACCAGCCGCAGGATTAGCCTGATCGCGACTGTCGTGATGATGGTAGTGGTGGTGATAGCAGGGTGCTAGGAGCTGCTTTGATTAGATGAAAAAAAAAAGTGATAGCCTGGTAGTACTACTGGTCCGTCTTTTCAATCTTAGTCAGGTCCCTCTCTTTTATTAGATGAAACTTTTAGTGGAGCTGATTTAGGGTTTTGGAGCTGCTGATCGGTGGCTATGGAGTAATTGGTTTAGTGTGGCCGTCGAGCTGCTCGAGAGTAGGAGGATAAAGGGATTTAGGCTTTTCTTTTGACATGGGTCAATTAGGGCCCATTGTTACTTGGGTTTTGTAAGGCTTTTCTTTGGACCGTTATTTCTTTCAATTTATAAATATAAAAAAATATATAAGATTCGACTATTGTTATTAGAGTGGGTTGATAATTTGCTTCTAATTCTATTAGCAAATATTTGAACATTTTACCACATAATGATCCGAAGATATTATATTTTGAAAGAATATCTAAAATGATATACTAGTATCTAAATAGACTAGTAGTTTAAATTAAAATTCAAACTTTTGGAAACTTAACAGTAAATTATAAAGATATTTGGGAGTAATATATAATATAAATATCTTCTTTATTATATTCAAGATTAATATATAATATATATTTTTTGGGTTGGTTAGGTTTGGCAAAATCCAACACAACCACATACAAAAATAGTGGTTTTTATATTCGAGGTTTGAACAGAATTTTCGGTGATGACAAATGTTCTTTAATTTTCGAAAATGTCACCTCGCATTCTGGTGTCTAAATGAATCCTTTCGGTCACCGAAAAACTTGGAGAAAAAAAAATACATTTGTCAGAAAATCGAGAGATGAATCTATTTAGAGTCGTCAACCTCCTCGTCAAAATTTGCACTTTTTAAATTGTTCAAAGTGAGTTCATCGCTATCAAAGCCTTTAATTGGTCGTGATCTGCTTCTATTCCATTTTCACTTATAATTTATCCCAATAAATTTCCTGACCTAACACTAAATGTATACTTTTTCGGGTTTAACTTCAATTGAATAACTTTGAGATTAAAAAAATGACCAACATATCGTCAACATAGTTTTTCATATTTCTTCCAATTTGAGAAACAAACCCCTTGTTTACAATCTCTGATACGTTGTCCCAACGTTCTTAAGACCAAAAGGCATGACCCTGTAACAATGCAATCCTCGGGTAGTTATCAACGTAGTACTTTCTTGATCCTTTGGATTCATCTGGACCTCATTGTAACCCATGAATGCATCCATAAAAGAAAGAATTGTATTCCCCGATGTTGAATCAACAAGCTGATCAATCTTTGGCACAACCGAATGGATCATTTGGACACGCCTTATTCAAATTAATAAAGTTAACACACATTCTTGATTTCTCATTCTTCTGTTTTACAAGCACTGGATTTGCAGTCCATCATGGGTACCATGTCTCCCGTATATGTCCGACCTTGGATAAATGATCAATTTCAGCCACAATTGCCTTATATTTTTCTACAGAGATAGCTTTTTTTTAATGTTGGGCCTGATTTTTGAATTTAAAGTCAAGTTGTGACATATTAACTCGGGCGGGACCCCTACTACATCCTCGGGTTTCCATGCAAACACATCTAAGTTATCAAACAAATACTTAAGAAATTGGTAACGTAAAGTAGGTGACAATAATATTCTTATTCGCCAACTTTTCCCGTTAGGGAACATATACTCCTCCACATTTTCTCATACCACTATAGGTCCTTGGGTTTCTCTCGGATCATCTACTTCTTCCTCATGTGAAGTCAACCTCCTTTATTGATATTCAGTCATTTGATCAGTAGAAGTGATCCTTTTATAATGCAAAGTTGTTGCATAACATTCTCTTGTCACTTGCTGATCACTTCGAACTGCTCTGACGCGATCACCAATTGTATACTTCAAGCATTAGTGGACTGTTGAAACAACGACATACATCCTAGACAACCATGACCTCCCAAAAATCACATTATAACTCGTCATACATTCCGCCACCATAAACAAAACTTGAATTTTTTTCCTAACATGACCTCTACCAAACAAAACATCTCTCTCGAATTCCTCGATAACTTGTATTGTTATCTCTCTGAACCCAATTATGGTACTCTCATATCGGAGAATTGCACGTGGATTACATATCTTATCATACGTTGATCTGAACAACATATTCGTTAAACTTTTTATATCAATTAATATTCGTTGGATCTCTGTTCCCGATATTTCCGTGCCAATCACCACCGCATCCTCATGGGGTCCAACTATGCCTCTGAGATCGTCCTTTTCAAACAAGATAAAAAATTATGACATTCCTTCCATAAAGATGGGTAGACGTTTTACCTCATATTTCATTTTCCAATATTACTACATGTCTTTTTTTTAACTATTTGTATTTCCAGCCACAATATCTCCTTTGAAAATGGCCAAATTCTCAATATATTGCACAAACTACAAACCCTCCCTCAGTCTACTGGTCCATTCACAACAAACACCACTTTCTGATCTGGGTTTAGATCTAGACATTTTAAAGCCGTATCGAAGCCTTTCTATTTTTTTAATTTTGAATGCACAATCATTAATGTGTTTAATTGCTTTAATAGTGTATTCATATTATGTTGCGCAGACGTACTTGGATTATTTTGACCATTATTTTGTCCTTTAACAAAGTCGTTAACTTGTCGTTTTTTATCAAAATTTCAATTTTTTTCTTCAAAGCTATACATTCCGCAGTTTCCTGCACAATGTCGTTATTGTATTTACAAAACTTAGTGTTTCGCTCCTCATTTGGCTTATTTATTAGGGCTGGTTGATTCTTGCTGATTCTTAGCTCTCTCAAATATTATTGCCACGTACTCAATTAACTCTGTAAAATATTATGGCTTTATCCGCTGGTTAGACCTCACCTCATGAGGTTGATAACTAGGAGCTTGAGGTGCTCCTCCTGTTCGTGAAAGTAGGTTAGGGTTCATCCTCAGATGAGATGGTACCTGGGAATTCGAGGAGCCTTCCTGATACCCTTGACCAATAGGGTGCTTGCCCCACATTTCGTTGGTTGGAAATTGACCCACTTTGAACTCTTGTCTACTCTTCTACCTTAATTTGTTCCTCAACTTAAGCCATTAAAGCCCCAAATGTCAATTCCATTCTCCTCGTAGTTTTGTTTGCTAAATCATCTGGAAGCAATCCTTGCCTAAAAGCTTCAATTGCGACAAGCTCTTCACAATCGTCCAATTCTCTATTCGTTAGCACAATGTTACAGAGATCCTATTGGTCTCCTACTCCTACCGTTACTTTTCCTTCATTTACTACCGTTACTTTTCATTCATTTAAGCCCTAATTGATGTTTGTTTGGTTCTCTTTATTTATGACTCTAAATCTATATGTAAGAGAGATAGGAACTCCGAAAAGGCATAATCCTAATTTCAAGTTATTTTATCTTTCTCTCTATTGTCTATTCATATAATCATTGAAGAGAATTTGTGTTTTTAGAGGTAATCTTCTTACTTACAGCATTATCTCATAGTCCTTATTCTACCATTCTTCGAACCTTTTGTTGGGTTTCTAGTTTGGGTTTATCGTGCCTAACGAGTCCTGTAACACACAAATCATCTTGTATCATCTTTTAATTTCTCTCCACAACTTGTTTATATTGTATTATAATATCACGGTTAGCTTGCATCTCTTTGCTTCCCAAGAATTATCTTCTGAATACAGTGTAAAAGATTTCGTAGCTGGTTATAGACCTTCTCAGAATGCTATAATATCACTTTAAATTGGTTCCCTTAAAAGTTTGCGAAATTTCTTTACATATCAACCTATCATCATCATCAAAATTCATTATGTAATTTTTAAACTGCTCAATATGATCATCAGAATTCTGTGTTCCATCCATTTACAACCTTCAAAATATCAAAGCGCCTCGGAAGAGGTATCGACCTAATTTCAAAAGACAAATGAGAATTTCTCCAGTCCACTCCTTGCATGTATTGGTCAGCTCCAAACTAGAACTATCACTAGTCAAAATCTCCCGATGTTTATCTTTCTTTTCCTTTCGTGTAGAATGTTGTCTGTTGTATCACTGGAAATGTACTTTTCTACGATCACTTAAAACTTGGTGAGCAGTATAAGACTTACCAAACAAATTTTCTAAATATTTTTTTCTCATCAACTCGTCGCACCTTGGATCTCAGCATACTAGATTAATTTGATGCTCTATTTGATTAAGCTGATCATTCAAAAAAGCTATTATTTCGAATAATTGATTCATTTGATCTTCCACATTAGATTTATCACATTGTTCGTTTCACTGACTATCAACTTGATTTCCTTATCTAAGAAAACCTGACTCAAAACACTTTGTTTTCCAACAAAATCGTGGGATTAGTTCTGATTTCTGGTTCCATCATAACTTCAATTGTAAATTTTGTGGTTTTAGATTTGTTATCTAGGTATGTCACTCAACTCCCACAGTCGCCAATGTTAAGTATTACATCTTATGTGTAAATGTAGAATGATTACAGTGATTTTAGAGAGAAAAAAGTAACTAATAATATATATGCGCGAGAAACATTATTAAGACCCTTTATTTACAATCTTCTTCCTCTTAAATAAGCAAGGGTCGTTAATAACATACTCGGTTACAAATTACAACAAATTGCATTCTTAGTATGTAGCTTTTCATTTATGTATTAAATCTATTCTTTAGCTTTAAATCATTCAAATTGAAATATTTTTCATAATTTATTTTACTCCTCCATTGTTTATATCATTGTCAAATTTAATTTACATTTTGTATAGTGCGATGAGGTTTTAAGAGACAAATTTTTAGTTTGGAACCCCGTTTTATATATAGGTTTTGGACATTTTCTTCTATAGGTCGAGGGTCTTTTTTTAAGGTTTAGAACACTTTTTATGGGAAAACAATGTAAAACAAAAGTGGTGCTAAGTAAAAATATGAAGCAATAATGATTAAAAATATAATGACATTAGACTTTTAATTTTTAATAAAACAAATGAATGTAATTCATAAGATGACGCACACAGACCAGATATACATGTAGGATAATATTATGAAAATAATTGTAGATAAGAAGACGGTAACCCATTAAAGACTTTAAGGTTCCAACTAACTGGAATCAATTAAATTTCATCCAAACACTGAAGATAGAATCATAAAGATCAATTAAATCCTTTCCTAATTTCATGTATTTTCCGAGCTTCCAAATAATTTATTTTCACATAGAATGATTAAGAACATCAAACAAACTTATTAAATTCTGATTTACACGTCAAAAATAAATATGGCCGGAGACAATTTGACACTAACACCAGAAGCTACAATAAAATTTGCAGAGTAACCTTTTGAGGACTATGAGCAATATTGATCAACACAATGTTGCATGTTTACCAAGTCCTGTTATGAAAAACAGATTAATCCAAAGACTACAGGCTTTAAAATAACGAAATAAGAAAGATGTTTTGAAATTGAATTTTTTTATTATTTATCAAAACGCCTTAAAAATTGAAAATACGGGTTTTGAGGAAAGAAAGAGAGTTTCTATTTTTGATATCAAACATATAGTTGTTTATAGGGTATAAGACATTTAGTTTATATATACAATATTATATATATATATATATTAATTATACATTGTTAATATTTAGGTAAATAAAAACTCGATATATATATATATATATATGCATCAAACATCAAACCTGAATCTTGGAAAACAAATGGTATCCTGCAGATACTTCGATGAGACATACAACCACCAGGTTTTCGAGCTGTTTTAAAGACGGTACCAGACAATTCACTCCTGGCTAAAGTAGATGCACAAACCTTATGCTTAATATTTTGTTTTCAAAAAGTAAATCCATACCATCTTTGAATAATCATCGATCAAACTCATATAATATATGGCTCCACTCTTTGATGGAATTCTGTTTGGGCCAAAAAAATCTGAGTGATTGTAATCCATCATTCCATGGTATTTCATACATCCGACTTGCTGAATCTAATTCTAGTTTGTTTACCAAACACACATTGTTCATTGAAAATACCAATGATTCCGCTTTACACCTTTTCAACAAATCTTTATTTCCCAAAATAACTAAGATTTTTTCACCCATGGAACAGAGATGCTAATGGCATACCTTATTTTTATTTCTGCGTACTTTTGCTATTACTCCCTGATGATGCTACTGCAACATATCTCATAACAACACTGACTTGGAGAATGTAAAGCCCCTTCTGCAAACTGCCTTTCATACACGCCATCATTGAGCCTTTGTCACTTTAATTATACCATCTTTTGCACAGTATTTGTAAATCAGAGAGTCTAGTGTCTTTTATATATATATATATATATATATATATATATATATATATATATATATATATATATATATATTATTTTTTATATTACTATTTTTAATTTAATTTTTCAATATAGCAGATTTGATAAGTTACACTATTTTTAAATTTAGAGTTAGTTTTAATTGAAAACCTATTTTAAGGTTTTGTTAAAAATGGTTGTAATTTTGTTTTATGATATATATCAATTTTTTTGTTGGGGTGTTTTATTGAGAAATAATATTTCGTGATAAATTAGTTTTATTCTGAAAAATGTTTTTAGTGTTGCAACAAATGGTTCATGTTTGTCTGGTGTTTTAATATTTTTGTTTATGATATTTTAAAAATTTAAACTATTTTTGCTTGAGGTATAAGTAGTGAGTATTTTTTTTATAATTTTTTTTATCGTGTATTGTTATGTATAAAGCACATATATGTTTTATTTTTTATTTTTTATTGATAAATACATTAGATAAAAATAAATAGTTTTCAACCATTATCTATTTTTCGGGTCACTCAACCGACACATGATCAGTTGTCGGGGTAGTTGCATGGGTTTTTTTCATTGTTGTTGTTGGGCTTGTTGTCTGAATTAGTGTTAGGGTTGATGAATAGGCAGTTTCCAAATGGATAAAAGAGGATAAAATCGTGCAATTGGTAGCGAGTGGCCAAATATTTCACATATTTTACATGTAAGAGCTTCCTAAACAGATACGTTATTTGACATTTGATAGCAAATTTGACAATTAGATGTGATTTTTTTATTTCCAACAAGTACGCTAAAAGACTATCTATATTTACTAACGTAAATTCTGTTAGGTATATTTGTAGTAGCAGTTACCCAATAGGTAAAAGCCTATTCTTATTTTTCTTATTTTTCTTACATTATTTTAGCAATTATCAACTACCTTAAATATACACTACTTGTTGGAACAAATGTGTAATATATAAATTTACATTACTCAAATATAATTTATATTTATCTAAAGAGTCGAGTATCTGTTGGGATGCTCTGAGAGGCAAACCTTGATACTCCAATTTTCTTAAAGTGGACTTATCCATACACTTTATGCGCATTTCCTCCAGGAAGTAATTGACAACATTAATTATAATGCAAACACGGGCTAAACTGAGACGAATCTTATTTACGGTTCATTTATCCATGTACTTTGGGATACATAGCACACTTATTATATAATTGATACCTTTCGAGATCCATAACCATGAGCAAGACCATGGAATTTCACCCAAATATGAATGATTTTTTAGCAAATCTCTAGGTGTCGAGCCCACCGGTTCCCACTTCTTGAGAACAATTAGGTGATCGTTAAAGAAACATGAGGAAGTTTTGAACACCGTAATAGCATGCTTGCATGAATCAAAGCAGAACAAAAAAATAACTTGTATGAGTTGACTTGTATTGTAGAAAGTTGTATTCACTCCATAGACTTTATGCTAAGAATTGGACATGATAAGCAAAGGGCTTTTTCCCAAATAAGTATCTTGAGTGGCACTTGACCCATTCATTTTGATCTCTATCAATGGCCTCCAAAGGAACTAGGATTTCACCATCTGAATACTCTATGAACTTGATATTTTCTATTGTCTATCTCCAAGGGAATCGAATATCTTCCACTTCTCTGAGATGACCGAGATTTCAACATGTATAACCTCTGAGGGAACTTTCGTTTTAGTATAATGTAAGTTTGTTTTAATTATTTTCAATTTTTTAGTCCATTTAAAATTTTAATTTTCTTTTCTTTGGGTTATTTATAAATTATATCAATTTTAAATTGCATGTTATATGTCGCATGTTAAAAGTTATTATGTGTTTTAGCTTATAACAATTATTAATACATCTGTTAAGTCGATTCTTATTATATTATATTATTTTATGGTTCCTATGTTACCATGTGATCAAGTATGGTCTTTAGTAAACAATTTGAAAAAAAAACGTTTTTTTATTAAATTATAATTTTTAATTAGTAATATCTTATGTTTACAAAATCAATTATATGTACCTCACATTTCAGGTCAATTCTAGAATAATTAGAAAATAAGTTCAATTTATATTCTCAAACTACCATATATTAATTGTTTTTGTTAAAGAGTAAACTGCATCCCATACATGGTCCAAAATCCAACATTGCTAACATTGAAAAGAATATAGTGTATATAAGTGTGAGGGATACCTCAACTAGTAAGAGGCATTTTGGGAGTGTACCAAAGGCAAATCCTCCAACACTTTGTGGCAAAAGCGGACAATATCTTGCTAGTAGGTAAAGCGCGTATCACACCTGCACATCTATTCTAACAAAGATAATGATTGTACTAACTTACCAAGCTTTTGACGAAGAACATTGATTCGAAAGTGTTATTTTTTATATTAGACTCGAAACACATATTGGAAACTTATGACATAGGCTTTAGATGAATTTATTTTGGGATAAAACAACTCTTATCACTTACCATATAACTAAAATTCTAAAGTTTATTTGAAAAATTTATTATGTAAGAGACAAATTTAAAATACAATAGAAATCTTATAAAAATATTATTTGTTGTTGATCTATGAGTTGGTGAATTATTCTTTCAGCCACCACAATATGTTTGAAAAATATTTTCAATATGAATAATTCAATAAGAACTCAGATACATCGGCGCCGAAACATACATTGGTGCCGCAACACGTCAGGCTACCATGGTAAAATAACATATGTTTACATCACTTCGTATCGCGGTAACATCTTCTCTAATAATTCTAGATGAAATTATTATGATGGGCCCAAGCTCAATGGCCTTTTTAGCCATATTCATCATCGAGGAGAGTTAGGAGCAATAAGAACTTACCATACTATTGTGAACCATATCACGATAAGCGATATAATGTACATATCAAATTTTCTTATGTATTTTGACATACAATTTGCGACTCATTTGGCATACATTCAGTCACATCAAATACATTTTTAAAATTTGATATTAACATTCTGAATATTTCTTATTTGATCTTCAAATATCCATATCCAAGCTCATTTATCTTTCTGATTACTTTATTTGATAAAATAACGTATCTTATCTCTTCACTAAGATTAAAATCCATTTGATTAAATTACGTCTTTTATCTTCTCATTGAGATAAAATTTATGGAAAACGTTAAATACCTTATAATTTGAATTTTATTTTAGTGTAAATATAAACAAGTTTAGACAAAAAAATTAGTTGTCGTAAGTCTGTCATATGGTCAAATTGGCAACCTCATACGCGTAGTTTATTTGCAGTTTTTTTAAAACTATGATGGCCGTGTCCTCATTGGATTCAAAAAATTTACTTAGACTTTTTAATACTTTTATAAGATGGGACACCATATTTAAATTCTCATAGATCAATTTTTAAGTGATTTTGTTATGTTTATAAATACATATCACCCATAAATCTAATTGTAATAACATTTTCCAAACATATCCCTCATAGAAGAAGAACTCATTTTTAACATTGAATATTTTTTCAAGTGACCTAATTTTAGCATTACAATGTTTGATATCTAGTTGTTTACTATAGACGAGTTGGGATACCATCATTTGTAATATATAATTTTAGGGATTTAAGTCTTACCTTTTTGGATGTTGAGTTTACCCGTTCCCAAACCAATATTTTAGTAAACGAGTGTGCCAAAATTTAACTCAAACTCATGTATGAGACTGATATAAGTTCTTCATAAATCAATTGAATATCTTAGTATAAAATTCTCATTATAGATGTCATTTTTAAGATTTACCAAGTGTTGAACAAGTATCACAATCAATTTTCATTTTTATTTTCTTTTGAATTAAATGATATTTATGTATCTAACATGATCTAACATGAGTTTATGTTATACTTTCTGGACCCAATATAAATATAATAAATATTAAATTAAACAATATAAAAGGTAATATACGAATATACATATAAATGAAAATATATAATAACTTAATTTCCATGTAAGTCAAATGATTTAATATACCGTGCTTATAAATATGCTGCCATGTTCTCCAATAGAACATAAAAAATCAAATATAAGATGGCTATTAGAAAAAAAAAATCTTACTTGTGTTCTTACTCCTCGTCGGATTAGCGAGTCAGCTCTTCGAACTCCAGATTGGTGGATGATGTTTCGAGCTCTTCGAACTCCAGATTGGTGGACGCTGTTCGAACTCTTCGAATACTAGAATGGTAGACGTTGTTTCGAGCTCTCCGAACTTTAGATTTGTTGATGATCTTTCGAGAAAAATTGACATACAACTTAATATAAGTGTAGTCGAGTTAATTTTTTTTTTTCATTTTTATTTTTCTTATTTTCATTTTTATTTCTATTTTCAATTTATTTTAAATAAAATGATTCAATATATCGACTGGAATATTATAATAAAATAATTAAAATATTAAATATATTGTGAAAGATAAGGTATGGAATGTAAGATAAATGTTGAAATAAATTAGAGATAAAAATGTTGAATTTAATCTTAGAAATATATCCAGTAAAATCAGACATGTGTATATATTCCTAAACATAAAATATGAAATGATTTCAAATAAATACAAAATAAATAAGATAAATATAAACATAATAAATATTAAATTAAACAGTATATAAAATAATATACGAATATAAATATAATTAAAAATATGAACATTAATTAATGTAAAACATTGATTAGTATAATGACTTACATTAAGTCAAATGATTTAATATACCGTGGTTTGCTTATAATTATAAATATGCTGCCATGTTCTCCAAGAAAACATATAAATCAAATATAAGATGGCTATTGGAAAACAAATCTTATTTGCTTTCTTACTCTTGGTTGGATTAATATTTTCAGGTTACCGGTTAGCGAGTTAGGAAAACCATAGTAGCTTTTGGAACTCTAGATTGGTCGACGCTTATTTGCTTTCTTACTCTTGGTCGGATTAATATTTTCAGGTTACCGGTTAGCGAGTTAGGAAAACCATCGTAGCTCTTGGAACTCTAGATTGGTTGACGCTTATTTGCTTTTTTACTCTTGGTCGGATTAATATTTTCAGGTTACCAGTTAGCGAGTTAGAAAAACCATCGTAGCTCTTGGTACTCTAGATTGGTCGACGCTGTTTAGAGCTCTTCGAACACCAGAATGGTAGACACAGTTTCGAGCTCTTCGAACTTCAGATTGGTGATGTTTCGAGCAAAATTGGCATACAACTTAATCTAAGTGTTCGTCGAGTTAATATTTTTCTTATTTTAATTTTTATTTCTATTTTAAATTTATTTTATATAATATGATTCAATGCATCAACCATAATATTATAATAAAATAATTAATAAATTTGAAAGATAAGATATGGAAGGTAATATACATGTTGAAATAAATTAGAGATAAAAATGTTGAAATGTAGCCAGCAAAATCATTCTAAACATAAAATATGAAATGATGTCAAATAAATACAAAACAAATAAAATAAATATAAACATAGTAAATATTAAATTAAACATTATAAAACGACACTTATATTAAGTTATATGCCAATTTTGCTCGAAACATTATCAACCAATCTGGAGTTTCAAGAGCTCAGTCTACCAGGTGTTCGAAGAGCTCGAAACAGTCTACCAGTCTGGTGTTCGAAAAGCTCGAAAACGTCGACCAATTTTAAGTTCGAAGAGCTCGTAACATCATCCACCAATAAGCTACAATGGTTTTTTCTGAATAAGATTTGTTTTCTAAAAACTATTTTATATTTAATTTTGTATGTTCTATTGGAGAACATGACAGCATATTTATAAGCAAGGTATATGATATCATTTAATTTACATGGAAATTAAGTCATTATAGTAATCAATGTCTTACATTAATTAAATATAAGACATTGATTACTATGATGACTTAATTTCCATGAAATAATTTAATATACCATACTTGTAAATATGCTGCCATGCTCTACCATAGATGACTATTAGAAAATGGGCAAGGCTAAAATGAGACCCCATTTGGCTATAATGAGACCCCTCTATAATGAGACCCCATTTGGCTATAATGAGACCCGAAAAAAGACACATTTACCCCTGATATAAAAGCCATATTTTCAGCCCATTTTCTCTCTTTTCTCTCTTTTCTCTCTTCTCTCTCTACTCTCTCTCAAACTCACCAAAAATCTCGAAATCAAAACAGCAAGTTTTCTCAAATCCAACATCAGAAACATCTTAAGGTACGAATCCTTTACATATCCATGTAATTTTTATGCATTTTCGTTTAGTATTTTTAGTGATTTTTAGAGTTTAGTGTTCTTGATAAAAAGTCGGATTTTCATGTATATTTAGTTGTTTTTTTCGAAAAAAAACTTCAGATTCGTGTTAGTCGATTCAGTAGGATCGTTTTGGTACCATGCATGATGAATTTGGGTTGGGTTTTGGGGATTTGGGTTCGATATCGAAATTTGGGGCTGCTGTTTCTGGAAATGGGGATCTGCGAACTGTGGCCTCGCAACCCGTGCAAAATTGCGAACGACCAGTTCGCAATTTTGCATGGGCTGCGAGGCCACAGTTCGCAATTTCACCTAATTCAGAATCTGAGACTTTGTGAAATTGCGAATTGGGGATTCGCAATTTCACCAAATTGCGAATTCCGAGTTCGCAATTTTGGTGAAATTGCGAATCCCCAATTCGCAATTTCACAGTTTATATATTTTTTGTAAATTTTTTTTTTTGCCAAATAGTTTCTATCTATCCCAAATTTATTAATAATTTATATGTTGTATTTCAGCATGCCTCGCAAACAGCAGCACACACCTGTTCGACATTCAGGAGGCTCGAGCGATGATGGAGAGCACTCCGACGTTGTGTCACGGTCACGGTCCGTTAGGCGTAGGCCTAGCGCTTCCACTCCGGCCCCTGTTCTATCCCAGGGGTTTGAGACATTCGACCTGTTATTTCGGAGGGTGAACCCCCACGTACCTGGTCTATATCCAGAGTATGCACAGCACGAGGCTTACCGTGTCTTTGCTGGAGAGGTAAGTAATGACGTGTTTTAAAGTACGTTTATATGTTCTATTGTATTATTTCTAACTTGTTTATGTCTTATGTAGGCTCGTCGGCACTCACGGCCCTACGCTATGTACGGTACCCACCGTGCGTGGGGTCTTGCTGGGCAGCACAGGGTAAGGGAGCAGGTTATGATGACTTGTTTCGGCCCACTGGTAGATGCGTTGGAGCGTTGGAATACCAACGTTCATCTTGTAGATGCCTTCCTGGAGAGGTGGCATTCGGAGACGAACACCTTTCACTTTAGCTTCGGTGAGATGACGGTTACGCTAGACGACGTCCACGTCATCACTGGTCTCCCGGTCACAGGTGATGATTTCGTAGTTCAGTCTTTTCCTAGTAATGGACAGCGTGAGGCTTGGTATTCTAGTGCATTAGGCATAGATTTGGATGACCTTAGGTATGAGTTAGGGCGTAACAGGGGGGGTAATGGTAGATCTGTTCGTTTACAGTTTTTACGCGAGAAGTACATGGTACGTAGATATACAGATGAGAACATGTCTGATAGTGATGTAAAGTGCGTCACTAGGGGTTATCTGCTGCATATGTTGGGTTGTTGTGTTCTAGTGAACAAGACGGGGAATAGTATATCTTTAGATTACCTCCAGTTTGTAGAGCATTATACCTCCTCCGTTAGATATAACTGGGGACAGCATATACTAGCTCAGCTGTACCACCACCTAGGGAAGTCCTCGCTGCACACGACTTCAGGGATTGCGGGTTGTATTGCCTTGTTGGAGGCGTGGATATACGATCACTTCTCCACCTGTTTGCCTACGATTAACACGAACTACGACTGTTCTATGCCGACGATGTGCCGATATGTTCCGACGCCGTTTCGTGCGGATGATGAGACTCGGATTAACATCCGACAGGGACTGATTTCGTTGACGGCGAACCATGTGAGTTACAATGATTTGTTATATTTGTTTCCATAGCTTTAATTTATTATTACTTTCATTTTTGGAAGATTATTAACTAACATTTTCATATGACACAGGTTTGGTTCATGCCTTACGAGCATCATCGTGCTTATTTCCCTTCTCAGGATGTGGCTTGGATTGACCACACCCTGAAGGCGTTCGACGTAGTTGAGGCGTACTATCCGCTTAGGGTGGCTCGACAGCTAGGGCACGTTCAGGACATACCACCGGCGCTGCGGACTGTTGTACCCGTACATAGGCGAAAGCGTGTGAACACGCGCTTCTTGTGGGATGAGGCCACGTGGATATCATGGGGGTCACACGTTGTTGACCCGAGGATTCGCGGTGACAGGTACATTATAGGCGGTCCTGGCACGACCACGACGTACGATGTATGGATCAGTGACCACCTATGGTACGTTCTTATTGATCCTAGTATTATTGCTCCATCTGCGGCGCATGTTCCAGAGCCCCCTAGTGCGATGACATATCAGGCACGACTGTATCAGCTTTCCGATCGTGTTACTGATGTTGATTCTAGAGCGGAGTCGATGAGTGTGGAGGACTTGCGTCGGGAGATACATGAGTGTCACCTTTTAGGGGTCCAGTACCGCCAGTTCGATTGAGTTTGATACTACATTATTTTTTTGCTTTGCTTTAGTTGTTGCTTTAGTTGACATGGTTGTATGGAATTGATTTTGGTTCTTCATTTGTTGCTTTTGTTCGGATTAGTTGATAGCACCTTATTTTTTCTATTTTAGTTCTACTTAAGTTGTTCCTTTCACTTATATGATGTGCATCTTAAAAACAACAACACTTAAAATGTAACACCTAGATTTCTCCCATAATATAAAATACACAAGGAAATTACACACATAGCCTAAAAGCATTTCGTGATTAAACATACATAAGCAACTAAATTAAAGCAAACTGTAGATAAACTAACCCTCAGTCAGCATTGGACACTTAGTTCTACGGAGTCGGATAGTTCATTCCATACCCATCTGAATCACTACTTCCTTCGGGAGTTGAATTCAAACGAACGCCTGTCGCTATTGCGTCTGCTATTTGTTGCTCTTCCGACTGTGTCGCTAAAGACACCATCTCCGGCGTGATTGTACTTTGCGATCCCATGTCGAAAATCTTTCGGAGGTTGGTTTGGACTTCCCAAGGAAGTGACTCGATTTGTAAAGTCACTGTTTTAAGGTAAGCTAACCTTTCAGACACTTCTTCGCGTGTGCGTGGTCGAGGCATCATACATCTCGGGCAGGAAGCCTCCCTACCGTGGTTGAAGAACATTCTGCACAAGACCGCATCGATGAAGCCAGGAACGCCCTCTTCTATTGCACCCCTCACGATGTCAAATGCGTTTAGGAGGCTTGCATCTTCGTCTACGTTCCAGCCCGAATCACACATTTTTATACCTTAAATGTTTAGTTTCTTAGTCTGATGGTAGTATTTATAAAATCGAACTGGGTGGTTCAACTCAAAATTTGTTAGCGGGAAAGGTTGTCTTTGTTCCCGCTCAAATCTGTTTTTAGCGGGAAACCTTCACTCCATTCCCTCCATATGTTTCCATACAATATAATAATATTCTGATGAAACTAATAGCTGTCTAGATTTTTGAATGTACTGTTGTTATCCTGCAACACCTAATATTTAAAAAGGTACAATAACTATTCAGTGCAATAATAGCAGGGGTCTCATTATAACAAAAATTCCATCACCAGGTTTACCGCTATAACGAGACACCTAAAAAAGTTGCCGCCAAAAATATCTGCTTTAAATGTAGTTCCCGCCCAAACAACCACGACCCTATAAATAGACGTGAAGCACTATTCGAACAGTAACAATTTAACCAATGGAGTTTACCCCTAATGAAGATTACCATTTGCTCGAGGCAGTGAAACTCGCCCACCGAGAATTGGGAGAAGATAGTAGCGAAGCGTTTTTCGAGCTGGTCTTGTGTAATATGTACTACAACTACGGGCGTTTAGGAACTGAAGGTATTGTCGTGCGTAACTGTGACCAAATCAAGGAGAGATACATTTTTTGCAAACCAATATTCGTAGACACAACGGAGTTCGGTTAAACACGTAATGCAAAATAAAATTATTAGTCTTCATTCAAATCGAAGATACGTGGTGGCTCTTCGTGTGCGGTCGATGGTTGCGCGGGCTTGATTTGGTTATGTTTGTTCAATCTCTTGTCGAGCGGTATTGCCCAACCGGTCACTTCATGATCCGTACGAAAGGGATACCAAGTAGGATATATTTCCGGAAGTGGTCCATCCAACGAAACCTACACAAATAAAAGGTAGATAAATATTTGGTCACGAAAATAATATATAACATTGAAACACACTTTAGTAAACTTACTTTGACAAAATGGTTACCATGAACGAAACCTATACCAATTTCGAGGCTAGGACATGATCGAGGAGGCACACCACGTAGAGGTAGATAAGTGTACGATTGGTGGAGTGAAATGTGGTATACGACACATTGGTATCTAGTGGCTATCACTAACCCTAAATCGGGTAACGTCATCCAATGCCTAGTACCTGAACCATACAATTCGAACACGTTCAACCTTCTCACAAGGTTATCTACACCTTGTGATCCATCAAACACTCTCTCCCATAGCTCACGTTCGTTTTGCAATTCGCCGATCAAATCTCTTCTAACTTGGTCCCATGAATCGGATTTACCGTATACCGTCAAAGCAACGGCTCGGAATCCGCAATTACCGTCGGGAGAGACGTCTTCGACGCTAGAAATGTAGTCATGCAAATAGCTAGGAAACCAACTCTCGTACCCGCTAAAATCTTTGCCCTTTGATGATTTTTTCGGTCGAGGCACTTTATCTTTCTTCGGTTTAGCCTTGGCTTTCGCTTTTTCTTTCGTCTTGGCTTTTGGCGCTAGAAATGCAGCCGTGCTACCTATCGTGCCGGGAGTGCTAGCGCCTAGACTTCCATCGTATTCCCACTCGCTAGGGTCCCGTTGAGTTGATTTGTCCCGACCGGCTTTTTTCCTACCCTTAGTAACAACCGGCTCCTTAGGTTCCAAAACATGACTTCTAGCGGGATCTAGGATTTGCATCATCCTATTTATAATGTGGTCTTGGATGTGTTGCCCGTAACCGCGGATGGTGCTACCTATTAAGGAGATTTTTCGAGTGAGCTCGTCTTCGGTATCAAACTCCTCATTAGGTTTGATCCTTAACGTACTCCAATAGACATCACACTCATCTTTTCTAACCGCCCTTCCTTCTTTATAAATCAAAGCTAATTCGCATGCACATGGTAAATTATGAGTTGTCCTAATAACACACCCACACACTCCGGGTGTGAACCATATTTTCATGGACTTTGCGAGATTTTCTTCTATTAGTTCAATGGCTTGAGATGAAAGCTCACCTTTGACATCCTTGTAGATGGTTTTGTTAGGCCCCCTAGTTGAGTTTCTTGGACGATACCTACTACGCTCGAATGACTCGAAAATGTTAGAGTGTTGAGCGGATAGGTGCGCATGAACATGTTTCCAAAATTGTTCGAACGTGCATAGACTACTACCAATTGCCCGCTTGAGGCTAGAGTGAGCACTCTCCGCCCTACAACATGAGATAAAATACATTAGACTACTAACACTTTATATTTTTAAAAAATGGGTGGAGAAGGAAATATAACTCACCGGTTGCTAGTTTGGTTGCCAAAGTGTTTAAATTTGTTCGTGTGAATGTTGAGGAATTTGTGTCCATATTCGTCAATCCATTGCTTCATAACGTAGTCGAGAGCCAATGGACAAAATGCGAAAGTGTGGTGCATATCGGCAAGGTTTTTGTTATAGTCTTCGAGCGTGGCCGAATAGGCTACCCTTTGGTAATATTCCCCGAACTCATCGGCCATTTCCACATTCGGTAAAACTTTTCTAGCGTAAGAGGTGACGTTCTTACCAATATGCCAAGTGCATAACATATGAGTTGCGTCCGGAAATATATCGTCTATAGCATTCATTAAAGCCAACTCCCTATCGGTGACAATGATGTTAGGAAATGGGCACTTGTTGTTCGTCAACACCATCTTTAGAATACTCAACCCCCAAGTGTAATTCTCTTGTTTCTCGGAACTCAAAAAAACAAAAGCAACACAAAAGGTCTTCTTCGTCGAAGTTTGGCCCACTATTTCAAGTAAAGGCATCTTATATCTTGTAGTCTTGTACGTGCTGTCCATTATAAGAACTTGAGGAAACGTGCGCATAAAATCGATGCTTTTAGGGTGTGCAAAAAACAACTCGAGGATCTCGTCCGTTGCTTCACAACTTCGCTCCCAAACATAGTACTCGTGTTCTTTTAACTTAGTAAACAAGTATTGCATTTGGGTCTTGCCCGCTTTATCAACCAAATCATGTTTTTGCCGCATGTTGTATATCGTGCGCATGCCTGATACATTTTGCGGGTCTTTAATCTTCAACCCGCGATATATCTCTCTCGGTCGAGAACCGACTTCCGTTTGACTACGAACGAACAATTGTTCTTCGACTTTTAGTCTAGCGGCCCGAGAGTGACCGTCCAAGTGCAAAAATGGATCGTGGTTGTGTTTCCCGTTTAGCACAACCACTTTCCAATAACCCGGTAGCTCTGAGACCGGACTCCCTCTTAAGTAGAACGGACACCCGCATTTTTTCGATGAACATTCTCGGCGCTTCTTAACATACCCCGGTTTGGGGTTAGGTTTGTAAACCCCGTGCCTCTCGCACCTAAAATACATCCTAGGAGTTTTCATGCTTTTTGTACCGTCGTCGTTTTTACTCCGGACCAAAATGAATCCTAGCTTTATGCTTTCGGACTCGACCCAATCAACCAAATCGGCTTTGGTGTAATAAGTGTCCGTACTAAACACTTTCGTGTAATCGGCCATCGAACATGGCGGTGGACCGGGTTCCTACAGAGTTCATTCATGCAATTTTATGAGAACATATATATACCTACATGATCATATAAATTCCAAAACAGGGCGTTTTTGCGAATTCCAAATTCGAAAATTCAGCGAAATTGCGAACTACAAACTCGAAATACAGCCTAAATTGCGAACAACCCGTTCGTGGGTTTGGCTGTTTCGCGAACGGGCCGTTCGTGAATCAGGCTTATTTGCGAACAGCCCGTTCGTCTATCTGGGGAATTCGCGAACGGGAAGTTCGCAATTTGGCACGAACTGCGAATCCCCAGTTCGCAGTTCATCACTTTTATAGCGGTACCAGCGCTATATTCGCACTGACTCGAAAAATTTCGGAAAATACCTCGTTTTGGGTTTCTAAATGGTCCGTCAACGGCTCTTCTTCCTCCGATGCGAAATCATCAAGGTTGCAGCTGAATCCTTCACTCCAATCACTCAAATCCATGTTTTTTAGAGATTTTAGGTAGTTTTAGAGAGAGAAAGCTCTAGAGAGTGGTTGGAGAAAATTTGGTTTTTGGTTCAAAATTGTGACTTATAAGTGAAGGGCAAAATCGACATTTCACATTGAGGAAAAAAAAATTCTGAAATTGGGGTCTCATTATAGCCAAATGGGGTCCCATTATAGCCTTGCCCTTAGAAAATAAATCTTACTTGTGTTCTTACTTTTCGTCCCATTAGCGAGTTAGGAAACCCTCGTAGCTTTTCGAAATTGTTGATTGATGTTTCGAGCTCTCCTAACTCCAGATTGGTCAATGCGTTTCGAGCTCTCCGAACTCCATATTAATTGATGATGTTTCGAACAAAATTAACATACAACTTAAACTAAGTGTCGTCGAGTTAATATTTTTTTTTATTATCAATTTTTTTATATTAAATAATTCAATGTATAATTAAAACATTAAGTAAATTGTAAAAGGTAATATATGAAATGTATAATGAAGGGTGAAATAAATTAGAGATAAAAATGTTGAATTTAATGGACAGTAAAAAAACATATAAAACTGAGATAAATATAAATATAAATACAATAAATATTAAATTAAACAATAAAAAAACCACTACAACTATAAATGAAAAAATGAAAAAATGAACAGTAAACCATTGTTGACTATATAAAAACAATTAACATTCAAATCCAAATATTATGTTTTTTCTAGAAGAGAAAGTTAATATCCAAAACTTACCATAGACATATTTTTGGAAAGATTGGTCCATTTGGAACGGTTGAGAGACATGAGAAATATGTATAGCAATGTTTCCCTACAAAATAATAAAAAAACATAAATAATGTATGAAGTGTCTATAAAAAGTTTATTTTGCTGATTATGAATCGCATACTTCAACATATAGACATTTCGTTTGGTGTGCATTTGGTATGTATTTTTTTTTTTTTTTAATCGGCAAATTAATTTTATTAAATTTCAGAAAGGTCTTTACAATTGGGCCCATTCAAATTAGGCTTTAATGAAACATAATAGAGCCCAATCAATAAGCTACCCAAAGCTCTGATTGTTGTCGATCCCCAAAATTAGGCAGAAACCCTAATTTCTAATCCCTGCCTTCATCTCTCACATGCCTTCTCTCCTTCATCTCCTCTCTTAATCCAACCCTATCCAGGATCAATATATCCCACCCCCATACTTTCGAGCATTAAAATCGCGAGTAATGGGTTTGGGATTTGGCCTCCATTGAAAAACCAGTTCCTTCTCAGTTTCAAAGCTTGCTTTGAAATCCAGTCTGCCGCCGTGTTCTCCGTTCTGGAAACATGTGCGATTTTCATTGAAGGAATCATTAAGCCTTTACACATAGCGATTCCTTGGTCGCTGGGTTCTCTAGAAGAGATCTGGCTTACAAGCGATAAACAATCGACATCAATGTCGACGTTTGTCCATCCTCGCCTAAAGCACAGCATCAGAGCCTCCATCAGTGAACGCCTTTCAGCCTGAAATGGTGATAGTTTACCAAATATGAAACCCGCTCCTTCCAAGCACCTTCCCGTGTGATCGCGAACCACTATCCCTCCTGACGCTTCTCCAGTGAAATCACAGCTACCATCAGTGTTGATCTTAATGCGTCCCAGATCAGGAGCCTTCCAGCACCGGTAAGTCACATTTCGCTTGCATATAGATATAACTCCTAGTTTGATTCCTGCATCCTCAACACCCATCCAATGCTTAGGTTTTAAATGCATATCGATAGCTAAAATGAATCTGTTTATTCTTTTTACTGCACTTTGAAAACAATCAACAGTTTTGCCAAATTTACAGTGATTACGATTATACCAAATGGTCCAAGTAATCAGCTGTGGTATTATATGTGTAATGTGTAGTTTTCTTTTAGTAAACTTGAACCAGACCAAAAGCATGTGCCTGATACTCATAAACCTTCTCACTGGTATTCTGAATAACAGTCCATAGTAGTTCCATAATGTCCATGCATAACTGCAATTTATGAAGAGATGTGAAGTCTCTTCAAAATTGCAGCAGAATTGACATTTGGAAACAACAATGAAATGCTTTTTTAATAAAATGCTGTCAACAGGAATGTAGTTCTTAAGTAACTTCCAGCTCAAAAAAGAAAATTTGGTATGTATAGCAATGTATAGCAATGTTTACTTACTCAAACAAACTCTTCACAAATTAACTTTCTCATACAAATTAATATGTATCTCCCAAGAATATCTATATTAGACTGCGTAGACCGTGTACTGGTAGTACTGCTCTGGAGGAGGCGGTTGAGGATTATGATTTGTGTATTCGTTCCAGTGCAAAAACTTACCGGTTGGCTGAGATCTGGCGTTGCGACTTCTGCTGCTGTGGTTGCAGGAGTGGCGGACAGCACCTTCCGTTCATGCCACCGGCGTTGCTACTTCCATTCCCATGAATGGAGGAAGGGACCTCCACCGTGAAGGTGGAGGTGTTGTTGTTCGGTGGTGTTTGTGTCTGATGGGCTCCTTTTATATAGAAAATATATATTTATATTCTATATATAAATGTATAATATTTGATTATTTTTTCTGTAAAAAAAAAGTCAAATATTATCCATTTATATAGAATACAAATATATATTTTCTATAATTGACTATTCTTATAAGAGTGAGTTGATAATTTTCTTATAATCCTATTACCAAATATTAGAATCTCTTACCTGAGATTGTAGATATTAATATTTTGAAAGTATGGTCAACTAAATAGAGGATATAGTTTAAAATATCAAAAATAATATAATAATATCTAAATAGAGCAACAGTTTAAATTAAAATTCAAACCTTTGAATACTTAATAGTAAAATGTAAAATATAAGGATAATTAGTAGTAATATATAAAAAGGAAATGTCACACTAAATACCTTCCACCAAACTTATTATCATCTAGTACCCCAACTATTTTCTATGCCTATTAAATACACATCTCACCAAACTAATTCCTTTCTAATACCCAGTTAATATTTCTCTTCCTGAAATACCCTCAAATGTGCTCTATTCTCTTCTTTCTTGTTTTCTATCTTTTTCATTTCAGTATTCAAGGAAAAGTAGCAAGAGTGGCAGAAATAAAGACTTACTGCTTCAAGCCAATGTTGTAGAGCTAGTTCCCTAGCCTTTTCATCCTTTGATAAGCCTTTTCATCCTTTGATAAGCCTTTTCCTACCTGAGACCGAGATTAAATCGATAATAAAACAATTAACACCGGACAAACAACAAATACTTTTATACATGTTTGTGTTCGAAATATACCTTGGCAGCTCTTGTTCTTGCTCTAAACCAGCGGGAAAGAGCGGTTTCATGTTTCTCTATGTCAAAGAATGATATGGAGCTATGTTTGAGCTCGGCAAAATCTAAAACCTTCCACCTAAATTTTGCATTACGAGAAATTAAAGTTTCGACTTTTTATCAACAATGCCGGTTCTAAAGAACAATACGATTGACATACCATTTTTGCTCTACGAGAACAGCACAATCAGCTAATTGCCTTATGGTTCTAAAACTCCTATAAACTTTCTGCAACTGAAGTGCAACATGGTTTCTTTTGCTCTTGTCATGATCATCCACGGGAGATGCGAGTTCAGAGTCCATCAATCTTGATTTGTGATCACATTCACGTCCATTATAACTAATTGTCCGAAGTGTAGTATCCTTACGTGTCCTGAGGAACCAAGGCTTAGTGATTTTACAAGTACTGTCTCGAACTGACTGTCCATATCATCCAAGTCCTAAAATGATAAACCCATTATTACACCTATCGAAATCAAGAAACCATATATAATAACTAAATTTTATAGTTCAATGAAGCTTGATTTGGTCTTAAGATGTTTTCTTCAAAGGTAACTTTTTTTTCTAATGTCAAAAGAACACAACTTTGAGCCTTTTTTTACTTTCTTGCCATAGCGGTTAAACCAAAACTTAACCATCTTCATAACGTAATAAAATTCTTTGGAGACATTTCATCAAACATATACCAAACATTATTATATTTTACTACATAGACAAAACCAACAAGATTCATCCATTAACATGTTCATTTTCAAGTTCGAACGTAGAAGAAACAATAAAAAAGGCCGACAAAAAAAGAGCTTCAACGTTGAAATTAGATGTTCCTTGACTGTGACGCTAGATGTTCCTTGACTATGACGCTAGATGTTCCTTGACTATGACGCTAGATAAGTTTCACTTGCCAACATCACGCGAGATGTTCGTCTAATATGACACTAGACGAGTTTTACTTATGACGCTAGACGAGTTGTTCCTTGACTATGACTATGACGCTAGACGATACCTGTACTACGACGCTAGATGTTCCTTGACTATGACGCTAGATGTTCATTGAATATGACGCTAGATGTTCCTTGACTATGACGTTAGATGTTCATTGACTACGACGCTAGATGTTCCTTGACTATGACGCTAGATGTTCCTTAACTATGACGCTAGATGTTCCTTGACTATGACGCTAGATGTTCCTTGACTATGACGCTAGATGTTCATTGACTATGACGCTAGATGTTCCTTGACTATGACGCTAGATGTTCATTGACTATGACGCTAGATGTTCCTTGACTATGACGCTAGATGTTCCTTGACTATGACGCTAGATGTTCCTTGACTATGACACTAGATGTTCCTTGACTATGACGCTAGATGTTCATTGACTATGACGCTAGATGTTCCTTAACTATGACGCTAGATGTTCATTGACTATGACGCTAGATGTTCCTTGACTATGACGCTAGATGTTCCTTGACTATGACGCTAGATGTTCCTTGACTATGACGCTAGATGTTCCTTGACTATGACGCGAGTCATTAACTTAATTCAGCGCGAGGCAAGTTTTTTTACTATGCATTGCGCGATTAAACATTTTTCGATTAACAGTAGAGTGACTATTGGTGTCGCGAGTTATAATGCATCTCTGCTACAACTATGTAAACAACTATGTAAAAGCACACCATCAAATCGAAACAAAGATTTAACATTTCATAAGAAAAGTAGAGGACATCAATACACTTCCAAAAAGAAAGGCCTACGCTTGCCCAGATTCCAAACCCTAATACTAAACGCACAAATGCTTTAGGGTTTAACAATTACAAACTCAAAAAACTACTACAAATTCAAAAAACAACCACAAGCAGTTAACAATCTGAAGATTTACCCTCCTCTTCACTGTCTTCGTCAGTCTCAGACTCCTCTTCCTCTTCCTCCTCTTCACCGTCATCGTCTTCCTCGTCCTCCTCTTCTTCGTCCTCCTCTTCGTCGTCAGATGAATGCTTTGAAGACTTCCTCGGAGTTATCTTCCTCCTTATCGTCTTGGTCTTCTTCTCCCTTATCCTTCGACGTTTAGGTGGCGACTCGTAATCTGATTCTTCGTCCGGATACGACAAATAGTAGTCGGAGTCATTCTTCGTGCGTGTTATCCAATACTCGCTACCACATAGACCTGTCTGCCCATAACCCGCGACATATGACCCTGTATATCGCGAGACTCCAACATCTTGTCGTGCGTGTTATCCAATACAAACTAACCCAGACACATCCCATCCCGTAACACGCGAAATATGACAATTCTACACGCAGTCCACATGACAGGATAAACATACAATCGTCGTCGGGGCAACTAAAGAAGAAATTTGTTTCTCCCTCTCAAACCACATACAATCCACCTTACTAAAAAAGACAGGAACGTATCACCGGCCGGAGAATATAAACCTAGTAGTTCTCCGTTAACGAAGTTATCGAACAATACAATATATAACGATATTGAGATTCACAAGCAGTCCACATGACAGGATTAACATAAAAAGTAAGAAAAAACCGACTCGTACCTTCGAGGCAGTTTCGACTAACGTTCAAAGCCTCCAATGGTGGTTAATCTTTCAGACGACGAACTGGAGGTTCGACTTCGAGGATCACTTCGTATGCAGGTTCTCCTACAGTTGTAAGAGTTTGGAAGGTAAAAACGAAGCCGTCGACATGTTCGACAGGTTCCTTTAGGGTTTCACTTACTTTCTATTTTTGCTCTTTTCAGTTTCTAAAAGTAAATGGGATTTGGGGGAAGTGAAATTGAATATAATAATAACCTACTTTCTCTTTCTTCTAGTATTAGGGCTATTTTGGTAAAAATATAGTCCTCTTACTACTAGTCTAAGGGACTCATATTTGGGTACTTATTTGGGATTAGATACTTGAAAAGATATTTATGGGTACTTTTCCCTATATAAAATACAAATATCTTTTTATTATCCAAGATTAATACCTAATATTCTTTTTAGGTTCGTTGGTTTGGCAAAATCCGACACAACCATAAGAAAATAGTTATTTTCATATTCGAGAAGTTGATAGAATTTTTGGTGATTGACAAATGCTCTTTAATTTTTTACGGAGAAAGTTTTCCTCTTTTAAATGATGGGTTGATTTTCGAATTTAAAACCAAGTTGTGATATATTATTTCAGACGGATCCTTACCACATCTTTGGTTTTTCACGTAAACACATCTAAATTATCAAACAAATATGTAAGAAATTGGTAACGCAAAATAAGTGACAATAATATCTTTATTCCTTAACTTTTCCTGTTGGGAACATATACACCTCCACATTTTCTCCTACCACTATATGTGCCGAGGTTTTCCTTAGATCATCTAATCCTTCCTCATCCGAAGTCAACCCTCTTTATTGATATTCAGTCATTTGATCACCAGAAGTGATCCTTTTAGAATGCAAAGTTGTTGCATAACATTCTCTTGCCACTTGCTGATTACTTCAAACTACTCCGACACGATCACCAATAGTATACTTCAAGCATTAGTGGACTGTTGAAACAACAACATACATCATCGACAACCATGAACTCCCAAAAATTGCATTATAATTCGTCGGACATTCCACCACGATAAATAAAACTTGAATTTTTTTTTCTAACATGACCTCTACCAAACAAAACATCTCCCTCGAATTCCTCGATAACTTGCGTTGTTATCCCTCTAAACCAAATTATGGTGAGCTCAGATCGGAGAATTGCAGGTGGATTACGCATCTTATCATACGTTGATCTGAACAACATATTCGTTGAACTTTTTGTATGAATTGATATTCGTCGGATCTTTGTTCCCGTTATTTTTGTGCCAATCACGACCGCATCCTCATGGGGTCTAGCTATGCCTCTCGGATTGTCCTTGTCAAACAAGATACAAGGTACATCATTCATTCCATAAAGATGGGTGAACATTTTACCTTCTATTTCATTTTCTAAACTTACTATATGGCGTTTTCTTGAACTATTTGTATTTATGGCCATAATTTCTCATCTGAAAATGGCCAGATTCTCATAATATTTGCACAAACTACGAACCCTCCCTCGGTCCAGTGGTCCATTTACAACCAACACCATTTTTTGATCTGGGTCTGGATCCAGATATTCCAAAGCCTTATCGAAGCCTTTCTGTTTTTCTAATTTTGAATCCACAATCATTAATGTGTTTTCTTGCTTTAACGGTGTATTCACATTATATTGCATAGACATACTTGAATTATTTCGACCATTATTTTGTCCTTTAACAAAAGTCGTTAACTTGTTGTTTTCTATCAAAATAGAAATTTATTTCTTCAAAGCTATACATTCTGCAGTATCATGCCCGATGTCATTATTGTATTTACAAAACTTGTTGTTTTGCTCCTCCTTTGGCCTATTTATTAGGGCTGGTTTTCTAAAGTTAACGCGATTCTGAACTCTCTCAAAGATTCTTACCACATTCTCAATTAACTCCGCAAAATATTATGGCCTTATTCACTAGTTAGACCTCACCTGAGGTGGTTTCTAACTAGAAGTTTGAGGTGCTCCTCCTTTTCGAGGAGGTAGGTTAGGATTCACCCTCGGGCGAGATGGTACCTGGGAATTCGAGGAGCCTCCTTGATACCCTTTACTAGTAGGTGCTTGCCCCGCATTTCGTTGGTTGGAAATTGACCCACTTTGAAATCTTGTAGACTATTCTACCTTAATATTTTCCTCAACTTGAACCATTGAAGCCCCAAATGTCAATGTCATTCTCCTCGTAGTTTCGTTTGCTAAATAATTTGGAAGCAATCCTTGCCTAAAATTTTACATTGCGGCATGCTCTTTAAAATATTCCAATTCTCTATTTGTTAGCACAAAACATCTTGTACAATCTTTTAATTTATCTCCTACAACTTGTTTACATTGTATTATAGTATCACCATTAGCTCGTATCTCTTTACTTCCCACGAATTATCTTCGGAAGGCAGTGTAAAAGATCTTGAAACTGGTTATAGACCCCCTCATAATTCTATTATACCACTTTAAATTGGTGTCCTTAAAAGTTTATAAAAATGCTATACATACCAACCTATCATCACGTCCTCCCTGAGTGCGCATGATAATTTTCATCTGCGTAGCCCATACTTGGTAGTTCGTATCAGACAACTCCGGGTACTAGAAGGATAAAGATTTCTCTATCGGGCCACATCTACCTCCAGAAACTCATGTCTGCACACTCCTCACTGACTCTCACTACACTGGCATAGCTATCATCATGTCCTGGCATATGCGACATTATGGCTCTGATGCCAAATGTAGGATTATAATCCTTCTACCTCTTCTAGAATGCGTTAAACAAAGTAGGTGTTTTTTTAGAGAACAACCAAAAAAATAGTTTCTAAAAGACACCTTGCAACAATATAAATTGTTAACTTATTCGACTCCTCCTCAACAAATATTTTAATTAAGACGAATATCCTTATTCACTATCAACAAATAAACTTCTATTCTTCTGACTTACCAAATGACCCTAAGGCATTCAATTGATGTTGCGAACACCAATCCAGTTTAGGCACTCTCTAAACTTTCTAACTGATACTGCCTTGGTCATTATATCTGCTGGATTATCACGTGTAGACACTTTCTTCACTTCAACAATTACCTTTGATATTATATCACAAATAAAATGATACCTGACATCTATATGATTTGTACGCTCGTGGTACGTATGGTTCCATGTAAAGTGTATGATGCTTTGACCGTCACAAAACACTTTTATAGTAGTCTTATCAAAGCCCAAATCTGCCACCAGATATTGCCTCCATAACTGCTTCTATTACCACCATTTACTATGTCTCTGATGTAGACAAAGCTACAATAGCTTGCAACTGTGCTTTCCAACTAATCGCATTCCCAACTAGAGTAAATAAATATCATGTGAGAGATCTTCTGTTATCCATATAACCTGCAAAATCAGAATCAACAAAACCAACCACTAATCCTGTAATATCACTCAACGATCCACCAATATCACTCTTATTAAAAGTTAAGCCAAAGTTTGTAGTATCCTAAGATATCAGAGTATCTATTTCACCGCCTGTCAATGTTCTTTCCCATTACATCCCATGTACCTGCTAGCTACACTCACCACATGTGAAATATCAGGACGTGTGCATACCATAACATTCATGATACTACCAATTGCACTTGAATATGGAACCTTCAACATTGGTACCAAGTCAACATCATCCTTGGCTTATCATGTTGCAGACAACTTGAAATGGATAGCTAACGGAATGCTAACTACCTTAGCATCAAACATGTTGAATTTCTGTAGCACTTTCTCAATATAGCTTCGTTGAGACATGTGTAATGATCCTACACTTCTGTTTGTGATAATCTCTATACCAAGATTCGTATTTGCTTTACCCATATTCTTTCATCTCAAACTCGGCACTAAGCTGTTTATTTATCTGCACAATGTGTGGCATACTACAAGCAGCATAAACATATCATCCGCACAGAACAACAAGTAAACATAAGAATCATCTGATATCTTTTGATGATACATAAAACTATTATATGGACTCCTCGTGAGCCCTTTTGACAGCATGAATGTATCAAAATATCTGCACCATTTCCTAGGCAATGGTTTTAAATCATACAACTAAATTTTAAGCAGACAAACCTTGTCCTCCATATTAGGTTCAATAAATCCCTATGGTTGTCTAATATAGATTCGTTCATCTAATTCACCATGTAGAACGCAGTCTTCACATCCAACTACTCAAGTTCTAAATCTTGCAAAACTACTACGGCTAACAAAATTCGAAACAAACTATGTTTCACCACTGGAAAAAACACTTCATTGATATGATTCTTTCCATTTATGCAAAACCCTTAGCGACCAGTCTATCCTTGAATCGAGATGCATCAACCCCTGTATTACATTTCTTTTTCATGATCACCCGTTTGCTGCCTACTATATTATGTCCTTTAGGCAAGTCAACAAGATTCCATGTTTGATTCTTATAAAGAGATTCAGTCTCTTCCCCGATAGCACCGATCTACCTGTGAACTCCATATAACCACTAGGTTTCTGCATATTAACTTCTCCTACAACTAGATTCACATATCTTTTTGGTAGTATTTTCTCTCTTCTTTCTCTGTCCAATGATATGCTATAAGTTTGTTGTTCTCGTTTGGGTGCACTATCTTCACTATTATCTGATGCTGACACTTCATCTCCTGATTCTAGATGCACCTAAGAACCTCTCGAATTATTTGACCTGCTAGGAACTGATTCTACTTCAAGCTCCACCCGTTTACTCACAACCGATCATGATTTGAATATTTTGTTAACTTCTTTCTGACTGTCTGGTAAAGCAAACTTGTTAAATTTACGTGCCTATAAAACATGGAGACTTTGGAGAGGTACACCATATCCTATATCCCTTCACTCAAGTAGCATATCCTAGAAATATACACTTTTTTACCCTCGACTCAAGCTTACCATCTCTTACATGAGCATACGAAGGACAACCAAAAACCCTCAACGGTTCGAAATCAGCCGACGATCCAGACCAAATATCAAAAAAAGTGTTACAATCAATAGTCATTGATGGAGATTGATTCACCAAGTAAAACGATGTATTGATAGCTTCAGCATAAATATCATTTCTCACACCGTAACGTGAGAGAATACTTCGTGCCTTATCACAAAGCCTTATGTTCATTCTTTTTGCAATACCATTCTATTATGGTGTTCAAGAACAAGTGTGTTAACGCACTATTCCTTCAGCTTCAAAGAACTCGTTAAACTCACGACTGCAAATTTGTTCTAAAACGCTTGATCTTTCGAAGAAAGTTAAATATGCCTAATCTTTTGTTTTGAGAAAGTAAACCCACACCATCCATCGATCAAACTCATATAGTATCTGGCTCCGCTCTTCAGTGGAATTCAATTTGGACCCTAAAGATCTGAGTGAATGTTGATGAGGAAGAATAAAAGACAAGGGCCAAAATGCATAGAGATAAATGTATAAGGGCCAAAATGCATAGAGATAAATGTATAAGGGCCAAAATGCACAGAAATAAATGTATGAGGGCTAAATAGGAAGAAACTTTAGAGCAGGGACCGAAATATGTAATTAGTCCAAATTAAAGCGTGTGGGGTCCGCAATTGTACTATAAAAGGACCACACACGCTTCACAAATTTCGAGATGAATAGTACGACTTTCTCTCTCTACTACTTTAACACTTTCTCTCTCTAAGTTTGACTCTAAAGTATTTCTCTATCACAAAATCCCCCTCGGACTATCTTTCAACTCTTCAGTGGCGCCGTCTGTGGGAAACGAGAATCGTTCCGACGATCATCACTCCTTAGAAATAGTTCCTGTTCCGAGGAGAACCATGGAAGGTCGGGGGGACGATCTAGTTGATCCCTGCGAGGAAAACATGGAGGGGGATGACTTTCGAAATGACTTGGAGTCCGAAGGAGAGGGAGGTCGGCGAGTTGAAAATGATTTTGATGACTCCGCTCTTTTGGCTCAGAGGAATGAACTGTTGCTGGAAATCGAAAAGTTGAAGGCGGAAAAAGAAGCCGCCCAAAGAAACATTCGATCTGAGATAAGGAGAGAGCCCGTCGAGCAAAGAGAGGAACGGGACGTTGAAACTCGTCCCAAGAAAAGGGATGATAGGTCTCGGAGGCGTGAGCGACGATCTCCAAGAAGGAAAGACAAGTACCGTTCGGACTCAGCTTCTTCGAGCGGCTATTCGCGGTATAGTACTTCTGAATCTTCTCCTCGAAGATGCCACAGGAAGAAAAAGCGTGGTCGAAGGCAAAATGGAGCTCGGAGGGGAAGGAGTTCGGAGAGGAAATCCTCGCGGGAGAAGAGTCGCCACGACCGAGTAGATGATCGCTCTCATGAACAGGTGAAGTGCCCCGGGAAGGATAATGTAGGTCCTCGGAATTCGGAATGGCAGCAACAATACACTTTGCCCTCCGAGGAGGGCTTGTACTTCTCAAACAATGATAATCTGAGGTCCAATGTTTATCGAACAGGGCACAATTGGAGAGCCTCTCCTTTGTCTTCGGAGATCTTAGTAGGGAATCTCCCAAAGCATTTTGACATTTCGAAGCTTGAAAAATTCGACGGGACTCAAGATCCGGATAATCATATCGAGCAATTTAAGAATTTCATGATAAACTTTGACGACGATGATAAACTTCTGTGCAGAGCATTCTCTCAAACTTTTAAGGGAGTGGCGTCCAAATGGTACAACAGGTTACCTCAGGGGTCCATTAAGAACTTTGACATGTTCTGGAACATTTTTAGACAGCACTTCGTGGGAAGCAAGAAGTTTCGGGCCAACGGGGACACCATAATATACTGTCGACAAAAAGTGGGGGAGAGCCTCAAAAATTACACCAATCGATTTGTCAAAACCAAGACAGATATGGAATACTGTAAGGACTCGGTGGCGCTTGCAGCGTTCAGAATGGGATTGCTCCCCGGGTTATTGAAAGACACAGTGGCAGAAAGCCAAGCGATGACTTTTGGAGCATTGCTAGATCAATTTGAGAAGAGAATCTTGGTGGAAGAAACCCAAGCCTCAGAGAAAGGGTCCGGAGAGCAATTGGACCACAATCAGCTTCAACGGGTTGAACCAAGCACTCAGGGCCCACGATTGACCGTTCAGGCTAAAAGCACGGGTCAGTATCCTCCAAGGCAAAAATCAAATCAGCAATATTATGGCAATCAGTCGAACCACAATCAAGGGGGAAGATACATGTCAAACAAATGGACTCGGCCCGACTACTATGCGGAGTTGACGGAAAATGTCGCTGCAATATTTGATAAAGCCAAAAATTCGGTCACGTTTAGGAAACCCTTTCCTATACAAACACCGAGGGAGAACATAAGCGTTAACAAATATTGCAAGTATCACGAGGATGTGGGCCACGACACCAAAGATTGTATCGCCCTGAAAAAGGAGGTGCAGGCTCTCATCGAAAATGGAATGCTGTTGGAATATGTCAAAAAGCACTCTCAGAAGAATGCCGTGGTAAAAGCTGTCTCAAAGAATACTGACACAACAATGGTAATTTCCGAAGGGGTTGACGATTTTGACGTCGAGCAGGAATATTTGGACCCGAAAGCTGGGAGGAACAATGTGAACTTGGTCGAAGAAGAAATCCCAAGGGGGAAAGTGGATAGTCTGTGTGCATTCTTTGAGTCTTTAGCAATCTTTGGTGGAGACACCATCGCAGGGAATTCGAACAGCTCGCGCAAGAGGCACATGGTGAATTTGACCACCCAGATCGAAGCTGGAGTCTCCGCGCAAATGCACCGATCGCCTTCCCCTATTATTTGTTTTGATGATGATGATATGCGTAATGTAGCAGGCCCTCATGAGGACGCCGTAGTGATCGCGGCGGGCATCGCCGGAGATCAGGTTCAGAAAATACTTATCGACACAGGAAGCTCTGCGAACATTTTGTTTATGAGTACCTATCGCCGCATTTCTGACCCACCGGTCATCCGAAGATCTGACAGAACGATAGTAGGTTTCACTGGTGCTACGGCGGTTGTCGTGGGAGAATTTCAATGTATGGTGGAGTTGGGTCGTGGACCGTTCAAAAAAGAGGTAGAGGTACTTTTCATTGTGGTCGACGCGCCCACCTCATATAATGCTATCCTAGGTCGCTCTTGGTTGTCACGGATGCACGGCGTCATCTCCACGGTGCATCAATGCCTAAAATATGTTATCGGGAACAACATTGGCACGGTCAGAAGTAGCCAGAAGATGGCACGAGAATGCTACCAAATCGCTTTGTCGTCTAAGGGAGTTCGAGGGGGACCCCCTGACTCAGCATAGCAATTAAAGGGGCCACCCTCCGAGGTCATTCCTTGTGATGATCCGAGGGAGGCCCCCGGATTTCAGGTCCCAGAGGAGGACTCTTCGACACACGAATTCATGGCTGGGAAAGTTTTGAAAATAGGGATTCATCTCTCCCCCGAATTTAGAGGAAAGTTAATTAATTTTTTATCTGACAGGCTCGATATGTTTGCTTGGTGTGCACAGGATGTCACGGGGGTGCCGACGGAGATTATATGTCACAAGCTCGCCTTGCGATCGGATGTCCGACCAATAGTTCAGAAAAGGAGGCCTGTCTCCCCGGAAAAGGCCTCAGCAATCTTGTTGGAAGTCGAACGGCTTTTAAGTATTGGTCATATTCGCGAGTCGCATTATCCCCTATGGGCATCGAATCCGGTGTTGGTAAGGAAGAAGAATGGCAAGTGGAGAATGTGTATCGACTTCACAGATTTAAACCGTGCTTGTCCTAAGGATCCTTTTCCTGTCCCGCGCATCGATCAGTTAGTAGACTCGACTTCCGGAAATCGGTTGCTATCTTTCATGGATGCTTACTCAGGATACAATCAAATCCGACTGGCTGCTAACGATGAGGAGAGTACTTCTTTTATTACCGGGCGAGGTCTATACTGCTACAAGGTCATGCCGTTTGGGTTAAAAAACGCAGGGGCAACTTATCAGCGACTCGTCAATAAGACCTTCGAGGAGCAGATTGGGAGGAATATGGAAGCCTATATCGACGACATGTTGGTAAAAAGTGAGAAAGACGACGACCATTTTGCCGACCTCACAGAGACATTCCACAACTTGCGTAGGGTTAACCTAAAACTCAATCCAGAAAAGTGCATTTTTGGAGTACGGTCGGGTAAATTTCTTGGCTACATGATCAGTGAGAAAGGTATTGAGGCGGACCCGGAGCAATTAAGAGCATTGATCACTATGAGCCCTCCTCGAAACATCAAAGAGGTACAAATCCTGACAGGGCGATTGGCTGCCCTCAATCGATTCATTTCCCGCTCGTCGGACAAATGCGCCCCATTCTTTAAAGTTTTGCGGAATGCGAAACAGTTCTGTTGGACCGAAGAATGCTCGACGGCGTTTCGTCAAATTCAGGAGTACCTAACCTCTCCGGAGGTTTTATCTAAACCATTGGTGGGGGAGACATTGATTGTTTATATAGCGGTATCCGCGTGTGCGGTCAGTTCCGTGCTCCTCCGAGAAGCTGACACTCTCCTAAGGCCAATATATTATGTCAGCAAAAGTTTGCTGGATGCCGAAAAGCGGTATCTTACTTTGGAAAAAGTGGCTTTGGCGTTGGTGACAGCAGCGCGAAAGATGAGACCTTATTTTCAAGCGCATCCAATTGTGGTACGAACGACGTTTCCCCTGAAAAGTCTGTTACAACGGCCAGACGTCTCTGGCAGAATGACTAAATGGTCTGTTGAGTTGGGAGACTTTGACATAACGTTTGAGCCTCGCACAGCAATAAAAGCACAGGTTTTAGCGGATTTTCTGGTTGAATTTCACTCTGACAGGGATGACCAGGAGGTATCTGATATAGTTGCTGAGGAAGAATGGGTAGTACGAACGGATGGGGGATCAAACATCTCAGGCTGCGGGGCAGGTGTACAGTTAATATCCCCGCAAGGAGTCGCCATGTTCCAAGCCATCCGTTTCGGTTTCAAAGCCACCAATAATGAGGCTGAGTACGAAGCAGCTTTAGCCGGCCTGCGATTAGCTCAGATATGCGGAGCTCGAAGGATAAAATTGGTCAGTGATTCTCAGTTGGTAATAAATCAGGTTTTAGGAGAGTCCGAGGCAAGGAAGGAAACATTGGTACAGTACTTGAAACTGATAAAAGATTTGACGTCGGGGTTCGAAGGCGTTAAGTTCGAGCATGTCCGACGGGAAATGAATGCCATCCCGGATTCTCTTGCTTCTGCTTCTCGGACCGAAGGTTGTCCTTGGGTTTTGACCCAGACATGCCCGTCGATCTCTATCTCTAAGGACCATGTGTTGAATGTCTCAGAGGAAAATCATGCGATTACCCCTGATTGGAGAACAGTCATCATTGATTTTTTGGCTCATGACATCTTGCCCGCCGACAAATATGAAGCCAGAAAAGTAAGATTCAAGTCTCACGGTTACATTTTGTTGGACGGGTCGTTGTATAAGAAGTCTCTGAGTCGGCCATTGTTGAGGTGCTTGAATGGACCCGACTCACAAATTATCCTCTCCGAGTTACACGATGGCGAAGGATCCGCTCATTGTGGATATAAAGCTCTGATTCGCCGAGTATTCTTGGCAGGTTATTACTGGCCAACTATTTCAGCCGATGCAAAAGATTTGGTCAAACGTTGTGACATGTGCCAGCGGTACGCTAATATAATCCACAAGCCAGGAGCACTGATGGAAAGCATCCCAGAGGCGGTTCCTTTTGACAGATGGGGCATTGACTTGGTTGGACCTCTACCTATGGCTTCAGGTGGCAGACAGACGATAGTTGTAGCCGTTGATTACTTTTCTAAGTGGGTAGAGGCTGAGCCACTTGCGGGCACGAAAACCAAGGATGTGATTAAATTTGTTTTGTCTAATATCTGTTGTCGTTTTGGTATGCCATTGCAGATTACGACGGACAATGGTCCACAATTTGATAACAAAGAATTTCACAATTTTTGTGTGTCAAGGGGAATACGACAATGTTTCTCGGCGCCATTTCATCCTCAGGCAAATGGCCAGGTGGAAGTAACAAATCGCACCATCCTCGACGGGCTGAGGAAGAACTTAGAAGGAAAGGCGGGGAAATGGCCCGACTATCTACAGGAAGTGCTATGGGCGTATCGAACGACCCCACGAACAGCCACCGCTGTGTCCCCTTTTGCCTTAGTTTATGGAATGGATGCCGTGGTTCCGTCAGAGATCCTTTTCCCTTCACATCGAATAGCAGCTTATGATGCAGACACGAATGACGCGCACAAAACATTGGCTTTGGACTTGGTCGAGGAAAAGAGACAGCGGGCGCAACTGACTTCCCTTCATTATCAAACTCTTATGAGGAGTCGATACGCATCCAAAGTCAACCATATGGACTTTCAGGTGGGAGACAAGGTCCTACGGAAAATTTTCTTACACACTAAGGACAAGAGTCTGGGGAAGCTAGGCCCTAATTGGGAAGGCCCCTATGAGATCATCGACAAGATTAAACCAGGCACGTATAGGCTAAAAGATAAAGATGGACGATATCTCCGTTTACCTTGGAATATTGAGCATTTAAAATTGTACCTCGATTAGCAGAGCTCAGACAAAATATTGTATTTCTTTTTATTTTCTTTGTACACTTCGAGAAAACTTTTAGTGAGGACACACTCTTTCCTACCCTGCTAGGCACAGGAAGGTTTTAATGAGGTGTTTCAGTGATCCCTTTAATACAACGTTTCTTTGCCTTTAACTATTTCTTGGGTCACATTAACATGTGCCTCGGAGTGTTGTCCCTCACACTATTTTTTGGGTCACATTAACATGTGCCTCGAAATGTTGTCCCTCACACTATTTCTTGGGTCACATTAACATGTGCCTCGGAGTGTTGTCCCTCACACTATTTTTTGGGTCACATTAACATGTGCCTCGAAATGTTGTCCCTCACATTATTTTTTGGGTCACATTAACACGTGCCTCGAATTGTTATCATTCGACCCATTTTCTGAACCACATTCACATTCAGATATGCCACGATGATTTGGGATTTTCAAACTATTCTTCGGGTCACACGACGATGTGCCTCGACGATTTGGGACTGTCAAACTATTTTTAAGGGTCACAATAAGTTGAGCCATGATGATTTGGGACTAAACAATTTTTAGATCATTATGAGGTGTGCCTCGAAGCCACCCCCAGTAATGCATCGAGAAAACTTAAGTCAAATATTAGGACAAAAGAACCCACAACTAAACTTGGTGAATATACCCAAGTAATAATTTTTCGAGGAACCAAGTGGGTAGAAAGTCGAAGGCCTGATTCATATATTCGAAGGCCACATAAGTTGGAGTTCGAAGGCATAATTGCAAATATAAAACTTGGTGAATATACCCAACTAATAATTTTTCGAAGCCCAAGTGGGTTGAAATTCGAAGGCCCAATTCGAAGGCCTGACTTATATATTCGAAGGCCACATAAGTTGGAATTCGAAGGCCTAGTTGATTCAAATATGCCCAAGTAATAATTTTTCGAAGAACCAAGTGGGTAGAAATTCGACGGCCTTCTTGTATATAGAACACTTACTAAAAATGTCTGCGTTATAATTGTTCGACGGCCTTAGTGCAAGTATAAAACCTGTTGAATCTTTCTAAGTGTAAAATTGTCGAAGGATAAATATGACACCTACTAAATCTATCTAAGTTAAATTCTGTGAAAGGCCGTACGAATTTGTGACTTTACCCAAGTGTTCATTGTTCGAAGGGTTAGTGCAATAATAAGTTCGAAGAACAATACATTGATGAATTAAAACTTCAAGTATTTGTTGAAACAGCACAAACAGCTTCCAACCATTACAAAAAAAAACAGAGGCCTTTTAGGCCATACAAAAAACTACCTACGACCCTTTCCTTTAGTCGGCGTTCTTCGAATTATCACTCCCTTCATTTTCTGAGTCGTCGCTCTCACTGAGAACTATTTGGGGTGGACGAAGTTCTGGGGGGACAAGCTTCCAGAAGGGACCCAGTTCATATTCAGGGTGGTCGGTGTATATTTGGGTCAATAAGCCAGCTCGAGTGGCAGCATCTCGAGCTTGTAAAGTCTTCGAACATTTGGCAGCATAGGCATCTGCACCTTATTCCTTTGCCTCTTTGATCTCTGCTGGGAAACTTCTGATCTTTCTTTTTAGATCGTCGCGCTCTTCAACTACCTTTTCAAAACCCTCACTGCATTGCTCGAAGGCATCGCATGCCTTGCGATGCCCTGCCTTGTACTCAGAGATCAACAGCTCTTGGGTGTCAGTCTTTTTCTTGTATAAGTCCCTTTCTTCCTGGCAGCAATGTTCTATCACTGTTATATAATGTTCAGCAGCAGAAAGACGCTCATACAAGGCATCTGCTTGGCCTTCGACAACTGCATGCTCCTTCTTGGCTTCTTTGAGCTTAGCGGCAGCAACTGATTCTTTAAACTTATAGTGATTCTTGCGCTTCTCGAGATGGCGCATCTTCTTTCCTCGATTAACTGACGTGTGCAGCAGCCTTCGTAGACTCATTGAAAAATCATCGTCTAAGGGGACTTCGAAGGAGCTCGACGGAGATCCTAGATCTGCAGAATCGAACTCAGAAAAGTCACCACAGGCCACATCAGGATGAACGAATAATGGGGGGTTTGTTCGAGGGGCAGGAATAGGAGCCACCCTTGGACTTCCTTCGAAGGAGGCTGGTTGAGATGCCTCGGTCAGGGGAGAATGTAAAGATGGGTAGGAGGTTTCCTTGGGTAATAGGCCACCCCTATTTTCAGCATCAACTGCACCATCTTGAACTTCTCTGTCGAAGTTAGTACCTTCATTGTTATCGGGGGTTTCTCCCCCCTCGGATTGCTCTTCGATGGGCTCAAGCAGAATGCCCTTTCCTTTCAAATCCTTTCTCTTGTCGTCCTTCTTTGGTGGAAGGATAGTAGCAGCAGGTGAAGGAGGAGATATTGTTGAAGCATTTGATCGAGGAGTTTCATCTGTTCGACGGACTTCAGTTGTTCGAGGGTTATTGGAGTTTGAGGCCCTCATATTCTTCGAAGAATTGGATTTTTGAGTCATCACGATTGGTTTGGGATTTGTTGGTTGAGATGGTATGGCCTCATCTTCTGGAGGTTCACCCAGGTGACTTTGCGAACGGGAGCGTTTGGGTAGATAGATGGTCACATCTTGCATGCTGCATCGCTCTAGCACTTCTCGTTCAGAAGGTGGAGTCATTAGGGCCCTCATACTTATACGATCCAGAGGATCGAGCCTCCAGAGTCGACTTCTGGCCAAGTTCTCATCGACAAAGCAACGGCGAAAACGATTGTCCCACTGTTCTTTTGCCCACAAGCGAAGGTTAGTGAAAACAGTGGTAGCTCCTTCGACATAGTCGGTGTAGGGTTTGGATACTCCGGTCATAGCTGCAGCAAATAACAAAGGAGAAGACTGATTACACAGAATATGCTGTTCGAAGACATGGTGACTATGAGATTCGAAGGAATATTAAACTTAGAGAAATATACTGAAAAGTTTTACGTTCGAAGGCATATAATGACTCGAGGAATACTTACATTTCATGGTCCACTTTAAGGAGAGCTTATGTGGATTCGAAGGAGTGGCCGGGGAGCCAGTCTCCCAGCATCCAGAGAAAAAGAGGAACTGTTGCCTCCATTTTTTGTCTGCCTCCAAGAGATCTTTTAACACATTTTGCCCCCGGTTGAATGTCATTGAGTAGAAGGGGAAGTAAGGGTTTCGAGCAAGACCAGCCAGACCGATGATTTGTTCTAGCAAAAATTCCTGGCCTGAAAGTCTTGAGGCCATTATGCAAGCCATTAATGTGAACCACATGTTGGGCCCAACTTGTGAGGGACAGAGGTCTATTTTTGAGAGGTATTCAATGAAGAAGGGGTCTAAGGGATACCTTAGCCCCCAGTTCATGATTTCTGTGTAGACCACCACCTCATGATCCTTCACAGATAAGGGCGTCTCTCCTTCGGAAGGAAATCTGATATTGATGTAAGTAGGAATGCCCCATCGAGCCCTAAGCATTGTCTCTTCAGTCTCCGAAAAGTACTTATACTTGATGTTGGCAAGGGCCACCAGGTGCTTGTTCTCAATGCCTCTAATATTATTGCCGGTGATATTGTCTAACTCCAAAGGAAGTACTATATCTCCTTTTAATTTGGGAGCAGTCCGGCGGGCTTGCTCCTCGGACATTGTCGAAGAGGATGTTGCACCGTTCGAAGGGACTGAGGGAAGAACATTGGACACTTTCTGTTTGATGGACTTATTGGCAGGCCTTGTAATTTGGGGGTCTAGAGTTTGCTCATGCAAAACACGCATGTCTTCGTCGGTAATAAGGGTCCTTGAAGGAGAGAACTGAGTACCATGAATGGTCATGGATGGTGTGGAGGGCAGACTAGAAACATCTGTTCCATGTCTTTGAAGAGGGCTGCCAGCATCATGATGACGGTCTGGATGTCGAGGAGGACTTCCAGAGATTTGCTGTTGATTTTGATTTTGAGAATTTCTGGAAGTCTGGTGCTGATTTTGTCCTCGAGGAGGGCTAGCAGAGTCACTTTGGTTCGGGTTTCGTTGAGGGCTAGTTGGTTTTCGAGGAGGGCTCCTTGAAGTCCGTCGAGGGCTAGTTATTTTTCGAGGAGGACTCCTCGATGTCCGTCGAGGACTAGCTGTTCTTCGAGGAGGACTCCTCGACATCTGTTGAGGACTTGACGATCTTTGGGGCGGATGTTCAATATTGATTGGGGCAACTGGTTCTCGAATGGTCAGTGGAGCTTCCTTGGCTCGCTTTCGATCGTGCGAGCCTTTTCGGTCTCTATGGGATTTCTTCCTCTTCGAACCTGATGAGTGTTTGTGTGGCCTCTCTTTGCCCATTTCTTTGGGAGGGTTAGTTTCGTTGAGCAAGCTTTGACGAGCTACTTCACGAGGTATAATAGCGTTAGAATCGTTCGAAGGAGGCCAAGCACCGAAGAAGGTTGTGGTTAACGGTGGGGGTTGAGGCCTTACGTCTTCACCAGCGGCAACCCTCTCTTCGAACCGTTTACTAATCAACAGCCAATCAGGAATTCGACGAGGTTTATGAGCCAGCTTTATCTCTCTAGAAATAACTGAACAAGAAGTTGCATTAATGAAGGCAGAGGTTGGTATTTATAGAGGTTTAATGGGCTTCTGTGGTAAAGAGAGCCCGGGGACAATTTTCTTTTGTTTGCATAGGGGCATGATGGTCCTTATAGGTGAACAATGTATGATAACCTAGCTATGACAGAAGATGAAGAGTCTGGTGTCAGAGATTGTCAGGGAAGCGGAAGAGTTTTCTGACAAAAGAATGCGTACCGTTTCTCCAAAAGAATGCTGACGATGGTATTTGTGCAGTGACATCATCAATCCTAGCATCATTTTTCGCCTAAGTAAATAATTTCCCGACGACCATTTCGCTCAAAATATTGCAAGGATTGAGGGGGCTACTCAGTACAGAAGAAGTTCGAAGAGGCCTTTTTTGGATGTTCGAGAAATTATTGTTCGCAGGGCGAAGAGATGGATTGTCGAAGGGGTTCGGTAAAGCTCATGTTCGAAGGACTCCTGTAGTTCGAAGGAGTAATGATTTTGGCATGAGAAGAATTTTTCAGTCTTAGCAAAACGATTTTTTACTAAGACTAGGGGGCTACTGATGAGGAAGAATAAAAGACAAGGGCCAAAATGCATAGAGATAAATGTATAAGGGCCAAAATGCATAGAGATAAATGTATAAGGGCCAAAATGCACAGAAATAAATGTATGAGGGCTAAATAGGAAGAAACTTTAGAGCAGGGACCGAAATATGTAATTAGTCCAAATTAAAGCGTGTGGGGTCCGCAATTGTACTATAAAAGGACCACACACGCTTCACAAATTTCGAGATGAATAGTACGACTTTCTCTCTCTACTACTTTAACACTTTCTCTCTCTAAGTTTGACTCTAAAGTATTTCTCTATCACAAAATCCCCCTCGGACTATCTTTCAACTCTTCAAATGTAATCACCTTTCCTTTTAGTATTTCATACAGCCGACTTGCTGAATTTGATACTAGTTTGTTTAACAAACACACAGTGTTCACATAATCCCAATGATTCTACTTTATACCCTTTCAAAAAATCTTTGTTTCCCAATATAACTAATATTTTCTTCACTCATGTGACCGAGATGCCAATGCTATAACTTATTTTTATTTCTTCTTATTTTTGCTATTACTCTCTGATAATGATAATGCAACATCTCTCAAAATAATACTGTCATGGAGAATATAAAGCTCCTTTTGCAAACTGTTTTTCATACACACCATTGAGCCCTTTGTTACTTTGATTACACCATATTCTGCAGGGAAATATCAAGATGGAAAGTTCAAAAAATTTAATTTAATTTTCTTTTAGATTTGATCAAGTCATACCAAATTGAGTTAGTTTTTCCACTCAAAATATACCAAAAATGTTTAAAGCGGCCACCTGATTCAAAAATTTTAGGTTTATTATCTCAACTTTGTTCTTTTCTGAAGGCAAGTTAAACTATGTCTAGAAAATATTTTCTCCGTAGATTTTCATCTCGGGACCGTACCATAAGAAGCATCTGAGTTGCTATAAGAGCTTATTTAAGACTTTGACTAGGAGGATAAACATAAAGGACCGACATACTTGGCCAAATAATAAGAATTCCTTTATCAACTGTAAGAATCACACATATGATAGATGGTTGGAAGTCTAAAAACCTATATGGGTAGTATTTTTTTGAAAGAGTGGGCGATAATTAATCTAGGTTAAGCAATTGGTTATTAAGAGAACACTAAGATAGCCGACGTGGATGGTGGATTGGCGGTGAGAGTGGTTAATTCTGGAAATAAAAACTAAAATTTTCCTTGGAATAATGTCGAGACCGGAGAGAGTAGAGAATTTTTCAAGGGCCTCTTTGATAAGTTTAAAGGTGGTAGATTCCGCCAGACTAAAGATCATAATATCACATACAAAAGAGAAAATTTTAATTTTGAGGTTTTGGCATTTCTAGTAGAATTTAAAATTTAGGTCTTTACTTTTTATCTTTTATGATAGAACAAATGACTAACATGATTAGAACAAATATAAATGGTGAGAAATGGTCTCTTTCTCAAAGACCTCTTTTTTCTTTTGAATAAGTCAAGGAGATTACAATTTATGTTTATGGCATATGAGGGTGTTGATATGCACTAGATGATCGTAGAGATCATTTTAGGATGGAAATCCATGGTGACAATGATATCAAGAAGGATATTCCATAGAACATTATCGAGATTTTTCATAAGATAATTTTTAAGGCATCTTGTGGGCCTTTTTTCCAATTGGTGTGGTACCCTCTACAGAGATCTTGAGAGAGTAATATATTGTTGAAAATACTTCGTCCCAGAATGAAATTCGATTGGGTCGAGTTAATAACATTCATAATTTTTTTTTATCTTGTTGGATATGAATTTTTAGATTATTGTATATGTGATATTACACCAAACGAATGGTATGTAGTCAACCACAAAGAAGGGCCGTTAGTTTTTGAGATTAGGGCTATCGTGGTTTTCTTCTATTTTGGGTCCATGCGTGCAGTGCTAAAGAACTCGTGGATCCTTTTGCATAGGTTCGTGCTATGGAAGACAATGCTGATTTGGAGAAACTAGCGTTGTAACCATCCGGTCTAAGGGATTTGTTGTTATATATACTAAATCAAGCACTCTTTATTTCCTCATTGGTAATTGGTCGGATCAATGAATTATTTTCGAATGGAGTTAATTTACTGTTTATGATGGTGTTGATTTTATCGAGGTTTATGTATTTAAGGTGGCATTTTTGGCTAAGTAGGTTGGACAAATGGTTGACAATCACAATGATCACTTCATAGGGAGTAGTACATGGTGTTTCACGACTGTTCTTAAAATAGACGATCTTGATGCGGATGGTTCAAGTTTTCAAACTATTATGGAACAATTTGGTATTTTTATCACCTAGTTTGAGCCACGTTTCTCGAGATTTTGTTTGAAAAAAATATTCCCACCTCTACTTAAGAAAATAAAATCTTTAGTGTCATAGAAGAGATGATGTGTTAAAAACATATTTTATTGTCCTTCTAAGACTCTTTTGCTATTATTGCTAAATTTATATTTATTTCGCAAAAGAAAGTCATTTTACATTCTGATAAATTTTAAATTTAGTAGAATAGACACGATTTCCAACATATTAAGTTGATCATGCTGAAGTTAGAAATTTATTGCCACATATTTAATTTTTTTTTTGTGGTGGTGTATGATTATTTTAGTGAAGGTTAATAATATGACCGAAACTTCATGACATATTTTACGTATAAATATATATTATCAAAACAGTTGTCGACAATTACTATACCAATTTTAAAATACATGATGTAATTTGATTGTTTATTAAAATAAAAATATTAGAAATCTAAAATATATACGTAATTCAATTCGCAATGATAACAATATTTAAGAGAATTTATAAAAGAATTTGAAACAATTAAAAAACATTTATATCAACGTGTAAAATCATTCCGCATAAATCAATTGTTAAATAAAATATATATTATTGTGGAGACTATTTTGGTTTTAAATAAACTATCAAATAACATTACTTTTTTTCTAATTTGTTCATTTCCTGTCTATATGCTATTTCAATTATATATCAACCTAATCCAACCTAAGTAACTCTATTTAATAAAAAATAATATTTTTTTAACTTTTATCTTAATCAGAATAATTTTACATGATAATGAAAATTTTACATTTTTAGGTTTATGTGGAATACTCCTAGACAAGCAAATTATGTATTAAAGATTTTATGAAATTAATATTTCAATCCTGCTTGCATATTATCCATAACAATCCTAAAATAATTTCGACGGATTTGACTTCAACAACAAATTTTCTATCATATAGTATCCAATTTGACTTAAAAAACAAAATTTAGATTTGCAATCGTCTTTATATTTATCGGAAAATATACATAATGTTGAACTATGTTATTATGATTTTCTATGTCTATATATTTGATGACAATAATAGACGGTTTTCTTAATTATAATTTCTGAAGCACCTTACTGAATATTCACATGTTGCCGTCGTTTCGACTAGGGCGGTGGAAATTTTGTCATCCTTTCGACTATGGCGGTGAAAACATAAAGTGATGAAAAAATTGCAACGGAACAAATAAATTTATTTGTTCAACCTTTACTCTTTAAAATTTATTTGGTAATATATAATAGAAAAATATTAAATTTAAAAAATATGTAGTATTATGAAGGTAAAATATGTCGATATAATATTGAGCTTGAATTTTATAAAAGTTAATCCTGAATTATACTTTTTTGATATACTAAATATGAATTGCTTTTATTATAAAAAGCTATTTTAATTTCTACAAAATTCACCAAATAACCGATCTCAAAATTATAACCAATATAAAATAAATATAGAATAAAGTATTTTTGGAATAAAATTATGTAAATATGGGGAGATCTGAATAGCCCAAGTATAATTAGGTAAATATGGAGAGATGTGAATGATTTGGATAGTAAATAATAACATTTAAAAATTCTACTTTTTTTTTTTAATTTTCCATTTAAATAATGATTCAAATAGTCTGTTCATATTCTTACTAATTTAGTAATTTAGTTGGTGTAGATGTATTGTATACATGTGAAGTACCAATATTGTACATTTAAACAAACAACTTAGAGTATATCTTAGGAGTATCTACTTACATGACCAAATATAACATCCTAGAGTATAAGTCCATCATTTTGTTAGGATCCAAAGCTTGTGATTACACTAAATCTTTGAGAGTTTAGTTACAACATTATATAACCAAATACAACATTTTTGAACTTTTTGGTTATTTAAAAATTTAACCATCTACCAATATTTGATTTTAAAATAGTATTTTTTAGGTGGACTATATTTTTATACATGTAAATGATATTCTATCTTATTTTAAAATTGAAAATAATAATAATATAACCTTCAGTTTTTATTTCCCCGTCACCAGACAATAATACCGTTTTTTAACTTCTAATCTAAGAATAAGAACCTCTCTATATATATATATATATATATATATATATATATATATATATATATATATATATATATATATATATATATATATATATATATATATATATATATACTTTAGAAGAACTTTCTAGAGTTTTAATATAAAAGTTATGAATAGGAAACTCATCAAATTAAAAATTGAACCAATTTTAAATAAAATTAAAAATTGAACCAATTTTAAATAAAATTAAAAATTGAACCAATTTTAAATAAAATTAAAAATTGAACCAATTTTAAATAAAATTTAAAAATCAATTTATATTTAAAAGGTAAATTAGAAATTAAAACTTAAAATTTAATTGAAATAAAAAATTAAATTTAATCCGAAATCAAATTAAATATTAAGTTAAAATAAAAATTAGTTTAAATAAAAATGTTAGCAAAATTTGACATAAAATTTAAATAAAAAATAACTATATTTAAAATATAGTTACTTATTGCGGAAGATGGAAAAATATATATACTCATTAGATATTAAAATATTTTATTTAAGTGTGTTTATTTTTTTTTTTTAAATTGAATAAATACTAGACAAAATCAAAGTAGTTGTTTTTCAATAATTTATTTTACCAAAATATTTTATTTTATATTAGGTTTATGAGATATTTCGTGAAATCAATCTTTTAATCATACTTGCATATAACATTTGCTGAAATTAGGGTGTGGTGCTTTTATTTTGGGCGTTCGTTTCTTGCTTGGTTGGCTTTGTTCTGATCCCAACAAAATTAGTATGTACAGTAGAAGATGTCGTTCCATTGATGATTAATAAAACGAGTTTAGTTTAAAAAATTACTTATATACAACATATTTTCTATGACCGTCTATAACATTATAACATCTTATTTTAGTGGGTTGGCGGAATTTGTCTTATAAATCAAAATTTTAAATTTGACATTTCTCAAAATATACCGTTCAACTAACTTTTTCACGATTTTCTAGGTCAATCTTCATGACAATTGTAATGGTTGCTTTGCTATTATTGTTAAAACATTTATTTGTAGGTAATTGTTTACATTATGGTGGTTGCTTTGCTATTATTGTTAAAACACTCATTTGTAGGTAATTGTTTACATTATGGTGATGGAAATTGAAAAAGATAAAAAAAAATTATTATAAGAGAGGAACAAATTAATTTTGTTACAACCCTAAAATATAGTATATAAATTTTATAAGTAATCTTTTGAAGTTATTTTCAACATAGAATAAAAAATAATAAGTTTTAAAAATTACATAGTATTATATATATATATATATATATATATATATATATAGAAAGAATCAATAAAATATCGCTCTTAAACCTACATCTAATATAAAACAATCAAAATATATATTTAGTTTGACAACGCTCGCTTATATTATTTTTCTATAAATACGTTAGGTAATATTTAAGCTTTTTAAAATAAATAAAAACTCGAACGATTATTTTTCTATTTGTTTATTAACATGATATGATACGATGTTCGATTTTTGGAGTAAGATAATCGATTTATTTGTCACGTATTGTGTTTGAATTTAATTTGTTTGATGTTATTTGAGATCTACTTTTGCTTAGTAATTTGGACCTCGCTTTTGAGTTAAGAGCTGTTTGGAGTCGTTTCGTTTTAGATCTATTACTATTGTGCTTCGGTCTGACTTGTTTGATATTACTACCGTGCTTTAATTTGATAATTGTTTGTACAATAATACGGTCACGAAATCATTAGAAGAGATACATTTTTTGGGTTTCAGATCTATTGTGTGCAGCCCTAATCAAATGGTTTGATCGAAAACCAAACGGTGTTCGTTTTTTCTGAATTTCAGAGAGCATGTTTGGGACATCCAATCCTTGAATCTGATCGGTCGGATCATGATTCGGTGATACGGTTTGGTAGAAATATCTACTCGAACAGTGTAGCAGTTTTGTTGGTAAAAGTGAATTCAACTTGATTTTGATTTTGATTTTGGTTTTGGTTTTGGTTTTGGTTTTGGTTTTGGTTTTGGTTTCAAATTGGAGATTGGAGATTGGATATTGGAGATTGGAGATTGGATATTGGAGATTGGATATTGGAGATTGGATATTGGAGATTGGAGATTGGATATTGGAGATTGGATATTGGAGATTGGAGATTGGAGATTGGAGATTGGAGATTGGAGATTGGAGATTGGAGATTGGAGATTGGAGATTGGAGATTGGAGATTGGAGATTGGAGATTGGAGATTGGAGATTGGAGATTGGAGATTGGATTTGATTCAGTATTCGATTTGATTTTGTTGGACCACTTAGATTTTGAATTTGGATTTGGTTTGATTTTTTGATTTATGATTTGATTTTGATTTGTCATGTATTGATTGTTTGATTTTGTTCGATTAGATATTGTGGATCTTATTGAGAATATGATAGAAAATAGATTTGATTCAGTATTCGATTTGATTTTGCTGGACCACTTAGATTTTGAATTTGGATTTGGTTTGATTTTTTGATTTATGATTTGATTTTGATTTGTCAAGCATTGATTGTTTGATTTTGTTCGATTAGATATTGTGGATCTTATTGAGAATATGATAGAAAAGATGATTTTCTACAATATACTAGCAACAAACTGAATAAGAAGAACTTTGTTATGTCTACGTCTGCATACCATTCAGGTATGTCATCGTCTTCCACTTCAGGTATTAATTCATCATTGTGGATTTTGGATTCGGGTTCGTCTCATCATATGTCACCTTACATGTCGAACTTTGTTTATTTGTCTCATGTTTCATCCATATTTGTTTTGTTTGCTAGTTCTACAACAATGTCAGTAGAGGGTATTGTCTCTATTTGTACCACTCATATATCGATATCCGATATTTACAACGTTCCCACCCTTGATTTGAATCTTGTTTCAGTTAGTCAATTGTGTAAATCTGGTTATTAGGTCCTGTTTTCTGTGTTTGTGCTATACAAAATCAATAGACTCATAGAGTGACTAGGACATGTCGTAAAATAAGGGATCTTTATGTTTTAGATAACTCGAAGTAACTTATGCTGATGTGTATTGTGTTGATAGTAAAAAAAACACTTGACTGATATTGGTTCCTTTAATGTTAATATCTTAAATTGTGGTGGTTGTAAACTAGAAAAAGTTTCGGCGTTACCGTTTAATGAAAGTGTCACTTGTTCTATTGCTCCGTTTAATAATATTCATTCGGGTGTCTGGGTCCATCTTATGTCTCCAAAAAGGGTGGTTCTTCATATTATGTATAATTTATTGATGATTATACTCGATACACATGGATTTATATGATAAAATGAAGGTTAAATTTCCTTGAAATTTGTAGAGAATTTAGAACACTAGTTAATACCCGACATTCTGCTAAGATAAAATGCTTCACGTGTGACTTAGAGGGTGGATATACCTCCAATAATTTCAAACATATACTTTCATATTATGGTACTATACATCAATCATCTTGTACTGACACCCCTCAACAAAATGGTGTTGCAGAAAGAAAACATCGTCACCTTGTTGGAACTGCTCGTTCTTTTCTTTTATCAGCTGAAGTTCCAACTATTTTTCGAGAGAAGCAATTTTGACTACTTTTTATATGATTAATTGAATTCCCACTACCCATAATACAGAAATGTCTCTATTTTAGAAGTTATACAAACAACTTCCAGATTATTATTCCTTATGAGTGTTTGGATGTACATGTTTTTTCCTTCGTCCTCATATTGAACGCACAAATTGGGTCCTAAAACAGCTATATATGTTTTTCTATGTTATAGTGTTACACAGAAAGGTTATCGTTGTTATGATCTCACCAACCAAAAGCTATATGTATCTCGTCATGTCACATTTCTTGAGCGTATCTCATTTTATTCGATTCCGACAAAATCACATGATGTAACAAAGACAAAGATTCATACTATTGATCCTCTTGAATCTTGATAGTGATTCATCTTTTGACATTAATATTCCAGCTCATGAGACATCTACAATAATTGATACTACTTCTGCTCCATCAATAGTTGATTCAGCTTCATCAATGCCTGAGTCGACTCCTATCTTTGGTAGAAAAACAGATCCGCTACCTCTCAGGAGATCCACTCATATAAGTAACTCTACTAAACTAATAGATTTTACGGTACTCTTCTTACTCAACTCCTTTTGCTTCTTTTATAGCAAAGATACGTGATTTGTATAAACCTCAGTCGTTTTATGATCCTCGTTGGCAAAATACTATAGTCGAAAAGCTTACTACTCTTTATCATACTTATACATTGGATATAGTTAAACCTTCATCCGGTAAGTATATAATCAGATGTTGTTGGATTTTTAAATTAAAACAAAGTCTGATAGGTCTATTGAAATATATAAGGCTTGTTTTGTAGGAAAAAAGTATTCACAGAAGTGTGGTTTAGATTATGATGCGACATTTTCCCCATTGGAAAGAATGACGACAGTTCGTACTCTTATTATGGTTGCATCCGTTTGCTAGTGGAAAATCTTCCAACTAGATGTCAAAAATACATTTTTGAATGATGATCTTCATGAGAAGATTTACATAAATCCTCCTCCAGTTGTTGCTCACCTACTATGTGAAGTTTTTAGACTTAGAAAATCTTTTTATGGTCTCAAACAAGCTCCCCGTGCTTGGTTTGAAAAATTCTCTACGGTTATTACTTCACTTGGTTTCCTTGCTAGTAATCGTGATTCGACCTTGTTTATCAGATGTACGCATGCAGGACGAGTTATTTTATCCATATATGTATATGATATGATCATTACATGTAATGATATTGATAGTATAAAAACACTAGAACATGATTTGGCTCAGCATTTTGCAATGAAGGATTGGGACTATTACGTTATTTTCTTGGTATTGAGGTGGTACACTCTCCAAAAGGTTATATTCTCTCTCAGACAAAATATATATCTGATAACATGATGGTAGATACCCCTCTTGAAACCAATTCTCAATACTCTCCGACTAATGGTGTTCCTTTGTCAGACCCTATTTTATATCGAACTCATGTAGGGAGCTTGGTCTATCTTACACTTACTTGCCCAAATATAGCTTATGTTGTTTAAGTGGTTAGTCAGTTTGTTACTGCTCCTACATCCGTCCATTGGGGAGTTGTTTTTCGAATATTGAGATATCTATGTGGCACTCAGTTCCAAATCATTTTGTTTCGTTCGACCTCTTCACTTGAACTACGTGCCTATAACGATGTTGATTGGGATAGTGATCCTCATGATCGAAAATTTAATTGAAATAAAAAATTAAATTTAATTCGAAATCAAATTAAATATTAAGTTAAAATAAAAATTAGTTTAAATAAAAATGTTAGCAACATTTGACATAAAATTTAAATAAAAAATAACTATATTTAAAATATAGTTACTTATTGCGGAAGATGGAAAAATATATATACTCATTAGATATTAAAATATTTTATTTAAGTGTGTTTATTTTTAAAAAAAAAATTGAATAAATACTAGACAAAATCAAAGTATTTGTTTTTCAATAATTTATTTTACCAAAATATTTTATTTTATATTAGGTTTATGAGATATTTCGTGAAATCAATCTTTTAATCATACTTGCATATAACATTTGCTGAAATTAGGGTGTGGTGCTTTTGTTTTGGGCGTTCGTTTCTTGCTTGGTTGGCTTTGTTCTGATCCCAACAAAATTAGTATGTACAGTAGAAGATGTCGTTCCATTGATGATTAATAAAGCGAGTTTAGTTTAAAAAATTATTTATATACAACATATTTTATATGACCGTCTATAACATTATAACATCTTATTTTAGTGGGTTGGCGGAATTTGACTTAAAAATCAAAATTTTAAATTTGACATTTCTCAAAATATACCGTTCAACTAACTTTTTCATGATTTTCTAGGTCAGTCTTCATGACAATTGTAATGGTTGCTTTGCTATTATTGTTAAAACATTTATTTGTAGGTAATTGTTTACATTATGGTGGTTGTTTTGCTATTATTGTTAAAACACTCATATGTAGGTAATTGTTTACATTATGATGATGGAAATTGAAGAAGATAAAAAAAATTATTATAAGAGAGGAACAAATTAATTTTGTTACAACCCTAAAATATAGTATATAAATTTTATAAGTAATCTTTTGAAGTTATTTTCAACATAGAATAAAAAAGTAATAAGTTTTAAAAATTACACAATATTATATATATAGAATGAATAGATAAAATATCCCTCTTAAACCTACATCTAATATAAAACAATCAAAATATACATTTAGTTTGACAACGCTGGCTTATATTATTTTTTTATAAATACGTTAGGTAATATTTAAGCTTTCTAAATAAATAAAAACTCGAACGATTATTTTTCTATTTGTTTATTAACATGATATATGATATGATACGATGTTCGATTTTCGGAGTAATATAATTGATTAATTTGTCACGTATTGTGTTTGAATTTAATTTGTTTGATGTTATTTGAGATCTACTTTTGCTTAGTAATTTGGACCTCGCTTTTGAGTTAAGAGTTGTTTGGAGTCGTTTCGTTTTAGATCTATTACTATTGTGCTTCGGTCTGACTTGTTTGATATTACTACTTGTGCTTTAATTTGATAATTGTTTGTACAATAATCCGGTCACGAAATCATTAGAAGAGATACATTTTTTGGGTTTCAGATCTATTGTGTGCAGCCCTTATCAAATGGTTTGATCGAAAACCAAACGGTGTTCGTTTTTTTTGAATTTCAGAGAGCGTGTTTGGGACATCCAATCCTTGAATCTGATCGGTCGGATCATGATTCGGTGCTACGGTTTGGTAGAAATATCTACTCGAACAGTGTAGCAGTTTTGTTGGTAAAAGTGAATTCAACTTGATTTTGATTTTGGTTTTGGTTTTGGTTTTGGTTTTGGTTTTGGTTTTGGTTTTAAATTGGAGATTTGAGATTGGAGATTTGAGATTGGATATTGGAGATTGGAGATTGGAGATTGGAGATTGGATATTGGATATTGGATATTGGAGATTGGAGATTGGAGATTGGAGATTGGAGATTGGAGATTGGAGATTGGAGATTGGAGATTGGAGATTGGAGATTGGAGATTGGAGATTGGATTTGATTCAGTATTCGATTTGATTTTGCTGGACCACTTAGATTTTGAATTTGGATTTGGTTTGATTTTTTGATTTATGATTTGATTTTGATTTGTCATGTATTGATTGTTTGATTTTGTTCGATTAGATATTGTGGATCTTATTGAGAATATGATAGAAAATGGATTTGATTCAGTATTCAATTTGATTTTGCTGGACCACTTAGATTTTGAATTTGGATTTGGTTTGATTTTTTGATTTATGATTTGATTTTGATTTGTCAATTGCTTGATTTTGTTCGATTAGATATTGTGGATCTTATTGAGAACATGATAGAAAATATGATTTTCTACAATATACTAGCAACAAACTGAATAAGAAGAACTTTGTTATGTCTACATCTGCATACCATTCAGGTATGTCATCGTCTTCCACTTCAGGTATTAATTCATCATTGCGGATTTTGGATTCGGGTTCGTCTCATCATATGTCACCTTACATGTCGAACTTTGTTTATTTGTCTCATGTTTTATCCATATTTGTTTTGTTTGCTAGTTCTACAACAATGTCAGTAGAGGGTATTGTCTCTATTTGTACCACTCATATATCGATATCTGATATTTACAACGTTCCCACCCTTGATTTGAATCTTGTTTCAGTTAGTCAATTGTGTAAATCTCGTTATTAGGTCCTGTTTTCTGTGTTTGTGCTATACAAAATCAATAGACTCATAGAGTGACTAGGACATGTCGTAAAATAAGGGATCTTTATGTTTTAGATAAATCGAAGTAACTTATGCTGATGTGTATTGTGTTGATAGTAAGAAAATCACTTGACTGATATTGCTTCCTTTAGTGTTAATATCTTAAATTGTGGTGGTTGTAAACTAAAAAACGTGTCGGCGTTACCGTTTAATGAAAGTGTCACTTGTTCTATTGCTCCGTTTAATAATATTCATTCGGGTGTCTGGGGTCCATCTTATGTCTCCAAAAAGGGCGGTTCTTCATATTATGTATCATTTATTGATGATTATACTCGATACACATGGAGTTATATGATAAAATGAAGGTTAAATTTCCTTGAAATTTGTAGAGAATTTAGAACACTAGTTAATACCCGACATTCTGCTAAGATAAAATGCTTCACGTGTGACTTAGAGGGTGGATATACCTCCAATAATTTCAAACATATACTTTCATATTATGGTACTATACATCAATCATCTTGTACTGACACCCCTCAACAAAATGGTGTTGCAGAAAGAAAACATCGTCACCTTGTTGGAACTGCTCGTTCTTTTTTTTTATCAGCTGAAGTTCCAACTATTTTTGGAGAGAAGCAATTTTGACTACTGTTTATGTGATTAATTGAATTCCCACTACCCATAATACGTAAATGTCTCTATTTCAGAAGTTATACAAACAACTTCCAGATTATTATTCCTTACGAGTGTTTGGATGTACATGTTTTTTCCTTCGTCCTCATATTGAAAGCACAAATTGGGTCCTAAAACAGCTATATATGTTTTTCTAGGTTATGGTGTTACACAAAAAGGTTATCGTTGTTATGATCTCACCAACCAAAAGCTATATGTATCTCGTCATGTCACATTTCTTGAGCGTATCTCATTTTATTCGATTCCTACAAAATCACATGATGTAACAAAGACAAAGATTCATACTATTGATCCTATTGAAAATGATAGTGATACATCTTTTGACATTAATATTCCATCTCATGAGACATCTACAACAATTGATACTACTTCTGCTCCATCAATACTTGATTCAGCTTCATCAATGCCTGAGTCGACTCCTATCTTTGGTAGAAAAACAGATCCTCTACCTCTCAGAAGATCCACTCATATAAGTAAGTCTACTAAACTAATAGATTTTACGGTACTCTTCTTACTCAGCTCCTTTTGCTTCTTTTATAGCAAAGATACGTGATTTGTATAAACCTCAGTCGTTTTATGATCCTCGTTGGCAAAATACTATAGTCGAAAAGCTTACTACTCTTTATCATACTTATACATTGGATATCGTTAAACCTTCATCCGGTAAGTATATAATCAGATCTTGTTGGATTTTTAAAATTTAAACAAAGTCTGATAGGTCTATTGAAATATATAAGGCTTGTTTTGTAGGAAAAGATTATTCACAGAAGTGTGGTTTAGATTATGATGCGACATTTTCCCCAGTAGAAAGAATGACGACAGTTCGTACTCTTATTATGGCTGCATCCGTTTGCTAGTGGAAGATCTTCCAACTAGATGTCAAAAATACGTTTTTGAATGATGATCTTCATGAGAAGATTTACATGAATCCTCCTCCAGGTGTTGCTCACCTACTATGTGAAGTTTTTAGACTTAGAAAATCTTTTTATGGTCTCAAACAAGCTCCCCGTGCTTGGTTTGAAAAATTCTCTACGGTTATTACTTCACTTGGTTTCCTTGCTAGTAATCATGATTCGACCTTGTTTATCAGATGTACGCATGCAGGACGAGTTATTTTATCCATATATGTATATAATATGATCATTACATGTAATGATATTGATAGTATAAAAACACTAGAACGTGATTTGGCTCAGCATTTTGCAATGAAGGATTGGGACTATTACGTTATTTTCTTGGTATTTAGGTGGTACACTCTCCAAAAGGTTATATTCTCTCTCAGACAAAATATATATCTGATAACATGACGGTATATACCCCTCTTGAAACCAATTCCCAATACTCTCCGACTAATGGTGTTCATTTGTCAGACCCAACTTTATATCGAACTCATGTAGGGAGCTTGGTCTCTCTTACACTTACTTGCCCAAATATAGCTTATGTTGTTTAAGTGGTTAGTCAGTTTGTTACTGCTCCTACATCCGTGCATTGGGGAATTGTTTTTCGAATATTGAGATATATATGTGGCACTCAGTTCCAAATCATTTTGTTTCGTTCGACCTCTTCACTTGAACCGCGTGCCTATAACGATGTTGATTGGGATAGTGATCCTCATGATCGAAAATCTACTACTGGTTTATATATTTTCCTTGGAGATTCATTAATATTATGGAAAAGTAAAAAATAAGATATTGTCTCCAGATCGTCTACTGAAGTTGAGTATCATGCTATGGCCGTGACTATATGTAAGATTGTTTGGTTACGATGGCTTCTTGCAGGTATGTGGGTTAATGTTACCAAACCCATTTCTTTACATTGTGATAACAAAAGCACCATGCAAATTGGAAATAATTTTGTTTTTTCATGAGAGGATGAAACACATTGAAATAGATTGTCACTTCACTAGACAGATGTTGTCTCCAAATCGTCTACTGAAGCTGAGTATCGTGCTATGGCCGTGACTATATGTAAGATTGTTCGGTTACGATGGCTTCTTGCAGATATGTGGGTTAATATTAACAAACCCATTTCTTTACATTGTGATAACAAAAGCACCATGCAAATAGGAAATAATTTTGTTTTTTCATGAGAGGATGAAACACATTGAAATAGATTGTCACTTCACTAGACATCATCTTCAGATTGACACCATCTCGCTTCCATACGTTCCATCAGCTTTGCAGGTTGCTGAAATTTTCACGAAGATTCAGTCAACAACGCGGTTTCGAATTCTTTGTGACAAATTCTCAATGCTTGTATTGTGAGTTTGAGAAAGATCCGTAAAAATATAAGGTCCAACCCGATTAAGTCATATGTTTAATCTATAAATAAGAGCCTACACACTATATATAGAGATATGTATTTTGAATAAACAAAAACCATAGCCACTTCTTTACAGTTACTTCTCTATCTTCGCTCTTTGTTTATTAACATACATAATTACACATTAATAGTGGTTTAGGTCCAGGGATAAGTTCTCTTTTATAATTAGTCTTTGAATTGAATAACATCTCCATATTACGATTTTTTACTAAATTGATTTATCTTACACTCATTTAAATTCCACCAATAAAATTCCAAAAATTCTGTTTTTGTTTTTCATCCAAAACCATTTTCAACTATCTTTAAACAATACATATGGATAATATAACTAATATATTCAATAAAAAAACACAACAATCATAAAAAAATGCTCATCTTACCTTTAATTCATTTATTTTCTTCAAAGTGTCCACGACATTCCTATTAATCGAAATAAAAAAACCGATTATTCGACACTTAAACTTATTTAGTTTCTTTAAAGTATCCATAAAATTTACTGTCCGCTAAAATGCACAAATCTATCAATGGTAAAAACCTTAATTTGTAAAATTTCATTGACGTATTAAAATAATTTTATCATTTCAACATCAACTTAATTCTAAAACCTTAATAATTTTATTATTAAAATAATTTTTTAGCCTTTTTACAATATTTGTGCGTCAATAACTACTCTTGTATTTTTTTAAAGATGTTTATTATCGGTTAGTACTGTGATGAAAATTGTCTTTAATTTTTCAAATATTGATGACAATATACCTTTTTAACAAATAATTTATTTTAAAACATATTGTTAATATTTTATTTAATTCGTTATTTGGATATAATAACTTTTTTGAATTTAGAAAAGAAATAGCTAATGAGAAGTTTGGATTTATAGATACTGAAAAATAATTTTAGAAAATAAGAAATCTTATCTAATCAGTAGAATTTTGCATCAAAATCTCCAAAATACACGAATATATGATGTACCAAAGTGTTTACTGCTACCTTGATAAGAACAACTTAAAGAAAGATAAAGCAAGTGATCGTTTTGGTTATCTTAAACAAGTTTTATCTCCAAGAAACGGTTACAATTCAAGAAATGAACCCTAACCTAACTTCTTATTCATGGTAACCTTGTGGATCAATCTTTGATCCATGGAGGATGATGAGCTTTCAGCAACGCTCCATCGACCTGATAAGCTTGACAAACACTTTCTTTTGTTGGCCAATGTCTCTGCTAATTCTAAGATCAGAGATAACCCGGTATTTGAACCTGCAACCAGCAACAACAGAGATTCAGGCTTACAGAAAACCTTCCCTGATCTATTTATAAACAATAATTTACCATCAATTCACAAGAATGTCAAAAGATCTTGTGTTAATGATCAGGTGGAAATTCAGTTTAAAGAAAATTATTTAATTGCTCTCCGATCTAAATCAAGATTTACTTTGGTAGGAAAATTTGCCAATGGGAAACCTAATTTCTTGACTGTTAAGGAATTCTTAGATGGATTCAAATTGAAAGGAGAGTTTAACGTCTCAAGCTACTACTTTAGACATATCTTCATTGAGCTAACAAACTGGGATAATGTTAAAGCTTTGTGGAGAAGAAATGTTTGGCAAGTGGGAACTAAAATTATGAGGCATTTCATGTGGTCACCGAATTTTAATCCTAAGGTAAAGAACCCATCTACTACTGTTCAAATAGATCTACCTAATCTACCGGAATTCATGTGTAGTGAAGCTACAATATCAGAGATTGCTAAATCTCTTGGGATTCCTCTAAGTATATGGGTTCCAGATAAGAATAGGGTCAGACAGAATTATTGTAGAATATGGGTCATTCTTGACGTCTCCAAACAACTGCCAAAAAGAATTAAAGTAAGTTTTGGGACTTACAGTTTTTGGCAAGATCTGGTCTTTAGCAGGGTTCCTGAGTACTGCTTTGAATGCTCTCATATGGGTCACTCTGAGAAAAATTGCAAGAAAGTTGTGCAAAGGATGTCAGTAAAAATAGTTGCTTCCTCCAATCCTTCCCAGACAAATGATACCTTAATTCTTGTATTTCAGGTAAAGAAAAACAACCATGTTGTTAAATCCATCATTGTCAATGAAAAGGAATTTTCAAAAGAAAAGGTAGAAATGAACAAGGAAAGTACTGTAATCTCACCTGGCGGTCTTGACAGTAATGATCTAATTGGTGCACTTCACATGTTGTACATGGAGGTGAGTTCTAACAAGGAGTCCTCCTCTCAACTGCAGGTAATTTCAATATCCTTTCCATCCAAGCACACATCAGGAAGTATTCCTTCTTCCCATGTCCACAAGAAAAAGAAAGCTGAAAATAAGAAACTCAAGAATGTTAAAACTATGAACACCAAGGGGATAATATCCTCCAAACTTTTGCAGCATAAAAATTCTATAAAAATGAATAAACATACTAAATGACCATTAACATTCTAAATTAGAATGTTCGTGGAATCGGGAACAAGCTTACTCAAGCCAGAATAAAGTTATTGAAAAGAATTAAAAGATTAAATTTTCTTGCAATTCAGGAGCCTGTGGTCAGGGAATTAAAGATTGAGTCTATAGCAAAAAAACTTGGTTTTCAAGGCTATGCCAGAAATATGAGCAACAAGGTGTGGGTTATATGGTCATGGTGACTATATGGTGGACATTATTATTAATGAAGATCAGTTCTTGCATCTTAAGGTGAAGCATAGTTATCTGCCTATGGAGTTTCTGGTTACTGTCATCTACACTAAGTGTACAAGAAGTCTGCATAACATTCTCTGGATAGTCTGAGAGAGGTGGAGACTGAGGACAAGGAATGGGTTTTGTGTGGGGATTTTAACACTATAACTGATTCTACTGAGCAGCTTCATTGTACAACAAGCTTCTCATCTAGCATGAATGATTTTAATGCATTTATACTTGACTGCAATCTTAGCGATGCTGGCTATTCTGGTCACAAGTTCATATGGTCAAATGGGAGACAAAGAAGGGGACTTGACAGGGTGCTTATCAACAACAAATGGTTATCTTATTTTAATAACACTATTGTATCTCACTTAGTTAAATCATATTCTGATCATTCTCCTATTCTTATTAAAATCTCTACGTTAACTATCAAAAGAATATATACTTTCAAATTTTTAAATATGTGGTGCAGTCATGATGAATTCTAGATATTTTTTGAAAGTTGCTGGTGTATGGACTATAATGGGACCCATATCTTCAAATTATGGGCTAAAATCAAGCATCTAAAGGCTAGACTAAAAGTCTAGAATAAAACTGTCTTTGGGAATATTTTTAAAGCTATCAATCAACTTGAGGAGGAGATTATTGCTCTGGAATCTAAGGATGCTAGTTCTAATGACTCTCAAGACAAGAATAATCTAAAAAAAGCTAATGAAGAGATGTTGCTATTTCTTGATAGGGAAGAGGATTATTGGGCCCAAAAGGCTCACGCTGACTGGCATAAGGATGGGGAGAGGAATACAACCTTTTATCATAACTATGTCAAGAGGAGAGTTAATAGATCTAGGATTGATAGAATCTGGACTAGTGACAAATGGGAAGAGGAAGAAAAGGCAATTGATGAGTCAGCTGTAAGTCATTTCAAGGATCTTATTGCTGATCTTCCTAACCCATGGTATCCTAATTTATTGGAGGATGTTATTCCTAAATTGGTCAGTAATGAGGAGAATGAAATGTTAATGAAAATTTCTGATGACAATGAAATATATGATGTGATTAAAAATCTAAATCCTAATGTGGCTGCTAGGCCTGATGGGTTTAACGGGAAGTTCTTCAAGCATTGATGGGCTATTATAAAGGTGGACTTATGTGATGCAATCATGAGTTTCTTTCAAGGTGGTGATCTTCTTATAGGATTATTCTCTAGGGTTCTCTATTTGATTCCTAAAGGTGTGGCTCCTAAAAGTTGGAAGGATTATAGACCCATCAGCTTAACAACGTTTCCAAGCAGAATAATCTCCAAGATCATCAATCTCAGGCTTTCTACTCTCCTTCCTAATCTAGTCTCTGTTGAACAAGGGGCTTTCACTAAAGGTAAAAGCATCCATGAGAATATTATGATTGCTCAGGAGCTATCTTTGGATATTAATACTAAAACTATAGGAGGAAATGTTATTTTGAAAGTAGACATGAACAAGGCATTCGACAAACTCGATCACACATTCATTCTCAGTGTTCTATAGGCGTTTGAGTTATGTGAAGAGTTTGTGAAGCTCATAGAGAAGAATATTTCTAATTGTCACTTCTCTATATTGGTGAATGACATTTCTCAAGGGTATTTTAAGTCTAATAAGGGGCTTAGATAGGGTGACCCATTGTCACCCAGTCTGTTCATTTTGGCCCAAGAATACTTAATTAGAAGTCTAAAAAGGAATACTTCTATGGTGGACTCAACAAAATACAAAAGTAGAGGTGAAGTAAACTTATCTTGTCTTTGTTTTGCAGATGACATCTTAATCTTTTATAATGGCTCGTCCGATTCTGTCAAAAAAACAATGAAAGTCATTAAGCAGTATGAAGAAAGATCTGGTCAGCTAGTCAACAATGAAAAGTCAAGGTTTATTACTGCTAAGAATTTTTCTACTCACCAGTCTAATAAGATTGAGAATATTCTGGGTTTTAAGCACTGTCACCTTTCCTTCAAATACCTGGGAGCTTTTATCAATACAAAAAAAACGTATCAGTGATTTTGATGGTCTAATTTTAAAGACTACTAACAAGCTTGCAGAATGGGACAACAAAGTTCTATTTATTAGGGGAAGAATAATTTTGGCAAAGTATGTCATATCCACGTATCCTATGTTCCTATGTCAGCACTCTGAAATCCTTAAGTCTACTATTAAAAGGCTGGAGACCCTTTACAACAGGTTTCTATAAGGAACTAACTCATATAGAAACACCACTCACTGGTGTAAATGGTCCAAGTTATGCAAAAACTATGAGGAGGGATGGCTAAATCTTAGAAGGATAGATGACATGACTAATTTTTTCTCTGCTAAGCTTTGGTTTGCTTTGAGAAATCAAGACTCTTTATGGGCCGTTATCACAAAATCTATATATTTTAAGAACCAGCACCCTATGTTGGCTCATTTACCTCCTAAAAGCTCTATCATATGGAAGAGGTTGTGGAATATAATGGACAGGGCTGATAAGTACATTTTTTGGCACATTGGAAATGGTAAGGTGGATTTAAAGCTGGATATTTGGTGTTCTAAAAAAGCAATCATCAATCCTACTGAGGTTGAAAATAGAGCTGTTATTCCTACTTCTATGGTTAGTGAATACTGGAATGGCGAAAACTGGAATTTACCAATGCTTGAGTCTGTTTTGAATCATAATCAAATTCAAAACATACTCAAATTTTGTTTGAATATTTCGAATCAAGATACCATAAGTTGGACCCTTAGTTCGACTGGGGAATTTGATACTAAGGCAACATAGAATGAGTTTAGGAAAAAGGGTACAGTCTCTAACCTGTATGTCAAAACATGGAACATCGTTAGCCCTCTTAAACACTCATTCATGCTGTGGAGGGCTTTACAATTAGCTTCAAAATGTAACCACTGTAACATCTATGAAGATATAAGTCATGTTTTTGTAAATTGTCAGAAAGCATGGACAGTTTGGAATTATTTTGCAGCCCATCTCAGAATTCTTATTTCTAAATCCATGACCCTTCCTCACTTGGTAAGGTCATGAGACTGGTTAAAGGGAATAAAGTTCACATCCGTACTATGCTTCCTTCAATTATAGTATGGGTTATCAGGCAGGTCAGAAACAAAAAGAAGATGGAAGACTTAGAATCTAGCTCAATGGATATGATTAATTCTATCATATTCATTATTACTAGTCTGGACAAATCGGGCTTACTTAAGAAGAAGCACTGGGGCAGTGATGTTCAGGCTGGCTTTTCTATGGGAAGTATTAACCAGTATTATAAGCCTTATATACCTATTGCTTTGAAGTGAAAGAGTCCTAAACTGGGTCGATACAAACTTAACTCTGACGATGGTTGTTCTAACATGGGAGAATATTCTATTCGCCTATGGGAATTTTTATGGGAAGGGAAGTCCCTTAATAGCTGAAGCCAGGGCCATGATTGATGGTCTTCAGCTTTGTTATAAAAATGGCATTTCTACTATGGACATCGAAACAGACAGTTTGGTTCTGGCCCATATGATTCTTAGTGGTAGAGTTACATGGTTCTTTAAAGCTCTACTCAGTTGTTGTTATAGCTTAATCTCTTCGAACATGAAAGTTATTCATGTCTTCAGAGAGCATAATGAAGCTGCTGATTTTCTGGTCAAATACACCTCTGAATCCAAAAGGAACTCATATTTCAATGGAAATAGAGTCCTTAATGGATTGAGAGCCATATCGTTTTTGGAAAGTCTGGGGCTATGCTATATAAGAGTTACCCCAGACAATGAAGATGTTGAGTAAAATTAGTGTTACCTGGAATGGAGTTCATCTTCGTGACCTTCTTCAACTCTGACTGGTTCATCATCGTTTCGATCGGTTGGCTGCATACAAGGGTTTTTAAAGGCTTCTCAGCTAGGAAAGGGTTTTCAGATTGAAAGGGTCTCCATCTGGTCTCTCAAGGATGCTTCTGGTTATTTGGCTGTTGGATTTCAAAAGGGTGATGTTTAATGATGCTTTTTCTGGGTTTCAGTGTTAAATTTTGCAGGTAATGGAGTATCGGGGCGTGATTTGCTGGTCTATTGAAGGTTAAGGCTTGATCTGGCTAAGGAAGTTTTGACACGGATGATCAGTTGAAGGATTAAAATGATTTGCGATGACTTTTGCTATGGAGAGAGAAGTTTAAAGTTCTGATTTTGGGAGCTAGGGTTTGATATGTGATCGAACTACTAGCTCCTTAGCTTTAACTGCTAGTGCAGCTGTATTGGGCCGATTTTCTTCTAATACACAAGGCCCGGTTGAGGGTCCATTAACTAAAAAAAAGAACTGATCATTTAGTTTTGGATTTTTCACATAAAATATATTATTGAAACTTTTAAACCTATCTTGTAGATAAAATTTTGAATGGGGATCTTTATTATTGGTATTGGAGTTCTATTCAAATTCAGTATCGGTATGATTAAAATTATAATAAAAGAATAAAAAAAAGATTTAAATGAATCCTAAATATTCAGTTACAAACGATTAAACTTTATACTAACATATATTCAATGTTACGTATAAAATATAGTTCAACAAATCCTAAGATTCTTATTTCCCGTCTTTAAAATCACTCATAGATTTATACTTTTTTTTAATTTGAAAGAAAACTCGCACCATGGTTTTCCTTTCTTCCATTAACTGATCCATACTCACACTGAAATTTTAAATCTTTGAAAGCTAAAAACGAGTACTATAAATGTCTTTATTACAATTAACTTTTCCTCTTACAATATTCTTTACCAACAAGTAAAGTAAAAAAACATAAAAAACATCCACACGAAAGAAACTAATATCAGACATATCAGGTCGATAAAATTTAATTTTTTGTTATCCTATATTTCTTTAAAACATTAATATTCGAATCCGTGAATTATAGAAATATTTTGGGACGACATCTGAATCCCATTCTTTGAAGACAGTCCAATAATCTGATAATTTAAAAAAATAAAGAAACGATGAACAATTAGTGAAAATTTGCATCGGACTACACACAAAATTGTCAATAAAATAATTAAATATCAATTTATTTTTAAAATTATACAAAAGAATTGGAGCTCATTTTGTTTCCACATATGTACTCATTTAAATTAGTATTTTTAGTTTGATCGACAATGAGAACAATCAATGGTAAACAGTATTTCAAAAAAATGTTCATACTAAATCCTTAAGCGTGTGACTGTCAAATCTTTATAAATATAGAAATTTTTTAAAAAAGTGATAATTATTATTAATTTTTTTAAAAAAATTTGTTTTATTTTCTTAAAAATAAAATCCTTGAAATGTCGTGTATTTACGTAGTAATAGACTCTAATAGAGCTGTAATTTATTATCTCTCAACATAGTCTACAATTAATAAATATTGTTTTTTTAAATAATATAGTTGTATATACCAATATTCTTAATCTATAAGTTATTAAAACAAAATAAATAATTATGAAAAAGAGTTGTTCTTATAGCAACCTGCGTCATGATTTATTTTTTCTTTGCTGTCAATCCCATTAAACTATCTATAAAAGATTACATAGACGAAACAAATGGATTACATAAAAGATGCCGAAAATTGAAGAAAAACAATGAAATGTTCATAAAAACTATGTATTTGACCCACAACTAAAGTATATTTGTATAATTATTATTTGAGTAGGTAACATAACTCCACTCAAATATTATCTACATCTATTTTATCATTTTATTCAGCAACTCAATAATAAATAGGAACAATTGAAATTTCTTGACTATTAGTCAAGTTTCTATATTAAATATATGTTTCGGACTAGGTCAAAACCAAAATAAAATAAAATCCCTCAAACATATAAATAATTATAAGTTTTCAATGTTCTTTTATATAACAAAGATAGTTGATTCTAAAATATTCGATTTAGTATTTTTTCACACCCAACATAAAGTTTTATTTTGAAGATATCTTGTCAAGTTGGTAACATTCTAAAATCCATCGGTGACAATATAGATCGAAAATAGTTATAGTAAAACTATTTCTGAACTATTTAATTTATTTAATATAAAAAATTTAGAATTGGTTTTATATCGATTTTAATTGTAAAATCTCTGCAGAAGAAACTTCAAATTAGAGATTGAATTAATTTTAAAATAAATTAAAGATCAATTTAAATTAAAAATTAAAAAATATTATTTTATTATTAGTAGTATTTATTTTATTTAAAACATAAATTAGAAATTATAATTGAAAACCAAAATTGAATTTGCTCTAAAAATAAAATAAAATAAAGTTAAAAATGAAATTAAATACTAAGTTAATAAAAAATTAGTTTAAACTATAATGATAGCAAAACTAGACATAAAAAATTAATTAAAAATTAAATCTAATAAATAATTCTATTAAAAAAATATAGTTAGTGGAGGATGAAAAAATATATCTACAGTTAAATATTGAAATATTTTATTAAAGTGGGTTTGATTTTTATATTAAGTTTGATTAAATATTAGACCTAATAAAACATAGGTTAATAAAATCAAAGTACATGTTTTTCAGTAGTTTTTCTTTTAAAACCTAAATATTTGTTTTTGACCAAAATAAATATTTAATTTTTAAGGGTTGAGGAAGACCCAATTATACATTAATGGCATTAATGGTGGCTTACATACATAGGTTGTCCTTTATAATTAGTTTTGAATTTGAATAACCTCTTCATGTTATGATTCTTTATTAAATTCATTTATCTTACCACATCAATAACTTACATTTTTAAAAAAATTAAAACTTTCAAAACCTCTTCCCTTTTCAACTTCCTCTGAGCAATACATATAAATAATATAACAACGTTTTCAACAACCACGAAAGAAAAAAAAAAGATGAACACAACAAATTTACAAAAAGATAAAGCAAACAAATGTCTATTCTACGGCCTAGCCACTATAGTGATCCTGAGTACAAGCTTGTTAGTCCTAGCACTAATATATTTCCATGTCTACCCATCCGACTTGACTTTCAAATCCATCAAAGCAAAAAACTTGCGGCTAGGAAGAAACTCGTCATTCCCTTCGTTCAACATTAATTTAGTCGCGACGATCGAAATTAAGAACAAAAACTATGGGCGCCTTGAGTTTACTAACAACCATGTTAGTTTTATTTATGTAAATAGATGCAAAAGTGAAGTTATTGGTGATGCAAAGATTGGTTATGGGATGGTTGAGGCTAAAGAGAGTAACACAATTGTGGTTCAAGTATTTGTTGGTTCATATAGAGTGTTATTGAATGCCAAGAATTTAAGTGAAGAAATTAAAAGGGGCATGGTGAAAATAAGTAGTGTCGTTGAGTTAAGTGGTGTTGTTAATTTTAAGAATATTAAGAAGAGGAAGAGTTTGGTTAGAAAGAGTTGTTTCATGTGTCTTAATTTTAATTTGACAACCCAATCTATTCATGATTTAGTTTGCTAGTTTTTTTTTATAAACTATCATGTCTCTTATATCATTTGGCATAATTAACTTTAAAAGGTCAAGATAATTTTTGTTTAGAATAATGTAGTTAAGATAATTTTTGTTTAGAATAATGTAGTTAAGATAATTTTTGTTTAGAATAATGTAGTTTAATTTTGAATTTTGATATAAAGTGAAGTAATGTTCATATTACACCTTTTATAATTCATTTGGTTTGTTGGAAATCTCGATCCATATTCCTATTAATCAAAATATATAACGTATTATCATTCAAGTCTTAGAAATAAGATTGGTAATCTAGGCCAAAAGTATGAATATCGTAAAAACCTTAATTTATAAGGTCTCATCCATATATAACAAAATAATTTTATCGCATCATAATTAACTTAATTTTGAAACCTTAATAATTTTATTAGTAAAATAATTGTTTATCATAATTGAAATATTTCTACGTAAATTAATATTTGTATCCTAAATTAAGACTTGATTTTATTTTGTGAACAATATTCTTTGTTCTAAGGAATAGGATTAAATATGGTAATTTATTTTAAACATTTGCGACAATCACATGCAGACGATTTTAACATATAAACTTAATAACTTAAATAGATATATGGTGTTAATATTTATTTTAATTTATTATTTATATAAATAATATGTTTTTTGAACTTGAAAAACAATCACCAATAAAAAATTTGGATTTATAGAGATAAAAAATAATAATTAGAAATTAAAGAGTCTTAGTAAATTCATGCATCAAAATCCCAAAAATACAAAAAAAAAAAACACAACAATTTACCAAAATGTTTCGTGCTAGCGTAACCATTATCAGATTTGTATCTTCAAAACTCCAAAAGGAATAGAATAAATCAAACTTACAAGAAAACTTTAAAGAAAGATAAAAGCTAAATGATGGTTTAGACATAAAATATATTACTAGAAGATAATCTTCATTTTAAATTTTGCAAATAAAATTTTGCAAATAAAATTTTGAAGGAGTTTTATGGATGGGACTTTAAATGAACATGTTTCCCTCCCAATTTCACTGTTACTAACTGTAACTAAAATATTTCAAATATATTTGAAGAGTTTCCTATATATATAATCTACTTAAAGAATATATAGGTATGTTAATCAAATCATTACAAAGCGATTCTTTCACTAACAATGGCGACCAATAATAAACTCACACAAAATAAATAAAATATTGTTCAATATTTTATTTGATTTGGATTTAAAAAAATATAAATATTTTAAATAAATTTCAATTAGTTCTAGAGTTGGATCCACTTTTCCATTCTACTATAATTTTGCCAAGAACACCATTTTGCCAAGAATTATACAAAATAAGTGAACATCTTGTGAAGGTATGTCTTTTTGCTGAAAGATAAAATCATACATCCGCATATTGTTCAACCACATTGTATTAAACAACAAATTTGATATGTTGGACTTTAATTGAGTATCATATTTAACCAAAGTTTATTAAGAAAAAAGTATTTACACTTTTTTATTCATTCATTGATTTATTATTATTATTATTATTATAATTATTATTATTATTATGTATAAGATTAATTACAATATTTTGATAATAACAAAGGATAAGATAAGAGCATTTTAATTAAAAAATATTTGAATAAATAATAATATTAATATTATTTAGTGTGTGATAAATTTTAATTTCATATAGTTTATGATGTAGAAATATATATATATCTAATAATTATTGTAGATGTAGGCCTTTATCATGGTTTATAGTCCAAATTTTATAGAGATCTAGTTTTTAAGTTTATTTGTATTTCATAATAAACATTAAAGACAACTCTAAAGACTCAAGCTCCAGAACCCCGATCGAAAACGTATCTTTAATTCTATTATTAAAACATCACTGCCCGATACATTTGATATTTGTATTTCATCAATATTACTTGTAGTCTAGACGTTGAGATAAATCCTAGATTAGATATATAAAAAAGACATAAAGCAACTCAAATTATCATTTGTAGAATCTGTGATGATAAAATTTAAAAGTTATTGATATATAAATTTAAGTTATAATCAGAGAAGAAAAAACTCAAACTCTGTCCTAAATGTCTAATCGGAAACTATTAAATTTTATACTACTTTATTAAGATGATAATTTTCATATCATGGAGAATAAAAAACTCCGATTGTTGTTTTATACACTCTTTAAGTTTGATATCTTTAAACTAAAACAATACACTTACAAATCTAGGACATCCACTAACCCTACTATAAAGCTGATTGACCAAATTGTTTAGACTATAGTGGTAGAAACCTAAGACTATAATCAAATTAAGGAATGGGAACTAATAAATTTGGTTTCAACCCTTAATCTTTAAAAGTTATTTACAACATTGAATAGAAAAGAAATAAGTTTTAAAAAATGTATACTATTATGTAAATAAAAAATATTAATAAAACCTGGCCAGTAAACCATTATGTAACTAAAGAAATACTAAAACCTTCTTTAACAATATAATTTTTATTAAACTTTGAAAATATAAATAATCATAAAACTAGATGTGGAAGTTTTTTCTTTAACATTGTTATGGAGCTTGGATTTTATGAAATTTAATCATGAATTATACATTTTATTTTAATTTAATAATGTTTTTTTAACTTTAATATACGAAATATGAATGCTTGTAATTACTTTCTCGTAAAGTATCGATATTCTACTTTTAATTTTATCTAAGTTTATATTAGTAAAACTAATAAAAAAATGAATTAAGTTGGTGCTATTTTGAAATAGTAATGGACAACGACACCAAAACATGTCACAAACAACATAGACATAGACAATATCTTAGGAGCATCTAGTTACATACGACCAGATACAACATCCAACGTCTTACGCATCCAAAACTTGTGATTACACTGAGTTGTATAAATTTGATCTTCGCAGATAGTTATTTTTTTTAACACAAAACTATTTTGTACAATAATAAAATAAAATATTAATATTAAATTTATCGGCAATACTCATTCACACAAATAAATTATTAATTAAATATTTATGTTAGACTTAAAAATCACATTTTAAAAAGAGTCCGATTATAAGCGGAGGGACAGCTACCTTTAACACCTCCTTCTCCCGACAACGGAGGATCTGTCAATGGAGGATTCGTATTCTATTGCAGTTGTGGATGTATATTTTTATATCATTTTATGTTTAAGAAATAAACCATATATATTTATTTATTTTTATAGTTTATATTAGTATAACAAATTAAAAAATAAATTGAGTTTGTACGGTTTTTTCTAACACCAAAATGTGATATATACAGCAATCAGACTATATATTGCATACAACATTTCTGGAGCTTAGCTTTATATACTTTATATTGATAAAACTAATGAAAAGATGAATTAGGTTTGGATGATTTTGAAATCAAAGCGGTTGTATGTACTTTCAAGTAAATTTTGGTAATAGAAGAAAAAAACAAATATTAAACTTTTGTACTAGGAGAAAAGATACTAACGCTAAGACTTTTAACAAAAAATAATAGTTAGGAATTACTTCGGAAGCTGCAAATGTATAGATATTGATACTACTACTAAAAAAACATTATAATAAATAATTAAAAAATATATTATCTTGTACGAGACAACCCGCAACCATATCGCATATTATATATAACTATTCTATAACATTTAAATATATTATTTAGCTATATTTTTTATGCTTTTTTATATAATGTACTTACTATAACAAATGAATTATAATCCTTAAAACACTCATTCTTTTTAATTCACATATTATGATCTTTTGACTATGGTCACAACGGAAGAAAGATAAAAAAATATATGGAGAGGAACACATAACTTGATTTAAACCCTAAATAATATGTTTAGAAGTTTTAGAAGTAATCTTTACGAGTTATTTCCAAACTAGAATAGAAATATAAAAAGTTCTAATAATGTATAGATCTAACTCTTGAACCAATATGTAACTGAAAAAAAATATACTAAAACCTATATTAAGAATATAATTTTTCTAAATATCTAAAGGGATAAATAATCATATAACCAAAATTCAAAAGTTTTTTCTTTAAGGGTTTGAATTCTATGAAATTTAGTCCTCACTTCTATTCCTCTACATTTTAGTTTATATTTTAAATTTAAAAGAAAGAAAAAATATGTATATAAATGTCTTCTTTTAATCAGATTTATAGTTTGAAATAATTTTGTTAGTACACAAGAAATAGGCGAGGAATGCAAAGTTGCTAAGACGTCAATCTGTTGGTGCTGTTAGTTCATCCCAACACATGAAAATGTCTATAGCACACAAGAAATGGGCAAGGAAATGAAATGTGCTTTTATATTTTATAGGAAGAAAAGCTCTTCTATATGGACCAAATGAATACAAATAGATAAAAAATAATGTAATGTAGCAGTAAAAAAAAAAACGTTATTTAATAAAAAATATCAAATAAAGATATATAAAGATTTATGAGTTACATATTAGAGAACCATTTAGAAAATGTTTGATTTGTTGTCTTTAATTCGTTGTTGATTTTTGCTAGTTTATATTTTAAATTTATATGAAAATATATAAATAAATGTATATAGATGTGTTTTTTCTTAATCTTTTGAAATAATTTTGTTCATATCTGATTTAATATATACAACATTTTGGAGCTTAGTTTGTGTAATTAATTAATTGTTATTTTTATTACTTGTAGAAAAAAATGTTATGTTTGTTTATGGTTCATAAAATCAGTAAAAGATATTAGAGGAAGATTAATCATATGAATAAACTGATTCTAGTAAATCATAAACAAAGCAAAAAAATATAGAATATTACCTTGGTTTCCATCTTTGACTATAGTAGAGAGTAGATGTCTTTTATGTTTTTAAAAAGAGAAAAGTTTCATTTAAGTATAACATTGGCATACAACTTGAAAACCCATTAATACATGCACCAAATGCAACAAAACAACGCTTAAACGTCTTGTTTTCTACTTCACAATCAAGCACAAAATCACTCGTCGGATCCAAAGCTTTCATAGCACTAAAATATCTGATCAAACCGTACAAAGAAAATCGATCACCAAATACTTTTACCCTTGCTTTCTCTAAAGCACACCATTCAACTCAATATGAAACTTCTAATCCATGGCGGGTTGTTCATGGATGGGAAGATAAGCTCTTCTATATGGACCAAATAAACACAATAGATAAAATTAATGTAGTAACATATAAATAAATAAATAAAAATGGACGTAGTACTAAAAAACAAAAAATCATTTCATAAAAAAATATCAAATAATTATATAGAAAGATTTATGAGTTACGAACCATTTAAACAATCTTTGATTTGTCATTTTTAATTAAATTAAAGAGTTGTTATTTATGCTAGTTTATATTTTAAATTTAGAAAAAGAAAAATATAAATGTATATAGATGTGTTTTTTTTAATCATATTTATTTTTTAAAAAATTTTGTTGAATTTTTATGGACCAAATAAATGTAGAAGAATTATAGGTTTCAGTTTCCATGATATTATTAATTCAAATTATAAAAAAACAATATGTTTTTATGCTTTATAAATTTGTGTGTATTTATTTATAAGAATTATAAAAAATAAACCAAACATTAACTTAAAATTTAATTTAAATTATTTTTTCATATAAATAAAAAATTATTATTTTCCACTTTTAGACTACCTATTTAGAATAAAATTAGGTGTAAAACTTTAACATTTATAAAACGAAAGAAAGCTAACTATGTCTTTTTCATAAATTCTATTCATATTCCTCTATTAATAAAAATAGATATTCGTCAATTCCTGTTTCATCTTTGTTTACGTTGGATGTGATTAAACATGCTATTAAATCCATTCAACATTTGTCACAACCGCATGCATACCATTTTAACATAAACTAAATAATTTATTTAAATATACATTGCTAATATTTATTTTAGTTTATTATTTAGACCATGCTTAATCAGAAGTTTGGATTTACAGATACTAAAAAAATAGTTTTAGAAAATAAAGAGTCTCATCTGCAACTTCAGATAAAGACCCACTTCAGAGGCACAATGTTGTAACTTCATCGCTTGAAACTCCGATCTTCAGGTTGTGCTCCTCCAGAGAGAGGAGTTTTGTCATCTTCTCCCCAGTACAACTATAACTAAAGTATTTTAAACATATTTGTAATTTCTTTATATAATATAATAAAATGTGAGTAAAAAAGATATTATATAAATATTTATATTAAATCTGTTTATTACCAAATTGTGTTCATTTCACTAAATAAAATGTTGATATTGACAAAACTATTAATAGAAATGATCATGATATTCAATATTATGAGATTAAAATACCAAAACAAAATAATTTGTTGACCGAATTAGATTAAAAAATAAATAGATAGAAAGTATTTAAAAATACTACAAAGATTTAAAAAGAAGTTAAATTTAGATTAGAAAATAAAAAAAGTAAATAGTATATATATATAAAAGTTAAAGAAGATTTAAATAATTAATAATAATAATATTGTTATTATTATTATATAACTAGATTTTGTGGCTTTTGTGGTTTTGGTCATTGTAGTCCAAATTTGTAGAATGGATTGTTTTAAAAGAGAGAACAATTGTTAGTTTCTTAAAATGACAATTATAATAGTTAAGTTTATATTTTTATCATACATTTCAACTCACATTAGATTTTCAGTTAAACGCCAGAGTAAAAGAAATATTTAATAGTTTATTTTAGTTAAAAAATAATAATGAAGCATATAAATTGTCAAAAACTTAATTATTTTTTATATCTTTTATGAAATTCTCACAATTAAAGAAGAAATATACGTAAATAAATAAATAAAATTAATTTTTATATTAATTTATTTTTATAAAATAAATAGTTTTAAGGTTTAGCGTTCCATGCAAGATTAGATATCAATATAACAAAATATTAATTAAAAAAATTAAGTACTCACTCATAATATTATAAAAAAAAATATTCATCTAAAAATAGAAAAACAATGATGATAACAAAAAAAAAAGAGTTAAATAACAGTTATGTCACAAATATATATGTTTTCATGTTGTCGATTATGCAGTTATTTTTATAAGTGTTTCGTATTTAAAAAAAATTAATAACATCTTTAAAACAATTCCAATTTTTATACGTGCGGTATTGAAAACGTGATAACTTTTAGAATTTTGATTTCTTAGTGTTTAAGTCTTTTTACTAATTTATTTACCGATAATCTTCATTGGATTTTCGTTTTATTAAAGCATTTTTTTTCCAACAAATTTGATGTGTGTTTTTTTGGCGTTCATATTTGTTGTTTAGTTGATTGACATCTTTTACTTGATGTATGACTTTTTTTATATATTTTATGGTTGGATGAAACATTTTTATTACTTATACTTGATTTCAACTACCGCATCTGAAAATCTTTATATTTTTTTTACCATTGTTGTATGTGACCTTGTTTGTATATAATTCATCTTTAGACGCGTGATATTTTGTTAGAAACACACTGAGTGATTATTTCTTAGTTTGTGGTACAAACGTATTTATATTAAATATATTCTTTTTGGATTTTCCGATGTTAACTTCTTATATTTATCTTCCGGCTTTATATGTGATATATTATGTTGGGCTTTTCATCCCTGGTGCCCCGTCTTCAATATTTTGTGTAATTGGTATTTTTAAAAATATTGTGGAATATTATCTATAAGAAATAATTTTCGGATTTCTTATCTAACTTATTAAACCATGAAGTTAACAGATTCTATAATAATGCAGAAAAAAATACTTACAGGATGCAGACATTCTTTGATCTTCAGATTTCGAAGTTCTTGTAGATCCTTGAATCATTTGCTAGGTTATGATCTTCTAATAGATGACAACCAAAACCCGTTGATTTATTCAGAAGGAAAAACCAATATGTTTTTTTAAATGCATTTTTTTCTCTCTGTATTTGATACCGTCGTTTTCTAAAAGTGAAACTCACCTTTATATTAAAACTGAAGTGAGAAAATGGTTCTTCCCATTTAACTGTCTGTAACTTCCAGACAGTTACTTAATGAAGACTAGTCCTTATTAAATTTCCACTCTTATGGACCATAACGTGGTATTATTTTGTTTTACAAAATAACCCCAAAACTTTATGTTTTGCTTAAGTTGTTTATTTCTGAATCCAATCATTCACAGTATATAGAATTAAACCTAGTATATATACAATTACCTTCATGATACATATTTTATCTACTAGTCCGTTTTTTTCTTTATTATTACTTTTATTGGACTAATATTAACGATAGTCCGATACATCGATAAAACATGTGACGGTCCAACTCAATGGAAAAATTCCAACAATCTCCCACTTGGATAATCATATGCTACTATAGGATGCATCCACTTAATGAACGTTCTTAATTTCTATCGTCACATAGATAGCCTTAACAATCTTGTAAATGACCATTAACGATATAGAAGTAAAGTCATCATCAATGCATTTCAAGCCGCAAATAGATGCATCAGTAATCACGATATCGCAACAATCAACTACATGGATCTATCATGGTGCATATCATAAGAATAATATGAAATGTAATCTTACATATCTATTCTTAACTGGTCTCACTTAATTGGAGTTCTACTTACAGCAGAGTACGAATAATCAAAGATAAGAGCACACTGAAAACTTATATATAAATATGTTTGCATTAATGACCTTAAGTTTGCGATTATCATAATACAAACAAATTTAATAGCTTAATACAAAATCCCACTGAAACTAACAATCCTCTAAGTACACAACACCCATATTAATGGTGTGTTCAATAAAAGCTTTAGGCATTAATGCCTTCGTAAGAGGATCTTCTAACATCGAGTTTGTCCCTATGTGCTTCACACTGATTTGACCACTGTGTACTCTCTCTTTAACAAACAAGACATGTTTGGACTTAACCAAGCTCCTGTTACTGTTTGAATACTGAACTTCCGAGTTATTGTCACAATATAATCTAAAGGGTCTTTCTATCCCCTCTACGATTCGTAATCCCATGATAAAATTTTACAGCCAAAGCGCCTAATTGGATGCCTAAACACAAGCAACAAATTCCGCAACCATAGTGGAAGATGCAATGAGTGTTTGTTTAACACTTTTATATGATATTGCACCTCCCGCTAAAAGGAATATAATGCCTAAGTTTGAACGACGAGAATCCTCACATCCAACGAAATCTGAGTCGGAATACCCTATAACATCGAGTTTATCCGACTTCTTATATGTTAACCTATGATGTTTTGTTTGTTGAAAATACAAGAGAAATATTTTGACTGCTTTCCACTGTTCCATCCCTCGATTACTTACGCATCTCTATAACACACCCACCACAAAATCAATATCTGGCCGTGTGCAAACTTGAGCATACATCAGACTTCCAATAGCTGAAGTATATGAAACCGTTTGCATTTCCTCAATCTCAAGTTTTGTCTTTGGGCATTTATTAAGGCTAAAATTTTCACCTTTTGATATAGGAGTTTCCTTTCATTTGTTGTTAGTCATCTCGTAACGTTGTAACATACATTCAATATACGCCTTTTGTGATAAACTCAAAATTTCATGGGATCGATTCCTATGAATTTGAATTCCCAACACAATTTATGCATCACCAAGATTTTTCATATCGATTTTTTCCGAAAGAAATGTCTTGGTCGTATGTAATAATTCCTTATCGTTCGTGGTCAATAATATGTTATCAACATACAACACTAGAAATATAAATTTACTCCCACTGAACTTTTGATACACACAATCCTGCATTAAATTTATCTCGAAACCAAATGAGATAATAACTTCAAGGAATTTGTGATACCACTGTCAAGACGCTTGCTTAGGACCATAAATAGATTTCTTAAGTTTGCATACCGTCGACTTTGGATCACCGAAGACAAAGTTTTCAGGTTGCAACATATAGATAGTTTCCTCAATGTCTCCATTAAGAAAAACAGTCATTACATCCATCTGATGGAGCTCAAGGTCGAAGTGTGCAACTAATGCCATGATTGTCCGAAAAGAATCCTTCGATGAAACTATAGAGAAGGTTTTTTTAAAGTCAATCCCTTCACGTTGAGTAAAACCCTTAGCTACAAGTCGCGCTTTATGCCTCTCCACATTACCCTTAGAATCCTGTTTGTTTTTAAAAATCCATTTACAACCAATCGTCTTCTTTTCTTCAGGTAATGGAACAAGCTCCCATACCGTGTTATCTTGCATAGATTTAAACTCTTCGTTCATTGCTTTAATCCACAACTGAGAATCATAATTTTTCATGGCTTCACAAACACTTAAAGGATCGTTTTCTGTTGTACCATAAAATTCTTCACGTTCTTGAAGATAAACTATATAGTCTGAAGATATAGTGCTTTTTCTTTCTCTAGTAGATCTACGCAAAGGAATAATTTCTTCATTTTGCACTTGAACTTCTTGAGGAGGTTGAGTTTGTTCTTCTTGAACAACTTCATTTTGCTTCATTGGAAAAACTTCATTTTGTTCAATTTGGACAACATCCACAGGAGGAAGATTAACATAATCTTGAGTATCTATATGTTCTAACGAATCTGAGGTGATGATTGACCTTCTGATTACCATATCATCATCTGACACTATAGTATCGTTGTTGGAACCTTCATGAATCTCTACTGATTCTTCCTCAAAATGAATGTTCTTTACTAAATTCTTCCCCCAAAATCTATATCCTCAAAGAATTTTGTTCTATCCGTCTCAAATATATTCTTTGTGGAAGGATCATAAAACTTAAAACCCATATTGTGCTTAGGATTTCCGATGAAATAACTACTAACCGTTTTGGAGTCCAATTTCTTTTTATTTGGCCTATAAGGCTTTGCTTCAGCTGGACATCCCCAAACATGTAAATGTTTTAAAATAGGTTTACGCCCAGTTCAAAGTTCGTACAGTGTCTTAGTAGTTGCTTTCGTCGGAACTCTATTAAGTAGGTAGGTCGCACATTTTATTGCTTCTCCCCGTAGTGATATAGGTAATGTTGAATAACTAATCATACTTCTTACCATAGCCTTCAATGTATGATTTTGTCTCTCAGATACTCTATCTATGCTGGGTGAACCCGGAATCGTATACTGAGGGACTATCCTACACTTCTTTAAGAACTTTGCAAATAGTCCATGGCGTTGTTCACCTGAAACATCATATTTCCCGTAGTATTCACCACCACGGTCCGATCTGACGCATTTAATGTCTTTACCAAGTTGTTTTTCAACTTCGACCTTAAAGATTTTGAACTTGTCCATGACCTCTAATATTTCGTGAATAAGATATAAATACCCATATCGTGAAAAGTCGTCAATGAAAGATACAAAATATCGTTGGTCGTTCCATGATGTTGTAGGGAACGGACCACAGATGTTTGTATGTACCAAATCCAAGACATCTTTCGCTCTGTATGCATCTAATCGTTTCACTTTGGTCTGTTTTCCTTTTATACATTCAGCGCAAACGTTGAAGTCCGAAAAATTAAGTTCACTTAATAAACCTTCTGAAACAAGCTTTTCAATTCTATTTCTAGAAATGTGACCTAATCGCTTTTGCCAAAGTTTTGCTGAATTTTCCAGTTTACAATTTAGTTTTCGAGGTACTTCTACTTTAATTATCTCTTTGTAATCTTTTATAGTATCCAATAAATACAAGTTATCATTTGTTATTAACTTTCCAGAACCAACAACATTACCATGTAAATGAAGACATAATCTTTCATTTCCAAATTTACAAGAATAACTTAATTTGTCCAACAATGGAAAGCAAATTAGGTTCCTTCTAAAAGAAGGTACATACAATATGTCTTTTAATTACAAAAAAATGTCCACTGGTAAGCAACAAACGAAAATCACAAATAGAATGAACTAAACACGAATTGCCATCAGCTATATAGATGGACATTTCATCATCACTCAGGCTTCGGTTTCTTATCATACTCTGTAAAGAAATACAAACATGAGTTGTTGTTGCTGTATTAACCCATCAAATATTTCTCGGCACTGAAACTAAATTGATCTGAGAGCAGACCATAAAAGTAAAAATACCTTTGGCTTTCATCATAGCCCTCTATTTCACATTCTTTATTAAAGTGCCTCGGCTTCTTACAATGGAAGCAACGCCCTTTGCCAGACGTTACCTTATGCTTCTTTTGTCCCGAACCGGATGCATGTGCATCTGAACCTTCATACTTTCTCTTAATTCCCTTATGCACCTAAGCTTTCACCATTTGCACTTCTGGATGTTCTTGCTTCATCGTTTCCTCCTCTTGCGCTGCCTGAGAGATGAGCTTGTTGAGAGTCAATTTCTCGCGCTGCCAGTTATAAGAATTTTCGAAGTTCTTATACTGAGGAGGAAAATAGTGAAAAGAAAAGCTTACCATAACATATTCCGGAAGGTTAATCTTAAGTGTGTTCAATTTAGAAGTGATGCTTGACATTTCCAAGTGCTCCCGAACATTACCTTTGCCAATATATTTCATAGAAGCTAGCTTAACAAGCAAGGTCTTAATTTCTACTTTATCGTTCTTGGAAAAACATTTCTCTACCTCTTCAAGAAACCTTTTCGCATTGGTGATCTCAGGTGGAGTCGCCCCTTAGAATCCTAATGGAATTGCTTGTTACATAATCCCTAGACTTATCATGTTCGACTTTTCCCAAGCCTCTGACTCTTTCTTCTTCATAGGAGAACTATCTTCAGTCAGAGGTTTAGGTTCATCAACCCTTAATGCTAAGTCGTAATCATGGCACATCAAGTGCAACAACATATCTTATTTCCACAACTCAAAGTTACTCCCATTAAGTATGGGTGCCTTTTTGCCTTCCGGATTGTAGAGATACGAATTTGCTAACATAACAAATAACAAACAACAGATAGCCAAAAACATCACTTAACATATAATCTTCATAGTATTTAACAAATAAACATAGTATAATAAAACATACTCTTGCAACATCAATAAGATACCTTTGGGCAAACATATTGATTTGTATATGTATGAGTTTGAGCATAATTAATGTCGATCTTACCAATTGACTTAATTACGAAAATCTTCATTTGGACAGATTTTCCTAGTTCAATTTTCTTAATGACCAATTCACAAATAATTATCTCGTGTCTAAGATTAACTATGTTAAACTTTAAACTTCCTTTGAGCCGATTAAAGTTTACATACTTGTCAACCAGAGACTTGTCAGAACTCTAAAAAAATTAATTCACTAATAGAGATCACTTTGACGATATATTGGATCCTCAATTATTTATCCAAGTTCGGACAACTTAAAACATGCTAATTATTTTGAAAAATACTATACGACAACCTATTCACGTAATGTCCAAACTATTCGTAGTCTATACGTCATAAATTTATTATACTATAATATATCTTTATTTATATTATAGCAAAATTACTCTTATTATAATAAAAATTCTAGTATAAATATTATAATATAATTCTCTATAATTATATATATATATATATATATATATATATATATATCTTTATTATATTTAATGGGCAATAACTTTTCAGGTATGACTACTGCGCGTCTTCATACAGTTATTCTTATACTTTATTGTCTCTCCATGTTTTTTTAGACTAATTACAAATGACATCAATTTCTTTAATTACCGAAGTTTATGTCATTTATGTTATTCTTATATTAGAGCATCCCCAACAGCTAGTCTATAATTTAGCTAAATATAGATTAAATTATGACACTTTATAATTTTAGATTACTAAATAATACAACAGCTAATCTATAATTAAGTTAGTTTTTTAGTTTTGTAAGTGATGAGAAAAATAAGGAAAAAATATACAGATTGTGTAACCGCCTAGGTAAATATAGATTATCAAAATAAAATCTGTAAATTTAGACTACGTTTTAGATTAACTGTTGGAAAGCATTTTTTTAAAGATAATAGGTATTTTTTAAAATAACTGTGAAATAGAGTATCTGTTGGGGATGCTCTTAAATCTAGTATGCGCCTACTGCACGTCATTTCACATCGTAAATTTAGCGTAATTATCTCAACTGCACAGTAGTTTTCGATAACTATCACTGTCGTGGTATATATATATATATATATGATATATAAAAATAACTTTAACGATAATAACATAGCGGTATTTATTTTTTTATATAAGAATTTGAAATTGTTTAGATTAAACTAAGCCAATGACAAATTATGTAAGTTCGTGAACAATTACTCAAAACAGCCATGTATATTATGATATTCAATACTCCAAATAGAGTTTCATGTAAAACGTAGTTAACTCAATAATTCAGTACGAGTTGTATACCCTCTAAGACTATCATCAATATTTATAATTCATTTCTTCTAATATCTTAAACTAAAATCTAAACATGCTTTGTTTATAAACAAATATATTTAGTTTCATAGATCATAATTTCATAATCTGAAAACTTAAGAATTTAACTTCATGGTGGCTCTGATACCACTTGTAAAAAATACTTTCCGGATTTTTTTATCTAACTTATTAAACCATGAAGTTAATAGATCCTGTAATAATACGGAAAAAATACTTAGACGATGCAGACATTCTTTGATCTTCAGATTTCGAACATCCTGTAGATCCTTAATCTTTTGTTAGGTTATGATCTTCTAAGAGACAACAACCAAAACCCGTTGATTGATTTAGAAGGAAAAACCAATCTGTTTTTCTTAAAGACACTTTTTTTCTCTCTGTATTTGATACCGTCGTTTTCTAAAAGTGAAACTGACATTTATATAAAAAACTGAAATGAGAATATAGTTCTTCCCATTTAGCTGTCTGACCGTCCAGACAGTTACTTAATGAAGACCGGTCCTTATTAAATTTCCACTCTTAGGGACCATAACCCGATATTATTTTGTTTTACAAAATAACCCTAAAACTTTACATTTTGATTAAGTTATTTATTTCCGAATCTAATCCTTCACAGTATTCAGAATTAAACCTGATATCTATACAATTACGTCCATGATATATATTTTATCTACTAGTTTGTTCCTTTCTTTATGATTACTTTTATTGTACTAATATTAGCGATAGTCCGCTACATCGATAAAACATATGACGGTCTAACTCAATGGAGAAATTTCAACATTATCTTGTATTGATATGTCACATCAACATGTGATTGTTTTAATATATATGTCATAATTGAGACAATAATGTTTGGTAAGAGTTATGTAACCGAATCGATGAAACCATTCATTTTTGACGATGACGTTATATAATGATATCTCTCTGATCACAATGAATATTTCCTAAATGTTAAATTTATTTTTGATTTTCTTATTACCACTTCAAAAAATTAGTTCACATTATGGTATAAATATTTCTCCAATGGATCCAAGTAGTAACTTAAGCGAATTATAAAACATCGTTTCTCGTTTAGTTTGTTATATGTATATAAGAATATAATATTTTTATGTAGTATTAAGTATATGTTCAAGTCATGTATCCATTTCAGGTACGCGATTTTGAACAAATTTTGAAATATTAAATGTTCTTTTGTAAATTTATTTTCTTCTATATTTCTTAGTTTTATTTAATTCCACTTTTTGGACGTCGACTCTTGCTATATTGTCTTTGACAAATATGAACTAGAATTGACATCGACTAACTTTATATCGTGTTTTGTTGTAAATCATGACGGTACCATTAGTTCCTCTTATAACCTAATTTTAGATAATTCATCTTCAGGTTAATGATGGATGACCTAATTTGGTTTTAGTTTTGCTTTGTATATGATATTAGCATTTTCCTTTATCGTTAAAGTTAGTCTTCAGTATCTTATCGTCCAATATCCTTGTATTCACATCTTGCATATCTTTAGTTAATATTTTTGGCTCTTATATTCCGTATTGATAATTTGTTTTCATGAATACTAATATTTATATTAATTATTATCGTTGGAACTCACGTCTTCTATCCATGGATGATTTCATTAGATTTAATCGAGTAGATTCATAAATCACTATACATAAATTTCAATTCATATAATACAGTTTTCATATTCCGTCATTTTTTGGCATAAAATCTCAGCATTCTTCCTTGGTGAAATCATAATCTTCACCACTACTTACCCACCATCATGGCAGACATAAACGAGTCTATGAAAATATGACACTTGCTAGTGCTTCTCTAACTCAATATAAATTATAGATGCTCTATTTGATACTATATCAAGAGCAATCACATTCGAAAGATGGGTCATTAATCTTGTACGCCCCCTCTTCCCACCACCAAACTCCTTATTAGGAAGATAATACCTCTTGGTGGTTGTGGATTATTTTTCAAAGTGGGTCGGAGCATAAACTTTAGCAAAGATCGGGGTGAGTATTAATATATGTTGTAGTTATGGAATACCAAAGTCATTACAACAGACAATGGGTTTGTAGTTCCAAAATGATCACCTGATATTATTCTGTCAAACAAGAGGTATAAAACAAAACATCTCCTCTGATTTCCACTGTAAATAAAATGGCCAGGCGGAGGTTACAAAAAAATGATCTTAGATGACATCAAGATATGTTGGACGGTTCAACCGAAAGTGGCATAGCTCATTGTTGGAATTTTTATGGTCATACATGACGAATGCACAAACTATAATGGTCAAGACACACATCAGAATTGGTTATGCCTTTATTCATAATATCAATATAAGATGAAGGAAGAAACATTAAATCCAAAAGAGTTGAACTTGATGTAATCAAACATAAGATAATAAAAGCTCATTATATATATATACTACAAAAACTTCATGAGAAACATATTACTTTCGAAGCTTTAAAGTTGTAGAAATTATCTTTAGTTGCGTGTTCCTACACACAAAGACAGAGCTGGCGGGAGATAAGATCAAAATAGGTAGGGCTATGCACAATAGAATCCTTGGTCAAGCCTGGAACATACAGATTATTATAAGAAGAATGATAGTACTAATACTATTATTACTTGTATTATTTATTATTATTATTATTATTATTATCGTTTTTCGTTTGAAGTATAGTATTTCATACCTCTGTGGCGTAAGAAAGTTTTAAAAAGGTATGTTATTAATAAAATAATTTATTTATTTTTATCTAAGTCTTGGATGATTCTAAACGTAAAATAAAACACTTTAGAGAGTCTGAATTGTTAACAAAATAACTATGTGTTAAATGATTCTAAACTTAGTCCTAAATACATCAGGGTGATCTCAAACAATTTAACAAAAAAAATTGGATGATTCTAAATTTAGTCCTAAACACTTTAGAATTCTCGGACCCCATAAAAAACTAACTGTTTGACTATTCCAAACATAGTCTTAAAAACTTCAGGACATCTTGAACCCTATAAAATAAATTATTGCATGATTCTAAATGTAATCTAAAAACTAAGGAGTCAACATACTCCCACAAATAATAAAAGTGTCTGGACTCAATGTAGCTATACACAATAAATAATCTACGAGTTCCAACAAAACACATAAAACTAAATTCTATACATTTGGAACTCAACTCCAGCTCCACTTCTGACACCTATTACATCTCCATAACGACCAAAAGTCCAGGGGCTCCTCCTGACAATGATAATCGTATCAAATATCTCCTTCAGTCAACCTCTTGTTCTATTCGGCTTTCAGAAGCATAACTTTTACTCTTACTAAGTTACGACTCAACTTCTCAACTTCTCAACTGTTTCATACTTCAAGTTACTCTTCCAGATTTTGTGCTTATGCATACCAAATTTAGAAAAATAGCTAGTGAATGGTCATTTCACTAATACCAAATCATTTTCAGTCTTAAACCTTTCCATGTACTTCCTGGACTGGATCTCTACCTAATTCGACAAGCCTTCAAATACCTATAGTCGAATCCCAGCCGATCTATTCTACATACTAGACGCTAATTATACTACGGACCCATATATGACTCATATTTGTGAAAGTATTTTCTTTTCTAGATGATAGCTTGAATCTAATACTTCTCTCGAAAAATCCATGAATATGAATGCGCTTGATTTTACTCAAAGATCCACGATCTTTGTCTTTCTACTTTGTCTTTTTTACCAACAACAAATATTGATATGAGATCTTCACGCTCACTGCACTACATCAATGGCATGTCTTCTTCATTGAAAACCACATCCGTATTTATCAAAGCCTTCTGACGTCTAGGTTCGAGGAACCTTAACCTATAACCTTTTACCCTTTCCGGATAACTAAGTAATAAACATTTCCATGCTCTTAGACTAAGCTTATCTTTAACGCATACCAGTTATATGAAGAAAACATCTAACCTGTTCCGGCAGGGTTCGATTCATTTTCTCAGCAAGCCCGTTCTATTATAGAGTTCTAATTACAGTTTGATGTCTAGCAATTCCAAGATTTGTAAAATATATTGTGAACTCATTGTTCACATACTCCAAGCTATTATCAGTCTGAAACTTCTTCGGTATTTTCCCGGTTTGATTCTCTACCAAATTCTTCCAATACACAACTTTCACAAATGCTCAACTTCTGAACTATTTTACCATTTAATAGCACATGTTTACTTAGTTCACTGAGTATCTTATCACTTAAATGCCTTAGCTGATGATGCTATAACCTATTATAATCTTTCACCACACTAGACACACCTCATACTACTATAGAGATCTCGAGAACTAACATACCATTAGTCATATTGGCTTTCATAAAAACAAATGACCCTTGTATGACCTTAAGTCTACCATCCCCACCCTTATAGGTAAACCCTTCATCATCTAACATCCCAATAGAAAGAAATTTACATCTAACTTTTGGTACATACCTTACATTGTTAATTACTCTCTAAATTATTGTAAGAGAATCCATCAATCTCATGTTATAGGTATAGCTTTATAAGAATTCAATAAGGAGATGGTCTATTATGGGTAAGAGACATCAAATTTAGGGACAACAATGTTGGTCCAAGCCAACCCGAACTGGTCTGACCTGGTTGGGCTATTCTCGATCCAAACTTATAATGGATGGGGTGTGGATATGAAAACTATGGCTCGTATGCAGACCAAGTAGCGTATGGATATTCAAGTTTGTTCAACCCGATTCAGCCCGAAAATATAACCTATATATATATATATAATAATGATATATATAAAAATCGCTAGTTACTAAATTTGTTTTTACAATACTATATAAAGTTTGTTCTTCCAATAATTACTAATTAGACTCATCTATCTAATATTGTTTTTAATAATATATTTACTAACTAGATTCCTCCATTAAACTGAATTTCCAATAATATTTGATTTTTTTATAGTTACTAAATTTATTTTTATATATTTTTATAATTTATCTTTATTAATGAACCTAACTGGATTTAAATAAAAAAAACGAATTTGAATTCATCGATCCAAATCCGAACTCAACCAATTTTTCATCCCGAATCCGATTATAATAAAAATAGTCACGTGGGTAAAATCAGTATAAAATATATTCTATCAAAAGCATGCATTTACATATATTATTAACCTTTTAGTCTAAATACATTATCACTCATTCTCAATATAAACATAAGAAAACAATTTTTTTACATTTTTCATATGATTATTAAAGAACTCTTTTGCTATTTTTCGAAGACCCCTAATTTGAGAATATGTCATTACTGTGTCTAAATATATAAATAAAATGATTTTTTTTTAAATTATATTTTTTAAAGCAAAAATGATATATTATTAATGGGTAATCAAAACCGGTTCAATAAACCAATGAAGGACTAAAAATAAGTCAAGTAGTTAATTACAAACACTAATTGAAAATTAAAAAACAGGCACCAAAATTTGGTGAAAATAGAGGTTCCTGGATAAAACCATTGAGAAGACAAACTAATATTCAAAATCCTCAGGGAAGATTTATAAGAGACAATAGATCATGAAAGAATTCGAAAAGACTTCAAAAGAACTGGAAACTCACTCTTCAAATAGTTTTTCGATCAATTAAGAGAGACACTTTTCAAAATGCTCTATAACTCGAGATCGAAATCAAAATTTCACCCATAATGCTTCCAACGAGTTAAATCAAAATATTTTTCTTTCATCTCGCTTGGACAATTCCAAAATCATCTAGAATATTGAAGACGAAAACCATCATTAGAACGGTTGCTAGAGAGAAGCTGATCCTAATGTTGGTAAGAAAAACTTTACTGATTTTGATTAGGCAATATAGACAGAAACTTGTCTAGTAAGATAGAAACCAAAAATGTATTTTAGCTTAGTTGAATAAGCAAGTTAGACATAGATTTTATTCAATTCTCATATAGCCAATTTCAGATTTTTCTAACAGAGTAATAGCTTTCAATTGAATGGGAGCTTGAATGTTATTATGATCAATTTTCATCTTACATTTCAAAGTCCACCTAACAATCCAATCCACTGCTTGGTTTTGTTCTATGAAAATGTGATGAATAATCATAGAGGGAGATATAAGAGATATGATATTAGAAAGAATAGAATCTAATGATAAAGGAAAATTGCTAGAGGATAAGAGAAAATTAGAATCCCTGAATCAGATTCAATATCATTATTTGATGAACTTTTGATTTTGCAAAGCTGAAGACCGTCATGAAGAGCTATTGTCTTAGTTTTTACAGGAGAAAGCTTGCCATTAATGCTACCATAACTATGGACAATGGAACCAAAACTATTACGGATAATAATATCACCACTCGATTCACGAGATACAAGAGAACATGCATTAGTATTTAGTTTGTACCAAAACTATTACGGATAATAATATCACCACTCGATTCACGAGATACAAGAGAACATGCATTAGTATTTAGTTTGTACCGACCGGACTGAAGAGGAGTCCAAAATGTATGTGAAGTTTATCTTTCTCTTAAGATGATTAAAATAATTCAGAACAAGCACAAAAACATAATATTCTTCCGATGCCCACTATTAAGCAAGTTAAAATTATGTTTTTTCTAAATTATCCCTCTTTAATTATTTCCATCAACAAATTATATATATATATATATATATATATATATATATATATATATATATATATAAATAAAAGATATTAAAATATTAACTTTTAAACGTTTTGAAGTAAGATCTACTATACATGTATTTAATGATAAACATATGAATGAGTGTTTACTATTTAGTTACACATACAATTCTATAAAAATAGATTTTTTTTGTCTTCGACTTATCTAATTAATATAAAGGATAAGATTGTTATATATACATAAAAACATTCTAATAAAGCAATCATTCATCCGGAAGTTAAAGATAACGTTGCTTTTCAAAATTAAAATCGTCCTCATAAAGATTTGTAAACCATTTCTAAATATAAAAATGGATAACACGTAAGGGATTGCACTTAAAGAGAGGGAAATTTGTAATTTTTATATTTTTGGTTTATTTATTTATTTATTTTATTTTTTATCTTTTTTTTTTCTAACTCAATTAACTTTGAGCTTTTAATTCTGATTTATATATTTTATCATTATATTTGGAGTTTGTTTTATATCAGTAGTTATATAAATACTTACCCAGATTCCTTACTTTTGAAAATGACAAAAATAAAAAAAGTCGATGAAAGAACAACTTGAATCTGGAAAATCCTATCATCAACATCGATGCTCAATCCTAACACTATGGTAGTGATGAACTGATGATGATGTTTATATGGAAGTTGTATTAGAGGAGGTGATGGAAAATGGAGCAGCTGGATAACTTTCCGGTTATCTAAATTTTTTTAGTGTGTTTTTAGTTTTTTTGTGTTGGGTTTGATGTTTTTAGTATGTTGGATTTTGTTTTTCTAGTTCTATTGTATTAATATTGGAGGGTGTAATAGCTTTCGAAACTATGAAAGCATACAAACAAAAATATCACAATTTATCTATCAGGTTGTACATTAAATAGATAAAAGTCTAAAGTTATTTTTTTAAATCTTTTTTTCGTTAATTATTACTATTATTTAATTAAAACAAATAATAATATAAAAATAATAAAGAAATAGTTTTTTTGTGTTTCGATTTAAATGAACTGATGTCAATTATTTTTTATAAGATTATATTATCAAATAAAAATAAGTTACGTTTTCTAAAAAGTACAAACTTAACATCAAACCGGATTTTAAGGGATTTGGAAAAAATTTTTATAAACACCATGCAACAATACAGTGCTACAAAACGAATGGAAAACATAATAGAATCTGAAGTGAAGAAAAGGCTTTATTTATATATATATATATATGTCAAAGAGTGAAATTTATTTTTAATTTTCACAATTAGTGGTGTGGATTTGGGATGTTTATTAGTATATTTAATATATAGGAGTAGATTAAAAAAATTGAAAAATATAAATTATAATATCGTAAAGAATTTATTTTGGAAAAAATATGTTATGTTTATTATAGATATATGTTTACCTATCTAGATACACAAATAATTATAAGTTTACAAAGAAACTCAAACACCATACATAAATTTGCATCTCGGTAATTTGAATTAGTTTTTTATGATGGTTGTCTATGGTTATGTTAATATTTATTCTCCTCCTACAACTTCAGATAAGGCCGATTCCAGGGCGCAATGCTGTAACTCCATCACTTGAAAGTCTCATCTTCAGGTTGTGCTCTTCCAAAGAGAGCGGTTTTGTCATCGTATCCCTCACAAGTACAACTATAACTAAAGTACTCTAAATATATTTATAATTTTTTTATGTAATATAGTAAAATGTAAGTAAAGAATATTATATATATTTAATATGTTACTCGATATCTTACTGCATGTTATATATTGAATCAGTTCATTGCCAAGGTGCCCTCATTTTACTGGGGAGAAAATAAATAAAATGTCCAAATTAACAAAGAGGTTAATAGAAATAATTATATTAGATATTCAATATTATGTAATTAAAATACTCAAACAAAATGATGTGATTCACTAAATTAGAGTTAAAAATAAATAGAGAGTATTTAAAAATACAAAAAAGTTTTAAAAAGAAGTTGAACTGGAAATTAAAAAGGTAAATAGAAGATGAAAAATTATTTAATATTTATATTTTTGGATTAAAAAATTTCTTATAATATTGCATAGATGAAGTTTTTTTATAGGGTTTAATATGTCAGATGAGTACAGCCCGGGGCGGAGCTACGGTGGGGTCCGTGGGTTCCTAGGAACCCACAGATTTATCTATATATTTTTAATAAGCTAATAAAATATTAGAATTTATCCTATCCCAGTGGTAAAAGCTGAGGTAGGAACCCAAAGGTTGTGGGTTGGAACCTCAACACTCATCAAAATTACAAACAAATTTCTTATTCAATTCTTAAAACACAAGAATTTTTTTAATGATAATCGATGTGTCGAATTATGGATTCTATCAAATATATAATTGACTACGAATTTGAATCATAACTATTTCATTAAACATTTATAAAACCGTACAAATTCTTCTGTGTGATCTTTAAATTTCAAAGTCCTATATGCTAGTGAAGATATTTTAAATCAGTCTTTAAATTTCAAATTTCAAAGATAATTTAAATTACAAAACCACAAAGTGTTAAAATTCCAGGCGAAGAACGAAAAACATAATTAAACACGAACCTAAGTAAGTTAATAAATATAAATAAAGTTAGCTTATATGATTGTATATCTGCCTTTGAAAATTTCAGGGATGACTTTAAACCTTTTCTTTTTTTTCCTTTAACAAGAACCTAATTTTAACATTGACTATATCATAGATTTTTCGTCTCTCGACTCCTACAGATCTCAACACAATCAAAGACGTGTTGAGATACACACACAATACATGAAGATAAGTAAAAAAAGACTAAAATGAAAAGACCTAAATATGAGGCAGCATCGTCAAACCCGATAACTTTGGTGTGCTTATGATTATAAATTGGTAAAGTACTAAAGAAAATAACCAATACATAATGGATTCATGAATACAAACAACACTGGTTAATCAAACAACCAAAAAAATCATACATGGTGCATAAAAGCTGATTTTTTTTTTATATTTTATGCTATTTCATTTTTGGACAATAACCAGGACCCTATAAGGATCAAATCCTGGCTACGCCAGCTATAGTTAAATTCGTATTGCGTCCCATCTTTCTCTAAATTCATACCCTAATCCGTATTCGGGTAACAATATTTTTTTTTCTAAAATCTGAATCCGTCGGATTCGGATATCCATCCACCGATACCCATGTTGGATATTTTAGTGTAATTGGATTAACTAGTCGACCAATGTAGTCATAATATATTATTGAGCAAGTCGGAGAGTGTGGAGTACACGCTTGTTATAATATATTATGATTAGTGGGTCCAATGGACGGATCCTTGTTCGGGTTAGATTTATTTCGAATGATAAGGCTATTATGAAAATTCATGGAAATTTGAATTTGGAAAAATAATTCGAATTTGAATTTGAATTTTAAGTCAGTTTATCATTTGAAATTTTAACCGTTTTTGGACATAAAACTGTTTTACAGTTGGAGTATTTTGGTTGAATAAATAGGTATGGTTCTGTAACAGAAGATTACAACAACAAAAGAAAAATTCATTCTCGTTGTTCAAAAGAAAAGCTCTGATTTTATCTGAAAATTTTGGAGAACCACCAAAATAGTTTCAATCTTAAATTGTTAAAACAAGACTTCAGAGTTTATCCGGAAATCTCTAAACAATATTCCCAACAACCCATTGAAGTTATGATTCTTTTTATTTGATTATGAATGCGACCCCAAAAAAATTAACTTTATATTTTACTCTCACTGAGTCGAGAATCCTAAATATATAATTTAATTTTCTTATCTAAATTAGGTTTCATCAATTATGATATAAGTTATATCATTCGAGAAAAAAATGAAATCTTTTTTTAATTAAATTAATAATAATATTTTGAATTTCAATTTATACGCGTTGCACGAGTCTTGCAGAGAGAAGAAAAATGTTTAAAAAAACTAAAAAATCGAACTTAATTTTTTAATATAAAGTATTATTTATGCTTACTGAACACTCATTTCATCAATCTAATTAATATATAGTTTGTATATGTTAGTAAATATTTTTCTTTTAATTTAATTAAAATTATTTGAACGCTTACACTTATTGCGAAAAAAGGAAACATATTTAAAAAAAACCATCAAATTTAATTAATAATAATATTATTAAACCACAAAATGATTTTTTTTTTAAAAAGAAATCAAAAAATTAAATTCAATATTTAAATGTAGAATGATATTTTTCAAAATATAATGTATCCATTCATAATTAGTTTGTTATATGTTAGTAATTTTTATCAGATAATATTAGTTTTATTGAGAAAAAAATATATTTAAGAAAGAAACTAAAAAATCAAATTTAAAGTTTAAATGTAGTTTCAATTACCGCTTGTTAAAACCTTTTCATTCTTTGACCATTGTTGCATGTGACATCGGTTGTGGATAATTCATCTTTAGGCGCATGATACTTTGTTAGGAATACACTGAGTGGTTATTTTTTAGTTGGTGGTGGGAAATTATTTATGTTAAATATTCCTTTTGGATTCTCTGATGTTAACTTCTTATATTTATCTTCTTGATTTTATATGTCATATATTTTATGTTGGGTTTTTCATCCCTCGTATCCCGTCTTTAATGTTTTAGTGTAATTGGTATTTTTAAAAATATTACGGAGTATTATCTTGTATGGATATCACAGATCATCATGTAATCATCTTAATATATAAGCCATAATGGAGACAATAATGTTTGGTAAAAGTTATGTAACCGACTTGGTGAAACCATTCATTTCCGACGATGATGACGTTATATGATATCTCTCTCGTCACAATGAATATCTCCTAGAATATTAAATTTATTTCTCATTTTTTTATTACCACTTCAAAAATTATTTCACATTATGGTATAAATGTTTCTCTATTGGACCCAAGTACTAACCTAAGCGAATTATGAAACATCATTTTTCGTTTAGTTTCTTATATGTATTCAAGAATACAATACTTTTATGCGTTAATACGTATATGACGTTATAAATTTATTTCTTTATTTCCTATTACGACTTCAAAAATTATTTCATATTATGGTATAAATCTTTCTCTGTTGGACCCAAGTAGTAACCTAAACGAATTGTGAAACATCATTTTTTGTTTAGTTTGTTATATGTATTCAAGAATACAATATTTTTATGTGTTAATAAGTATATGTTGAAGTCATGTATCCATTTTAGGTACGTATTTTGAACAATTTTTGAAGTATAAAATGTGCTTTTGTAAATTTATTTTCCTCCATATTTCTTACTTTTATTTAATTCCACTTTCTGGACGTCGACTCTTGCTAGATTGCTTTTGACAAATATGAACGGAAATGACATCAACTAGCTTTCTATTGTGTCTTGTTGTAAGCCATGATGGTACCATTGGTTCCTCTTATAACCAATTTTAGATAATCCATCTTTTGGTTAATGATGGATGACCTAATTCAGCTTTGGTTTGGCTTTCGATATGATATTTGCATTTTCCTTTATCGTTAGAGGTGGTCTTGAGTATCTTATCTCCTAATATCTTTGTACTGACATCTTGCATATCTTTCGTTCATGTTTTTTGCTCTTATGTTCCATACTAATAATTTGTTTTCATGAATACTAATATTTATAATAATTATTATCGTTGGAACTCACGTTTTCTATCCATGGTTTATATCATTAGAGTTAATCGAGTTAACTGGTTTCTTTTTTTATTCAGAAATCATTATACATAAATTTCAATACCTATAATACAGTTTTCATATTCTTTCATTTTCGACATAAAATCTCAGCATTCTTCCTTGTTAAAATCATAATCTTCACCACTACTTGCCCACCATCATGGCAGACATAAATAAGTCTATGAAAAATGTGATACCTGCCAGTGCTTCGCCAAATCAATATAAATTATAGAGGCTCTATTAGACCATATCAAGAGAAATCACATTCAACAAATGGGTCATTAATCTCGTACGTCCCCTCCTCCCACCACCAAAGTCCTCATTAGGAAGATAATACCTCTTGGTGGTTGTAGATTATTTTTCAAAGTGGGTCGGAGCATAAACTTTAGCAAAGATCGGGGTGAGTATTAATATATGTTGTAGTTATGGGATACCAAAGTCATTACAACAGACAATGGGTTTATAGTTCCAAAATGGTCACCTGATATTATTCTGTCAAACACGAGGTATAAAACAAAACATCTCCTCTCATTTCCACTAAAAATAAAATGGCCAGGTGGAGGTTACAAAAATAAAGATCTTGAATGACATCAAGATATGTTGGAGGGTTCACCCGTAAGTGGCATAGCTCCTTGTTGGAATTCTTATGGTCATACATGACGAATGCACAAACTATATCAGTCACACACATCAGAATCAATTATGCCTTCATTCATAATATCAATATAAGATGAAGGAAGAAACATTAAATCCAAAAGAGTTGAACTTGATGTAATCATAAGATAATAAGAGCTCACTTTAGATAGAAAACTACAAAAAAATTCATGAGAAACATATTACTTTCAAAGATTCAAAGTTGTAGAAAATATTTTTAGTTGCATGTTCTTGTGCACAAAGACAGAGCTAGCGGGAGCTGAGATAAAAATAGGAAGGGATATAAACAATAGAATCCATGGTCAAGCCTAGAACATACAAATTATTATAAGAAGAATGACGTCTCATTCTGAATCCCTAAAACATAGAGCATATTAAGTGCTATAGTTCATAAAAAATCATATATCTTTGAATACTAATGACACTACTACTACTACTTGTACTATTTATTATTATTATTTTGAACATTTTCTGTTTGAAGTATACTATTTCATACCTCTTGGTGCAAGCAAGTTTTAATAAGGTATGTCATTAATAAACTAATTTAATCATTTTTATCTAAGTCTTGGATGATTCTAAACGTAGTCCAAAACACTTAAGAGATTCAGAATATTAAACAAAAAACTTAAGTGTTGGATGATTCTAAACTTAGTCACATATCAAGGTGATCTCAAACCACTGAACAAAAAAGTAAATATTTGATGATTCTAAATGTAGTCGTAAATACTTTAGCGTTCTCGGACCCCATAGAAAAACTAACTGTTTGACTATTCCAAACATAGTCTTAAACAATTGAGGACATCTTGAATCCTATAAAATAAAATAAGTGTTGTATGATTCTAAATATAGTCCGAAAAACCAAGGAGTCCACATACTCCTACAAATAATAAAAAGGTTTGGACTCAATATAGTCATACATAATAAATAATCTATACATTTGGAACTATAAAAGCAATAAACAAAAAACTGAACTCTATACATTTGGAACTCAACTCCTGCTCCACCTCATACACCTATTAATTTCCATAATGATTGAAAGTCTAGGGCTCCTACTGACGATGATAGTTATCCAAAACATATCCTTCACTCTACTTCTTGTTCTGTCTAGCTTTCAGAAGCATAAACCTTACTCTTAGTAAGTTACGGCTCAACTTCTCAGCTATTCTGTGGTTCGAGTTACTCTTTAGATTTTGTGCCTATGCATACCAAATTTAGAATAATACCTAGTGAATGTTCAGTTCTCATACTCTCACAAAAAAATAAAAGTGTTTGGACTCAATGTAGTCATACACAATAAATAATCTACGAGTTCCAGCAATAAACAAAAAAATAAACTCTATACATTCGGAACTCAACTCCATCTTCACCTTCGACATCTATTACATCTCTATAACAACCGAAAGTCTAGGGGCTCCTGCTGACGATGCTAGTCGTGCAAAATATCTCATTCATTCAACTTCTTGTTCTGTCCAGCTTTTAGAAGCATAAAACTTACTCTTAGTAAGTTACGACAAAATTTCTCATGTATTCTATGCTTCGAGTTGCTCTTCCGGATTGTGTGCCTATGCATACAAAATTTAGAGTAATAGTATGTGAATGATCATTTACATACTCCCACAAAAAATAAAAGTGTTTGGACTCAATGTAGTCATAACAAATAAATAATCTACGAGTTCCAGCAATAAACAAAAAACTAAACTCTATACATTCAGAACTCAACTCCAGCTCCACCTTCGACACCCATTACATCTCCATAACAACCAAAAGTCTAGGGGCTCCTGCTGACGATGAGTTGTCCAAAATATCTCCTTTATTCAACTTCTTGTTCTGTCCAGCTTTCAGAAGCATAAACCTTACTCTTTGTAAGTTACGACTAAATTTCTCATTTATTCTATGCTTCGAGTTACTCTTCCAGATTGTGTGCATATGCATACCAAATTTAGAATAATAGTATTTGAATGATCATTCACATACTCCCACAAAAAATAAAAGTGTTTGGACTCAATGTAGTCATACAAAATAAATAATCTACGAGTTCCAGCAATAAACAAAAAACTAAACTCTATATATTTTGAACTCAACTCCAGCTCCACCTCCAACACCTATTACATATCCATAATGACCGAAATTCTAGGGGATCCTGTTGACGATGTTAGTTTTCCAAAACACCTCCTTCACTCAATTTATTTTTCTGTACAGCTTTCAGAAGCATAAACCTTACTCTTAGTAAGTTACGGTTCAACTTCTCAGCTATTCTATACTTTAAGTTACTATCCTAGATTTTTTGCCTATGCATACTAAATTTAGAATAACAGCTAGTGAATGGTGAGTTCACTTATACCAGACTATTGGCAGTCTTAAACCTCTTCAGGTACTTCCTGCATTAGATCTCTACCTAATTCGACAAGCCTTCTACTTCCTACAATTGAATGCCATCAGATGTATTCTCCATACTAGACGCCATTATACTACATACATATGCATTTTCCAGTCTAGTTGATAGCTTGAATCTAATACTTCCCTCGAGAAATCCATTAATATGATTGCGCTTGATTTTACTCCAAGATCCACGATCTTTGTCTTTATACTTTATCTTTTTCATTAAAAATAAATTTTGATATCAGATTTCCATGTTCATTGCACCACATCAATAACATGTCCTCTTCATTGAAAACCACATCCCTACTTATCAAAGCCTTCTAACATCTAGGTTGGAGTCAACACATCATATTCTAGCAGGGTTCGATTCACTTTCTCAGCAAGCCCATTCTACTAGGGAATTCCAATCACGGTTTGATGTCTAGAAATTCCAAGCTTTATACAATATATAATAAACTCTTTATTCACATGCTCCAAGCCATTATGAGTCTGAAGCTTCTTCAGTAATTTCCCGATTTTATTGTCCACCAAATTCTTCTAGTTTACAAAGGCAACAAATGCTTCATCTTTGGTTTGCAAAAGTAAAACCATTTTTCTTTAATAATCATCAATCAAACACATAAAGTATATTGCACCACCTATGGTAGGTTCATTTGTTGGACCCCAAATATCTGAATGAACATAATCAAGTAAATCATTCGAAGTCTTGTTTTTGAACATAAACTTCACCCTATTGCTCTTACCCAATACACAGCTTCCACAAAAGCTCAACTTATGAACTATTTTACCATTTAATAACCCATGTTTACTTAGTTCATCGAGTCTCTTCTCACTCAAATGCCTCAGGAAATGATGCCACAACCTAGTAGAATCTTTCATCATACTAGACACACCTCATACTACTATAGAGCCCTCGAGAATTAATACACCGTTAGTCATATTGGATTTTATAAAAACAATGGAGCCTTGTATGACCTTAAGTCTACCATCTCCACCCTTATAGGTAAACCCTTCATCATCTAACATCCCGATATATATAAGGTTATATTTAAATTTTGGTACATATCTTACATTGTTAATTACTCTCTCAAGTCATGTAGATAACTTGAGCCAAACGCTTCCAATCCCTTTTACATTACAGGATTCGTCATTCCAAAGGATGACTTTTCCACCATCAAACATTCTCAGGTCTTCAAATTAATTTTTATTGGAAGTTATGTGAAATAACACACCCAAATCCAACACCCATATATTGTATATTTGCAAGAATAAGAATCCATTAAACCATCATCGTATTCCAATCATCAGACACCATTGTAGCATCTTCGACTTCAGTCTTCTGATAGGTATTGCATTTGCCTTCTCTGGGAAGTTTTGACTAATATTTCATTTCTTCTCACATGTCCAACAAATTATTCTTGAACCTATACCAGCCTCTTTGGAATTTGACAGAAAATTTCCTCTCCTCTCACTTGAATTTCTCTTCATTGATCGGACCCTAACATTTAGTATGTTCCCTTCATGAGCCACCCTTTACAATACTCTTCTTTTGAAAATCTTTCGAGTTGAAAAAGTTATAGAAAAAACCTAAAACACCAATATGCCAAGATAGTAATATTATTAATTTGAGAAGATTTCTAAACATAGGATTTACATTGTCTTTCGACTCTTATATATATACTACCTTTGGTTGTTACCCTTTCATTAATTGCATATACTTAATGTGTTGAGACCTAACTTACATTGATTGCTATATATTCTCCTTAATCAGCGATCCCGAAATATTTGATTGTTGACTATCCATCCTTGATCAGCAGTCTTTAAGACAGTTCTTTATGATGACTTCATAAATGCTACTAATGTAAATAGTTAGTTTGACGACTTGTCGAGTAGAGCAGCTTTTTCCATCTTGCTCGGTGGGCTCTGGTGCTAGCTCGTCCTTGATTGAGCTCTGCCTCATATACGTTGTTATTGAATTTTCCGGTCGTGCATACTAAATTCCATATCAACTTGAGCCGAGTGTGCTCACCCTCGATCATGCTCAGCTCAGATAAACGTTGAGTGCGACCTGGATTTTGTATCCTCTCTGTTAGGTGTATCAACTTTGGTCGAGCGTGCTCATCTTTGATCATGCTTTGCTCGACTAAGAGCGAGTGCGCTCAGTTTTATATCTTTCCTGCTCGGTTTGAATGCTTTGTCTGTTCTTCTGGTCTTTCCTTGGCTTTTCTTTTGTTCAGCTCTGCTTCGATGCTTCTCTTTTATATTGGTTGCGGGTATCAACTCCCTTATCATAAAGTGCTGTCGACTTCGTCCATAGTAAGTGAGTCTTTTCCGTAGAGCATAATGTCTATGAAATGTTCATACTCCTTTGGCAAAGAACTTAAAATGATGATGACCGAAAGTTCTCCTTTTCCACCTTCACACCAACTGCATTCAAGTCAAGTATGATTCTGTTTTAATCGTCTAGGTTCTTTCGGATCTCTGTGCTATTATCCATAGACAGAGTGTAAAGTTGTTTCTTGAGATATAATATATTTACTAATGAGTTCTTCATATAAATCACCTCTATACACCTCTCGTAGTACTTCATCTCTCAAACTCAGTATTAGGGCAGTAAATGCTTTAGAGAGTACCACAATATCAATTTGTGTATATTTATCATTGATAACGACAGTTAGTCCATTTTGTACTAGGTAACCCTTAACCTTAACTCTCTAGAGGTTAAAATCATTAGATCCGTCGATTTGTTTTCTAGGTTAAGATTCATGGAATTCATCTTTCGTGGATTTGTGTTTATAGTAGAAATTTTCTTCTATTTATAGGCCAACTGTGATAAATCTTAATCGATTAATTAAATAATCTAATTAATATTGAAGACTAAACTAATTAAGAAATCTAATTAATATAGAAGACAAAATTAATATGAAATATAATTAATATAGAAAATCTAATTAATATATGAAATCTAAGTAATTATCAATTGATAACATACATAAAATACCTTGATCATTTCCATACTAATTGTGATTTTAGATCGAAGACCCGCACGACTTTGCAACCACCAAACATTGATCATGAATTATTCCATAGATCCACAACAAGAGAATAAGAGAATTATACGATATGTGAATGAGAGAGGAAAATAAAGCATGTCATGAATCATGATTGTTATACATAAAATAAAAACCAGTAATACCTCAATCGCATGTCAACCTTACTTGGTTAATGCCACAATCATAACTCAAATGAATGAAATTGCTTAAATCGAAAATCAATTGAATCAAAACCGATGATAATATGATTTATTTATGATTTTATATTTCCTCGATATTCACTAATAACTCGATTTAATGTTTGATTCTCATTTAAAATATAATTAATAAAATCCGAATCGAAACGAATGCCTACATACCTCATCTTCTTCATTCATGAATTTATATTTACCTGTTTATAACAATCTTAACATAAAATCAAAGTTTAGCCCAGCCGGAGACTCGAATTGTTGCTCACTTCGTTATTTCAAAGCACTTAAGGTTTTGATGTTTTTATGTTTCTTTTGCTCAAATGTGATTGATGTACTAATCAAAATTGATTCTTAACTATTAAATTCTCTAATGAGAAGGTATTAAGATTTAACTTATCTAATACGAATATGAAATCGCATTCGTTTAATTTTAAAATTCATTTTTTTCTTCACAATTTCTTTTATTAATCATAAAAAAAGTCAATGAAGAAAGAAAAATTTATAATCTTTTTATGGTACTCATAAGAATAAAATAAAAATAATTTTTAAAATAAACATAAATGTGATACATCAATACCATAAGCGGATTTAGAAGGGATACATGTATGCCCAATACATATAAAAAAATAAATCGAAAATAAACCATAGGAAATTCTATTTCTACTTATTATAAAATAATATATATATATATATAAAATTTTATAAATTTTAAATCATTTTTTATTCGATCAAAATAAGATTTTAAAAAATTTTAAAGATAAGAAATAAACAAATTATGAATAAACCTAAGTGACTCTTTACTAAATCCAAACAAGACGATCCTAAACAACCAAAACGAATTTAGTACGGTGTTATAGAACTTTAATTTTGAAGGTAGTTTTTTTCAAACTTATCTAATTAATATCAAATATAAAATTGTTATATATTCATAAAAACACCCTAATAAAATAATCATAAAAATATCCTAATAAAATTCATTCGGAAATTAAAAATATGTGTTTTTTTTAAAATTAAAATCGTCCACAAATAATGACTTGTAAACCTTTTGTAAATATAAAAATTGATAACAAGTAAGGGACTGCAACACACCAAATCTAAGTAAGATAAATTTTTAATCTTTATATTATTGGTTTATTTAATTTTTTTTTATTTTTCTAACTTAATTAAGTTTAAGTTTTTAACTGTGGTTTGAATATTTTGTTATTATATTTGGATTTTTGTTTTTATGTTACTAGGTGTATAAATATCTACCCAAGATGCTTACTTTTAAAAATGAGAAAGATAAGAAATCCATGAAAGAAAAACAGGAATCTGGATAATCCTAACATCAACACCAATGAAGCTAAATCACATGGCCGCTGTGGAAGAGGCTATAGGGGAAACGGGGTCATAAGTTACGAAAGATAGGATGGTTGTGATGTCTATAGATGCCTAATGGTGGAGGTAATAGAAGTGATGGTGGCGATGTCTATTGATTCCTAATGATGGAGGTCATGGAAGTGTATTCAAGACGGTGGAACAGATGGAAATTGGACGAACAACATTCCAGTTATCTAGTTTTTAGTTTTGATTTTCAGAAAGTTGGATTTTGTTTTTTTAGTTCTATTCTATTAATATTGGATGGTATAATAGCTTTGGAAACTATAAAAGCATAAAAACAAAATTATTACATTTTTTTAATCATGTTGCGCATTAAATAGATAAAAGTCTAAAAGTTTTTTTTGGAAAAAATATTAAAGAAATAGTTTTTGTGTTTCACTATAAACAAAAGGATGTTCATTATTTTTTTAAAAGTTATGTTATCAAATATAAGTAAGTTAGGTTTTCTAAAAAGTACAAACCTTACATCAAACCGGATTTTAAGGATTTTGAATTTTTTCTTATAAACACTATGCAACAACATAATAGAATGTGAAGTCAAGAAGAGGGTATACCATGAAAGGTTTTGTTTAAATATTTGTTTTATTTGTATGTTGAAGAGTGAAATTTATTTTAAATTTTTAATATTAGTGAGTGGATTTGAGATATTTTATATTTATTAATATATTTAATATCTTTTTCGTGTGTTAATGTGTGGATAGATAGAAAACATATATCACTGGATTTTAACTATAAGTATTATATAATCATTAATATTTACAATGAGAACTAATCTTAGACCATATAAGTTAGCTCTTTAGATTTAAAATAGGATTAGATAAAAAAAAATGAAAAATATAAATTATAATATTGTAAAGAATTTATTTTGGAATAAATATAATTAGACTCGCTTCCTTCAACACATCCGTAGGTGAGAGTGAAAAGTGAGATAAATGAGTTGTCTAGGTTATGTTTATTATAGATATATGTTTACCAATCTATATACACAAATAACTATAACTTTACAAGAGAAGAAGGAAACTAAAACACCATACAAGAATTTGCAACTCAGTAGTTTGAATTGGATATTTATGATGGTTGTCTATGGTTATGTTTATTATAGAATGCATAAGTGTTTATTATAGATATATGGTACTTAAATATCAATTAATAAATTTTTAACTTCAATATTTGTTTCTTTTTTACTGATTTTAATTAAATATTTGTTTCATATAAAACAATAGTATTTTTTGAATTTATTTTTTTAATCTAACTCCAATCAATCATATTTTAAATACAAAATCAAAAAGTAATAGTTAATTAAACAAAAATGATTAAAAATTTAATAAAACAAACCAAAATACAATATTTTTAACAAAAATGAATTTCTATGTTTAAAATTAGTCCAAAAACTATCGAGTTACAATGAAGTGGAAGAAATATGTTCTAGTATCTTGCTACATAATATAGTCGGTCCAACTGTTTGGCAAAATATTATATTTTGAGTTTGTAGGTTAATCTATTACTTCTTATTAAATACTTGAAAAAAGATTAACTTTACGAATTTGAAAAAAGAGTATCTTGAAAGAATTTAACAATTTTTTGTTAAAGAATATGATTTTGAGTAGCTCTTAAGATTTTCATTCTTATAATCCAGATTGACTTTTCTGTTTTTTTAGCTTTCTCTGCATATCCGGTCATTGTCTTTATTCATTCGTGTTTATTTGATGTGTCATGAATCTGCAAAACAATTTTTAATTTTTTTAAATTGGGCAGATTACCTGATTGAAGAGTTAGTGACATATCTAACAAACATTAATTAAGTTTAAAATACTTTCCATTTTCTAATCTTAGGTATCCTATTCCTAAGTTTTCTAATAATAGTATAGCCCGAAGTTGAGCTAAAGCTTGACTGTCAGTGAAATCACAGTTTGTCTTGTAATTTATGGTTCTTTTTGCTATCCAATCAGCATCATTATTTGGGTGTCTATAAATTTGTTTAATTATCATAGAAGAAAGTATCAATTTTCTACAAAAAATTATAATTTGAGACAAATATCAAGGTGTAAGACCACTAGCTAACGTTTCGAAAATGATACTTGAGTCAATTTTTAGATCTACATTAGTCAACCCAATTTCATTACACCTACTTAAGACATCAAGAAATACTCTATCATCAGCAAAAATAGGAGATTTTCCCATATAATATACCATAAGAGTTAATCATAATACCTTAAGATTTTATTATCAAGAAACCACCACTAGATTTTTCATTGAATAAACAAGATTCATCAGAGTTTAGTTTTATTCTGTTTTGAGTGAGAGGAATCCATTTTACATATAAAGCTTTTATGTTGTTGGTATTGTGATGAAAACAGTTTAGAGTATAAATTAATATTTAAGTCACCATACCATAGGTTTTTTGTAAGTAAACTTGCATAGTCCAGCTTTACCAAAATATGATGAACTTTTTTTTTTCATGCTACTTAATAAGATTGATATGTTTGTGTATTTTGATTTGTTTCTGGAAGTCCAGATGGACCAGCTAATGATGGATAATAAAATTATTTTTATGTGAGTTACTTTCTTGGTTGATAATAACAACAACTTATTAAGTGCTTGAATGTCATATGGTTTCCAATTAAAATTCCAAAAATACATGTGAAGTATTTCCATACTTTTCATGAATTAGTGTTCAATGGATTTGATATTGTTACCAAATTGCCATTTTGAAGCAATGTTAAAACAAATCTTTTGGAGGTTAGTATCAACTGATATAATACTTTTAAGAGTTCTCAAAATAGTGAATGGAGACTTCTTTAGAGTGATTAAGCTCCATATTTGTTATATAGAATTGATTTACTGTATTTTGTTCTAATTCTTTCCAAAGTGTCTTATAATTTAAATAAACCCGAAGAAGATGCACTCCATTTAATTTCATCTGGTTTATCAACATGAATTTTAAATTTACTTATTCTATTTATGTCAAATGGAAGCATGTTATTGTTTAACTTTTCAAAGTTCCAGTTGTTGTTAATCCAAAATTGATTAATATTTTCATCAATGTACCACTTATTGTTATCGGTATTTTAAAGTTTAATTATATGGTGGATATGACTCCATCTCTCTAGCCAAAAATCAATATCCCCTCTGCTAACATTCCAATAAATTAAAAAAATCTGTTATTTCTCTAATTGTGACCATCATCTTCCAAATTTTTGAATCTTTTGGTTTGATGGAAGTTTGAAGTGGGTGATTATCAAGACAATATATAGTGTGCATCATTCTGTGCCATAATTTATTCGTTTGCTCTATGTAAACCAAAGTTTACAGGAGAAAGAAGTTTGCATGTCTAGTAACTTTCTAAAATTTAAGTTTTTTTTCATCAAATGATTTATATAGTTTGCTCATTTCGACCAAATTATAATATTTTTGTTTTCTTTGTCTCTCCAAAAAAACTTGTTTAGGAGTTTTTAAATTGTATCAATTACTGTTTTTGGAATCTTATAAATTTGAACATAATAAATTGGGATTAGAAGGAAGACATATTGAATTAATATCATCCTGCCTCCAAAAGATAGGTTTTTGCAATCCCAATCTAGAATTTTATTTCTTATCTTTGAGACCAAATCATCTAAGTACTGATTTGGTTACTTAAATGAATATTTATTCCTATATATTTTATAGGGAGGAAATTGTGCTTAAAACTAGTAATGGATTCAATAACATTAATAATAAACCTATTTCTAATCAATGAAGTTATTAAAGTTGTTTTGCTCATATATATATATATATATATATATATATATATAATTTGTGTAGAGAAAATTTGGTAGTTTTTTAAGAAAGCAATGAGTTTTTTAACATTTGCAGTTGAACCATTCATAAAGATGATAATATCATTTGAAAATGTCAAACAATGAATGTTTATCGTGCTTCTGGAATGATATCTCATGTTGTTGTTTTCATAAAAAAAGGTTTTTGATATCCCTTACAAAATATTCTTCAGACATGATGAAAAAGTTGGGTGATAAATGATCATTATTCCTTACACCATTAGGTGAGTGAAAATACTCATAAAGAACCATTAAAAATTATTGAGTAATGGACATTATTAATACCTTTTATGATAAGATTGATGAATTCATTAATATAACCAAAAGTAAATATTATCTTAAAGATGAACCTAAATGATAATCTATCAAAATATTTATCCATATCCAGTTTGAGTATTATATTTCCCCTTCTAATTTTCTTATTTAGGTCATGAGACATCTTGTGAGTTATTAGAATATTCTTATGGATGTTTATGTTTATAACAAAATCTCCCCGCTCTTTTGTGATAATTTTTGGAAGGATAGTTTATAGTCTCTTATTTATAAGATTATAGATTATTATGTTGAAAACATTACATAGGCTTATGAGCCTCAAGTCATTTCAAGTATTTAGAGACTTCATTTTTGGAATCATGCATATCATAGTAGTATAGATTCCTTTAGGAATAAAGAAGTAATTGAAATAAGCAATTTTTTATTCACTTAAATTCTTACGAATTATTCCCCAACAAACAGAGTAAACTTTGTGCTGAATCCATTTATTCTAGCTATATTATTTGGGACGAGAGCGTGAATGGTTTTATAAATTTCTTATATAGTTGTAGTACTTAGATTATGTTGGTTATCTTTCTATATTATTAGTCTAGGAATAAAATTATTAAGGTCATATGAGTTTGAGTTATTTTCCTAATTAGTGGGGATATTTTTGAAATGGTCAGCATCAAAATTTCTAATAGAGGATTGGTCATCAATCCAAGAATCAACATTCCATATTATGTGTATTATCTTTCTAAATTTTCTTTTTTATATATAGTTGTGGAAACATGAGGTGTTTCTATCACCATTTTTAAAAAAAAAATACATTTTTTTGTTCCTAATATGCATCTTCTTCGACCAAAAGATTTATTAATAGTTTAATTTTATCTTTTGTAGATTTATAGTTTTCAGAACATTTTTCCAAATGTTTAACTTCTTCTACTACTTCAACTAAACTATTAAAGATGTTACAAACACATAATAGTTTCTCGTAATAATAAATAAATAATTTTATATACATAATTACATAAATACTTTTATTTCTTTATCATTATTCGAATATTATGACATTATCAAATACGTCCCTTTTAATTCTTTGTTGGCAACCACCTAAAATTTAATCGTATTGGATAATGCATTTTTGTAGTGTGTTACCTATAAAACAACAGTGTTGGATAGTGCATTCCTTTACAGTATGTCAGATATAAAACAATAATGTTATATAGTGCATATTTTATGGAAACAATTCAGTACATGTGATTATCACGTGGAAATTATAAGGATATCATAAATTGGAATGTCTCATATTTAGAGTATTCAATCTATTGTAATTATAAGTACGATCTCCGCCAACTGCACCTTAGTAAAAAAATTTCTTTTTAATTTTTAATTTTTAAACCAATGATCGCCCCCCCCCCCTCTATATTTCTACGCTCCCTCAAGACTCACATATTATAAAATTTTATTTAAAACTAAAATTAGCTTTGTTTAAAATTTAGAAAAAATATTAGTACTTAATTAAATTACAATTCTAATGTCTGTTTCCCATCCCAAGACCCTCAATTACAAATATACTAATTTACAATCTTTAGTGGTGTCGTCTGTGGGAACCTGAGTGGTACCCGGAATCACTGTTCCAAAACCGCGAAATTAATCTAAAACAAAAAACAAAAAAATTAATGGAAACTGAAATTCAAAGAGAGATAGAGGAAAATCTGATAAAGAATTTGATCGGAGTTTCATCTGGAGATCTTATGATGGAAGAGCAAGTAACAAAAGAAAGAAATGACAGTAATCGATATGCTGAAGAGCTCATCGAAGAATCTGTCTTGGATGTCAGGCAAAAAAAGCTGTTAGAGGATATTGAAAGGTCAAATGTTGACAAGGAAGAGATAATCAGGTCACGACGAATCAAATCATAAGTCCGATGAGAGCACGTTGTGGCAGATCAATCCCAAGATGTCAATCAATCTGAGGAAATGAATCGGAGAAAAGGTAGTCGATCATCCAAAAGACGTACTAGATATGAGCAACGATACGAATCAACGGAGTCTAGTGACTATACTTCTTTTAGTTCAGATGAATTTTCATCCTCGGATACCGATGCTAGGCATAAACAGGTCAGAGACAAATAAATTTGAGGGTGCATAAAAGCTTTCATCGAACTAGTCGAAGGGCTAAGGATTTGAGGAATAAAAAACATGATCATAGAAAGAGAAAGTTATACTATGAATATTCTAACAAAGCAGTAAATGCAACTCGACAAGAACATGTAACTCCACAGAGGAAAATTCTGTCTAACAACTACAATCAGGATTACCGAGTCAGCAATCAGTTTACTATCCCATCCGAGGAAGCTCTATATGTGACGGCAAACGAAGTACTGGGGGGAAGTTCTTACAAGGTCGGACATAATTGGAGGTCATCTCCACTCTCTCCGAATTTTTTTTTTCGGGCATCTTCCAAAGTGGTTTGATATCAACACTAAGCAATATGTCCAACGCATGTCCAACAAATGGGTCCGACCAGCTCATTATGCCAGGTTGACTGAGTTTGTATCTACTATCTTTGAGAAGGCACACTCAAATTTACATTTTTGCAAGCCTTTCCACATGCAGACTCCAAGGGAGCACATGAAAACAAGTATTGCTAGTATCATGAGGACATTGGGCATGATACAAAAGACTGTGCGGCGCTGAAAAAAGAAATACAATACTTGATAGAAAATGGGAAGTTAGTCAATTTTGTGAAGAAGAATTCTACAGTTACTCCCAGATAAGAAGTTGTTCCTAAACAGGAGGATGCAATGATGATATGGCAGACAATCGATGAAGAATCTATAGATGCATTCGATATCTCTGCTGATTATTTACACCCAAAGCCGGGCAGAAACAACATAAACATGGTAGAATAACTGATAGCAAGAGGAAAAATTAGTGAGTCATGTGCCTTCTTTGAATCACTACCAATTTTTGGGGGAGATACTGATGCTTGATGACAAAAGTGAACTGCTGCAAATAAGCTATCCAAGCAGCATGTCTATGAGATACTTTGTCTTGACTACCAAGGTACTTCAAAGAATCATGATCAGTATATAGCACAAATTCATGCTGAAACAAGTAATGACGCCAATGTTTGATAGCCTGAACGATCGCATAAAATTCAATATCATAAGTACTAAATCGCAGTTTGGCATTTGCCAATTTCTCACTGAAGAAAGCCACGGGACGCCCTGATTGGGAGAGAACTGCCCCAATACCAAATTTAGACGCATCACAATGAAGCTCGAATGGCTGGGAAAAGTCAGGCAGCACCAAAATAGGCGTTGTGGTAAGACGCCTTTTAACTTCTACAAATGCTGCATCAGCATCGGCGGACCAACTAAATTTTGTGCCCTTCATGCAATCCGTAATCGGGGCCATAATACTGCTGAAATGGGGAATAAAACGCCGATAAAACGATGCTAAACCATGAAAACTACGAACCTCGGTAATGGAAGAAGGTCGAGGCCACTGGTCTACAGCAGCAACTTTGCTCGGATCAGCTCGTAACCCGTCAACAGAAACAATATAACCCAAAAATTGAACAGCTGGGGATATAAAAGAACATTTGACAGGAGCAGCATAAAACTTATCTCGACGCAACACCAATAACACCTCACGTAAATGGGATAGATGCACAGAATGGTTCGAACTATAAATCAGAATATCATCAAAGTAAACAACAACAAATTTACCGATGAAAGGCCGCAATGCCTGATTCATGATACGCATGAACGTGCTAGGCGCGTTGGACAAGCCAAACGGCATCACCATCCACTCAAACAAGCCCTCACGCGTTTTAAACGCCGTCTTCCACTCATCACCAGGACGAATCCGAATCTGATGGTATCCACTCTTCAAATCAAGCTTGCTAAACACAGAAGCACCACCCAACTGGTCTAACAGATCATCTAGGCGCGGTATAGGGAACCTGTAGCGAACAGTGATCTTGTTAATAGCTCGGCTGTCCACACACATACGCCAAGAACCATCCTTCTTCGGAGTCAGTAATGCCGGAACTGCATAAGGGCTGAGACTTTCCCGGATATGTCCCTTCGCCAACAAATCCTCCACCTGTCGACGTAATTCTTCATGCTCCTTCGGGCTCATTCGGTAGTGGGGTCGATTTGGGAGGGCAACACCAGGGACCAGATCGATCTGATGTTGAATATCTCTCAGAGGAGGTATTTCGGGTGGCAAATCCGCTGGAAACACATCGGCAAACTCCTGCAATAGAGACTGAATGACAGGACTATGGTCTGCCTTGGAAAGAGGCACAACAGGGTCACAGAACAGTAGGAAAACTACGCCAGCCTCTTCCATAGCTGTCTGAAAAGAAGCCCGGGACAGCAACGTCGATGAGGGAGGAGTAGAGTGAATGCTCAGGGGTCGAGGCTTTGATGGCATAAGAACGATCTTTTTTCCCCGAAAGAAGAATGAGTAGGTATTTGCCCGCCCATCATGTAGAACAGACAGGTCGAATTGCCAAGGACGGCCAAGCAGTAGATGACAAGCATCCATAGGGACAATATCACAGAAGACTTCATCATGGTATGTTTGCCCTACAGAAAAAGAAACGAGTACACGCTTGGAGACGGTAATATCCGTACCTTTACTTAACCAGGCGAGCTTGTACGGTTTAGGATGCGATTCTGCCCTCAACCCTAGCTTCAATACCGCTGCTTCGGAGACGACATTTTCGCAGCTGCCAGCATCAATGATGAAGGTGCACACCTTCCCGCCGATCGTACACGTCGACTGGAACACGTTACTCCTCAGCCAGTCGCTCTGCTCCGGAACGCGAGGAGACAGGAAAGTACGGCGCAGCATCAGCACTGCTCCGACATCGCTAGTCACGATTTCTTCCGCATCCTCAGGCAAGTCATCATCGTAGGTATCGAATTTTGGAGGACCATCAAGAACAATAGGATTTGGTTCAAACGCCTCCTGTGAAAAAAGACCCCTAGCACCCGCAGCATTGGGACCGTAAATTGCTGGAAGAACGGCTTGGTGCTCCGCGCCCAGGAGGTATCGGATCAGGTGTTGGGCGGCGCCCAGGAGGGATTGGATCAGGTGTCGGGCGGAAAGCTGGTTTGGACACAGGGATCCCTGAAGGAGCACCGGTCCTTACGCCAGTCTGGGGTCGGCGAGCCGATTGTTTTTCTGCCTGGAGGGCACGCCGATGGGCTTCGAAAACAGAGGCTGGATCGAACATATTCAGCGTGTCTTGAAGTTGGAGGCGTAGCCCGCCAATGTAGCGGGAGACCCGCTGGTGCGGCGACTCGGTCACATCTGTGCGAGCCAGCAGCTGATAAAATTCTTCGGTATATTCATCAACAGATCTGGGTCCCTGACGAAGATTCTGCAGTCGCTGGTAGAGTTCCCGCTCGAAGTTGTAGGGAAGGAAAGCCTTGCGGATTTTTCTTTTGAATTTTTCCCAACTCTGGACTTTATCCTTGCCTGCACGCGCGCGGTTTTGCTTCACCTGCTGCCACCAAGCCTGTGCCCTACCGCGTAGGTGGATGGCGACCAATGCAACTCTTCTCTCCTCCGGGACCTTCTTGAAGTCCAGGACTTCCTCAATCTGTGATAGCCAGTCGATAAGTGCCTCCGCCTTAAGGCTGCCATCGAAATCCGGGACGTCTATCTTGAACCCAAGCTCCCAGCGGCGTGGGTTAGAAGTAGTCTGGTCGCTCCCCTCCCCAAAGGGTTAACCATACCTTCAACCTCCGTGCTTTGTTGCTTGGCGGTAAGAACAGCCACCTGCCGGGTCAGATCGGCTACCTGACGGCGTAGGTCAGCATCTTCACGATCATCTACATCACTAGTATATCGAGTCCCTCTAGGGCCACCGCGACCGCTGATTCTTGCTCGGACCATCGCGCAGGACTGCCTGTGTCTGATACCACTATGATGGAGAGTGAAACGTAGCAGAAGCTTAAAAAGGGATAACCCTAATTTTTATTAAACAAAAACAATTCCCCTAACAATGAATAGAAGATAGGTTTATATAGAGTTCAAACAAAACCCTAAAACTAAAAATAGGAAAATTACAAAAATAGCCTAAAGTACTAAAAGTGCGAAAAAAGAGGATAGATGAGCCCGGATGCCTAAAAAAGCCCATAGCTCACGAGCGACGCTGGTGACTTGCGTTCGTGACGTCGTTTCCTTCGAAACAAGGTGCTGTGGGTAAAAAACTGACACCGGAGCTCCAAACTACTAATTCACCGAATTGTCTGCATCAGATACACTTGTAGGAATATCAAATTACTATAGGAAGAGACACATCGTTATTCTGGCAACACAACTGGAAGGAGGTGTTTCAACACACTTGTATAAAAATCCATCCCTAATACTCTGTTTCGAAGATGATGACATGAGAGATGTAGTTGGTCCGCATGAGGATGCAGTAGTCATCGGAGCAGAGATAGTGAGAAGTGAGATATAAAGTTTTTTGATTGATACATGTAGTTCAGCTAACATAATGTTTATGTCTACTTATCCAGATAAAAAACGCACCAAAAATCTTGTGATTGGACCAAGTAACACTCGAATTCACCGGCGCTACGTTCGAGGTAGTCGGAGAGTTCGAGAGGATGGTAGAATTGGACCGAGGACCATTCAAGAAGATAGTTATAATCTTATTCGTAGTGGTAGATGCTCTAACATCTTATAATTCTATCTTTGGAAGGTTTTGGCTATCTAAAATGCATGTCGTGTCATCAAGTGTCCATCAATGTTTGATGTATGTAGTAGGAAGCAATGTGGGAACAGTACGAAGCAGCCAGAAGATGGCAAGAGAATGCTATCGAGCAGCGTTGGCCCTAAGAAGGTTAAGAGGGTTGAATAAAAAAATTGCAATCAGTGGGGGCTCCCTCGGAGTCCGATCTTGTAGATGATCCGAGGGAAGCCCTCGAGTTCATGGTCCCAGATGATAGCTTTGAGGATTATGTCTTATTTCCGAGAAAATGCCTCAAATTGGCACGAGATTATCTCTAGAGGTAAAATAAATTTTAATCAAGTTTATTTCAACCAAATTACATTTGTTTGGATGGTGTACAGAGGACGTCACATGGGTTCCAGCAAAAGTCATATGTCATAGGCTTGCGGTACGAAACAATGTTTGTCCAATCATCCACAAGATGAGATATTTTCTCAATAAAAAAACTGGAGCTATAATGGCCGAGGTGGATCATCTAACTAAAGTGAATTACATACGCGAGATACAATATCTTTTATGGACTGCTAATCTGATCCTAGTAAAGAAGAAGAATGTCAAGTGGCGAATGTGTATGGACTTCACCGATTTAAACGTAGTGTGCCCCAAAGATCCCTTTCTTGTGCAGAGAATAGACCAATTATTTGATTCAAAATCCGTGAACCGATTGGTATCTTTTCGGGATGCTTATGCCGGGTATAATCAGATCCAAATAGATCCAAAAGATAAGGAGAGTACAACTTACATCACGTGAAGAGGTTTACACTACTATAAGGTGATGCCATTCGGATTTCAAAATGTCGGAGCGACATACTAACGTTTAGTAAACAAATATTTTGAGTATATAATTAGAAGAAATGTTAAGGTTTACATTGATGGCATGTTAGTCAAAATCTCAAAGGATGAAAACCATTTGGCTGACTTGGAAGAAACTTTTGCCAATTTGACAAAGATAAACTTGAAATTGAATCCAGAAAAATGCATGTTCGGGGTAAGATCCGGAATATTTTTAGGGTACATAGTTCGTGAGCAGGGTATTGAAGCCAACCCGGTACAATTAAAGGCTCTGAGTACTATGTGACCACCAAGAACAATCAAAGAGGTATAAATCTTGATAGGAAGATTATCAGCGTTAAACATGTTTATATCACGGTCATCAAATAAGTGTGTTCCTTTTTTGCAAGTGCTAAGAAAAGAAAGTTGTTTTGACAGGGATCAAGAATGTTCTGATGCTTTTCATCAGATCATAGAATACCTTTCTTCACCTGTAATCTTGACAAATCCAAATCCGGGGGAAAATTATATATCTATTTGGCAGTGTCAAATTTCGCCGTGAGTGCGGTTTTAATCCGAGAAGAGGGCCATGTTCCGAGGCCGGTATATTATGTGAGTAACAGTCTTCTGGATGCTTAGAAGCGATACCTTAGGTTAGAAAATCTAGCTCTTGCACTAGTTACATATGCGCGAAAAATAAGGCCTTACTTTGATGCTCATTCAACTGTTGTACGAATAATTTTTCCATTGAAGAATATGTTACAAAGGCCTGATGTGTCTAGGAGAATGACTAAGTGGTTGGTTGAGCTTGGGGAGTTTGATATTGAATTCAAACCAAGAACTGCTATTAAAGCACAAGCATTAGCTGCAGTGGCGTAGCCAGGATCTAAACATAATGGTGTCCTGGACCTTTTGATTATTATTAAATAAAATGAAATAAGATACAAAACTATAAAAAAAATATGGTTTATATTGAAATCTTAAATATTAAGTTGTCATTGTTATGACATAATATACACAAATAACTAAAACATGATTAAAAAAACTAAAATAAAAACGTAAATCTAAGTTAATTTTACTTGTACTTTCCTCTTACTTATAGCTTGAAAATGTTGAAGGATAGTTGTGTTACTAATCGTTGTAAATACTTATTTTTTCATAAATGTCACCAAACAATAATTAAGCTATGGTTCGCTCACTCTATTTTTTAACTCATTCTTCACATAATTCAAACCTGAGAAAACTCGCTCAACAGTCGTCGTTGCTTCGGGTAAAAGCAAAGCAAAAAATGGACAGAGTTATTATGTTCAGTATATTCTAACCAACTTCGATATAAATCAAACCAAGATTGAACAGATAAACGTGTTTTTCCGTTAAATTCTATAGGAGGATATTTATCCTTACGAGGTTGCGTTAGACCCCTTGAAAGGTAAGCTCTTCTTATCGAGTCTTGAAGATCTGGATGAAAGCTAGAGGACCGGGTCTCTTTTCCCTGGATCAACCTCCAAATGTTCCTAATTTTAAGATTGAGCTTTGATTTCTGGTTGTGGATTATTGACCACCGGAACATATGCTTCTGGAATAACTACTTAATCTTGTGTTTCACCACGGTTAACTTCAATAATTAAATTATAGATATTTGTATTTTCTTTTCTAAATGTAGGAGTTGTTTTAAAATATCTATGCATCATAAAAGGACAAACATAAAAACCTCAATCAACAATAAAATTTAAACTTAGCAAAAAAAAGATTTATGGAGGTCTATTTGCTTTGAAATTGAATTGTACATCTTTTTATCTTAAGATAAAATATAAATAAACTAATGTTAATCTTTGTAATATAAAATATGTAGCAAAACTTAAATTTTGAGAATTAATAAAGTAGAGACATAATAAACACCTTAGTGTTTGAAGCTTATAGTTAGAGTTGTCTAATTGGTAGTAAAACAACAATTGTTCTAAAAGTTTGTATCTAGTTAGGGTTTTCTACTAACATCATCAAATTTATATAAATTTATATTATTTTTTAAATCTTATATATAATAAAAACAGTTAAGGTTTTCTACTAACATCATCAAATTTGTATTATTTTTTAAATCCTATATATAATAAAAAATAAATGATATATAGTAAAAATCTAATCTAACTTAAATTTAAAAGATAGTATTCCTCAGCTAGGTCTTGAACCTAAGATCTATGGGTTTACAACTTGGATTTTGCCCAACAAGACAAGGGTTTTAAATAAAACCTAAGTACTAAACATATAATCTATAGAGTCAGGTGGGTTCCTAGGACCCCACGGGCACCCACCTGGCTCTGCCTATGATTAGCTGATTTCTTAGTAGAATTTCATTCTTATCGGAATGATATGGAAGTTGATGAACTGATGGGGGATCAATCTCTTGTCATTATGGAACAGGTGTGCAATTGGTTTCTCCGGAGAGAATCACAATGTATCAAGCCATCCGATTTGGGTTTAAAGGATCAAACAACAAAGCCGAGTACAAAGCTGGTTTAGCAAGTTTAAGACTAGGGCTAAAATATGTGGAGCTAAAAGGCTAAGGTTGATTAGCGATTCACAACTTCTCATAAACCATGCATCTGAGGGCTTTGAAGGCTTTATCCTAGGTTTTCGAAGGCATCAGATACGAACATGTTCACAGGGCTGGAAATTAAGTAGCTAATTCTTTGGCTAAAGCTTCTTCTTTATAGGAGTACCCTTTAATAATTATACAATAAAACCCCTCTATAGTAAAGGGATCCTAATAAGTTGAGGGATCTTCGGAAGCCTTTCAAATTTCTACAAGTGTGACAAAAGATTGGAGGAGCAAGATTCAATAATTTTTGGTGAATAACATATTTCCAGTCGATAAAGTTATGGCTAAAATAATACAATTTAAGCCATACAGATGCATTGTACTCGGAGATGTACTGTATAAAAAATATTCTACTCGGCTTTTACTCCGATGTTTAGGAAGAATGAGTCGCATATGATACTTCTAGAGTTACATGACGGGGAAGGGTCAGCACATTGTGGCTACAAAACACTGATACAAGGAGTTCTTCTTTATGGGTATTACTGGTCGACCCTCTCCTCGGATGCTAAGGAATTAATGCAGAATTGTGATACCTGCCAAAGCTTTTCCAATGCAATTCATGCATCGGGTGTGGCCCTCAAATCAATACCTGAGTCTTTACCATTTGACTGATGGGGCATTGACATGGTCGGACTTTTACTGATGGCATCTGAAAGTCGACAGACAATCATTGTTGCAGTCGACAATATTTCTAAATGGGTGGAAGTTGAACCTTTGGCAGGGAAAAAAGCTAAGGTTGTTATCAGATTCATTGTTTCTAACATTTGTTGTCGTTTTGGGGTCCCGAGGAAAATAACAATGGAGAACGGACCCAGTTCGATAACAAAAAAATGAAAGCTTTCTGTGCATTTAAGGGGATACAACAATGATTTTTACCACACTTTCACCCCCAAGCAACTGGCCAAGTCAAGGTGACTAATCGGACAGTTCTAGATGGGCTAAAAATAATCTGGAGGGTAAGACTGGAAAATGGCTAGATTATCTACAAGAAGTTTTATAGGCTTATAGAACAACTGCTCGGACCGCAACGCAAGAGTCGTCATTCGCACTTTTTTATGGAATGGATGCAGTAGTACCATCAGAAACAATTTATCCTTCATTCAGGATCAGTGAATATTCCGAAGAAACAAATGACAAAGGAAAGCGCACAGAGTTGGATTTGGTAAATGAAAAAAGAAGAAGGGAAAAATTAAATTCTTTACGTTATCAGACTTTGGTGAGAAGTCGATACGATTCATAAGTTAAAAGATAAAAAATTATGCTGGAGAGAAAGTTTTGAGGAAAGTTTTCCTCCACATGAAAGAAAAAACGGAGGGTCTGTACAAGGTTCCAGAGAAGATCAAGTCGGGGACGTATAAACTCAAAAATAAAGAAGGAAGAAATTATTATCTGCACCCTTGGAACATTGAGCACCTCAAAGTTTATTTAGAGTGAATGTGTAAATATGTAAATGTTACCTTTATGAGTTTATGTAAGTATCGGTGGCATACTCTTTCCTACCTTGGTGGCGCATGAAGTTGTTAATGAGGTGTCCTAATAGTCTTCTTATATATAAAATTCATTTTCCAATCCTAAAACTATTTCTATAGATGTCCATCTTTTTAGACTCAAAAGACACCCGAAAGAAAATGTTCATTATTTTGAACAAAGAAATTTTTTCCACCAAATGTGGGTTAATGATATTCATTATTTTGAACTTACAAATGCTTTCCAAATATTGTTGGATGACAATGTTCATTATTTTGAACTAAGAGTGACTCTTTCTTGATATTCATCATTTTGAATTTACTAGAAAGAACGTTGGATGACAATGTTCATTATTTTGAACCTTGGTAAAACATTTTGACATGAAAGATCTTTTACCTAAGAGATGAGTAAAAATAAAAAAATTCAATATGAAAGATTATTTACTTAAGTTGAGTTAGAGTAAAAAATATTTTCATATGAAAAACTTTGTATGAGGAATGGAAGTATGGGAAAAGATTTAACTGTAAAAACATTTTCATATGAACAACTTTGTATTAGGAAGAGAAGTATGGGAAAATATTTTCAAACAAAGATATTTCATTAAAAGTCTCACAATGTGGGAATCATCATACAAAACAATAAATCTTTGCTCGTAGACAGTCAACAAAAAAAGTTATAATGGTGAACAACACTATTCGAAGACCGTGTTTTCTTTACTGGTTATTCAAAAATAAATATCTTAAGATTTATAATTCTAATAAGTAAAACAAAATAGGATATGTAAGTACGTACCTCGCCCAGACCACTTCAGAGTTAATCGGTGGGGAAGTTCCTGAGAATTCTAAAGGATCTTTGACAATTTCCCACAACCCATTGATAAAAATAAATTGTTGTTTCTATTTTTTGTCTGCCTCTAAAGGATCCTTGACAATCTTGTACAGCCTTGCAAGACCAAGAGATTAAAAAGTATAGTGAGAGTTTTAGCTACACCCGAGATTGAAATGAGTTGCTCCATGAAGAGTGCGGTCTCAGAGATCCTAGAGGCCATGATGTAGGCCATAAGTGTATACCTTATGTTAGGGCCAGCCTGAGATGGGCAAAGGTTAATAAGATTGAAGTACTCTACTCGAGCATGATCAAGAGGTAAGCAAAGGCCCTATTTCATAAGCTCTAAGTAGAGAATTAACTCGTGATCACGAACTAGGGAAATGACGTCTCTCTAAGAGTGGGGAATCTAATAGTAACATTTCCAGGTATTGCCCATCGATCTCTCAATTTCACCTCCTCGGTTGGGTGGAAGTATTTTTATTTTACCCTGAAGAGGGTAAGAAAATACTTAGCCTCAATACCACGAAGACTGTTTCCCATAATATCTTCTATATTTGAGGGCAAACTCGATGCATGTCTCCTCTTTTTCTTCTTTTTATCCTTCCTTACCAAGGAAGTCTCTCCCCGATAATGAGAAAGATCAGTTGTAACTTCCGGGGAAGGAGAGGATGTTCCCTGGTTTGGCGTAGAAGGTCCGGGTGGAGGGATTACCGCTAGGATAGCTTCTAGGGGTTGAGCCTCAATCACAATCACGTTGTTTTTCTCTTGGTCACTGTCAGACTCGTCAATTAATTTTTTCTCTTAAATTTTACGGATAGATTTCAAAACCTGTTCCAGTCGAATATTTCTTGAAGAATTTCTTTGGGGACTAAATTCTAGAGTAGTTAAAGGGGATTCTTGAGGAGTTACCTGAGCAGTTGCATCATAAGAAGAAATCTTAACCCTGACAGACTTTGCAGGTGGCTCTGGAGATCTTTTTCTCTTAGCGCGGTCTCCTTTATTTGCCTCAGTAAGCTTTTCTTTGTCACTGTCCATTGTTAGTAAAGGAGAACATTTGCGACTAGTTTCAGAAAAAGAAGGGTGACCCTTGTTATTTCTTATACAAGCTTGACCGGGGGGCTGAGTAGCAAGAGAAATACGGTCTCGGAGAGGGGACCAGTTATCGTAAAAGTTAGCCTGGAAAACTTCTAGAGGTGTTGGACACTCTCTATCACCAGAAGCTTTATGTTCAACAGCTTTATTCGAAATATTGAACCACCTCTAAAGCTTATATCTTTCGAGATTAATAACTCTTCAGGAATGAAAGGTTGAAAAATAAGTTGGTTTGGAAATTGTTTATCTTTCTAGAATGGGCTCTCTCTATACTATGGTGAGCAGAAATAAAGTATGTAAACTCAAAACTATGGAAAAATAATAATTATTTATAGTCGATTAAGGATTGGTACTGGGCATAAGGTGAAGAGTCAGTTTCAAAGATCATTTCGACACGTTACCTTTTCTATAAACGGTTTCAAAAAAACGCGATGACGTGCTTTGGTAGATATTCGACACATGGCCAGAATGACACTACCACCTAAGCTATTTCTGACATTATAACGGCTAGGTGAAAACATGCGAGATCAAAATACATGATGGGTTAGGTGAGGTCATTATCACCAGAGGTGAGGTCATAAATCTAAACAAATTGATAAAAGGTAATCCGAGGGATTTTCATGAGGAGATTTGTTCCGGGAACGTAAGTAACGAAGTCACCCGATCAGTGTATGAAACAAAACTGATCCGATGAGATTGAACGACTGGAAAATCCAGCTGAACTCAAAGGAAGAAACCTTCATACCCAACATCAGTCCAAGGAGGCTCTCGGAAAGAAAAATATGAGGAGGTTCTCATGAAGGAATATTCATTCTTAAAATCATACATTCTTCAGATACTTTTACAAAGACTGAGGGACTACTGATAAGGGAAGGAAAATATGATGTTAAATAAGCATTGGTCTAGCAAATTCAATGGTCAATAGGTGAAATTAATTGCTAAGACCAATCTAATGCAAATATAAAGACTTAGGGGGTCAAATGTAATAACTAGTAAACTTGTTTATGAAAAGTAAATGAATGCGGTGAAAAATCCATTTTAACAGTGGTGATTATAAAATTTCATTATCCACCTTATGTAATATATAAAGGACATTCTTTTTGGGGAAAAGGGCCAATGATTAATCAATTATTATTACATTTATTTATTTTATCTCTTTCTCTCTCTACAAAATATTGATTCTCTCTAAAAACATCTGTTACGAACATTTCTTAGACGGAAGCTCTCATACAAACATTTTTGCATCTGGATTTATCCTTAAGAAATATATGAGTTCATCAGTGATGAGTTAGAGGCTAATCAAATTGTTGAAATTGATCATTTAAAGGATATTGAGGAGAATTATATGGGTAAAGTTCTAAATCAAATTGGAACACTACAACATCTCGAAGATACTATATGGAGCTCTCATTTCACAGCAATGTGTAATTTGATAAGAATTTATGGTGTTACTCGTTCTGTTTTAACTGAAATAGTTACTTAAGAAATAACTTTTTCTCAACGAGTTGATGCTTTGAATGCTATAAAAATATTAATCTCATATGAATTTGTGTTTATTTTATATGTGGTAAAATAGATTATGACTATTACTGATTTAATTTGTCGAGCATTGCAATAAAAAAATCATGATATTATAAATGTTATGCACTTAAATTTCACTACAAACTACTGATTCAAAAATTAAGAGGTGATCGTTAGGAAAGTATTTTAAAGAATATGATATTATTTTGTGATAAATATACTATATTGATTCTTGACATGGCTGCTCTTTATTTTGATGTATTGAAATCTCTTCTATAACAAGGATATAACAAAGACAAATAGTGATAATGAAATATCATTACATGGTAGAAATATTTGTACATGGCATAGATCAACAATCGAATGAGTTAAACAATAGGTTTTGTGAACAAGAAACAAAAATTCCCATTTTAAGTATATCATTGAATCCTATAGATGGTTACCGATCATTCAGTATAGAGAATATTGGTATGTTTGCTGAATTTTTTTGTGTTGATGATTTTTTAAAGAATAAAAAAATAATTTTAAGTGTGAATTACAATATTATGAGCTAGATATTTCTACCCATCCATAATTTAAGGATATTTTAGTCTTGATTTACGTCAATGAATGGTAACAACAGGGAAATTCAAAGTGTACTAATAGATAGACGTTTACGTTTTGTCTTGACATTTTATACAAACCCTACAAGATCCAAGAGAGCTTTTTTTGCTATAAAAACAATGAAAAAAATTCTTCGTAGTCGAATGGAAGATGAATTTTGGAGAGATTACTTATTATGGTATATAGAAAAGAGATGGCAGAGTCAGTAAGCTCTGTTGAGATCATTGAAACATTATATATGATCAAAGAAAGACGAGCACATCTCAAATAAATCAGTATGTTTTCTGAATTTTATTATTTTGAGTGAGTTCCACTTCTTGATATTATTCATTATTCTGATGTACATATAATAGTTTGTGACTTGTACTTATGTCTTCACTTCCTAGTTGAAAAGTTGAGTAATTAATATAATTTCTTTGTTTTAATATTTTTTATCTCATATACCATAATCTCAGTTCCACCCCTATATGGACTAGTTTCATCAAAATTTGCATGTTTATGGTATAAATTTATCAGAATCGATATATCAGAAGATCCTCACTAGTAGGTTTTAAATAAAAAAATTATATGAATTTTTTTGATACAATCGATAGGTTCACATATATAAAACTTGTACACATAGTATATAAGTTTACCAACATTATAGACATTTTAAAAATAAAAATAAATATTTATAAAATAAAATAGTTTACATGAATTTTCGGTTCTATTGATAGAGAACCGAACTGTAATATAAGTTTTGATGGATAATATTGGTATGGTTGGATTATGTTGGTGGTCAAAAGGGTAAAGTGGTTTGGATTTCTCTTAGAGGAAAATTTAGACTTATAGTAAAACCAATACCGAGTAAGCTGTGTGTTTAGTGTAGTAAGTTGAGTACCTAGTTCACTTAATCTAGGGCCTCCAAGTCCACAACTCTGACCCGAATGCATTAACTGACCCCAGTTGGCCCATGGATCTTTATAATCTTATAAATAGTGCAAATACAACATTTATTGGGTGAGTTTATTTTATCTTTCTATTAATAAAAGCAAGCACCATAATTGTCTCTCTACCCTCTACCCAAAAATTAATACTTAACCATCAAAATTACCGTTAATACCCTTCAAACAGGATTAATCCCCACCAAATTGGTCGCCACAAAGGGTGCGTGAGGTGCTCGAATAGCGATATTCAAAACATGACTTACAAATCATGTTTTGGATTTCGTGAAGGCTGGATCTCGACATGAAAGTTGATTCTCATCTTGAGAATGAAGAGGTATGAGGTGATAATAAGTACGCTAATACGTCTCATGTAAATCACAATACATAAGCAAGAGTTTCATGCAAGAAGAACATGATCAAATGCGGACAGAGATTGAAGCCTTGAAAGCCAAAAGATAGGCTGAAAAAGAGCTAAATGGAAAAATACATTAGGATGTCCCCGGCCAAATGAGCCAGATATCAACTAGAGACAAGATGAAAGTTACGAGTCCCCAAAAGCTCATAAAAAAGTGAAAAAAGAAACATCGGGCTAAATAATTATCGAGCACAATCGTATTCTTTTGGAAATTCAACCATAAAAATAGATTCGGATATTTATTCTCCTTCGTCAAGTAGTGACCATGTTCTTAAAAAATAAGAAAAAAAGTTAACTAAAAATCACTCTAAGAAAATGTCAAGTCAAGAGGATTCATTCGGGGAAGAACATGGATAGAAAGGGCATATGGTAAAAGAAAGGTTATCAAGGCAAGGTAAAAAGGTCATCAGATCACAAGATTGATCATTTGTTAAGTGATCAATTCGATGTCCAATCCAAACTGGGTATCTTTCCCACTCCCAACGAGGATCATATGTTTAGCTAATGGTATAATTGGAGGCAATCACCGTTGTCTCCAAAGATTCTTTTTGGACATCTACCGATGCGTTTTGATAGCTCGAAGATGGATAAATATGATGGAAGCCAAGATCCTAATAATCATCTTAAACAGCTTAAATTTTTTATGATGAGTTTTAATGACGATAAGCTGTTGTGCATGGCATTTTCTAAGAATTTCAAAGAAAGTGCCTTGAAATGGTATAACAAATTTCCACAAGGGTCCAACTTTAACATGTTTTGGATGGAATTCCAAAGACAATTTTTGGAGAGTAAAGAAGCTCAAAGGAAATGACGATACCATAATTCATTGTGCACAAATCGTTTTCTGAATACTAATGATGAACTAGCTTATAGTTTTGAGCAAGTAGTTATCATTTCTCTAAGACAAGGTTTAATGCCACGTAAATTGATTGATTTAGTTACTCAAAAGAAAAAAATAACTTGGGAATGATTACTGAATCAGGTCAGAAAGCAAATCACAGTGGAAAAAACCCAGAGGTCAAGATTACCTCGTCAATATAAACTTGTTCCCACATCTTTTATCCCACAAGCTAGTACTCAGTCTCAAGATACGTCAACAACTATCCTATGCAATCCGGGAAAGGTTCTCATCGACCTAGATAAAGTCAGTCAAATCATAGCCAACATTCTAGACCAAGGGGGAATTAGTGGGTTCAACCTGAATGGTTCGCAGAGTTAGTTGAAAATATAGCCACCATTTATGATAGAACCAATAATTTTATGCAATTCTGAAGGCCATGTCAATCAATCCCCAAGAGAAAATAAAAAATAAACGCTTTTGTAGGTACCATAATTGTTAGGTGTTAAAGATATCCTTATGAATAGATTGAATTAAATATGTGCTTATGGAAAAAAGTGAAAGTATCAAGAGAGAATTAAAGTATAGAAGTTTGAGAGAGAGAGAGAAACAACAAATCGGAAACTATTTCAAGAAGTAAAAGTCGAACCTTTTATTCGTTATCTGTTGCCCTATTAATAAGTACGCAAGAATACTTTAACAGAATCAGTTACATAAAGAGATAAATTTTATTATGGTCCTTTATATTTACAAATAATATCAATCTCCTCTTTAAATTTACAATTTACTCAAAAAAATCTTAAATTATTGTTTTAAGTCCCTAATAATTTGTGTCCTTATCAACGATAACGTGGGCCACGATACCAAAGATTGCATTGCCTTGAAGAAAGAGGTGCAAACATTGACTGAAAGTGGGAAATTGTCCTATTTTATGAAAAGAAAACAAGGGTGGTAATAGGAAAACTAAAACGCGTGCTCAGCCCCGTGTTCAGCCTAGTGCAAGCATAGCCCAAGTTACATCACCAAATGTTCGAAGACAAAATACAGAAGCATCTGAGATGGTAATTGTGGATAAATTTGATGTGAATTCAGAGTACTTAGACCCTAGTCCAGATCAAAAATCGAATCGATGTGATAACAGAAACAACATGGAAAGTATATGATCAATGTCACTACTTCGAATCTTTAACTATTTTTGGGGGATATACGGTAATTATGCCATCAAATTTCTCCAGGAAAAGACATGTGAACAGTTTGACAACCTAGTTAGAATAGAAAATGTCTACACACCTCTATGAGGACCCTACTACTTTCATTATTTTTTACGAAGATTACCTAAGAGGAACTGCTGGCCCTCATGAAGATGTTATGGTAACAGGAGCCGTCATTGAAGGCACTAAAATACAAAGAATCTTGATTGACACATGCAGTTTGGCAAATATTTTATTTTTATATGCATATAAACAAATAAAAAATCATTCAGTTATTTAACGGTCAAATAGAACCATAACAGGGTTTACGGGAAACTCTTCTCAGGTAATTGGGAACTCTGAATATGAGGCCTTATTAGGAAAATGGCCATTCAAGAAAATGGTAAGGGTTTTGTTTGTAGTAACTGATTTTCCAACTTATTATAATGTAATATTTGACATATCTTGGTTATCCATGATGCACGCGGTAGCATTAAATTTCCACCAATGTTTGAAATATATTGTTGGAAGTCAAGTAGGACTGGTCTGAAGCTGCCAAAAGGTGGCAATGGAGTGTTATGTTACCGTTCTTGCTCCAAAACTACTGAAAACAGCTGTAACTGGAAAATAATAGCAGCTAGTAGAGTCGTTGCAGAATCGAATGAGATAGATGATCCAAAGGAAACTCCCATTGTTGTTATCCCAATAGAAGAGGTTGAAATTCATCGTCTGGAAGAAGGGAGAAATATCAGGGTCGGAGCCAAACTACCATCGGATTTAAAGGAAAAATTATCATTTTTATGTAAGAATCTATATGTGTTTGCTTGGTGTTGTGAGGATGTGACTGGAGTACTAACACGTGTTATTAGCCTCAAACTATCTGTAAGATCCGATGCGGGTCCGATTTTTCAAAGAATGAGAGTTTTTTCGAAAGAAAATTGGAAGTCATATTCCAGGAAGTGGATTGGGTAACCAAGGTGAGGTACATTAAAGAATCCCAGTATCCTCTTTGGACTGCCAATCTGGTCTTTGTCAAAAAGAAGAATAGAAGTGGTGTATATGCATTGATTTTATAGATCTTAACAAAGCTTATCCTAAGGATCATTTTTCTATGCCCCGGATAGACCAGTTGGTCGATTCCACCTCTGAGGATAAGTTATTATCCTTCATGGATGATTTTATCGCGTATAAGCATATATAGATGGATCTAAACGATCAAGAAAACACTAAATTCATCACTGATACGGGGATTCATTGTTACAAAGTAATGCCTTTTGGGTTGAAGAATGATGGAGCTAATTACCAACGATTGTTTAATAAAGCATTTTCCAACTAGACTGGAAGAAATGTAGAAATTTATATTGACAACATGATTGTTAAAAGCCTCCATGAGGAGGATCACATCCCCGAACTCCAAGAAACGTTTTCTAACCTGGAAGCCATCAACCTGAAATTAAATCCTGAAAAATGTACTTTCGGTGTCTGATCCGGTAAATTCATGGGCTACATCATAAGTGAGAAATGGAAGCTGACCCAGACCAATTGAATGTCCTGTTAGCCATGGATCCTCCTCGGACTACTAAAAAAGTTCAGATATTGACTAGAAGATTGGTAGCATTAAACATGTTTATATCGAGGTAAGTGTGCCCAGTTTTTCCAAGTATTAAGAAATGCAAAAGACTTCAACTGGTCCCCAAATTGTGACAAGTTATTCCTCAAAATAAAACGACACATATGTTCACCCAAAACTCTATTCAAACCTATTGTTGGAGAAAACCTTTATATGTACCTAGTAGTGTCGGATTACGCTATGAGCGCATTATTAGTCCAAGAAGTTGATAACTATCCCTGTCATGTTTACTACATTAGTAAGAGCTTGTTGGAAGCTAGAAAATATACCTAAACTTGGAAAAACTAGCTTTGGCATTTGTAATAGCGACCATAAAAACGAGGTTATATTTTCAAGTGCACACCATCACAGTTCGAACCTCTTTTCTTCTGAAAAATGTATTATAAAAATCAAATATATAAGGTTGAATGACTAAGGTATCAGTTGATTTTAGGGATTATGATATTGGCTTTGTGCCTCGAACCGCAATCAAAGCTGAAGCGGTGGCTTATTTTCTAGTTGAAGTTTGGAGTTTGGAGATTGGCGTTTTATTTTGGGTTTTGGGTTTTGATGTTTCGATTTTGAGTTTTGGGTTTTGATGTTTCGATTTTGGTTTTGGTGTTTTGTTTTTGTTTTAGCTTTCGATTATGATTTTGGAGTTTGGTGTTTGGTTTTAGATTCAATTTTGGTTTTTATTGTGTATAAAAAACTCGTTAGAGAGTTGGAGGTTTGAGATTTATGGTTGGAGGTTTGAGATTTAATATTTGAATTAAATTTGGTTGAAGAAGATGATGATGTAGAAGAAATAGAAAGAAGAATACTTGAAGAAGATACAAAAAGAGAGTACTTGAAGAATATTTATCAAAATGGGAAGAATACCAAACTTCTACTCATCAGCATAATAGTTCTCTAGTTTCACATTGTTGTGCTTCATTGCGTACCTCTGGTTTATGTTTTGCTTAAGTTTCTTGATTTTGGTACGATGAGCCTTGTGGGACTGATCATAAGCGGTGTGAATGATACGTATGAAGAAGTTTTAAAGATTAAAAGCAACTTGCGAAGATTGAAGGTATCTTGCGAAGTTCTTCACAAAGAAATACAACTTGCAGATTTATTTTTACAAAGGCTCCGTCATCATCTCAGTTTCGTTTTCTTTTTTACAAATACTTAATACCTCTGTTTCATTTTAAATTTAAAATAGGGTGTTAGAAATATTAGACCAAAACCAGTTGGCTTGTAAATAAAAACTTATACTTTATGTAATATGTACACTTCAACAACATCTACGATTATCCTATCTAGATATATAGATAAACCATTAAAATGTGAGATGTATACCAATATACTAATTCGTAAACTATTAACTAATATAACATCGTTTTTATTTGGTTATATAAACAATCTTATAAAGGAACTTCTTTTGTTGAAGTTATATAATTAATATAAAAGATAAGATTGTTAGATATTCATAAAAACATCCTAATAATATGTAAATCTAATCTAATTGATACAAAGATATATTGCTTTTCTCAAAATTAAAACCCTCTTCAAAAGATTCATAAACCTATTCTATATATAAAAATTGACAACAAGTAGGGGTTTGCACCAAATCCAATTACAAGAGGGAAATGTTTATTTTGTATATTTTTCTCTTATTTGCTTTTACTTTTTCTATTTTGTATTTTTCTGACTAAATTAACTCTTAAGTTCTTAAGTGTGGTATGAATAATTCATTATTATGTTTGGAATTTGTCTTTATAACTAGTTATATAAACATGTAACCAGCATTCTATAGTTTTAAAGTGAAGAAAGATGAGAAAGCGATGAAAGAATAACCATAATCTTAACAATACACAACAGCCAGGACAATAGTAACATCATATCAACGAAGTCTTCTAACTAATCCCTCGTGTCCACATGATTCCCAATCAATATTCCTTGATCTACTCACATATGGAAGATTGAGGGAGGGAGGGATGAACTAGTGTTGTCCGGTTTTTTGGGTTTTAGTGAGTGTTTAGGTTTTTTTATGTTGGGTTTTGAGGTTTCTAGTAAGTTGGATTTTATTTTTTAGTTCTATTTTCTATTAATATTGGAAGTCATAATAGCTTTAGAAGCATAAAAACAAAATTATTACGCTTTATTTAGTAGTTACATTAGATAAATAAAAGTCTTTTTTTTACTTCTTTACTTTTTGTTAATTTATTATTATTTAATTAAAATAAATTAAAATAATAAAGAAATAGTCTTCTGTTTAAAATGCAAATTTTTTGAATAATTATTCAAACAGGATTAGATTCAAATTGCTTTTATGAATAATATAAAATTCTAATATGGAAAATATAAAATCTAGAAAAAAAATTATAATTGTTCCGAAAGTCCATTTATTTTGTAGCTAACGTTAATAGAATATTTATATGGAACTTCAAAAATTCCACTGGTTTTAAATCCTTATTACTTAGTAACAAAGTTTTATATAAATTGCCATGGTTTTAAGAGTATTTTGGATTTTTGTATATTTATATAATATTTAGTAACTAATTATTGTTATTTAATACATGACCTTGGTATAAAAGGAGATCTTTATAATTGCTACCTAAATACTCCATAAGTACCCCACTTAGAAAGATAAGATCGAATAAAAGTATAATATTTGGATTATTAACTCTTACCAGAAAAGTCACAAACAATAAATATTAAAATACAACATAAAGTTTACAAGAATCTTCATTCACGCACTTTTTATATATTCTCAAATAATGATAGCATTGTACCAAATTACTTTTGATGGTCGCTATTATGATGCTTTGAAGACATTAGATGTAAGTTATTACTTATGCTTGTTTATTTATTCATAGATGTTATATAGGTTTTTAATTAGCATTTGTTTTTAAATTATAACTATTATATATATAAATCAGTGGCAATAGATTTTTTCTTTATAAATTTAAGTTTTAAAGTTTGAAAAATTAAAAGCTAAGATAATTAAAATGTGTGAACTAATTTTATCAAAATTGATATAAAATTGAAAACAAAGTAATATATTTTTAAATGAAATCACATAATTGACCATTTCACGTATTATATAAGTATACCAACACAATAAATATTTTAAGTAACATCGATTTTTATATATATATTTTTCATATTTTCATATGGATATTAAAAAATATGGTTAAGAGCGTATCAACAGCATCAATTATTATCCTATCTAAATCTATGTATATGTTGATATATTAAGTTAGCTGTTAAACTCTTTAAAAATAAATAAAACCACCAACATACATGTTATTAATACACAAATCTATAGAAGGACTTAATTTCGTTGGACTTGCCTAATCAATATAAAGAAAGCCTTAACAAATATATATATTTCTTTTCTCAAATATTAAAATCATCTTAAAAACATTTGTAAACTTTTTTTAAATAAAAAATCCATAACAACTAAGGGACTGGACCAAATGCAGAAATTTTTATTTTTCAATAAACTAAATTTTTTTAAATGTTTGTTTTATTTATAAGTCAACGAGTTAAATTTACTTAATTTTTTGGATTGAATTCGGATTGTTCTATATTTATTAATATATTTAATATTTATATATATTTGTGTTAATGTTTGAATAAATAGAAAAAAATTATTGACTAAGATTTTTATCATAGGTATAGTAAAAGGAATAATATTTGTGATGGAAACTAATTTCATAGTTTTTTTAAAAAAATATTAATTATAAAAAGAGATGTCCCTAAAATTAGGGTTAGAATAAAAAAGAATCAAATTATAGATCCTTCCAAAGAAAGAATGCGTCAAACTAAAGATTGAAACATTCTCATCATTCTAAAATTTGACTAGCATCTAGATTCTAAAAGAGACCAGAATCGAACTCAGAAAAACACATACACCTTCATAAAATCAAATCTTAGACTTTGGAATATGATTTGGAAATTAAAGGATTGAGCTTGACAAGAACAAAGCTTTGCGAAAGGATGAAAAATATCTTCAATAGCAGAGAAACCTTGATGGAGCTGATGAAATCCTTGATGCAAGCAGAGGAGACTAGACTAGAAACCAAAGATGCTGAAACACGACCATCACAGGCTTAAGGACAGCTAAAAGAATAGAAAGAATATAAGTCAATAGATTCTCAGATAACCTGGATGTAGGATTTCGAGAAAGGTAATGGGGAGCTTTAAAGGTTTTATAGTCAATCTTCGTTTTGCATCTTAGAGTCCATCGAGCTAGCCACTGGGCTGCTTGATTTTTCTCTCTGTAAATATGATGAAGTATCATTTTAAGAGAAATTAAAGTTCGTATGCTTTTTAGAATAAATTGTAACTGATAAGGGTAATGGCCGGAAGAAAGAAGAGATACTAATATCTCATAATAAAGTTTCGATATCCACTTCACTTGACCTTTAATCTTGCAGATTTGAATACCGTTGTGGAGGTCTCGAGCTTCAGCTTTAATCGAGGATAGTTTTTCTTAGATGTTTCCATAGCCATGAATGATAGTACCCTAGTTGTCACGAATTAAGATGGTTTTGCTCGATTCTCTAGAATGAAGACAACTAGCGTCATAATTAAGCTTGAATCTGTGGGTTGGGAGGAATCCATTAAATAAGGAAATTTTCTTCTTCACATTAAGACGGTTGAAACATCCCAAGGTAATAGCTGCTTCTGTGTTACTTTTCCAGTGCTCATTCTTTAAGATACTTGAGTGATCCAGACTAGACATGATATTTGTGATGTGTTTGATTGATGATGATGCAGAGTAAGAATCACCCATTATATTAACTTTATTCTTTTTTTTCCAAATGACCCAACTTATTTTAGCTAGAAGGATAGTCTTGATGTGGACCTTCTTAAGAGAGGACCAGAACCAGGTACGAATCATATGCTTAGTAGTCATGAACTTGCTGATTCTGACTTCGAGAATTTCTACAAAATGAGACCAAATATTCCTTGTAAAATGGCAAGAGACAAATAGATGGTCCTTAGATTGTAAATTTTGGAAGAACTGACACTTGGAAACTATTGAAACGTGCTTAGTCTGCATAGATGAGTCAACAGAAAGCTTGTTTAGAATAAGCATTTGAATCTAATCGTGGTTTGAAGCTCTAAAAATGTAATTTTCCGTGGAAATAAACTAATCTCATGAAAATGTTGGCAAGAAAAATTAAAGTATTCATGTACCCAACTAACATTTAGTTTAAATACGAATCCACATATATTTTAACTTTATAATGTAGATAAAAATGTCAAAAAAATCTGCATTCTCCACATCCAGAATTACAAATACAATTCAGCTCACAAAATAAATAAATAATCTTCATGAAAAAAGTTAACAATTGAAAGAATCAATATCAAAAAGTAACTTCAGTTTTTCTTCAGCAACTTTACAAAAACTTTACTCATAATTACGCAACCATGTTTAACCCATCTAATAATGTCATTTCACAATATAATTGCACATAATTATGCAAACACAGTTTGGGAAACTTTTATTGCTTTATTATTTTGTAGTCATAAAGTATGGATCTACACAAAAATGTCATTAAACAAATTGAAGAACTAGAAACAAATACCAATGAAAATATTAAGAAGTGGAAGAATCAAATGTTATTCTTAAAGATTATGTTAAATAACTGAAAAATAAAAATCGATCTATTTCAATAACCATTTACAAGGAGATCTTGTATCAAACGAAAGAATATAAAACGTTTGGTTTATTTTTTAACCAATAACAAACAACTAGATATTTTTTATGATTGTCTTTTAAAGTCAAAAGAATATTTTTTATAAAAATTATATATCTTTAAAAGGGTATTAATGTTCTATTATCGTTTATTTATATATTGTTATTTCATAACTGTAACAATTTATAACATAATTACTTAACCATTTGAACCATAATTTGCACCTCAATTACAATTTTATTTTTCAAAACAGATGTCTATTTATGCAACCCAAATTTTATTTTGTAACCAATTAAAACGCCATCCTGCAATCGGTTACACTGCATCCAATTACACTAGTATTTTTTCACAACAGTTCTCTTTTTCCGCAACCCATTACAACGTAATTGTCAAAATATTACGTGAATATATGAAATCAAATAATTAGCATACTAAAACAATCATAAAATCATAAAATGACAAGGAAGTAACTCGACACAATAAAAAATAACAAAAATATTAAAATAAAACTCATATGTGAATCGATAAATGATGAATAATTGCATAACAACAAAAGAAAAAAGAAATGGTCACTCATGCAGAAGAAATTGATCGAATGAATAACAAAATATTTATCACAAATCCAAGAAAAGATTGATCAAACAAAAAAAACTATAATCCTGCAAACAAGAAAAAATATGAAGAAAAAATATGAAGAAAAATCAATAACATTGTAACAAAACAAAGATATGATGGGTATTAAAAAATTTCATGGGGTTATGAGTGTTAAGAGTAAACTTGGTCACTTATCCCACATTGATTATACTAAAAAATTGATAAGGGAAGAATCGTGCAATTAGAATTACAAGTATTATGAAGATGTTGAGCATGATACGAAAGAGTGTGGGGAATTTAAAATAGAAATACAGGCATTAACCGAGAATGGGAAGCTAACCAATTTTTAAATAAATATTCTTAGAAAAATCCAACAGCTAAAGAAGCATCAAAAGAAGAAAGTGTGTTAGTTATTTCCGACGAGATTGATTCTTTCGAAATTGCAACAGAGTACTTGGATCCAAAAGAAGGAATAATTGATATTAGTATTGCTAAAGAGATTGTTTTAAGGAAAAGAATTAGTGATTCGTGTGCATTTTTTGAGTATGTGGCAATTTTTTAGGGTGATATTGTTGAAGGAAATTCGAACAGCTCTTGGAAAATGCACATAGTTAGTCTCACTACTCAACTTGAAGCAAGCGCCTCATCGCATTTATATCGAAATCCGTCCCCTATAATTTGTTTCGAAGATGACGATATGAGAGATGTAGCAGGACCATATGAAGATGCAGTGGTGGTCACACCTAGTATAGCCGGTGATTAAGTACAAAGGGTTTTGATTGTTACAAGCAGCTCTGCTAATATTTTATTCATGAGTACCTATATGAAAATTGTTAACCCCCCTATAATCCGACGATCGGATCAAACTATTGTGGGTTTTATAATGTTAACAGCTGAAGTTGTTTGAGAGTTTGAAAGCATAGTAGATATGGGTTGAGGGTCGTTCAAAAAAGAAGTTTCTATATTATTCATTGTGGTAAATGCACCAACTTCTTATGGTTCAATTTTTGGAAGGTCTAGGTCATCCAAGATGCATGCTGTAATCTCCACTATTCATCAATGTTTAAAGTATGTCATGGGGAATAACATCGAGATAGTCAGAAGCAGTAAAAAAATGGCCAGAGAATTTTATCGCATTGCTTTATCTTCCAAGAAAATTTAGGGTGGGGGCGAAGCAGAAAAAACATAGCAGTTAACGGGGACCTCCTTTGAACCTACCCCGGTTAATGATCCAATGGAGTCCCATGGTCTATTGGTTCCCGATGAGAATTATGAAGATTATGAGTATCCAAATGGTAAAGTGTTGAACATTGGTACGAAATTGTCTCCAAGATTAAATGAAAGATTAATTGAGCTTTTTTCTTCAAAATTAGACATGTTCGCTAGGTGTTCTGAGGACGTAATCGGGGTTCCCGCTGAAATAATATACCAGAGGTTAGAAATCAAGAGTAATATACGACCAATACATAAAAGAAGACTTTTTTCTCAAGAAAAGTTTGAGGCAATGAGAGTGAAGGTAGATCGTTATCCAGAGTATGGAACATTCGGGAAGCTCAGTATCCATTGTGGATGGAAAATATAGTGTTAGTCAAAAAGAAAAATGGCAAGTGGTGAATGTGTATGGATTTCACAGATTTAAATAGGGCTTGTCCGAAAGATCTTTTCCGCGTCCCTCGAATAGATTAGTTGGTAGATTCCACATCAGGAAATCGATTACTTTCCTTTATGCATTCTTATGCAGGGTATAATCATATCAAGATGGATCTGAGGGATAAAGAGAACACGTTGTTTATTACTAGAAGGGGTTTACACTGTTATAAAATAATTCCTTTTGGGTTAAAAAATGCAGGGAAAAGTTATCAACGTCTGTTGAACAAAATTTTGAGTAAAACATTGGGCGAAATGTTGAAATGTACATTGATGACATGTTGGTAAAAAATTTTAAAGACAAAGATCATTTTGATGACCTTGAGGAAACGTTTGCTAACTTAAGAAGAGTTAACTTGGAGTTAAAACCAGAAAAATGTACATTTAGAGTTCAATCAGGAAACTTCCTCGGATATATAGTTAGTGAAAAAGGCTTGAAGTTGACCCAGTGCAACTAAAATCTTTAACTACTATGACACCCCATCGGAATATAAAAGAAGTGCAAATATTAACCGGTCGGCTGACAATGTTGAATAGATTTATTTCTCGTTCTTCGAACAAATGTGCTCTGTTTTCCAAGTATTGAGACAATCAAATTGTTTTAATTGGATAAACGAATGTTCTGAGTACTTTCATCATTAAAAAATACATTTAATCTCCAGAAATCCTCACAAAATTTTTTATGAAGGAGAAGTTATATGTTTATATAGTTGTCCCAGATTATGTTGTGAGTGTTGTATTAATTCGAGAAGAAGAGAACATCTGAAAACCAGTGTATTATATCAGTAAAAGTTTGTTGGATGCAAAAACATGATATTTGAAGCTAGAAAAGCTGGCTCTCACACTAGTAATTGCTGCTACGAATATGAGATGTATTTTCAAGCTCATTCTATCGTTGTATGAGCATCTTTCCCATTGGAATTTTTTCTTTGAAAGCCTGATATTTCAGGAAGAATGACCAAGTGGTCGGTTAAATTATCATATTTTGATATTGAGTTTGAACCAAGAACTACAATCAAAGCACAAGTCCTCGTAAATTTCTTGGTAGAATTTCATTCTGAGCGGTCAGATATGGAGATTGATAAGGAAAGTTTTGGGACATAATGGGTAACCCGAATAGATGAGGGATCAAGTATATGAGGAAGTGGAGTTGGGGTACCGTTAATCTCTCCAGAAAGAATTGATATGTACCAAGCCATCCGTTTTGGGTTTAAAGCAACAGATAACGATGAAGTATATGAAGCAACTTTGTCAGGGTTGAGGCTTGCACAAATTTGTGGGGCTAAAAAAGTTAACTTACTAAGTGATTCACAATTCATATTAATCATGCATCTAGACAATCCAAAGCTCAAAATGATCATCTAGTGAAATATGTGAAGGCAGTAAAAGATTGAACTTTAGCCTTCGCAAAATATCAAGTATAAACATGTTTGAAGAGAATAAAATTATGTGGCAGACTCTTTGGAAACCTCTTCATATTCAGAGGAGTACCCATAAATTATTACGCAAGAAATCCCTTCGATTATAAAAAAATATGGAGCAGGTGGGTGGAATAGTAGATGAGGACCTTCGAATATCTATTTGCAAAGAGAAAGACTGGAGACTCGACATCATCAATTTTTTAGAAATAATGAATTACCCACTGATAAATCACTTTCTAAGAAGATATGTTTTAAATCTCACGGCTATGTGGTCCTCGGTAGAATTTTGTACAAAAAATCGTTTAGCATGGCTTTACTCTGATGTTTGGGTAGAATTGAATCGCGGATAGTATTATCGAAATTGCACGATGGAGAAGGATTTGCGCATGTGGGTAAAAATCCTTAATAAATAGAGTATTTTTAGCAAAATACTACATACCTACAATGTCTTTTGACAGTAAAAAGTTAGTCAAAAAGTGTGATACTTGTCAAAGGTTTGACAACATAATTCATAGACCATGAGTTCCCCTCGAAAGCATATCTGAAGCATTACCATTTGACTTATGGGGTATTGATCTTGTTGAACGTTTACCAATGGATTCTGAAGGACGACAAACGATAATTATGGCAGTAGATTACTTCTTTAAATTGGTGGATGCATACCATTAGCAGGAAAAAAAGATAAATATATAATTAGATTTATTACTTCGAATATTTGTTTTCGTTTTGAGGTACCAATGAAAATTACTACAGATAATGGGCCCTAATTCGATAATAAGGACTTGAAAAACTTGTGTGCTTCTCGAGGAATACAACAATGCTTTTCGGCTCATTTTCACCCACAGGAAAATGGGAAGGTAGAAGTAATCAATCGAACAATTCTTGATAGGCTAAATAAATTTTTTGAAGGAAAGGCAAGAAAGGGGCCAGATTATTTACAAGAAGTTCTTTGGGCATACCGAAAAACTCTTCAGACAGCGACAACAAAATCTCTATTCGTGTTAGTTTATGGAATGGTTGCAATAGTACCGTCTGAGGAATTTTTCCCATCGTATCGTGTGCAAAGTATTCCGAAGAATCTAATGATAAAAGCAGGGAAGTTGAGCTTGATTTGATTGAGGAAAAAAGAATGCAGGCATAAATAAATTTGCTACATTATCAAACACTGATGAGGAGCACATATGCCTCCAAAGTTAAATGTAAAGAATTTAAAATTGGAAATCAAGTATTAAGGAAAGTTTTTCTTCACACCAAAGAAAAACATCTTGGAAAGTTATGACCTAATTGGCAAGGCCCATACGAGGTAATAGAAAAAGTGAAATATGGTACATATCGAATCAAGGATAAAGAAAGAAGAAGTCTCAAACACCCATGAAATATAGAACACCTTAAATTATACTTAGAATGGATGTAAGAAATATATGTTCTTATGTAAAATATAAGTGGCATACTTTTTCCTACCTTGGTGGCGCAGGAAGGTTTTAACGAGGTGTCCTATTAGCCGATCTATATATATAAACGTTTTCCATAAAATTTGGATCTTCCAACAAAAGTTGGTCTACAATTTAATTTTGGGCCTAAAGGGTCTTGGAGCAAAATTTGGTATTTAATTTAATTTTAGACCTAAAGGCTCTTCCAACCAAAGTTGGTCTTCAATTTAATTTAGGACCTAAAGGTTCTTCCAACAAAAGTTGGTCTTCAATTTAATTTTGGACCTATAGAGTCTTCCAAAAACAATTGGTCTTCCATTTAATTTTGGACCTAAAGGGTCTTCCAACAAAAGTTGGTCTTCAATTTAATTTTGGACCTAAAGGGTCTTAAACAAAAGTTGGTCTAAAGGGTCTTCCAGCAAAAGTTGGTCTTTAATTAATAATTTCATAAGGAGAACATACTGAAAATCCGATATATTTCATAAAACATTGAATCAATACAAAACATTTCCTAAAAGAAATATGAGGACTTCAACAAAATTTCCTCGAAGGAAATGAGGATTTTAATAAAACTGACTCGAAGATTATGAGGACTTTACAATGTGGGTTACCATTGTTCTTTTGAAGATTTAGGAGAATCATCCCTATCAGATTCTGTATCTTCTTCACCCCCCAATTCTACCCTATGACGACGAAATTCGAGGGGAACATGCTCCCATAAACTTCCTAAGTTTAGATCATGGTAGCGTTCATAAATTTTCATGATCAACCAAGATCTAACCTTTGCGTATTTTGCCTCCAATTTATCCACACATTTACTAGCATAAGCTTCTATAGTCGCATCGGTATCTTGCTTAGCTTGGTCCAAGATCATTCGCTTATCATTCATAACTCGTTCATAATCTTTGAAACACTTCGCAAAGTACGAAGATTATTTTTTGTTTACTTCCTTATAAGATGCAATAACTTATCCTTGGTGACTATATGTTTGCATAAAGATCTATTTCTTGTTGGCAGCACTGATCAGAAATCATAATATAATTTTCAACAAGAACCAGCTTCTCATAAATGACATCAGCTTGACTTTCAAAAGTGGAATATTATTGCTTAAATTCCTCAACTCTTGACTAAGCTAGTGCGGCTTGGGATTTATAATAATTTTTTGTTTCCGTCGATGTTGTATCTTTCTTCCATTAACAACCGAGGAATAAAGTATCTTACGAAGACGAATATAAAATTCATCTTCTCGATGTATTACAAATGTGCCAGACGAAGAGCGAGCCTCAAAAGAAACCAAAGTTGGAGAATCAACTTTTTGGGTGTTTTCTTTAGGATCTTGAACAATTATATCGGTAGGTAAAGGACGGGAAGAGTCGGACTCAATGATTATCTTCTCTGATGAAGGTTGGAATTGCTCAATAACTTTCTCTTCCGAGGAACCAACCGCTACGAAACTTTCTTGGTCCTCTTCAAGAATGACATTCAACTTTCTTTGGAATTTTTTTTAGAAGGAACTTGAGTGGGAAGTCTCTTAGACCCCTCAGATTTCTCAATTTTGGTCTTTTCAACAACGGTATCATCTTCATGAGCTTCCGTACCAGAAACTTCCTCTTTCTCTAAAGAATCGTTTAATTCTTTATCTAAGTGACTTTTGGCCCTGGATCTTATTGGAAGAAATACCATGACATCTTTAGCTTCCATTCGATCTAAAACTTCTTGTTTAGTAGGAGGAACCATGATATCTTCCAAAGATAACCGCTCTAACGGATTCAAACTCCATAGGAAACTTTTGGCTAGGTTAATGGGCGTAAAGCAACGACAAAATTTGTTAGACCAAGCAGCTTTAGCCCACGAACTCAGTTTAGTAAAGATGGTTGTTGCCTTAGGAACGAAGTCAGCATAAGGTTTGGATATACCGGGCATAGCTATTCATATTCAAATATATATTTTTGAGAATAAACATAAGAAAAATTCAAAGGGTTATACAAGAAAATTATACCTTTACTGGTCCATTCAAGAGATAGTTTGTGGGGATTTCCAACGGACGCCTCATATCCCGTTTTCCAAAGGCCTGAGATAAAAAGAAATTGTTGTTTTCATTTTTTTTCTACCTCGAGAAAATATTTAACAGCTTTCTGGTTCCGACCGAAGGTCAAGGAATAGAAAGGAAAATAGATTTTTTTTCCAAGACAAAGAGGCCACTCAACTCTTCTGGAGAAAAACTTTTCCCGGAAATTTTGGAAGTCATAATGCAGGCCATGAGAGTGATCTACATGTTACGTCCAGATTGGGTGGGGAAAAGGTCAATTGTATCAAAATACTTGACGCATAAATGATCTAAAAAGTATCGTAGTCTACAATTCACCAGTTTGGTATATATAATTAACTTATTGTATTTAACCGTTAAAGGCATTTCCTCACGGGGATCTTAGTTTTGCTTCTTCGAATGCATCATAATACTTGTGATGAACCTTGTGCAAGGCCAAAAGGTGACTGTTTTCGACTACTTGAAGATTTTTCCCAACTAAAGCGTCGATTTCAGGGGGAAGTCGAACATCTATTTTTGAATTAACCCTTTTCTTTGGAGAAGAATTCTCTTCTACAATTTGAAGAGTAATGACATTTGGTTCTTTTCCAGTAGTGTTTTTTCTCATCGGTAGCTTGAGAGATAGTGGCAATTGGTTTTCTCTCTCCAACTGGGACTAATACTCCATCCGAAGTAGTCAGCTCTTTTTCCTCACCAAAAGCCAAGGCTAGATAGTCTTCAGTGTCTTCACTATCAGTTTTTACGATAGTAGGATCAGCAAGGAAGATATTTCAGTCAATCTCTAGAATAGGTTCAAGGGTTTGCTTTGTCTTCAGAACAACGTTAGCTTTTGTCAATTTACGAGGGGAAATTTCATGCGTTGGTCATGGAGTCTCATGTGGTATGGAAGATACAGTGGCAGGAATTTCTGATTGAGAGTCCTTGGAAAGTTTGCTTCTTTTTTTTACAGTGTTTACTCTCTTTATTATGTTGCTTCCTTTTCGAGGAAGAGCCCTTCAAATTGTTATCTTTTCCCATTGTGATGAAATCACTCTTTTCAACTGATAGGCAAGCGTGACTGGGGGCTGAAAATAGATGTATGAGGGGATAATTGCACTATCACCATAATATGTGACAACGGGTGGCTGGGCTCTAGATCGACGTGTATTCCAACAGCTTTATTTTCTTCTGTTTTTTTTGCTAATCGTTAACCAATCTATAATGGGGAAATTCGTTGGCATAAACCGTAGAGCTATTTTTTAGAACTTTATCGCTCTAAAACGTGATGGTATGAGATCAACAAGGAGCAATGGAAGTTAAAGGAGAGATATGGGCTTTAGAAGATGTCGAAGCCCAAGGTTGTGAGGGTTTGTTTTCCTAGAGGTAAATTGTTCAAAATAGTGACAATAAGTGCCTAGGGAAGGGTCGTGTCGCTCCCAGGCTAGTTCGTGTCAGAAAAATGGACACACAAAGGGCATCCAAACTGACACCTGACAAATAAAGAAGCGTTTCATTGATGGTGTCAATAAATTATAACGTCACAAGCAAAAGAAATGTTTTTAGAAACCTTTTGATATGGACGTTCATAGGATAAGAAAAATTCGAGGGCATCTTCTATGAATAAGCTAACTAAAGTTTGAGGAACAGTTCGTCGAAGATTTATTTTCTCAAGGATTCATTGGTAGAATTCCACGAGGAATGTAATAAAAATTTGAAGAGATACATTCTACACTCGATGAAAGGTTTCTCATTTCACGGATTAACAATTGAAGCATCAAGTAGCCCCATGAAGACAAAATTGGCCATATAAGAGTCCTTGTTCGAACATTTTCACAAGGACTGAGGGGCTACTGATAAGGGAAGAATCATACAATTAGAAGATCTTCGTGAATAAATGGCATAATTCGACATAAAGAAAGTCTTTTAGGAGTAATTATTGATTATGTAATACAAAATGACCAATTTATAACAAACAATAAACTTGAGGAGGGAACCGCAATTAGCAACTTGTTTAGACATGCAGGACCCTACAAATATACTATAAATACGCACCACCCCTTTTGGGGAGAGGTGATTGATGAATGATTACACAATTTTTACCTATGACTTTCTCTTTCCAGATTGTGGAGTTTCTCTCTATAAAATACTTAATAGTAATTAATATAGCAAATCACACCTTCCAAACATTAACTTACTCATAAAGCTCCTCGAAAGATTTCTCGAACCATCAAAATAATATACAATATATAAGTAAATAAAATATCTCCACTAATGTGAGGGTGGAAGTGGACAAAAACAAAGTTTAATGTATTATAATTAATTTCAAAATTATATTTTAATATCAAGTAATACGTTTTTATTAATAAATAATTCAAAATGATTATTAATAAATAATTTAAAATTTTCATTTTTTTAATATGAAATGCAAACTTTATCATTTTGGTTCTCGTAAAAAAAATCATGTCACTTTTAAAATATGAACATTTATAAAAGATAAAATATGAAGAATTCACGCTGACACCAAAACATGACAAATATATTATTGTTATGTATTTTTAAAATAATAAATAAACACAAAATTTATTAAAATAATATGCGTTAAAATATTTTCAAAATTTATTGTAAAATTTACAAGGTTTAATATTAATAATTTTACTGTCCTAACTATCATTTATTCCTATCTAATTGGTTCTTTACATTTTATTGCTTATTTTTTAATATCCAAAATACCTTTGTTGACTATATATGCTTTTATTTTTTCCAAATCACATATTTATATCTATTTGGGATTTTGTTTGTTTTTCGTTTTTTTTAAATTATTTTCAAAACAGTGATTAAGATCTATCGATTTGATAAATCTTTTAGGTTTAATGCGGTTAATTAGATTCTCAATATTTATGTTTTTAACCATTATTTTATTATTTTAGTGAGCGATTAGTATGTATTTTTTGTCAAAACTGTCCCATTGAATATGGGGCAGAGTTTTCACTGACCGGATCACTTGAGTTTATAGGCTGTCTCACATATTCAAGTTCTAATTTTCAGAGTGGGCCAAGCCTTTCGTTTAAGTAGGGTTAGACTATGTCGTAGCGGCCCAAAATTGATGGGCGAAAAGCTTTTTGTTTAAGTAGGTTTGGACTATGTCATAGCGATCCAACGTGCCACCTCTTGGCAAAGTTGATAGACGAATCCCCTCTTTTCGCAATAGTGTAGGGCGTCAGAAGCTGTTGCCCGTGACAAATCCGAAGGGCCGAAATTCGACGCAGAGTTTTTTTGTTGTTAAATTGTAGCAATACTACGCAACATCCAATGGATTGCTTTCCAATATCAGATGACTTACTTATCGATTACTTTGATCTGTTCTCTCGAATCAATCAAACAGATCTTCGATTTTTGGTATCATGTCGATTACTTTGATCGGTTCTCTCGAATCAATCCAATAAATTTTCGATTTCCAATATCATGCGACTTACTCGATTATTTTGATTTGTTCTCGTGAATCAATCCATCGATAATCGGTTTCGCGAATCAATCCATCGACAATCGATATGTTCTCTCGAATCAATCCTTCGATAATCGATTTCGCGAATCAATCCATCGACAATCGATATGTTCTCTCGAATCAATCCTTCGATAATCGGAATCAATCCATCGACAATCGATATGTTCTCTCGAATCAATCCTTCGATAATCGGTTTCGCGAATCAATCCTTCGACAATGGACATGTTCTCTCAAATCAATCCATCGACGTAAGTCAACTCCGTTCCTAGCTCATCGAAAATCAAATTGGTTAAGATTCTCATCAAATTAGTTTAATTTTTTCTCAAATGTGCTATACATATATTCGTATTTTATATTATTTTATCTTTTAAATTTACTTTCATCAATAAAATATTATTAAAATCGAATTCTAAAAATAATAAATAATATAACAATAAAAATTACAATATATAAAAAAATTCTCCAGAGTGACATGTTCACAAAATAAATAATAATAATAAATTAAATTTTATAAAGGGTACAAATAATTTCTTTTAAAGGTTACACAAAATTTAAACATACAAAATACAAATAGATTATATAGCAAATAGAAAATATAGCAAAATATAGGACGTAAAACATATATATAAATCATTTTAAAAATAATTTATATTCTAAAGTATTTTTGGAACTTTTTAAATTGACTTTTTACAACTTTTATTTTGGTATATTTTTTATTTGTCTTTGAAATTTTATATTTAACTTTTTAAAAAAATTATTTGTGCCTTTCTATTTGTTTCTATTATATTTTAATTTATTATTATTATTATTATTATTATTATTATTATTATTATTATTATTATTATTATTATGAAAAACAACAATCGGAGAATTCTAGTTTTCTAAATTTTAGTTTAAATTTAAATATTAATTTTTTTCATTTCTTTCAGAAATGATTAATTTAATAATATTTCGAGGAAAGAGATAAATTCAAAAGTTAAAGTAAAAACAAGGACACAAATAATTATTTTAATTAAATAAAGATAAATTTAATAAAATAACAAACTAATATTTGTATTTTAATACGTTACCATAAATGGAATATATTAACAGCAAAAACAAGTATTCCCTTTGTCATCAATCTACTCACTCTATAAATAGAATCAAGCCAGAATACCCAAATCATATCTTCCTGTTTATAATCTTCAACATAAAAAACAAGCAAAAAAAAATGGGTCGTCGGAAGATAGAGATCAAAAGAGTTCTGAAAACATGTGTGAGACAAGTCACATTTTCAAAGAGACGAAGTGGTTTGTTCAAGAAAGCCAACGAGCTCGCTATCTTGTGCGGGGCTCAAGTAGCAATAATAGTTTTCTCACCAGGAGGAAGGCCTTACATTTTTGGAGACCCTTGTCCTGAGTCAGTGTTTGCACGTTTTACCAACCCTAGTTCTCATGAGTTTGCTACTGCAAGCGAGGAAGAAGAGAGCAGAACAGACGATCTGAAGAACGAAATTGAGCGAATTATGCATGAGGTTGACGAGGTGAAAAAGAAAAGGGAGGCCAACCAATCGGAGCTGAAGAAAGCTCGAAAGTTTATGAAGGCTTTCGATGAAATGGAGCTTGGGCAACTAGAGGTGCATGCCCGTGAATTAGAGGAGTTGCGTGAAAATATCGAGAGTAGGAGAGATGATCTAGAGGCTGCATCCGCTCTTCTCGTTTTATCGCAGTCTTAGGCGTTTTCTAATTTAGTCTTTTATTGTTCGAATGCAGTTTGGTTTCCATTGGTGTATGATGAATTTATCAAATGAGACTGTCTTCTCTCTTTTCTATTTAACATCAGTAGTATATACAGTTAAGATCTATCATAGGTAAAACATGAACCGGGTAATTCGAAAGATGATCTTTCGGCAATTAGTAGTATATACAATCAAGGTCATGAGTATTCAATGAAAACATCTTATTGTTTTTACATAGAAGGACCGGTTTCACAAATTTTGCTACCATCTTTACAAGTTTTATGATCATAAGACAATACATGACTCCACAAAACACTGTAAGTAAGAGTTTCTCAAGTGGTAATGTTTTCTTGAATGACAAGAAAAGAGCCTAGTATGTTTCCACCAACATCTGGAAATGTTTCACACCCAGGAAGAGCCTTCACTTTGCCCATTTTATCAACTTGACCCGGGTATTTTAAAAGATAACCCTTCATATCAGTCGCATCTTCAGCAATGTACTGCTTCCAGTTCAGCTCACTCAGGTGTCTTACCCGTCTCACGCATTCTATGCTTTCTGGATTATTAAAACATTCTTCTACACCTCCGATGTGTTCTGCCCATAATGACATTCTGTATCCGTAAATCTGCGCTCGAGTAACAACTAGTTAGTGTTTAACCTAGACAGATTTCCAGACTATAAATGATCGATCTTCTCTCCACTAATTAAAAGAGAAGTTGTTTAAAGATTGGTTTCAATCTCAATAAATTTATCCTTCATATTCACTTTGCAAACTGGGAAATTGATTTGTTAAACTGTGCATAAAACCTGGATTTTTATTGGACAGTTATTTCATCAATGAGCAATGTAATGATTGCTCAATTGCAAAGCAAAAACCATTTAATACATACATATATTTTCTTGCTTATTGAACTGAGAAAGAAACTTGAATATTTGGATTTCTAAATTATATGCAATCAAACTATAGATAGACTTGTTACCGGTAAGTTAGGGTTATGGCAGTCCTCTTTGTGCACCGTCTCTAATGTATTGAATAGAGGGTGTTCTGGGGTATCATATCTTCCACCACATAAATCAAGACCTCCAACAAATGCCATAATTTTTCTCCTGTTTTGACCAGCATCACTATATACGATAACAGTTTTCTGATGATGCGTATAGATAGTTCCGACTTAAAAACATTTATTAGCTATTGCCCAAGTCCAAGTTCAAATCAAGCTGAAGCTCCCGCACGATGTTTTAATGGAGCTTGTTCTTAAGCCCTATCCTCGTGATAAAAACCTTAGCTTATCAAATCCTAAAAAAATTGAGACTACAAATCAGAATGAATTACAAAAAATTAGCATTCTCAAGTGTCTTACTGTCTTGTATCCTAAAAAGCTTTTAGAGGTTGGATCATCCCATACAAGAAGCACCACTCTAACTCCTCCTTGTGATTTTGCCTTAAGAAGGTCCCCTAATGACCTATCCTTCTGACCATTACCAGTTCGAACCAATTTGACTTTATAGTCGACAGACCACCCTGTGATATAAATTAAGCGACGTGCTTGAGAAATAGCATTAGATACATCCTCCCAACAACTTCTTTGCTTGTACTGAATATTTCCATCAAGCTTCAAATCAGGCTGTGCACCATCATGAACATGGGCATCTTGATAAAGGGTAAGTTTTCCACCTTTCTTAAGAGGAAAGTAAGTACCAGGAACACCATTTGTATACTGAATAGATAAAGGCTTGTCTTCTCTACTGGTGTATACTGAATAGATAAACAGGGCCGTCTTTACAAGGTTTACCACTTGAATTAAGGATCGGATAGAGACCCTCTAAGTGTTCCCCGGAGTATAATTCCTCCACAGGGATCCCCACAGCTCCAATAACCTGCGAACCAACAGCATCACTGTCTTTGACCACAAAATGCACTTCTGAAGCATGATGTGCAACAGAAACATTAAAATGCTGCATCCAAACAGGGGACTCACTATTACTAATCACAAAAGTCCTACCAACCACAGCACCACACACCGAAACAACAACGTATGGATCACTGGTTATCGTGTGCTTCATATGCCCTTCAGCTTTTTTGCCAACCCTAACACCGAACTTCCCGAAAAAATCCCCTAAATTCTTGTGAAACATATCCATGTTTGGAAGGTTTTTAGCTTCTTTAACCCAAATATCTAGATTGCCATGCAAGAGCATAGCTTTCAAAGAGCCTGTGTTAGTTCGAAATGGAACCGGCTGCTGGGATTGGCCATGGCTTGAGCCTCCAAAAGAATAAGCAGGATAAGCCATGTAAGCAAGCAATCTCTCAAGCACAAACTTTTTATACTTTTTGTAACAGACCAAATACACACCAAAACGAAACAACACCCAAGATCAGAAATTACACAAAACCAAGTTCGTTTAGACTTAAAACCAAACAGGTCTTGTGCAAATGTGAAATCAAATACGCCAAGATAAACTATTCACTTTTAGAAATAAAGATGAGTTCTTTGGGAATCAGCCCACATGAGAAAAATTTATAATTGAAGAGAAACAGTAGCACACGAAATCGAATGCCACTAGAGATTGAATAAAGTAGTAAAAGAAGAGGTCTTTTCAAGCGACGTGACATTAAATAATCCGAGTAGAGAGAAGGTGAAGCCATTGATGGGGTCAACACAGGTGGAGTATAGAGAGAGAGAGATAGGCAAGCTTGGAAGTTTCTTCAGGCTCAGTAAAGCTCGAACTTGATTAGGCTGAGTAGCTGTAATAGCAGAGAATCCATTGGGACCTCCTTCTGCTACTTTCGGAGGCCTGTCCCGTGGAAGTCCTGTTACCAGAGTCCTTGGTGCCTATCGAATAAAAGGTTATCGCTTATCGAGTCGAGGATTGCAAATCGACTGGTTCTTTTTCTATATCAAAATCTTAAAAAATAAAAAATAAAAATAAAAAATAAAAAGAAAAAGATGGAAGCCCGTGAGTTTAAAGATGTCTCGAGTTCACCAGAGCTATTATCATCGTTTGTTGTTTGTTTATTTGGTAGGGTGAAGATGTTTTTTTTGCAACATGTTAGGTCTTAACTAGTGTTCTAAATTCATTATAAATTTCAAGGAAATTTGACATTTGTTTTATGAGATAAATCCATGTGTATCAAGTATAATCATCAATAAACGATACATAATATCACGAACCACCTTTTGTGGAGACGGGGGATGGACGCCAAACATCATAATGAATAATATCAAATGGAGCAACATAAGAAGTGACATTTTCATTAAATGCTAACGCCGAAAATTTTGCAAGTTTACAACCATTACAATCCAAGATATTGCAAGTTTTTAACGCACTTGTACAAACTATTTTTTTTTAAAAACGATGCAGATACATGACCCAGACGAGAATGTCAAAGATAAAACTCGGACGGCGAATGATTTAAACGAAACAAGGACAAATCAACACCAGAGGCACCAATATCATTCAAGTATGTTTTCCACTATCAACACCATAAACATCCACATCTGTTACTTCGAGTTTCTCTAAAACATAGAGTTCCTCTATTTTACGACCTGTCTCAATCACTCTATGAGTCTGTTGATTTTGTATAGCACAAACATAATCAGAAAACAAGACGCAGTAACCAGATTTACACAACTGACTAGCTGAAACAAGATTCAAAACAAGGTTGGGAACGTAGTAAACATCTGATGAAGATATATGAGAGGTACAAATAGAGTCAATGTCATATGCTGACATTAGTGCAGCACTAGCAGACAAATATTAAAACAACTAATAAAAAATATTAGTTTTAATCTTTTTTTCTTAATTAGAATAATTTTATAATAAAAAGATTATTTTATTAGGTTTATGGGCAATACCCTCTTAGACAAGTAAATTATGTATTAAAGATTTTATTTAATTAATATTTCAATCCTACTTGCATTCTATCCATAACTATCGTACAATATTTTGCACTAATTTGACTTAAACACGAATTTTAAATTTGTTATCGCATCTACCATTTTCAAATGGTTCAATTATCTTTTTATGGTTTTTTATGTCAATCTATTGAGGGATAAGAATATATCTATTTTTTGTTATTGTTTAGTCGTGGAAACATAAAATGATAAAGGCCAAAGCTATTTCCTCCATGATAATTTTTATTTCCTCCATAATTTGAAAATAACCCCATCTTGTTATTTCCTCCATAAAGGAAATTACACATTTGTTCTTCTACCCATTTATTCTATCTCTTTCCTTTTCAAGAACGTCATTATTATACCCATTTATTCTATTATCCTACCCATTAACAAATTCAAAGAAAAAAAAACCATACTTATCTCTCTCTTCAGTTTTCTACTTTCTTTTGTTTCCCAGTTTCTTTTCAAACCCCTAATCTCTTCATTTTTCTACTGTCTTTTGTTTTCCAGTTTCTTTTGGCTATGGCTCTTCTTGTTAGGTTATAATTCTTATTTGGTAGATTTAGGGTTCGATTAGGGTTCTTATTTGGTAGATTTAGGGTTCGATTAAGGTTTATGCTTTTGGTTGGATCTGTTTTCGAGTTTTGTTCGATTTTGTGACCATATGGCTGTTCTTTTATATTCTGTTTTTTTTAGCGAAATCATGTTATTCCGAGAGGCCATCTCGGAATCACATGCTTTCGCTAATGTCTAAATTTTTTGGCTAGCAATAGTTGCTTCTGAACAAAACAACTGATTCCGAGATACCGTATCGGAATCAGTGGTTTTTCGTTCAGAACTGCAGAAATCGGGTTTGGCTGAAAAAAAGAAGTTTCGAAATGGTAAAACATATAAACAAAGATTACAAAACAAAGATTAAATTACCTTGTTCGTTCCGATTTAGTTTGGGTTTCTTCATTTTCCATGATTAATCTTCAATAAAATTGAAGTTCTTTGTTTTAGGGTTAATTTTAGAAGTAGAATCATATATGTTGGATTAAAGTTAGGTTAATTGGTATATCAATGGCATCTAGTGTTAAATTTGAAATAAAAATAAGAGTAATTTGGTAAAAGCAAGTCACTAGTGTTTTTAAAAGTTTGAATAATGGAGGAAATAAAAAATAACATGGAGGAAATAGCTTTGGCCAATGATAAAACATAATGGAAGTGGAATGGGAACAAATAAATTTGCTTTCAAGTTCAACCCTTATCCTTTGGAATTTATTTATAAAATAGAATATAAAAATAATAAGTTTAAAAAATTCTATAGTATTATATAGATAAAAACAAATGTCTCTTAAACCAATACGTAACTAAAAATATTCTAAATAGCCATTAAAATGGAATTCTCCCTATCAAGAAAATAGAGTCTTGAAACGAAGAACAGAGTCTCGAAATTATATATTTGAAACCAAATCTTGCTTAGATTGCTTCATTGAGAGATGAATTCTTCCACCATGGAAGAATGAGAGATCGTTTCCTCAGTTCCGAGTTCGAATTCACCAAGTTCAATAAGGTCTTTACCCATTGAAGTATTTGTTTTTGAAAAAGAGTATCCTCTGCTTTCGAAAGGAAATCAAGAACAGCAAAATGATTTATTAAAATCATTCCCAGAAACGAAGATAATCTCCAATCCTGCGTTTGAAAGCAACTACGGTAAAGAACACCATGATACCACGAAATCATTTGTTTATGTTTTGAAAAATAAAAGTCAGGGATATCTTCATAGAAATGTTTCTGTTACTCAAAATCAAGAAAGACTGGTAATCAATTTTGCAAAAGAAGATAGAGATCATCTGCAATTATTGTCAAAGCATACGATCGTTGGGAAATTTGCCTATGAAAAGCCTAAGTTTGAAGTGATTAAGGAGTTTATGGGAAAGTTTAACTTCTCCAGTCATTTCGGTGTGGCTCAATGGGACTACATGCACTTCTTTATCGAATTTGATAACGTTAAAGACTTGAAAATATGGATACCTCCTGTAAATAGAGTTAAGGTTAATTGTGTAAGGTTCTTGGTGGAGATGGATATATCGAAACCAATGGTTAATAATGTTCAGATCAAGTTTGGGGAGGTTGATGGTTTCTGTTTGGAGGTTATTTATGGTTCACACCCTAGCTACTGCAATATATGCAAACACATTGGGCATGATAAAAATGTTTGCAAGAAAAATACCATAAATCAGCAGCAAATCCAACAAAAAAAGAGAGATCTCATTCAATTGATAAGAACAAGAATACAATGCATCAGTTAAAGCCTGTGATAATAAATACTGAAAAAAGAATGGAGTGTGTTGACAAAGAGTACAAAACTTTCAGTAATATCAGACATAATCTTGATATAAATAACACTGTTATGCTTAAAGATGAAGATCTGACTTCTGGAATTGAAGAAAGTGGAAAACAACCAAACATTGAAGATCCTGAGATGATTGAAGCATTACACATGCTTCAAAGAAGATCCTTGTTTGACGTTGAGAAAGTTGATACAGACATCAACCTGGATACTAACTCTCCAACTGAAGAAACTACGGGTAATCTGCAAGCATCTCCTACAAAAGAGCATGGAAATGAAAAATTAGTACAATATCAAAGTAAAGACTTCATAAAATTAAATAAGAAGGTGAAGAATACTAGAACTTGGAACAACAAGGGCCCTACTTCTTCTAAACTCTTACAGCTGAAAAAGGCTGTTAAAACTAAATCATCTAAATGACTGTTAAGCTACTTAACTGGAATGTCAGGGGATTGGGGAACAAGTATACTATAAGAATATTGAAGTCACTTAAAAGGTCTGAAAAACCAGCATTCATGACTATACAGGAGCAATTAATCCATGCTTCTAAGATCTCTAAAGTGTCTAGGAAAATTGGCTATAAACACTACTTTAGCAATGTCAACAATAAAATTTGGTTACTATGGCTTGATGATTATGAGACTGAAATCATAAGCAATAAAGAGGAGTTAGTAAATGCAAGTGTTAGCTACTCTAATATGAACAAGAAATTTAGGTTATCTGTTGTTTATACAAAGTGCATCAGGTCTTTAAGGCTTGATTTGTAGGATTCTTTAAGAATAATCAATTATAACACTTAGTGGATTGTGGTTGGAGACTTTAATACCACTCTTAATATTGAAGAGCAATTATCTTGTACCAGAGCTTGTTTAAGGAGCATGAATGATTTCAATAACTTAATCTTGGACTGCAATCTAATGAATGGGGGATTTTCTGGCTCTAAGTACACGTGGCCTAATAGAAGGAAGTAGAAGAGGTTGGATATGATGCTCTACAACTCTTCCTGGATCAACTACTTTGGCAGTACTAAGGTGGTTCGCTTGGCAAAGACGTGTTCAAACCACTCTCATTAATTTATAACTATTTCATCCAACTAGGAAAATTTCAAACCATCATTCAAGTTCTTAATATGTGGACAAGACATCTAAATTCCTAGAGACTGTGGAAGGAAGTTAGTCTGTTCCCATGGATGGGGATCATGTTATTAAATCACTATGCAATTATCACAAAATGGCTCAAGCACAGAACATATGGGAAGGAAAGACTTAAATGAACACAATATTTAACGTGGTCCGACAATTGTCTACGTCCACGAGTGTCGCCAGAAAAAAGAGTTTCACTATGATAGAAAAGATTGCAGATTTCAGATTGTGTTTTGTGTAGCCCTGGTAATCTATTTATATGGAATAAATAGACTTACTAGATAATGGTCCTAATAGGCTTGTATACACCAGACCAAAGATGACATTACCAATTTTAACTTCACTGTCAATGACACAAAACTATACCGCCGAACACGGTACACAGTCAAGGCACAATGACACTATGAGAGACACAAAACTGTACCGCCGAACACGGTACACTGTCAAGGCACTATTCGACTTATTCGCAAAAAATCTTCCCCTTGAGGCGAATATCCTTTCTTCACTATTAGCAAAGAAACTTTTCTTCTTTTGACTCACCAAATGCCCATAAAGCACTCACTCTATACTGCGAACACTTATCTAGTTTAGGCACTCCCTAAACTTTCGAATTGATACTGCCTTGGTCATTATATCTGCTGGATTATCTTGTGTTGACATTTTTTTCACATCAACAATTCCCTTTGATATTATATCACGAATAAAATAATACCTGACATCTATGTGCTTTGTACGATCATGGTACATCTGGTTCCATGTAAGATCTATGGCGCTTTGACTGTCACAAAACACTTTTGTAGTAGTCTTATCCAAGCCCAAATCTGCCACCAAACCTTGTAACCATATTTCCTCTTTAACTGATTTTGTTACCGCCATGTACTCTGCCTCTGTTGTAGACAAAGCTACAGTAGCTTGCAACTGTGTTTTCCAACTAATCGCACTCACAGCTAGAGTAAATACATATCTTGTCAGAATCTTCTTTTATTCATAGCACCTGCAAAATCAGAATCAACAAAACCAACCAATGATCTTGCAACATCATTCAGCGATTTACCAATATCGGTCTTGTTAAAAGTTAAGCCAACGTTCACAGTATTCTTAAGATACCGAAGTATCCATTTCACTGCCTACCAGTGTTCTTTCCCATGACATCCCATGTACCTGCTAACTACACTAACCGCATGTGGAATATCAGGACGTGTGCATACCATAACATACATGATACTACCAACTGCACTTGCATATGGAACCTTCGACATTTGTTCCAACTCAGCATCGTCCTTGGTCACTCCTATTGCAGACAACTTGAAATGAGTAGCAAACGGAATGCCAAATACTTTAGCATCAAACATGTTGAATCATTGTAACACTTTCTAAATATAGCTTCATTGAGACAAGTGTAATGATCCTACACTTCTGTTCCCGATAATCTTCATACCAAAAAATTTCTTTGCTCTACCCAGATCCTTCATCTCAAACTCGGCACTAAGCTTCTTCTTTATCTGCACAATGTATGACATACTACAAGCAAAAATAAGCATATTATCCACATACAAAAACAAGTAAACATAAGAATCATTTGACATCTTTAGACGATACACACAACTATCATATGGACTCCTCGTAAACCCTTTTGACACCATGAATGTATCAAAACGTTTGTACCATTGCCTAGGTGACTGTTTCAAACCATAAAATGACTTCTTCAGCAGACAAAATTTATCCTCCATATTAGGTTTGATAAATCCCTATGGTTGTCTCATGTAGATTTGCTCCTCCAATTCACCATGTAGAAACGCAGTCTTCACATCCAACTGCTCAAGCTTTAAATCTTGCAAAACTACTATGGCTAACAAAACTCGAATCGAACTATGCTTCATCACTGAAGAAAACACTTCATTGAAGTCGATTCTTTCCCTTTGAGTAAAACCCTTAGCGACTAGTCTTGCCTTGAATCGAGATGCCTCAACCCCTGGATTACCTTCCTTTTTGTTGAACACCCATTTAATGCCTACTATCTTCTGTCCTTTAAGCAAGTCAACAAGCTTCCATGTTTGATTCTTATGAAGAGATTCAATCTCTTCCCCCATAGCACTAATCCATCGATCTGACTCTCAACTTGATATAGCTTCTCTGTAGCTATTAGGTTCTTGCATCTCAACTTCTTCTGCAACTGACAGAGCATATGCAACTAGATTTGCATACCTTTTTGGAAGTCTAATATCTCTTCTTTCTTTGGCCCATGCTATGCTATAAGGTTGTTGTTTTGGTCCAGACGTACCATCATAACTATCATCCGATACTGACTCTTCACCTCCTGATTCTAGATCCATCTCAGAACTACTTGAATTATTGAACCTGCTTGGAACTGATTCTACTTCAAGCTCCACCTTTTTACTCACAACCGATCCTGATTCGACAATTTCTCCTACTTCCTTCTGACTGTTTATCGAAGCAAACTCATTCTATTTTTTTCATTATGCGACTTCATTCTGTTGTGGTGTTCTAGAACAAGTGTGATGGTGCATTATTCCCTCAGCTTCGCAAAACTTGTTGAACTCACGATTGCAATATTCTAACCCATTATCTGTCCTAGCACGTTTGATTTTTCTTCCTTTTTGCATCTCAATCATCGTCTTCCATTTGACAAAGGTTGAATATTCATTATCTTTCGTTTTCAGAAAGTAAACCCACACCATCCTTGAATAATCATCAATCAAACTCATGTACTATCTGGCTCCGCTCTTGGATGAAATTCTTTTTGGACCCCAAAGATCTGAGTGAATGTAGTCCATTGTCCCTTTAGTCTTTCTTAACACCGATTTGCTGCATTTGACTCTAGTTTGTTTACCAAACACACAATGCTCACAAAATCCTAATGATTATGCTTTATATCCTTTCAAAAAATCTCTCTTTCCCAAAACAGCTAATCCTCTGTCACTCATGTGACCAAGATGCCAATGCCACAACTTATTTTGATCCCGCGTACTTTGGCTATTACTCCCTGATGATGCTACTGCAGCATCGCCCATAATAACACTCCTTTGGAGAATATAAAGACCCTTGTACAAACTGCCTTTCATGCATACCATTGAGCCTTTTGTCATTTTGATTACACCGTCTTCTGCATGGTACTTGTAACCTGAGAGTCTAGATTCCCAAGAGAAATTAGGTTTCTCTTTAACCCAGAAACATGCCAGCACGTCAAGATTCTAACAACCCCGTAAAAAATTCTAGAGTCAACGAGTGATTGTTCCTTAAATAGACAGTTCCATGCATTGGCTTGTAAGTATCGAACCACTTCTTGAACTAATACATGTGATATGTAGCGCCAGTATCGAGTACCCAAGAGTTTTTCCCAAAGTTTAAACTCACAGACAATACATCTCCTCTACCACTGTTTTCACTATCGTCAGAATCGTTCACACCTTCAACAATGTTTGCTGCATTTTCCTTTTTTGATTTTCCTTCTTACCATTCAGTTTTGGAAAATCTCTCCTATAATGACCTTGCTCACCACATTCATAACAGTTTGAGTGCTTTACCTTTGACTTGGACCTCTAGTTCTTCCTTCTTAAAGAACTCGCTTTGCTTCTAGATCTTCCCCTAGTCATAAGACCTTCCCCTTCAGCTTGATTACCTGACTGCAACTGTCTTATCTCCTTTGATTTCAGTGCTCCTTTGACATCTGCTAGCGATAACTTATCCTTACCATACATAATGGTATCTTGGAAGTTCTCATAGGGAGCTGGTAACGATCTCAATACAAACAAATCTTGATCATCATCCTCAATATTGATATCTATGTTCTCCAAGTCTATTATAATTGATTTAAAATTATCTAAGTGCTCTGTTATGGACATACCTTCTTTCAATCTGAAATCATACAAACGCTTCTTCAAGTATAATCGGTTTACTACTAATTTCTCTGAGTAAAGATCTCCTAGCTTCTTCCATGCGCAGACATCAGTCTTCTCACCACTAATCTCGAGAAGCATATTCTCTTTCACACTTATTAAAATCCAGCACAAAGCCCTTTCTTGAAGATCGTGTTTCTCCTCTTCTTTCATCTCTTCTGGTAACTTATCCTCCACAACCTTCCACAGCCCTTGCAGTACCAATGAAGATTTCAGTTTAATCTTCTACAACACAAAGCTGGATCCCCCATCAAAATTTTCAATCATGTATTTTGTTACTGTAGACGCCATTGTGAAATCCTAATTACAAAAACCCTAATTTCACCATGTGGCTATGATACCAATTTTATTATTAAATCATTATGCAGTTATCACAAAATGGCTCAAACACAGAACATATGCGAAGGAAAGACTTAAATGAACACAAGATTTAACGTGGTTCGATAATTGTCTACGTCCACGGGCACCGCCAGAGAAAAGAGTTTCACTATGATTGAAAAGATTACAGATTTCATATTGTGTTTTGTGTAGCCCTAAAAATAATTTATATGGAATAAATAGACTTACTAGATAATGGTCCTAATGGTCTCGTATACACCAAACCAAAGATGACATTACCCATTTTAACTTCACTATCAATGACACAAAACTGTACCGCCGAACACGGTTCACTGTCAAGGCATTATTCAACTCATTTGCAACAGATCATTTACAAAAAAAAATTGGAGAAAGCTAAAGAGATTGAAGGGAAACTTGAAGACCTTGAATAAGAATGATTTTGGCAATATTTTTTACTCAATTAGACAGATTGAGGAGGTGATTATTTTTATAGAAAATAAATACCAAGCTTCTAAAGACATCACTGATAAAATTCATCTTGACAGAGCTAATGAAACTCACCTGGAGCTGCTTGCAAGGGAAGAAAGCTTTTGGGAGCAGAAAACTCATACATTGTGGCTGGAGGACAATAACAGGAACTCCACTTTCTTTCATAACCTAGTAAGAAAAAGAGAAAAAAGAAATAAGATTCACTGAATATGGATGGTTCCCAGTGGTTGGAAGACCAAGAAACAATCTTCAATTCTGCAGTTTTCTACTTTCAATCTTTATTAACTAATACTGATAGTGCTACTAAAAGTGTTGATCTTTTTTATGTTATTCCTAATCTAGTTACTGAGGAGGAGAATGCAACATTGACTGGGGTTCCTACTAATGAATAAATCTACAATATTATTTGTGATCTAAACCCTAACAAAGCTGCAGAGTCTGATGGGTACAATGACAAGTTCTATAAAGAGTATTGGCATATAATTTGTGATGAACTTTGTGTTGCTATCAAAGAGGTCTTTAAAGGAGGCAGTATTCATATTGGGGTTCAGGCTTCTGTAATTTGCCTTATTCCCAAAGTCAGTTCTCCAAATACATAAAGGGATTTTCATCTGATAAGCCTAACTACTCTCTTAAACGGAATCTACTCCAAAATCATCAACAAGAGGTTAGTTGTGATTCTTCCTAAGCTTATTTCTGAAGAACAATGTGCTTTTGTAGCTAATAGAAGTATCCACGAGAATATTCTTATAGCAAAGGAACTTTGCTATGATCTTAAGCTAAAAACTAAGGGAAGCAACAATATTATTTTGAAGATTGACATGGAGAAAGCCTTTGACATGTTGTCTCACAGGTTTCTTCATTCAATTCTCAAGTCTTTTGGGTTTTTCCAACGTTTCATTGAGATTGTAAATCAGAACATTACTAACAATTACTTTTTTGTAATTTTTAATATAGCTACTAAAGGGTTTTTTCAGGTCAAACCAGGGTCTAAGACAGGGGAGCCCTTTGTCCCCCAGCTTGTTTATATTGGCTGAAGAGTACTTCATAAGGGGTCTTAAGAAACTGAATGAAGATCACATATCAATTAGATATAAATCAAGAGGTGACCAGTCAATACCTTGCTTGGCATTTGCTGATGACTTAACCATTTTTTGCAACAGCTCAGCTTCTTCTTGCTCCAAGATCTCTACTTTCATGTCACATTACCAAACCACATCATGCCAGATCATTAACAGCAATAAATCAAAGGTAATTGTTACAGAAAACACAACATCTTCATGTATAAATGACGTTGAAAGATGTTTTAGAATCAGACACAATCTTATGCCTTTCAAATACTTGAGGTTATGATCAGTAACAAGAGTAGAATCAGCCATTTTGACAACTTAGTCTCTAATATCAGGGAAAAGATCATAGATTGGGATGGATGTACTCTCTCTTTTGGTGGGAGATTAGTCTTAATACAGTCCGTCCTATCTGTTATTCCCTTGTATTACATACATAACACAACTCTTCCCAAGACTGTAATTATGAGGATTGAGAACTTATATAATAAGTTCGTATGGGGCAACAAAATTGAGACAAAAACTATTAACTGGGCTTCATAGAACAGGATCAACAAGCCATATGCAGAAGGTGGTATCAACATGAAGAAAATTGAGGACCTACAGATGATATACTCTTATAAACTCTGGTTTAACCTAAGATCTAATTCTACTTTTTGGTCAAGCTTTATGAGATATATATACTGCAAGAATCAGCATCCGATTGTTACCCCTATTCATAGTAGAAACTCAAGAGTATGGGTCAGAATAACTGGGATTAGAGACAAAGTAGACAAGTACATCTTCTGGATACCAAGTTGTGGGAAGATTAACTTCTGGTTGGATAGGTGGTGCACTGAGAAGGCTTTAATCTACTTCAACAAAAATGATAACAGACGTTTATATGAAAGCATTATAATCAACAACTACTGGGCTAATGATTGCTGGGATTTGGATAAACTAAACATTACTTTCCTTTATATTGTGGTCTCTACTATTCTAAGATCAAACTAAAAAATAATCCAGATAGAATAATGTGGATCTTGACTGAGGATGGGAAGTTTAATGCAAAGAAAATATAGAATGTAGTTAGAGCTCAAGGAAATGAGTCTAACCTTTATAAGAAGACCTGGAATGCTGTAACTCCAAATAAATGCTCCTTTTTTCTTTGGAGAATCTTGATGAACTGGATACCAACTGACACCAATTTATAGAAAATGCAGCTTTAATTGGCCTCAAAATACCAGTTCTGTGACAATGAGGAAACCACAAAACATGTCATGGTTCATTGCAACTAATCCTGGATAGTATGGAACTACTTCAGGACAATTATGGGAATTAAAATCACAAGAAATATGACATTTTATCACTTAATTCGAACTTGGTACTGGTCTTCAACAAATCTCTATAACATTAGATCTATCATCCATGCGATTATTGTCTGGACTATCTGGAGACCAAAAAATCAGAAGAAGCATTACGACAGAAATATAACTCCTACTTCACTGATCAATCATGTGATATACATTATAACTGCTGTAAACAACTCAAACTTACTAAGAAAGAAGTACTGGGGGAAGGATTTCAGAATTGCTATACTCATGGGCTGTGATGTTCATCAAATTAAGCAGAGTATCCCATTATCTCTTAAATGGATTGTTTCTAAGCTTAATCAGTATAAACTAAACACGAACGGTGCTTCAACTTCAACTGGTGAGGCTAGTGGTGGAGGGATTATCAGAAACAGTGAGAGAGTCATCCTAAAAGACTTTGGAAGAATTTACGGGAAGAACATCGTAATTGTTGCTGAAACTCGAGCGCTTATGGATGTATTGATTCTCTGTAAATCTTTCAACAGTGCTATCCTCGACATTGAAGTTGCTTCGAGTATATTGGTCGAGCTAATTGGAAGAGGGAAATCGATTTGGTACTTGGAGCCAATTATTAATTATTGCAGAAATCTGATTACATCGAACATGACGATCAAGCATGTCTACCGCGAGCAAAATAAAGCTTCTGATTGGGTTGCGAAGCAGACTCTGACCCAGAGGAAAGACATCAATTTTGACCATTCTTCTATTCCGAATCCATTGAGAACGATTGTCTTTCTTGAGAGTGTCGGGTTAGGTTACATTAGAAACAGGGAGGAGAATAAATTTTGAGTTTGGCGACTTCCAGTGGTAATTGAGAAAGCTAGAGAGTTGAGGTAGTTGTTGAAAACGAAGAGTGACTATGGTCACCTGCAATTTGGGCTTTGGGAAAATTACAAGATGATGATGTTTTTCTTGTTTTAATCTTTCTTAAGTGTAATTGATGAAGTTTGTTTAAAATCACATTATAACTTTGAAAATTGTTAATAAAGAAAAAATGTTTAGAGGAAGAAAAAAACTAAAAATATTCTAAATCTTGCCTTACCCATATAATTTTTTAAAAACTTTGAAAATATAAATAATCATAAAATTAGATCTGAAATTTTTTTCTTTAACATCATATTGAGTTTGAATTTTATGAATTTCAATCCTGAATTATACTCATTACATTATGATTTAATGTTGCTTTTTAAACTTCACTAAACTTAATATGAATTACTTTTCAAATGAAAAAATATGAATGTCTTTTAATAACTTCTAATTAAAACAATATCTTTTTTTACAAAAAGTTATTTTATTGTTAACAATGTTCACCAAATAACAAATATCAAAACTACATAATATAAAATAAAAATAGGACAAAGCAGTATTGGAATAAAATTAGGTATATATGGAGAGTTTTGAATGATTTTGAAACCAAATAACATATTATTTTTTATTATTAATTTAAATATTTTGGATAAAATTGACATTTAAAAAATGATGCAAAGCTAAATGTTTTTGTCTATATATTATCAAATTCGTTAGTCTTGGATTTTTAATCTTTTTTCTTTCAATTTAAAACATGTGCAATGGAGGTGTGTGATTTTTTATGGATTTGTACTAAAATGACATTAGGGTTTGCAGAACAATTAAGTATAATGTATCTCTTGATACCTATACAAAACAGTGAAAAATGTAAAATGTGTATTCATTTGTGCTTCACAAAAATAATAATATATTCTTGTTAAAACATTCGAAGAAAATAATATGTTGTTGAAAATTTATTTAATAATTTTGTTTTCAATATAAGTTGTTTTGTTTATCTAACCAGACTAAACCTATATGATTTATATTAGAATCAAAGCCCACTAGTTGAAGTGTTGTATATGTACCATCCCGTATTGTTCTCTAAAAAGTATAGTTGTATAGGTAATCAGACTGAACTCAAAACTGGTCGAGGATAGACCGTCCGATAAGACTGTTGGATCAATCTGGTACGTGCTTTATTTAACTGCCCAGTTATAAACATTAAACTCCCCAAATTTAAATCTTAATTTTTTTTAAAAAATACTCATATATTTAAAGTTTTAAAATTGTGATCTAAATTAGTTTTTTTTATTAAAAAAATATATATAGTTAAAAGGTTTATGAGCCAAATTATATTTAGGAATAAATTATATAATGATTATTAAAAATAAATAATTTGAATTCTTATTAGATATAATAAATGGTAACTCATGCTATAAAAATTGGAGGGTTTCTATTGTCTCGTAATAATGGGTTATTATTATATATATATAAAAAAAGACTTCTATAAGTGATTTTCTCTTCTCTTTTATTAGTCAACCCATATCAGAGTTGCTCAATTTGTTTTTAGATATGGATCACTTTACTAGGGTCGTATTGGTTCGTACCATCGCTTTAATTTTAATGACATAGCACAAGAATGCTTTTTAGGCCTTTTGGATTCAAAATCTCTAGATGTTTATAATTTTGCTTGACTACATGATGTATTTCAATTTCATTTTTTTTGAATTTTTTTTAAAATGAATAATAAATAAGTTTATAAAAATCGACAAATAGAAATATCAAAGACTATTATATTATCTAATTAATTACTTAGAAAAAAAATTGATATTGTATATGGTACCATAATGTATATAGATATTTTTCAATGCATTTAATATTTTAAAATAGTTTTGTACATAGAAATTATATTTACTAAATATAAAATAGAAAGAAAAGTATGTCTCAAAATTAAATTTATATAATTGTGTTGATCTAGATTTTTCTACCTCTAATATAATATTTGTTTCCGGTAATACTACGTTTGTTACTATACTCCTACTAGTCTGTCTATTACAAGGGAACACAAGTTGTCTCACATGTAATCAAAGTTGGCTAAATAGTCAAAAATTTAGCTTGAGTTTAGTTAACTTATAACACACTTCTTTGTATAAACTATACTCAAGAAAGTAGATCTATTTTTTGAGTTAGGCTGGATCGATTATTATTATTATTATTATTATTATTATTATTATTATTATTATTATTATTATTATTATTATTATTATTATTATTATTATTATTATTATTATTATTATTATTATTATTATTATTATTATTATTATTATTATTATTATTATTATTATTATTATTATTATTATTATTATTATTATTATTATTATTATTATTATTATTATTATTATTATTATTATTATTATTATTATTATTATTATTATTATTATTATTATTATTATTATTATTATTATTATTATTATTATTATTATTATTATTATTATTATTATTATTATTATTATTATTATTATTATTATTATTATTATTATTATTATTATTATTATTATTATTATTATTATTATTATTATTATTATTATTATTATTATTATTATTATTATTATTATTATTATTATTATTATTATTATTATTATTATTATTATTATTATTATTATTATTATTATTATTATTATTATTATTATTATTATTATTATTATTATTATTATTATTATTATTATTATTATTATTATTATTATTATTATTATTATTATTATTATTATTATTATTATTATTATTATTATTATTATTATTATTATTATTATTATTATTATTATTATTATTATTATTATTATTATTATTATTATTATTATTATTATTATTATTATTATTATTATTATTATTATTATTATTATTATTATTATTATTATTATTATTATTATTATTATTATTATTATTATTATTATTATTATTATTATTATTATTATTATTATTATTATTATTATTATTATTATTATTATTATTATTATTATTATTATTATTATTATTATTATTATTATTATTATTATTATTATTATTATTATTATTATTATTATTATTATTATTATTATTATTATTATTATTATTATTATTATTATTATTATTATTATTATTATTATTATTATTATTATTATTATTATTATTATTATTATTATTATTATTATTATTATTATTATTATTATTATTATTATTATTATTATTATTATTATTATTATTATTATTATTATTATTATTATTATTATTATTATTATTATTATTATTATTATTATTATTATTATTATTATTATTATTATTATTATTATTATTATTATTATTATTATTATTATTATTATTATTATTATTATTATTATTATTATTATTATTATTATTATTATTATTATTATTATTATTATTATTATTATTATTATTATTATTATTATTATTATTATTATTATTATTATTATTATTATTATTATTATTATTATTATTATTATTATTATTATTATTATTATTATTATTATTATTATTATTATTATTATTATTATTATTATTATTATTATTATTATTATTATTATTATTATTATTATTATTATTATTATTATTATTATTATTATTATTATTATTATTATTATTATTATTATTATTATTATTATTATTATTATTATTATTATTATTATTATTATTATTATTATTATTATTATTATTATTATTATTATTATTATTATTATTATTATTATTATTATTATTATTATTATTATTATTATTATTATTATTATTATTATTATTATTATTATTATTATTATTATTATTATTATTATTATTATTATTATTATTATTATTATTATTATTATTATTATTATTATTATTATTATTATTATTATTATTATTATTATTATTATTATTATTATTATTATTATTATTATTATTATTATTATTATTATTATTATTATTATTATTATTATTATTATTATTATTATTATTATTATTATTATTATTATTATTATTATTATTATTATTATTATTATTATTATTATTATTATTATTATTATTATTATTATTATTATTATTATTATTATTATTATTATTATTATTATTATTATTATTATTATTATTATTATTATTATTATTATTATTATTATTATTATTATTATTATTATTATTATTATTATTATTATTATTATTATTATTATTATTATTATTATTATTATTATTATTATTATTATTATTATTATTATTATTATTATTATTATTATTATTATTATTATTATTATTATTATTATTATTATTATTATTATTATTATTATTATTATTATTATTATTATTATTATTATTATTATTATTATTATTATTATTATTATTATTATTATTATTATTATTATTATTATTATTATTATTATTATTATTATTATTATTATTATTATTATTATTATTATTATTATTATTATTATTATTATTATTATTATTATTATTATTATTATTATTATTATTATTATTATTATTATTATTATTATTATTATTATTATTATTATTATTATTATTATTATTATTATTATTATTATTATTATTATTATTATTATTATTATTATTATTATTATTATTATTATTATTATTATTATTATTATTATTATTATTATTATTATTATTATTATTATTATTATTATTATTATTATTATTATTATTATTATTATTATTATTATTATTATTATTATTATTATTATTATTATTATTATTATTATTATTATTATTATTATTATTATTATTATTATTATTATTATTATTATTATTATTATTATTATTATTATTATTATTATTATTATTATTATTATTATTATTATTATTATTATTATTATTATTATTATTATTATTATTATTATTATTATTATTATTATTATTATTATTATTATTATTATTATTATTATTATTATTATTATTATTATTATTATTATTATTATTATTATTATTATTATTATTATTATTATTATTATTATTATTATTATTATTATTATTATTATTATTATTATTATTATTATTATTATTATTATTATTATTATTATTATTATTATTATTATTATTATTATTATTATTATTATTATTATTATTATTATTATTATTATTATTATTATTATTATTATTATTATTATTATTATTATTATTATTATTATTATTATTATTATATTTTTCTTGGAAAATAAAACAAAAACATTTGTTACTATATCAAACTGCGTACCACTCTTAATATAAAAACTTTAGAATAAGCTTTTACCAGTTTTAATATAAAAACTTTGTAGAAGAATCAAATTAGAAATTGAATTAATTTTAAAATAAAATTAAAAATGTAGACTATTGCTTTCTTTTTTTTAACTTAATAGGTAAATTAGAAATTAAAACTAATTTTTTAATTGAAATACAAAATTAAATTTAATCCGAAACTAAACTAAATTTAAAATCAAATTAAATATTAAGTTATAATAAAACTTAGTTTAAATAAAAAATGATAGCAAGACATTAAAAAAATTAAATAAAAACTTAAATATAAAATTAATTCTATTAAAATATAGTTGAAAATATATCTATTGGGTGTGTTTGATTTTTATTTATTAAGTTTGAATAAATATTAGATCCTATAAAAAAGTATAATAAAATAAAAGTACATGTTTTTCAAAAGTTTTTTTAAAACCAAAATATTTTTGGACGATAATAAAATATTTTATTTTATATATTCTTTTACACAAGTAAATTATTTATTAAATATTTTGTGAAATGAATATTATCTATAACTCTCATATAACACATTTTTTAAGTACCACATAACATCTATTTTTAGTGGGTTTGTCCGATTTAACTTAAAAATCAAAATTTTAGATCTGCAAGCTTGATATATTTTCTGAACAATTTAATCAGACCAACAACCTCAAGTTGATTGCTAGAGCTCACCAGCTGGTTATGGATGGATATAATAAGTTAGTTGTCTATAGCTTAACATGCCTAGTCATATTCTGTGCAGATATCTTAAATTTACCTTTCTTAATTGTGTTTGTCTATAGCTTTCGCATGTTGTCATTGTTTAGATTATTGTCGTTGTATAAAAAAAAAAATTATGGGAGGCGAAGGAATAAATTTAGTTTGAGCCCTAAATTATAGTATATAAATTGTAAAAGCAATATTTAGATTACATGTTATTTGCAACCGAATAAGAGATTGCAACCGAATAAGAGAATAATAAGTTTTAAAAAATGCATAGTATTATATAAAAAAACAAATTCAATAAAATCTCTCTCTGTTCGATTAACATGTAACTTAAAAATAATAAAACCTACATTAACCATTAAAACCAATATTTAATTTTTGAAGGGCTAACTAAGAGGAGAAAGTTATACATTAATGGTGGTTTATGTAATTCATAGTTGCTATTTAAATTAATAACATCTCCAAATTATATATTTGGATAGCAATTAAATATGTAACTTGTTATTTTGTCCATCATAACATAAAATACATAATCTTTGAAAATACAATTTAAAATTTTACGAACTAAATCTATATATAAATTTAGAAAAAAATTTATATATCTTAAAAAAATTATCGAAATTACAATTTTTTTATTTTCAAAACGCAAATCAGAGCTTTTTGTATCGATAACAAATAAAGTCGATACATATATAATAATTATGATTGATGAGGGAGAATAAAGACAAGTAGGAAAATCGTAAGGAAGTGTTTTCATTGGAGAAATATTGTAAAAGATACAAATAGAAGTAGCTATAGGAGAAAGTGGAAATGTATATGGGCTAAATGTGTAATAGAATGTATAGGGACTAAAAGTGTAATAAGTAGTAGTCAAAGAGTGTGGGGCTAGTTATAATGCTATAAAAGTACCACACGCAAGCTGGCCAGGGGATGGATTATTATAATATTACTTTCTCTCTCTAACTTGTTTCAACACTCGCTTTCTCTCTCTAGATAGAAACCCTAATTCAGAACTTGATATTGTTTGGAACCCCAAACATTCATGTCATACAAAATTACCCCTAAACTATTTCTTAATTCTTCAATGGCGCCGTCTGTGGGAAGCGAAGATTGTTCTGATGACAATCGATTTCTGGAAATTGTTCCTTACCTGAGCGGAATTATGGAAGAGCAAGGGGATGATTTTTTTATGAATGCGAGGAGAATCTTGTTGGGAACGATTATCGGAACGATATGGAGTACGAGGCCCATGGTGGCCAGCACGCTGGAGAAACTTTCGATGACTCGGCTTTGTTGACTCGAAAGAACGAGTTGCTTCAAGAGATCGAAAAGTTAAGGGCGGAAAGAGAAGCTGTTCAGACCAATCTCCGTTCCGAGATCAGAAGAGAGCCTAACAGCTGAAAAGATGAGTGTGAGGTAGAACTCCGCCCTAAAAATAGAGATGATAGATATAGAGCTCGGGAACGACGTTCTTCGAGGAGAAGAGAAAAATGTCACTTGGAATCCTCTGATTCGAGTGATTACTCTCGCTAGAGTTCCCCTGAATCGTCTCCGAGGAGGAGCCATCGAAAAAAGAAACATGGCAGGAAGCACATGGAATACCGGAGGGGAAGGAGCATGGAGAGAAAATATCCGAGGGAGAAGAGTTACCATGCTCACGCTAATGAGCGAAGGCATGACCAAATGAATTTTCCTTCTGGGAATCCGAATGTCAACCAGCGAAATTCGGAGTGGAAGCATCAGTACACTCTGTCTTCCGAGGAGGGACTCTATGTTCCTAGCCATGAAAATTTAGGAGCTAAGGCATACATGACTGGTCATAATTGGAGAGCTTCTCCTCTGTCTTCGGAAATCCTAGCAGGCCATCTCCCAAAACATTTTGACATTTCAAAGCTGGAGAAATTTGATGGGACACAGGATCCCGATAGCCACATAGAGCAGTTCAAGAATTTTATGATTAATTTCGATGATGATGACAAATTGTTGTGCAGAGCCTTTTCTCAGACCTTCAAAGGGGTGGCTTCAAAATGGTATAACAGGCTTCCACAGGGCTCGATAAATAATTTCAATATGTTCTGGAATATCTTCTGACAACACTTTGTGGGGAGTAAAAAATTTCGAGCCAATTGAGACATGATAATATACTGTAGGAAAAATATCGGGGAGAGTTTAAAGAGTTATACTAACCGATTTGTGAAAACGAAAACAGATATGGAGTATTGCAAAGACTCAGTGGCGTTGGCAGCATTTAGGATGGGGCTGCTCTGGGGACTATTAAAGGACACAGTAGCAGAAAGTCAGGCCATGACTTTTGGGGCACTATTGGATCAAGTCGAGAAGAGGATTTTAGTGGAGGAGACTCAGACATCTGAAAAAGGATCAAGCGATCAGTTGGAACAAAACCAATTTCAAAGGATTGAATCTAATAATCAAGGGCCGCGTACTAATGTTCCAGCTAAGAGTACGGGTCAGTATCCGCCGAGGCAAAAAACAAACTATAATAGCCAGCAAAATTATAACCAAAGCACGAGGCCATTTTTGAACAAATGGATTCGACCGGACTATTTTGCGGAGTTAACGGAAAATGTGGCTACAATCTTCGATAAGGCCAGATCAAAAGTGCAGTTCAGAAAGCCTTTTCCGATTCAAACTCTGAGGGAGAGTAGAAGTGTTAACAAGTTTTGTAAGTACCATGAGGATATTGGATATGACACGAAAGAGTGCATTGCCTTGAAAAAAGAAATGCAAGCTTTGATTGAGAATGGAATGTTATTGAAGTTTGTGAAAAATCACTCCCAGAAAAACGCCACGGTAAAGGTTGTCCCAAAGATTGCTGACACAACAATGTTGATTTCTGGGGAGATAGATGTTTTCGATATTGAACAAGAGTATCTGGATCCTAAGGTAGGGAGAAATAACATGAACATGGTACTAGAGATTATTCCAAGGGGAAGGTGAATGACCTGTGCGCTTTTTTCGAGTCGCTGGCTATTTTCGGAGGAGATACCATTGCAGGAAATTCTAATAAGTCGCGGAAGCGACATATGGTAAACTTGGCCACATAAATTGAAGCAGGGGTTTCAGCACAGATGCATCAGTTACCTTCTCCCATCATATGTTTTGACGATGATGATATGAGGAATGTAGTAGGCCCACATGAAGATGCGGGGGTTATTGCGGCGGGTATAGCTGGAGACCAAGTTCAAAAGATACTTATTGACACGGGAAGTTCCACGAATATTTTGTTTATGAGTACATACATGAGAATATCTGACCCGCATGTCATACGACGATCCGACAAAACTATAGTGGGCTTTACGGGAGCGACAACAATATTCGTTGGAGAGTTTCAGTGTATGGTAGAGTTAGGGCGTGGGCCGTTTAAGAAGGAAGTAGAAATGTTGTTTCTAGTGGTGGATGCCCCAACATCGTATAATGCAATTCTGGGTCGCTCTTGGCTGTCCAGAATGCACGGTGTTATTTCTACAGTACACCAGTGTCTGAAATATGTGATAGGAAATAATATAGGGACGGTCCGGAGCAGCCAGAAAATGGCTCGAGAATGTTATCAGATAGCCCTGTCCTCGAAATGAGTCAGGGAAGAAGCTTCCAGACAGACGTATCAATTAAAGGGGACTTCCTTGGAAATCACCCCCTGTGATGATCCGAGGGAGTCCCCCGGGTTTCTGGTTCCGGAGGAGGATCACGAGGAGTTTAAGTTTGGCGTGGGAAATTTTTTGAAGATTGGTGTTAAACTTTCTTTTGAGTTCAGAGAACGATTGATTGCGTTTCTGTCAACAAAGTTAAATATGTTTGCTTGGTGTGCACGGGATGTTACGGGAGTACCACCTGAAGTGATATGTCATAAACTTGCAATACGATGTGATGTTCGACCCATTGTTCAGAAAAGAAGAACAGTTTCTCAGGAAAAGTCTGCTGATATTCTCTCGAAAGTGGAACGGTTATTAAGCATAGGCCACATTCGAGAATCGCAGTACCCTGTATGGGCCTCAAACCCAGTCTTGGTCAGGAAAAAGAATGGAAAGTGGAGGTTGTACGTGGATTTCACGGACCTGAATCGGGCTTGCCCCAATGATCCTTTTTCGATGCCTCAAATTGATCAGTTAGTATATTCTACTTCGGGCAATCGACTACTGTCTTTCATGGATGCCTATTCAGGATATAATCAAATAAGTTTGGATGCAAAAGATGAAGGAATCACATCATTTATTACCGGGAGATGATTATATTGTTATAAGGTCATGCCATTTGGCCTGAAAAATGCAAGGGCAACTTATCAGCGCTTGGTCAACAAAACCTTTGAGGGGAAAATTGGCAGAAATATGAAAGCTTACATCGACGATATGCTAGTAAAAAGTTTACAGGACGAGGACCATTTCTCCGACTTGGAAGAAACTTTTAATAATCTAAGTAGAGTCAACTTGATGTTAAATCCTAGAAAAGTGCATTTTTGGGGTACGATCGGGGAAGTTTCTTGGTTACATGATAAGTGAAAGGGGCATAGAAGCTGACCCAGAACAGATAAAAGCTTTGACAACTATGACACCACCTCGGAATATCAAAGAAGTACAGATCTTGACAGGGAGATTGGCAGCATTGAATAGGTTTATTTCTCGCTCGTCAGATAAGTGTGCACCTTTCTTTAAAGTGTTATGAAACGTGAGACGGTTTCATTGGACCGAGGAATGCTCATCCTCTTTTCACCAGATTTAAGAATATTTGGTGTCCCCGGAAATACTTTCCAAGCCTTTGGTGGGAGAGAAGTTGATCGTCTATGTGTCAGTATCTGATTATGCAGTCAGTGCCGTTTTACTCCGGGAAGAGGTTGATATGTTGAAACCAATTTATTATGTCAACAAAAGTTTGTTAGATTCTAAGAAACGATATCTTAAGTTGGAAAATTTAGCTTTGGCATTGGTAACAGCGGCACGAAAAATGCGGCCATATTTTCAAGCCCATCATATTGTGGTTCGAACAACATTCCCCTTAACAGGTTTATTACAGCGACCAGATTTATCCGGAAGGATGACAAAATGGTCAGTGGAACTGGGAGATTTCGACATCACATTCAAACCAAGGAAAGCAATAAAAAATCAGGTTTTGGCTGATTTCTTGGTTGAATTCCACTTATAACGGGACGACATGGAGATTGTTGACCACTCAGACGAGACGGAATGTCTGGTTCGAACGGATGGGGGGTCGAATAATTCTGGAAGTGAAGCAGGTGTCCAATTAATTTCTCCGGAGGGGATAACCATGTTTCAGGCTATTTGATTCGGTTTCCAGGAAACCAATAATGAGGCAGAGTATGAGGCAGCATTAGCGGGTTTACGATTGGCTTGAATATGTGGAGCCACAAATGTAAAATTGGTCAGTGATTCACAGTTGGTGATAAATCAAGCTTTGGGAGCATCAGAGGCACGAAAAGATAAGTTGGTCTAGTATTTACAAGAGCTAAAAGATTTGGTTTCCGAATTCGACGGGGTCCTATACGAGCATGTTCGAAGGGAGGAAAATGTTGTGTTCAATTCTTTGGCTGCTGCTTCACGACCGGAGGGTTATCCTTGAGTCTTAATTCAGGAACATCCTTTGGTTATGGCCGGTACAGATCATTCAATGAACATTAAGGAAGTAAGCAATGTTATCGCAAATGATTGGAGGTCAGAAATCATAGACTTCTTGGAAAAAGATAGTTTACCCCCAGAAAAGTCTGAGGCTAGGAGGGTCAGGTTTAAGTCTCATGGTTACATCCTGTTAGAAGGATTCTTGTATAAGAAATTCTTGAGCAGACCATTGCTTAGGTGTTTGGCTAAAGACGAGTCACAGTTTGTCATATCAGAATTACACCATGGGGAAGGTTCGGCCCATTATGGGTATAAAGTGTTAATTCGACGAGTGTTTTTGGCTGGTTATTATTGGCCGGCCATCTCTTCTGATGTGAAATATTTGGTAAAGTGGTGTGATACATGTCAGTGTTATGCAAACATAATACACAAGCCTGGGGTGTTCTTGGAAATAATTTCAGAAACAGTCTCATTTGATAGGTGGGGCATTGACTTAGTTGGGCCCTTACCAATGGTGTCTGGTGAGAGACATACTATAATTGTAGCAGTGGATTATTTTTCTAAGTGGGTGGAAACGGAACCTCTAGCAGGAACAAAAGTAAAAGATGTCATCAAGTTCATTGTCTCGAATATTTGCTGTCGTTTTGGGGTACCGATAAAAATCACAACTGACAATGGGCCTCAATTTGATAACAAGGAGTTTAAAAGCTTTTGCCTTTCCAGGGGCATACGACAATGTTTTTCTGCCCTGTTCCATTCACAGGCTAATGGTCAGGTGGAAGTGACCAATCGAACAATTTTGGATGGGTTGAAAAAGAATTTGGAAGGAAAGGCTGGAAATGGCCCGATTATTTACAAGAAGTATTGTGCGCTTATAGGACGACGCCTCGAACCGCAACTGCTACATCTCTAGTTGCTTTAGTGTACGGTATGGATGCAGTTGTCCCTTCAGAAATTGTCTTCCCATCATATCGTGTGGCAGCTTATACAGAAAATTTGAACGATCAAAGTAGAGCCTTGAAATTGGATTTTGTTGAAGAGAAAAGACGACGCGCGCAGTTGAAGTCCTTGCATTATCAAACGTTAACGAGGAGTCGGTATGCTTCCAAAGTAAAGCAAAGAGATTTCAAGGTGGGGGGACAAAGTGTTACGGAAATATTTTCTACACACTAAAGAGAAGAGTTTTGGAAAGTTGGGGCCAAATTGGGAGGGCCCTTATAAAATAACGGAGAAAGTAAAGCAGGGCACGTATAGATTAAAAGACAAGGAAGGGCGATATCTTAGGCATCCATAGAATACCGAACACTTAAAATTGTATCTGGAATAAGGAAGCAGTTGGCATGTACTGTTTGTCTTTTGTGTATTTTCAGGTTTACAAAAACAGCGAGGGCACACTTTTTCCTACCTTGTTAGGCACATGAAGGTTTTAACGAGGTGCCACTATGAGCTGATTAATACAATTGAAATTTTTGCCTCAAACTATTCTTTCTGCGACAATATTCTCTACCTCGAACTATTCTTTCAGAGTATTGTGTGCCTCGAACTATTCTTTCTGAAACGATATTTTTTCCTTCACACTATTCTTTTTTAGACGACATTTTTATTGCCTCGAAAAAACTAGCCTTAGTGCAGCAAACAACTAATATTACGATGCAAATCGACATAAATCAACCATTCAACGCAAGTTGGCACACACTTACTCTTTCATATGAAAACTATGACGATTAACAAATTATACGATTGTCATTTCAAGAAGTGACATACACATAAATTCGAGGATGGTTCTCCTCGGAACAAATTAAATGGGTTACAAAAATTGTCTGACAAGGACTTATACACAAAAATTGTTAAACATGCTAACCCTTTTCACCTAGTCAGCATTTTCCGAGGAGTCACTCTCCTCAGAATCCGATGTCTCACTATCACTCACCACAATGTTAGGAGGGTCAAGGTCCGGGGAGACGATCTTCTAAAAACTTCCTAAGTCATATTTGGGGTGTTCAGCATGAATTTGGGTGATTAGGCCTTCCCGGATCGTAGCATCTCGAGCGTTGAGGTTGTCCGCACACTTAGTTGCATAAGCATTCACAGCTTTTTTTTTCTCCTCCTCAACTTGCCTAGGAAAGTCTTCAAATCTTCCCACTAACTTATTATGTCCTTCATAACTTTATCATAATCATCATAACAATTTTTAAATCCCGTGCATGCGAATTCATGAGCTTTCTTGAGTTTTGTCAAAAGTTTCTCTTGAGCCCCCGTCTTCTTTTGGTAGAGGTCTCTTTCTTCCTGACAGCATCTTTCGAGCATAATAACATAATATCTAGAGGCAGACAACCTCTCATAAAGTGCATCTGCTTGACTCTCTACAATGGAGTGTTGCTTTTTTGCCTCTTCAAGTTGAGCGGCGGCAAGAGAAGCTTGGAATTTGTAATGGTTCTTTCGGTCTTCAAGATGCCGCATTCTTCTTCCTATATTGACAGAAGCATGAAGAAGGCTGCAGAGACTTAGTGAAAATTCATCATGCATAGGAATTTCGAAGGAGCTGGAAGGCGAGTCAATTGCTATGGGGTCAAAATCCGAAGACTCACCAGTTAGAATATTGATATCCACATTTTGAGGAGGTTCACTTCGAGGAACTTGGAGCGGTGCTAATGTTGGAGAGTTTTCAATTGGAGCGGGACTTGAAGCCTGGGTAAGAGGAGAACTGGGTGTCTCACCTGAATTTTCTCTAGCTTCCTTTTCAGGCTCACTTGACACATCTTGGGTCTCAGTGCCTTGAGCAATTTCTTGGACATCGTCCTATGTTTTGGTGTCCTCGGAAAATTCTTGGATAGGCTCCAGAACAACCTTTTTCTTGCTTTCTTTTTCCTTGGTACTTCTTTTCTTGCTGGGGTGGACCAATTTCTTTGGAAGGGAAATTGAGCTGGGTGCAACAGTGTTGGTCGGGGAGGATGGCTCATGACTAGAAGCTAACCCTTCAGAGTCTGACTAAACATATTTTGTGGACACTTCCTCATCAGAATAATCACGGTGACTTTTAGAACGAGAGCGTTTTGGGAGATAGATGACTATGTCTTTGTTGGTCACTCGATCCAGAATCTCTTGTTGAGAATGAGGGGTCATCAATTCTTTCATGGTCAGCCGGTCGAGGGGATTCAACCTCCAGAGACGACCCTTGGCCAGGTTGTTATTCATAAAGCACATGCGGAATTTGTTTTCCCGATGATCTTTGGCCAACAAGCTGAGTTTGGTGAAGACAATGGCGGCACTCTCTACATAGTCTGCATATGGTTTGGACATTCCAGTCATAGCTGTAAACAAATTTTTAATTAGTATTTCATTATCCGATGAGTTATGGGAAACAACAAGTTTAATGAGCTTACATTTATTCGTCCACAAGAGAGAGAGAGAGAGCTTGTGTGGATTTGAAGGAGTCGACTCTGATCCTGTCTCCCAATGGCCAGAAAAAAATACATATTGTTGCCTTTATTTATTATCAGCCTCTAGCAAGTCTTTCAAAAGTTTTTGTCCTCGGTTGAAAGTTAATTATTAAATCGGGAAAAACGAATTCCTTGCTAGGACAGCTAATCCGATGAGATGTTCCAAGGAAAACTCGTTGCCCGAAATCCTTGAGGCCATGATACAGGCCATGAGGGTGAACCACATATTTGGATCGGCTTGTGACGGGCAGAGGTCGATCTTAGCAAAGTACTCGATGAAAAATAGGTCTAAGGGATACCTTAACCCCCATTCATAATTTCAGTATAAACAATTAATTCATTATCCCTAACCGATAAAGGAGTCTCACCTTCCGAAGGGAATCTAATATCGATGTACAAAGGGATGCACCATCGGGTCCTCAGCATGGGCTCTTCCGCAGGCGAAAAGTATTTATAAGGTATGTTGTGCAAGGCAACCATGTGTCTGTTTTTTATCCCTCGAATGTTGCGACCTGCAATGACATCAAGTTCTAAGGGCAGAGTGATGTATCCTTTAGATTTAGGGGCGATTCGACGAGCCTGCTCATCGGAAATTGTTGGGGGAGCGGTAATCGTTCGACTAGAAGAGCCCGAGTGAAGGTTAATGGCCTTACTCTGCTCTGCGGGAAAAATTGCTTGAGTTTCTGGCTCCGGCCTATCTGAGGCAACTACTTTCCCTTTAACAGCTAAGGATTTTTTTCGCATTTCTTGGGCATCCTCTTCAGTAATGGTTGTTCTTGATGGGGAAAATCGAGGGCTCCTAGTTGCCGTTATTGAAGGAGTGGCTGGAAGGCTGGAACCAGAAAAGTCAGTTTTTCGAATAGGGTTTTCAACTGCTAAAGCCACAGGGGGATCTGGGGTTGCTGTGGGAGTTTCTTTGGCACGTTTTCATTCTTGAGAGCTTCTTTTATCCTTATGATGTCTTTTACTTTTTCCGGAGGAATGCTTTTGGTGTCTATCTTTACCCATGAGTTCGAGGGGATTAAGATCGGAAGCTTGGCTTTGCTGAGAAATTTCAAGGGGTATAATAGCAGCAGAGTTTTCCGACGGAGGCCAGGAACCGTAGAATGTGGTGACAGAAGGTTGGGGTTGAGGCTCAATGTATTCTCCAGCAGCAATTTTTTCTTGAAATTTCTTACTGATTAAAAGCCACTCTGGGATTCGACGGGGTTTATAAGCCAGCTTTCTCTCTAAGAATTTTAGAGCAAAAGGTTTGGAGTATGAATAAAAGAGCTTAGTATTTATAGAGGAAGATGGGATTTTAGGGTCAGATAGGCCTGGGGACATTTCCCTTTGTTTTCCTAGGGGCATTATGGGTAACATCGGCACAAATATAGTTGATTCGAAAAACGCGGGAGAAGATGAAGAGACAATCTAATGATAAAAAATATTGGGAAACGGGATAGGATCCTATCCTTGCAATCTATTAAGCTACGTGTGGGAAGCTATATTATGTTGAGAATGTTGGGACAATTAATTACGAAGAACATTATTGATGAGAGGCATGGTTCGCGATTTGTTAAAACATTGGAAGGATTGGGGGGCTACTAGTGTATATTGCATAAGATTTTTGAAGAGGGAAGATGTTTAAGGAATAAAAGATGTTCAAAGAGGGATTTTCGAAAAGAAAAGATTTTCGAAGATAAAAATATATTAGAAGAAGGAGGCTATTCGAAGTGGTATTATCCGAAGACAGAGAAAGAATAGAATATATTCGAGGGAGTGCATTTTCAAGGAGCACCAAGACAAACAAGATAAGATTCGGAGATGTCGACACATATATAATAATTATGATTGATGAGGGAGAATAAAGACAAGTAGGAAAATCGTAAGGAAGTGTTTTCATTGGAGAAATATTGTAAAAGATACAAATAGAAGTAGCTATAGGAGAAAGTGGAAATGTATAGGGGCTAAAAGTGTAATAGAATGTATAGGGAATAAAAGTGTAATAAGTAGTAGTCAAAGAGTGTGGGGCCAGTTATAATGCTATAAAAGTACCACACGCAAGCTGGCCAAGGGATGGATTATTATAATATTACTTTCTCTCTCTAACTTGTTTCAGCACTCGCTTTCTCTCTCTAGATAGAAACCCTAATTCAGAACTTGATATTGTTTGGACCCCCAAACATTCGCGTCATAAAAAATCACCCCTAAACCATTTCTTAATTCTCCAATGATCACATCCGTATGGATTATAGAGTAATATATTCATAGAAAAATCTTCCACGGACATCTTTGTCCTAAAATCTCTCGCCAAATACATTACTTAAACATGAGTCTAACCCTAATATTATCGACGAAACTGACTTCGATTCTTATATATGAATAATATAACTTTATTTGTCTCAAATATTCAAAAATCTCATTCCTGAATTAGAATTAACAGCTTAAACCATCACTGGTTGAAATTCTTATAACTAAAGAGAAACATAATAATCCTAGAAAAAAAGTATTTCAAAAACTTACGTTTCTTAATTGTTTGAATTGACCACTAAGAATAAGGATCTCCTCGTCTAGATCCGAATTAATAGGATCCATCCCAAGTTGGAGTTCATCGAATGTAACTACCGGTCTTCTGCCTAGCCCATATTAACACAGTACATACAATTCAATTTCCTAACTGTTTGATTCTTTAATTGTTGATTTGGAATCCTAATTTTATAAGAGACCAAACACAGAAAATTAGAGATTTATATCGACAATTCTAATCAAATCTTAATCGGTATGGAGCAGAGAATACTTGATATGGAGCAGAAATGCTTCAACCTTGCCACTAGCTCGATGTGGATTGCTTGCTATTAACAAACACTAAGAACAAAGAAAAAAGAGAATAAAAACTCCAAAGATTGTTTCTCTAAAATGTTAAGAATATATTAAAATATTTTCTCTCACAAAAAGATTCTCAGACAAAAATCTGATTTTCAGCAAGCTTTAACGAATGGATAATAGACTTTGCTGCATCTTTTTCAGAAAAAAATAATCAAATACCAAAAACAAAACCTAAAACAACAAACAACCCTCAATTAAAAAGAACAAAAGTGCTAATACACTTAATTTGATCCTAAGCCCATATCAGATCCACAAATCCTTCAATAGTTTAAATTAAAATCAAAAATCAAAATTAAAATCTTCACCCATATTGTAAACTTAAAAAACATAGTTGGATTTCAATACTGTGAATTAAGAACATGACCAATAAAAACACACAAAGACTCCCTACATTCCAACAAAAGTTTTAAAAAATATACAACCAAATTGAAATAATATGAAATGAAATGAAAAATACACAAAAACTCACTACATTCCAACTCACTATGTTAGTAGTTTATTTTAAATGCGTCTTTAAAACATGAAATGAAAAAAACGGAATAGTCGAGAGACTAATGCGTAATATAAACTTAAGATATTATAAAATAATTAAAAAATATATAAACTATCTACATAATTCTTAATTTATTGGTTATAATTTTTGAATTTGGATCACTCAAAAAACAGACATATAAAAAATGCTTTCAAAATATGTACCGTACATTTAATGGATTTCTTATTATTCTTTTTTGAATTAAAAAAATAGGCGTATAAAAGATGCTTTCGAAAAATACGTTTTGTACTTCTATTTGGAGGAAGTTCAACTGGACATTCAGGACTCTTACAAAAATATCACGGTATTTGATAAATTTTACTTTTACTTTTTTGGTATGGTGTGTTTAGCCGATTTTTTATCACAATTCCAAATGTAAATGCTCAATACTTTCCCTATGACTTTTGAGCTTTAAATGAATCTTGCAACTTCCATAATATTTTCAGAATGAAGTAAAATAAAGTCGTTTAGGTTTCTTCTATGTGATTTAAACTGATATTTATTGTTCGTATAAGCTTGTTAATCGCCTCTATATTTGAACAAAATACGAATGTCAATTTTTTTTCTATATTTTGGCTTTTAGGAGATCTAGAAATTTTTGATTTTACAACTATGTTTGTACGGACCATATATGTATCAAACTATAATTCATGTTATGCAACATTATTAAAATTGACTAAATACACAATACTACTAAACAAACAAAATTGTTAAACTCATAACTGTTAAACAAACAAAACTAACTAACTATAAAAAACACAATACGGCTAAAATGTTTATGATATATTATATGGATTGCTGATATAATCCAGGGGTATATTATGTATTACCATCAAGAGTCGTAAGCTTAAAATCTTTGATGCAAGGTTAGTTGGGTTTGTTTGATGTTTTGTGAGCTTAACATTTTAGATGCAATGAAAGTTGTAGTGTTTTTTAAAGTTTTTGTTTTGTAATTTTTTTTACTGTAATTGATTGTTGTTTTTTTTACTGTAGTTCATTGTTGTTTTGCAACCTATTAACCGTATATGACAGCCTAGTAAGTTAGATCTTATAGTTGACATTAGGAAACACCATAGTGTCTGTAGATTATTATTGAAATAATACATGATATATGTACTTGTATCTGTAAGTTTCGCGTGTGTGCAGTTTACATACTCAAAAATAACAGCTTCTTACATAGTGTATTATAAAGCAGGAGAGATGTACAAAGTGCCGAAAAAGAACCAATGAGTTAAAGTAGTTTTTGGTATAGCCAAAGGTCTTGAGTATCTACACAATAAGATTTAGCCTCCGATAGAGAGGAAATCAGTAGACTATACAATCCCTAAAGGGTAGAAAGTATTGTTTCCTGATCTGCACCTAGATTAAATGAGGATAAATTAAAAAGATATGTTGATCCCAAACTTAACAATGACTATCCTCTTAAAGAAATTGCCAATATATCAACAATTGCTACATTTTGTGCTCAGCAACATGCAGAATTCAGGTCACTATGACAATAGTTGTGAATGTTATTCAACCATAATCTCATACAATATAATAATTATTGTTTGAGATAATACAATGTGAAAATCAGGTTGACTACTCTTGATTTGTACTCTAATGTTCATGTTAAGTAATTTTAGTTAAAGAACGATGTTACTATCAATTGTTTTTTATGAAACTTATCAAGTATACACAATCCGACTATGACTATGACTATATACTGGTAATCGGATTAAGGTAATCTATGATTTATATGCAGTGTTTTTTTTATTTAAACAAAAACCAACAGTGTAATGCTTTTGAGAGGTTTGGAGACGAATCCAATAATATTGAAAAGCGACAAGCTCCTAACAACAAAACAACGATTTGAATTCCAAAGAAATTAAGAAGAAGAAAGAAGGAAAAACTAGATATTGACGCTTACCTATCAAAGCCAAAAAAATATTCTTGAACTAGTGAAATCAGGTTAGGAATATGACGATTTAGGCATTAAAAAATCTTAAAACTCTATCGACTGAAAAGTTTGAAATTCAATTTAAAGATCGATATTGGTTTATTTGCTTGGTATGGGTTAGAAAAAGATCAAGCTAGTTGATTTCGAATTAGTGCGTATCTTAAAAAAGAATTAAAAGAGAGAGGTACTCGTTTCGATTTGGTTTCGCGAAAAATACAACATTATGGCTATTATGGCTATTATGTAATTTATTATTTTGTATATTAATTTGTCACTTAAATTTTATTGGATACTTAAAACTGAATTTGATATGATACCAAAATATAAATCATTCTTATTTTAAGTTATTTTTTAATTACATTACTTATTTTTGTTTTGGACATGTTGACGGAGATAAAATGTTATGTTATTTTTTGGTGTAATAAAGCATTAAATTAATTGAAAGAGGGTTCATACAGGAATAACTAGGGCATACCCCGAGTAAATACAATCACATCAAGTCAGGGGGACGAAGTGTAATAACATAAGATCAGATCAAAGTAGCAAACATAAGATCCAGTCTAGCAAAGTAAGAAGTGTAATGGTCCTACAAAATGGTCTTCCGAGACAGCTGCCGAACATCTCCAATAGAATCTACGTGATAAAGTGAAAAAAAACTTGAGCTGCACTCACTGAGACGAGACCTTCAATAAATAAAAAACCATTAGTAAGATATTATACCGGCCAACTAATCTTGGTTTCTTTAAATCTATACCATAGATCTGATAAGATACGGTAAGAAACCATGGAGGCAGTAGCCGGAGGGGAACCAAATACTCTTGAATTCCTCTCCTTCCAGACGTGGTAAATTACCGCGACAAAGCAAGCATGCCAAATTCTATGGTTACGAGATTGAGACCATGTTGACACTTCAGAAATCCAAGACTGCGAGCTAATATTCGAAAAGGGGAACCTAGTTTATTACTAGCGTTAGTCCAGATACTCTAGGCGAAACTGCACTCAAAGAGGAGATGAGAGATAGTTTCAGATTCAGAGTTGCACAGGGCACAATCAGTTGGGACATTATAACCCCAACTGATAAGTTTGTATTTGGTGGCAAGCTTGCCTAAAATAGCGAGCCAAGAAATGAAGGAATGACGAGGAATATTGAATTTATTCCAGACTAACTCGGCCCAACCCACTTTAGGGTTAGGCGGACGAATGGCAAGCTACGAGTCTCTTATTGTAAAGGAATTGCATCCAGCCTTGGCCTTCAAGAAAGGGATGTCAGTGGATTCTAGGTTGGGAGGCGGGAGAGAGAGGATTAGGTTGTGGATCTCTAACAAATTAGCGCGGCTTCGAGATCTCGTCGATCTAAAATTGGAAGGCCAATTCCAGATTCCGTTACGAATGATATCCGATACTTTTAGCTTCTTCCCAAGCCTGGAGTCAGTAATTGTGTTGTCACCATAGTGAGATGCAAGTCAAGAGGATAGAAGTCATGGGTCATACAAGAATGATGTGCTCAAGCCACTTCTGATGGCCACCTTGTACAAATTACTAGCCAAAGGGCGAAGACGAAGGATTTTCCTCCAGATCCAAGAGGAAGAGGAGCCGATTTGGAGGTTCCAAAAATTACCAATTTTTATTTTTTCTATTTTAATCCAATCACTCCAAATGGAATGATTATTTTTATTACTTATGATATACCAAAGTGTGTTTGAGGACAACCGCCTGATTCCAAATTTTTAGGTCCAGAATCCCAAGGCCGCCCTCTATCGTGGGCAAGGTAACCGAAGCCCAATCAACTTTGGCGCCATAGATTTTCATGGCAGTACCCGACCAAAGAAAACGACGTAGGTTTTGGGACAGTTCTTTGAGAATTCTAGAGGGGAGAATAAAGATAGAAGACCAATAGACCTGACCAGCGAATAAAACAGACTTAATTAACTGAAGTCTACCTGCATACGAGAGATGGTTAGAGGTCCAAGAATAAATACGAAAGGTAATTTTGTAAAGAAGAAGACGATAGTCCGAAGAGGTGAGACGACTAGTGAGAAAGAAAACTCATAAATATTTAACGGGCAGCGAGCCTTCCGGAAACCCCAATATTATATTATTTTCCAAATAACTAATATCATAACAACATAATATAAAGTAAAATACACCAAAAACAATTTCCATTAAAATTGTGTAAATATGTTTGAGATTTGGATGATTTGTAGAGATGGTTTCCAAATATTTCGGTCTATGAGTTTAAGAGTAAAGGAAATAGATGGTGCCATTCCAAGTTGGTGTTCAGTAATCATAAACCTTATCAAAATATCCAACAAAATACGACTTTAATATTTATGTTACCATAATCATTAGAATTCTTATTTATATTTTTAGTATTTCTTTTTTAGGGTTCGGACTTGTTTATGTTTTATTTTTTATTATAATTTAGTATCTGTACTTTTTAGCTAAAAAGTGAATTATTATTATTATTATGATTTATAAAAATGACCTAGTAAAAAGAATTAGAAGATTAATTAATTATAAAATTTATTTTTCTTTGTTGGATGTCTTTTAACTTTTAAGAGTTATCTATAATATATTAACTTAACAATAAATAAATAGATGCAACAATGAACTAATAAGGTAAAATGGAGGTCATTTATACACGAGTTGGAATCAGAACAAACTACTTACTGACAGAGAACTAAGCGAGTTTTATAAAGGTATCAAAATGACCCTCAGAAAATAAAATAGGTACAACAATAGTTTTTATTTAAAAAGAGATTATTATATTATATTTAAATATAGTAAAAATAAAACAAATTTTATGTCAAATAACAACTTTATCTAAGAATATAATTACTAATTTAAGTATAAGAAGAAACTTGTTTTGCTGGAACCAGAACTAAAAATCTTTCAAATTAGGCCTAGTTTTTTATGGGATATTCTAATAAACGTAGATTATTTGACACTATTATTATGATATTTCTTTTTAAATAATTTTCTAAAAAAGTTTTGAGTTAAAATGAAATTTTATTTAATTATATATAATTTATGGGAGATTCATCAAATAATAAAATATTAAGAATTTTGTTTTTATATTGACGATGGTGTAATTAGTCCTGTCTAAATTAATTAGTTCAAAATATTATCATATATCTAAACATGTATTTTGGGGTCATTTTGGCATAGGTTTTGTCATTTTGATTATTGTTTGTGCTTTGTCCAAATTTGTAAAATAGTATGTTTTTAAAAAAGGATATTTATATCTCACATTATTTATTCAAATTTAATGTTAGCTTTAAAAAGTTATGTTTCATGATAGTTAAGTTTATATTTAAATTATACATTAAGAAATATTTAAACGAAGAAATAAAACATTAGCAAAACTAAGCTTTGTTAGAAACATCTTTTATGAAATGTTCCCTCCATTAAAGAAAAAATATACTGGTTGGATGCATTATTTATATTTATTAATCACGAAAGAGCTAATTTTGTTACCGTTCTTATTTAGAAAATCAAATAAATAAATAGAATTAAATATATTTCCAATTAATTCGTTGGTGTATGGATAGGTAGTTTTAAAGTTTGGAATACCATTTGATATCCCAGTTTAGGTATTGTTCGAAGTAAATATTTAACCATAAAAAAATAGGCACTCATTCATAATATTTTAGATAAAACATAGACTTAAATATAGAGAAAAATAATAATATAATTTAAAACAAGAAACAAAACTACAAAAAAGTTTGAGATAAATAAATTTGTTTTTTGGTATTGATTATGTAGTTATTTTTATAGTGTTTCACGTTTTAATTTTTTTTAAACAATTCTAATTTTTATACTTGAAGTATTGAAAGTATGATAATTTTTGGAACCTAAGTTTCCCTCTCGTTTGATATGGGTATGTAGAAAAATATGACGTTAAACCAATTCATTAATGTTAATTTTTAGTGTTTGAATCTTTAACTAATTTATTTACCGATAATTTACATGCAGTTTTTGTCTTATTCGAACATTTTCTTTTATCTTCAACAAATTTCACATGTGCTTGTTTGCTTTCACCATTTCGTCTAGCTGATTAACCTCTTTTACATGATTTGAGATATTTTTATATATATTTTTATGGTGGGATTAAAAATTATTACTACTTAACTTGATGATTAGTTCCAACTACCGTCCCTTACAACCTCTATTTGTTTTTACCATTGTTGTATGTGACCTCGTATGTGGATAATTCATCTTTAGATCCGTGATACTTTGTTCGAAAGAAATTGGTGATTATTTCTTAGTTGGTGGTAGGAAAGTAGTTATATTTAATATCTTATTTTTGGTTTCTTCCATGTTAACTTCTTATATTTATCTTCCTCGTTTAATGAGTCCTATATTTTATGTTGGATCTTCCATCTCTCGTGCCTCATCTTTGATGTATGTTTAGTGTAATTTCAATTTTTTTAAATTATGTGGAGTATTGTCTTGTATAGATATGTCACATCATCATGTGATCATCTTAATATATAGTTCATAATTGAGGCATTCATGTTTGGTAAATGTTATGTAACCAACTCGGTGAAATCATAATTTTTTAAGGATGATGTTCTATAATGATATCTCTTTAATCACAATGCATAACTCATAGAATGTTAAATTTATTTCTCCTTTTCCCATTACCACTTAAACAATATTTCACGTGATGGTATAAATTTTCCTCCATTGGATCCAAGTAATAATCTAAGTATGCAACATCATTTCCGGTTTAGTTTGTTGTATGTATTCAAGAATATAATATTTTTTTGTGTTGATAAGTATACGTTGGACTCATGTGTCCATTTGAGGTACGTCATTTTGAACCAATATTTGAGGTATAAGATGTGTTTTTATATATGTTTTCTTCCATATATTATTAAATATTTTTAATTTCACTTTGCGCACATCAACTCTTACAGATTGTTCCTGACAAATATGAACTATAATTTCATCAATTAACTTTCTATCGTATCTAGTTGTAAGCAACGATGTTACCATTGGTCTCTCTTATAACCTAATTCTAGATAATTTATCCTCAAGTTAACGATGGATGGTCTGATTTGGTTTTGGTCTGGAATTTAATTCGATATTAGCATTTTCCTTTATCGTTAGAGGTGGTATTAAGTATCTTATCTCTCAATATTATTATATTGACATCTCACATATTTTTAGTTTATGTATTTGGCTTTTAGGTTCCATAATGATAATCCGCTTTCATGAATACTAATATTTATATTAAATATTATCATTGGAATTCACGTCTTCTATCCCTTGATAATTTTATTAGAGTTATTAGAGTTAATCGAGCTAACCTTTTTTATTCAGGAATCATTGTACATAAACTTCTATACCTATAGTAAATTTTTCATGTTCCGTCATTTTTTGGCATAAAATCTCTTTCATGACCTCATAATATTCACCATTATTTTCCCACCATCATTGCAGATATCAAAATGTTTTGTACTTATGAGATACCAAGAGTCATTACGATAAACAATGGTTTTGTAGTTTCTGAATGATCACTTGCTACCGTTCTGCTAAAACAAGAGTATAACACAAAACATCTCATCTCCCTTCCACTAGAAATAAAATGACAGGGGGAGGTTACAAACAAAATAATCTTGGATGAGATCAATATATGTTGGAAGTTGCAGTCGTGTATTAACCTGACTTCTTGTTGGAATTCTTATGGTCATACGGGAATACAGAACGAACTACTATATTTGAGACACACATCACAAACAATTATGCCTTCATTCATAATATTAATATACAATGAAGGAAGAAATATTTAAGGCAAAAAATTGAACTTGATGTAATCAAATAAAAGAGAATAAAATCTCACTCAAGGACAGAAAACTACAAAACCCTCATGAGAAACATATATAACTCCAAATTTTACTTATAAAGCTTCAAAGTTGTAGAAAGTTTTATTAGGTGCTTGTTCCTACACACCAAATTTAGAGCTCTAAACGGTTAAGACTAAAATAGATAGGGATATACACAACATAAGCCATGACCGAGCTTCAAATAATTCTAGAAGTGATTGGAGTAAGATTCGAAATAACTGTTATATACTATTTATATATATTTATTTGGAATGACTATTCAATTCTATTTTGTTATAGGTTTTATAATATTTCATAGAAAATTTAAAAAAGTATACTTCAAATCGGAATTGGATTTGATACAGATTGTACCAATACTATTCCTTTGTGTCACAATTACGACAAGCATTTGCTCTTGTATTAGAAGTAAAAATAAATGTATAATATTATCAATCAAATCCTGTGTATATACAATGATTAAAAATAAAAGTTAAACATATATATACACATTCTAAAATTATAAAATTATAGTCTATTAAATAAAAATATATTGTTATTATTATCATTATCGATAACTATATTATAAAATAAGATTACAACTTATTAATTCGTTACATTGCATAAATATTTTACTCCAATATTGAAAATATTATAAGTCCATACACCTACACTTATTGAATTTACAAAGGCAATCTGTGGCGCAAGTGTTACAAGCCGGAGTACTCGTGACACAATCTTCATCAGATCCACAGAAGTTCGAAATCACTGGTCCTCTTTTCACATCAAAACTTGGTTTCGCATCCAATCCTGCAATATGGTTGAAATTAAAATGTATTATTTCATATATTGTTCTATTTAAGGTTGAAATTAAAATGTATTATTTTAGATAATGAGAGATGACACTACTCTATGCAGAATGAAATAGAATTAATGAGAGATGACACTACTCTATGCAAAATGAAATAGAATTAAGGAGAGAAGAGACGTACCAACAACGGTCAAAACTAGAAATGCAAGTAAGAAAGTTAACTTGATAGACGATTTCATGTTATTTTTGTTTTGTCACTTTTCTCACTTGTATATAGATATAGAGTTAATTAGTATTTAGATATAGAGTTAATGAGAAATATAAAAAGGCGCTGGACTATTTATAATATTATTGGTAAACAGTTACACACTTTTAGCAATTAATGACACTTGCCGTAATTTGGGATAAACCACAATAAATTTGGGAGTATAATTTACGTCAAATTTCAATATACCAATAATTACAATTTTATCACAAGAAAGACTTAGTAATCTATAAAAAATCATAAAAATATAGTTTTTATATATTAACTTTTGTCCAGCTTATTTATTAAATCTAGAAGGTACTTTTTACTTTCCTAATAATCTTATTAGGATTTGTTTAGTTAAAAACAAAGAAAAAAATCAATAAAAAATTTATAAGATTTATTTTTAAATTTCAGCTTAAATTATATATTTTGAATTATAGCTAAACAAATTTTATAATTTTAAGTTGTTATCATAAATTTTTAATCTACTAAAATTGAAAAAAAAAAGATGCGAGTCAAAACATATTTTTTATAAACAAAAAGGTATAAGGCTAAATTTTTAATTCTTTTTCATTAGTAGTCTAGCTTTTAAGTTTTTCGTTTTAAAAATTCATTTTTTTTAAATTTCGTTTTACATATTTATTATCTTTAATAATATGCATTAAAATAGAAAATGATATACACAATACAAGAACCTACATATGGTTAGAAAAATAATATTCAGACTTTGTTAATCCATTAACCAAATTATTTATACACACATTGTTAATATTTATTTTAATTTATTATTAAAATATAATAATTTTTTTTGAATTTAGAAAAAAAATAGCTAATCAAAAGTTTGGATTTATAGGTATTAAAAAGAACTATGGACAATAAAATTCTCATCTTACCAGTAGATTTATGCATCAAAATCAAAAAACACACAAAAATCACAAATTTATGAATCTTGTATCACTTGAAAAAACCTACCATAATGCTACCAGCTACCATGACGATTAACAAATTTATATGTTAAAAAACTCAAAACATAATATGATAAATGACATTAATAAGAACAGTTTGATAAAAGATAAGGCAAGTGATGGTTAACCTATGGATTTTCTTATATAAAATACATGACCAGAAGATAATCTCTATATTAAATGAGTCTGTTTGCTTTCAAATAAATTTTTGAATGAGTCTTACGGATAAAACTTTGAATGAGCATGTTTGTTCTCAAGTATTTAAATATATTTATAATTCTTTTATATAATATAATAAAATATAAATGAAGAATATTATATATATTTATATATTATTAGATATCATTACTGCATGTTTTATATTGAACCAGTTCATGTTGCGCTCATTTCACTAACAATGATAGCTAGGAAGCTCAAAGAAAATAAATAAAATATTGGCATTAACGAATTGTTAATGGAAATAAACATATTAGATACTCAATATTATAGAATTAAAATACCCAAATTTGTTATGCAATGAATTAGAAGTGGAAAAATAAATAGATAGGAAAATATTTGAAAATACAAAAAGAAAATTAAATAAAAGTTGAACTTAAATTGGAAATTTAAAAGGGTAAGTAGTAAATGAAAAACTATCTAATATTTACATTTTTTATTCTAAAAAATTATTTTAATATTGTATTTATGAAATCTTCTATTTAAGTTGTCTATTAGAATTTAATCAAAGAAACAAAAATTACAAAAATTTATTAAGCAACACTAGAAAATTATCGGTTTTTGTTTATACATTCATTAATTGTCTTGGATAGATCATTGGATATGTTATCATACAATAATATCTTGAAGCAGTTATAATATTTGGATTATAAAATAAGTAAGATATATCTTCTAACAACTAAAAATTAAAAGGCATATAAATAGTTAATAATATTAAGTTTATATATATTAATATACATATTTTTATTTAATATGGTTTATAACATATTTTTTTTATTTATCTAATAACTTAGATTTTGTGGTCAATTTTGGTGTGGGTTTTTGTCATTTTGATCATTGCTTGTTTTTGTCATTTTGATCGTTGCTTGTGTTTAGTCCAAATTTGTAGAATGATGTGTTTTTAAAAAAGGAGAATTATATATCATATCATTTATTCCAATTTCACAGTTAGCTTTAAAATGTATGTTTCATAATAGTTAAGTTCATATTTCCATAGTACATTAAGAAATATTTATTAGATTTTTAGTTAGAAAGAAATGAACGAAGAAACTTTAAAAAAAACTAAACTTTGTTAGGAACATCTTTTATGAAATGCCCATTGAATTAAAGAAAAAATATACTGGTTGGATGCTGAACCACGAATGTTTTATTTATATTTACTAATGATGAAAGAGCCAATTTTGTTACCGTTCATGTTTAGAAAATCAAATAAATAAAGTTAAATAGTTTTCATATTAAATTGTTGTTGTAGGGATAGGTAGTTTTAAAGTTTAGAGTACCATTTGATATGCCGGATTAGGTATTGTTTGAAATAAATATTCAACCATGAAAAAATAGGCACTCATTCATAATATTTTAGATAAAACATAGACATTTAAATATAGAGAAAATAATGATATAATATAAAACAAGAGCCAAACCCCTACAAAAACGTCTCAGATAAATAAATTTATTTTTTGGTATTGATTATGTAGATATATTTATAGTGTTTCACGTTTTAATTTTTTTTAATAATATTTTTAAAGCAGTTCTAATTTTTATACTTGAAGTATTGAAAATATAATAATTTCGGGAACCTAAGTTTCCCTCTCGTTTGATATGGGTATGTAGAAAAATATGACGTTAAACCAATTCATTAATGTTAATTTTTAGTGTCTGAATCTTTAACTAATTTATTTACTGATAATTTACATGCAGTTTTCGTCTTATTCGGACATTTTATTTTATCTTCAACAAATTTCACATGTGCTTGTTTGCGTTCATCTTTTATCGTCTAGCTGATTAACCTCTTTTACATGATTTGCGATATTTTTATATATATTTTTATGCTGGGATTTAACTTGATGATTAGTTCCAACTACCGTCCCTTACAACCTCTATTTGTTTTTACCATTGTTGTATGTGACCTCGTCTGTGGATAATTCATCTTTAAATCTGTGATACTTTGTTCGAAAAACACTGAGTGATTATTTCTTAGTTGGTGGTAGAAAAGTACTTATATTCAATATCTTATTTCTGGATTCTTCCGTGTTAACTTCTTATATTTATCTTCTTGGTTTAATGAGTCCTATATTTTACGTTGGATCTTCCATCTCTCGTGCCTCATTTTTTATGCATGTTTAGTGTAATTTATATTTTTTAAAATATTGTAGAGTATTAACTTGTATAGATATATCACATCATCATGTTATCATCTTAATATATAGTTCATAATCGAGACATTCATGTTTGGTAAATGTTATGTAACCAACTCGGTGAAATCATAAATTTTTGAGGATGATGTTATATAATGATATTTCTTTAATCACAATGCATAACTCGTAGAATGTTAAATTTATGTCTCCTTTTCTTATTACCCCTTCAGCAATATATTACCTGATGGTATAAAGTTTCCTCTATTGGATCCAAGTAATAATCTAAGTATGCAACATCATTTCCGGACTCATGTGCCCATTGGAATCTAAGTTTCCCTCTCGTTTGATATGGGTATGTAGAAAAATATGGCGTTAAACCAATTCATTAATGTTAATTTTTAGTGTTTGAATCTTTAACTAATTTATTTACCGATAATTTACATGCAGTTTTCGTCTTATTCGAACATTTTCTTTTATCTTCAACAAATTTCACATGTGCTTGTTTGCGTTCATCTTTTATCGTCTAGCTGATTAACCTCTTTTACATGATTTGGGATATTTTAATATATATTTTTATGGTGGGATTGAACATTATTACCACTTAACTTGATGATTAGTTCCAACTACCGTCCCTTACAACCTCTATTTGTTTTTACCATTGTTGTATGTGACCTCGTCTGTGGATAATTCATCTTTAGATCCGTGATACTTTGTTCGAAAGACACTGAGTGATTATTTCTTAGTTGGTGGTAGAAAAGTACTTATATTCAATATCTTATTTCTGGATTCTTCCGTGTTAACTTCTTATATTTATCTTCTTGATTTAATGAGTCCTATATTTTACGTTGGATCTTCCATCTCTCGTGCCTCATTTTTTATGCTTGTTTAGTGTAATTTATATTTTTTTTAAATATTGTGCAGTATTATCTTGTATAGATATATCGCATCATCATGTTATCATCTTAATGTATAGTTCATAATCGAGACATTCATGTTTGGTAAATGTTATGTAACCAACTCGGTGAAATCATAAATTTTTGAGGATGATGTTATATAATGATATTTCTTTAATCACAATGCATAACTCGTAGAATGTTAAATTTATGTCTCCTTTTCCTCTTACCCCTTCAACAATATATTACCTGATGGTATAAATTTATGTCTTCTTTTCCTATTACCCCTTCAGCAATATATTACCTTATGGTATAAATTTAATATCTTATTTTTGGTTTCTTCCTTGTTAACTTCTTATATTTATCTTCCTGGTTTAATGAGTCCTATATTTTATGTTGGATCTTCCATCTCTCGTGCCTCATCTTTGATGTATGTTTAGTGTAATTTTAATTTTTTTAAATATTGTGGAGTATTGTCTTGTATAGATATGTCACATCATCATGTGATCATCTTAATAAATAGTTCATAATTGAGGCATTCATGTTTGGTAAAGGTTATGTAACCAACTCGGTGAAATCATAAATTTTTAAGGATGATGTTCTATAATGATATCTCTTTAATCACAATGCATAACTCATAGAATGTTAACTTTATTTCTCCTTTACCCATTACCACTTCAACAATATTTATAACGTGATGGTATAAAGTTTCCTCCATTGGATCCAAGTAATAATCTAAGTATGCAACATCATTTCCTGTTTAGTTTGTTGTATGTATTCAAGAATATGATTTTTTTGTGTTGATAAGTATACGCTAGACTCATGTGTCCATTTGAGGTACGCCATTTTGAACCAATTTTTGAAGTATAAGATGTGTTTTATAGATCTGTTGTCTTCCATATTTTTAATTTCACTTTGCGCACATCAACTTTTACAGATTGTTCCTGGAAAATATGAACTATAATTTCATCAATTAACTTTCTATCGCATTTAGTTGTAAGCAACGATGTTACCATTGGTCTCTCTTATAACCTAATTCTAGATAATTTATCCTCAGGTTAACGATGGATGGTCTGATTTGGTTTTGGTCTGGAATTTAATTCGATATTAGCATTTTCCTTTATCGTTAGAGGTGGTATTAAGTATCTTATCTCTCAATATTATTATATTGACATCTCACATATTTTTAGTTCATGTATTTGGATTTTATGTTCCAGAATAATAATCCACTTTCATGAATACTAATATTTATATTAAATATTATCATTGGAATTCACGTCTCCTATCCCTTGATAATTCTATTAAAGTTATTAGAGTTAATCGAGTTAACCTTTTTTATTCAGAAATCACTATACATAAAATTCTATACCTATAGTACATTTTTCATGGTCCGTCATTTTTGGCATAAAATCTCTTTCATGACCTTATTAGATTCACCATTATTTTCCCACCATCATGGCAGATATCAGTGAGTTTATGAAAATTTAGGACACCTGTCAGTGTTTTGCCAACTTAATATAAATTACATGTGGTGTATTAGAAAACCATATAATGAGCAATTACATTTAACATATGGGTCATTAATATCCTTGCCCCCCCCCCGAAGATCTCACGAGGAATGCAGTACCTTTTGATGATTGTGGATGATTTTTAAAAGTGGGTGGAAGTATAAACTTTAGCAGAGATATATCAAAATGTTTTGTACTTATGAGATACCAAGAGTCATTACGATAAACAATGGTTTTGTAGTTTCTGAATAATCACTTGCTACCGTTCTGCTAAAACAAGAGTATAACACAAAACATCTCATCTCCCTTCCACTAGAAATAAAATGACAGGGGGAGGTTACAAACACAATAATCTTGGATGAGATCAATATATGTTGGAAGTTGCAGTCGGGTATTAACCTGACTTCTTGTTGGAATTCTTATGGTCATACGGGAATACAGAACGAACTACTATATTTGAGACACACGTCACAAACAATTATGCCTTCATTCATAATATTAATATACAATGAAGGAAGAAATATTTAAGGCAAAAAATTGAACTTGATGTAATCAAATAAAAGAGAATAAAATCTCGCTCAAGGACAGAAAACTACAAACCCCTCATGAGAAACATATATAACTCCAAATTTTACTTCTGAAGCTTCAAAGTTGTAGAAAGTTTTATTAGGTGATTGTTCCTACACACCAAATTTAGAGCTCTAAACGGTTAAGACTAAAATAGATAGGGATATACACAACATAAGCCATGGCCGAGCTTCAAATAATTCTAGAAGCGATTGGAGTAAGATTCGAAATAACTGTTATATACTATTTATATATATTTATTTGGAATGACTATTCAATTCTATTTTGTTATAGGTTTTATAATATTTTATAGAAAATTTTAAAAAAGTATGCTTCAAATCAGAATTGGATTTCATACAGATTGTACCAATACTATTCCTTTGTGTCACGATTACGACACGCATTTGCTCTTGTATTAGAAGTAAAAATAAATGTATAATATTATCAATCAAATCCTGTGTATATACAATGATTAAAAATAAAAGTTAAACATATATATACACATTTTAAAATTATAAAATTATAGTCTACTAAATAAAAATATATTGTTATTATTATCATTATCGATAACTATATTATAAAATAAGATTACAACTTATTAATTCGTTACATTGCATAAATATTTTACTCCAATATTGAAAATATTATAAGTCCATACACCTACACTTATTGAATTTACAAAGGCAATCTGTGGCGCAAGTGTTACAAGCCGGAGTACTCGTGACACAATCTTCATCAGATCCACAGAAGTTCGAAATCACTGGTCCTCTTTTCACATCAAAACTTGGTTTCGCATCCAATCCTGCAATAAGGTTGAAATTAAAATGTATTATTTCAGATATTGTTCTATTTAAGGTTGAAATTAAAATATATTATTTCAGATATTGTTCTATTTGGTAGAATCATAGTTATTTTCTAGCGCTACTCTATGTCGAATGAAATAGAGTTAATGAGGGATGACACTACTCTATGCAAAATGAAATAGAATTAATGAGAGATGAGACGTACCAACAACGGTCAAAACTAAAAATGCAAGTAAGAAAGTTAGCTTGATAGACGATTTCATGTTATATTTGTTTTGTCACTTTTCTCACTTGTATATAGATATAGAGTTAATTAGTATTTAGATATAGAGTTAATGAGAAATATAAGAAGGCGCTGGACTATTTATAATATTATTTGTAAACAGTTACACACTTTTAGCAATTAATGACACTTGCCGTAATTTGGGATAAACCACAATAAATTTGGGAGTATAATTTACGTCAAATTTCAATATACCAATAATTACAATTGTATCACAATAAAGACTTAGTAATCTATAAAAACCATAAAAATATAGTGTTTATATATTAACTTTTGTCCAGCGTATTTATTAAATCTAGAAGGTACTTTTTACTATCCTAATAATCTTATTAGGATTTGTTTAGTAAAAAACAAAGAAAAAAATCAATAAAACATTTGTAAGATTTATTTTTAAATTTCAGCTTAAATAATATATTTTGAATTATAGCTAAACAAATTTTATAATTTTAAGTTGTTATCATAAATTTTTAATCTACTAAATTAAAAAAAAATATGCGAGTCAAAACATATTTTTTATAAACAAAAAGGTATAAGGCTAAAATTTTAATTCTTTTTCATTAGTAGTCTAGCTTTTAAGTTTTTGGTTTTAAAAATTCATTGTTTTTAATTTCGTTTTACATATTTATTATCTTTAATAATATGCATTAAAATAGAAAATGATATACACAATACAAGAACCTACATATGGTTAGGAAAGTACTTATATTCAATATCCTATTTCTGGATTCTTCCGTGTTAACTTCTTATATTTATCTTCTTGGTTTAATGGTCCTATATTTTACGTTGGATTTTCCATCTCTCGTGCCTCATTTTTTATGCATGTTTAGTGTAATTTATATTTTTTTTAAATATTGTGGCGTATTATCTTGTATAGATATATCACATCATCATGTTATCATCTTAATATATAGTTCATAATTGAGACATTCATGTTTGGTAAATGTTATGTAACCAACTCGGTGAAATCATAAATTTTTGAGGATGATGTTATATAATGATATTTCTTTAATCACAATGCATAACTCGTAGAATGTTAAATTTATGTCTCCTTTTCCTATTACCCTTTCAGCAATATATTACCTGATGGTATAAATTTTCCTCCATTGGATCCAAGTAATAATCTAAGTATGCAACATCATTTTCGGTTTAGTTTGTTATATGTATTCAAAAATATGATATTTTTATGTGTTGAAAAGTATAATCTGGACTCATATGTCCATTTGAGGTACGTCATTTTGAACCAATTTTGAAGTATAAGATGTGCTTTTATAGATCTATTTTCTTCCATATTTTTAAAGCTTTTTAATTCTACTATGCGCACGACGACTCTTACAGATTGTTCCTGGAAAATATGAACTATAATTGTATCAATTAACTTTCTATCGCATCTTGTTGTAAGCAGTGATGTTACCATTGGTCCCTGTTATAACCTAATTCTAGATAATTTATCCTCAGGTTAATGATGGATGGACTGATTTGGTTTTGGTCTAGAAATTAATTTGATATTAGCATTTGGCTTTATCGTTAAAGGTGGTGTTAAATATCTTATCTCTTAACATTATTGTATTGACATCTCACATATTTCTAGTTCATGTATTTTTGGCTCTTATGTTCCATAATGATAATTCGCTTTCATGAATACTAATATTTATATTAAATATTATCGTTAGAATTCACGTATTCTATCCCTAGATAATTTTATTCGAGTTAATCGATTTAACTCTTTTTTTATTTAGGAATCAACGTACATAAAATTTTATACCTATAGTACAATTTTCATGTTCTGTCATTTTTGGAATAAAATCTCTTTCATGACCTCATAATATTCACCATTATTTTCCCACCATCATGGCAGATATCAGCGAGTTTATGAAAATTTAGGACACCGGCCAGTGTTTTGCCAACTTAATATAAATTACATATGCTCTATTAGAAAACCATATAATGAGCAATTACATTTAACATATGGGTCATTAATATCGTAGCCCCCCTCCCCTCCCCCAAGGCCTCACGAGAAAGGCAATACCTTTTAATGGTTGTGGATTATTTTTCAAAGTGGGTGGAAGTATAAACTTTAGCAAAGATTATGGGATACCAAGAGTCATTACGATAACTAATGGTTTTGTAGTTCCAGAATGATCACTTGCTACCGTTCTGTTAAACAAGAGGTATAACACAAAACATCTCATCTCTCTTCCACTAGAAATAAAATGGCAGGTGGAGGTTACAAACATAATAATCTTGGATGACATCAATATATGTTGGAAGTTGCAGTCGGGAAGTAGCTTGACTTCTTGTTGGAATTCTTATGGTCATACAGGACTACATGACGAACTACAACAATTAAAATACACATCACAAACAGTTAGGCCTTCATTCAAAATATCAATATATTATGAAGGGAGAAACATTTAAGCCAAAAAATAAACTTGATGTAATCAAATAAAAGAGAATTCTCACTCAATGACGGAAACATGATAAACATATATAACTCCACAGTTTACTTCTAAAGCTTCGATGTTGTAGAAAATATTATTAGTTGCTTGTTCCTACACACCAAATTCAGAGCTTTAAATTGTTAAGATTAAAATAAAAAGGGATATACACAATATAAGTCATGGTCAAGCCTCAAATTATTCTAAAGCGATCACAGTAAGGTTTGAAAAAATTGTTTTATATGATCTATATATATATATATATATATATTTAGAATGACTACTCGATTTTATTTTGTTATAAGTTTTATAATTTTTCATAGCAAATTTAAACAAGTCTGCTTAAGATCGCGACTGGATTTGATGCAGATTGTACTAATATTATTCCAGTGTGTCATAATTACGACGTGCATTTGCTTTTGTATTAAAAGTAAAAATAGATGTAAATGCGAAGGCCTATAATATTATCAATACTAACAAATCATGTGTATATACAATGATTAAAAATAAAAGTTAAACATGTATATTCTAAAATTATAAAATTATAGTCTGTTAAACAAAAATATATTACTGTTATTACCATTATCGATAACTATATTATAAATTAAGAGTACAACTTATTGATTCGTTACATTGCATATATATTTTACTCCAATATTGAAAATATTATAAGTCCATACACCTACACTTATTGTATTTACAAGGATAAATATATACAATGATTAAAAGTAAAAGTTAAAACACATATATATACACTAAAATTATAAAATTATAGTCTATTAAATAAAATAAATGGTTATTATTATCATTATCGATAACTATATTATAAACTATAACTATATTATAAACTAAAATTATAATTTATTGATTCGTTACCTTGCATAAATATTTTACTCCAATATTAAAAATATTATAAATCCATGCAACCACACTTATTGAATTTACAGAGGCAATTTGTGGCGCAAGTGTTACAAGCCGTAGTACTCGTGGCACAAACTACATCAGATCCACAAAAGTTCGAAATCATTGATCCTCGTTTCACATCAAAACTTGGTTTTGCATCCGATCTTGGAATAAGGTTGAAATTAAATATATTATTTCAGATATAGTTGTTCTATTTGGTGGAATCATAGTAATAATGTGACGCTACTCTATGCAAAATGAAATAGAATTAATGAGAGATGACGATACTCTATGCAAAATGAAATAGAATTAATGAGAGAATAGAGGTACCAACAACGGTAAAAACAAAAAATGCAAGTAAAAAAAAGGTAAACTTAATGGATCATTTCATAGTATTTTTTTTGTCACTTTTGTCACTAGTATATATAGAGTTAATGGGAAATATTCAAATTCGTTGGAGTATTTATAATATTCTTTGTAAACAGTTACACACTTTTAGAAATTAATGACACCTGCCTTAATTTGGATAAGACACAATAAATTTGGGAGTATAATTTACGTCAAATTTCAATATACCAATAATTATAATTATCACACGAAAGACTTAGTAATCTATAAAAACCACAAAAATATAGTTTTTATATATTCACTTTTGTCCCACGTATTTATTAAATCTGTAAGGTACTTTTTACTTTCCTAATAATTTTATTAAGATTTATTTAGTTGAAAACAAAGATAATTTTTTTATAAGATTTATTTTTAAATTTCAGCTTAAATAATATAATTTGAATTATAGCTAAACAAATTTTATAATTTTAAGTTGTTATCATAAACATTTTAATCTACTAAAGTTGAAAAAAAAAGATGCGAGTCAAAACATATTTTTTATAAACAAAAAGGTATAAAGTTAAAATTTTCATTATTTTTCATTAGTGATGAGGGCGGAATTCGCCGATCCAAGCGATAGGGGTAAAAATGCAGTAAATAATAGTTGATGGGATTAATCGGGTATTTAAAGTCCTTCGAGGACCAATTTACAACAGTGTAATAGTAAGAAGGGCTTCATTGATATGCAATGAACGGCCCACTAATAGGTTAAATGGGTCCACCTTATTTTACTATAAAAGGGTGACCCACTGCCCAAAAAAGGGTATTGAATATTACTTTCTCAGATTCCACTCTATCTCTCTACACTTTCTCTCTAGTCACATCAGATTCACGATCCCAAATATATTCTTCTGACAATTATTCACTCATCAATTAGTAGTCGAGCTTTTAAGTTTTCGTTTTAATAATTTAATTTCTTTTCGTTTCACATATTTATTATTTTTAATAATATGTATTAAAATAGAAAAGGATATACACAATACAAGAACCTACATATTGTTAGAAAAATAATATGCAGACTTTATTAACCCATCAACCAAATTATTTATACATATATATTGTTAATATTTATTTTAATTTATTATTAAAATATAATTATTTCTTTTGAGCTTAGAAAAAGAATCAAAAGTTTGGATTTATAGGTATTAAAAAAACCTATAAACAATAAAAAAACTCATCTAACCAATAAATTTATGCATCAAAATCCAAAAAACACACAAAAAGCACAAATGTATGAATCTTGTATCACTTGAGAAAATCTAACATAATGTTTCCAGCTACCTTGGCGATTAACAAATTCATATGTTAATAAACTCAAAACATAATATAATAAATGACACTAATGAGAACAATTTAATAAAATATAAGATAACTCATGGTTTACCTTCAACTTTTCTTATATAAAATATATGAATAGAAGATAATCTCCATATTAAATGGATTTGTCTGATTTCAAATAAATTTTTGAATGAGTCTTACGGATTAAACTTTAAATAAACATTTTTACCTCAAAGTATTTTAGTATATTTACAATTCTTTTATATAATATAATAAAATATAAGTGAAGAATATTATATATATTTTTATATATATTATTAGATATCGTACCCACATATTTTATATTGAACTAGTTCATGTTGCGTTGATTTCGTTAATAATGGTAGCGAGTAAGCTCACAGAAAATAAATAAACTATTGACATTAACAAAATGTTAATGGAAATAATCATATTAGATATTCAATATTATGGAATTAAAATACCTAAATTTATTATGCACTGAATTAGAACCGAAAAGATAAATAGATGAAAAATATTTGAAAATAAAAAAAAAAGGTTTTAAAAATTGAACTTAGATTGAAAATTTAAAAGGGTAAGTAGTAGAAATATTTAATATTTACATTTTTTATTAAAAAAATCAATTTCATATTGTATTGATGAAGTCTTTTTATAGGAACTAATATTAAAGTTGTATATTAGAATTTAATAAAAGATATTTGTTTTTACAAAATTTAATTAAGCCGCAAATTGATAGGTTAGAATTTAATGAACAAATCGAATTTTATAATATTTTATTAAGCAACACGAAAACATTATCTGGTTTTGTTCATTCATTGATTAATTGTCTTGAATTGCTATGTTGTCATAAAATAATATTTTGAAATAGTTACACTATTTGAAAGGTAAAATAAGATAAGATACATCTTCTAACAACTAAAAGTTAAAAGGTATTTAAATAGTTAATAAAATTAAGTTTATATATATTAATATACATATTTTTAATTTAATATGGTTTATAACGTAAAAGATTTTTTTTATTTATCTAATAATTTAGATGTTCCGATCAATTTATGTAGTTTTTATCATTTTGATTATTGCTTGTATTTAGTCCAAATTTGTAGAATAGTATGTTTTAAAAAAAAGACAATTATATCTCATATCACTTACTATAATAACGGAGAAATGAAACATTAAGAAAACTAAATTTGGTTAAGAACATCTTTTATGAAACGCTTAATTAAAAAAAGCAATACATTGGTTGGATGGTCAACGAAATTTTTTATTATTTATTTTTACTAACGATGAAAGAGCATTTAGAAAATCAAATAAATAAATAAATAAATAAATAAAATATTTTTTTTATTAATTTTGTTGTTCTAAGGATAGTAGTTTTAAAGTTTAGGTACCATTTGATATGCCGGATTAGGTATTGTTCAAAGTAAACATTGAATCATAAAATAATAAGCACTCATTCATAATATTTTAGATAAAACATAGACATTTAAATATAGAGAAAAATAATGATATAATTTAAAACGAGAATAAAAAATTACAAAAATGTCTGAGATAAATAAATTTGTTTTTTAGTGTTTTTCCGTAACAAACAGTGCTTAAACAAATTGCAATTTCGTATACAAATAGCCTTACTATTGTTACTACAATTTAGACTTGCTTTTGTGACATTTGTATAGATTTCGCAACTATTATTTTGCTACAAGTTTTTATATAGGTTCCACATATATCAATGCATTTTAGTTATAAATCTCCTTATGTTTCGCTTCCATCAGTGTTTCAGTGCATTTACTTAAACATTGGTTTCACAGCTATCATTTTGCCATAATTGCAGGTTTTTATAGGGTTTCACATCTATATGTGTGTACTGCTTGATCTTTAACATAGATTTTGCGTCTATTAGTGTATTTTGGTTATAAATCTCCTTAAGGTTCGCATATATCAGTGTTTCAGTGCATTGACATTAAGATAGGTTTCGCAACTATCATTTTTCCATAATTGCAGGTTTTTATAGGGTTTCACATCTATTAGTGTGTACTGCTTAATATTTAACATAGGTTTCGCATCTACCGATATATTTTGGTTATAAATTTCTTTAAGTTTCGCATCTATCAGTGTTTCAATAAATATACATTAACATAGGTTTCACAACTATCTATTTACCACATGTGTTAACATTTTCAAAGGTTGCGCATCTATCATGTTTATAATGGTTTCAAATTTGCATACGTTTCGCATCTAGCACTTATCTAACTTCTACAATTTTTGCATCTATCACAGTTGATATATTTTTCTCATTTATTGCTTTTACATGTAAAATGGTACCAAAAACATGTTTCTACAGGTTCGACCTCTTTACACTGTTAAAACATACAGAAGAGACAAAAGTGACACCAGAATATATAGAAGCAGCAAAGAAGACACCCATTTACTCACTTTTAAAGACATCCTATGATCTTCGAAAGAAGAAAACTACATACAAAAAGCACTAGGATATAATTAAGCATATAATAATGACATATGATGACGAACATAAAGCATTTAAATTTGGGGAAACGTTTTACAACTTACAAACCATGACATAAAGATCATCTTTGGTTTAAAACATGGAAATGAAATTATGCCACTACAAGCTAAGAGTTTTGAACCTAAGTTTTCAGAATTAGAAGACGAAGATAAATCAAGGATAACAAAGAATTACTTTTCTGATAAGACATCAAAAAAAGTTGATGAAAGCTGAGTAAGACCAATCACTAACAAACTGATAAAGGTTTGCAATTCCAACTTTTATTACATTTTTACACTGTTTTTATATTTGCATAAGTTTCTCATCTACTACTTATGCTTTACTTTAAAAAAAATCATAAGGTTCCACATCTATCTGTTTAATCTGCTTCATATTAAACTAGGTTTCACATCTACAACGTTAGACCTGTTTCAAATTAAGCTACGTTTCACATTACTAATATTAATACATGATTCACATCTATCGGTTTACCATTTCCATAGGTTCCGCATCTATCGTTGTAATTTCTCTTTCACATTTTAATAGGTTTCGCAACTATCACTTAAATGTGTTTGACTTTAGCATAGGTTTTGCATCTACCCCTTTAAAAATGTTTTTGCTTGCTAGTAGGATGCTATAAATAAAGCAGCAAAAATACCTGGAGAAAAGGCAATAGAAGATGTTGTGATACTTTTTATAATGCTAGCCTGTTATATCTTGTTTTTCTCTACATCTGGAGATGTACTAGCTTCTACTATGGTGTACTACGTAGAACCCATTGACAAAATAAACAACTACTATTGGGCTGAAGCAATCCCGGAAAAGTTGGTGAATTCAATTATAGCTTGTTATGAAACTAAATTTGGAAGAGTAATTGGCTGTATTTTCCTTTTACGGGTTAGTATTTTTCTTTGTTCAATCTTATATATAATATTTAGTCAATAAACGGTATCTAAAGTATTTTTCATATATAGCCATTCATCATGGAACACACAGCATTATGTCAAGATATTGAAATTGAAGACAAGATACCTAGATGCTTCAAATGGTTGAGTATTGAGCGCAAAAAGGATTTAGATTTGGTTGAAGCCCTAAAAAACATAACAAATGAACATATATATATATATGCGATATGTTTTTTATTCCAGTTTCACATTTTACATATATATATATATATATATATATATATATATATATATATATCTTTACTATAACATTTTAACAATTCTTGAAGAAATAATGAAACTAACAGGAGAACAAGAAGATAAATTTGAAGAAGAATTCCAAATACAAGAAGAAAATAATGATGCTCCTCAAGAAGATGATATTGTTCCTCTAATCGATTCTGAACAAGTAAACCTCAACGAAGATGAAAATAGTTTTCATTGGGATACATACCAAGAACCATGTGCAAGAGATTCTACTGATATCGAATAAACAATAGACCAATACATTGTTCAATCATGTAAAAAAGTTTCAAGAACTAAAAAGACTGCAACACGACGAACAAAATCAGCAAAGAACGTGAAAAAGAAAACTTAATCGGTAGAAACTCGTCCTCAGAACAAACAAAAGACAGTACATACAGCTCGTGTGCCTATTGCAAGAAAGATGAATTCATCATCAGAAATTCTTAGGAATTTTAAGAGACTTGAAAAGACAATAAAAAATAAGTCTCAAATCAACATTTCTGACAGATTGTACCATCTCACAATAGAAAACGGAAGGTTGAAAAAATTACTGGTAAGAGAAAAGGTAAAATATCCTATTTTATCATATTTACTATACATTCCGCATCTAACATCAATAGTATCTTAATATGGTTTGCATCTAGCATCAATAGTATCCTTATATATTTCGCATCTACCATCAATAGTATTCTAATATGTTTCACATCTATCATAGGAAATATAGGTTTCACATCTATCACGATTACTAAAGGTTCAGCATCTATCATTTTAATTAACGTTTCACATCTATAACTTCTGTTTAGGTTCCGCATCTATCATTTCTTTTTAGGTTCCGCATCTATCATTTTTGTTTAGGTTTCACATCTATAGTTTCTATTCAGTTTCTTCATCTATCATTTCTATTTAGGTTCCACATCTATTATATCTTGGGGTTCAGCATCTATCATTTACGTTTGATTTGAAGGTTTTACATCTACTTCTATGGATGTTAAGGTTGTGCATCTATCATCCATCATCTTATATAAAAGGTTTCACATCTATCTTTGACATGGCTTATTATTTTTCAGAGAATTAACACCATATAGCCAGCCCCAGCCACAACCCCACACCCAGACCCGGGCCTAACAACAGCCCAAGCCCTAGACGCAACTAAAGCACCAGGAGACCCAGTCTCTAGCCACAACTTTGACTTAACAACATTTTAAATAGAAAAAAAAAACTGAAATGGAACGTAGAAGATTTGAACAACAAATTGATGAACAAAAAAAGAAACTCGAGGAAAAAAGAAGGCCATTACACAAAAGAAAGCTGATGCAGGGATGAACATTGAGGTTGACCTACAAAATACACTTAAACTTCCTTTGTTGAAGCCAAACATTAAAACAACTGAACAACAACAAAAAACTTATTCAAGAAAAAAGAAATTGAATGATCTAGGCCACCAATCACCAAATAAAATCATTAAAAACACCTAATATTGTAGTCGAAAACCCTGTTGTTTATGATGAAAACCAAGACAAAACACCTAATATTGCTGTGGGAGATAAGGTTCCACCTCCACAACAAGAAAAAATTAAAGATGTTGTGGAAAACAGGATCCCAATGTTGTTGTTATTGTTGAAGATGACCATCTTGTTAAAGTTGAGCTTCATGTTGTTGCTGCTACATCTGAGGGTGTTTTTGCTGTTGAAAACAAGAATGTTACTCCTACGGATGTTGAGATTAAAAAACAAAATGATCCCCTATTAATGTAGATATTATTACTTCTGAACTTATTGTTGCTGTAAAAAATGAGAATTTTACTCCTATTAAAGTTAGGATGGAAAAGCAAGGTGATGCTCGTGTTAATAGTGATGTTGGGTTTGAAAAGAAAAAAAAATCCATCGATTGTAACTCATACTAAAGTTGCTTTTAAAAAGAAAGACAATCCCTCAGTTCATGTTAATATTACGGAAGAACAAAATCCCAATATTACTGCTGGTGTAAATATTGTTATGGTATAACAGGATACAAATACTAATGTTGTTGTTCCTATTGCTAAATAATTAGTTGCTGAAGTATCTGAAGGGACAAGCAATGTAGCTGAAGTATTTAAAGGAAACAAGATTGTTGCTGAAGCATCTGGAGTGAAAAAGGATGTTCATGAAGAATCTAAAGTGACCAAGGATGATGTTGTGGATAGAGAGGTGATATAGATAACCCAAAATTATCAAAACATGTTTCAAAAAACGTTTGTATTTAAAGATATATACTTGTTGTGTATTATCTTATTTTTTTCTTAAATACTATAATATTATCTGTATTTATATGTTTAATGTCTAAATCTCATAATTGAATACTGGTTTTGTATAATAGCATGGTTCGCATCCATCAAAAAAAATTGTTTCGCATCTATCCTTCATTATGCATTATATTTACAAATGTTTCGCATCCAATGTCCAGTTTTCTGTTTTGTTAAGGAAAAGACCTCAGAAGTCCAAGAAATCCAAACGACACAAGTCAGTGACTTAGACCCATATATTGAGAAAGAAATAATAAGAATTGAAAATGATATACAAAATAAAAAAAATTAAGTGATTGAACAACTTTCACATCTATCATATTTATACCTGTTTCACGTCTAGCATAGTTCCATTGGTTTTTCATCTAACACAATTGCAAAATGTTTCGCATCTATTATATTTCCATAGGTTTTGCATCTAGTTTAGTTTCACTGGTTTGTCATCTATGAAAGTTACATAAGTTTCGCATCTATCTGAGTTACAAAGGTTTCTCATTTATCAATATTACACATGTTTCGCATCTAGCATAGTTTCCATTGTTTCTCATCTATTATATTTCTGAACGTTTCGCATCTATCTCCTCTTACAGTTTCAATTGTTTCCCATTTGTGCAGAAAGATTTGGATGAAGGTCCTTTATTTGAATTAAATTTAGATCATACTCAACATTAAATCTCTAAAGAACTACCTAACATGGAAATTACTAGAAAAGAATGACCATTTACAAACAAAGTAACAACTGCAATTGACATAGAGCAATACTAGAAATTAGAATTGATTGAAAAAGGAGAAAAAAAATCTGATCTAATAGGATGGTCATGTCCAGAGGTAGCAAGATCTAATATTTTTATTAGTAATTTGATGGAGATAGCAGACGAAGATGAAATCGAATCTATGGTAAAAGTTAAATTTACATTTAGTTTGTTTCTTTTACTTCCCAATACATATATTAACAATATGTTGGTTTCAACTTTTGACAACATAGGTAATCAACTGTTATATGTACATCAACGTTAAATAACACAATTTTCAAATACCAGTTGCTAGTAGTCCATGATAATTTATGTCAGTAACATACTTATCTAGAAGCGTAATGGTAAGAATAATATACTTTTACAACATATGTTAATTTATAAAAAAAATGTTTCGAAATAATACTCCTCCAATGTAGCATATGTTGAACCGAAATATGCATTTAACATTTTATATGTTGACGATAAGCTACGAGGCATCACAGAAGTTTACATCTTCGTTCTGCTTCTAACAGAAGCCCGACCCTGGAATGTTAACCTCTGGACATTATTGGTAAAAGACGTTGAACATGAAAAAGCAGTAAATCTAAAACCAATACCCAAACGTCCAGATCCAACAAGAAGAACTGCAGAAAGATTAGTAAGTGTCTCTCTTCTATAATAATTTTATAGCGCGCACACACACACACACACACACACACATATATATATATATATATATATATATATATATATATATATATATATATATATATATATCATCTGATTTATTTGTATGTCTATTAAATTACAGATTTCATACCTCGAACACAAAAACATTGTACGAGCATAAAAAAATAAAGATATATTGTCCATTAAACATTCCTAAACAAAGACCTGGATCACTTAACTGCGGAGTAATGGTCTGCGATTACTTCAAAGATAATGTTTTGCATGGGAAACTTGACTTACATTAAAATTCTGATATTGCACCATTAAGAAGAGCACAAATGTTTTATATGTTTCTTAATGACACCATTACTAAAAATATTGGGACCATGTTTTGTAATATTTGTTGTAATTATTTTTGTAATGTTTATGATAATTTTTTGTTGTAAAGTTTGTCTACTATAAATATATCTCAATGAAAAAACAGTCTAACCGTGATAGTTTCGCATTTATTAGAAATGTAAACAAAAGCGTTTCACATCGATCTTTTGGTTTCACATCTAACTTTGTTTCTTTGATGAATATTTTGCATCTATCAAGTACTTATTTATCTTGGAAACTCTTTCATATCTTCTGGTCTAATTAATTTTCGTCCAATTATCATTTACTGAATTAATATGTTTTTATAGTTAATATACTCTACCAATCTCCCACATATAAATTTCAACTCAAAATTCAAACTAGTAACTTTAATTTGATTTGATATTTACTTACATGACTTGACAAGTCTTAGGTACTCATGAGTACATTGCATTAATTATAAAAGCTCACGAATATCAACCAACATATTATTTTATTAAATCATCTAAACTTCTCACATTCTTACAATATTTTAGCTACTTCTATAAAGATCACTTCATACTTTGAATTCTTTTACACAAAATTTCACTTCATACTGTGTGAAATCTTCTAAACGTTTCACTTCTTAAAAAATTACTTTGAAAAATTCCAAATCTTAACTATTCTTCAGATGATGATCTTGTTTATAGTGACATAAGTTCTCCAACTCGTCCGCCTAAGGCCAGAGAAGAGTGGAAACATACCAGTACAGACGAATTCTTTGACGACATATCTGATGATGTTTACAGTTCTTTTTTTGAAGAAAAATATTCCAAATATGTTTTTTCTGAAGATGATGATGAACCAAATGAGGATCCTATTTTTGTCATCTTAAAAAGAAAGAGGAAACGAGACCAGATGGAAGAAGATGAAGACACTGAAGACGAAGACAAATATTCACAAGAAAAAGATTTGGAGGAAGATGAATCAAACGAAAAGGACTCTGAAGACGACAAAAAAAATCTAACTGATGGTTAAGTGAAGGTTCTGCTTTTATTTTTGTTGTTTTAACTAAGGGTAGAAATAAGTTTATCTTTTTTGTTTTTTGATGACCATAATCAAAATGAAGACTAAGGGTATGCTCAATGAGAGTTTGAACATGAAGGCTCTGTTTTTAAATTTGTTTAAGCTTGTATTTGGTTTATTGAACTTACCATGTATTGCACTTGTTTTATAATGAACTTAATCATTTTATTATTTGTTTGTATTCATATTTTAACACATACATAAAAAAAATTATGAGCTGGCTTAGCAACTGCCAGAACAATGTACTTAAATTCAAGGTTTCGCATATATCACAATATAATATATTTGATTATCCAAGGTTGCGCATCTATAAAAATATTAAGTATTTGATTATCGAATGTTTCGTATCTATCAGACCCATGTATTTGTTGTCAGTTGTTTTGCATCTATTATAAATAAAATAATTTGTTATGAAATGTTTCGTATCTAGTTCAGCAAATTTTCTAAAGCTTGTTTCGCATCTACCAAGTCCGTATTTGTTGGTTATTAAAGGTTTCACATCTACCAGGTGAATATATAACAAAAGGTTTCGCATCTATCATCCATCAAAATATTCCAATCTATTGTCATTATGACAAAATAACTTAAAAAACTAAAAGTATCAAAAATTACATTCATCTTACAAAATGTCTACACATGTTCGTCTATTATGACCAGATTTACGACAACAAGAACACGTTATAGAATGAATACTTAATTCTCCTGTAGATGGAATTATTTTCTTCTTAGGTCGTCCAGCTTTCCTTCTTAAAACTGGAGGAAGTACATCTGGAGAAGTTTTTGAAATAAATGCTTGACCAAAAGTAGTAAATGCAGCTATACCATATGAATATGTTTCCTTATAAGAACTTACAAAATAGCAAGGCTTAACATATTTCATAGGATCAACATCTATATAAAATATCACAGCTAAAGCATGAGAACAAGGGAAACACTCGTGGTGCCACACACCACAAGAACAAGTACGTACATTAAGATCAACAACCGTAACAAGATCAGAAAACACTTGATGCAAAAAAAAGGAGTAGACGAATGAACTATCCATGGACGATCTTCTTCCATTTTAACTTTAATTTTTTTTTATGAAATTCACGACACAAATCGCTAGTCTAACGTTCAACATCACTAAAATGTCTCGAAATTTGACTCATTTCTAAAACTTTAATCCTATCAATTAACCCCAGTATATGCAAACCAAAAAATTGTTTGACTTGATTGTTAAAAGACTCAACTGGAGTAGATGCCATAGAACCATACCTCTTGCCTTTGAAAAAATCACAAGCATATTTGTCAAGAGATAAATTATCACAAAAACTTTCGAGCTTCTCACCTCCCTGCTTAAGAAATTCATCATTAAACAAATTCTGATTAACAACATATGCACATCTTTTAAACAGTTTAACTATAGTATCCTTAAATATCGTCGATCTAGCCCTTAAACAATGCCTTAGATTATTTAAAAGATAATAAAGACCATAACCATGATGGCAATCTAGAAATATAGTAGATACATCAGTAACAATACCTAAATGACGATCACTAATAAATGTGATTTTCCGATCCAAAAAATGAAGTTTCAACATATCTAAAAAACCATAACCAATTCTTAGTATCTTAAGACAAAACAATACTAAATAAAACAGGGCAAATGCCTGTAAAAATATATAGAACAAAATATAGTATAAATGACTAATTACAAGAGGTTTCGCAACTATCACTTTACTGATATACAAATGTTTTGCATCTATCATATTTGTTATAGGTGTTTTGCATCCATCTCACTAACATTATAAGTTTCACATCTATAACGTTATTTATTCAGAAGGTTTCACATCTATTGTACTCTACTACAAGCCTGTTTTCGCAGATTTAGATATAACATAATTAAAGATAACATCTATTCCAATATAAAATAATAAATAACAAAAACTCACCATTATTACCATCTTTGGCTATAACAGTTAGGAAAACCCCATTATATTTTCCCGTTAAAAAAAATCGCATCAACAAATAAAACTTAACGAAAAAAATTGAAACCATAAAGACAAGACTAGAATGCTACGAAACAACACTTAAACACATTGGTTTCCAAAGAATACTACAGTATGTAATCACTGCTGCTATCAAGAATCTTCAATGTTTTAATAATTCTTAAGGAGTTTATAAGTAGAACTATCTCCATATACATCCTTATTAGCTTCTCTTGTCAATAATTAAAAACAGTAAACTTCTCTTGTTTAACATATAACCTCCAAGGACAGCCCTATGAAAATTTTTTCATGCAATAAACAATTATTCTTTGTTTATTTCTAGGCAAATATTTAAAGAAAAAACTTTTTGTAAAGCCAACCGACTAACAACTAATCTTAAACCTAATGCTCCCACTTGAAACACCTGCCCAACACCACTAATTTTATTAACCCTGATGAGTCTGAATTCTGTCGCCACATTTTATGGGAACCGGACAGGGTCAATTCGGACAATGTCTACCTTACCGGACAGGGGCAGTTCGGACACCATCACCCATTGAACTATCCGTACAGAACTAAAGTACTTAAAACCTAATAACTTTTTTACTAAGCTACTTGTTCACTTACTTAGAACTAATGGGTCCTTAAACTTGACCTGAATCCATTAAACACGACCCGAAAGCCCATGTGGCCCAATTATAAGGGTATAAATACCCAACCACCAACATTAAATGAGGGTAATGAAGATTAAATACGACCAGGCAGCTCAATTCTCCCTCTACATTCTACCTAAACATTAAATACTCACAAAACTCTACAAAACTCTAAACAGAAATTACAAACTTACCCTCAGACAAAAATAAACCACACCAAATTGGCGACCAAAATGGGAGCGTGACGGTGCCTGAATCTAGCATTCAAAACCATCAGAAAAATTAGTCTGAAAGAATCCGGACGTACCGGAAATAGCACCAGCTTTTCTTGAAGTGGTGGGGGAAAATGATGAATATACCATCGAGGAGCGTGATAGATTAAAGGGCGAGATAGAAGCTCTGAGGGCAGAGAAGACAAAGATGGGCATAAAAGAGAAATGAAAGGCATCAGTTGCTCATCAAACTGATAACCCTAGAGAGCATGAGCCTTTGAAGACCCATGTGAGTACGAAGAAGACTCATGCTAGCTCCAAAAAGTCTCACCGGTCCAAGCCAGTGGAGAGCTCTGATTCAGACTCAGAATCTTCCAGTAGCTCCTCGGACGAAGATGGAGTTGAAGAATCCTTGTCCTCCAACAATGATGAGGGCCGATCTAAAAATAAACAAAATTTGGTAAAAAAGTATTAAAAAAAAAAGGACATGCATGGAAAGTTAAAGAGGCATATAGGCAAAAGATCATCTCATAGTCGGAGACACATAGACCGGATGCTGGTGGATCCTTTTGCCTTCCATGATGAGCCAGGTATCTTTGCAACTCCTAACGAGGATACCGTTTTCAGTCGTGGCCGAAATTGGAGACAATATCTATTGTCTTCCAAGATCCTGTCTGGGAACCTCTCCAAGAGGTTCGATAGCACGAAGATGGAAAAATACGATGGCAGTAAAGACCCGGACAATCACTTGGAACAATTCAAAAATTTCATGATGAATTTCGATGACGACAATAAGTTGCTTTGTAGAGCATTCCTTCAGTCTTGTACGGGGAGTGCCCTGAAGTGGTATAACATCCTACCATAGGGTGCATCAGAAATTTTGATACCTTTTGGGTGGCCTTCCGGAGGCAGTTTGTTGGAAGTAAGGAGGTGAAGGGCAATGGAGATACAATTATCCATTATGCCTAAGAACAGAATGAATTTCTAAAGGAATATATAAGTCAATTTGTAAATATCAAAAATGGGTTGGCTGATTGCTTCGAACAAGTAACAATAGCTTCTCTGAGGCAGGGCTTAAACCCTGGAAATTTGGCTGATTGAGTAACCAGAAAAAAGGCCATGACATGGGGAGGTTTACTGAATCAGGTCGGAAATAAAATTAAAGTGGATGAAAAAAAAGAAAACTAGGGTGCACAGGCAGGTGAGGTCTGCCCCGGTTGCACCAAACCCCAACCAAAATCAGTCCGGGAACGAGGCAAGGGAGGCCAGGCAGGGTCATAACAGAGCTAAAGCTCAGTCTCAGCCAGCTGCGCCTGCCCAGAGTCAGAAATCTAGAAATAAGAGAGGGCCTTGGGTTCAACCGGAGTGGTTTGCTGAGTTAAAAGAAAGTGTAGCCACCATCTATGAAAAAATAAAGGAAGAAGTGCACTATAGAAGGCCGGCTGCACTACAATCTCCTAGGGAGCATCGTAACAATTCCTTCTGTCAGTACCACAATGATTTTGGCCATACCACTGAAGATTGTATTGATTTAAAGCAAGAAGTCCAAAATTTGATTCAAAGAGGAAAGTTGGGAGCATATGTTAAAAGAAGAGGAGGAAATAGGCCTGATAATGCTCATCGGCCTGGTCCAAACAATGCAGGCACATCCACTCTGGAGGGGGCTATGATGATAATCGAGAGGTTCGATGTAGATTCAAAGTACTTGGACCCTGATCCAACTCGAAACAGAGTGGGTGCCATTGAGGAACGTTGTAAGACAGTGTCCGGGCTTATTAACTTTTTTGAGTCACTCACAATTTTTGGAGGGGATACCATGACAGCACCCACTGCTTCTTCAAGGAAGAGGCATGTTCATACTTTAGCTACCCAACTGGAGGGAGGCATGACTTCCTATCAATCGCAGATTCCATTTCCCTTCATTGTGTTCGATGAGGATGACTTGAGGGATATAGCAGGTCCTCATGAAGATGCTGTTGTCATAAGAGAATCCATTAGGGGCAATGATGTAAGACGAATTTTGGTGGATACTGGGAGTTCAACCAATATCCTCTTTTTAACTTCATACAAAAAGATGAAAAATACTGCGGTAATTCAGCGTTCGAACAGGTCAATTGTGGGTTTCACTGGAAGCTCAGCAGATGTGATCGGGGAGTTCGAAGAGGAAGTTTTGTTGGGCAAGGGCCCTTTTAAGAAGATGGTTAGAATATTGTTTGTTGTAGTGGATTGTCCCACTTTTTATAATGCTATTCTAGGGATGTCTTGGCTCTCTAGGATGCATGAAGTGGCCTCAACAGTCCACCAATGTTTAAAATATGATATGAAAGGACAAGTGGGAGTTGTTTGGAGCAGCCAAAAGATTGCAAGAGAGTGTTATGCAACAGCATTGGCCCCTTAGATGTTGAGGGCAGTTCGTATCAATGAAGAATAGCAGTTTAAGGGACTTTCTGGGGGTGAGGGTGAAATTGATGACCCTAGAGAGACCCCTGAAGTTTTAATATCGGTTGAAGAAGTTGAAACACATTCTTTGGAAGAGGGAAAAAATGTTAAGATAGGGTCCAAAATGGCATCCGAACTGAAGGGTAAAATGTTGAAGTTCCTAAAAGACCATCAGCATGTTTTTGCTTGGTGCAATGCTGATATTACCGGGGTACCAACAGATATCATATCACACCACTTGTCCATCCGAAGAGACATAGTGCCCGTGGTACAAAAAAGAAGAGCTTTTTCCAAGGAAAATGCTGATGTCATCGTTCAAGAAGTCGGCAGGCTAACTAAAATGGGGCATATAAAGGAGTCTCAGTATCCTTTATGGACAGCCAATCTGGTCTTGGTGAAAAAGAAAAATGGCAAGTGGCGTATGTGTATTGATTTTACAGATCTCAACAGGGCTTGCCCAAAGGATTTGTATCATGTCCCCCGGATTGATCAGCTGGTGGATTCTACATCTGGGAATAAGCTACTATCTTTTATGGATTCCTTCTCCGGGTATAACCAGATTCAAGTAGATCCGAAGGATCAGGAGCATACTACGTTTGTCACTGATAGAGGCCTTCATTGTTACAAGGTGATTCCATTCGGGTTAAAAAATGATGGGGTTACCTATCAGAGGTTAGTAAACAAAGCATTTGCTTATCAAATTGGAAGAAATATGGAAGTATATATTGACGATATGATGGTAAAAAGTGTGGACGAAGAGCTACACTTGGTAGATCTACAAGAAACTTCCGATTTCTTAGTAAAAGTAAATTTAAAACTAAATCCAGAGAAGTGTGTGTTCGGAGTGCATCCCGGAAAATTCCTAGGGTATATAATAAGTGAGCAAGGGATACAGCCCGATCCGGACTAGCTTAATGCTTTATTCCAAATGGAGCCTCCCCGAAATATTAAAGAATTACAAAGATTGACCGGGAGGTTGGCAGCGTTAAATCGATTCATTTCAAGGTCTTCGGATAGGTGTGCCCCGTTCTTTCAAACTTTAAAAGGTGCAAAGGGATTCGACTGGACTTCACAGTGTGATGAGGCTTTTAATGAAATTAAAAAACATTTGTCCTCCCCCAAGACTTTATATAAACCTGTTGACGGAGAGACTCTTTTCATATACTTGGCCGTTTCCGGTTGTGCCATAAGTGTTGTGTTGGGGAGAGAGGTGGATAGTTATCCCCGTCCAGTGTATTACATCAGCAAGAGCTTGATAGATACAGAAAAATGCTATCTAAAGCTTGAAAAGTTAGCACTAGCCCTGGTAATTGCTGCTAGGAAGATGAGGCCTTATTTTCAGGCTCATCCTATTATTGTCCGAACATCCTATCCTCTGAAAAACGTTCTACAAAAAGCGGATATTTCGAGTCGAATGACTAAGTGGTCAGTGGAACTGGGGGACTTCGATATTGATTTTTCTCCTCGAACAGCAGTCAAAGCCCAAGCTGTGGCTGATTTCTTAGTTGAATTCCACTCAGATAGGGATACAGAGCAAACAACTGAGATGAAAGATAAAGAGGTCTGGGTCGTCCGGACGAATGGTGGATCAAGTACTATGGGATGTGGTGTAGGGGTATGCTTGACCTCTCCGTATGGTGACAAAATGTACCAAGCTATATGAAGCTGCTATAGCCGGTTTAAAGTTAGCTCTTATTTGTGGAGCCAAAAGTGTCAAGTTGATGAGTGATTCCCAGCTTCTTATCTATCATGTGCAAGGTTAATCTGAAGCCAAAAAGGAGAAATTGGTAAAGTACTTACTTCTTCTTTAAAATGAGGCACTTAAGTTCAAGAGCATCGTTTATGAGCACATACCCCGAACAGAAAATGAACTAGCAGACTCCTTGGCAACCATAGCCTATACTGAATCATACCCTTGGATCCATGTGTTGGAGTGCCCTTCCATTCAACTCAATATGGGTAAGGAGGAAGAAAGCTTCGATATACAGATGGGACAGCCCCAAGATTGGAGGTTTCCTCTCCTTCAATATCTCTCCGATGGCATCTTGCCTCCGGATAAGTCAGTAGCAAGAAAAGTAAAATACAAGGCTCATGGTTTTATCATACTAAGAGATGTTCTTTATAAGAAGTCTTACAGTAAACCCCTCTTACGATGTTTGGGGGTTGATGAATCTCAAATAGTTCTCTCCGAATTACATGATGGTGAGGGATCAGCTCACTATGGATTCAGGGCTCTAACAAGAAGAGTTTTATTGGCTGGTTATTATTGGCCCTCTATAACGCAAGATGTTAAGGAGCTGGTGAGGAAGTGTGACCCATGCCATAGATATAGCAATGAAATTCATATCCCAGCCATCCTTTTAGAGTCAATTTCTGAGCCTCTACCTTTTGCTCGATGGGGGTTGGATTTGGTGGGACCTCTACCTATGGCATCCGGAGGACACATGACAATAATTGTTGCTATTGGTTATTTTTCGATGTGGATCGAAGCAGCCCACTGGCAGGTATAACATCAAAAACTGTCATAAAATTCATTTTATCCAATATCTGTTGCAGATTTGGCATTCCACAGAAGATAACAACACACAATGGGCCACAGTTCGACAACAAGGAAATGGAGAGTTTATGTGCCTCTAGAGGTATACAACATTGTTTCTCTTCACGTTTCCACCCACAAGCAAATGGTCAGGTAGAAGTGGCTAACAGAACTATACTGTCCGGTTTGAAGAAAAATTTAGAAGGGGCTGCTGGAAAATGGCCTAGTTATTTACAAGAATTTTTGTGGGCCTACCGGACTACACCTGGGGCAACAACACAAGAGTCACCTTTTGCCTTAGTCTATGGGATGGATGCCATAGCTCTTATAGAAGCAACTCTCCCTTATTTTCGAATCCATAATTTTTTCGAACACGCTAACGAAGTGGCAATCAGAGGTCAGCTTGATTTAATAGAAGAAAGAAAAGTTAAGGCTCACCTTAGAGCTGCACACTATCTGGGGTTTGATGAGAAGCAGGTTTGCTTCTAGAGTTAAAAGAAGAGATTTTCAGCTGGGGGATAAGGTGTTAAGGAAAGTCTTCTTACACACTAAAGAAAGGTTGCTCGGCAAACTAGCACCAACTTGGGAAGGACCCTACACGGTCATTGAAAGGCTTAAACCTGAGACGTACTGGCTAGAAGACAAGGATGTAAGGGTTTTGAATCACCCTTGGAATATTGAGCACCTCCGGATGTACTAGGAGTAGAAACTATGTAAATATTTACTTGTTTAAAAATCCATGTAAATATTTGGGGGCATACTCTTTCCTACCCTGGTGGCGCGGGGAGTTTTTAATGAGGTGTCCGGGCTCTTTTATAAAATTTGATGCCTTCTTAAAAATTCGGAGTGTTCTTACTTTGTTTCTTGTCAAATTTTTGTTTAAACACCTGCCGAATTGAATTAAAGGAATGATGACTACTTAAACATTTGTCATCGGAGAATTTAAACACTCTCACTTTAGAATATTTATGAAATAACTAGGGGCTGTTTAAACATTAGCCACCAAAATTAAAGGAATGCAAGATCTGTGCAAAATAAAGACATCCATTAAAATAACCGAAATGCCTTGGCCATCCAAGGACTTTAAGTTGTCAAAACAAACAGACCTCTCCGGTCAAAAACCGGACGCAGTTACAAAAATGCCTTGGCCTTCCAAGGACTTTAATTCAATCAAAACAAAAGGTAAAAAATAATTGATATTTTAAGACTGAGCTTTTGAAGACGGCTCAGCCTCACTCGTTTTCTTCTTCTTGAGGTCATCATTCTCCTCACCTGGACTCTCCCCGATGTTCTCTTCTTCATCGGATGAGGATGCATTGGAGAAATCAAACCTGTCACCCTCAACCATTGTATGGAAGTGAAGGTCTGGATACTCTACAAAAGTCCATAAGTCCCCCAGATTCCTCTTCAGAAACTTCTCATGAAAGAGTAGAACCATGTCCGACTTCACCTTGGCATACATTTCCTCCTGAGTGTCTATCACATTGTTGGCATAAGCATCAATCTTGGCTTGGATTTTTGCCTCTTGCTCCCTTAGCAGATCAGCTTTTTCCTCTGCAACCTTGGATACCGAGTCCTCGAGTGCGATCTTGTCATTGGTCAAAGTATGAATGACTTGGTTCTTGGAGTTTATCTCCTCTTTCGAAGAGGAGAGATCCTTCTCCAACCCGGACTGCTTTTCCCGGAGGCCTTTGATAGTATCTTCTAGGGCAGCTACCTTTGTGACCCAACCATCCTGGTTCTTCTTTAACTCCTCGTTTTCTCTCTTCAAAACATCAGCGTTTTGGTTGGCAATAAGGAGGTCTCCGGACAATCTCTCCTTGTCAGAGTTAAGGGCAGTAATGATTGCTGACTGACCTCGCACTTGTTTCTCCAGAACCAGCACAGGCTGAACACTACTCAATATAGAGTGAGTTATAACATCTCTTTCACTTGAAATGGTGAAAGACTTACCATTGAAGGTAACAGTGTTCGAAGTGCTTGGAGAGAGGTAGGGCCCCACAAAGTCGTCTCTGGGGAGGTTTTCAAAGTAGTCACAAAGTCCCTCAAGCCCTGTAATGTCGACACCGTCAATACTGATGTCTCCTCCTCCAACCTCATCGGTTTGAAAGTCACCGGGGATCTCTTCTGCTCTTATTGGATCAGTAGGGTCAACAGGAGAGAAGGACTCCAAAGGCCGGAGAGAAAGTTCATCACCCCTGGAGGTCTTTTTCTTCTTGGCCTTCTTGTCTTTGCTTTCTGCTCCCCGTTTCCTGTCTCAGGAACCCTTGGAGGTTTTGGAGATCCTGCCTCTTCCCTAGTACTCTCATGCTCCACAATTTCTAAAAGAGCAGCATCAATCTGACTTGAAACTGGCCCCTCTTGGTTTGTTGGAGCAGTTTCCTCCGCTTCAGTGGGATTAGTTTCGACCACATTCTTCTTGCCCTTCTCTTTTTTGCCTTTCATCTTACTTAGGGCCTTGGCTCGACCAGGAAAGTACAGCGACCCGTCTGGTGCGTGTGTTCTTCTAAGGACTACATCCGGAGGGGGTGGAGTGGTAAGTTCCTCCCAAGTTAAGTCCCTCCGGTCATTATTGTTCCATAGGTAAGACCTTGCAAGATTGCCTCCAGTAAAGGCGTTGTGGAAGCGTTTATCCTACTTTTCAGCAGCCCAAGTGTTTATCTTGGTGCAAGTAATCTGCCCGGTCTTTAAGTAATCATTAAAGTCTTTGGGCAGCACTGTCAAGAAATAAAAAAAAGACAAGGCAAATCAGTTAAACAAATTTGGTAAAAATAAAAATGAGAATGTAAGGTGGGATTCTTACTATCACTTCGCCACCTGCTGGTGAGTAGACTCGTGTTGACTCTGGCTTTGATCTTCTTCCCATTTTCCCAAGCGCCACTCACGAACAAGAATTGAGTCCTCCAATTTCTCTCCGACTCGAGCAGGTCATCTACTACTTTGTAGTTATCACCCATGTTGAAGTGATAGAAGGGAATATGGGGATTTCTGCAAAGGCTGGCCACAGCTGCGAATTCCTCCATTGGAAGAGGAATTCCGGAGAGCCTGGAAGCCATGATACAGGCCATGAGAGTGTACCAGGCGTTAGGGCTCAACTGACTTGGGCAGAGCTTGATGAGGTTGAAATATTTGACTATCTCCGGATCTAAGGGAAACCTTAATCCCTAGTTAAAAATTTCAGTGAAGATGACCACTTCACTAAGGTTGCAGTCTATCGGCGTTTGAGGCTCTATTGGGATCCTTATTTTTACATTCTCCTGAATCCCCCACTTCGTTCGCATCCGACCCAGTTCGGCTGTGTGGATGAAGGCATAATTAATTTTTTGCAAAGCAAGTAAATACTTAACATTGACCTTGTGGAAACAAGGTCCAACCTTTCCCTTAAGGATCTCTGGCAGATCTGGGTGCCTAAGGCATAGTTTTTCTTTGCCTTTATCCTTCTTGGCAGCACTAGCATCACTAGTTTGTCCAGAGACTTCGGACTCAAACGGAGCCTCTTCAGTAGAATCCTCCATTACTTCCTCCATTACCGAGGAGGGGTTTTCAGTTGATTTTGGGTGAGGGGAGTTAGGAGTTGGTTCAGTCTGACCTCCGGACTGTTGGGCTTCAATGCTTTCTTGAACTCTGACCTCCGGCTGGGGCTCAGGTGTGGTGGTTTCTTTTCGGAGGCTTGAGCTAGAGGCCTCCGGTCCGGACAGCTTGTCCTTAGGAACTTTTATGGGTGCCTCTGACCCCGTGTTGCTGTCTTTGGCCCCTGATTTTGAAGGTGTACCTTTTGAAGCCTGCCCTTTTACCAGGCGACCTCTTCTCCGATCAACTAGTTTATTGGGAGAGACATCTGCATCTGATCACATGGCGATAAATGGGGAAGGCTTATTGAAACTGGTAACTGCTTGTCCTGGTTCAACAGTGGGCTCCGGTTCCTGAACCGACGAGCCTGAAAAAATTGGCGAAAGATTGGGTTGAAACAATCTCCTCGGTTTAACGCTCTTGGTTGAAGAAGAGCCCTGGTCAGGCTCTGTGTTTGGAATTTCTGGTTTGTCGACAGGGGAAGTAGGAAGGCCTGCAACAATGCGCCTTTCTCTTTCGACTTTTTGAGCCCTTTCTAACTCTGATAGGTTAAGCCACCCGCCTTTGATTAAAGCGTTCCTAGATGTGAACATAAACTCCAACAAGAAGAATTTGTGTTTGAGAGAGAAAGCTCTGAGATTTAGCAAAGTAAGTATGAAGATGATGGTAAAACAGTAAAGAAATGTTTAATTTATAGTAAACACACAAAAAGATGCTTTGATACCTAGGAGAATTCGAAAGGATTGCAATGATTAAGGAACGACGCTGACGTCATCTTCATTAAATGAAGAGGTTACTTTTTAGAGAAGGTGGGAGCGAAATTCTTGGTGAGAAAACGGCTGAAATCACGAACCAGAGAGAGACACGTGTCCCACAAACTCTGACAAGAAATCGTTTAGTTTCAAGAACTTTTTTCAGTCCGGATAAAGCTATAACACAGTTCGAAAGACCTGTCCGGATGTAACTGTCACCAACAACAGACTGTTTTCTAGGTCTTGTCAAAGGTTTTTGAACACCACCTAAAAAGTGGCTACTAATGAGTCCGGATTCTGTCGCCATATTTTATGGGAACCGGACAGGGTCAATTCGGACAATGTCCACCTTACCGGACAGGGGCAGTTCGGACACCATCACCCATTGAACTATCCGAACAGAACTAAAGTACTTAAAACCTAATCACTTTTTTATAAAGCTACTTGTTCACTTACTTAGAACTAATGGGTCCTTAAACTCGACCCGAATCCATTAAACACGACCCGAAAACCCATGTGGCCCAATTATAAGGGTATAAATACCCAACCACCAACATTAAATGAGGGTAATGAAGATTAAATACAACCAGGCAGCTCAATTCTCCCTCTACATTCTACCCAAATATTAAATACTCACAAAACTCTACAAAACTCTAAACAGAAATTATAAACTTACCCTGAGACAAAAATAAACCACACCAAACTCAACAAACAGTAGCAAATGTTTTGTGCTTGTGACTAATAACATTAACACCAGAAGCTTCACCAGTTTCTCTACAAACAATATCCTCATTTGAAACTTCAAATATACTTTGGGAAATTTCTCTAATATTATCATAAAAAACAACATCATCTTCAACTGTATTCGTAACCCTTAAAACACTCAAACTATCAACAACTGATATCAAAGCAATTAAATCACCATCACAACCTAAGATAAATTTTTCTTGATCACCACAAGAGTATCTTAATTTGAATATACCCCGAACCAACGTATTATATCTACTTAAAACAAATTTAATAATATCTTCAAACTCAACAAACAAACCAAGATCACAAATTGCAAGCTCCCCATTTAGTTTAAAAATACACAATCTACTATTAGACATCGCGTACCTGCATTAGACAAAAAAATAAAAAAGGTATTGAATCTACCATTACAGTAAAATACATATGTTTCGCAACTATCAGTATATAAAAATACAAATGTTTCGCAACTATCTATAACTATGTTTAAGATACATCAGTACAAGAAATACACATGTTTCACATCTATCAGTAATAAACAATACAAAAGTTTCACATTTATTTGTAAAAAGTGTTTCGCATCTTCAAAATAAAAAACCATTAACATTTCGCATCTATCAAATATATAGTTTTCATCAACCGTTCCAGAAAAACTTACACGTTTCGCAACTATCACTACATACATAACAAACGTTTCGCATCTTCTTCGTAGGAAACCAGAACAATTTTACGCGTAAATAAAATTTATAAAAACTAACAAACAGACTAAAACTTGACAAAAAAACTAACAATAATGAGACAAATATACTACATTATCAACGTAAATTAAAGATGAATACCTAAAACTAGAAAAAAAAATACATATCGAGTAAATTGATACCTAGAATTCAGAATTTGAGTAACTCGATTTATTAAACATCGATTTTCTACACATATATAAAAAATCTAACTGCAAAATCAATTAAAACACCATCAAAATCAACCAAAAACAAAAACAAAAAGAAATACAAAAAATTGAGTAAAGAATGGATCATCGCCTATAATGGTAGGGCACTGTTCAATTCACCTAGTAGAAACTAATTGGGGGGAAAAGACTCAAATATAGGTTTTAGAGGCTTTTATATAAGTGAGTAGGGGTATAAAAGGTATTAGTAGGTCTTAAATGGTAAATATTTCAGTAAAACGGGTCATCTCGGAGAAACATGAAAATATAGATCTTAAGTGGATAATAGTTAGGGTTTTCGATCTTAAGTGGATAATAGTTAGGATTCTGGGTCTTAAATAGTACTTTACCCTAAATTTTATGTACTAATTTGAGATGAAACAATTAGTGAGGTAAATGTTTTTTCAAAGAGCCGAACCTAAAGGGTGTGAATCCAATTAAAATCAAGTCTAAATCTCCAATCGCACTTCATATAGAAAAATAATATAAAATGTTCTATTCTTTTCTATCACTTAACTTTAAAAAATCAAGCGATCTACTTGTTAGAAAATCTAAGTCAATATATTTTCATATTTTCAACTATATTTTCAAGATCCAGATACCTAAATCTTTATTGAAGATTCAAGATTGGTAGCCTAAACGTTGTAGCAATAATACAATATTGTATGAAACGATCGTTTTAATGTTTACACTATTATGTAAGTGTTTATTCCGCATACTTAGAGACTTAATCTATCAAAAGAGAATATTGTAATACATTTTTAGGAGTTTGATTGATTCAAACTTATAAAGATTGATATCAAAGACTTTCCAATCCAGATCAATTTTTAGTTTTGTTCTTTTAATCAATTGAATTTTGTGTTTAATTTTTCTTACAAAATCCGCACAATGAGAAAATTGATTGTTGTTTTAGCTGGTTAAGATATAGATTTAGCATTTCAATTGCATATTTTGGGTTGATTTTGTTAAGTGCAGGGAGGTAAGTAACTTGAAATGGGATCTTGTATTTATATAAGTCTTTTGTATTAAATGAATCTTTTATATTAATCGATTTGGTATTCTATATTAATTAGATTTCTTATTAAAGGGTATTCTATATTAGTTAGATTTCTTATTGGTTAGGTCTTCTATATTAAATGTGTCTAATATTATTTTAGTATTCTATATTAATTATTTTTTAATTAATTGGGTGTTCTATATGAATTAAGTTTCTTAATTAATTGATTATGAGTTGTCACAATTGTCTTATAAATATAATAAGATATTGATATGTAATGTGTGAAGAAATTCGTGAACATATTTCCAAATAGAGAGAAATAAATCTGGACTTTTGAGATTGGTGAGGTAAGAGATAAATAATGAGGATGGAGTTTTGTAATTTACGTCATCTTTTATTACAATGAGTGATTGAATCTTTTGTGTTTGACTTTTATTACAAAGAGTGATTGAATCTTTTATGTTTAAGAGTCTTTCTATATTATATTTATTAATAAAAATAGTGTATGTTTTCCATGGATGTAGGATTATTTCCACCATCCAAATCATGTTAAGTCTAGATAATGTACTTAGTTTTTATTTATGTTTTATTCGTCTTGAGGAGGGTTTATTGTTTTCTTCAAAGGTTCATTAATTAATTTGGCTTTTACATTGGTCAAATAGTGGTTTTGCCCCAACAAGTGGTGCAGTGAGTGTGGAGAAACAATATAAAAATGAGATTGATCATAGATTTGAAGGTTGGAGAAATAAATCTCGTTTGGAAACTGGTAATTCATAAAAGAAACATTCCATGAAGCTTAGTCTACAAAAATTTGATGATTTCAACCTTTGAAGAATTAATGTTAAGAATTACCTAGTACAAAAGAGATTGGCTACAACTATCAATGATAATACTGAATTTGGGATATAAAGTGTTCCGAGAGATATCTAAAGAGCCTACGATATTTCATATATAGAATCGAATAGAGGCGACCCGATTCTAACAAGAATTTTAAAACTGAATCCAACCACTCAGTCGAAGTAACAACTGACAGTTGGTGAACACCTACCCGAAAGCGTGTAGGAGGTGATTAGAGTTTCAACTCTTACCTTTTTTAAGAAAAAAGTTAACAAAAAAGAACTAAAATTCTACATTTAAGGGTAACACACATAAATGTATTTATAGGAGGTTACAAGAAGATTCTCAAACACTAAACACTCAATTATTCAATTTTATTACAAAGCTCTTTTATGGGTTTATAAAGAAACCGTGAATTTCAAAATGCATATTCAAGTGTTTATCTTATATTTCCCTAAACTCTCTAAATAAGATTCAATTATCTCATTTATCGATTATCAATTATCTCATCTCGCCACACCTTTACCACACAATATGCTTCATTTATTTATAGACTTAAGATAAAGTCCTAATTCTCCAACAAATGCTCCAAATTAAATCACAATAACGAACGAATGGAATAAATATCTAATCGTAAAATAGGAAACCTAATAAATAGAAATCCGAATTAATAGGACACCTATAAATAAAAAACTCAATTAATAAGAAATCTAATTAACTAGAAATCCAATTAATACAAGAATATCAAAATAGGAGACCCAACTAAATAGGAAACTTCCAAAAAATATACGAAGCCTAGTTTGTTCAAGAACGTAAGACCAACTCTATCAACTTAAAACGCAATGTTTCAAGGGTATCACCAAACTACTCCAGAATAACTTGCTTCAGATTGGCTCGCATAAGATCAATCTACTTTAGAATAGTATGCTTCATATCAGCCTACTCCGGATCAATCTACTTTAGGTTTAAGTAGACTCTTTCTATACCTAACTCTGGATGAGGATCCAATCACATAAAGAATTAATAGTTCCATGTGAAATGTTCTGATCATATTTCTTCAGCTACAACATATAATTACAACCATAGGCACCTAGTTTCAATGTCATCACTCATTTCTAGCTTCAGTGTTTGGTTCCAACCTTCGACACTTAGTCCCAACTTTAGCAGCCAGGTTCAGCTTGGTCTTATAGCGTATAACACCAAGTTACAGCTTTCCCACCAAGTTACAACCTTTGATATAAAGTCAAGCTGTTAATATTATTCTTTCTACCATCACTTTGAGCCTATACTTAATAGTTACCTACTCAAGCTCAAAGTGACATTAGTATCTGTGACCCCCGATGCTCCAACTATTTACCGAAGATAAATTGTCCACCTGCATGCTTGGAATGGTCAATTCTCATGAAGTCCGTGAGCTTTATTTAGGAAATCCTCCTCAACAGACCAGACTCACGACCTCCTACATACAAGAAAACGATAGTAACATCCGTCTAACCTAAATCAAGATCAGACCGATCAAAACTTAACATATTATATAAAGTTTGAACATCCAAAACATTTGACCCATCAAACTTTAGATCAAGACCCAAACCCAACAAAGGTTGAAATTTTTTTTAAATGGTCAAGCTCGAACCATAGTTAAAAAAGGTTAAGTAGAGGGATCATTATCTCGACCCTTATGTTCAAACTTCATCTCAACTCGAGCTCCACCTCCGACACATATTAAACCTTTATGATGATAAAAATTTGAGAGGCTCATGTTGGCAATGAAAGCTGTCCTAACAGCTCCTTCACGTAATCTCTTTGTTATGTCCAGCTGTTAGAAGAATAACCCTTACTTGAAGTAAGCTACAAGTCATATTCTTAGTTATTCTATACTTCGGGGTACTCTTCAAGATTAAGCCTAGGCCTACCAAAATTAGAACAATAAATAATGAATGGTTGGTTGGTTCATTAATACCATGCCATTGTCAGTTGTAAGCTTTTTTAAGTAGTTCCCATATTGGATCTTCATCTACTTCGATAACCCTTAACAGGCTTCAACCAAATTGCAACACACTCATTCCCATTACTAGATACCTTTTCTACTATGAACATTTTTGGAAATAAAATACCATCAGTCTGACTAGCTTCCATAACGATATGTGAATCTTGTAAGACCTCAAGTCTGCCATCTCCACCTTTATACTAAAACAATTCTTTATCTAATATACCTATAGATAAAAGTTTACGTTTGAATTCAGGAACATGCATCACAATTGTTATAAATTGTTCTAGCCTAATAGACAACTTTAATATAATATTCCTCATTCCCTGCATAGTACAACACACATAGTTCCCAAACATCACTTTACAACTTTAAAAAAAAATCACTTTTTTTAACCGATGTTTGCTGGAAGTAATATAACATCACACCCTCGAATCAAGAACCCACTTGTTATTATGCCTGTAAAAAGAAACCACTAGACCATCAGCATATTCATAGTCATTCGAGATCATCGTAACATCTTGAGCTTTGTCCTTTAGATAATTATTTACTTTCTTACTTCCCAGATATTTCCTACATATATGGACCTCCTACTAGCAGCCCTAACATTTTATCTTAGATTCAACATATTTTTTTATTGAATTTTTCCATTCAGGCTGTCACTCACACTTAATTAGAAATCGTTTGAGTCGCTCTTCATAATCGACTTCCCTTGAAGATCCTTAGAGTTCAAAGAACTTTTACCTCACCCATCGTGAGGGACTCTTTGCCATAAAAACAGGATGTCAACAAAGTGCTTAAAAAACTTCTGGCATAAAGTTCAAGAGGATAATTAATTGATATGTATCTTCTACCATGACACAAACTACATTCAAATAAAAAATGATCTTATTGAAATAGTCTAATTGTCTTCGGTTCTCCCTGCTACCATCCATTTGTAACGTGTAAATTTTATTCTTCAGGTTCAACCAAACTGTTCGAAAAGGATTTCTTCATGTAAATAGATTTCATATTATTCCATATTCCCAAGACCGAAAAATCTTTAGACACCTCTTGATGCATTTTGTCTGCCAAGTTGAAGATCAATAGACTATAGTATTTTGATAGCAGCTCGACATCAATCTTTTTGCATTTAATGTAGTTGCACAAGCCCATGGTTGTATTACCCTTTTAGACAAATGGAAGCAGACTTTATTTGGGGCTCGGTTATCCGAATTAGGCACTCCAACCACTCAAATCAAAAGCGTCGAGAACCCTAATGACTTTGAAAGCATCACCAGCCTGGTGATAAAATTTATGCCCGAAAATCTATCGTTTAGACCCTTTTTTGTTGTTTTCGTTAATTTTCTACATTTTTTATATTTTTATTAGATTTAGTTAAAGTACTTAACCATCTTCAATCTCTTTGAAATTGGATTGGGCTTTATTTAATTTCGTAAGGAACAATTTGTAATTTTCGCGTAGGGTTTCGAGCACTTCTATAAAAGGTTCTCAAACACTATTTTGGCCGTCATACTTTTTGAATCAAATTTTGAGATTGTTTTTCTTTAAGTCTATTTATCTCTATCTTGAAGTTAAAGATCATATACACTGTTTCGTTTTCTCTTGCTTGTTTTCTTATAACCGTCAACTCAGTTCACCATCGGTATTCTACGTAGATTAATAGAGTTATCACCTTTCAATGTTCCAAGTTTAAACATCATGGAATCAATCATTATGATTGTGCTTGACTTTACTCCAAGATACATGATCATCGTCATTCTACTTGGTCTTCTCCACTAATGGTGAATATTGATATCAAGTTTACACGCTCACTGAACCTCTTGTTATAGAAATCAATAATATCTTAACAAGATTTGATCCAACTCTAACAAGACTCAATATGTCTAATCATAGCCACTATGCCCAAAAACGACTGATAGTTGGCGAAAACCAACCTGAGAGGTTATAGTAGGTAATCACAGGTTCGACTCTTACCTTATCTTAAGATAAAAGTTAAGAAAAAATAATATAAAGTAAATTAATAACACAAAAAGAGTTATAAGTGGTTCGGATCGTGAAGAAATCTTACATCCACGGAGAACACACACAATATATTTGTAGCAGGTTATAAGAATAATCTCAAATATAAAACATTTAATCACTCAACATTTTTACAAAGCTTTTTTCAGGGCTTATAAAGAAACTATAAATCTCATAATTCATATTCAACTGGTTATATTATACCTCACAACACTCTCTAGAACATACTCGTTGATCTTTATTTGCATTGTTATTTTACTCCCCTCGTCACACCTTCACCATACACTATTCTTTTTACTTATAAACTTAGGCTAAAAACCTAACTTTCGAATAAATTCTCTAGATATAATCACATTAATTAACATATATAATAAAACTCTAATTATAAAATAGGAAACTTAATAATAAGGAAATTCAGTTTAATATGAAACCTAATTAAAAATAGAAGAAACCCAGTCCGATCAAGAACTTAAGCTCAACTTCATCAGATCAAAACACAACATTTCAGTGGTATCAACAAACTACTTCAGATTAGCTCACCTTGCCAACTTGCTTTGGACCATTCTGGTTTCGATCAATCTATTGCAGACCAATCTACTTTGGACCATTGTGATTCAGACCAGTACATATGCTTCGGTCTAGGTTGATTTGGTTATGCTTAACTATTAAGTTCAAGTAAACTCTTTCTACACTTAAGTCTGGTTAAACATCTATTCACATAGAGAGCTAATAGTTCTTGATGAACTACTCCGACCATATTTCTCCAGCTACAACACTTAGTTCCAGAATGAGTTATTTCGTTTTAGTAATAACAATTTGGAATAAGATGCATAATTGTATGGATATTAGGAGATTAATAAATAATTTGGACAACACAATCAAATGGTTAAATAAAATATCAATGTAATTTGATACAAACACAAAACACAACATATCATATATAATCTTTTCGTAACTGGGTGATTTTTCACCAATTATTCATCAACCAAAATTCATTATTCATGCAATCAAAATACGTGTTTATGAAAAAATAAAATTTATAATTGTATTGAAAAATATATAAATATAAAATTTATTATTATAATGTTATTTATTTTAAAAAATTATTAACAATACTATTTATTATATATCATTCTACCGACCATTTCCACTATCATATTCTTATATTTTTATTTTTGGAAGTGATATATTTTGTTTTGTCTATATATCATAGGGATCTTATGTTTTAGAGGAAAAAAACAATTTTTTATTTATAATATAAACTGTATGCACAAATTTATTTGAGATAGCATCATCTTTCATTTTTTATATAAATAGGTCAAAGGTTTTAAACTTTAACCTCATATGAGACCGTGTTTTTTTTAAATTCTTTTATATTCGCGATTTTTTGTTATTATAGTGCTCGGAATTAAAAAAAATAAAAATTGTTATGCATATTCAAGGCATTTTTAGAACAACATTATGCGTGAATTACATCACCTATAAAAATTAAAGTTATTTGTAGATATTGGTACCGACGAATGTTAGTATATGAAAAATAGAAAAAAAAAACTAATCAATGGATTGAGGATAAATGTTGCAAAAATTAGCAACAGGATTGAGAGTGGGTCCAAAAATTATGAGCATACAATGGCGAAAGTTATAACGAATAATAATTGGATCTCCGACAATATAAACTATCTGTAGAATAGATAGAGAAATTTGTTTTGTGTTTAATGTTGGTTGTGGTACCTTTTGATGAGTCCGAATTCGGAATGCTCCCCGGAAGGGCAGACCAATGTAAATCTCTCCGTAAACCGGACAGGCACTAAGAACTTAAATCGGACAGGACTTTTGAACCGGACAGATGACTTCGAACACTATGAGCTTAAGGCTGTTCGAACTATGACTAAAGTACTAAAAAACCTAAACACTTACTGACTAAGCTACCTGCCCATCTGCTTAAAACTCATGGGTCTTTAAACATGACCCGGGTCCATTAAACATGACCCGAAAGCCCATAAGGGCCCAAGTATCATACTATAAATACCCAACCACCAGCATTAACTATGGGTAACAAAAATTAACTGCTGCCAAGCTGCTTAATTCTCTCTCCACCTTGAAACACCTTGAAACACCTCGAAACACCCTCACACCACCTTGAAACACCTTGAAAACACCCTTACGCCGCCTTAAAACTCCACTTGAAATTACTTGCCTACCCCCAGGCCATTTTTATCCACACCAAATTGGCGACCACAGTGGGAGGCGACGGTGCCTGAATCAAGTATTCGAAACCAAGCAACGAATTTATGTCCGAATGAATCCGGATAATCCATAGCTTCCACCAGCCTTGCTCGAAGTGGTGGAGGAGAATGATGAGTATACTGTCCAAGAGCGCGACAGGTTAAAGCTTGAGATAGAAGCTCTGAGGGCTGAAAAGGCCAAGATGGGCATGAAAGAGAAATCCAAAGGGTCCGCTGCTCATCACACTGACAACCCTCGAGAGCCTGAGGCTTCGAAAACTCATGTGAGCACAAAGAAGACACATGCCAGCTCTAAAAAGTCTCACCGGTCCAAGCCTGTGGAGAGTTCTGACTCGAGTTCAGAGTCTTCGGACAGCTCTTCGGACAGTGAGAGAAATGAAAAATCCTTGTCCTCCAGCGGTGATGAGGGTCGAACCAAGAAGAAACAAAAGCAAGTTAAGAAGTATTCCAGAAAAAGAGATCACCATGGAAGAATGAAAAGGCATATTGGAAAAGGATCATCTCACAACCGGAGGCATGTAGATCGGATGCTGATGGATCCTTTTGCCTTCCATGATGAGCCAGGTATCTTTGCAACTCCTAATGAGGATACTGTGTTCAGTCGTGGAAGGAATTGGAGGCAATCTCCATTGTCTTCTAAAATTATATCCGGGAACCTCCCCAAGAGGTTTGACAGCACCAAGATGGAGAAGTACGATGGCAGTACTGATCCGGACAATCATCTGGAGAAATTCAAGAACTTCATGATGAACTTTGATGATGATGATAAACTACTCTGTAGGGCATTCTCCCAATCCTTCACGGGGAGTGCTCTGAAGTGGTACAACAGCCTGCCTCAGGGTTGTATCAGAGACTTTGATACTTTTTGGGTGGCCTTTCGAAGGCAGTTTGTGGGGAGTAAGGAGCTGAAGGGTAATGGAGATACATAAGTCGTTTTGTGAACACAAAAAACGGGTTGGCTGATTGCTTCGAACAGGTGGCAATAGCATCCCTAAGACAAGGTTTGAACCCAGGCAACCTGGCTGATTCGGTGACCAGGAAGAAAGCCATGACCTGGGGAGGATTGCTAAACCAAGTTGGCAAGCAAATAAATGTTGATGAAACAAAAAAGACCAGGGTGCACAGACAGGTGAGATCCACCCCGGTGGCACCAACTACAAATCAAAACCAATCCGGGAATAAAGCCAGAGAAACCGGACAGGGGCATGGTAGGGGAAAAGCTCAGTCTCAACCAGCTGCTCCTGCTCAAAGTCAACAGTCTAGAAACAAAAGAGGACCATGGGTCCAACCGGAGTGGTTTGCGGAACTCAAAGAAAGTGTGGCAACCATTTTTGATAAAACAAAAGATGAGGTACACTACCGGAGACCGGCAACCTTGCAGTCTCCCCGAGAGCATCGTAACAACTCATTTTGCCAATACCACAATGATATTGTCCATACCACTGATGATTGCATAGCATTGAAACAAGAGGTACAAAACTTGATTGAAAGGGGAAAGTTGGGTGCATACGTTAAAAGAAGGGGAGGCAACAGGCCTGACAACACTCACCGGGCTGGTCCGGGTAATGCTGCCCCGGAGGGGGCTATGGTAATAGTTGAAAGGTTTGACGTGGAATCTGAATACTTGGATCCTGATCCAACACGAAACAGAGTGGGTGCTATAGAGGAGCGTTCTAGATCGGTCTCCGGGCTCATTAAATTCTTCGAGTCACTGACAATTTTCGGAGGGGACACTGTGACAGCTCCTACTACTTCTTCAAGAAAAAGGCATGTTCATAATTTGTCCTCCCAGCTAGAAGGAGGCATGACCTCTTATCAATCACCAAATTCATTCCCATTCATCGTCTTTGATGGGGATGATTTAAGAGACATTGCTGGCCCTCATAAGGATGCTGTTGTTATAGGAGCATCTATAGGGGGCAATGAGATAAGGCGAATTCTGGTAGATACTGGAAGCTCTGCCAATATCCTTTTCTTAGACACTTACAAGAAAATGAAAAATCCAGCTGTGATTCAAAAGTCGGACAGGTCAATCGTGGGCTTCACGGGCAGCTCAGCCGATGTGATCGGGGAGTTTGAAGAAGAAGTGTTGTTGGGCAGGGGCCCTTTCAAGAAAACGGTTAGAATACTCTTCATTGTGGTGGATTGTCCCACCTGCTATAATGCTATTTTAGGGAGATCTTGGCTATCTAGGATGCATGCGGTGGCTTCGACAGTCCACCAGTATTTAAAGTATGCTGTTCAGGGACAGGTTGGGGTTATCCGGAGCAGCCAAAAGATTGCAAGAGAATGCTATGCCACTGCCTTGGCTCCACGAACGCTGGGGGCAGTCCGTATAAATGATCAATAGCAGTTTGAGGGCCTTTCTGGGGGTGAGGGTGAAATTGATGACCCCAGAGAGACCCATGGAGTATTGATCCCGATTGAAGAGGTTGAAACACACTGCTTGGAAGAAGGAAAAAGCATCAAGATAGGATCCAAAATGCCACCAATGCTGAAAGAAGGAATGTTGAAATTCTTGAAAGACCATCAGCATGTTTTTGCTTGGTGCAACGCTGATGTTACTGGAGTTCCATCAGAGGTGATTTCCCATCGTCTGTCTGTCCGGAGAGATGTGGCACCAGTGGTACAAAAGAGGAGAGCTTTCTCAAAAGAAAAAGCTGATGTCATTGTACAAGAGGTTGATAGACTCACAAAGATGGGGCATATTAAAGAATCTCAATACCCTTTGTGGACTGCCAATCCTGTCTTGGTGAAAAAGAAGAATGGCAAATGGCGTATGTGCATTGACTTCACAGACCTCAATCGAGCTTGCCCGAAAGACTTGTATCCGGTCCCCCGGATAGATCAGTTAGTAGACTCTACTTCTGGGAACAAGCTACTCTCCTTCATGGATGCCTTCTCCGGGTACAATCAGATCCAAGTAGATCCAAGAGATCAAGAGCATACCACGTTTGTCACTGATAGGGGTCTACATTGCTACAAGGTGATGCCCTTTGGCTTGAAAAATGCTGGGGCTACTTATCAAAGGTTAGTCAATAAGGCATTTGCTGATCAAATTGAAAGAAATATGGAGGTTTACATTGACGATATGATGGTGAAAAGCGTGGATGAGCAGTTGCACTTGTCCGACCTTCAAGAGACTTTTGCCAACTTGGCCAAAGTGAATTTGAAGCTAAACCCTTAAAAGTGTGTGTTCGGAGTGCAGTCCGGGAAGTTCTTAGGGTATATCATAAGTGAGCATGGAATACAGCCCGACCCGGACCAACTCAATGCTTTGTTCCAAATGGAGCCTCCTCGAAACATTAAAGAAGTACAGCGATTAACGGGGAGATTGGCTGCCTTGAACAGATTCATCTCCAGGTCTTCGGACAGGTGTGCTCCATTTTTTCAAACCTTGAAGGGTGCAAAGGGGTTTGAATGGACGCCACAGTGTAATGAAGCGTTTAATGAAATCAAGAAACATCTTTCCTCTCCCAAGACTTTGTTCAAACCAGTTGATGGGGAGACTCTCTTTGTGTATCTGGCTGTTTCAAGTTGTGCCATCAGTGCTGTGCTAGTAAGGGAGGTTGATGGGCATCCTCACCCAGTGTACTACATCAGCAAAAGCTTGATTGATGCTGAGAGGCGTTACTTGAAACTCGAAAAACTGCATTGGCCTTGGTGATAGCTGCAAGAAAAATGAGGCCCTACTTCCAGGCTCACCCTATCATTGTCCGAACATCCTTCCCTTTGAAGAATGTCCTTCAAAAAGCAGACATTTCAAGCAGAATGACAAAGTGGTCAGTAGAGTTGGGGGACTTCGACATAGACTTTGCTCCCCGAACAGCAGTAAAAGCTCAAGCTGTGGCTGACTTTCTGGTTGAATTCCATTCTGATAGGGATTCCGAACAACCTACTGATTCAAAAGACAAGAAAGTGTGGATTGTCCGAACAGACGGAGGATCCAGTACCATGGGATCCGGGGCAGGAATATGTCTCACTTCCCCATACGGGGACAACATGTTTCAAGCTATTTGTTTTGATTTCAGGGCATCCAATAATGAGTCCGAATACGAAGCAGCTATAGCTGGGTTAAAATTGGCCTACATTTGTGGAGCTAAAAGGGTCAAGCTACTAAGTGACTCCCAGTTGCTTGTCCACCATGCCTTGGGCCTATCAGAGGCTAGAAAGGAGCAATTGGTCAAGTATTTACTCCTCCTCAAAAATGAAGCGTTGAAATTTAAAGCTGTTATCTATGAACACATCCCCCGGGCAGAAAATGAGCTAGCAGACTCACTAGCAACGATAGCATATACGGAGTCCTACCCATGGATCCATGTGCTTGAAAGCCCTTCTATTCAACTCAATGAAGATATAAAAGAGGAAGTCTTTGAAGTACAAGTGAATCGGCCTCAAGACTGGAGGTCTCCTCTTATACAATATCTGTCTGATGGCATCGTGCCCTTGGATAAATCACAAGCCAGAACATTGAAGCACAAGGCTCGTGGTTTCCTTATGTTAAGATAAGTGTTGTACAAAAAATCCTATAGCAAACCTCTCCTACGTTGTTTAGGGGATCATGAATCACAGACAGTTCTCTCCGAATTACATGATGGTGAAGGATCAGCCCATTGTGGATTTAGAGCTTTAACAAGAAGAGTGCTACTCTCCAGATACTATTGGCCATCGATTATGAAAGATGCTAAGGAGCTGGTAAGAAGGTGTGACCCATGCCAGAGGTACAGCAATGAAATTCATGTACCAGCCATTCCTTTGGAATCAATTTCTGAGCCCATCCCTTTTGCTCGATGGGGATTGGACTTAGTTGGGCCTCTCCCTGTGGCGTCCGGAGGGCGTAAAACTATAATTGTAGCCATTGACTACTTCTCGAAGTGGGTAGAAGCAGCTCCCTTGGCAGGGACAACCTCAAAAGCTGTCATAAAATTCATTCTATCCAACATATGTTGCAGATTTGGTGTCCCCCAGAAAATAACAACAGACAATGGGCCACAGTTTGACAATAGAGAGATGGAAAGCTTTTGTGCCTCAAGAGGTATTCAGCACTTCTTTTCTTCACCTTTCCACCCACAAGCCAATGGGCAAGTTGAGGTGGCTAATAGAACAATACTGTCCGGTTTAAAGAAAAATTTGGAAGGGGCTGCTGGGAAGTGGCCTAGTTATCTACAAGAAGTCTTGTGGGCCTACCGGACAACACCTGGGGCTGCAACACAAGAATCCCCTTTTGCCTTGGTCTATGGAATGGATGCAGTAGCCCCCATAGAGAAGACACTCCCCTCCTTTCGTGTCCATAACTTCTCCGGACAGGCTAATGAGATGGCAATTAGAAATCAGCTTGATTTGATCGAAGAAAGACGGGTGAAAGCTCATCTTAGAATGGCACACTATCAGGGCTTGATGAGAAGCAGGTTTGCTTCTAAAGTTAAAAGAAGAGATTTTCAACCAAGAGATAAGGTATTAAGGAAAGTTTTCTTGCATACTAAGGAAAAGCTCTTCGGAAAACTGGCCCCAACTTGGGAGGGTCCGTATACTGTGGTTGAAAGAATCAAGCCTGGGACATACTGGTTGGAAGACAAAGATGGCAGGGTTTTAACTCACCCTTGGAATATTGAACACCTTCGAATGTACTTAGAATAACACTTGTGTAAATATTTACTTGTTTAAACATCCATGTAAATATTTGGGGGCATACCTTTCCCTCTTCGGTGGTACGGAAAGCTTTCAATAAAACTTGGTGCCTTCTTCAAAATTCTCTTAGTATTTTCAAAATTTTGTCTCTTATCATACTACCCGGGTTAAAAGATCTAAGGGATATTTAAATTCTAGCCGGAGAGTCTTAATACTCTCACAATACAATAAGACTACTTAAACTCCAGCTATTTAAACAAACAATGAAAGAAGAGGATGGTTGAGCAAAATAAGATATTCATTCAATAATTTAAAACTGCATTGGCCTTCCAAGGACTTTTTGAGCAAGTTTGGGCACAGTACAAAAATCTGTCCGAATAATACGGACAACATCACAAAAAGAGTGCCTTGGCCTTCCAAGGACTTTAGTTCGAACAAAAGATAAACAAAATAAATTATAAGTTAAGGTTGAGCCTTTGAAGATGGCTCACCCTCATTTGTTTTCTTGTCCTTGATGTCGCTTTTCTCTTCGACTATCTTCTTACCCTTGGGGTCAATCTCTTCCTCACCTGGGCTCTCTTCGGTTTCCTCTTCATCACCGGACGAAGACTCACCGGAGTACCCCTCATCAACCATGGTCCAGTATGGGAGATCATCATCATCCACATAGCGCCATAATTCCCCTAGTCTCCTCTTCGGGAATTTCTCGTGAAACAGGAGGACCATATCAGACTTCACCTTTTGGATCATTAGCTCCTCGCTTTGGATCATCTCCCTGGCATAGGCGTTGATCCTGGCCTTGATCATGGCCTCTTGATCCCTCACCAAAGCAGCTTTCTCTTCAGCAGCCTGAGTCACTGCATTCTCTAAAGCAATTTTGTCAGTGGTCAGGTTGGTGACGAGCTTCTCCTTTGCTGCAGTTTCTCCCCTTGAGATTGTCAGGTCCTTCTCCAATCCGGACAACTTAGCCCGGAGATCTTTTACGGTCTCTTCCAAGGAAGCAACTTTTGTGTTGTTTTCATCTTGATTCTTCTTTAGCTGATCATTTGCCTCCTTGAGCAAATCAACCTTATTGGCAGCAGTCCGGAGGTCCTCGGACAGTTTTTCCTTCTCCGACTTGAGGTCTTTGATGGTGTCTGCCTGACTTCGGACTTGCCTTTCCAAAGTAAGTATTGGCTGCACGTTGCTAAGAATAGAATGGGCTATAACATCCTTCTCCCTGGAAACCATAAAAGTCTTACCGTTGAAGTTAACTGTGTTGGAGCTGCTTGGAGGGACATAGGGCCCTTCGAACTCGTCTCTGGGCAGCCCAAGAAAATATTCACCAAGTCCACCCAGACCGGTAATGTCCGTTTCATCTAAGTTAAGCTCTCCCCCCTCAACTTCATCTGTATGGAACTCCCTTGGGATCTCTTCTTGCAAGTCCCTTGGGATCTCTTCAGCCAATGTTGGGTCAGTAGGAAAAGAAGGCTCTGGGTCCCGGAGAGAAAACTCATCTCCTTGGGAAGTCTTCTTCTTCTTGGCCTCCCTATCAGCACTCTCACTTGTTTGCTTGTGAGTCCTCTTAGAAGCCCTTGAGGGCTTAGGGAGGTTTACTTCCTGCTTCTCGCTCTCCTGTTCCACCACTTGTAAAAGGGCTGCATCAATTTGAACATGTGCCAGTCCTTCTGTGTCTGTTGGGGCCTCCTTCTCATTGTCACCTGCCACCCTCTTGCCTTTCTTCTTCTTGCCCTTCATTTTACTTGGGGCTTTGGCCCGGGCAGGCAGGAAGAGAGTCCCATCCAGTTCATGAGACCTTCTCAGCACGATGTCTTCATCAGGTTGGGTGGAGATTTAACATGTATGATGCCAAGCCAGTTAGTACACCATTGGCAGGTCACTTTCGTTTATCCAAGGATCAATCCCCTAAGATAGATGAAGAAAACAGCGTTATGTCTATGGTTCCTTATACCTCAGCTATTGGAAGTTTGATGTAAGCAATGGTCTGTACGAGACCAGACATTAGTCATGCAGTGGGAGTTGTGAGTAGGTTTATGTCAAACCTAGGGAAAATTCATTAGAAATCTGTCAAATGGATTTTGAGGCACCTACTAGGTACCACAGAAACATGTTTGTACTTTGTAAGGGTGAGTTAAAGGTACAAGGGTACGTAGATGCAGATTTTAGAGGTGAAGTTTATCACTGGAAAAGCACCACCGGTTATATATTTATTGTCGGAACTACAAATGTTAGTTGGATGTCAAAGTTATAGAAAATTGTCACTCTATCAACTATAGAGGCTGAGTATGTAGCAGTAACCGAAGCTAGTAAAGAGATGATATGGCTTCAAGGTTTGTTAACCGAGTTGGGATTCAAACAGAAGAACAACGTTCTGCATAGTGATAGTCAAAGTGCAATTCAATTGGCAAAGAATTCAACATTTCATTCGAGAACCAAACACATCAGTCTTTGTTATCATTTCAGTAGATATTTATTGGAAGATGAGGTGCTAATACTAGGAAAGATCCAAGAAAGCAAATCCAACTGATATGTTGACAAAGACAGTAGCCATTGAAAAACTGAAGTTGTGTTCAGCTTCAGTTGGTCTGCAAGAGTAATAAGACCAGAAAGATCTGCTGCATAGATCAGGGTGTGAAGACGGTTGAAACCAGTCTTCAAGTGGGAGATTTTTATTTTGATATAATAGTCCATCCTTATTCAACATTCATGTTATTGTATAGAAGAGATGCTAGATGAAAAGAGAGTGAAGATGATGCAAGTGGAGTGAATTGAAAAGACAGTGTAATTTAGTGGGTCATAAATTACATATTAAGGATTGTAAATGTGTTCCCTTTTAAGTGTTACAGTCTCTACAAAACCAAGTGCTAGGGTTTTTGTGTATGCATCGAAAATGGAAGGATCATTGTGTCTTTCTAATAAAATCGATTTGCAGCAGGTATGGAGACGTATGCATAATTTTCTGAACTTCATTAACAATTGTGTGTTTGATTTCACTTTTGTTTTGTGTTTCTTTTCTTTTGATTTGATTGCAGGAAAATTGTGTATTTTTCCAAAACTCCTCTTTACCTGAAGAAAATTTAGAAGTGATTTTCCGGGAAATTAGCGTATTTCCCTTACAGTAATATGATGAGAGATGGATGAATAGTAATAACATTCAAGCCTTAACCTTGATTACATTTCTTTATATAAATTCATAAGCTCAACCTTAAGCATAGTATATTTAATATTCTGGTCTTATGTACCTTATTCTCAAACTTTCTAATACGATAATGGATCTAAGTTGAATAGGAGCTTGGTCTTTATTGAAATCGATTTAAATTTTACACTTAGAGGTCTATTCGGCAATCCAATCGGCTGCCATAGTTTGTTACCTGAATATATGAGATAAAGACATACTATAAGTCATCAGTTTACTACAGCATCCTAGTTAATGGATCTTGTACCATGGTGATTTTCCATTGGATAATATTTTTATATTCCCTAAAAAGTTTGATTATATATATATCTACATTGGTTATGTTCATTTCCTTATAAAACCTAAATCTATCTAAAAGTGCCTTGATTTATGCTAGAATAGGATTTAGCTTACATATGTCCTACCAAATCTAGCAAATATTTCCTCCTTATTATTCCTAAAAACACCTCCTCCACAAGCTTCTTCATTGGCCCCACAAGAGTAATTTATATATAACTTAAGTCTAGTTTCTATATGATGTATCCAGGAGAGTGAAGTACACTGACTTTTCTTAACTATGTGATTAAATCACCCTAAATATAAAGCTATATTGTAATCTCTAAACCAGTCACATCTCTTAAACATTTTATCAAAATCCAAGCTTACTAGTATGTGCTTAATATGTCTAACAATTAAGTTAGATATAAAGTTTAACCCTCGTGCTTAGATTTACTTTTTTCCCTTCATAATACCCAGGAAATAAGGGGGTAATATTATTCTAATATGAATATCAATATGTATATACTAGAACCATGAGCGTAATAAGTGAGGAAATGTCATATATCTAATTATATTTATATTAAACAAACTAGAGAAGAAATTAAAAACATACCATGATCTGTTGTAGTGAATGAATAAGTGGTTTTATGGTCTCTTAATTGTAATAAAACTGACATTTGGAGGCAAAATAAAAATTTATAGATTGTAAGATGGAGTCAGTAGGTATTCATTAGTTTTTTTAACCTCCAAGGTTGAAAAGAACATTTCATAGGAGATATGTTGTTCCATATTCTCTTATACAAAATATAATTACTGTCTTGGTTACTGATCATATTACAAATATCCTTAATTTTAAAATTTCCACAAGAAAACAAAGACTACTTAAGTTCATCTTTTGAATTCTCTGGATATCAAAGCCAAAAACAGAAGTTTTGAGTTTGTCTAGCATCCATCCATCATTGAGTGTTTATTTTTTCCTCTGAATACTAACTGTTGTTTTCTTCACTAGATAGAACAATGAAAGGTCTAGTGCTACACTATTTTCGGTCCAAAAGTCCAAGTCTCATTTACCTACTTTTGAATATACAAAATCCTCTGCTAGATCTCTTATATTCATCGTTCGTTTCCATAATTTTGAGTGATGAATAAAATATTTGACCTGAAGGCAATGAAGTTTTTTACAATATATATTATCCATGAACCTAGACCAGAGAGATTTGCTTTCTCTTAACAATAACCAAATCTTATAAGAGTACGTATCTTGTAAATCTTTAAAGCTATTTACCTTTAGACCACCTTCTTCATATGGCTACAAATGTGAGACCAACTTGTCTAATATATGTATTTGTTAACCTCTGAATCTCCCCATAGAAATCTATTGGAAAGGTTCTTAATTCTATCCATTACTGATTTAGGTAAAATACAACACTAAAGCCAATAAATAGGTAAGTTCATTATGGCAGTTTGGATTAATATTAGTATGCCACCAAATGATAGGTATTTACTTTCCGACACAAATATTCCACCTCTAATATTAGCAATCATATCATCATAATTACTAGCCTTATTTCCAGCGTGAATGGTTATTTCTCGATAAGTAAAAGCTACGTTACCCATTTAAAAACCTAATTTCATTCGTGTCATTACAGTTCTTAATTGAGCTAATCTTGTAGAAGTAATAAATTTTGTTTTCTCCTTGTTAATACTTTTTCTAGACTTGATTTAATAATGTTGTAAGAATTCACTTAAGTTTTTTATGCTAGAATATTTTCCATTAGTAAAAATAATAAAGTCGTCATCGAAGGCTAAACAATGTATACCAATTGAACCTCCGGACTTGAACCTCGTGTTTTTTTAGATTCAAACAAATTATTTAAGCCTCCAATTAAATATTCTTATCCTATTATGAGATTCACCATTAAAAATAACTTTGAAATAGACATGAGATTCACCATTAACAATGACTGAAAACTACAAATCAGTGATACTCTTAGCTTCCCAATCAATGAATGACATATCAAATATAAATTGCTCCATTATCTTTAGAATAAACTTATGAGATAATATATCAAATGGTTTTCAAATGTCCATCTTTATTAATATATTTCCTCCTCTCAACGTTTTGTTAAGGTCATGAACTAGCTCCTGAGAAAGCACGATATTGTCTTGGATATTCTTACTAATGACAAATACTCCTTGTTTATTAGAGATAATATTATGCAGAATAATACTCAATCTCTTGTTAATTATTTTAAATATTATTCTATTTAAAAGAATACATAAACTTATACGCCTATATTCATTCCATGATTAAGGAGTTGAAACCTAAAGAACCAGATCGATTATTATAACATACATTCCTTGAGGAGTGGTTTGGCCATTCAAGTAGGCTTCAATAGCAGCACAAAGATCTTATTGAATAATTTTCCAACAATATTTATAGGATACTCCATTGAAACCATATATTCCTGTAGAACTAGAAGGATTTAGACCTTTAATAACCTCTCATATTTCATCCTTATTAGGGATTTCCAACAACTTTATGTTATCCTCTAAGTTGTTGGGTTTTTCATAGTTTGTTTCCAAAATCTTAACTACCTCCTCTACTTACAATACCACGTCAAATATATTATCAAATGTATTCCAATTCCATACTTTAATATTAATCTTTAGCCTTTTAAGCTTGTTCCAAAACACATATATAGTGTGACCAATCATTTCAGCATTTGAAATTTATTCTACAATGCTGCGGAAATCATGATGATTAACCTACATATTTTGGAATTTGAAAGAAGATTTGGCCTTATTTTGAGATTACGTTATAGTGATACAAAGAGAAGAATGGTCTAAGCAGGTCATTACCATATAATTTACTTTAGTTTCTTCAAAATAATTAACCTAAGCATTGTTATACAAGACCCTGTCAAAATGTTTCCATTTTTTTGTCCATGTGAAATTAGAACCAAAATGACCAGCATCCTCAAGCTGACGATCAATAATAGTATTGTTAAAATCATCTATAATATATATATATATATATATATATATATATATATATATATCATAAGTCATTTAATATTTGCACCGATCATCGTAAACTATAATTACGAGGAATATAGTAAAAGATAGAGAAAAGTACCCATAAATATTCACTCAACGATCTTACCACCACCTAATATCCAAACATTGCATACTACCAATAGGTACATGGACCTAAAAATCGATATAAATACCCGTACAAGTATAAATATGATGTTTTAGAATATACCTAGAACTCGCATGGTTTAGTATATAAAAAAATACCATGTTCATTGTACAACACAACTCTCATTGTCTTCAACACTAGAATCGCATGGTCGTTGGAAATTATAACTGAACTCGTAAGTCATCAAATTATAAGAAAAACATGCAACGAACCGTTGTTACCATCATTTTCTACGGCATATAGCAATACACCTTTATGATTTCGGTTAAAAAGGTTCCATCAATAAATAAAAGCGGACGTCATGAATGAAAACTTGTAAACAGGAACCGAATACTATAAAACAAAGCTTGAATACGTTTCTAGCAGCTAATTCCAAATGCCAGTCGGTAGTAATATCACGACTCTTCAATCATTTGAAGTACCCATTGACTAAACTAAAAGAACTACAACTATCTCCAAAAAAATCCCACCCTTACCTTCTCTAAAGCATTCTATGAGAGACGGTAAGAGATGTCGAAACTGTAGTCCTATTTAACAAACGGTTGTATATTTTTTGATGTCATGGAATGGTATGTCCTAAAAGAATCATAAATTCTAGTAGCAATCAAATCCTATGTCAAATGTTTCTGATGTTTTCTAAAAAAAATTGCCCGATCATAGTTTTAAAGGTTTTACTTTTGCATTTAAAAAAAAACTTAAATTTATAAGAAATAACTTTCTATAGGGAGTTCGGTTGCGAATTATAGTGTTGTTTTTATAATTTTGCGGGTTACATCATATGTTACTGTTATTAATTTCGTAATTTTTTTTGTATTTTTTGTAGATCAGACGCGGTTGAGGAGCGACGTCTTCCTCGATCTAGGGCGTATCCCCCTAGGTCACGGGCTCTACCCCGGGGAGGAGTCTAACGACTGTACGGGCCGTCGAGGATGAGCGGGTCCGCGATGCCAAGCGCGGACGAGATTTAACTGAGGACCCTGAGACTATTCATCTTAGGGAGGAGGAGGACAAGATAAGGAGTGATCAGTCTTTGCGCCGAATCAACCATGGGAAGAGGAAAGAAAAAGCCTCAGATATTGCAGTCGATGATAGTAGAGGCGGAGGCTCCTCACGACGCGAGACGTCTTCATCACACCGATTACCACCTCCCACTTCTAGTGATCCACCACCTCCCTCTCCCGCTCGCAGAGCTCCATCCCCTGCGCATACTAGTACACATCCACCATCTGTTAGTGACAGGGTGGATGCCACTAGGGACCCTGAGCAGGACATCATCGATGAGGAGCATATCGATGCGATCCACACAGAAGAGAAACGGAAGACGCTTGCATTTCTCAAATGTAGCAAGATACCTCTGTTTCCTGACTACAAGGAGCACGAGGCATATCACGTCTTCATAGGACAGGTAAGTACCAAACTATTAAACGTCTAGTTTCTTATTTTTACTATTATTAATTTCTGACTTAGTTTTTTATTACAGGGTCGCACTACATTAGGCATACAGGCACATTATAATGTGTTTCGTATGTGGGACCTCAGTGCTGAGCCAGAGGTGCAGCGACATTTGGCGCGGACTCCTTTAGGTCCTCTTATACCCCACTTGCCTCAGTACTTCACGCACTCCGTACTTGATGAGGTATTTGTTGAGCGTTGGCATCAGGAGACCAACAAGTTCCATTTCTCATTTGGGTACATGACGATTACCCTCGACGATGTCAGCTGTATTACAGGTCTCCCTATATTTGGTCGGACCTTGGATGTAGTCACGGCTCCACGTGATAAGGCATACAGCTACTATGCTAGTAGGTTAGGTTTGACGGTGGATAAGGTCCGTGTAGAGATACAGTCCACTAGAGGCATTGGCTTCAAGATCAAGTGGTTGCGGGAGACTTTTACCAGGGGTCGCTACGTCGAGCAGACTGATGTTGAGACTATCCGCCAGGTATCACGAGCATATCTGATGTTCTTATTTGGTTGCACTATTTTTGCGGATACTAGTCAGAAAAGCGTCAAGGCTGACTACTTGTACGGGTTGGCGAATGTGGATATTGGGTTGTGGGACATCGCATGGGGTACGAGTGCATTAACATTCCTGCTCCGTGGTTTGGGTGATGCTTCGAAAGCATCGAAGCATAACCTTTACGGATTTGTAGCTATGCTTGATTGCTGGATTTATGACCACTTCCCCGCGTTTAGAGCCTCAGAGAATGCGGACCACGTAGCGAGGCAGCCTAGGATTGTGAAGTGGCTACCGAAGCGGATTGTTGGGCAAAACATCCGCCCCAAATTGGTTGTTCGTATTCTCCTTGCAGATCAGAAGGAGACAGATTTAAGTGTTTAAATTTTCGTAGTCAGGAACAGTCTAATATTAAGGTTTATTTTTTAAAACTGTAAGTGTTTTACTTTTTTGGAACATGTCATATTTGAGCCATACCAGGATATCAGAGTCTAGTTCCCCGTGTAGGAGATCCACACCATCGTTTATCCTTTGCGGATGATGAGCACGGTCGAGGGGTACATGCCTGATCGGGTTATGCGCTAGTTCAGACGGGTTCAGGATGAGCCCGAACTCCCACTTGTACTCCGACCGGGTTACAAGAAGGGAGATCTGGCGAGGTACACGTGGCGAGAGAGCGCATGGCTTGATTAGCGTCAGCACTCGCTATCTGAGGAGCGGTTGACCGTTACCATTGCCACATATAGACAGTCTGCGACGAACACATACTGGAGGTACCTGGCTGAGTATGGTTGGCATACTATTACTCCACCACCACGTACTATGGACGATAGATTGCTAGACGATGTTTGCTTGATTGTTATTATGCATGTAGATCGTGGGGAAGCGGGTGCGCTTAGGTGGAGAGATCAAGTCCTGCAGCTCTTCTCTCCTTGGTTGTTTGTCCTCATTATTAGACTTGTTTTAGCTTTGTTGTGGTCTATCTTTTTCATGGATGTTGTAGTTGTTTATCCATTCGTAGCATTTGTTAAACTATCGTATTTTTTATTATGACATCTACTTTGTTATTTCTATCGTTTCCTTTAGATTTGTTAAACTTTATTTGAATTCTTATTTATAATTTAGAATTCGCAAAACACCTAAATCGTACCATTGTTACCATCCAACCTTTAAACCATAAAAATAATTTAACAAAATACTTCAACTGTTATAAAAAAAATTAAGACCATCAAACCCACTCCAATCCATGCCCTAAGACTTAACTTTTTAAACCAAAACAAAAAAAATAATAAATTAAAAGTTATTGTGCACCATTGGTACGCAGTCAGCAGTACCTATGGTGCACACTACTGCGTACCAATGGTACAACAGTGCGTGCATCATGGGTACTATAGAATGCGTACCCATGGTGTGTTGTACCATCGGTAAAAGGGGCATGTACCGATGGTACCACCCCCTTTTACCGATGGTACCATGCACCAGCCGGTCATGGCACTATCGGTACACAGTAGTGTGCACCTATGGTGCAACCTTCGTGCACCATAGGTACACAAGGTGGTGTACCATTGGTACACTCGACTGTGCACCATAGGTACACTCCACTGTGCACCTTAGGTACACTCCACTGTGCACCTTAGGTACACAGTAGGCAGTACCTATGTTGCGCAATTGAAACTTGGAATTTTTTCCCGGTTTTTTTTCCTGCGTCTTCTTTTTTCGCGCTCTTTAATTCCCGCCAAAGTAACCTTTCATTTTTCTATTTAAATAAGTCTACCTTACAACACCAAACACCCAAAACTCTCCTTCAAACATAGTTGAAGTCTTTGTTAATGAGTTGGAGTGTGTTTGATGATGCTCATCTACTCAAGGCTACAAAAGCTGTGAAGTTCAAACGGCCGGATGATAATACCGATGAGTTTTTTTATGAAGTTTTGTGTATGATGTATTTCATGTACGGCGAAATTTCTACGTCTTGACAAATGCCTCAATCTCGTACTCGTGAGGAGGTAGCCACTAGGTACAAGTGTATAACTAGTGGACCGATGTTCTTGGTGTTTAACGAGCCCCCAGAAGTTAGGAACGAGGCATTCGACTCCTTCGGTTGAATGATCACAGACTATTTGTCTTTAGAAATGGCAGAATACGTTCATTCTCAAATTTCCTTGAAGGAGGAAACAGTGGGTATTCTCAGGGACAATGGAGGCTACGATTTTGACTAACTGTCTGTTCAATCTCAAGTTATCTACTCATGTTTATGCGATGTTGTTGTTGCTTGTTTGTAACGTTTGATATTAAGTTATGAAATGATTAGTTGCTTATCGTTATAAGTTGGAAAATTTCATGATTAGGCTCAAATAACTGAAGTACAAAACGTTATGATAAGGTAAACAAAGTTCTAAACAACATAAATCCGACCAAAAGACATAAAGCGACCAAAACACATAAATCCAATCGAAACATGAACATAAATCCGACCAAAAGATATAAATCGACTACTAAAATTCATCAAGATTAGTTACTTCTGGGAATGAACAAACTGGCTTTCTCCCTTCGATTTTCGTGTATTTTTTGCAGCGACCAACTATTGGTAGCTCCCAATACGTAGCCTCTTCACTCTTCAACTTCTGTCACGTAGGATTTATGCGTGCGCAAGGGCAAAGGGGCTTGATTGATAGTTGTTTAATACTACTTAAATTAGAACCAATAATTGAGTATTACAGTTGTAAGTAATAACAAAACCATAAATTGAATAACTTACATTGACGAAGTGGTTAGTATCAACGAATCCAAACCCAATCTCACGTCTTTGGGCCATAATGGGGGGTTTACCGCGCAGAGGTAAAAAAGTATAACTACAGTTGTGAGACCCCACGAGTGACACAAAATGAACAATTTATTCGAACTTGGTTGCAATCGCAATCCTCATTTCCGGCATTGTCATCCAGTATTTGGGTGATGCTTGTGTCTCGTAGTAGTTTATACTTTCTGCAACCTTCAGGTAATCCTCTTTACCGTTATAAATCTTGTTGTATGTGTCATAGTTTTCTATGAGTTCATCGTATATTTCCTTCCGAACACCTCGCCAACCTTCTTCATGGCCATACAATCCAAACGAAACTGCTCTATATCCATAATGACCATCTGCCTTAACATCATTTATACCATATATAAAAGGGTTGAAGTGAGTCGGAAACCAACGCAAAAAACCTTTCGGTTCGTGTATTAGTTCTGTGACTCCACCAATGGATGATTGTACGATGTTGCTAGCGAGCGAGGCAATGGAAGAACTACGAGTACGAGGTACTTTAGGCACATCTGCCCGAACCGTATTTGCACTAGCAACTGCTTTACCCTTTTTAACTTTTGTTGGTTTTAAAGAGTTCATAACTGAGTCATGAATAGCCTCATCGACATCTTCCTTGTGTTCCCAGTAGCATTTGTCCCGTTTAGTGGATGATGTATCGACAACTAACTTTCTTTTCACTTGCGGGCGGCCTCGGTGTTTCTGCTTCTCCAATGGCTCTAGCAATGAGGATGTTTCAGGATAAACAATTTCAAACCATTTTTTGTAAATGTGTTTTATACGGCTTTCGTCTTTTGTCTCCATAACATCGGTTACTAGCTTAGCAGATCATCTTTGAGAATCTTTATGGTCGTACGGAATGAACGAGGCATTATTTCTAACCTTGCCCAGTGGATGTGAAAAGCATGTAACGAGGAAGAAATTCCGTCTTTACGCCACTTGCGGACCTGGTGATAGCAAGGTATACCATGGGTAGATTTTATAGCGCATATACAGACGCCATTGTCTTTAACATCCTAACCATCTTCAATAGCGACCATCTTGCTATCTTTGGCCTTCTCTACTTCGTCGAAAAATAGTTCTAACGCCATGTGGGAAACCTTGCCTCGAATTTCATCAAAAAGTTTGTCCGCGAACTTATGCAGTGCTATGTAACGACTCTTCTCGAACGACGACCTAATGGCAGCATATTGGATTTCAACAAGTGAATGAACCCTTCCCCAAAATAACTCGAAGTTTAATTTGCTTGTACGTAGGTAGCGCTTTAGGTTAGAATGAGCACTCTCGATGAGGTTAGTCGTGCAATGTCCCAAATGCAAGTTATTGTTCGTCTTCCAAACAAAGAATTTGTCCATGTATTTATCGAGCCACAATTTTCCAGTGTATTCAATTGTAAGAGGGTAGTCTTTGTACTCCAATAGCATGTCTCGTCGGGCGTGATCGAATTCAATCTCTTATGCTGCTTACGCAATCTTCTTCCAAGCAGAAACAAATTTCACATGATCACTTTTCTCGATGAAGTATTTTCTTGTTTGCCCCTGAACATTCTGTGCTATGTGCCATCGACATAACATATGCGTTATCTCTAGGAATACAACTTTTATGGCGTTCATCAATGCTAAATCTCTGTCGGTCAGGATGACACGAGGTTCTTCAATTCCGTGAACGGAAATCAACGACTTCAAACACTCTAACACCCATTTGAAGTTGTTTAAATTCTCACCGGACATGAAGGCAAATGTCGCACAGAAAGTCACTCCGGTACACGTTACACCCACTATCTCTAACAATGGCATACCATATCGTATGACTTTATACATACTATCCATTATCAAAACTATTGGAAATGTCCGCAAAAGGTCAACATTGACTGGATGGGAAAAAAACAAATCTGTAATGATTTGTCCATCGTCTTCACCAGATTTATGTCATTCATAATAATTATGTGACTTAAGCTCCCCCAACAAGAACTGGAGTTGTGACCTACCCGCCTTTTTTAAAACCCTACTTTTCTGTCGTGCATTGTAGATGGTTCGCATTGTAGAAACATTATCTTCGTTCAACTTCTTAACACCATTCAGTATATCTCTAGGGTTAGTACCAATGTAGGTCGCTCGTTCAACATATTCCATCTCCTCGTCATTCAAACGGCCAGCAAAATAATGACCATCTAGATGTTTTGAACTCTCATGGTTATGAATACCACATTTCACTTCTAACTTCCATTGATCTAGTTCCACCATTAACCCGAGAAACTGAAATGGGAATTCAATCTTTTTCGTTCCTGTAGACTTCCGTTTACGGTCTTTTTCTGCTACTCTTGGATTATATTTCCCCCTCCCCCCCTCTCACACTGGAAATACATCCTCGGACTTTTTCTACTATTTATTTTGTCGCGCCGACTTTTGTTGATAACCATACCATGGAGTTTTCCTGTCTTCGTAACCCATTTTATCAACGCGTCGTGTGTGTAAAACTCGGTAGTGAAGAACAAATGACTGTAGTCAGTAGCGAAAGGTTCATCAGTCCCATTTGCGACATATGTCCCCTGTTACACAACAAAAAACCACAATAAGCATTCAGGTATAGTTAAAACTGGAAAACAAAAACCTTGATTTTTTTGGAAAAATCTGCGCGAACCGAAGGTTTAAAGGCCTAGAACCACCGGTTCTAGGCCTCAGAACCGGCTGGACACGACCCGGTGCACCACCGGTTTTGAGGCCTTGAACCGGTGTTGCAGGGGCATCAGAACCAAGCGGACTGAGGCCCCTGCACTACCGGTTCAGGGCCTCAGAACCGGTGGTACTAAGGCCTCGGTACCGACCGGCAGGTTGCCATAACACCACCGGTTCCTGGCCATGGAAGCGGTGGTGCGTAGGTCACGCACCACCGGTTCTTGGCCTTAGAACCGGTGGTGCTAAAGCAACCGGCCGAAATTTTTACCTTTTCCTCCGGCGATGGGTGCTTCTCCGGCGACGGTGGCGATTTATCTGGCGACTCGAACTCTTTTTCCGGAAACATTTCATCATCCCTTATCTCCAACGACATCAACTCCTCAACACGGATCCCTAGTTCTACTTGAGTCATGATCGATTTTGTGTTTTAGGTTGAATGTTCTTGATTTTGTTATGAAGTTTGAACTTGGTTTCAAAAAAATTAAGAAGACTATACTAGTTGGATCATAAATTAAGTAAAGAAAAATGTTTGTTAGGGTATAGATAGCAAAATAAGTTATTTGGTGAATTGGGTATACTTATGATACACTTAGTAGTTTTTTTTTTACTTAATGGCAGTTTCGAAATTAATTTTCTTATCGAGGGTAAAAAGGTAAAAAAAAGTCAAACTAAAGTCAAAGGAAGATTTTGGGTATACTTAAACCTGAATTGGGTATATATAGCCATACCCTTTGGAAAAACAGAACTGCAAGTATATCGTTCAACAAACCACTTAATCATCATGAATCTGGTGCTGGAATCAACTGATGTATAAAGTCTTCATTTATATCCTTGAGACTTTATTTTAACAATAAGCTGTTATCTTACATATTTTATTATGCATGTAATTAAAATAAAATCCTTCTCTAAGGCATAATGACATAAAGATAACCTTAGAGCTGCGACACCTTGATAAAAGAACTTGACCAACATCTGTAATTTCACCAGCCCAACCTGTAGTAACAATTTGTTCTTTTTTATAATCTAAAAACCCTAAACCATTACTATTCCCCCACTAGTTAGTTGATTGTTCGAGGGTTCTTTCAAACTTATGTTTGGTTGTTTATTCTTTTGAATAGTAACCTTACCAATGATTTATTGTGCTATAATAAAACTAACATTTTTTTAGATGCTCCACATCAAGATATATTACCAAACCCACAAAATTCGTCCCATTACTAAATAAAATTTCATGTTATCACCGTGGGAGTAGGTAATAATGTACTTAACTCTCACGAGCTTATCTTATCTATTTAACATACTCATGAATACTTTCAAAGTTTTCAAATTTTGTACGAGGAAAAATTAAAGTCTGGTGACCATGTTTGAAAATACACACTCGTGTCTTAGACATATCTTACATGCATTAGACAATTAAGAAACAGTTAAGAGCATGATCTGTTATATGACGCATGTTTAACAAACTGAAATTAGCATGATCAAATATAAAAGAACTCGTGTGGTTGGGTATATAAAGACATTGTATGGTTAACATACAACACAACTCTCATTGTCGTTAACACTAAACTCACATGTTCATCAACACAACTCTCGATGTTGTAAACACTAGCATATACAAGAATCTCACTATGTATTAGAAAGAAATTGTATAGTCAACCACAGGTATTCCCACTAGACTTGCATGCCCATGTACACATGAATATCATGAAGAAATGTACAGATCTCACATCTTCTTTCAATGAACATTCATAGTCAACAACACATTCCTAGCAACTTTAAAATCGATTCTATATATTATTTCAAACCTTATAGATATATAATAACTAAAGCAAATACATAATAAAACCACGTTAAAAACTTATTACAGCATGGAAACCCATGAAATCGTACTAGTACACATTATATTTTTAATAAAAGAATAAAAAACCAGAAACAGAGAAAACTCGTACGAAATAGCTTACTTAATTGATAAAATAATTGGAAAAAGAAAAAACTCATAAAAAACACTCGTTGTTCTGGTTGTATGCTCAGATGAACCAACCTAAAATCTAGAAACTCTAAAAAGCTAGTAAGATGCTATAAAACAACGGTTCGATTTCTTCATCACTGGATTGAGAAACACAATTTAAAGTCGTCGATTGACTGACTCTGACGATACATGTCACTATGATTACCCTAACTTGATTAGTTGAAAGAGAAAACATAATTTTTTCAGTAAGGTAAACTCTAGTATGAAGAGAAAGAAAGACGACTACAAAATAAAATTAAAATTCTTAAAAGGTCAAATATGGGGGAAAGTAAAGCTTCTAAAAAAGTAAGCTTATATAGTTAGTAGAGGGTATTTAGGATATTCTAAAAAATAGATATTGAATAAGGATAAATGATAGTTTGGGGATTATACCTTTGGTGATATTTCTATAAAATATATACACTAATTATAGTGTTAATTATAGTTTTCATAAGTTAAAAAAATATAACTAAAAAAACCGTTGTTTAAGTGACATGTATATTTAAATTCAAAATAATTTACTATTATTAAATTGATAGAATTTTATATAACTTTCGTCAAGCGATTAAACAACAAGGAAAAATTTTGTTCCGACCTATGAATATAAATTTTGACTTTTCCTTTTATAGCTCTTCCCTTAGTATTTTTTAAGGCTGTTAGCTATTGTTTGGGTCTGATTTTGACGGAATTCCATTAGACAGTTAAGTTTATTAGTTTAGACAGAATTGTATTGTTAAGTTTTTTGTGGAAAACTATATCCAACCGTTAAGTTTTCGGTTCAGTTTGGATTGATTAGGTCTGGTCTGATCCGGTTATGTTTTGGTTTGGTATTTGGTTTGATCTACTTCAGATTGATTTTTGTCTGTTTCGGTTTGGTCTGTTTCGGTTTGGTCTGGTTTTGATCCGATTTCTTCTATTTGAAAAAGTTTTCTTTTTTTAACTAAAACTTTATTAATAAATTTGAAAGTGGACTTGTATTATCCAGGCTATTGACTAAAAACAACATTAATTGGAACAAAAATTAAGACCCCAACTTTGAAATTTCTTCTTCATCCTTATGTTTTTAGACATAGATGATCGAATCCATGAGAAATAAAAGAGTTTGCTGAGGACAAGATCAAATGGATATTAGGTCAAGGTAATGTTGATATGTAGCTGGATAACTGGTACGGCAGACCTCCCCTTATTAGTCTCAATTCAAACTCTAATAACAATTGGTTTAAATGTGTTATGGCCACGTCTTTTTTGGGACAGTAATGCTTGGAATTTCAATAAACTTAAACTTTTATTAACCGATTTCAACATTAGTCATGTATCCAAAACTAGTATATATAACCAGGTTAAAGATATTATCCAATGGATTACTTCCAAAAGTAGAAAGTTTAACACTATAGAAATATTGCAGATTATCAGACATATACAAAAAAAATCCTTACTTTATGAAAAGCTATGGAACCAGATAACCCCAAGAAAATGTTCTTTTCTTGCTTGAAGGCTTATTCAAAACAAAATTCATATAGTCTCAATAAAGGAGACTAAACATATATATCTAGCATCTAAATGTCAGTTCTGCCTAAATGTGGAAACAAAAGATCATTTGTTTATCTCATGTGTATTTGTTTGGAGCATTTGGTCCTATTTTGCAAGTATTCTCAAGATAGATGTCCAAAATTTTATGACTACAAAGCACATGTTCAGAACCTGGTTCTGGTCTGCACCAAACAAGATACATATCAAGACTATCCTGCCTACAATCATAATTTGGGCTATGGCAACACCAAAACAAAGTCAAAATAAAATGGGATACATTCTCATCAGCTTCAACGATCAAATACATCACCAGCATGCTAATTAGCCTGGATCATGCAAACCTTCTAAAAAATAACTACTGGAAACAAAATAAAACAGAGGCTATCACTTTAGGATGCACTAACCATTTAAAAAAAGGAAGAAATTCACTTACCTTACATGGATTCCACCACTCCCTGGAAGATATAAACTTAACTCATATACTTGTTGTCTAGCAATTGGAGAATCTTGTTGAGCAGTGATAATTCGAGATTCCAAGGGGAATATCATCCATAGCTATGGGAATAATTATAGAATGCTTTATTCCCTTAAAGTTAAAGCTCGTGCATTGCATGACGGCCTAAAAATATGCAAAATCAATGGAATAAAGGAAGTCGACATAGAAACAGATTCTGAAATCCTAGTTTCTCTCATTAAATCTGGAAACTTTCATAACCAATAGAACGATTTTAAATAGTATAAGATCTTTAATTACCAGTAGCATGAAGCTTCATCACATCTTTAGAGAACAAAAACAAGTACCTGACTAGCTTGTTCGATGGACTCTAAGATGTAAAATTAAATTTGACTATAAAACGTTTAAAGCTCCAATTCAATGAATTGAAGCAATAACATTCTTAGAAAGCTTCACTATATTAGAATCGAGTAACGATTACCTTTTTTGTTTTTTTTAGAAACTCTAAGACCCTGTGTTTTTTATCTCGTGACATTTGAATAAAGATGAAAATGATCTAGCTTCAGAAGAGTAATGAGCTCACAACTCATAAAAGACGATTCCAATGTCTGATCGATTGATAATACAAGCTAATGCTCTCAAACATGAAGTGAATGAATGTATCCAAATCCCCCGCTCTGCCTCCTGATCCGACACTCGGATCCAAAAAAATATGGAAGTCAGTTCCAGTTGATAATTGAGAATTTAAAGCTCAAATCCACTTCGAAAAATTAATTTTCCATTGAGAAAAGCTCTCAATGATTGAAACCTGGTTCTAACTCTAAAATTACAAAGAGGGAGAGAAATTTTTTATTCCACGAAAGCACTATTTTTTATTTGCCTTTACGGTAAGAACTAAATGGTTCAAAATTATCTTGTAAGGACTTATTCACGTGGCTCATTTTTTCTATAATAAATAAAGTCATTTAGCTTTAAAAAAATAGTGGCCAATCCACCGTGGGGCAGAGGTCGTCGACCCCCTTCTCCAAGGTAGATCAATAGCAGTGGGAATGGTTTTTATCTTTTTTTAAACTACTATATTAAGTGATTGAGTGGGTAAAAAACACTGTTAGTCCTCCATGGTTACTACTTGTATCAATATAGTCCCTTTCGTTCACTTCTGCATAAAACTCATCCCCTTCGTTTTAAAATTTTGCAAATATAGTCCCCCGCGCATATAAACCATTTAAAAACTGACACATGGCACTTAAATTCTAAGTTTTGTATCACTTTTGGTCCCCAAATCCTAAGTTTTGTATCACTTTTGGTCCCCAAATCGCAAGTTTTGTATCACTTTTGGTCCCCCAAAATATGTGGAGGGGCTAATCGTCCAAATTTTTAAAATGAAAGGGATGAGTTTTATGCAAAAGTGAACGAAAGGGACTATGTTGATACAAATGGTAAACATGAGGGACTAACAGTGCTTTTTAGCCTGATTGAGTGGTGGATGGTTTGCAATTTTTAGTGAAGTGGAATTCTTTTGTATTTACTTAGAAATGATCTTGTTTTAATTATTTATTTTACCATAAAAGTAAAATTTTAATGTTACATATTCATCTAAATAATAATCATCATTATTGTTATAGATTTTAAGTTTGAATTTTAAAAAATGAAAATATATGTAAACAATAGACGCGTCACAATGTGTCTCGCTAGAGACTTGAAGTGTCCCTGAAACACTTCGACACGACCTACAACTTTGCTTTGCAGCACCACTGCAGGGTTGGTTTTTAATATGGTCGATGGTTCCGCCATTCTCAAACTTTCTTTGAAGACCTGATCCAATCTCAAATTTGTATTCTCTCGTACAATTTTTAAACGAACTTTAATATAAATAATTTTATTCAAATAATTTTATTTTTACTATTTATCTCACTCACTGTCCCTCTTTTTTTTCTCAATATTAGCAATATTATATTATAATTTAATATACATTAATTTTATTTAAAACATTGACATCTACCTATTTATTTTCTACCAATCTAAAATTTATATTTAATATAGCTTTTTTTAATTTTATTGGGGAAACTAGTAACATATTCTTTTACCATATGAAAGAGAATGGCTGAAAATGCTCTCCCCTCTCTCTAACTCTCAACGGTAACTAATCTCCCCTGGTGTCTTCAAAGCTTTCCTGGCTTTATGGCCAGGGAATTCAAGGTTTAGATCGCAGTTGCAATGCTTGGTATATGGCAGGTAAACATCTCATATCCAGATTCCAAAATCTCTTTGTCCCTCTTCATCTATCTTCTATCCCCTTGTGGCCTATTCTTCCTCTTAACCCTTTGGATAACCGTCTCAAAGTCAGCTTCAAAAGAGTCAAGTTTGAAGGAAGAGTCCTATCAAGCCCCTCCCATCATGTACCTCTGTCTTCCCTTTACGTCAAAACCACAGCCTCCCATCCAGCTTTCAATTCTCAACAAGTACTTCAGAGCAAGTAGGATCACCAAAATGTCTCTTCCTATGTCTAATCCTAGAATAGTCATTCCTCATTCAAAACCCTGGTTTTTGAAACTGTTCTCTTTATTGTCCTCTGGGTTAAATGTAAACTGGATTAACCTTCGAACTAAGAAGGAACCATTATTCGAACTAGTCTTTCAATCGTGGTTAGCTCCCCCTTCGAAGTCTCTGCCTTGTTGGTCTCTCTCCTCTCTATTTTGGGAAGTCCCAACATTCTCTTTCCTCCATCTCTTACTTTTGCCAAAGACAGTTAGTCTTTTTGAGCTTTACTGGCTATATTGCTCTATTCTCACCTTTCACCCATCTATACACCAATTCTCAACCCTTAGGACTGCTAACCTCCTCACCCTAACGTCTGTATATCCTACAACATCTCAGTCTATCAATCTATTGAGTCAGTAGATAGTACCATGAGGCCACCCTATTCATGTTTAAGCCCTAATCCCAGCTCTCCATTCTCTTTGTATAAAGCTCTTCTCAAAATCACTTCCCCCTCAAAAACTACTCACTCCTATCTAAGTCTAAAACAGATTCATAAATCCTCTTACCTCACTCTGCCTCTAATGTCTTCCCACCGCCCTAAATCAGCCTCCGAATTCGTTGACACCTTCTCACCGGTTCGTTCGCAAGATTTCTCATCCAAGCTCGCCTCCATTATGGTCTCCTCTGATGAACCGGGGCTCTGTTCTGGTACTCCAACCAGTTTCCCGATCAGCTCTCTGTCGCCCCTCCCTGTCCCCATCTCTCCCCTCCACGAAGCTTTCGTGAGGGATGCTCTAGCCATGGTTAGAAGCCATATTGAAGCTGGGCACTCCATCTACCTCCCTGGCTCTCCTTCCTCCCTACAAAATCAAGCACCTTCAAACCAGCAACTTACCCCGGTGCAAAACCATCATCCTTCAAACCAACATCTTACCTTGGTGAACCCTAGAAGCCTTACTGAGGTTAACTTCTCCTCTGCCTCGGTGTTGGAAGCCCTCCCCCGCCCGGATTTCCAGCCATCTGAAGGATTAGCTGCGCCTCAAATCTCTTCGGGAGCTTATGAAAACCTTGTTGTCGCCATCTATGAGAGATGCTCTTCCTCGTCGACTCATATCCCTCCGATCGGCTTAGGAGGCTCAGGAGCACGATATGAGACTGCTCGATTTGGTTACGCCTCCGATTCATCTTCGCGAGGGATCCAACTCTCATCCTAGGCAACTAAGCTTCAAGCAGCGTCGGTCGGGCTAGGTCCCCTGGGCGATGCGACTGGAAGGACGGCGGGTTCGTCGGAGTTCGCCTTCGAATCCAGCAAGGTGCTGTCGGATTTGGGTTCTGGTGAATGCGCTGGTTTGGGGAATCGATCCAGAGAGGGAATGAAGAAGCTTGAATCGGCGATTGTAGAAGATGTCGGTGCCGGTGACAGGTTGAAGAACAGAAGGTCAGATTTTGATGTGGCGAAATCGGGAAAGGAAAAGGTGTCGAAGGGTTTTGAAGCAGATGTCGGTGCCGGTGACAGGTTGAAGAACAGAAGGCCAGAATTAGGGTTGGCGATATCAGGAAAGGAAATAAAGTCGAATGGTTTTGAACAGGTGTGTTATGGATTGGAGAGTGAGACTACGGCTTCGTTGGTGAAAGTGGGCTTCACGGATACTTCGTTTAAGCCAGTCCCGTTTTTCTCTCATTCTGGTTCTGGGGGCCCAATGGAGAAGGATCCAGCAAGTTCTCAATTGGGCCCTTGCTCTGGTCAGCCTCCAAACCGGGTTATAAATTCAAACCGGTCGGGATCTTCTAACAAAAGTAGATTTTATAAATCGATCGGGTCGACCCAAATTCTCTCCATTGATAGACCGAAAAAAAATGTGGGTCAAGGTATTATTGGTGGTTCGTCTCCTTATGTTCCTTATTCTTTAATCCGGAATTTTGGCAACGCGGGCAAAGGCCCAAAAGGAAGGAGATTATTAAATAAGCTTGCCCAAATCCCATCAAAATTATCTCAAGCCCCTCCATTAAAACCAAGCTCTTTGGGATTCGCAAATTCAAACTCTCGTATACATTCGTCAGCACCATCTTCTTATGCGAGTATTGTTTCGGGACATAGCGATAACCGGTCTCCTTTGGTGATTGGTGTCAACCATATGGAACTTGTAGGCAATGAATTCATCATGAAAGAATCAGCTATGGGCCCTCCGGAATCCTGGAAAGCATGTCTTTTAGGATATTTTCTTTCTCAACCAAGCAATCTGAGCTTCCTCAAAGCTAACGTTGAGGCAATGTGGAAAAGGTTTGGCCTCATTCAATTTAAGCCCCTTCCGGAAGGCTATTTTCTTTTCCAATTTGGTTCCGAAAGTATGGTGAAAAAAATCTTAGAGGGAGCCCCATGGCATTTTGGAGGCATATTTGATGATTCTGAAAGTTTGGGAACCTCTCTCCCCTCTTATCAAAGATCCTCATACAGAAATCCCCATCTGGGTTAAGGTTTTCAATTTTCCCATGGAACTCTGGACGGCGGAGGGATTTAGTAACATTGGCTCAGTCTTAAGGACTCCTTTATATGTGGATCACCAAACGGAGAAAAAAGAAAAGCTCTGATTCGCTCGCATCTGTATTTTGATCTCTGTAGGATCTCCTATTCGCTCCGAGCTCTCATTTAAGATAAGGGGAAAATCTATCTCGGTATCTTTTGAATACCAGGGCCTTCCTCCCCAGTGCGCCAACTGTAAGGTTTTTGGGCACCCTACTCGTATCTGCAAAAAAGGCCCCTTGAAGCTATCCCCTTTTCCCAAGCTCCATCTTCATCATCCGAGGAAGATCCTTCCGAGTACATTCCCGAAGCAGACCCTGGTCATCTCCTTTCATCCATTACCAAAGGGACAGAAGTGGAAAGTGGAGAAGAGGCAGAATCTCCTCCAAAAAGGCTTCGCACTGTAGACCCGAAAGGGAAGGGTAAAATGGAAATGTCATCCGACAGGTCCATCGTCTGATGCACTGTAAGTCTCTCTTTTAATGAATATTGCTTCCTGGAACGTTAGGGGTCTTAATGACCCTGTTAGGCAAAAAGACGTAACTGATTTTATTATTAGAAATAGTATTTCCTTGATTATTCTAGTCGAGACTAAAGTTAATATAGCTAAGGTTAATGCTATCATAAGTAAAATGGTCCCCTTCTGGCATGTCATAAATAACTATTCCTCCCATCCCCTCGGTCGAATTTGGGTCACTTGGAACCCAAGTGTTATCACAATCTCGAAGCTTTCTGAGTCACCCAGTACATTCATTGTAGAGTCAAATGCCATAATGATAAATCGGCATTTAGGTTAACATCAATCTATGCTTTTAACGAAGCAATTGATCGCTCTCCCCTTTGGAACGACCTAATAGCTATTTCCAATCATGAGAAACATATCCCTTGGGTCGCCCTTGGAGACTTTAATGAAATTCGTCACCCTGACGAGAGAATTGGTGCTTCTGATAATTGGACCTCAGCTATTGAAGAGTTTAACAACTGTTGTTACCTAAGTGAGCTTAGTGATCTCCGATCCACCGGGTTTCACTTCACATGGATTAACAAGCAGCCTGCTCGACCAATCCTCTCTAAAATTGATCGGGTCATGGTCAGTCCAAACTGGGACGACATTTTCCCAATGTCTAATGCCCGTTATGGCTACCTTAGAACGTCGGACCATACCACAGTAACTCTCAATCTCGGTATGCCTAGACCTAGAAGTAAAAAGCCCTTCCGGTTTTTCAACATGTGGCAATCTCATCCTTCTTTAAAGGAAATTGTCCTGAAAACCGGGAAATACCCTATTTCCTCCTCTGGTATGCGGCTTGTAACTGAAAAGCTTCATAGACTCCAGCTCGATCTCGCAAAACTCAACCGTAGAGAATTTAGTGATATCAGTAATAGAGTTAGTACTGCTCAATCCAAGCTGTTTGAGACCCAAACAAGACTAGGGCTAGATCCCCTCAATCCGAGACTCATTAGCGAAGAAATTGAGGCATCCAAAGACTATATATTTTATAGTCGTTCTGAGGAGTCATTTCTAAAACAAAAATCTCGATAAAATTGGATTAAAGTCGGGGACAAGAATACTAAATTCTTCCATAATAGTATTAAGTCTCGTCTCTTCCGTAATAAAATCGTTTCTATTAATAATGACTCCGGAGTAACCATCTCATCGCCAGCTGGTATCTCTAAAGTCATTGTTAAGTACTTCGAAAACTCGTTGGGCACTCATCACTCCATCTCTTACCCGGGTCTGGAGAGAGTCTCCTCTCTGATTACCTCCACTGTCAACAGTAATGATAAGGATTTAATGACGCGTGAAATCTCTTGCAAGGAAATTAAATCTGCATTATTCAGCATTGACAGTAATAAGTCGTCTGGGCCTGACGAATATAACTCTTCCTTCTTTAAATCTTCTTGGAATATAGTTGGACCTGATATTTGTAATGGTGTCCTAGAATTCTTTCATTCGGGATCCTTGGATAAGTCTTGGAACTCAACTTCCATTGCTCTTATTCCCAAAACAGGATCTCCATCTGTTCCTGGAGACTTTAGACCCATTGCCCTATGCAATGTTGTCTATAAAATCATCTCCAAAATTCTTGCCAATAGAATTAAGGACTCCTTCCCTTATCTTATCGACCCTTCTCAATCGGCCTTTTTGGCGGGAAGGAATATCTCAGATAACATTCTATTGTCCCAAGAACTATTGCGAGGGTACCATTCCAATGCTGCAGGCAAAAGGATTGCTCTCAAAATAGACATAATGAAAGCATTTGATAATGTCCATTGGCACCTAGTCCTTGACATCCTGGTAGCAATGCGATTTCCAGAAAAAATGATTACTTGGATAATAAAATGTAACTCCTCCACCTCTTACTCAATTAATATTAATGGTGACTCTTATGGGAATTTTCCTGGGAAAAAGGGTCTAAGGCAAGGTGATCCTTTATCTCCTTTCCTTTTCGTACTCATCATGCAAGTTCTTTCTGGGTAACTTAAAGAAAAAAAGCCAGAATAAAAACTTTAGATTTCACGGGAAGTGCCAAAAGCTAAAAATCATCAATCTCTGCTTCGCAGATGACCTGATGATCTTCAGCCATGGGGACTCCACCTCTCTAAACCTTATAAAAGAGGCCATTTACGAATTCTATAAGCTCTCTGGTCTTAAAGTCAACCCTTTAAAAAGTCATATTTTTCTTTCGGGTATTGAGGAGTCTCTTAAGTCTAGTCTTTTGCCCATCCTGGGCTTCCCGGAAGGCTCTCTCCCAGTAAAGTATCTGGGAGTGCCCCTTATAACGAGTAGACTTACCCAATCGGACTGTCGTCCGCTTCTTCACAAGATCACTAATCGCATTGAGTCCTGGACCTCCAAACACCTCTCTTATGCATGGAGGCTTCATTTGATTAAGTCTGTCTTATTTGCTGGTCAGGTCTACTGGTCCTCTATTTTTATTCTCCCCTCTAGAATAAACAAAGAGCTTAATCAATACCTTAGTCGTTTCCTCTGGTCAGGTACGATCACGAAAATCCATGGGGCAAAAGTATCATGGGACTCTGTAACGTCTCCCATAAAAGAGGGTGGCCTTGGGATCTTGAATCTAAAGATTTGGAATCATGCGGCCATCCTCAAGCATCTTTGGTCTATTGTGAGTAATACTAATCACTTCATCTGGTGTGAGTGGATAAAAATGGAAAAAAATGAAAGGAAAAAACTTCTGGATCATCCAATCTGGATCCAATCCATCGTGGATTTGGAGGAAAATTCTTCGTATGCGCCCTTTAGCAAGTAATTTGTACAGCGTGGCTATTGGCAATGGTAAAAATACTTCTTTCTGGTACGACCCTTGGCTTCTTTCAAAGTCTCTGACTTCTCACTATGGAGAAAACATAATAAGTGACTCTCGGCTGGGTAAAAATCTTAAGGTATCAGACATCATTCTTAACGGATCCTGGAACTGGCCAGCCGATATCAAACTAGCGAGATCCCAAAGCAGATCTCAACTTCTAGAAATAAACATCCTCATCGAATCTCTCCCCCTCCCCCCTAACATCGCCTCCATCGATGTCCCGTTCTGGACGGCAACAGCAGGAAATTCTGCGTTCATAATTAAAGACACGTATAATGCAATACGATCTCCCAACTCCGTAGTGGGTTGGGCCGGGTTAGTATGGCACAAATATTACATTCCTCGCCACTCCTTTATTCTTTGGCTCGCTATTTTAAGCAAGCTTGTAACTAGGGACAAGATTCTCGGTTGGGGACTAAACACCCCCACTGACTGTGTCCTTTGCAATTCTGATACTGAATCTATCTCTCATTTACTCTATGAGTGTAGATACACTCAGAATATTTGGTCATATGTTAGCTCTAAGTTAGGATTTCCACTCTCTTCTTCGTGCTGGCAATCTTGGGTTATCGAGGCATCAAAATGGTCCATCTCTCGAGACCATTTTATTTGGCGTACTTGTTTTAGCGCGGTCGCCTACCACGTCTGGAAGGAGCGGAATGCAAGAATTTTTGGTTCCGCTCCAGCCCCGGAATCTCTAACTTTCAATCGTATTGTAGATGATCTACGATTCAGATTCCAGGGTACCAAGATCAGCTGGCCATAATAAATTTTATAATGCTTCATCTACTTACTCCTCTTTTTATGCAGGTTTATCTCTCACCGAGACTTCTGGCAATCCTTCAGTAGATCTGATCAAGCCGAAGTCCGAGCCTTGTTTTGCTACGTCAGCATTTAGTGATCTTACGCTTTTTATGATCTATGTAGTATTACTTCATCTATCTATTTTTCATTTAAATGTCTCCTCAGGTATGCCCCGGGTATCTTGTATGAACTATTTCCATTAATTTAACGTTTACTTTCACCAAAAAAAAAATTGGGTTTGTTTTATTACTTATCTTATTTTTATTTTGTTTTTATTTGGATAGATTTTATATCACAAAAAATTAAGTATTTATTTAAAATTTAAATTATTAAAAAGATAATTTTAAAAATAAAAGTTAAAACAACTCTGGATTATGTTTTTTTAGTCAACTAAGATTCTTATGATTAGTTTTATAAAATAATTTATAAACAAAGTTATCTTTTAATATAATGAAAGGAAAAAAAGATTTTGTTGATATATACTCTCAGAACCTGTAAAATAAAAATCTTTTATATATCTAATTTGCAATAATTTAATAAATATAAAAACAAAGATCTTTTCTGCATATGCCACCTGAAAAATTCAATAAACAAAGTTGTGTAACAGAGAGTTTCGTTATTAAGAAGGTACACAGGTGAAATGATTCCACTCTTCAAAACAATATGTGGTGTCAATGTTTCACTCTAATTCTTTTCAGCAGTTTGAGACAAGTTCAGAACTTGATATCCCCAGTTATGATATGTAACTCAAAAGGATTGTTTGGTACTCAGCTTATAAGGTAAAAAACTAGTTCAAAATAAACAAATAAAAAGGTTAGTTTTTCCGGAAAAATCATAGATTGGTTGGTGCATAATATAAACAAGTCAAATTTTGAGGCCAGAAAAGATGTCAGTGCAACAAATATATGAACGTTAGGAAAAGAAATTTAGAAAGTCTGGCAAAATCCAAAAACCTTAACCAGACCAAACAATCACTAAGCAAATTGGTAGACTTCAATTCAGCCGGATATAGTTTTTTTGTCTAGTTCTGCTGATAAGCTAAGTCGAATAAACACAAAGCGTTTAAAAATTAATGTAGACGACACTAAAATATAAACCGGCAATACATTGATTCCCTTGTGTCAAGGGAATAAGCAATTAAAGACCTACTTTATGTTCACTAAAAACAGAAGTACAAGTGAAGATAAATCATATGAGAGGTGCAACGGATCTTTTCAAATTGTATATCGGATCGTGTAGAAGATTATGCATCTTGCATAGCATATCATACGAGATGTTGAGCCTTTCTAGAAAAACTGAAAACATATGCAGTTCTGTTCCAAGCACATTATGTATGCATGCTAACCCCAAAAAGGAAGATAAGCAAAGCTTCTTTTCAGAATTCCGACAATAACTGGGTATTAACTCTAGCCTACTTGGTTTGCGTCCACGCTCTTTTTATAAATGATCCGGAGAGAGTTAAAAACTTAATCTAACGTAAGAAATCTTCTCTTCAGAGGTCAAACTTGGTTCGGACTTCAGTCTAGTATTACCAAAAATTAACTTCCACTACTTAAAAACAAACCGGAGTAGCCTAATCTGATTATGTGAATTTTAATAAGCTAGTTATTTTGAAAACTAATAACTTGGTTCTACTAGATCATACTATCCGGTTAATAGAGCACAAAGTGACAAAGTGATATCAATCGTGTAGGGCTGTATAGCATATACCCTGTAATACCCATTTGTGTTGCAATACGAAAGCCTTAACCCTGGGAAACATATCACCACGCTCCTATTATACAAAACCCCATGACGAATATGTTTCGGGATTCTGATCTGATATGCAATTTTAGTCACCTGAAAATTCATTCCAGAGGTACACTAGTTTATACCAAAAATGCAATTCAAAAGTCTTCATACCGTGTATCAGTATGAAGCCATTCTTAAAGTAATTCTCATAACTCTTCCTAAAGATAAGCCAAAAATTATATCTTAAATCTAAGAACACTAATTTTAACTGTAAAACTAATAGTTATGAAAAAATCTTTATTGTGTGTACCTATGAGCAGTTTATATCGGCAGATTCAGCATCAGCAACAGACACTAGGGTCTCCAACTTATTCAGTTTATGTCTCTTTTCATTATCACTTAACAACTTATTCGATGCTTTGTCAGCCTTTGCGACGATTTTCGAAACCGAAAATCCGGCCACTTCAAAAGTCTGTGATCTATAGGGAAGCAAAGGGTTCCGGAGAAAGACATCGATTCCCTCATAGGTCCAAGCACCTACCAAGGCTTCGCCTTTAATTCCAATGGCAAACCAACCAAGACCTGCTGAAGCAATATCAACCGAACTTGACTCCCAAGTGTTACCAGTTACGCGGAATTCGTGTCTCACCCATTCTCCAAGTTCTTTCACTCGGTTTTCTCCAATCGGCGGCTGTAACTGAGTACCTAAATGGTCTTGCAGCATTTTTGCAGCATTTTCCGTTTTACCCATGTATAAGGGAAGATAAGGTGAGGCCCAGACTGTTACATATATTGAATCAACTGAACATTGTTCAATATCAAGCCTCATCAGTCCACCGATGTAAATGGTACGACCTTCTTGAACTCTGTAAGTCCTTGGTTTCAATTCTTTAGTTATAGAAACAAGCTTCTGTTCGTCTCGAGTCAACCGCGTCGTAATCTGACGAGGATTCAACAGCCCTGGTGTATCAAACAACTTTGCCTGCGGCCCCAAAACACCATCAATCCTAATAATCCCCAACGTGGTCCCTGGCACCGGCGCCTCTGTTAAAGAGGTCACTTTCGCCGACACAGCCTTCCCTATCGCGTTGATCAATGTACTTTTCCCCGCATTTTGAGATCCAACGGCCCAAACTCTTCCACGTCTCCCCGCCATCTCCGCCACATCCTCCACCAGACCTTTGATCCCCCAATCTCTAACCGGACTCACGAAATGCAGCTTCGCTATTCTACTCAGCCCTCCCTCCCGAGCTCGCTGTCTGACCCAGTGCTCGAACCGAGTTGGGGATAAGGAACTCGGTAAAAGATCGATTTTTGTTACTACTAATACTACTCTCGGTGTATTTCCCGATTTTCCTTCCTTCCACGAGCTGTGATTCTCCTCCATTGTGTCTGATACGAGCTTCGCCACTTTTCTCGGGAAGGAGCCGTCGAAATCGGATGCATCCACCACGATTAGAACCACCGTTCGCGTACCCGAAACCGACCCTAGTTTTGTACCGACGGTGCGAACAAAATCGAAATCGGGTAATAGATTCTCCACTGTCGGATCTTTCACCCTCCCGTAGTGACGTAACGAGTGGCATCTGGCACACACCACCGGCGGTTTCGATTTGCTCTCTTCAGCGTCTTCCGGGTTCGGATTCGGGTCGGATTCAGAAATCACGCCGCGCTTGATCGAATCGGTGAACTCGGTTTCGTCTAGGGATCCGGATCCGAATCCGGTCCCCCATTTTTGATACGGAGTTGTCTTGATTTTGGTACTACCCGAGGGTTTGATAAAGAATCCGGGATGGTTTGGATCCGAATCCTGTATATGGATACCACAGCCGGGGCAGACGGCGGTGGACGGAGTGGCATCGGCGTAATTTCCGTCGCGAGTGAAGGGCACAGATTGAATATTAGTAGTGGAAGAAGAAATGGAATTTGTGAAGAGAAATGAATTAGGGGGTTTAGGGTTTAAGAGAGATTTTGTTGTGGTGGTGGATCCGGATCCTGAATCGGATAGAGAGAAAGAGAGAAGTGGTTTAAGGTTTGATGGAGAGAGTTTTCGTCCTCTTCGTATGATAATCATTTTTATGCGACTATTTTGGTTCTCTATGAACTAGAGAGCTCTCAAGATTTGATAAATCACTGGGTTTTAGGGTTTTAGAAGCCTTGTTGTTGGACTTAAATAAATAAACAAATTAATAAAATAAGTTCATAAATAAAATAACGAAGAATACAAACCACCAAATGAAAAATAACTACTGACACTGTAACTAATTTAAATACATGATCAAATTCGGGGTTAGTGAATGATTCGATCTCAACGTTCACAGTTAATATTTTAAGACATAAATTTTATAGACTAATTCAAGATAAAATAAGTAATTGAAATTAGGGTTTAAGGTCTCAGAGTTCTTTTTTTTTAAACAAAAAGACAATATATTACTGAATTGCGAGTTTTACAAAGGATTAGGATAAAATTATAAACAATACAAACAAGAGGGGCTCGAAATCAATAAACCCAAAATCAAAAGGAGCCCTAATTCGACTAAACCTCCATTGCATCCCCAATCTTCGCAACACCTACAGACAGCCTTCTTCTTCTCCATTTGCGATTCTTCAGATCAGCAGCCATCAATCTCTTCCCAAACTCTAGCCAAAGCAAATCAAGCCAAATCGATCACTTCGAATTCAGTCGACGCTATCTTCGATTCAATCGGAGAAAGGTGCACTAATTCAAGTGACAAACCAGCCCCAATTCGAACATCAAACCCTAACCAAAATCAAAATAGTCAAGCCCCAAACTTTCAAGGGTTGTAATGGCTAGAAGTTGACTGGGAACATCAACCCCCTCGAAAGCAAAGTTTCTTCGATCAAGAATGGCCATCTTCGTTATCCAGTCTGCAGCTTGATTCTGTGTTCTGGATATGTGACGAAGAGCCATTCTTGGCTTGATTAAGCTTCTGCACACGCTACGCATCGGCTCCAGAGAAAACACAGAAGTGTCACTTGCAAGCATGTCGATAAGAGCCAGACAATCTGACTCTATATCGACATCATCCCAACCACAACGCTTGCAAGTGAGAAGCCCCTCGATTAAAGCTTTGAATTCTGCCTGGAAGGAATTCATTTCCTAAACACAAAGCCTTTAACCAGCAAAATAGCCCCACTATCATCACTGACGATGAGACCACCGCTCGATTCACCAGAGGGTTGACAGGCTCCATCCACATTGATCTTCAACCGGCCAGGAGGAGGAGCTAGCCACTTCAGGTAAGTCACACGCTTTTTCCTTTTATCAATAGATTTACAGCCCATAGCAGACCCTGCATTGTAGACCATAGACCAATGTTTAGAGTGCAACTTATTCCAGAGTCAATAGCCATGATAATCCTATAGACTCTATCAACAGCACTCTTGAAATCATCATGAGTGTTGTTGAATTTAGAGTTATTTCTATTAAACCAAATGGTCCAACAAATAACCAGAGGGACTAAATGAGTGATATGAAAGGAGCCTTTAGAAAAACCAAACCAAGAGTAGAGCAAATGATTAAAAGACATATGCATATAGATAGGAACCCTAAACAGCAAACCAAAGTAGTTCCAAATGGCCCAGGAATAGTCACAATGAATAAACAGATGACTCTTCTCCTCACTATTACAACAGAACTGACATTTAGACATTATTGTTAAATGTCTTTTAGAAAGAATACTGTCAATTGGGATGAAATTTTTAATAATTTTCCAACATAAAAATGAAAATTTTCTTGGAATAATATGGCTCCAAATCTTTTTAAATAAGCTTGATGTATTGTTAACTTTTCTAATGTTGTTCCAAGTTTCCAAAGTATTAAAATTCTTATTTTTTGATAAATTCCAGACAATCTGATCATCATGATCAGTATTGATCTTTAAAGAACATATTTGATTTACTTGGTCCTGATTTAAAACAGTCAAAAGAGCTTGAACATCCCAATTTGACCCTTTCCAAAAAGACTTAACAGTAGCAGGCAAAAACCAATCTCTATTACCCTGACCAGCTAAGATAGGAGGACCATTCCAAGCATCATGCCAAAAATCCACATTATCCTCCCCCAGGACCCAGCTAACATGCTGCTCAGCCTTATCCTTAACAGAGCACAACCTTTTCCAAACCACAGAGTCAGTTATTTTATACCCAACCTTAGAAGGATGGGTATTAGCACAGTAAGACTTATGCATTAAGTCAGACCACAGAGAATTGTTTTTACGAAAAAGAAACCAGAGTTTAAAACTAAAAGCAAGATGAATATCAACAAGTCTTTTAGTATTAAGCCCACCCTCCTCAAATGGTTTACAAACCATATTCCAAGAGGTCCAATGTATGGACTTCTCATTATACTTAGACCTCCACAAAAATCTGTTAAAGCAAAGGTCAATCTTATTAAGGATAGGATTAGGAATGTAACTATTCTGCATCCAAAAATACACAATAGGATAGAGAACATTAGAGATAAGGGATAATCTGCCTCCAAAAGACAAATTTTTCATATCCCAAACCTGAATCTTATTATGAAGCTTTTCAATAAGGGGTAAGAAATTCTTCCCTTTATTGTTGATGGCAATAGTAATACCCAAGTAGTTGAAGGGACCAGAATCAATATTAAAACCAGTATCCATCCTTAGCCTAGAAGCACCATTTTGACTAAATTTGGCAGATGTAATAACTTTAGTTTTGTTTTTATTCACAACTTGACCACTGCAATGATTGGTATTTGTCCAACAGGTCACCAAGCTTCAAGATGGAGGAAGGCAAACTATTTGTAAAGATGATGATGTCATCTGCAAAGGATAAACTCGGTAAGAGGTAGTTAGACTTAGTGTAGAATTTCATACTATCATTTTGGTTAAAAAGATTTTGAATCCCCCTAGAAAGAACATCCTGAGCAACAATAAAAAGGCTAGGAGACAGGGGATCACCCTGTCTCAAACCTTTCCTTTGAGGAAAATAGCCCACACTTAAACCATTTATTAGGACAGATACCATTACATTAGAAATAAGGGTATTAATTAAAAAAACAAAGTCCTTAGAAAACCCAAAACAAGCAAGAACCTTAAGGACAAAAGCATGAGACATTTTGTCAAATGCTTTTGTCATGTCTAATTGCATAATAATATTCCCCTTGCTTGGTCTTCTATTGATGTTGTGAAGCATTTCCTTAGTTATAAGTATATTTTCATGAATTAGCCTATCTTTAATAAAATCCCCCTGACTTTTAGACACTATTTTAGGAAGCAAAACAGCAAGCCTACAGTTAATAAGGCTAGAAATGACCCCGTTGAATATAGAACATAGACTTATAGGCCTAAAGTTATCCCAATTAATAGGATTAGAGCCTTTAGGAATTAAGCAAATCCCTGTGGCAAAGACCCCTTTAGGGACACTTCTACCCTTAAGATAGGCATTAATAGAATTACACATGTCAACTTTAATTATATCCCAACAAGTTTTTAGAAAGAAAGAATTAAACCCATCAGTGCCAGCAGCAATATCCTTCTTCATCTTGCTGATAGTATCCCAAATTTCTTCAGTATTAGCAGTTCTAAGCAAGAAATGATTATCAACATCAGTAATAGTCTTAGGGATATTAGAAAAAATATTGTCCTGCATATCAAGATCAGATAAATTGTCACTAGAATCAGTAGATAGAATATTTTTGAAGTGAGTTTCAGCAGACTTAGCTATATCATCTTGATTATAAAGCCATCTGCCATCCTGCTTAATACCAGCAATAAAATTCTTCTTACGCTGCTTAGAGACATATCTATGATAGATCTTCGTATTACCATCCCCCTCATTCAGCCAAGTGTTGAAACACTTCTGCCTCCAATAGGACTCCTCAGCTTTTAGGGCTTTAATAAGAGTATCATTAGAAGCATCCAACCTAGCTTTAGATATAGTGTTGTTTTCACTTAAATGAATAGACTCATTAGTAGAAACCTCTTCAGTAGCCATTTTTACTTTACTAAAAATGTTCCCATAATAATTTTATTCCAATCAATAAGCCTTTTCTTCAACCTTTTCAACTTATACCAAAAAATATTGTTATGACTACCAAAACAAGGAGTATCCCAGCTCAGCTTAACCATACTTAAAAAATCAGAGTCATTAGTCCAGGCATTTAGGAATTTGAAATTGCATTTAATATACTGAAGAACAGAATTAGAATTTTTAGATATAGAGATAAGTAAAGGGACACCTGAATGCTCTGAAAAGTAGTTGTCATGCATTGATTGGCTAAAGTTCTGTCAAGTCTTTTCCAGCAACGATTGTTGCTCCAGGTAAATCTAGATCCCACAAACCCAGTGTCTTCCAAGTTGCAGACTCTAATAGCTTCATTGAAGTCTTCTGAACTCCCAAAATCAAAATTAGAACAGCCCATCTGATCCTCAGAACTAGTTACAGCATTAAAATTCCCAGCAAGTAACCAGGGGTTACTATCATTAGCAATGGAGACCATATTATTCCACAGCTCTTTACGAAGAGCCCTAGTACTCTTAGCATAAACAGAAGTAATAGTAAAGTAAAGAGCATTAAAATTAATGCTCATATGGAGAAACTGCTCATGATCTATCATAATAGAAATGTTAACATCAGATGACCAGAAAATCCAGACTTTATTAGAGCAGTTATAAGCAAAATTGGTCAGCCCAATACTAGCAGAAATCCTCTCAATCTTATCAATCTTAGCCATTGGCTCTTGAATGGTAAAAACCTTAATCTTATCATTTTGAATCATAAACTTTAGCCTAGATATGGTTGAAGCATTATTAATGCCACGAGCATTCCAACTACATATCTTTATCATTATCAGATAAAGATTTGAACCTGGGTCTCAGAGCTAGAGAACAGGTTTTTCAACGAGATTTTTTATTCGTTTTGTAGGCAAATTAGGGTTACAAAATCTGCATCAAATAGCGATAAACGAAGAACAAGTTAAGTTCAAATAATCACTTCATCCGGTCTCTCTCTAGGTTAGTGTTTTAAAAGAATCAAATGGCATATGCTAGTGAATGTAAATTCATGTTTTGTAATTTGTGCGGGACAATGCTTACTTTGATATCAGCCAAGTATGCCCAGTGTCCTCTGTGCAAGAATAAGCAAAAAGCAAAAGATATTTTCGACAGAGAAATTTCATACATAGTCACTACCGAGGATATTAGAAGGGATCTAGGCATCTCACTATTCGATTTAAGAAATGGGCAAACCGAGGCTGAATACCCAAAGATTAAAAGGGCATGCGAAAAATGTCAGCATCCCGAGCTTTTATTTACCACTCGACAGTCTGATTACAGACAAGATCTGCGAACGAAAGACAAACCACTTACTATACTTGCCCAAACTGCGCTCATAGATTCACCAAGGTTAAGCTTTGTGAGCATAGTGTAATTGTTACTAGAAGAACTATCTGTGTGGTTACATGTGCTGTATCAGTTTTCCAATAGACAGAGGGGTGCGCTTAATTTATTTGCAATGGCTTGGAGATCGATTGTCTTTAACTATATCATTTCGGGTTCAACATCAACTGAAACTGATTTGAGCTTAAATTTTCATTAGTTGGATTCAATGTGTTCAGCTCCACATCGGTTCAAGTGTTCGAGATTATTTTAAAAAATGAAACACGAAACAAGAATTAAAATTGAGAAATATAGGAGAGAATTTTTGTAAGAATTTTGATGCAAACTAAACATGGCTGTTATTTTATGTGTTTTCTATAAAAAAAAAACCAACAAGAGGCATTTTAAGGGCTGGTTTAGTTTGTTATAATATTTAAGTGGGAGTTAGAAAATATATGGTATTATTGGAATGAAACAAACAATTTTCCGTTTAAATATATTAAAAAAACGTAACTAACTATTTTTTTGGACAGTCTTATATCCTTTTTTGAATTCTGTAATCGTGTGATTATATTTTTTGCATAAAGTTTTTAAAATCTTATAATCCTTAAAAAAATTATGGTTTCTTATGTTGTCGTTGATCTTATTTCTCACACCAAAAATATATTTTTGGAGTTCTATCTTTATAAATATGCGTTATAGATCTTTGTAATGCTTTGCTTACGCAATAATAAAATGGTTTTGGTCTAATCATTCCTAATTTTTTTTATCATATTTAAAAATGTACTAAAATTATTATTTTTTATCAAAAAAAATAAAATAAGTAATGAGATAATTATTTTTAATTGAAGAGCCGATTCTTAAGGGTATATGAGACAATTAAAATTAAGTCTAAATCTTCAATTGCACTTCGTATATAAAAATAATATAAAATGTTTTATTATTTTCGATATTTAACTTTAAAAAAAATCGATGGATCTTATTGTTAGGAAATCTAAATCAATATATTTTCACATTTTCGGTTTTTTTTTCAAGATTTAGATACCTAGCAGCAACAATACAATATTGTACGAGACGATCATTAAGATGTTTATACTAGCATACTTTGAGACTTAATCAATCAAAAGAGGATAATGTAATACATTTTTAGGAGTTTGAGTGATTCAAACTTATAAAGATCGGTATCAGAGATCAATTTTTAGTTTTGTTCTTTTTAATCAATTCAACTCCAAGCTGCCGAGTTGAATAAGTGTCTTGGGGATAGACCCTTTGAATCTGTTATAGCTTAGCTTCAAAGAAATCTGTAAATTTGAAGGCATTTCTTGAATTCTTCCATCAAGTAAATTCTGGCCGAGCTGGAGTTCAAGCAAATAATTCATGTATCTGATCCCTTCAGGTATTGAACCACTGAGTTTGTTCCCATGCATATCCAAATTGACAAGATCATGCAAGTTTGATAGGGAAGATGGAATAGCACCTGTTAAAGAGTTCCAGCTGATATTAAGAATCGATAGATGACTCAAATCGGTAACCGTAACCGGGATTTCTCCGGTTAGTTTGTTGATCTGAAGTTCCATCACTTGAAAATTCAATCTTGCAAAGCGTTGGTAGGAAATCAGAACTTGTAAGACCAAACCCAGATACAGAAAGGTGAGTTATGGATGTATTTGTAGGAGAATCACAAACAACACCTTTCCATGAACATGGATTTTGGTCAGTAGAAAAGCTCCAAACTGAGTTGTTAACAAGTCTAGAGAGAGTGGCCATTGTGTTGGTTTGGTTTGTAGACAGTTGGGAAAATGTAAAAGGGAGGAGGAAGAAACAGAAACAAAGGAATGACTTGAACATCTCTTTTGTTTCTTTATAAGAAAAACTATTGTTTTATCAAAATTGTATAATGTTCTTTGTGTTTAAGTGTGTAAAGTACTACTTTGAAGATGTTGTTTGGTTATGGGATTTTCTCCAGAAAGCTTACGAATTTCAAGAGAACGGGAGGAGGGGAAACTATTATGTTAGCGTGTGGAGACTTGAGAGTGGCGTTTACAGAGAAGACTTATGTTTTCTCTTAGTCTTGATTAGGACTCACAGTGTTATTGTTTGCCTTTTTGGCAGATCTAGAAGGCATAAGTAACATTTTGACAGAGCGCCAAAAATGAATTATATAGAGAGTCGTTTCGATTTTGCTTTTCCAATTTCTTCTCCTAGACATGCTAAGAAGAATTAGAAAAATAGTCGAAGATCCATTGAAAATAAAAAAAAATAAGGACTCAGCCTCAATCGTGAGAAAGAAGAATGTATTTTTATTTTTGAATAAGCCATAACCGAGAGAAGATTCATCAAGAAGGTCTGAATACTTTTGAAGTTAACTTGCTAAGATTTCTGATTGATTCGATTCAGCACTTCACTAATCCGAAATTAAGAGGTTTTGATGCGTCATCAACTTAATTGCTTAGAGTTCCCCAATGTAATATGTTATGTTATCCCGAAACCCGATAAAAAGCAAGAACTTGTTAGGAATCGTCAAGATCTACATGTTTACACACAATCGATTATGATTCGACCATTTCTTCTAGTTCAATATGAATGTCTAGCAAAGCAAACGTATTAAAATCATGTCTATCATGTCCCTATTGATGAGGAAAACTGGATTAGTGTAGGGGAAATTTGTAATTTTTTAAAAGTATTTACAAAAGTTACGAACCTAATAAGTGGTACGTCATATCCAACAGTGAACTTATTTTTGACTGAGATATACCGTGTTAAGCAGCTGTTGGATCAGACTATTGTAGATGAAACTAAATCCCACCTATTAAAAATGGTTGTTGTGACGAAGGAAAAGTACGACAAGTATTGGGTGTAGTCTAATGTTTCAATTTATATCTATATTAACCGTGTCTAATATTTTTATCCATATTCATATATTAATTAATTGAAAATTAATTAAGTATTCTATATTAATTAGGTTTCATTATTAAGTTTCTTAATTAATGGATTAGGAGTTATCACAATCGTCTTATAAATAGAAGAAGATATTGATATGTAATGTGTGAAGAAATTCGTGAACAACATATTTCCAAATAGAGAGAAATAAATTTGGGCTTTTGAGATAGGTGAGGTAAGAGATAAATAACGAGGATATAATTTTGTAGTTTACGTCATCTTTTATTACAAAGAGTGACTAAATATATTATGTTTGACTTTTATTACAAAGAGTGATTGAATCTTTTGTGTTTGGGAGTCTTTCTATATTCTACTTATTAATAAAAAAGAGTGTATGCTTTCCATGGATGTAGGATTATTTCCACAATCCAAATCACGTTAAGTCCATATAATGTACTTAGTTTGATGTATGCTTTCTATTGTTTGTTATTCGTCTTGATGAGGGTTTATTGTTTTCTTCAAAGGTTCATTAATCAATTTGGTTCTTACCTTGGTCAAATAGTGGTTTTACCCCAACAAATGGTGCAGTGAGTGTGGAGCAATAATATAAAAAGGAGATCGATCATAAATCTGAAGGATGGAGAAATAAATATTGCTTAGAAAATGGTAATTCACAAAAGACGAGTTCCATGAAGTTTAGCCTAGAAAAATTTGATGATTGCAACCTTTGAAGAATTAAGGTTAAAAATTACCTAGTACAGAAAAGATTGGCTACTGCTATCGATGATAATACTGGATTTGGGATATAAAGTGTTGCTAGTGGTATCTGAAGAGCCTACAACATTACATATATAAAATCGAATAGAGGCAATTTACATGAATAAATATTTGAAGAACAGAATGTATATAAAAAACTTTACACATTGCGTGTGGATAGTAGCATAGAGATATGAAGGAATCTAGATGATTAGGAATTATTCATAGTCGATTTGAATGTGGTTGGTGTGAAGGTGAATGATGAACACTAATGAGACATCCAATAAAGTACTTGATTGTATTTATTTAGAACCTTAAGGCCTAGCACGTGAACTTACCATAGGTGGTAAAAGGTACTTTATATCGTTGAATGGTGACTATTCTAGGAAATTATGAGTTCTAGAACAAGGATTAAGTGTTTGTTGCCTTTGTGAACTAGAAAAATTTGATAGAGAATCAAACCGGGAAAATTTTCAAGAAGCTTCAGAATGATAATGGCTTGGAATATATGAGCAAAAAGTTAAATGGTTATTGAGAAAGCTTGGACACCAAACCGTAAGTGGGACTCCAACATAACAAGCTTGTTAAGAGAATGAATCAACCCTTGTTATAACATGTTAAATGTATGCTTCGTAATACTAGAATGGGTCGCAGGTTCTTGTGAGAAGCCATGACAACGGTTGCATATATCATCAACATGAGTCCATTTATGACACTTAAGTTTATTTATACTCAAGATACCTGGATGGAAAAGAAACATTAGTTGGAACATTTGAGAGTGTTTTGATGGGCTACCTACGCACATGTGGAGCTGGAGCTGGATAGGGATAGGCCAAAAGCACTGAAATATTTATTCCCATGTTATCCGGAAGGAGTAAAAATATATAGGGTGTGGTGTCTTAAACTCAGACTTTAAAATTATTTGTTAATTAAGTAGGTGGTTTTTAATGAAGAGGATAAGCCATCGAAGAAGGCACTAAAGACTTAACATAGTACTGCCACGAAGAGATGTGACATTGATGATGGATCTGATCTATAAAGTGAAGTTAGAGACCCTTATACTCATCAACAAAACAATATTGTTAAAAAAATGTAAGCATCTACTTGAAATATCCAGATCCTTCATGTTTCAATGTAATCTTCCAACGTGTTTTTCTGAAGAATCAATCCTCACAACCACTCATCTTATTAACCAAACTTCATCTCATGTGCAAAGATGAAAGTCACCAATTAAGATATTGACTAGAATTCCACCTAATGTAGCTAACCTAAGAGTCTTTGGTTGCGTATGTTTTGCCTCTATCAATCCAAGAAACCATGATAAAATTGATCCTAGAGCCTATAAGGATGTATTTATGGGATATTCATCCACTCAAATGGGCTATAGGCTATATAATTTACAAACTCATAGGTTGTTAGTGTCTAGGGATGTCAAATTTCAAGAAGATATTTTTCATTTCAAAACTAATGATGTTCATGATTTTGTTCCTACTCTAATTATTAATCATTATAATAAACAAAATAGTATTCAACCTAAATCAACAATGCTACCCAATGACCTTTTATCTCGTGACCATAAACCTACTAATAATATTTCTGATCCTTGTATTTTACATGCAAATGTACCTTCATCTATTTTGTATGATTATGTTGTGAATTTTCTTATTAGGACTCGCACTTGGGTTAAACAAAAACCAACATGGCTCAAAGTTTTTGTATTTCAAATATTTGATGATAGACATGCACTTTCAAAAATACTTTATTCTCCGCATGTTCCGACAACTTTTCATTATCTAAATAATTATATTCTCGATACATCATACATTGAAGTCTTTGGCTAATATGCCACTTGTCTAAAAACCACAATCTTATAAGCAAGCTAAACATCATCATGGATGGGTCATACCCATGGAAAAAAATTACGATGATTAAAGTGCAATAATAATTATGAGCTATCTTATTTATTCTTTGGAGAGAAAGTTATAAGATTTAGACGGGTTTTTAAGGTTAAAAATAATCTAATGGGACTATGGAAAGATTAAAATCCAGACTCATGGCTAAGAGATATACACAAATAGTAAAAGAAGACTATAGTGATAGATTTTCTCCAGTTTCCAAAATTACCACTGCAAGAATTATCTTTTTGGATTTTAAGAGATTGTCAGTGCATCAATTGGACATATAATGCGTTCTTACATGGTTCCTTAGAAAGCACTGACTACATTAAACCACCACTCGATCTGCTTGACAAAAGAGATCATAGGGTGTGAAAACTTATCAAATCAATTTATGGATTAAAATTGACTTCAAGATAATGGAAACATGATTTAACAGAAAAAACTTATTGCTTTTGGTTTCATCCAATTGTTGGCAGAAAATATATTCTTGACATGTTTACAGAAGCTGGACTCCTTGGATGCAAGGTTTCCAAGACCTTTATGATTGTTGGTTTTGACTTAATTAAGATTGAATCTGAATTGATTCAGAATCAAAGAAGCTACAAAATGATAATTGGAATTCTTTTGTACTTAAACTTATGAGACCTTATATTTTTTTAGTGCTCAATAGCTTAGTCAGTATGTTCATCAACTAAGAACTATACATTGGAATTTCTTGATACATATCTTGAAATATCTAAAAGATTCTCCATTAGAATGCATGTTTTTTTGCATCAAGATCTCTTTTAATCATCCATACCAATAATGACACTGATTGGGGATGATGTACCCTAATAAGAATGTATATTATTGGCTTTTATGTTTTCTTAGGTTCGTCTTTAGTTTCTTTGAAAACAAAGAAACAGGACACAGTGAGCAAAAGCTCAGCTGAAGCAGAGTATAGGGCCATGGCTTCCACAATCTGTGAGCTACAATGACAGTCATATATCTTTAAAGATTTGCATATTTCTTTATCATTATATTAATTTACATTATGAAAACATGTTTGCTATTCACATTACATCAAATCATATTTTTCATGAATGAGAAAAACATTTAGATAACGAATGTCATATTGTGAGGAATTTGTATCTTTAATGTTTCATCAAACTTGTTCATGTTTCTACCAAGCTTCAACTTGCAGATATCTTCACCAAAGCACTACATAATTGTTCTTTTCTTTCTCATATGTGCAAGATGAATTTTCGTGACTTCTTTAGACATCATCTTGAAAGTGGTGGGGGGAGGGGAGGGGAGGGGGTAATATGATATCACGTGCCTATAGTAGCCATGAATGAATTGTTTACGTTTTCAAATATTAGACCTTCAGTTCATTAACTAAACCAGAAATAAAATAAGTATTTCAAATTATCAAATCTAATTGATTTTTGAGTTTGTTAATATAAATTTTAGCCTAAGATGTCAACCTATATATAGGTTAACCTATTATGTACTAAAGATTAAGAGTATAATCAATAAAACTTTCATACCCTATTTTTCATATACTCTGTTTTATACAAAACATCTACAAAATATTATAAATAATCTAAAAATAAAGTTTAAAAACAGAAAGTTATGAGCGTGGGCATGAAAATAATGGTGGTTAATAAGGGTGGAATAAAAAGAAAAAAAGATCCATAAGACTGTAAGGTTTACTAAAAAAGAAGATGTATAATAAGGACTTGGGTTCATTATCCTTAAAAAGTCAAAGAAATTGTTACATAAAATAAATAAATAAACAGTAATGTTTGTCGTTGCTTTTTATGAAATACTTAATGAAAATAATATTTATGCTCATTTTCTTCCTTAAATGTGCATGTAATTCTTGGAAAGACGATATAAAGGAGAAAGTAACTTGGGTACAACAAGTTGGACAAAAGATCTAACCTAAATTGGATGTAAAAGTTGTTCGATAAAATGTCTAACTTAGGTAAAAATTGACACCGTTAAATTTTAAATGTTTGTGGCTTGGCTATTTTAAACCATAATACAGTATTAAACTTGTGTTAAAGGTGGTAATAAATAATGAATGAAAGAAACATGTTGTTTTTTTACTATTTGAAACCATAAAGCAATATTAAACTTAGGTTAAAGGTTGAAATAGATAAAGAATGAAATAAACATGTTGTTGTTTGAATGTATTAATCCATAAAGCTGTATTAAACTTGGGTTAAAGGATGGGATAAATAAAAATGAAATAAATGGGTTATTTTTTAAATCTATGATTTGAATAAAAAAATTAAAAGAATATATTTTGCATCTTTAAAAGTTATGTAGTTTGGTCAATTTTGAGAAAAACTTATAACAAAACTACCCATGTGGATTGGATCCTTTTTAGTGTATGATCGTACAGTCTAGTTGATTGGGTCGGTCGTCCGAGGTATCTGTTATGAAAGTCAACAACATTCAAACAAAATTTGACCCGATTCTAGCAAGATTGTTTAGACTGAATCCTACCATTCAGTCGAAGTAACAACCAACAGTTGGTGAACACCTACCCGAGAGCGTGTAGGAGGTGTTTAGAGTTTCAAGAGGTGTTTAGAGTTTCAAATCTTACCTTATTTAAGAACACAATTAACAAAAAATAACTAAAATTCTACATTTAAGGGTAACATACATAAATATATTTATAGGACGTTACAAATATATTCTCAAACACTAAACATTCAATCATTCAATTTTATTACAAAGCTCTCTTATGGGCTTAAAAAGAAACCATGAATTTCAAAATACATATTCAAGTGTTTATCTTCTATTTCCCTAAACTCTCTGAATAAGATTCAATTATCTCATTTATCGATTGTCAATTATCTCATCTTGCCACACTTTTACCACACGATATGCTTCCTTTATTTATTGAATAAATATAAATTCATAATTCTCCAACAAACACTCCAAATTAAATCACAATAACGAACGAATGGAATAAATATCTAATCGTAAAATAGGAAACCTAATAAATAGGAAATCTGAATTAATAGGAAACCTATTTAAAAATAAAAAAACTCAATTAATAGGGAATCTAATTAACTAGAAATCCAATTAATATAAGAATATCAAAATAAGAGACCATACTAAATAGGAAACTTCCAACAAATATACAAAGCCTAGTTTAATCAAGAACGTAAAAGCAACTCTATCAACTCAAAACACAACGTTTCAATGGTATCAACAAATTCCTTCAAAGTAACTTGATTCGGATCAAATCGATTTTGATCAATCTACTTTTGAATAGTATGTTTCGGATCAACCTACTGCGGACCAATGTGCTTAAGACCAGTCTGCTTCAGACAAGTCTATTCGAAACGAGCCTGTTTTGGATTAGCACATATGTTTTAGTCCAGCTTGTTTATGTTATGCTCAAATTTTAGGTTTAAGTAGACTCCTTTTATACCTAACTCTGGATGAGGATCCAATCATATAAAGAATTAATAGTTCCATGTGAAATGCTCTAATCATATTTCTTCAGCTATAACACTTAGTTACAACCATAGTCACCTAGTTTCAGTGTGAGCACTACTTTCTAGCTTCACTGCTTAGTTTCAACCTTTGACACTTAGTCATAACTTTAGCAGCCAGGTTCAACTCTAAGTTATAGCCTATAACACCAATTTACATCTTGCACACCAAGTTACAAACTTTGATATAAAGTCAAGCCTTCAATATTATTCTTTCCGCCATCATTTTGAGCCTATACTTAGTAGTTACCTACTCAAGCTCAAAGTGACACCAGTATCTGTTACCCCCGATGCTCCAACTATTTACCAGATATAAATTGTCCAACTGCATTCTTGGAATGATCAATTCTCATGAAGTCTGTGTACTCTATTTAGGTAATCATCTTCAACAGACCAGACTCACGACCTCCTACGTCCAAGAAGGCGATAGCAACATCCGTCTAACCTAAATCAAGATCAGACCGATTAACACTTGACAACTTATATAAAGTTTGAACATCCAAAAAAATTGACCCATCAAACTTTAGATCAAGACCGAAACCCAACAATGGTTGAACTTATTTTAAAATGCTTAAACTCAAACCCAAATGGAAAAAAGGTTCACTAAAGAGAGCATTATCTCGACCCTTAAGTTCAAACTTCATCTCAACTCCAGCTCCACCTCCGACACATATTACATCTCTATTATGACCAAAAATCGAGGGGCTCATGCTGGCAATGATAGTTGTCTTATCAACTCCTTCACGGAACCTCTTGTTATGTCTAGCTGTCAAAAGAATAACCCTTACTTCAAGTAAGCTACAGGTCATCTTCTTAGCTATTCTATACTTCGCGGTACTTTACAAGATTTTACGCCTAGGCATACCAAAATTTAGAAAATAAATAGTGAATGGTTGGTTCACTAATATCATACCATTGTCAGCTATAAGCTGTTTCAAGTAGTTCCCATATTGGATCTTCACCTACTTCGATAACCCATAACAGCCTCCAGCGAAATCCCAACATACTCATTCCTAACACTAGATACCCCTTCTACTAGGAACCTTTTTGGAAATAAAACACCATCAGTTCGACTAGCTTCCATAAGATATGTGAATCTTATAAGATCCTAAGTTAGTCATATCCACCTTTATATTGAAACCCTTCTTTATACAATATACCTATAGACAAAAGTTTACGTTTGAATTCAGGAACATGCATCATAATTTATAATTTTTTCTAGTCTATTAGACATGTTTAATATAATATTCCGCATTCCCTTCATAGTACAACACACATAGTTCCCAAACATGACTTTACCACCTTAGAAAACTTTCAGATTTTTAACAAATGCATGTTGGAAGTAATATAGTATCACACTCTCGAATCGAGAACCCACTTGTTATTGTGCCTGTAAAAAGAAACCACTAGACCATCAACATATTCATAGTCATTCGAGATCATCCTACCATCTCGAGCTTTTTCCTTTAGATAATTATTTACTTTCTTACTTCATGGGCAGTTCCCACATACATGGACCTTCTTCTAGCAGCCCTAACATCTGACCTTAGAACCGAGATATATTTTATTTAATTTCTCCATTCAGGCTTTCCACTTACACTTAATCTGAAATCATCTCAGTCACTTTTCAAAATCAACTTCCTTTGAGATCCTTAAAGTTTAAAGCATTATTTACCTCGCCTATCGTGAGGGACTATTTGCCATTACAACAGGACGTCAAAAAAGTTCTTAAAAAACTTATGGAATAGAGTTCAAGAGGATAATTGATTGATCCGCATCTTCTACATTTACACCAACTACATTAAAATAAAAATTTATTTTATTTAAATAGTACAATTGTCTTTGGTTCTCCCTGCTACCATCCATTTGTAACGTGTAAATTTTATTCTTCAGGTACAACCAACTTGTTCGCAAAGGATTTATTCATGTAAATAGATTTCATATTATTCCAAATCCTTATGGCCGAAAACTCTTCAGATACCTCTTGACGCGCCTCGTCCGCCAGGCTGAAGATCAATACATTATAGTCATGTGACAACACCTCGACATCAATATTTTTTGTATTTGATGTAGTTGCACAAGCCCATGGTTACATGACCCTTTTGAACAAATGAAAACGAAATTTATTTGGGGTTTGGTTATCCGAATTTGGCGATGCAACCACTCAAATCAAAAGCGTCAAAACCCTAACGACTTTCGAAAGCATCACAAGCCTGGTGATGAAGTTCATGCCCGAAAATCCAACGTTTAGGCCCTTTTTTGCTGTTTTTGTTAATTTTCTACATTTTTATATTTTTATTAGCTTTAATTAAAATACTTAACCAGCTCCAATCGCTTTGAAATTGGATTTTGCTTTATTTTATTTTGTAAGGAACAATTTGTAATTTTCGCGTAGGGTTTCGAGCACTTCTATAAAAGGATCTCAAACCCTACTTTGGTCGTCAGACTTTTTGAATCAAATTTTGAGATTGTTTATCTCTAACTCTATTTATCTCTATTTTGAAGTTAAATATCATATACACTGTTTCGTTCTCTCTTTTTTTGTTTTCTTACAACCGTCAACTCCGTTCACCATCAGTATTCTAGAGAGATTAAGCGACTTATCAACTTTCAATTTCCCAAGTTTAAACTTCATGGAATCAATCATTATGATTGTGCTTGACTTTATTCCAAGATACACGATCTTGGTCTTCTCCACTAGCGGTGAATATTTATATTAGATTTACACGCTCACCAAACCTCTTATTATAGAAATCAGTAATATCTTAACAAGATTTGAACCAACTTTAACAAGACTAAATATGTAGAATCATACCCACTCTGCCAAAACAATGACCGATAGTTGGCGAAAGCAATCTGAGAGGTTATAGTAGGTAATCACAGTTTCGACTCTTACCTTGTCTTAAGATAAAAGTTAACAAAAAATAATATAAAGTAAATTAATAACACAATGCGAGTTTAAAGTGGTTCGGATCGTGAAGAAATCTTGCATCTACGGATAACATACACAATATATAGGTTACAAGAAGAATGTCAAACATTAATCATTTAATCACTAAACATATTTACAAAGCTCTCTTCAGGTCTTACAAAGAAACTGTAAATCTCATAGTTAATATTCAACTGGTTATATTCTACCTCACAACACTCTCTAGAACATACTCGTTGATCTTTATTTGCATTGTTATTTTTCTCCCCTCGCCACACCTTCACCATACATTATGATTTATTTACTTATAAATTTAGGTTAAACCCTAATCTTCGGATAAATTATCTAGATTAAATCACGTTAATAACATATATAATAAAACACTAATTATAAAATAGGAAACATAATAATGAGGAAATTCAGTTCAATATGAAACCTAATTAAAAATAGAATAAACCCAGTTTGATCAAGAACTTAAGCCCAACTTCACCAGATCAAAACAAAATATTTCAGTGGCATCAACAAACTACTTCAGACTAGCTCACATTGCCAACTTGTTTTGGACCGGTCTGCTTTCGATCAATCTATTTTGGATCAATCTACTTTCGACTAGATTGATCCAAAATAGATTGATCGAAAGCAGACCGGTCCAAAACAAGTTGGCAATGTGAGCTAGTCTGAAGTAGTTTGTTGATGCCACTGAAATATTTTGTTTTGATCTGGTGAAGTTGGGCTTAAGTTCTTGATCAAACTGGGTTTCTTCTAATCTCATTTGTGACTTTTTTTTTAGATTTTTAATTGTGACTTTTTTTTCAGATTTTTAATTGCTTCTGCATGTTTTTTTTATGTATATATTGCATAGATATAAAGTTGTATCCAGGTTATTGGAATGGTTCTTGTTCAAAGATGGGATTGTTTGTTCAAGCAAGAAATTTCGTATTTGTTCATTACGGATCGGTTTTACTACTTTACGAGTTCATTTCCAAATTGGTAAAATTTTTGAAATAAAACCACAAATCAAACTCTAGAAATTAGATCGGATTCTCGATCCACTTTTTACCGTTTCGCCTCCGATCCACCCCGATCCACTTCTAATGTTTGTTCTTTTAGTCCCTTCATCTTACACAAATTCATTATCAAAATATATCTCATTCCAACAGCCCATTTTAGTTTTCATTTATTACTTCAAAAGCATAAATCAGTATCTCAAATTTATACAAACACCTACAGAATTTTTTTCAAAAAAATAACGAAAACGAAAACACCAGGCCCTCGTTTGTGGCATATAAACTAATAAAGAGAGTTATAAGTACAAAGGGTGGAAATGATGGAGATGATGCAAATGAGCAGTGAAGGAAGAAGAGTGACATTCAAGAGCTTACTCTCTCCTACAAACCCAGCCAGTGTTATCGTACCATCTGCTATCACTCTCGCTATCGTCCCCGCTTCTGTCGAAAGCAATCCTCCATTGTACGTTCCCCGTGAAAGCCTAGACGACATCACCCGCGAGAGTAACGCTAAGTTGACACCTGATACATACAAGCAGCAAATCTACAAGTCAGATGTTGTCTTTTATTTTCCGAAAATCAGATGATTAGATTTCTTTTACCTTCGAGTACTTCGGCAGAAACGAACATGATAAGCCCTGAGACGACATATTGTGGAACGGAGTAGGGTATGAATAGATTGAAACTAAAAAGAACACCAACTAAGACCATCACTTCAGATGCCAATAGTATTTGCCTGTAACGAAAGTGATTGCATTAGACCGGATTGAACCAAAAGAATTATTAGAGTTGATGATTGATGATTGATGATTGATGATTACCGGTCTTGAAACATGTTGCTGACATAACTTCCTACTAATATATTTACAGGGAGCACCGTCAAGCCAATGCATGCCAGAAAAATTGCAACTGAGCTTGTCGACCAACTGAAGTAATACGTTGTAACAACACTAGATTCCGATAGCAGAATTTCCATGACGTATTTCAGCATAAAATATATCAACAGCTGAACCTGATGAAGGACGGAACCATTTGTGTAGTTAGTAAAAACTAAAGCAAATTTGATAAGATTCGTAACGTATACGTCAGCTTGATATATGCTTTTGTTTCAGGCAAAACGTGAAAAAGACAAAGACGTAGCCTAAAGTTAAGGCTCCTGATTGAATCGCTAGTGTTTGCAAATTATTTCCGTGAGCGCGTTTGTAATACAAATATAAAACATAAACATTGTTCAAATAAAGATATTCGAACTCCTCGTTGACTCATATGAATGAGTAGAGTAAAGTGGAGGTTATGAAATTACCTTGATAGATGGAGTCAGTAGTCTATATGCTTCTCCAATTGTATTGACCGGTTTTCGAGATTCCTCGGGAGCTTCTTCACTTATTTCGTTTTCGTCATCTTCTTGATCCTCATCTGGTTGATGGGCTTCTGAACTAATTAGCAAAGGTTGTTGAAGACCTTTTTCGAGAGCGTCGGTTTCTACTGTTTCTGTCACTGGGATACAATATCAGACATTATTGGACATGGAATGAAATATCCACACTGGAAAATACTAATCCAATGTTCAAAAGTCATTACGATACCACAAAAGATTCGTAGTCTATTAAGGTAGCCAGTTCCCGAAATGAAAATTTTAAAGTCATTCTGTTAGACGCTGATTGTATCTTTGGAATCAGTATAAAAGTCTATACTTGGCAATAAATATGAATATGCATGAATCAAATAATAAAAAACTCGTAATCGAATTCTCAAAATTATAAGTATATGTACCTGAGTTTGGTTCCTCTTCTGCAACCTTCTCTTCGATATCACGAGCAGGTTCCTCGAAAGAGATACACACCCATACTAAGTAAATGAGCCAAGCAGCTGCCATAACCCAACCAGGCAAAGTGTTTTGATTGAAAGTAAGCTTGTAGAACTTAAAATTGGTTTGAAGTAAACCAGCAAGTGCTGGCCCACATGCCATTCCAAGCGCACTAGCACTCACAAAACCAGCAGATGCCTGCATGCGGATCTTTAGCGGTACACAATCACTTATGTATCGCCTGTTTACCGCTCTAGCAGAACCAAATCTGCAACATTGACCAACAATATTTCCATAAGTTTCGGGTTATACAACAATGAAAAGCTATGAATCACGAGATGACTTACCCACAGAAGAGACGACCAAGTAAGAGAACAGTTAGTGAATCGAGATCATAAGCCAACCCATACATGGTATTTCCAACAAAAAGGACAATGCTACTAAAGATAAGAGGTTTATAATAAGATTTGTTCGACCAAGCACTAAAATACACAGAGGAAAACAATTGTGCAACAGCCATTGCTCCGATCACAACACCGCAAACTGTTGCTGCAGCCCCAAGGCTCATCGAATAGTCATCCGCAGTAGGGACAATAATATAGGTATTCACCATATACAGAAACGTGTTCACTAAGTTGAGAATAAGCGACACGAAATGGTATCTTTGATCATCTACGTCTTCCTCAGCAGAAGCTGGTAGTTCTTCTTGCATTATGAAAGCATGTTGAGCCAAAAAACTAAGTGGATTCGTCGAATGGGATAATCTGTCGACAGCAGCCCTTATTGTATTGACTACCGGATCCTGCACAAAAAAACACCGGTCAAAGTTGATGTCTATGCATGGAAAGGAAAACTAGCATCAACATTCTCTAAAATTCACCTCAAGTGGAAGGACGGGCTGATCATAAATCGACAAGAAACTTGCTTGACGATCACGATCTTGTAGCTCGTGAAGATTGCGTGATATGGCCCCCACAACAGCCCCTAACCCCTGCAAGATTGACGAAACGTAAAGAAATGTGTAAAACGGAAACCGAAAAAAACAATCTTTTAATGAAAAATTACCACATGCTTGAAAACTTGTTGCAATTGGGAGTAAGGATGATTAGCGCGAGTCTTGATGTAGTAATCGGTGAATCTATAACCAAAACGTTTGTCGAATTTTTTCAGTATTTTACGCAGACCAATAGCATTCATCTCGACGAAAAAAAGAAGTTTCAGAAGATCGTATCCAACTGCTCTATAAGCATCTCGTAATTCAGCTATCTTGGATATGTCAGGCTCTTCCTGAAGACCATCCTGCCCTTCTCCTAGTTTATCTAGCCTGCCTGCGAGCACACCTTGTTCTTTCAACATGAAAAGAACAACTTTTTCAATCTGCAACCATTACAAAATTATCCTTTTCAGTTCGAGTTATTTCATTAGTGATTCATTAGACATATATCAATGTACGAAGATTCACACAATTTCGTCACAATTTCGTCTACGAACTTTTTTCAGTATTTTACCTGATTATCAAGCATTCTAGAGAAATCCTTCAGGACATGCCTTTGATCTTGAGTTCCAACTTGAATCTGTTGAGCATATTGTCTCAATCTCTTCTTCATCATCTTATAATTGATGTAATATCTGCAGCCAAAACATTATAAGTTTACGCGCATCACATCCCCCTAACAGTCAGAGCTAGAAACTTACCCTTGCCATTCCACAATCTGTCTTTCTTTCAGCTTTTTCCCGAACGCAACCATCTTTCACTACACGCACAAAAACACAGCTAACAACTGCGAGTATGGCAGAAATTGCGGCGACAACAATAAAACTTGACACAAACTGAAACCACTAGTTATCAATTCTCAGACAGAAGTAAGAAAAACCATACATGTAATAAGAACTAAAATTTAAGATTTTCAGACATTCTTAAAACCTTAGATCATTAGACAGCTTGTCATCCACTGGACAGCCACAAACAACAACTACTACATAATTGTACTTTAGTCCATAACTCCTCTCATTGAATAGCAAGTAAAGCTACCACATTTATTGCGAAAGATTGCAACTTGAAATAAAGTTCTTATCCATACAGCTTTCAAAATGAGTTTTCAAATTCAATCAAAGCATAGAACATAAAAAGAACTATGAAACAAATGAAAATGAGAAATACCCAGATCAAAAGCTCAGATTTTTCTTAGCAGCGAAACAGAAAAAATGATGTGATTGAAGAAGAGAGCTGAAAAGAGAGGTACTAATAGATAGAGAATAGAGAGATAGGTACATACCTATTAGAGGAAAGGGTTGGGTTTAGAATCGTCTGCTACAAGAGAAAGCCAAAAAGAGTTGTAATTCGTTTGAGAGAATGATTGAATTTGAAGTGAAGGGGATCTTATTGAAAGGAAGTAGTAAGTAGTTATTTGTAGTAAAAAAGTGGGATTGAAACAGTAATTATTGTGAATCAGATCGGATCTTTTTGGACTTTGAGAGAGTATGCTTTGTTTCGACTTTCAAGATGAAACATACAGTACGTGTTTGGAGTTTTGTGTAAGCCGACTCTGAAAAGGAGACTGTTTGGTTGGGGCAGCTATTGTTGTAATACTTAATTTTTAATTCAATAAATGTTTTTTTGTTTTTTATAAAAAAAATTATTGAAAAATAAGACTTATTTTGTTGGATATTTGACAATTGGTTCATATATCATTTTGTTAGATCTCTCAATTAATTTTGGACAAATTTATCTCTCGTAAAAAGATAAAGTATATAAACTAATTAATAGATTTTACTATTTTTTTTTGTATGTTAAACTCTCAAAATCTTTTAAGAACCCTCGATCACCCGAAAACAAATGAACTTGTTTCTCGAATCCAAACTCACAACAAGATAGAGGTATGTCATACGAGCTTCCTACTCTATTTTTATTTCGATTTCGTTGTCTATAGGTTGTAGAAATTTAGGTTTTATATTTTGTTTTAAAAAAACTTGGATTTTGGTATGGTTGTAGTTGTTGTTATGTTGAATTGATAGCGTACGGTTGTTTATGAGATTTGGATCGTGTTTTGGCTTTGTTTTTTAGAATAATTGTGTAAGAATGAGGTATATATGCTTTGAGTCCCCTCATTTGTTCGACAATTGATCGTCGCACGACGTGTGCGACAAGATGAGTGTGAATCGTATATTTTGTGCGACCAAAAAGGGATTATGTCGCTCGCGATAGTCATACCCAAAGTCGCATTCGACGCAATTATCCCGTTTTTACCATTTTGTGCGAAATATTTTAGAACTACTTGATTTTTTATGCGATCTACATGTTTGTTTTTATTTGTCTCATTACACGAGCTTTTTATATTTTAATGTACAATTTATTTTGTTAGATTACATTTTGTAAGCATTCGTTTGTATTTGTTTCATTGTTGGTATTTTTTTCACGGGATGGCTCGTACGAAAACAACGCTAAGAAGCATCTTGGTCATGAGACGAACCCCGATACACCTACTCCTAGAGAGATTATTACTACAGAGGAACTCTCGTCGGGAACTCGTACGAAACAATGCTTGCATCGTGGTGGTGTACTAGATGATACCAGCCATCAGGCTGATGTGGTGCAGCAACGGTGCAGGTTCATCTTTCTATACCGCACCTGATGTGGAGTTCGACGCTGCCTTGCCCCACGTTCCTATTTTTTATCTTGATTACGCCCTAAAAGAGGCGTACAACGTGTACCACTGACCTGTAAGTTTATGTACTAAACAATGTTTTGGTTTACTTTTAACTTAATTTTAATATGCAAATTTTTTATTTACTGTTTTTGTGTTTCCTACATATTGTAGACAATAGTCAACTTACCTTACTTCTCAATGTACGACAATCTTCGTAAATGGAACTTGAGGCATTAGACCAGGGTACAGGTAAAGGTTATGGAGACGGTTTTTTGCCATTTATCGATGGATTATCCCATTGGTATACCAACGTCCACCTGATAGAGATCTTTTTTTAGCGCTGGCATGATGAGACGTCTTCATTTCACTTCTCCTATGGTAAGATGAATGTCACTCTCGACGACGTCCACATCATCACTGTTTTGTCGGTTACAGGTATGGATTTCAACATTCTATCTTTTGATTATGAGACGAAGAGGTGCATGGCATACGCTAGTAGGGATAACAATGCTAGGGTTAATCACGCTACGCGAGCTTATATATTATACATCTTATAATCCACCATTTGCGCCAACAAAACTGGTGATAATACTTCTTTATATTACCTACAGTTCTTAAACCAGTAATAGCTTGTGGATCGGTATAATTGGGGTTAGATGGTTTTGGCACAACATTACCACTCCATTAGCCAGGGTCTATGCATGGTACCTGTGGTATATGCAGGTTTACCAGACTGTTAAAGACTTGAAATTTTTATCAATATAAGTCGTTCAATGCTCTCTTGTACAACACGTTCACTTTAGCGTCACCACATATCTACTGATATGCGCCATATAAAGTTTGTTCTTCACAAGTTGTTTTCTCGGAGTTGAGGCACACAATATCAATGCACCGTACTTGATGTAAGTTGTATTATTTTTGTTTAATGTTAACTTGCATTAAATTCTATGTATGCTAATTATATTTTGTCTTTCAGGTGATTTTTCTTTTGTATGTCTATCTACGGGATGTGCGTTCATTCTATACGGCCAGTTGGGTTGACCTTACGCTCAATTCGTTTGACATAGTATTTTGATAAATTACGTATTAGTGTCTCTTCATCCGGTTTGAGTCTACATGTGCGGGAATGGTCGTCTAAGCAAACATAAGGTTCGTGATGATATTTACCGTTTATAACTTCCAAACGTCATTTCATAGCTAGTACGTCAATCGGATGACCTTTTGATTGAAAGAGACAACTATATTTCTTCGTCGTACACTTTCGTTTTTCAAAGTATTCGTCTTCGCTTTTGATACAAAAACATTGTACCTTTCGCATACATACTGTAATCTAGGAGTTCTTCCCTATTTCCCACTGTCATATAGCCCTATAATGGTGATGAATTTAATATTTTTAGATTCTTCATAAACAAAATCATCTAATTGGCTTAGTGAATAACCTGTCGATTTTGAAGATACTTGTGTAATCCGCCATCATATAAGATGGTTGGCACGATTCCTCCTAAAGTGAATAAAAATATGTTAAGAAACCATGATATTTAACTAGTCGTGCAACTGAAGATAAAATTTTATTATTTTCGCATAAACCGTGCACCATAATACAATGATCGTATGAAAGAACGCGACGATAATGTACTAGTCGCATGAAGATCTGTGCCACTTGGGTTATGGTCACATTATGTATGAAAAAAAAGTTTTTGCATCGTATATTGCGTGCGATTCATATGAAAAGAAACTAAAGTTGAAATCGTTACCTCCATTCGATACACGTTCTCCTCGTCCAACAAGTCATCTAAAGAGACGCTCATTTTTTCGTCTTTCATAACTACTTTGTGTTTGGTTTTTTTGTGGTAGATTTTTTTATTGGTTAATTATTAGTGTTAAGGTAGTAAAATGTTAGGGTTTAGGGTAAACTTTGGAGGAGTTTCATACTGTAGATTAATTTGTGAGGCAATGGCATTTTTGTAAATATAAATAATGAAAATGTTATTTCAGATTTTCAAATTTAAGTTTAAAGAAGATAGTGGGATAAGAAATCTAACAAAATGTGATTTTTTCTAACATGGCCCTGATATTCTTTAACTATTAAAATAAAATTAAACTAAAAAATCAATAATAAATAAAAAATTATTTTCTACATAACACTCACTAAAATCTTAATTTCAAAATAATATTATTCATACTCGCATGGGTGAAGTGATTATCATGTTATGATTTGTGACTATAGTAAAATAAAAACACTCTAACAAAGTAGAAGTTTAAATCTATAAAAGAATGAAAACAATCTCAAAATCTAGTTAGTAGATACTAATGTATTTTTTAAATTAATGGTACATAACAATTCCGCAACAAAAACTATATTAAGCAGATAAATATTTACATAATTTTAAAATCAGTAAAATGTGTGAGAAAATAGTCGTACCTCTAAAAAATTACAAAACAACCCCAAAATAAAAACTAAGAATTTGTATAATTTTGAATGCAATAAACTATATTAAAACAAAATCACCCTAAAATAAAAACTGAAAACTTTGAGTTTCATAATTTTATCGTTTGTTAAGTTTCAAAACAAAATTAGAGAGAAAATTTGCGGTTTTAGATCGGTTCATTTGACTCTCTCTTTTGTATTTGACTATGAGTTTTAAATCTAGCATTTTAAAGTCTGAATCCTATATTTTTTTTGCAGGTCAATCCATTGTTGTCACTGGACACTTATTTTGATTTCTGTATACTTTTTTTTTATTATATATAACTTTTATCTTTATATATTTTCATTACTTTCGGATCTGATCAGATCAAACAAACAAAAAATCTGAACCCGGCCTTGATAAGGAAGAATAAAAGACATGGAGAAAATTGTAAAGAAGAAGTATGGTAGGAGAAAAAATTGTAAAGAAGAAGTATGGTAGGAGAAAATTGTAAAGAAGAAGTATGGTAGGAGAAAAATGTAAAGAGGAAATTATGTAAGGGGAAAAGTGTATAGACTATTTAAGAAATAGTTAAAATGAGAAGAAGAAAAGATATAGGGACCAAAAGTGTAATAATCGGGAATTAAAACGTGTGGGACCCGCAATTGTACTATAAAAGGACCACACACGCTTCATAGATCCCAAGATGAATATAATATTACGTTCTCTCTCTACTTAAGCTAAGCTCTCACTTTCTCTCTCTAAAAAGGCTCTTAACAAAGTAGTTTAGATAATATTGGCACTAAGATATTCTCGTACCGTAAAATCACCCCCGGACATTCTCAAAACTCTTCAGTGGCGCCGTCTGTGGGAAACGAAGATCGTTCTGACGACAATCGCTTCTTGGAAATAGTTCCTATTCCGAGGAAGAACTATGGAAGAACAAGGGGACGATTTTGTCAACAATTGCGAGAAGAACCTAGTGGGCGATGACTATCAGAATGACATGGAGTACGAGGCGAATGTGGGCCAGCGAGTCGGAGACACTTTCGATGACTCAGACCTGTTGGCTCGAAGGAATGAACTGTTGCTAGAGATTGAAAGATTTAAGGCAGAAAAGGAAACCGTATAGGAAAATCTTCGTTCCGAGATAAGGAGGGAGCCATCTAGTGGAAAAGAGGAGCGTGAAACCGATTTTCGTCCTAAAAACAGGGACGATAGATACAGGGGATACGAGTGGCGATCGTCGAGGAGGAGAGAACTTCGAAATTTGGATTCGCCTGACCTGAGCGATTATTCTCGATATAGTTCGTCGGAGTCATCTCCTAGGAAAAATTACAGAAATAAAAAACACGGTCGATGACACGCTGATTACCGAAGGGGAAGAAGCTCGGAGAGGAAGTCTCCGAGGGAGAAGAGTTACCGTGCTCGGGTTGATGAGCAGACTTATGGCCAAGCGAAATTTCCTGTTAGAAAAGAAGACATGGGCCCGCGAAATTCGGAGTGGCAGCATCAGTATACTCTACCATCCGAGGAAGGATTGTATTTTCCGAGCAACAAAAATTTAAGATCCAATGTTTATCGTACGGGTCACAATTGGAGAGCTTCTCATTTGTCCCCGGACATCTTGGTGGGAAACCTCCCAAAGCATTTCGATATCTCGAAGTTAGAAAAGTTTGATGGGACACAAGACCCGGATAATCACATCGAACAATTCAAAAACTTCATGATTAATTTCGACGACGATGACAAATTGTTGTGTAGAGCGTTTTCTCAGACCTTCAAGGGGGTAGCTTCCAAATGGTATAATAGGCTTCCGCAGGGCTCGATAAAGAATTTCGACATGTTCAGGAATATCTTCAGACAACACTTTGTGGGGGAGCAAAAAGTTCAGAGCTAACGGAGACACGATAATCTATTGCAGACAAAAGGTTGGGGAGAGCTTGAAGAATTACACCAATCGGTTTGTCAAAACAAAAACGGACATGGAGTATTGTAAAGACTCAGTGGCACTTGCAGCTTTCAAGATGGGCCTATTCCCCGGATTATTGAAGGATACGGTGGCAGAGAGTTAGGCCACGACCTTCGGAGTATTGTTGGATCAGGTTGAGAAGAGAATTCTGGTGGAGGAGACTCAGGCATCAGAGAAAGGATCCGGGGATCAATTGGATCAGAATCAGTTTCAGAGATCTGAGCCGAGCAGCCAAGGGCCCCGTGCCAATATTCAGGCCAAAAGTACGGGTCAATATCCGCCGAGGCAGAAAACAAACCCATAGTACTATGGCAACCAGCAAAATTACAATCAAGGAACCAGACCAATGTCGAATAAGTGGGTGCGACCGGACTATTTTGCGGAGTTAACAGAAAATGTTGCTGCTATATTTGACAAGGCGAGATCCACAGTACCATTCAGGAAACCTTTTCCTATACAGACTCCGAGAGAAAGTAGAAGCGTTAACAAATATTGCAAGTATCACGAGGATATTGGGCACGACACCAAGGACTGCATAGCTTTGAAAAAAGAAGTGCAAGCTTTGATCGAGAATGGAATATTGTTGGAGTTTGTCAAAAAGCACTCCCAGAAAAATGCGATGGTGAAAGCTGTTCCAAAGAACACTGATACACCCATGGTAATTTCCGAAGAGGTCGATGATTTTGACATTGAACAAGAGTATTTGGATCCCAAGGGGGGGAGGAACAATGTGAATATGGTGGAAGAGGTTATTCCGAGGGGGAGGGTGAACAGCCTCTGCGCTTTCTTTGATTCATTGGAAATCTTTGGAGGAGATACTATTGCGGGGAACTCCAATAGCTCGCGGAAGAGGCACATGGTCAACCTGACTACCCATATCGAAGCGGGGGTGTCCGCACAAATGCACCGATTACCCTTCCCCATCATTTGTTTTGACGACGATGATATGCGGAATGTTGCGGGCCCACATGAAGATGCGGTGGTGATTGCTGTGGGTATCGCTGGGGATCAAGTTCAGAAGATACTTATCGATACATGAAGCTCAGCAAATATCTTGTTTATGAGCACTTACATGAGAATTTCTGACCCACCAGTCATACGACGTTCCGACATAACCATAGTGGGTTTTACCGGTGCCACAGCAGTGGTAGTTGGAGAATTTCAGTGTGTGGTCGAGTTGGGCCGTGGGCCATTCAAGAAAGAGGTGGAAGTATTGTTTATTTTTGTTGACGCACCGACTTCGTATAATGCTATTCTGGGTCTCTCTTGGTTGTCCCGAGTGCATGGTGTAATTTCGACGGTACATCAGTGTTTAAAGTATGTGGTGGGGAACAATGTCGGGATAATCAGAAGTAGCCATAAAATGGCCCGCAAATGTTACCAGATAATTTTATCCTCGAAGGGAGTTCGAGGAGAAGTGTTAGATAAAGCATAGTAATTAAAGGGGCCTTCCTTCGAAGTCATCCCATGTGATGATCCGAGGGAGACCCTCGGATTTCTGGTCCCGGAAGAAGATTCCGAGGCACATGAATTTGAGAGTGGCAGATCTTTGAAGATCAGAGTAAAACTTCCTTCTGAGTTTAGAGAAATATTAATTGCGTTTTTATCTAACAAACTCGATATGTTTTCTTGGTGTGCACAGGATGTCACGGGAGTACCATCGGAGGTCATATGTCATAAACTTGTGGTACGAATCGATGTTAGACCCATTGTCCAGAAGAGGATACCCGTTTCTCCGGAAAAGGCTACAGCTATTCTTTTGGAAGTGGAGAGGTTGTTAAGCATAAGCCACATTCGTGAGTCGCATTATACCGTATGGGCCTCGAATCCAGTCCTGGTTAGGAAAAAGAATGGCAAGTGGAGAATGTGCGTTGACTTTACAGACTTAAACAAAGCTTGTCCCAAAGATCCGTTTCCGGTGCCACGTATTGATCAGTTAGTGGATTCGACTTCAGGCAATAGATTGTTGTCCTTCATGGACGCGTATTCTGGGTACAATCAAATCCGGTTGGACATTCATGATGAAGAAAGCACTTCGTTTATTACCGGGAGAGGATTATACTGCTACAAGGTTATGCCATTCGGCTTGAAAAACGCTGGGGCAACTTATCAGCGCTTGGTCAACAAAACCTTTGAGGAACAGATTGGCAGGAATATTGAAGCATATATCGATGATATGTTAGTCAAGAGTTTGCAGGACGATGATCACTTTGCTGACCTGGAAGAGACTTTCAATAATTTGAGTAAGGTCAACTTATAACTGAACCCAGAAAAGTGTGATTTTGGGGTGCGATCGGGTAAGTTCCTCGGGTATATGATCAGTGAGAGAGGTATCGAGGCTGACCCGGATCAAATAAAGGCTTTAATCACTATGACTCCACCTCGAAATATCAAGGAAGTCCAAATCTTGACAGTGAGATTGGCAGCATTGAACAGGTTCATTTCTCGATCCTCGGACAAATGTGCACATTTCTTTAAGGTATTACGAAATACCAAACAATTTAATTGGACTGATGAGTGCTCAGCAGCTTTTTGCAAAATTCAGGAATATTTGACATCCCCTGATATACTGTCTAAACCGTTGTTGGGGGAAAGATTGATTATCTATGTAGCAGTGTCAGATTGTGCGGTCAGTGTTGTTCTACTTCGCGAAGAAGAATCTCTTCTGAAACCTATCTATTATGTCAGTAAGAGTTTGTTGGATGCGGAAAAGCGATATCTTAAGTTGGAGAAGGTAGCGTTGGCTTTGGTAACGGCGGCTCGAAAGATTAGACCTTACTTCCAGGCACATCCTATAGTTGTTCGGATAACTTTTCCCCTAAAGGGTTTGTTACAGAGGCCTGATATCTCTGGGAGGATGACTAAATGGTCAGTACAACAAGGAGATTTTAACATAGCATTTGAGCCTCGAACGGCGATAAAAGCTCAAGTCTTAGCAGATTTTTTGGTCGAGTTCCATTCAGATAGAGAGGATAAAGAGGTCGGTGACCAATTTGATGAAACGGAATGGTTGGTACGAACGGATGGCGGGTCGAACATTTCTGGAAGTGGGGCGGGTGTCCAGTTGATTTCTCCAGAAGGGATAGCTATGTTCCAAGCTATTTAATTTGGGTTTAAGGCAACCAACAATGAAGCGGAGTATGAAGCTGCATTAGCGGGCTTGCGTTTAGCTCAGATATGTGGGGCCAAAAAGGTTAAACTGATCAGCGATTCGCAGTTAGTGATAAACCAAGCTTTGGGAGAGTCTGAGGCCAGAAAAGATAAGCTGATACAGTATTTGAAAGCATTAAAAGATTTGGTATCTGAGTTTGAGGAAGTCAAGTATGAACATGTTCGAAGGGAGTCAAATGTTGTCCCAGATTCTTTGGCCTTCGCATCACAAACGGAGGGATACCCATGGGTCTTGATTCAGGAACATCCTTCGATCATGATTGATGCGGAGCATGCAATGAACGTTAGCAAGGAGAGCAATGTGATCAAAGATGATTGGAGGTCAGCTATCATTGACTTCTTAGAAAATGATACTTTACCGGTCGGAAAGTACGAGGCTAGGAAAATCAGATTCAAGTCTCATGGGTATATCATGCTGGGAGGCGTGCTGTATAAGAAATCTTTGAGTCGACCATTATTAAGGTGTCTAAACAAGGATGAGTCGCAAATCATCTTGTCCGAATTGCACGATGGGGAAGGTTCTGCCCATTGTGGGTATAAGGCATTAATTCGACGGGTATTTCTGGCTGGTTACTATTGGCCGACTATCGCTTCAGATGCAAAATATTTGGTAAAACGATGTGACACGTGTCAACGCTATGCCAACGTGGTCCAAAATCCTGGGGTATTATTGGAGAGTATTTCGGAAGCAGTCCCGTTCGACAGGTGGGGCATTGATCTAGTTGGACCTTTACCAATGGCATCCGGTGGCAGGCAAACTATCATTGTAGCAGTGGATTATTTCTCTAAGTGGGTAGAAGCGGAACCACTAGCAGGGACAAAGGCCAAAGATGTGATCAAATTCGTTATGTCAAATATTTGCTGTCGTTTTGGCGTGCCATTGCAAATCACAACGGATAACGGGCCTCAGTTTGATAACAAGGAGTTCAAAAGTTTTTGCATCTCCAGGGGCATACGACAATGTTTTTCTGCTCCATTTCATCCTCAAGCTAATGGGCAAGTGGAAGTGACTAATCACACAATTCTCGATGGTTTGAAAAAGAACTTGGAAGGAAAGGTAGGAAAATGGCCTGATTATTTAAAGAAAGTATTGTGGGCTTACAGGACAACTCCACGAACGGCTACTGCTGTATCTCTATTTGCCTTAGTGTATGGAATGGATGCCATTGCCCCTCCAGAGATTGTTTTCCCTTCACATCGTGTGGCAACGTATACAACAGATGTGAATGACCAAAACAGAGCACTGGCCTTAGACTTGGTTGAAGAAAAAAGACAACGAGCACTGTTGACGTCCCTCCATTATCAAACTCTTATGAGGAGTCGGTATGCGTCTAAAGTAAATCACATAGCCTTTAAGGTGGGAGACAAAGTACGATGTAAAGTTTTCCTGCATACTAAAGACAAGAGTCTGGGTAAATTGGGACCAAATTGGGAGGGCCCTTATGAGGTCACCGAGAAAGTAAAATCGGGCACGTATCGGTTAAAAGACAAGGAATGGCGATATCTTCGTCTCCCATGGAACATTGAACACTTAAAGTTGTATGTTGAATGAGAAATTAGTTGTCCTTTTTTGTACAAGAAAGTTCCAAACATAGTGAGGGCATACTCTTTCCTACCCTGATAGGCACAGGAAGGTTTTAACGAGGTGTCCAATGAGCTGCTTAATATGACGTACTTTTTGCCTCAAACTATATTTGGGTCATAATGGTTTATGCTTCGATTTTTTATTTGCCTTAAACTATAATTTGGGTCACAAGGAGTTGTGCCTCGAATTTTTCTTTGCCTTAAACTATAATTTGGGTCACAAGGAGTTGTGCCTCGAATTTTTTTTTGCCTTAAACTATAATTTGGGTCAGAAGGAGTTGTGCCTCAAATTTTTCTTTGCCTCAAACTATAATTTGGGTCACAAGGAGTTGTGCCTCGAATTTTTCTTTGCTTTAAAACTATAATTTAGGTCACAAGGAGTTGTGCCTCGAATTTTTCTTTGCCTGAACTTATGATTTAAGCCACAGTGACTTGTTCTTCGAAGTTATTTTCTATCTTAAACTGATTATTCGAGTTACAATAACTTATGCCTCGAATTATTTGGGTCATTGTAATTTGTGCCTCAAGTTATTTCGCTTTTTGAATTATAATTTGGGTCCCTTCGAATTATTTTGTGAGATACAATCTGTTATTATTCATGTCATGCCTTAGCATATTTTTTAGGATAGTTTTTTATTAACACCACAGTTCGGATTGATACAACGATATAAATTGCCACACTAGAAAATTGCAGGGTTACATGTTATAGGTTAGGACATACACAAAAGTCCGAGGAATACATCTCCTCGCATCAAATTCGAGGGAAAACAAAAATCGCCTTATAAGGTCTTATACACAAAAAAACTATGCTACCATGATTACCTATTGTTGAGATTTTTATGGGGAATCACTTTCCTCGGAATCTGATGACTCACTCTCACTGACAACGATGTGAGGAGGACGGAGATCCGGGGACACGAGTTTCCAAAAACTGCCAAGGTCATATTCAGGGTGCTCTGCATGAAGTTGAGTTATCAGACCTGCTCGAACTGTTGCATCTCGATCAGCAAGGTTGCTTGTACACTTGGCCACATATGCATTCACAACCTTTTTTTTCTCTTCCTCTACCTGCTGAGGAAAATCTTCGATGCGCTTTGCCAAGTGCTCCCTATTTTTGTAGAGTGTTTCATAGTCATTGCAACAGTCATTGAAACCCTTGCGCGCTATTTCTTCGGCCTTTTGATACTCCATAATGAGTTTCTCTTGGCCCTCAGTCTTTTTCTGATAGAGGTCCCTCTCCTCCTGGCAGCACCTCTCCAGCATGATGACATAGTTCTCTGAGGCAGATAATTTCTCATATAGTGCATCTGCTTGGCTCTCTACAATCGCATGTTGCTTTTTGGCTTCTTCAAGTTGTGCAGCTAACAAGGAAGCCTTGAACTTGTAGTGATTTTTTCTGTTCTCTAAGTGTGCCATCTTATTTCCCCTAATAACAGAGGTGTGCAGCAGGCTACGCATACTTAGTGAGAATTCGTCATCGTGGGGAATTTCGAAGGAGCTGCTCGGAGAGCCAAGGCCAACAACGTCAAAATCTGATGAATCCCCCTCGAGAATTCCAAGATCAACATGTTGGAAAGATTTAATTCGAGGCATGGGCAGTGGAGCAAGTATTGGGGGCTTCTCTAGGGGAGCTGGATGTGAAGCTTGGGTACGAGGAGTGCTAGGTGTTAAGTTGAAGTTCTGTTTGAGAGAGTTATCTCCCATTTCATGTTCAGACTCACCCAGTGCCCTTTGATCTCCAATCTCCTCGGCCGGTTCGGGGGCGTCATTTTGAAGTCTGTTGTCCTCGGACAACTCTTGGATATGCTCTAAGGCAGCCTTTTCTTTCCCTTTGGCTTTCAAGATTTTCTTCTTCCGAGGGTGAATGGCCTTTTTTGGGGGAGGGTCAGGATTGGGAGTCACTCCGTTGTCCGAAGAGGCTGAAACTGGGACGATGGCCACTTCTAGCGGTGGTTGTTGTTCCTAAGCAGGAAGTTCCTCATCGGATCCATCTCGATGACTCTGTGCACGAGCACGCTTCGGAAGATATATCACTATAACCTTCTTTGTTACTCGATCTAACACCTCATCTTGGGAAGGAGGGGTCATCAACTCTTTCAAAGACAGTCGATCAAGGGGATTTAACCTCCACAGTCTGCTCAGAGCCATATTGTGAAACTCTTGGCCTGAAATTCTCGAGGCCACGATGCATGCCATTAATGTGAACCACATGTTGGGTCCAGTTTGAGAAGGGAAAAGATCAATCTTAGCAAAATACTCGATGAAGAAGGGGTCTAAAGGAAATCTTAGTCCCCAATTCATGATTTCAGTGTAAACAACAAGCTCATGATCCCTAACAGATAGTGGAGTCTCTCCTTCGGAGGGGAATCTGATGTCGATATACGAAGGAATGCACCAACGAGTACGAAGTAACATTTCTTCTGAAGGAGAGAAATACTTGTACGATATATTGTAAAGAGCAAGAGCATGCTTATTCTCAATCCCTCGAATATTGTTGCCCATGATGGCATCAAGTTCTAAGGCAAGTGTTACATCACCTTTTGATTTATGGGCAATACGTTTCGCTTGCTCTTCAGATATCGTTGGAGAAGGAGTATGTGTTTGGTTAGAGGACTCTGCTGGGACTTCAATGTGTTTGTCTGGACTTGTGGTTTGAATGGCTTGAGTGTCTGGATCAGGATTGTTCGGGGCGGTAGGATGTTCACCAGACGACTCAGCAGGAATTTCAACGACAGTATTCCTATCTGCAATGTGAGTGGCTTGAATAGACGACTCAGGATTATCCAAGGCGATAGCTTTTCCTTTAGCAGCAAGGGCTTTGTTGCGCAAATCTTGAATTTCCGCCTCGGTAGCCACGGTCTGTCCAGGAGAAAACCGGGGAGTCCTTTTTCCTGTTATGGATGGAGTAGCTGGAAGGCTTGACACCGGATCTCCGGTCCTCGGAAGAGGAGGGTCAACTGCCACAATTCGAGGAGCCTCAGGGGTGGTTGGTGGTACGTATTTCAAACGCTTGCGCTCTTGCGAATGTTTGTCTTTATGGTGTCTCTTTCTTTTTCCTGAAGATTGTTTGTGGTGCTTCTCTTTCCCCATTTCTTCGGGGGTGGTCTGGTTGCTGATGAGGTTCTGATGAGATATTTCGAGGGGGATGATGGCCGTTGAATTTGCAGGAGGGGGCCACGAACCGTAGAAGGTAGTCACAGCAGGTGGAGGCTGAGGCTCTGTGTATTCACCAGCAGTGACTCTTTCTTCGAAATTTTTGCTAATAAAGAGCCACTCTGGAATCCGACGAGGTTTGTAAGCCAGCTTTCTCTCTCTAGGTATTTTGGGTGGAAAGTTTAAGTTATTAATGAAGGAGGTGAGTATTTATAGAAGCCAAATGGGCTTCTAGGGAAATAAGGGCCTGAGGACATTTCCTATTGTTTGCCTAGGGGCATTATGGGTACCCTAGGTCAAAGATTTCTGACAGAGGCGTGGGAGAAGTTGCAGAGCCATGATCTCTTTAAAGATACTCTGACACGAAAGCATGACTGCTGATGTCATGCCCTTTTTCAGCCAATCATTGCAATGTCTTATCGTCGAATTATAATGGCTGCGATATATTCTCTGAACAAATTCCGATGGGCAAAGTTTTCACATACTAGGCTTGTTCTTACTAAGACATTGAAAGGATTGGGGGGCTACACTAGTTAATATGAGGTAAAAGAAGTTTATAGTCCATGGGATGTTTTTTCGAAGCGATGCTTTTTCGAAGGAGTGTGTAGCATTTGAAGTATTAGTCTAAAGCATTTTCGAGGAGGAAATTTTGCGGTTGAGGAAAAGTTCTTCGAAGAAGAGACGTTCGAGGAGGTAATAGAGACTTCTTTATAGTCCCAGTAAAACTAATTTTACTAGGACTGGGGGGCTACTGATAAGGAAGAATAAAAGACATGGAGAAAATTGTAAAGAAGAAGTATGGTAGGAGAAAATTATAAAGAAGAAGTATGGTAGGAGAAAAATGTAAAGAGGAAATTATGTTAGGGGGAAAGTATATAGATTATTTAAGAAATAGTTAAAATGAGAAGAAGAAAAGATATAGGGACCAAAAGTGTAATAATCGGGAATTAAAGCGTGTGGGACCCGCAATTGTACTATAAAAGGACCACACACGCTTCACAGATCCAAGATGAATATAATATTACTTTCTCTCTCTACTTAAGCTAAGCTCTCACTTTCTCTCTCTAAAAAGGCTCCTAAACAAAGTGGTTCAGATAATATTTGCACTAAGATATTCTCGTATCGCAAAATCACCCCCGGACATTCTCAAAACTCTTCAGGTCTAATCCATTTACAGATTAGGATTTCTAAACTCGTATCTGGTTTGTTTTATGTTTGGAAACTGGATCGGAGCACACCAAACCCAGATACAACCCACATTACGAGCCATATGCTCTTCGGAGTGGCTAAACTTCATGCTCAAGTAGGTAGCTCTTCTCTTTCACGTGTAAATGTAATGTTTTCAAAAGAACTATTAAGAAGACTTCAACCTCCAATACTTGCATGTCTGAACATGCACCTTTTGATAATTCAACTAATGTGTTATAATCTCTAGATGTAAAGTTTTTAACATTAAATTCAACATCTAATATAATATTATATAAGAGTTAGTTATCTCAACATAAGAGATTTCATATGGACTTTAATCATATTGACAAACTACACTGATATAACATCATGCGTGATGCATTCACGAATCATGTTGTATCTAACACCTAAGTGTCTAAACCTGCATTTGTACACTTCTCTATAAATATGAGTGAAAACAGTTTCACTATCACATCTGATAAATATAGATGATATCGGTTTATGACACCAATGGAATTCCAAAAATCAGACTTTTTTAGTAGTGATGAGTCCGAATTCAGCATGCTCCCCGGACAGGGACAGATCAGTCCAAAGCCTCCAGACCGGACAGATCACATGAACCGGACAGATCACTTCGAACACTATGACCATAGGACTGTTTGAACTATGACAAAAGTACTAAAAAACCTAAACACTTCTTGACTAAGCTACTTGCTCTCCTACTTAGAGCTCATGGGTCTTTGAACATGACCCGGGTCCATTAAACATGACCCGAAAGCCCATAAGGGCCAAAACATCACACTATAAATACCCAACCACCCGCATTAACTATGGGTAATAAGAATTAACTGCTACCAAGCTGCTTAATTATCTCACTACTCTCTAAACACTTAAAACACCCACATACCACCATAAAACACCAACTGAAATTACTAGCCTACACTCAGGCGATTATTATCCACACCAAATTGGCGACCAATGTGGGAGGAGAAAGGTGCCTGAATCAAGCATTCAAAACCTGCCAAGAAACTCTGTCCGTATGAATCCGGACAATCCAGAGCTTCCACCGGCTTTGCTCGAAGTGGTGGAAGAGAACGATGAATACACTGTCGAAGAGCGTGACAGGCTAAAGTGTGAAATAGAAGCTCTGAGGGCTGAGAAGGCCAAGATGGGCGTGAAAAAAAATCCAAAGCATCGGTTGCTCGTCACACCAATAACCTCAAAGAGCATGAGGCTTCCAAAACTCATGTGAGCACCAAAAAGACTCATGCTAGTTCCAAAAAGTCTCACCGGTCCAAGCCTGTGGAGAGTTCTGACTCGAGCTCGGAATCTTCAGGTAGCTCTTCGGACAGTGAGGGAAATGAAAAATCCTTGTCCTCTAGCAGCGATGAGGGTCGAACCAAGAAAAAGCAAAAGCAGGTTAAGAAATATTCAAGAAAAAGAGACAGGCATGGAAGAATGAAAAGGCATATTGGCAAGGGATCATCTCACCACCAGAGGCATGTGGACAAGATGCTGATGGATCCCTTTGCTTTCCACGATGAGCCAGGTATCTTTGCAACTCCCAATGAGGATACTGTGTTCAGTCGTGGAAGGAATTGGAGGCAGTCTCCACTGTCTTCTAAAATTCTGTCCGGAAACCTCCCCAAGAGGTTTGACAGCACCAAAATAGAGAAGTACGATGGCAGTACTGATCCGGACAACCATCTGGAGCAATTCAAGAACTTCATGATGAACTTTGATGACGATGATAAACTACTTTGTAGGGCATTCTCCCAATCATTTACGGGGAATGCTCTGAAATGGTACAACAGCCTGCCTCAGGGTTGTATTAAAGATTTCGATACGTTTTGGGTGGCCTTTCGAAGGCAGTTCGTAGGGAGTAAAGAGCTGAAGGGCAATGGAGACACCATAATCCATTGTGCCCAAGAGCCAAATGAGTCCTTGAAAGAATACATAAGCCGTTTTGTGAACACGAAAAATGGGTTGGCTGATTGCTTCGAACAGGTAGCAATAGCATCCCTGAGACAGGGTTTGAACCCAGGCAATCTAGCTGATTCGGTGACCAGAAAGAAGGCAATGACATGGGGAGGGTTGCTGAATCAGGTTGGCAAACAAATAAACGTGGATGAAACAAAGAAAACCAGGGTGCACAGGCAGGTGAGATCCACCCCAGTGGCACCAACTCCAAATCGGAATCAGTCCGGGAACAAAGCAAGAGAAACCGGACAGGGGCATGGTAGGGCAAAAGCTCAGTCTCAGCCAGCTGCTCCAGCTCAAATTCAACAATCCAGAAACAAGAGAGGGTCATGGGTCCAACCGGAGTGGTTTGCTGAGTTAAAAGAAAGCTTGGCCACTATCTTTGATAAAACAAAAGATGAGGTGCATTACCGGAGACCGGCAACACTGCAGTCTCCCAGAGAGCATCGTAACAACTCTTTTTGCCGATATCACAATGATATTGGTAATACCACCGATGATTGCATAGCATTGAAACAAGAAGTTCAAAACTTGATTGAAAGGGGAAAGCTGGGGGCCTATGTGAAAAGAATAGGGGGTAACAGACCTGATAACACCCACCGGGTTGGTCCAAGTAATGCTGCTCCGGAGGGAGCCATGGTTATAGTTGAAAGGTTTGACGTGGAATCTGAGTACTTGGATCCCGATCCAACTCGGAACAGAGTGGGTGTTATAGAGGAATGTTCTAGGTCGGTCTCCGGGCTCATCAAGTTTTTCGAGTCGCTTACAATTTTCGGAGGGGACTCTATGACAGCTCCTACTGCTTCTTCAAGAAAGAGACATGTTCATACTTTAGCCTCCCAGCTGGAAGGAGGCATGGCATCTTATCAGTCACCAAACTCATTTCCCTTCATTGTGTTTGATGAAGATGATTTAAGAAACATTGCTGGCCCTCATGAGGATGCTGTTGTCATAGGAGCATCTATAGGGGGCAATGGCATAAGACGAATCTTGGTGGATACTGGAAGCTCATCCAATATCCTTTTCCTAACCATTTACAAGAAAATGAAAAATCCAGCTGTAATTCAGAATTCGGACAGGTCAATCGTGGGCTTCATAGGCAGCTCAGCAGATGTGATCGGGGAGTTCGAAGAGGAGGTGTTATTGGGCAAGGGCCCTTTCAAGAAAATGGTCAGAATACTCTTTATTGTGGTGGATTGTCCCACTTGCTATAATGCTATTCTACGGAGGTCTTGTCTCTCCAGGATGCATGCAGTGGCTTTGACAGTCCACCAATGCTTAAAGTATGTTGTTCAGGGGCAGGTTGGAGTTGTCCGGAGCAGCCAAAAGATTGCAAGAGAATGTTATGCCACTGCCTTGGCTCCTCGAACGCTGGAGGCAGTCCGCATCAATGAACAATAGCAGTTTGAGGGCCTTTCTGGGGGTGAGGGTGAAATTGATGACCCCAGAGAGACCCCCGGAGTATTGATACCGATCGAAGAGGTTGAAACACACTGTCTGGAAGATGGTAAAAGTGTTAAGATAGGGTCCAAGATGCCACCAATGTTGAAGTTTTTGAAAGACCATCAGCACGTTTTTGCTTGGTGCAATACTGATGTAACTGGGGTGCCATCAGAAGTAATATCACACCACTTATCCGTCCGGAGAGATGTAGCTCCAGTAGTTCAAAAAAGAAGAGCTTTTTCCAAAGAAAAGGCTGATGTCATTGTACAAGAGGTTGACAGACTCACGAAGATGGGGCACATTAAGGAATCGCAATACCCTTTGTGTACTACCAATCCTGTCTTGGTGAAAAAGAAGAATGGAAAATGGCGCATGTACATTGACATCACTGATCTCAATAGAGCTTGCCCAAAAGATCTGTATCTGGTTCCTCGGATAGATCAGTTAGTGGACTCTACCTCTGGGAACAAACTGCTTTCCTTTATGGATGCCTTCTCCGGGTACAATCAAATTCAAGTAGATGCGAAGGATCAAGAGCATACCACGTTTGTCACTGACAGGGGTCTACATTGCTATAAGGTGATGCCATTTGGTTTGAAAAATGCTGGGGCAACTTATCAGAGGTTAGTCAACAAGGCATTTGCTGATCAAATTGGAAGAAATATGGAAGTATACATTGACGATATGATGGTGAAAAGTGTAGATGAGCAGTTGCACTTGTCTGATCTCTAAGAAACTTTTGCCAATTTGGTAAAAGTGAATTTGAAGTTAAACCCTGAAAAGTGTGTCTTCGGAGTACAGTCCGGGAAGTTTCTAGGATATATCATAAGTGAACATGGAATACAGCCCGATCTGGACCAGCTCAATGCTCTATTCCAAATGGAGCCTCCTCGAAACATTAAAGAAGTACAACGATTAACGGGGAGGTTAGCTCCCTTAAACAGATTTATTTCGAGGTCTTCGGACAGGTGTGCTCATTTCTTTCAAACTTTGAAGGGTGCAAAGGGGTTCGAATGGACCCCACAGTGTGATGAGGCTTTTAATGAAATCAAGAAACATTTGTCCTCCCCCAAAACTTTGTTCAAACCAGTTGATGGGGAGACTCTCTTCGTATATTTGGCAGTTTCAAGTTGTGCCATCAGTGATGTGCTGGTAAGAGAGGTCGATAGCCATCCCCACCCAGTGTACTACATTAGCAAGAGCTTAATAGATGCTGAGAGGCGTTACTTGAAACTTGAAAAATTGGCATTAGCCCTGGTGATAGCTGCAAGGAAGATGAGGCCTTATTTCCAGGCTCATCCTATCATCGTCCGGACCTCTTCTCCCTTAAAGAATGTCCTTCAAAAAGCAGACATTTCGAGCAGAATGACTAAGTGGTCAGTAGAGTTGGGGGACTTTGACATAGACTTTGCTCCCCGGACAGCAGTGAAAGCGCAAGCTGTGGCTAATTTTCTGGTTGAATTTCACTCCGATAGGGATTCAGAGCAAGCTACTGATATAAAAGATAAGAAAATGTGGATCGTCCGAACAGACGGTGGATCTAGCACTATGGGATGTGGTGCAGGAATATGTTTAACTTCCCCATATGGATACAATATGTACCAAGCTATTTGTTTTGCTTTCAGGGCATCTAATAACGAGTCTGAATATGAAGCAGCTATAGCTGGGTTAAAGTTAGCCTACATTTGTGGGGCTAAGAGGGTCAAGCTGCTAAGTGACTCCCAATTGCTTATCCACCATGCCTTAGGCCAATCTGAGGCTAGAAAGGAGCAGCTTGTGAAGTATTTACTCCTAAAAAATGAAGCACTAAAATTTAAAGCTGTTGTCTATGAGCACATTCTCCGGGCATAAAATGAGCTAGCAGACTCATTGGCAACCATAGCATATACGGAGTCATACCCATTGATCCATGTGCTTGAAAGCACTTCTATTCAACTTAGTAAGGGTGAAGAAGAGGAAATTTTTGAAATACAAGTGAAACAGCCTCAAGACTGGAGGTTTCCTCTCTTGCAATATCTCTCCGATGGTGTTGTGCCTCCAGATAAGTCACTAGCCAGAACATTAAAACACAAGGCTCGTGGTTTCATTATATTGAGAGAAGTGTTGTACAAAAAATCCTATAGTAAACCTCTCCTGTGTTGTTTGGGGGATGAAGAGTCACAAGTGGTCCTCTCCGAATTACATGATGGTGAGGGATGAGCCCATTGTGGATTTAGAGCTTTAACAAGAAGAGTGTTACTCTCCGGATACTATTGGCCATCAATCATGAAAGATGCTAAGGAATTGGTGAGAAGGTGTGACCCATGCCAGAGGTACAGTAATGAAATTCATGTACCAGCCATTCCTCTAGAGTCCATTTCTGAGCCCATTCCCTTTGCTCGATGGGGATTAGACTTAGTAGGGCCTCTCCTTGTGGCGTCCGGAGGGCGCAAAACTATAATTGTGGCCATTGACTACTTCTCGAAGTGGATAGAAGCAGGCCCCCTGGCAGGGACAACGTCAAAAGCTGTCATAAAATTCATTATGTCCAATATATGTTGCAGATTTGGTGTCCCACAGAAAATAACAACAGACAACGGGCCACAGTTCGACAATAGAGAAATGGAGAGCTTCTGTGCCTCAAGGGGTATACAGCATTGTTTTTCTTCACTTTTCCACCCACAAGCAAATGGGCAGGTTGAAGTGGCTAATAGAACTATACTGTCCGGATTAAAGAAAAATTTGGACGAGGCTGCTAGGAAGTGGCCTAGTTATTTACAAGAGGTCTTGTGGGCCTACCGGACAACACCTGGGGCTGCAACACAAGAATCACCCTTCGCCTTGGTCTATGGGATGGATGCAGTAGCCCCCATAGAGAAGACCCTCCCTTCCTTTCGTGTTCACAACTTCTCCGAACATACTAATGAGATGGAAATCAGAAGTCAGCTTGATTTGATAGAAGAGAGACGGGTTAAAGCTCACCTTAGAGTTGCACACTATCAGGGCTTGATGAGGAGCAGGTTTGCTTCTAAAGTTAAGAGAATATATTTCCAACCTGGGGACAAAGTATTAAGGAAGGTCTTCTTACACACTAAAGAAAAACTCTTCGGAAAGCTGGCCCCAACTTGGGAGGGTCCGTATATCGTTGTTGAAAGAATTAAGCATGGGACTTATTGGTTGGAAGACAAAGATGGCAGAGTTCTAACTCATCCTTGGAATATTGAGCATCTCCGGATGTACTTGGAATAGCACTTGTGTAAATATTTACTTGTTTAAACATCCATGTAAATATTTGGGGGCATACTCTTTCCTCCCCGATGGCGCGGAGAGGTTTTAATGAGGTATCCGGGTTGTTAAATAAAATTCGATGCCTTCTTCAAAATTTTCTAAGTATTTTTAAAGTTCAATCCCTTATAATACTATCCGGACTGAAATATCTAAAGGCTATTTAAACTCTAGCCGGAGAATTTAAACACTCTCACAATGCAATATCTAAAGGCTACTTAAACTCTGGCTATCAAAATTAAAATGAACAATGAAAGAAGATGATGGTTGCACAAAACAGAGATATTCATTAAATGAAATAACTTAAACTTGCCTTGGCCTTCCAAGGACTTTTAAACAGTCAAAGTAGAACACAAAAAACCTGTCTGGTCAAATTCCGGACACCATTACAAAAAGAGTGCCTTGGCCTTCCAAGGACTTTAGTCTGAATTAAAAATAAACTAAGTGGATCATAAGTTAAGGTTGAGCCTTTGAGGATGGCTCACCTTCGACTACCTTCTTACCCTTAGGGTCATCTTTCCCTTCATCTACCTTCTTGCCTTTGGGATCATCTTTCTTGTCATCTGGGCTCTCCCCAGTATGTTCTTCGTCATCCGAGGAGCCACTAGAGTAGCCATACCTGTCACCTTCGGCCATCGTGTGGTATGGGAGGTTTTCGGGCTCAACATAAAGCCACAACTCCCCTAGGTTCCTCTGTGGAAACTTTTCATGGAAAAGTAGGACCATGTCAGACCTCACCTTTTCAAGCAGCAGCTCTTCGCTCTTGATCATCTGGTTTGCATAATTATTGATCCTGGCTTGGATCTTGGCCTCCTGCTCCTGTAACAAAGTATTTATCTCCTCGGCAGCTTTGGACACTGCATTCTCAAGGGAAATTTTATCAGTAGTTAGGTTGGTGATAGTCTTGTGCTTAGCATTGATCTCTTCTTTTGAGGTAGTAAGGTCCTTCTCCACCCCGGACAGCTTTTCCCGGAGGTCTCTGATGGTTTCCTCTAGAGTAGCAACTTTTGTGTCACTTTCCTCCCGATTCTTCTTCAACTCCTCATTTGCTTCCTTTAGCATGTCAGCATTGGCAGTGGCTGTGCAAAGGTCTTCGGACAGTTTTTCCTTCTCAGACTTAAGGTCTTTGATGGTGTATGCTTGACTCCGGACTTGTCTCTCCAGTGTAAGTACTGGCTGCACATTGCTTAGCAAGGAGTGGGCTATGGTGTCCTTTTCACTAGAGACGATGAAAGTCTTACCATTAAAATTGACAGTGTTAGAGCTGCTCGGAGGAATGTAAGGCCCTGCGAAGTCGTCTCTGGGGAGGTTGAGGAAGTATTCGCCAAGTTCACCAAGGCCAGTGATGTCTACTTCATCAATGTTAAGCTCTCCTCCCTCAACTTCATCAGAATAAAAGTCCCTTGGGATCTCTTCAGCATGTGTTGGGTCAGAAGGGTCAACCTGAACAGAAGGCTCCGGATCCCGGAGAGCAAGCTCATCTCCTTTGGCAGTCTTTTTCTTCTTGGCTGCCCGGTCTTCCCCTTCACTCCCATGCTTGCGATTCCTCTTGGAAGCCCTTGGAGATTTTGGTAGTTCTGCTTCCTGCCTTACAGTCTCTTGCTCCACTACCTGCAAGAGAGCAGCATCAATTTGGCTCTGAGCCGGCCCCTCCGGGTCAGTTGGAGCATCCTTCTCAGCATCAACAGGGTTAGCACTGCTCGCCACCTTTTTACCTTTCTTCTTGCCCTTCATTTTGCTTGGGGCTTTGGCCCGGCCTGGCAAGAAAGGGTTCCATCTGCTTCATGGTACTTCTTGAGCACTGTGTCCGGAGAGGGTTGAGTGGTGAGCTCCTCCCAACTTAAATCTCTCCAACCCGTGGTGTTCCACAGGTGAGACCTTGCCAGATTTCCACTTGTGAAGGCACTGTGGAATCGGTTCCCCCAGTTCTCTGCGGCCCAGGCATTGATTTTGCCACAAGTGACCTGTCCGGCCTTCAAGTAGTCCCCGAACTCTTTAGGCAGTTCTGTTAAAGCAAAAAAAAAAACCAGTTAATTTAAACCAACTTAAAAAAGGAAGAAATGGACAAAGATTTGAAGTATGAGACTTACGGTCACTCCTCCACCTGCTTCTGAGGAGGCTTGGGTTCTCTCCGGCCTTGATCTTCTTGCCGTTTTCCCAGGCGCCACTAACAAACAAAAACTGGCTCCTCCATTTGCTCTCAGACTCCAACAGATCATTGACAGCCTTGAAGCTGTCCCCCATATTGAAGTGGTAGAAGAGGAATTGGTGATGTTTGCAAAGATTGGCCACTGATGCAAATTCTTCCATAGGAAGAGGGATCCCGGACAGCCTCGATGCCATGATACATGACATCAGAGTATACCAACCGTTGGGGCTCAGCTGGCTCGGGTAGAGCTTGACCAGGTGAAAATATCTGACGATCTCCGGGTCCAATGGGAATCTGAGTCCCCAGTTAAATAGCTCCGTGAAGAAGACTATTTCGTTCAGCTTGGAATCCATAGGGGTTTCAGGATCTATGGGAATCCGTATCTTCACATTTTATGGGATCCCCCATTTTGTGCGCATTCGACCTAGTTCAGCCGTGTGGATAAAAGCATACTTGGTCTTCTGTAAGGCCAAGAGATATTTAAGTTCGACCCTGTGAAAACAGGGCCCTACCTTCCCTTCGAGACACTCCGGCAGATCCGGATGCCTTAAGCATAGTTTTTCTTTGCCCTTATCTTTTTTGGTAGCAGCAGTGTTACTAGTCTGGCCGGATGGCTCAGACTCAAAAGGGACTTCTTTAACTGAGTCCTCCATTCTTTCCTCCATGATCGTTGGAGGATTATAGTGGCAGTGGTCCGGGGAGGGCTCAAACTTGGGACAGCCTGGCTTCCGGACTGCTGGTTTTCAATGTCTTCTTGACCTCTAGTCTCAGGCTGGGGCTCTGAGACAGAAGTCTCTCTTGGGAGTACTGGGTTGCTCGCTTCCGGACCGGATGGCCTTTCCCGAGGAGCTCTGATGGGCACTCCAGACCCAGAACTACTATTTTTTACCCCCGATTTTGAGGGAGTATTTTTGGAGCATGGCCCCTTAACCAGCCGGCTTGTCCTCTTAACCACCAGTTTATCCGGAGAGTGCTCTGTGTCTGACCCCATGGCAAGAAAAGGAGAAGGTTTTCTCACACTGGTGACTGTAACTCTTGGCTCAACAGCAGGTACTGACTCCTGAACTGAGGAACCAGAGACTATAGGCGAGAGGGTGGATTGAAATAGTTTTTTGGGCTTAGTACCTTTAGTGGAGAACGAGCCTCGATCTGACTCTGTAACGGAGGCGGCTGGTCTGTCAACAGGTGATGAAGGTAGCCCTGCTGCGATTCGTCTCTCCTGCTCAACTTTCTGCGCTTTCTCCAACTCTGAAAGGTTGAGCCAACCACCTTTGATCAATGCAGTCCTTGCTGTAAACATAAACTACCAAGGAAATCTTTGCTTTAGAGAGAGAAAGCTCTGAGTAAATTTGCAGAGTAAATATGAAAGAGATAGTGAAAACAGAAGAAAGTAAGTTTCAATTTATAGTAAATCTGAAAAGAGGAGTTGATTCCTAGGAGAATTCGAAAAGTTTGGCAATGATTAAAAGACGACGCTGATGTCACCATTTGTAATTAAAGAGGTTGCTTTTCGAAGAAGGTGGGTTCGAAATTCAAGGTAAAAAAAGGCTGGAGCAACCAATCAGAAAACGACACGTGTCCCACGAACTCTGGCAAAAACCGTTTTGAATTCGTGAAACTTTATCTGTCCGGGTAAACCCATAGACCTGTCCGGATTGAAAACTACTTCTAACATCGGACTGTTTTTCAGGTCTCTGACAAGAATATTTGTTCAAACACCTAAAAAAGGGGCTCCTGATGAGTCCGAATTCAGCATGCTCCCCGGACAGGGACAGATCAGTCCAAAGCCTCTGGACCGGACAGATCACATGGACCAGACAGATCACTTCGAACACTATGACCATAGGACTGTTCGAACTATAACAAAAGTACTAAAAAACCTAAATACTTCTTGACTAAGCTACTTGCTCTCCTACTTAGAGCTCATGGTTCTTTGAACATGACCCGGGTCCATTAAACATGACCCGAAATCCCATAAGGGCCCAAACATCACATTATAAATACCCAACCACCCGCATTAACTATGGGTAATAAGAATTAACTGCTACCAAGCTGCTTAATTATCTCACTACTCTCTAAACACTTAAAACACCCACATACCACCATAAAACACCAACTGAAATTACTAGCCTACCCTCAGGCGACTATTATCCACACCAAGTAGCAGTTGCTAATGCAAGAAAACTCATATTTCATTACTGAGTCAGTAACACAACTTTGTTTCTTTGAGCCTAAGAGATAGCACATCCTCGAATAAGGAATACTCATCCACTTGTAGAATAATGATATTTCACATTGAAATATAACTCATATCTGAATAACCTTTAAGAACCAAAGTAAATCAAGTATAAACTAAACCATAATCTATGGTTTTTTTCAAGTATTTGAATACTTGGCTTAAACTTTGCAAATGATGTGGACTAAGATTCTTTGTATACTTACTAAGCGTTCCAATAACATATATAATATATGGCTTAGTGTGAGTCATGGAATAAATAAGACAACTAATAGCTCTTGAGTATTCAAGTTGAGATACTACAACATCTTTATTAGGTAGAAGCTTAAGACTATGATCTATATAAGTACTAACAAGAGAACAATCCTTGCTGTTAAAATTATTTAATATCTTCTTAATATAATGAGATTGAGAAATTGAAATATTATCGTTCTTTCACTTAATTCTTATACCTAAAATTATTTCAGACTCTCTCAATCCTTTCATCTCAAAACTATATGACAAAATTTATTGGTTTCATCAACTTAATTTTGGTCATTACCAAAAATCAACATTTCATCCACATATAAATAAAGCATAACTCTTTTACTATAAGCATTAAACTTTCAATATACACACTTATACGATTGGTTAAGAAGAAAATCATTAGACAAAACCACATTATAGTATGCCAATCTTTTGGTGCTTGTTGCAGACCATACAAAGATTTGTTTTCAACTTGTACACCTTATTTTCATAAATAGGCATAAGAAAACCTTATATTTGTTTCATATAAATCTCCTCATCTAAATCACCATTCAGGAATGCAGTTTCTACATTAATTTGATAAACTATAAGATTTTGTACATATGCAAGTGCTATCAATAATCTAATAGTAACATGAGCATAAGTATTAAAGAATTCAATCATATTTTTTCCCTAAACCCTTAAATAACAGTCTTTGCTTTATATATTTATATAGTATCATCCATTTTTATTTTTATTTTGAATATCTATCTATTCCTCACATTGTTTGCAACCATGTGGTAAATCAGTCAATTCTCATGTATTGTTATGTATAATAGAATCCATCTCATCATAGATAGCTTGTTTCCCGAAAACAACATCTCGTGATGTCATAAAATTCCTTGGATAACATGGTTAATTCCCATGCATTATTTTATGCCATAAGCTTCACTAAGGAAATATCTTCAACTAATTAATTTTGAATTTTATTTAAAAATAGGAAATATTGTAACTGGACGAATTAAAAGACTAGGAAATGTGAAGCTTCTTTTTACGTTTGGAAAATATATATTATTGAATTATATATTTAATATTTCCAAGATTCTAAAAAGTGTATAAATTTGACAAGTATATCTTATCAAAACATGGTGCTTTTGTAAGACTTAGTTAATTATGTAATAATATATTTATATGGAAGTAATGTTTTGTTTGATATTGAACTTGCTTGCATGACTTCTACTAGTACTTGCAATAATTTGAATAAATCAGAATTATAACATGCAGGACTATGCCATGTACATTATAAAAGAATAAAAATATATGTCTAAAATGAGTCCTATACCTCATGATGATGTACAAAAATGAGAAATGTAAGACTTATATTTTAACTAAGATAGCCAGAAAACCTTTCAAAGATGTTAAACAGAGTAACCCAAATTTTGGAACTAATACATAGTGATTTATGCGATTTTTATGCTACACTTTCGTTAGGAAATAAAAAATGATGACATTATTTTTATTAACAGTGCATATAGATATTGTTGTTTTATTTGTTGCATGTTAAGAATGAAGCTTTTTGATAAGTTCAAAGTTTATACAATAAATAGAGCTACATAATAATGATTTAATTAAAATTCTATGTATTAATAAGAGGTGAGTACTATGATCCAATATATTTTTAATATGTTAGTAGAATACATCAAACCACGGCTCATTATAAACCACAAAAAATGGTTTGGCAGAAATGAAGAATGAGACTTTAAATTTTTGTTTGTTAATATTATGTTATCCTATTCGAGTTTGAGTGAAGGATTTTGAGGCAACATTATACTAACATCCTATTATCTGTTTTATGGAATTCCCACTAAAAGGAATAAGATTACCCCATATGAAATTTGGTATAAAAAACATCAAGAATTGAGTTTTTAGAGGCTAAGAGCTTCATTGGGTATGCTGAGCACTCATTTAGATATAGGTTCTATATGTTAGAATCTAATCATAATATGTCTGTAAATACGGTTATAGTGTCAAAAGATGCAATATTTGGTGGGAATAGATTTATATTTATACATAGACCATGAGAGATGATTCAAAATTCTTTCAATAAGAACTCAGTTCAAGCTGAATATCTATCATGTGGTATTGTTTATATACATGGACCTTATACAACAACAAGAAGCCGTAGAGCTATATAAACTAAATATTATAAATCTGATTTTCAACTTTATTTGGTTGAAGGGTCAAAATATGATATTGACTATCAATATCAATATTGTTTTATTATCGAAGATTGTCGAAGGAATTTTAGTGAAGCTTATGGTATAAAATAATGCATGAGAATTTACTATCAATAACAATATCAATATTGAAATATTTCTTATAATGGTGGTAATTTGTCTATAATACTATATACCTAAATAAATTCATCTATTTTTATGTTATGTTAAAAAAACTTGCCCATAATTCTTAACAATTCATTATATTATTCCATGATTGGTCTAGAATCAACCACCTTATTGTTAATAAAGTTACTAATTATAAACTTCTTGCTAGAAGCGTCTTCAGTCATGTACTTAGATTTAAGAGAATCCTACAATTATTTTTCATACTCATGGTTTTGGTATACATAAAAAAGGGGATCAAACATATTGTTTAAGATGTGACCACGACAAATATGGTCATCGTTCTCCCATTTGCAACACCTTCTTGTTTGTTCAATTATTTCATTCTTAATAACTTTCAACATCGTCAACAAGGCATGCGTCTTCTTATACCATCTTCTAAAATTATGGCCCTCAAACTTATCCAAATTTGAAAATTTACTTTGTCTATCATTTGCAGATTCTCCATTTGTCATCCCAATCTTCATAAAATTATTTCGATCTTTTGTAAGAAATTGTATATAATAACATGATTAATTCTGAAGTCTTGTTAAATAATATTAGATTGAAATATTGTGGTAGTTCTTCAAAACTTCAATCAGATAAAAATGCAAGCAACCAAAAATGATATTTTTTGTGTATGATCTTCTGAATCAAACAATAAAAGCAGTTTTCTAACTGTATCCATAAACGAGAATTTTATGATTTTATATTTAACGATACAATTTTAAAAATTCAAGTTTAAATGAATTTTTCGAATAACACTAACGTTTAAAATAAAATAAAATCCAAGCAATTTAACCTTTGACCATTCGACCCCGCTACGGATTTGTATTAATTGGTTATTTTACATTAATTAGGTTTCTAATAAATTTGGATTTTCTATTTATTAGGTTTTCTATTTTATGACTATGACTTTATTAAGGTGCGGGCAGATTAGACAATTGACGAGTGTTACAGATGAGATCAACGAATCTGTTCGTAGAGAGTAGGTAGAAGAGTTTTGTAACAAAGAAGTGACTAAGTATTTAATGTTTGAGAATCTTTTTGTATAAGATTTTGTTTGTTTTTTATAATTGATAGATGCGATATACATTTTTTTTACTTCCGGATATTTGTATTTTATATGATAGATGCGAGACTATTTTAATCATCACATGTGTGACTTTTTTTATGATAGATGTGATACATATTTTTATTTTTCCCTTTTGAATTATCAAATATAGGTACACGATGTCTAGAGGTCGACGATGTATTTTAAATTAAATAGTAAATTTATAATCTATGATCTTGGTCTGGTTGGAGACTTTGAAGATATGAATAAATTTATTTTAAATGAATATAATGTGTTGATTCAAAGTAAATTCATATTAAGATATTGTTCTGGTGACCTAACTAATAGCATCTTAGGTTGTGATGGTGATTTAGTTACTTTGGTATCAATTGTTGATACTTTGGGGGTTCAAACTATTACTATTGATATTGATAGTGATATTATTATTGACAAAAATGTTAGAGAAATTGCTCAAATTTTATTTCAATCTTCAAATCAAGATTTTATTTGCGGTGAAAGTAGTTATGGAATGATTTTTTGTTATCACAAGAACAAACAACTTGCTAGTTTTGGTTGAATTATAAAATTATTATTGTTGATAAATTTTTTGAATACGGTGAAATAGGTTCAAGATAATTTATTAATAAGTAAGAAGGTTTTACTTTCAAATATTTATAAAATAATAAGTAACTATTTATATTAAAAGAATATAGATTCAAAATAATGTCTTTGGATACTTTATAAGATACGTGACTGTATTATGAGCAATGTTAACGTTACAACTAAAAACGTAAAATTATTTTTGAAAAACCACAACGGTTTAAATATCTTGTATTGTCTTCCATATATTGCTTTAGAGAAAGCTAAGACATATGTTTATGGAGATAGTTCTACTTTGTATAAACTACTTAAGAGTTACTTCAAAATATTGAAGATTCTTGATAGCAGTGGTGATACTTACTGGAGTATACTTTGGAAACCAATATCTTCAAGATTTGTTTCGTAGTATTTGGTTCTTGTCTCCATGGTTTCATTCTTGTCGTCCAATTTTATTTAATTGGTGGAACTGTTTACGGGGAAATATAAATGGGTATCACTATATACCATAACTATAGATGGTAATAACAGTGAATTTTGTTATCTACTGTTTTAAGTGCAAGACATATTATATTCTTATGTTAGATGTAAAAATGTGAAACCATGTATAACCAAATTCGATAGATGCAAAACTAGATATATGATAGATGTGAACCATATATAATCAATATAATAGATATGCAACCGGACATAATCAATATGATAGATGCGAAACCAGTGATCCAAGAGTTTCACCCACATCGCATTCTTTTTGGGCATGGAGCTCAAATACCATTTGTTGAGAATATAAGTATTATACATTATGTTTCCGTATATAAGTATGAACAACCTGGTCTCGCACTAGTATGATATTTTCTGTTTTGGGTCTGAAGGTTCGCACAAATTTGTTTTGGCCCACTTCCAAAAGACCTCACACTAGTTGAGATATGTTATTACTCATCAAGCAGTGTGCCTTAATTGGAGTGTGTCAAAACGGTGGTACTTGATTGGATTTGCACTATGGAACAAGAAAATATAGTCGAATATAAAGTGAGCATGTAGAGATCCGTTGTAATGCTCTATGGGTCAGGTGCTGAACTCTTGCACAACCTCATTAGAGTGGACGCATGATTAGTAAATTGAGAAGAAGCTAAATTGATATTTTGTTCGAGATGAGGATTTATTACGGTGGGGACCAAAATCTCACATCTCATATTGATTAAACATGAGAAAATCAATAATATATTAGTAAAAACATATCTTAACTAGTAGTGTACTAAAAATAAAATTGTGCGGATTCTCAAACCCAAAGCGCAATACCATATTATTGTGGTAATAAATTATTTTTACTTATATACGATTTATTTTGATTTACCTATGGAATAATATAAATATAAATTTTGGTATTTGAATGTATATTTCAAATGATACTGATAGCATTTTGATATACTAACCTATCTGCATCTTGTGATCTCTTTATGCTTAAGGAATAATATAAATATATTTTGAGATACCTTGTCAAACTCAATTTATTCCATCATATCCATTAAAAGAATGAATCATTAGCGTACGATAAAAACATTGTTTCTTCAACAGCAAACAATGCTAAATAAACTAAAAAGCAAGTTGTAATATGGTAATTTAAAAAATGAGTTCAAAAGAATACTAATACTAGTAATAGTATGTATTAAATCCCAAAACTCTATAGTCAACTGTATTTCTTTGTCAATTGTGGTAGCTTGCCATACCTGGTACGTATTAGAATGAAAATCATGTAATGAGTGTCTTAATGAAATTCTCAGGTTATTGGACGTAATCAGGATATAAAAAAATCAGTTTCGCTACGATAAATCTTATTTTCAGAAACGTGTTATAATGTTAATCGTGTAATCTGTTTGAATATTATAAAACAAATCGGACTAATGTCGCTGTATAGTAGTATGTAGTGGTGTAATCAAATTTTAATTTGAAAAGAATAAAATGTTAAACTTAAATTATTAAGCTATTAAAGTATTAATTAGTTTACATGTAGTATAATGATAATTTTACCTAAACAATGTAATTAAATATTACTGTGATAATTTTAACAAAATTATAATTGAGAATTACAAAATTATGAGTTTGAAATATTTTTTCTTTTTATATATATATATATATGATTTTACTGTTATTGTTTTTTTATTGTTTTTTTTTCGGAATCCATTATATTAGTCCAAACAAAATCCAAATACTACCGTTGCTTTTGTTTATGGAGTTCAAAAAGTGTTTAAAAGATTTGTTTTAAAAAAATCTAACTAAAAACATTTTTCATCACTATAGAACAAAAACGTAATCATCATGTCAACCGTCGACCACAGCAACGTGTAACCTAGTTCTCGTCATCACGCAAATCATATTGCCACCGTTGCAGCGCAAACTCAGACGTTGGTGCAATGACACACCATCATGCTTTTGTTGTTGCTCAATTTTCTTTATGTGAAACGAAAGCAAGATTCAGCTGTCATATTGGATTATATCGTTACGATCAAACATCAAATCAACGACGTGTATCAAGCTTACGTTAATGAATGTTTTTGCAGTAAACAAACTCATCGCCGTCGTTTAAAGATTTATACATGCACGATGTAGTTTTAGAATCGCAGATCGGAAATGATCACAATCTGAAATCCACTGTCATAACCACCACGATCATTTAGAGGAAGGTGATGAATTTTCATATATTCTAGTCAAACGCTATCGAACAGCGGTCGATCAATTGCAACATTGTGGCGCAAAGAAAACGGGTTGGAGGAAAAACATCCTCATGATAGACACTCTCGAGCGCAATCAAAATAAGGATCGACTAATAATCAAGAACTCAGCATCCTATGAACTATTGTGCTCACTCGCGATAGTATGGTACCCTCACCATCTTCTAACTGTCATCGACATTACCATGCTTCTCTCCAAAACCGAGCCCAATATCGGATTAGGATGGGGCCGACCGGATTAGCTCACAGTGTCATCGAACCCTCCATCATGAAATACCTACGATCATCATGGTACTACCAAGTCGTTGGGCTCAAAATACGGTCTAACATTGTCACCACTTACACCAGAGATAACGGGAAGTAATCTATCTCAACTGATCGAGTCATACCCAATTCGGCTAGAAAACCTATCAGCAATGAAGTCGCTATAATTTATCAAATAAGTAAATATAGCTATTGGTAGATTGGTTTCCCTCAACCAGTTCATTTTATAATCCTCAAACAAGTGCGCCCAGTTTTTCAAAACATTCAAAGGTGTTCTTCAGTTCAAGTAGACGTCTAGATACAAAAATTCATTTTGGAAAATCAAAGAGCACATGACTTTCCCTGAAGTCCTAACACGATTGAACATAAGTGATATTCTATATTTATATTTGGAAGTATTTGATAATATTATAAGTGTAGTTTTCGTAAAATATGAAGCAATCACCTGCCAAACTATTTACTATGTTAATAACTCTCTCTTTTTATCGAGACTTGGTACCTGCAATTGGATAAGTTCTTCATAGATTTAATAATGACAGACAGAAAAATGATGTCGTACTTCAATGGCCACACCATTGTAATCTAAACATTTTTTTTTTGAGGAATGTCTTCCAGAAACCCGATGTCGCAACCAGTCTAACATAATAATATGTAGAAATATAAGATTTTACATCAAATTTGAGCCTTGAACAGATTTCAAATTTTAGGCTCTAGTAGATTTCCTAATTAAGTTCCAAACGTCTATCGATAATATGTACGGACATAGTATCGACAATCAAGGCTTTGGTGCTGGTATTTAACTCATGTCTCATACATGAGAATTTATCTACTAATCCATCCAACTGGTATTCCTCATCTCTAATAATGAGGTCGAGTATGGAGCAGTGATAGAGGGATTTGCTCGCCCAAATCTATAGGTAAAAATGTCTTAGACTTTACATTGACTCTCAACTTGTAGTTAATCATGTTTTAGGACAAACCAAAGCCAAAATACTATCAAATTTTCTGTAAAATTATTACGAGTCGAGGCTTCTAAACTTGAATAAGTACTATAAAAATAAGTACCACCGGCTTAAAATAAAATAGTTGACGTATTAGCTTCTAAATATAATGTTGAATCATAAATTTGGGTCACCAACCACGAATAACCAATTATCTATAAGACAATAACAGTCAAGCTCTCCAAAATAAACTCTTAGACAATTTCCCTTGATGAGCCACATGATTGGCGAGGTCCATTCTGATCTTACCTGATGTAAAGGGTGCTCGAGGTGACAAAACGTAAGCTAGAAGTGTTTGTACAATATGCTCGCTACATTCTACTTAACAACATTATCGACCTCTAATCTCTCCCACAACCTTCTTCAATTTTTTTTGGGTCAGATGAATCCACTCTCATACTCATAGAACTACACAAACAAAATAGAGGTTCGCATTTCTGGTATAAATTGTGCAAAAGAAAAATCTTATTATCGAGCTACTATTGGCTTACGATCCACGAGAACACTATGGAACTCATGTGATGCTGCAACATATACCACTGATTTTCTTTGTGATTTATACACATTCCATTCTAATGAAGTAGATCTCCAATTTATTCCCATAAAAAAATCGGGGTTGGACATAGTGAGGCTCCTTCAAAAGGATCCAAGAAACGATGGTTCCTTCTAGTTATTGTTGACTATCTCTCGAAATGGGTTGAGGTCGAACCATTTACAAGGATTCAAACCCAAGAGGTGATATGATTCCTTCATATTAATATCTTTTACAAATACGGGGTCTCAAAGACTTTAACTATTAGGAATAGAAAGCAATTCTATACAGATGGACTCGTCAGTTTTTACAAAAACTGAGAGATAAAATTGGATGTCTCCAGCCCACCTGAAACGATTAGCCTACGTTGTAAGTTGCAAGGATTTAGTTTGATCTCTTCCAATAAATAGTATAATTACATCGGACCACCCAGAGAAGCGCGGTGGAGGAAATATAGTTTTCCTAATCTATAGAGTGTAGGTCGTAGTAATGGCAGAAATCCACATGTTCTTGTTTTGTATAAGCGGTAATGATAAACGAGCTAATAAAGACAGCTAAAATATCGAGCTAGATTTTTCGGAAAAAAATGGATAAAAAAATAACTCTGGATGGAGCAGTACCAAACGTTGATGCACATTGTATATGTATCTAAAATACGCATTCATATATCTCAAATAGGGAACCTAGTTCTCTAAATGGTTTTCCCTCATACGAAAGGAAACCTCTTATCAATCTGGGTACAAGATGGAGAGGATCCTACATTGTGACAACTAAGGTGAAGCATGGTACACATAAGCTGGTTGACGTAGAGGAACATCATGGTACAAAGAGTAAATTACTATAAGGCATTCCATCATTGATATTAAATACGATATAATCGTATTATGTTTTTTATTACTTAAATTTTGATGGATGACCCATGTGTCCCACCATCTTACTTTACTCCCGAGTTTTTATACCAAACATGTCTTATGAAAAGTGTGTCCAAAATTTGTTGTGCATTTCGACTATCATAGCTGAGCATTCACTATTTTATGGTGCTCATACACCCGAGTATAAATTATGCATTAATGGGAATAAGTTCCCATGCATCATAAATGTGTCGTACGAGTATATATTTCAAGTTCAAATGTCAAATTGTATCTTAATGAGACTGAGTGACCATGCATCATATATGTGGTCCAAATACATGCAATGCGCCACGTGCCTTCAGAGTCTGAGCGTAAAATATGTTCTTTAATAGGACTGAGTACACATAAATCATACGTGCATTGTCCAACTATGTGCATCGTGCTACGTGGTGGTATTAGTCTGAGTGTCAAAATTATCCATTAATATCAAACGTGTATCGTTCGAGTACGAGCATCATTTTACGTGACAAATAAGTCAAAAATACTTTGGTATGGTCTTAGAACATTGTTTCCAAATCAAGTATCAAACTTTATCTTAGAGCTTGATCACCTCAGAAGAGGTGCGATATTATATATTGTTATGTGTGAATACATATGAATCACCCAAAAGATAAATCATTTCGTCCTCTTGGTGAACCTATGACATTCCACATGTACAATTACGCGGCTAGGGATGCTAGATCTAGCCTACTAAAAAGCATCGGAGCTAAAATTCTTGTTAAGATAAGTAAGTATAATGTCTTGGTACATTTATGGAGCAAATATATTTATTTAAGATAAATGAGCAAAATTTCAACATACATTTTTGCCCAATTTACAATATTTATTATTTATACAAAGGGTGTGTGTTGAGACTATTACTGGCATATAATCATACGACTGGATTTAAAAAGAAAATTAGCGTGTACGAGTATTCACTCAACACACTAATGTTGGAAAATTTTATAGCAAATATCATTTATGCAAACGGGTGTGTGCCGACCGTATTACCAGGTTTAAACTAAAAACTTATTTCGGAAATAAAACAAGCATAAGTATTAATACTCCCAATACGCAGTTTTGAAATAAATGAATAGTAGAGATTGCTTAGGCAAATGGTGCAGGTTGAACCCATTACTAGCATCAAATAAACAAAATTGTTTCGAACAACAAGATATAACAATCGATTTATTCCGTGAAGTCTTAATATAAGTCAATGTCATATAAACTTTTTATCTGAGATGAATTCGGTATTATTTAAAATAAAAATTATGAAACAACAAGTTTCGTAAAAAAAATATCTAACAAGTAATACAAAACACCCTAATAATCTTAATAATGCAAGCCCAGAGAGGGAAGGGTCTACTTTGCGTGACAGACTCTTTGGTATCACTCAGCATATCTCACCTCCAAGAATCCATATTAGACGTGTTTTCTATTGAACGAGATTTATTTTTACCTCTGATCGTCCAAAACAAGCTTCTAGAATAAACAGATTCTTGTTTGGTTAGGTCTGATGGATAGCCTTAATGAGAGATTCTTGCCCCTCTTGACTGAGGTTCATCAATTCATTTTCATGTAACTCGTGTATATAGATGAGCTTGGCTATATACAGTTTTTATTACTCAATTTTTTTAGTAATGTCATTAAGCGCCCGCTCAACTTCTTTTGTCGCCCAAATAGTAGGCTCGTTAAGCACGTCCAAATGATTGAGTATTTCTTAAGAGTAATCGTATTTTTTGACATGTCATTCATTTCAGATGCCTTATGCTCGAACATATTAAGAAGTGCATATGTTTCTGTATTTCTCCATCTCTCCTCACCCGCGGGATAGACCAAGAATGGGCAACCAGCACCTCATTCCTTTTAGCATCTAGATCTTGCTCCAAGTAGGCTTGTGTTAAATCTACATATATTTTTCTAAAAAAGGTCTCCCATCTATGCTTGATTTATACCTAAAAGGATTTATTACTCTCAACAATAATGGAAAAAGTTTCAGAATCTTCGTCGGGCTCTTGTGGCTTGTAGTTGCGATCTTATCAAATACGTTGAACACAGCCGTCCATAGGTCAAATATAATCAACTACGTATTGTTACTATTGTATGCTACATGATTTTTAGTAGTCAAATTAACTCGAGCCCGAGCTCCAATTATTGGGGTGTGAACTCTTTCACGACTTTATCAGACCACATTCTATATTGATGTAACGATAACAACAATACGAAATGATGTCTGTAATTGTAACAGAGATCCAAGAAACTTGAAAATCAATAGATCCTCTTAATCAAATAATAATTTATGGGGGATAAGCGGAGAACTCCCTAACTCTCCCAGCACACTAAGCAGTTTTGTAACATCACCCGTTTTATTAAAAGGTATGTCACAAGAGCCACCAACACTGCATACCCATTTCGATCAACTAGCCCCTACACTTTGAAGCCTCTTATCAGCCTACTTATTCTTGTGAGAGGAATGAGATAATAATATTTTGACAAGCCTTATCATCCAACAAGAGTCTGTTTTGTTTCAATATTTTCACTCTGCGACTAGCTACGCATTTATATCTAACATCATGTTAGCTCTCATTTTATCAACAAGATTAGTCTGCATGAGAAATTTACATATGCCCTCATTTTTTGATTCTCAGGTTCCTCCGTCGAAACGTAAAGTAACTTACTAAATGTGGAACCATGGTCGATAACAGAGTCAATCGCGGCCATGCAACGATCAACTTCATTTAGATGATTTGAATCTCTAGTAACAGTTATGAACATAGTTTAGTAATTTACTGCCAACAGTCTAACAAAGTAAGAACCAACATCTTAAGGCTAATAGCTGAATGTCATAGAGTTATCAATTATTAGTAAAGTTTTATACGATTTCTCCCACTTCACTGATGTTAAGTTGGTTAGACGATGAAACATTTTTTTCACTGACTCATTTGGGAAAAAATGAGGGTATCCTACCAACAAACATATATCATGTTATTGGTACTTCATGAGAGTATTACTACAAGAAAGATTATTGATACTTATATGTGTAAGCCATATTGTGGGGTATAGTCTAATTATAACCTAAAAAATATCACACATATATTATGAAGGCATTCCTTCTTTTGTCAAGATCTTTGACACATGGTAGATTCGTAACTATCATATACTAATTAGGTAGAAATATATAAGAATAATAAGTATTGTCATTCGATGATCGCATTCTCTCAATAGCCATCAACTCTTCCATCTTAGAAGAAAGTTTGACCCAATTTACAACCAAAATATAGTCTATCACCACCCTCCAGGTGTACACCAACAGTTGGATCGGATACATTTTAGGTGAGTCAAAAGAAATGATATAACACCGGATGCAATTAAAGTCAAATTTCTACTTCGAGCGTACTCATTTTGTTATTAAATCAATCATTTGGCATGGAACAACTCACACCCATTTTTGTTGAGATAAAAAGTTCAACCAAAATCTCCCAAGTGTATGTTAATTACTCACGTGACATAACTCAAACTCGACTCCCGTTGGAAAGAGCCTACCCATGTTCACGTAGATTCTCATCTCTGGCGGCACTCTGCCACCAAAACTATTTGATATTCATTATTTTTTCGGCACCATGTTGAGAATATGGATACCACTTATTTATTATGGCCTACTAGCGTGGAATGTCCATACTCTAGCTACTTTCCATAACGATCTTTCACTTTTCAAGTCCTTTGAATCATATGACAATAAGGTTTCTTACAAATTGTAACTAAAGAATATAACTCAAAGGATGCAAATAGAGGAAGTAAAACAACATTACAATTCTCTCTTACCTTTTATAGAAAGGATACTACGCATCTTTTTTGTCAAATATCAGATTAAATCCAATACTGATAAAATCTACCTCACTCTATTAGGTAAACAACCCAAAAGTCGTAACTATAACAAGAATCACACGTGATATACCCTCTCAATGATTATCAGACACATTAACACGGTATTTCATTTCATAGACGATTCACTTTGCACGCGTATCTTTTTATATTCCTTAGTAAATCGTCTCTAATGCAAGATAATTGTCTCAATTCCCTCTTGATCATTCCTACGGGCTCAAAAAAGTTAAGGACCTTAATTCTTTTATGATCACGTCTACATGTTCGAGCAAATTAAGGGCCCTGATTTCCTTTTGATCATGTCTGAGGGCTCGATTTCATCTCGATCATGCATACATGGTCATGCACTTTAAGGGTTTCAATTCCCTCTCGATCATACCTACGGGTTTAGAAACTTTAAGGGTTTCAATTCCCTCTCGATCATACCTACGGGTTTAGAAACTTTAAGGCTTTGATTTTCTCTCAATTATACCCACACACTTGAGAAATTGTAGGGTTTTTCTTTTCTCTCATTTTCGTTTTGCATGTTTGGACAACTAAAGGCTCTTGTTTCCATCCTGGATTTTTCACATGCTTGGGAAACTCCTAACATATTGAGTATGTCCTATGTTTGTATTTGTTAATATTATTTATTTTACTACAATACTCTTGTTGTATTTACCTTGAAGTACTATAAGGTTACCCACTTAGATATACTTAATAACAAAGTCTTTTCGATTTGAAAAAACGTACCAAAGACTTTAGCATATTGCTACATGTTTTTGGACTTTTTCTTTGGTAAAATTATTATTTTTCCTCAATTTGATATTTTACCTACCGAAGGGTTTTTATCGAGACAAAAACATGGTCAACATAGACCGATTTATTTGAACCATGGAAATTCACCTAGAAAAAATGGGCACGTTAGAGGGCGAGAGAAAAATGTCGTGAACAACTGCTCAAGTCAAAGGATCTTCATGATGATCAATTAGCTTATAAAATTTCAAAAATAAAGAATAATTTCTCATCTAAAATCGCGGGGTTTGGCCAACCGTAAAATTTGAGGCCTCTCATTTCAGCCAAACTCACAACCCACACATTCGGGCTCGACAAACTCAAATCATACAAGATACATTAAAGCTAGTTATACTGGATAAATTTGTACCATACCCGAACTTGAGCTATTATCGAGCTTGACATGAAAATTTGTATGAGCTTTTGTATTATAAAAGAGTTAGGAGAGTATTATTATATTTATTGTGACCTGACTTTAGCTTATAAGGATTTAGAAACAGGCTTGAACAGCAAACAAACTATTAGACTATTGTTAATAAATATGTGACATAATGACCAATTACTGATGTAATTAATATACTTAAAGATAACTGTAATAATTATAAAAACTATAATTGATAACTCCAAGAGCTCGCTTCTATGCACACATGAGTGTTATCGTACTCTAAATTATCCATTTATTATTATTATTATTATTTTCGTCTATAAATTATCATACTCTAAATTATCCATCATCAATTATTGTATTCTTCATCTGTATATCTCATTTTCTATTGAATCTCATTAATCTCCATGAACTAACTTAAAATCATAGTAATCTTTATATGGAACTCATTCCATTGGTCCAACCAAAATTCAAATACATCGCATACAACTTCTCGTCCTAATTTTCTCAGTTCAATTTTGTAAAGTTTTCCATGTTTTTAATAACCTTTGAATTTTGTTAATTTTCAATTTTTTAACTTTTGACATGATGTGTATTATAAAATTATGTTATAAGAAAACCAATTTTACCAATCACATTAAAAAAAGTTAATTTTTTTTTACTTAACTAATTCTGGTAATGGTTTTAGACAAACACTTTTTTGAATTATAAAAGTAGAGGTCTCTTGAGGGAGAAGCTATCTCCTCTCTCTAAAAATCCTAATTGTCTCTTAATATTTTCTTTTCAACCAAATTACTATTTTTTTAAATAATTTTTTAGAATATATCAAGTTAGTTATTCTTAGGTTTCGCGTTCATTCGATGGTTCTTTGTTGGTTTCTGTTCGCTCTTGCCATGTGTTACAGTCCCCCTAACCTTTACTCGTCTTACCGTCTTTATTTTCCTAGCGCTGGTTTTTTTTTGCTCCCTCTGGTCTAATTCGGTAAGATCTAACAGAGGTGAAGTAGTCGGCTAGGTTTTAACCGAGTTGATTCGGAGTATTGGTGCCTCTTATGGTGGTTCTGGTCTTATGTCTCTCTAATCGTTTCGAGACCCTTGGGTTTCGCTCGTCTTCTCTCTGGATTCTTGAGTTTGGAAGGTTTTACCTGAGTCTTCTGGGTTTCAGTACCTTGTTCGGACGACTAGCCATCTTCAGTTGCGCGATCACGCATCTGTAAGTATTTAAACTTTCTACTTATTGTATAAAAAGTATTTTGTTGGTCACGATTGGTTTTTTTGGTCTAAAACCCTAGAAGATGGTTGACCTTTTGGTCTTTATCCTAATTTATCTTTGGTATTTTGTGGGACTTGGTTAATGTTTTTTAGGCATTTAGTTACAGTCTATTTACGGTCTTTTTATCTCCCTCTTGCTTTGATTTTGTTAGTTCTTTAAAAAAAATTCTTGGAGATTCCTTTGGTGGTTCCTATGAATATGTTGAAGGGAAGGTAAAGTTCATATTGTAGATGAATTCTTCACCTTAATTTTGGGTTTATTGTAGATGAATTCTTCACCTTAATTCTGGGTTAGGTGTGTTTGACTAGGATTTTGAGCATCTTTTTCTAAAAGATAACATCAATCGACTTATTTATATAACAACTTAAATCGATGATCTAATTTTTTTCATTCCCTAGCAGTCTCTCATTTTAAGTCAGATTGAATTTGCAGTCTATGATGTTTTTCTCGACTTATGCTAAAAATAATATCATATACTATTTTCTGTTTTTATCTCCTCAAAGAGATTTTTCAATGAGGTTTTGCCTATATTTTGACCTAGTTGTCATGTATTTCAGTTTTATGTATTTCAATTTTAATCTGATAGTTGTACTCCCATTGTAGTCTTAAAATTACCATTATAATAACTCTGTTTTTTAAGCTTTTAAGTCCAAAGAACCTTATAGTTTTTATATAAGATGTATTGCGGTAGTTCTTTTTCTATTAGGTTTCCAAATAATACTAGAATGATCATATATGATTTTTATAATTTATTTATTACTTTTTTAAAATAAAAAAATAAAAAAAATATATTTTTATAAAATTAAAATATCATTTTCTATAATTGTGCTTCGATTCAAACCGACTATCATAATATATATATATATATATATATATATATATATATATATATATATATATATATATATATATATATATATATCGTTAATTTTTATTATTATATTAGTTTTTTTATTACTTTCATTCATTTTTTTTGGGAGGGAATCCGCAGTCGCTATTCAATAAGCGTAATGAGTGCGCACATGGTAAACTCTCAGTCTCACGCAATAACCTGCTGCAAACCAACGCGAGAAAGTAAACCGTACAAGATGACAGACTCAGCCAAGAAAGCGTTTATAGAAAGACTCAAATCACGAACATGTTTTACTCAATCAACTCGGCTACCCGATTGAAGAATTACTTTCGTTCTTTTTTTATATATAAATATAAGTGTTTTACTATATTAAAAAAATATATCAAATTCAAATCTACATTTATCCGTAATTATTGATATTATCTATTGGATGTTCCAACCTAACAAATGTATATAAAAATACACGTGAATCACGTAGAGCCTAAAAACCAACCGATAATCTTAGCCATGATTTTTGGAATCTGACTTGTCTCAATGAATATTATGGCCCCATTTCATTCCATCTTGATGACATGAAAGTTAGACATTTCCATGTGGACTATTTTATGGCAACCAGTATCATTCAACATCACACCAAAATGTATCAAGATCCAATGAAAGTAATACAAATAAATTTTTGTGTCTTATGTAGTTGGCGATATCCATGAGAGCATGCACAATATATAAGTCAAAAACTAATAGATAAATCAAATTGTCCGAGAAAATCTGTAAATATAGTAATTACATATTTCTATTCTTGTTTTTATTCAAAAGACTTCGCAAAAGCAAAACCTATAAAACAGATAATAATATTATAATTATTTTATTACTATCATTTTTGTAATATTAGTATAGAGTTTTGGTAGTTTTATTAAACAAATAGATAAAAAAAAATTAATAACTTTTGTTCATTCGTTAAATACGTTTTTACAGTCATATTTAAAATGTTTATTTTTTTCAAAAAACTAACTTCTCTCTTATATTAATCATTCCTTTTTATTTTATTTCTAAAAACATTTCTTTAAAAAAATTGTCCAAAAATAGTTTTATTCTTTCATTTTTTTAAACAGAAAAAAAAATCATTCACGTTTATTGTTGGACAAAGAAAAAAGAAATTGGTTTTTCAATCTTGATGTAGTTCATGTTTAGATACGGATTGATTTGTGATATAATCGAAATAGATAGAACATTATAGTTAGTGACTATGAGTTAAACTTAGGATTATAAACTATTTGGTAACGATTTCATGGTATAATGACATTGATTTGGAGTTGATTTTGTTTTAGGGATTGTCACGATTTTTGGTTTTTGGGTTTTGCAGTTGTTTTTTAGCATCGTTTGTTGACCATTATCGTACCATCAGTATTATGGAAGGGATACCGACGGCGTTGTTGTCTTGGTGGTGCTTTTCATACGGCCAATACTTATAGTACTACAAGTGCTTTCGCACACCATCGATGCCCCTTACATAATACTAGCGGTATAAATTAACGATACAGACGATATATATAAGTTGTTAACAGCAATATCATTATATAGTTATGTTCTATTGTATTTTTTAACATATGGTTTAACTAACTAATTTATTATTTTTATCAAAACAAAAAGAGTGATAGTCTAGAAAAAATCATAAAAAATAAAAAGACTGCTCGAAGCAAAAAACTCACAAGCTAGAGACAAAGAAGCACATGAAAAGACTAAGGCCTTTAAACGTACACATAAGCTCTCAAACCAAAGAACCCCTTACCACTAAAGCAAATAAGTCGGAGCATACCAAGTGATCTTTACGAGAGCTACTACCATGCCTCTAAATCTAACCTATAAAGAAACGGGTGGCTCACCTAGTGGTCGTGAAGAATCATGGAACGGGGATACACATGTCGAGCCTCACATTTCTGATGAGACACCTAGTGTTAAAGTCGATCTAAAGAATTTATTATTGGAACAATATAATATTATATTGTTTCCGAACTTTAAGCAAGATGAGGTGTACACCATCTATCTCCAAAATATAAGTTTAATCATATTTCAATATATATTTATAACTTGGTTTATATTTATTAAAACCTTTTTTACAGTCTTGTACCGGTATAAACATCCAGTCTATGTATGGAGTGTTGCAGAAATGGAACTTTAGTAACCATATAGAGGTTAAGAATATGTTGGTTGTGACTCAATTCGGGCCACAAACATGATGCATCGGTTTCCGTTACAAGAGGTGAGGCTCTACAACGATCTGATTTGGGTTATATGGATGGTGGAAGGATATATTCCAGAACAAGTCATGCAAAAAAAAAATTAGGGTCTCGGATAAACCAAAGTCTCCTCAAGAAGCTTGAACAATTATTAAGAAAGGAATACATAATCGGTATCTTATTCGAACACATAATTGGGATACATCGCGTAACTATTTAGTTACTATGGACCGTAGGACATCTCCTATTTATGAAAACCGCAAGTCCACGACGTCCCAATACGATGAGTATGTGAAGAGATATGGGTGGTATGTCATACTCATAATATTTTTGGTGATCGTGAGAAATTATAGCTGATTCATAAGATCAATTGTATTTGACCTCTTGACAATAGCAACACGGAGATGAGGAATTTTACGACCCGAGTTATGAATATGGCTACTCTTTGGCTCTTTATTGTTTTAGGTAATTTGATATTGTGTATTTTTCTTAGTTACCAATGATTTTGATGTACTATTGAATGTTTTGTTGTTGTTTTTCTAAGCTGCTGACGAGTGCTGTTTTTTGTACGTGGATGATGCTAGTTATGGTGATTTACGAATTTCTTATGTTATGTTGTGTTATTGATTAGAAACTTTCTTCGGATGTATTGTGGATATTATATTTGATGGTACAAAATATTATCCATACAACATGTAATGATACGAAAAGTCAGTTAATTGTTTTTTAATTTTATAGTACTATATCAGTTGTACAAGGACACCATATTGCCAATTTAATATACGCCTCGACGGTATGAAAATTTCATACCATCAATTTAGTTTCATACCCACGATATATAAATTCCATAGCATCAGCCTGGTTTCATACCGGCGGTATGAAAATTCCATACTACATGTATACTCTCTCATATTTTGGATGTATTATTTAGAATTCAACACCAGCGCTATATAAAACTTATACCGTCGGTATGGAAATTTTGTACCGTTAGTATAGTTTTGTGCTGGCATAATGAGAAATCTATATCGTCAGTATACTCCCTTAGATATGGCTTAAATTTCTAGTATTTTTAGACGATAAAATTGGCAATACGTTGAACCTATACCATCGATATAATTTTTGCGCTTACGATTTGAAAATTATGTATCGTCGGTATAGTTTCCTATCGGATGGTATAATTATTGCACCGATGATATGTATATTGTGTACCGTGGGTATAATTTCGTATCAGGGGTTTAAAAAATCACACTATCAATACACCCCCTCATATATGGCTCTGATTTCTAGTATCGTTTATACTTTAACACCGATGGTACATTTATTTTATACCGTTGGTATAATTGTGGCACCAGTGTTATGGAAATTATGTACCACCAGTATAGTTTTATGTCCGCAGTATACAAAAGATCTTATTGGCAGTATACCATATTTTTTAGTTTTATGCTTAATTTTGTTGATTTATATATGATATTTTTAAATCGTTAGCATAATAACATAAAACTAATAAATTCGATAAACAAGTCTTTAATGTAGATACATTAAAATTACAATTAGTTTTTTTTTAAAATGCACAAGGTAGTAAACGAATTTGCCTAAATGGTTGACGAGTACATTCTTGCAATTTTGAATCTATTCACATCTCCTCCTGCAACGAGATATAATTGGTGAATCCTAACCTACAACTTATGCGGTGCACAACCGGATACAACAAGGATGTATCATTGCATATGGAGCATCATTCGCAATGGAAATCTACATAACAAAACAAAGAAAACATTACAACGTAAATGCCAAATGGACACTGAAAATTAAATCGAATAAAGATGTAAATACCAAAACAATGATTTCCTCATTTTGTTACATCACACAGGTACACCTCGTAATGGTAGAAATGTGAAACTAACATTCATCAACCTTGATTGTCCTAATAAATTAGACGATGCAGTCAAACTTTGATGTGATCGTGATTCTTATATCCGATATCATCATCCAATACTATATAGTAGTATGATCTCTACAATACTTTATACATTTTGTGACATTTAATAACTCACACATACCACTATATATCTGCATGTAAACGTTAGCGAAATTCATAAGTTCGTTGTAAATGACATCCTTAATCAACTTCCATCAATTTTATTATTTGTTCAAGTCAAAACCAATTGACTGATACCTGTAATTACCATTGGCTTTAACATTGTTGATCATACTTATAAAAAATCTATAAAAAATATATAAATGTTGTAAGTAAAATTTTGGATCAAGAAACTTTACTTTAGGATGGATCATATTGCTTGAACTATAACTAATTTTTCCACTTGATAACGAACCTCGTACGCATTCCAAATAGTGGTTCCACTTTAAAAGGTTTCTCTAGATGATACATATGATAACTTGCTTGTGTATGAACTCCGCTCTTTCTGTAATTTGACTGGTGAAGTTATGTCTCCTCTCCTTAAAAAGACCAATGAAATTTTAAAATATTCATCTAACGATGGTGCACTCGTTTCTTTGAATCTAGCACGTGTTCGTGATATGAATTATATCATTTAATAGATGATGAACATATATTTTACGTTTAGTAGCTGGACGACCATATTTTTTTAGTTTATCTAAAGGCTCCCAAAAGGAAAATATTTGTGAATATGCCAAACCATTTCTTGTACACATGGTTTATGTGTGTTTCTTCTTTGGTTTCTATGAAAATATTAACGAGTTTATCTATGTTTTCTTTTAATAACTCTTTTGTTGTTAGATTAGTACATACAACTATATCAAACCTCTTCGAATGATTGTTGATAGATTCTAAATATATCGTTATGCATTTTCTTAAAAATTTGTAGATGTCGTACGAACATGGCATACAATATGTAGTGTGTATAACACATGTTTTATTTGTATATGAAACTTTCATGTTTTGGTCACATTTTACTCCATTTGATAAAAAATTTAAAGCAACGCGAGAGACGTACCTCCGAGCTCGACGTCCACCTTGTCTACAAATTTATGTTGGACTATAAGTCGATTTTTTTCAAGTAAACAATGCACTTTACCCCAGAACAACTCGAAGTTACTTTTGCTTCTACCAATAAAACACTTCACGGTAGAATGAGAGATGTTCACGCGGTTAGTGGTCTGGTTACCAACTTTTGGTGTATTTGATTGCTTTTGGATAATCTTTGAAATCACGAAGCATTTCAGACCGACTATTATTAAACACGATTTTTATCTCTGACAATATCATGTGATTTCACGAATGTAAAAAATATTTTGAGGCATTTTTAGCATTTATCATTTTTTTTAATTTTGTTGGGATGTTCATGTTAATATATCATCGACATAGCATGTGGGTTGCATTATAAAACACTTATTCGAGAGATTACACCAACGGGAAGTATTTATACATCAAAACAATGGACGGTTGGTCGATGAAGTTAGTTACCATAAATAATTGTGAACAATTTAATACCTAGTTGTAGTTGTCAACCTTCTTCCCGGACATAAACGCAAATCCAATATTGAAATTCATACTGTTACAAGTGGATCCAACGATCTCAAATAATGGCATCGTATACCTTATTACCTTGTATGTACTATCCATTATTAACATATTTAGAAAAGTTATAAACTTATTATCTCATATATAACAAATCCAAACTAATCGGGTGTGTAGAGAAAAGTTTAGTGATTATTTCATTTTGATCTTTGCTCGATTTATGTCATTAATAATAATTTAACATTTTGAGTTCTCCTAACAAGTATTGCAATTGTGAGCGTTTGTCTTTATGGATCTTTCATTGTATTAATTAAGCCTTGTATATAATGTGAATGGACAATGCATTCTTAAGGTTTAACTTTTTCACTTCGTCCAAAATATTTCGAGAAACGGTTCTCATGTTGGTTGAACTAAGTACAAATTATAAATCTTCTTTAGAAAAATTTCCCAAGTATGAATAACCTTCATTGGTGTTCGCAATATCATGATTGTGAAACACGCATATAATCTTTAAGGACCATTCATAAGGAGTTACCATATTTCTCTAAGCTTTAAAATGCATTCACATCTCTTTATCTAGTAGACTTTATCTTAAGATCTTTTGAGTCTATCAACTTCGCATACGATCCAGATCTCTCGCATTTATATATTAATCTAGAAATTTCTTTGTTTTTCGCATCTTCGAGATGTCTTAATACAACTAGAAACCGTTGTTTTCCTCAGTAACCGTAACTCAATCAATCAATTGTTATTGCGTATAATAGGATTTTATGGTAAACAAATCACTATAATCGATATAAAATCCTCGGGCACTCTTGTGGTATCCATATATTACAATAATAATAAAAAAAACATACATAAAAATATATGTGGCGGACGATATATTGTTGATACAACCATCGGTACCGTAGTGTCGATACCGGTTGCCTAAGACGGTGCCATAAGTATCGGCGATATGAAAAGAGCCGCTAATATATAGGATCAATACTAACAGTGTCATTGTCCCGTATCATCGGTGCACTATGAAAATAATTTTTTTAAAATGTAAAGATCTGCTAAATTTGAATATTAATCAGTTCGATTAAGTGGTTATGTGTTTTGGAGTTTCATTTTCATCAATTAGATTCTTGTTTTCTATTTAGATTTTTTTAAAAAAGTTTGAGATTAAGATCTTTTTGTTTAGAAGTAATAAGTTTTTTTTTCCAGAACAATTTTTTTATTTTCAAGAAAGTTTAAGTTCAACGTTGTGTTTATGGTGGATTTATATTGATTTTTGTTAGGGTTCAGCCAAAGTCTCATATCTCACATTAGTTAAACATGTGAAAGATCAATGGTATATAACTAAGTATCTATCTCAACTAGTATAAGATATTTTGGAAGTGGACCAAAATCAAATATGTGTGGGTATTTGGGCCAAAAAGGACAATATCATATTAGTATGGAGATCGGATTGTTCATACTTATATACGGGGACGGAATATGTGACACCCATATTTCCAACAAATGATATTAGAACTCCAGGCTCAGACGAGACGCGACGTGAATGGAATTTTCGGATGTCGAACATGATTAACCAGCAGATCAATAGTCTCAGCTATTTTGGAGTGCCCGTAACTCATCAAGCGGCGTGACTTCATTGAAGTGGCACTAAATAACAAAAGGGGTCTTAGAGCCGCTACAATTGTAATACCTTTATGGTTCAGTTAATTTGCAACCTAATTAAAGTTAGGGGATGGAAGTTAATTGAGAGGAGGTTAAAGTAGTACTTTAATCAAGATGAAAATTTGTTAGGATACGAAAAAATCTCTCATCTCATAATCGACTAAACATGAAAATAAAAATATATTTTATGTTTTTAAATATATTTTAATTAAATTTATAAAATAAAATAAAACTTTATTAAGCAATGTCAAAAACAACTTTAACAAAAATTAAAAAAATTAAAACAACACTAAATTTAATAAAATAGTAGTACTACTGTTTTCTGACAGAAGAAGTAGGTAACCATGTGGCTGCTAAAACCCGAAACCTAACCCATGCGATTTTGATTTACTAACACTTTATCGAAATAGTAGTACAATCTTATTATGTTTATAGAACGTAGACCCCAAACAACAGTGTTCAAGTGTGGGGTTTGTCGGTGATAAAATAAAAAACTTAATCTGAACAAATAGATGTCAGACCCTTCAAGATTGTGTCCCATAAATTTAAATAAATGTAGGAATAAAGTATGGAGCTGTTTTCTATTCACTGATTTAGACGATGCAGTTAATGTTAAAAGTTGTACAGTTTTTTACTCAAATTCAATTGGATTGTTGTTTCGATGTTCAAAATTCGTTTTAGGTTGGGATAGGTAACACGTTGTGTTAATTTTTAGTACTAAATATATCGTATAAATTCAGCTGGTCGGATAGCCGCCTCGTTTTGTAATATATTGGTATAAAATTAGCTTCTTTTTCAACGCAAAATGTTGGCAGTTTTGGGTAGGTTAAACGTCAAATTGGTTTCAATCTCGAAATCATTTTATTCGGTTTACTTATTTCGCCACGGTAATTTACCACGTCTGGAAGGAGAAGAATCTAAGAACTTTTGGTTTCCCTCCAGCCATCGCTTCTATAGTCTCTCACCGAATCTTATCAGATCTTCGGTTCCGATTCCAAAGCACCAAAATTGACTGGCCTTTCTAAAATTATTATTTATGTTATTTTTTTTTATGTGCAGGATGCCCTTGGTGAGTGCTGTTCGCGATCCGACATTTCATTGAGTTCGGGAGATGTAGGGTGATGTTTCTGAGGTCCACTACGAGACATGCGACGGCTGTCCCTGTTATTCACGTGTCTACGATGTTTTATTTGATTGTTTGTACGGGACGCTCTTTTTTGTCCTCTATGATTTGATCTTTTTACTGTTTTATCTTGCCTTCGTAATTCTTTAGACGATTGTGATGTATCTCTCGGGAAATGCCCAAACTCTTGTATGAATTTTATTTAAATTAATTTAATGTTTTTATTCACCAAAAAAAATATTATTTATGTATTTAATTTATTTAGAATAATATTATAATTTGATTTATGCAACAATGGAGTACACAAACAAATGTTAAGTTGAGCTTTTACATACTGTTTTTTTCCTATTTTCCAACCATTTCCGTATCTATTTAGTCTTAACAATAGAGTTACAGGTTTACGAAACAGTAACAATAAATATTTTGTTATGTGAAATGAAAATAGTGAATAGTAGGATACCGGAAGAAATTCTTTTATTGTGATTAGATGATAGTTAAAGTGAAATACAATTTATCTTTTCCTTATAATTTTTTTTGAATATAATTGGTTTGAACGAGGGTTGTAATCAAATAGTAAATATATTGTTTTACAATTTGGGATGTTACATATTGAGGAGCATACTAACAAAGACTTTGGGTTCACGGCAGTAGCCATACTGCTAAGCATTTAAATGGAAAATATAACGAATAGTTGTTTAAATTGAAAACATAACGGATTTAATGGAAAAAATCATTAAAACAAATAAAAAAACTCGATTCATAAGGTCTTCACGGTGACTGAATTTAAAAAACCAAAGTTTTAATAGCGGAACCTTCGGTGGTCGTAATTGCTAGAAAGAATAATTTAAAAATAAAATAAAAAATGGATAAAAGAAATTCTAAAAAGGTCGGAGTCATAATTGTGCGGGAATGGAAACTCGTCATGTTGGAGAAACTTCATGTATGTCAGGAGGAAAAATGAGCAATTTGGAAAGAGCAAGTTCAGTACAATGAGGAGAAGTAATAGATTTATATGTGCAATAGGGTCTTTGTGGATCCTTGGGGATTGAGAAAAGAGCAACATGTGCTTTGATCAGCGACAACAATAAGTTATGAATACTGCAAATAAATCAACAAGTCTTGTAGGTACCGATGGAGTGATCATAGCTCCGAAGTTGTATGAGTGCACGGTCCAAGAATATCTGAAGTTCTCGGTTCTTTGTTTTTAAAAACTAGACAAATTAGACCCAAGATCGAAAATTAAATATGTTAGAGGTTTAGTAGATTTGGAGACTGTTCATATACCGGAGGCTAACCTGATGACGGATATGGTTCTAGAATCACCGAAGCAACACAGTGTGAAAAAGAGTCACGAGCAAGTCATCATTGATGGTGTTTTATACATCGAATTGAAAATGTAATAAGCGAATCTTTGTGTTCTATAAGTTATGCTTTTATTATGTGTACACTACATAGAAATATTGTTGGGTTAGATTCAACAAATAACCCATTAAATGTATTGGTTTGGAATTACCATAGCGCAACGCCACATAATTTTCAATCTGAAATCCGAGAGATATGCGGGTATATCGTGTGTGATTAACTGTTATAGATGAGCCAATGGTAAGTGGTCACAAGGCTCGTGAGGTCATTTGTAGTTTGGGTAAGACATGTTCAACAATGGTAGAGACAAAAACATTTAAAGGTGGAATTTGGCTTATTTGAGATAACTCAGACATTGATAACTGGATCTTATCAATGGATCAACAAGTCATCAATATTGAAGTGTCGAAACAAGAGTGTGAATTGTGGATTTTCTCGTTAGTGTATTCTAGGACCCAACCCACAGAACGTGGGAAATTATGGGAGACACTTAGGGTTACTTTTCAAGATTTTCAGGGGCAATCGATTGTGGCGGGTAACTTCAATCAAGTTGGAAAGTAAAAGAATATAAAATAAGTGATCTTTAGGATGACGAGTAGAATAGAAATATTAAAATAAAGACGTCGTGCGTGTGGGTTGATCGACTTGGGTTTCAAATGAACGAGATGTATATGGTGTGATTTTTAGATATTTTGTCAACGAAAAATGAGGCATCTTGATAGAATAAATGGAAATATATTTTGCATATTCTATTTCCTCATGCAAGGGTTATTCATATGAATTAGAAGCATTGAGACCCCAATCTTATATTAATAAAGCTTATAGGAGTTTTTCCTCTAGTTTAAGATCTTAAAGATTTTATGATACTGCACAAATAAGTCTGAGGTAAATTAGCCAAAAAAAAACCAAATTACTCGATCATGCGATGTGTCTGAACTGGAAGGGACTTGGTAAGAAAGTCAAGCCCAAATCCAAGAAGCTCATCCTCGGTACGAGGCACAGACGAACATGCTAGTTGCATAACCTTAAGCGACTAGTTGGTCGCTTAAGGCCAAAGCACCAAACATACCCATTTGGCCTTAAGTGATGTATGGTCGCTAAGGCTTAAGAGGCCAACTTGGATGATTTCGTCCAACATGGCAACTTGGCCTAAAGAGACCATATGGTTGCTTAATTCATAAAGAGTCATCTTGTCCATTTGGTCATAAGAGAGCAACTAGGTCGCTCAGTTCTGAGGAACCAATAAGGAGGCAGCAACCTAAGATCCCTTTAAATCAAGATCATTATAATTTTGCATACATTTATAATCCATATCATAGAAATAATACAAGTGTTCTTCACACAATTATTCAAAAACAAATCTCTATTTTTTACTATTGATCCTAGTATATCGTGTTTATCCAATCGTGTTAGTCTAGGTTATTTTTTCCTTATTATTTTGGTTTCATCGTCTAGAAGAGTAATCAGCCAGTATTCAAACTTATCTACTCGAGACCTCAATAATCTGTTTTAATATCATTAATCTAAGGTTATAAAAAATATCAACAATCGGATAAATTGTTTCGGCCCTACGGCTCACCTCGACTCGAGAGGTGAGTATCAAAGACAAGACAAACCACCTTACAAAGGTAGAGAGTCCTCAATACGAAGGGCCGAACATAGCCCACATGTCGTCCGCCCAAACGGTGTTACCTTCATTCCCTCGGATAACGACGAGGAGGACGATGATTTTGTCGTCCTCACCAATGAGAGAAATGATGAACTAGGCCAACAAATAATAAAGCTTATACAAGTCGTCTAGAGCAATGTTGCGTCCCAAGAGGTGACAGGGCGACCATGTCCGCCACCCACTCGTTCAAAGGAAACTCATCCGGGTCAAACCCAAAATGATCTGGCTCGAGAAGAACAACAGAGCCACACCGCGATAGTCGATCACCCAACATTCGGCATGCATCACTTTTATTAGTCCAAAGTAGACCACTTGAGAAAGAACCTCAGGCGGAAGGACATCCATCAACAAGAAGACCAACAATCTTGACATGCAGGACGAGGTCGTAGGGTAGTTGCCACGGTCGTTAGTATAAAACGAACTATATCTTTGTTAGAGCTTTTACTCGTCACATGGACTGTAGAGAGTCATCCTGAATGGTGATTCCCATATTTAGAGGAAATTGGTCGGTCCCTCCCGATATTTTGGCAGCCATACTGGCCTTTGTAAGCATCGAATGGGTGTAAATAAAACGCATGTCGACCTGGACATAACCAATTTGCAAGTAATTCACAAGCACCAGCAATCATGAGCACCACATGTTGTATTTTAGACAGCCTCATGAAGTATATCCAATGCGAGGATGAGATAATGTATTGTTCGCTCCCCCTCATCCTCCAAAGAGACACTTTGGTGTGATTTTATCAGTTGTTCATGGCTCAATTCTCCTTTAACAAAAAAAATAAAGAAGTAGCCAGTTAAGTGTGACAACTTCCTCCTTTTGCTTGTTATATTTCTAAAAAAATTATGTTTATGTTAGAATAAAGATATCATTGTTTGTTGTTTTTGTTTGTATGTCTGATCTTGTTACCATTTTGTGCAGCATTAACTAGTGAATTGGCTAACATTAGAGTGCAAATTTGGAAGTTATTACTCTGTTCAAGTCTATTTTAAAGATGAGTAGAATAGTTTGTAAATATATTAAAGATACAATCGGTATTTGAATCAACTAAATTATAATATGAATTTAATGTTAATACCAACTAAGAATTGAGTCATTAAATTATGTTAAAGTCTAGAAAAAATATATTCAATATAACCATTCATTATTTAAGATAATCAATCATATGAATATTTTATTTTCTTATTTTTTAAAACTCAAGATTTTTATATTTATTTGGTGTTTTTTTTATAGTTCTTCATTAGTTTCTCACGGGATTTGTGATGAAGTTTGCTGCATGAATTGTGATAAATTTCTGTGACTCGTGGTTATATACAACCACCTCATAGAAAGCTAATATTAAGATGTACTTTTGTCAAAATTTAAAAGTATATTCTTGACTGAAACTTTTTGTGATTTATTTATAGTTTACTAAGTTGGGCATTGGCTCATGTCTATAGATACTTCTCTACGGTTAATTTAACCAAAAACAATATCATAACTTTCTAAGTGTATCATGTAGGTATATTTTAAATTAGAATATCTTATAAATGTAAATTTAGAGCCTCAAAGTTTTTGTAATTATGAGCCTATTTGTTTAAATATAATCAATATTTAGTTTATTGGACCTGCAGGTAATTAGAGGGCCTTTATCAAAGATATAATATATATATATATATATGTATGTATACTAGTTGTTGATGATGAAGAATAAAAGACAAGAGCCAAATTGTAAAGTAGAAACTTGATAGGAGAAAATAACAAAGGAAAAGTATGATAGGAGGAAAATGTATATAAATAGATTTACAAGGGCTAAAATGTGTAGATTATAAAGGCATGGCCAAAATAGGAAGAAAGCAAAAAGCAGGGACCAAACTATGTAATTAGACCATATTAAAGCATGTGGGGTCCGCAATTGTACTATAAAAGGGCCACACATGCTTCACAAATCCCGAGATGAATAGTACGAGACTTTCTCTCTCTATATTGTTTAACAAGTAGCATTTTCTCTCTCTAGATCTGACACTCGAATATTTCTCTGTCACCGAATCTTCTATCAACAAATCTTCGCATAACAAAATCACCCTTGGACTACCTTTTAACTCTTCAGTGGCGCCGTCTGTGGGAAACGAAAATCGCTCTGTCGATAATCGCTTCCTGGAAATAATACCTGTTCCGAGGAGGACCGTGGAAGGCCAAGGGGACGATTTAATCGATCACTGCGAGGAAAACATGGAGGCGGATGATTTTCAAAACAACTTGGAATCCGAAGGAGAAGGAGGTCGACGAGTCGAGAACGTTTTCGATGACTCCGCTCTTTTGGCTCGGAGGAATGAACTGCTGTTGGAAATCAAAAGGTTGAAGGCGGAGAAGGAAGCTGCACAGAAAAATGTTCGGTCCGAGATAAGAAGAGAACCCGTCGAACAAAGGGAGGAGCGCGATGTTGAAATTCGTCTCAAGAAGAGAGATCACAGAAGGCGTGAGCGACGGTCTCTGAGGAGGAGAGAGAAATACCGTTCGGACTCAGTTACTTCAAGCGATTACTCGCGGTATAGCACTTCTGAATCATCTCCTCGGAGATACCACAGAAGGAAAAAGCGTGATCAGAGGCGAACTGGTGTCCGACGGGGTAGGAGTTCGGAGAGGAAATCCTCGCAGGAAAAGAGTCGCCACGACCGAGTTGGTGATCGCTCTCATGAGCAGGCAAAGTGCCTTGGGAAGGATGATATGGGCCCTCGAAACTCAGAATGGCAGCAGCAATACACTTTGCCTTCCGAGGAGGGGTTGTACTTTTTGAATAACGATAATTTGAGGTCCAACATTATCGTACGGGACATAATTGGAGAGCCTCTCCCCTGTCCTCGGAGATCTTAGTAGGGAACCTCCCGAAGCACTTTGACATTTCGAAGCTAGAAAAGTTCGATGGAACTCAGGATCCGGACAATCACATCGAGCAGTTTAAGAACTTTATGATCAATTTCGATGACGATGATAAGCTTCTATGCAGAGCATTCTCTCAGACTTTCAAGGGAGTGGCATCTAAATAGTATAATAGGCTACCTCAGGGCTCTATTAAAAACTTTGACATGTTCTGGAACATCTTCAGGCAACACTTCGTGGGAAGCAAGAAGTTCCGGGCCAATGGAGATACCATAATCTACTGTCGACAAAAAGTGGGGGAGAGCCTCAAAAATTATACCAATCGCTTTGTCAAGACCAAAACGGATATGGAGTACTGCAAGGACTCGGTGGCACTAGCAGCGTTCAGAATGGGTTTACTCCCCGGGTTGTTAAAAGACACAGTGGTAGAAAGTCAGGCGATGACCTTCGGAGCATTGCTAGATCAAGTTGAGAAGAGAATCTTGGTGGAAGAAACCCAAGCTTCGGAGAAAGGTTCCGGAGAGCAGTTGGACCATAATCAATTCCAAAGGACTGACCCAAGCGCTCAGGGCCTTCGGTCAAACGTTCAAGCTAAAAGCACGGGTCAGTATCCTCCAAGGCAAAAATCAAACCCGCGGTACTATGGCAATCAGTCGAACCACAACCAAGGGGGAAGGTTCATGTCAAACAAATGGACTCGACCCGACTATTTTGCGGAGTTGACAGAAAATGTTGCTGCGATATTTGATAAGGCTAAGTCTTCGGTCACGTTTAGGAAGCCTTTTCCCATCCAAACGCCGAGGGAAAGCAGAAGCGTCAACAAATATTGTAAATATCATGAGGATGTGGGGCATGACACAAAGGACTGCATAGCTTTGAAGAAGGAGGTGCAAGCTCTAATTGAGAATGGAATGCTGTTGGAATATGTCAAGAAGCACTCCCAGAAAAATGTCGTGGCAAAAGTTGTCTCGAAGAATACTGACACAGCCATGGTGATTTCCGAGGGGGTCGACGATTTTGACATTGAGCAAGAATATTTGGACCCTAAGGTAGGGAGGAACAACGTCAACCTGGTAGAGGAAGAAATTCCGAAGGGAAGAGTGGACAGTCTGTGTGCATTTTTCGATTCTCTGGCAATTTTCGGGGGAGACACTATCGCGGGAAATTCTAACACTTCTCGCAAAAGACACATGGTCAACTTGACCACCCAGATTGAAGCGGGAGTCTCTGCGCAAATGCACCGCTCGCCTTCTCCGATTATTTGTTTCGATGATGATGACATGCGGAATGTTGCAGGCCCTCACGAGGACGCTGTAGTGATTGCGGCGGGTATCGCGGGGGATCAGATTCAGAAAATACTCATCGATACTGGGAGCTCGACGAACATTTTGTTTATGAGTACTTACCGCCGCATCTCTGACCCACCGGTTATCCGAAGGTCCGACCGGACAATAGTGGGCTTCACTGGTGCCACAGCAGTTGTAGTGGGAGAATTTCAGGGCATGGTTGAGCTGGGCCGTGGACCGTTCAAAAAAGAGGTAGAGGTACTCTTTATTGTGGTTGACGCGCCGACCTCCTATAATGCTATCCTGGGTCGCTCTTGGTTATCCCGGATGCACGGCGTAATCTCTACAGTGCATCAATGCCTCAAATACGTGATCGGAAACAATATTGGGACAGTCCGAAGTAGCCAGAAGATGGCACGAGAATGTTATCAGGTCGCCCTATCCTCTAAGGGAGTCCGAGGGGGACTATCTGACCCAGCATAGCAGTTAAAGGGGGCCCTCCCCAAGGTCATCCCATGTGATGATCCAAGGGAGGCCCCCGGATTTCAGGTCCCAGAGGACGACTCTGCGACGCACGAATTTGAGACTGGCAAAGTTCTGAAAATAGGGGTCCATCTCTCTCCGGAGTTTAAAGAGAAGTTAATTGCTTTCTTATCTGATAAACTTGATATGTTTGCTTGGTGTGCACATGATGTCACTGGTGTGCCGGCGGAAATCATGTGTCACAAACTCGCGATACGATTAGATGTCCAACCAATAGTCCAGAAAAGAAGGCCTGTTTCTCCGGAAAAGGCCTCAGTAATCTTGTTGGAAGTTGAAAGGCTGTTGAGCATAGGTCATATTCGCGAGTCGCATTATCCCATATGGGCTTCCAATCCGGTGTTGGTAAGGAAGAAAAATGGCAAGTGGAGAATGTGTATTAACTTTACAGATTTGAACAGAGCTTGCCCTAAAGATCCGTTTCCTGTGCCTCGCATCGATCAATTAGTGGATTCTACCTTCGGGAATCGATTGTTATCTTTTATGGACGCTTATTCGGGGTACAACCAAATTCGATTGGCTGCCAACGATGAGGAAAGCACTTCTTTTATTACTGGACGAGGTTTATATTGCTATAAGGTCATGCCGTTCGGGTTGAAAAACGCGGGGGCAACTTATCAGCGTCTGGTTAATAAAACTTTCGAAGGACAGATTGGGCGAAACATGGAAGCCTATATCGACGATATGTTAGTCAAAAGTGAGCGAGACGAAGATCATTTTGCTAACTTAGCAGAGACATTCCACAATTTAAGCAGGGTCAATCTCAAAATCAATCCGGAGAAGTGCATTTTTGGGGTAAGGTCAGGGAAATTCCTCGGATACATGATCAGCGAAAAAGGCATCGAGGCTGACCCCGAGCAGCTGAAAGCCTTGATCTCCATGACCCCCCCTCCCCCCCCGAAATATTAAAGAAGTCCAAATTCTGACAGGACGATTGGCTGCTCTGAATCGGTTTATTTCCCGCTCGTCGGATAAGTGTGCCCCGTTCTTTAAAGTATTGCGGAATGCGAAGCATTTTTGTTGGACTGAAGAATGTTCGACCGCTTTTCGAAAAATTCAAGAGTATCTGGCCTCTCCGGAAATCTTAACAAAACCTGTGGTCGGGGAGACATTAGTTGTCTACGTGGCAGTATCCGAATGTGCTGTCAGTGCCATTCTCCTCTGCGAAGATGGTTCTCTTCTAAGGCCAATTTATTATGTCAGTAAGAGTTTGCTGGACGCCGAGAAGCGATATTTTACTTTGGAGAAGGTAGCTTTAGCGTTGGTGACGGCAGCGCAAAAGATGAGGCCTTATTTCCAAGCTCATCCAATTGTTGTTCGGACGAATTTTCCTTTGAAGAGTCTATTACAGAGTCCAGATATCTCTGGTAGGATGACTAAGTGGTCCGTGGAGCTGGGAGATTTCGACATAACGTTTGAGCCTCGAACGGCAATAAAGGCACAAGTGTTAGCTGATTTTCTGGTTGAGTTCCATTCAGACAGAGAAGAGCAGGAAGAACATGACTCAGTTGTCGAAGAGGAATGGGTAATACGGACGGATGGCGGGTCAAATATTTCAGGCAGTGGGGCAGGCGTCCAGTTGATATCCCCGCAAGGGGTAGCTATGTTCCAAGCCATTCGTTTCGGTTTCAAGGCTACTAATAATGAGGCTGAGTATGAAGTTGCTTTGGCGGGCATACGGTTGGCTCAAATATGTGGTGCTCGGCGAGTAAAGTTGATCAGTGACTCTCAGTTGGTGATAAATCAAGCTTCCGGGGAGTCTGAAGCCAGGAAAGAATCACTGATACAGTATTTAAAGCTGATGAAAAATTTGGCATCTGAATTTGAGGGAGTTAAGTTCGAGCATGTTCGAAGAGAATTAAATGCTGTCCCGGATTCTCTCGCCTCCGCGTCACGAACAGAAGGATATCCGTGGGTGTTGGTTCAGGCACGACCTTCAATCTCGATTGGCGAAGAGCATGCAGTGAATATCTCGGAGGAAAGCCATATGATTACGCCTGATTGGAGAACCGCTCTCATTGATTTTTTAGCTCATAACATTTTGCCCGTCGACAAACATGATGCCAGAAAAGTTAGATTCAAATCTCACGGTTATATTTTGTTGGGAGGATTATTGTATAAAAGGTCTCTGAGTCGACCCTTATTAAGATGTTTGAGTTACTATTGAAGAGTTAAAAGATAGTCCAAGGGTGATTTTGTTGTGCGAAGATTTGTTGATAGAGGATTTGGTGATAATGGAATGTTTGAGTGTCGGATCTATAGAGAGAAAGTGCTACTTGCTAAACAATATATAGAGAGAAAGTCTCGTACTATTCATCTCTGGATTCGTGAAGCGTGTGTGGTCCTTTTATAGCACAATTGCGGATCCCACACGCTTTAATTCGGTTTAATTACATCTTTTGGTCCCCGCTTTTTGGTTTCTTCCTATTTTGGCTATATCTTTACAATTCATACATTTCAGCCCTTATACATTTATTTCTATGCATTTTGGCCCTTATACATTTATTTCTATGCATTTTGGCCCTTGTCTTTTATTCTTCCTTATCAACTATGAATCACAAATTATCCTCTCCGAGTTACACGATGGTGAAGGGTCTGCTCATTGTGGATATAAGGCTCTAATCCGTAGGGTATTCTTGGCAGGCTATTATTGGCCAACTATCACGGCCGACGCAAAAGATCTGGTCAAACGTTGCGATATGTGCCAACGCTATGCCAATGTAATTCACAAACCTGGGGTATTGATGGAAAGCATATCGGAGGCAGTTCCGTTTGACAGATGGGGCATTGATTTGGTTGGGCCTCTACCCATGGCTTCTGGGGGTAGGCAGATAATAATTGTGGTCGTCGACTATTTTTCCAAGTGGGTGGAAGCTGAGCCGCTCGCGGGAACAAAGGCCAAAGATGTAATCAAATTTGTTCTTTCTAATATTTGTTGTCGTTTTGGTGTACCATTGCAGATTATCACGGACAACGGGCCTCAATTTGATAACAAAGAATTCCAGAGCTTCTGTGTATCAAGGGGCATACGACAATGTTTTTCGGCACCATTTCACCCTCAGGCAAATGGGCAGGTGGAAGTAACTAATCGTACTATCCTCGACGGTCTGAAAAAGAATTTGGAAGGCAAAGCGGGGAAATGACCCGACTATTTACAGGAGGTATTGTGGGCATACCGAACGACCCCCCGAACGGCCACTGTTGTGTCTCCATTTGCCTTAGTCTATGGGATGGATGCCGTGGTCCCTCCGGAGATCCTTTTCCCTTCACATCGAATAGCAACTTATGACTCAAACGCAAATGACCAGAGCAGAGCATTGGTTTTAGACTTGATTGACGAAAAGAGGCAGCGGGCACAGCTGACTTCTCTCCACTATCAAACTCTTATGAGGAGTCGATATGCATCGAAAGTAAAACATAGAGACTTTCAGGTGGGAGACAAGGTCCTACGGAAAGTTTTCTTGCACACTAAAGATAAGAGTTTGGGGAAGTTGGGGCCTAATTGGGAAGGCCCTTATGAGGTCACCGAACGGATAAAACCAGGCACATATCGGTTGAAAGATAAAGACGGGCGCTATCTTCGCTTGCCTTGGAATATTGAGCATTTAAAGTTGTACCTTGATTAGCAGAGCCAGATAGCATTGTATTTCTTTTCGCTTTCTATGTATCCCTTGGAACAAATTTTGGTGAGGACACACTCTTTCCTACCCTGTTAGGCACAGGAAGGTTTTAATGAGGTGTTTCGATGATCCCCTTAAATACAAAGTTTCTTTGCCTTAACTATTATTTTTTGAGTCGCAGTAACACGTGCCTCGAATTATTGTCCCTTCGAACTATTTTTTGAGTCACAGTAACATGTGCCTCAAATTGCTGTCCCTCGAACTATTTTTTGAGTCACAGTAACATGTGCCTCGAATTGCTGTCCCTCGCACTATTTCTTGGGTCACAGTCAAATGTGGCTCGAATAGTTGTTTCTTCGAGTTACTCCATTTTTATTGTTACTTAATTCATTATTCGGATCACATCACGGTGTGCCTCGATATTTTGGGACCTTCAAACTATTCTTCGGGTCACATCACGGTGTGCCTCGATATTTTGGGACTTTCAAACTATTCTTCGGACCACATTACGGTGTGCCTCGATGTGTTGGGATTTTCAAATTATTCTTCGAATCATATGATAAGTGTGCCCCGAATCCAATCTCAGTTGTGAATCAACATATCATCTCCTTAAGTTCATCGGAGACTCTATAGTTGTTCGAAGACAAATCAATTTGGGTTTCGAAGGCCTCATTGAGAGCATAATAATTACGAATTTATCCAAGTAAGCATTGTCCGAAGGCCAATCCAATTAGTATTTGAAGGCCCCATTTCAAACATAACACTTGAAAATTTGTCTAAGTAAAAATGATTCGAAGACCATTCAACTTGCGATTCGAAGGCCCCATTGCAAGAATAATATTTGTCAATTTATCCAAGTAAAAATTGTTCGACAACCAAGAAAATTGGAATTCGAGGGCTTTATTGCAAACTTAGTAATGATAAATCTATCTAAGTCAAAATTGTTCGAAGGCCACTGAAATTGGTTTTCGAAGGCCTTATTTCGTGTTATGCGTGAATTTAACTAACTGATAATCTTTCGAAGGACAACATAGGTAGATATCGGCAGAACTTGTTCTAAGCATAATATATATAGAAGTGAAGAATATTCATTGCCCTTACAAAATTTACCATATCTCCCACAATTGGAACATTACAACATGTTCAGGTCATTACAAAAAGAGGCCATATTGGGCCATGCACAAAAAAATATATGCTCACTCAGTCTGCCTTTTTCGAAGAGTCACTTCCTTCACCCTCTGAATCTTCACTCTCACTTACGATTACCTGGGGAGGGCGAAGTTCTGGGGGGACAAGCTTCCAGAAAGGCCCTAGGTTATACTCAAGATGCTCAGCATATATCTGGGTCAGCAAACCTGCTCGGGTAGCAGCATCCCGGGCCTTCAAACTTTTCGTACATGTTGCTGCGTAAGCATCCGCGGCCTTCTCCTTTGCCTCATCGACCTCTATAGGGAAACCTTTGATCTGTCTATCCAACCGATCCCGTTCTGCAACTACCTTCGCAAGAGCATCAGTACATTGGTTGAACCCATCGCAAGCTAAGCGATGACCCCTTTTGTATTCAGCTATCATTTGCTCTTGAGAAGTAGTTTTCTCCTTGTACAAATCTCTCTCTTGTTGACAACACTTCTCTAGCATTGTCACTTAACTCTCAGAGGCAGAAAGGCGCTCGAACAAGGCATCAGCTTGGCCCTCGATCACTGCGTATTCCTTCTTGGCCTCTTCGAGCTGAGACGCAGCTACTGAGGACTTGAACTTGTAATAATTTTTGCGTTTTTCCAAATGACGCATTTTCTTTCCTCTGTTCACAGAAGTGTGTAGCAGTCTTCGAAGACCCATTGAGAACTCGTCATCCAGCGCTGTAGAATCAAACTCGGAGAAATTACCACAAGCAACGTCTGGATGAATGAGTAGTGCGGGGTTGGTTCGAGGAGTAAGGACAGGAGCCAATCTTGGGCTGCCTTCGAAGGAAGCTGGATGCAAAGTCTCCGTGAGAGGAGAATGCAAGGATGGATAAGAAGTTTCCTTGGGAGACTGGCCACCCCTGTTTTCAGCATCATTTGAACCCCCATGGACTTCTCTCTCAGGATTAGTCTCTTCATTGTTATCAGGGGTCTCTCCTCCCTCGGATTGTTCTTCGATGGGCTCCAGAAGAATACCCTTCCCCTTCAAATCTTTTTTCTGGGCATCTTTCCTTGGAGGGAGGATGGAAGCAGGGGGGGAGGAATGGGTTTGGGTGGAGCAACATTACTTGGTGGAAGGGCTTCAGTATTCGACCCCCTAGCATTTTCCGAGGAGTGAAGCCTTCTGGGATTCAGTGGCTGGGTTGGCACTACCTCATCTTCTAGAGGCTCTTCCAAGTGACTCTGCGAACGGGAGCACTTGGGCAGATAAATTGTAACATCCGTTTGGCTGCAGCGCTCCAATACTTCCCGTTCCGAAGGTGGAGTCATTAGTCCCCTCATGCTAATGCGATCGAGGGGATTCAGCCTCCATAGTCGACTCCTCGCCAGATTGTCATCGGTAAAGCAAAGGCGAAACCGGTTATCCCATTGCTCCTTTGCCCACAGGCGAAGATTGGTGAACACTGTTGTAGCTCCTTCGACGTACTCAGTGTAAGGTTTGGATACACTAGTCATGGCTGCAACAAATAAATAAGTTTTCAAGACAATTGTTCGAAGACAATTGTGTGTTCGAGGGAGCATATTATTCGACAACAGTTACATTTTCAAAGAAGCAATCTACTTGGAGGAATATAAGTTTTCAAGACAATTGTTCGAAGACAATTGTGTGCTTAAGGATTATAAAAGTTCGCGGAGTAAAAAATAGCACTTACATTTCATGGTCCACTTCAAAGACAGTTTGTGAGGATTTGAGGGGGAGGCTTCCGATCCGGTCTCCCAGCAACCATAGAAGAAAAGAAATTGCTGCCTCCATTTTTTATCAGCCTCAAGCAAATCCTTCAATATCTTTTGCCCTCGATTGAACGTCAGCGAGTAGAAGGGAAAGTATGGATTTCGGGCCAAACCAGCAAGGCCAATGAGTTGTTCTAGTAAAAACTCTTGACCTGAGAGCCTCGAGGCCATTATACATGCCATCAGTGTAAACCACATATTAGGCCCAACTTGTGAGGGGCAAAGATCTATCTTCGAGAGATACTCAATAAAGAAAGGGTCTAAGGGATACCTTAACCCCCAGTTCATGATTTCTGTGTAGACCACCACCTCGTTGTCCCTCACAGATAAGGGTGTCTCTCCCTCAGAGGGAAATCTGATATTGATATAAGTGGGGATGCCCCATCGAGCCCTCAGCATCGTCTCCTCCTCCCTTGAAAAGTACTTGTACTTAATATTGGCAAGGGCAACCATGTGTTTATTCTCAATGCCCCGAATATTATTGCCAACAATGTTATCTAATTCTAAGGGCAGCACAATATCTCCCTTAGATTTTGGGGCAATCCGGCGAGCCTGGTCCTCAGATATTGGTGTGGAAGAAGTTGTGGCAATATTCGCAGGGCCCGACGAAGGAGCAATTGGAAATCTCTGTTCGAGGGGCGTGTTAACAGTTCTGGTGGCTGTGGGGTTTAAAGTTTCCTCATGTCTGATACGCATGTCTTCCTCAGTAATAAGCGTCCTCGAAGGGGAGAACTGAGTTCCATGAATGGTCATGGATGGAGTGGACGGCAGACTACACACATCTGTTCCTTGTCTTCAAGTGGGACTACCAGAAGAACGTTGAGGATCTAGATTTCGAGGAGGACTACCAGAAGTACGTTGAGGGTCTAAGTTTCGAGGAGGAATAACAGAGTTTCGAGGAGGGCTCCTCAAAGTCCTTCGAGGACTTGCAGATCTTTGGGGGAGTTTCTCAACATCGGTTGGGAAAGTTGGTTCTCGGATAGTTAGGGGAGCCTCCCTGGCCCGTTTTCGCTCGTGAGAGCCTTTTCTATCTCTATGGGATTTCTTCCTCTTCGAACCTGACGAATGTTTGTGTGATCTCTCTTTACCCATTTCTCGAGGGGGGTTCGATTCGATGAGCAAGCTTTGTTGAGCTACTTCGCGGGGAATAATGGCGGTCGAGTTGTTCGAAGGAGGCCAGGGACCAAAAAAGGTTGTCGTCAATGGTGAGGGATGAGGCCTTACGTCTTCACCAGCGGCAACCCTCTCTTCGAACCGTTTACTAATCAGCAACCACTCAGGAATTCGACGGGGCTTGTTCGCCAACTTTATCTCTCTAGAAATAATTGAACAGAAGTTGCATTAATGAAGAAAGATGCTTGGTATTTATATAGACTAGTGGGTTTTTTTGCCGAGTGAAGCCCGAGGACATTTTCATGATGTTTGCCTAGGGGTATGATGGTCCACATAGGTGGACATTGTTTAGACAACTAGCTATAGAAGAAGGTGAAGAGTTTTGTGTCAGAGACTGTCAGGGGAAGGGGAAGAGTTTTCTGACAAAAATGTCAGAAGAATTGGTAACGTTTCTTAAAAAGTATGCTGACACAGGTGATTATGCAATGATGTCATCAATCCTAGCACCCTTTTTTCGCCTAAGTATGCAAAAATCCGAAGGCCACTTTGCTCAAAACGTTGCAAGGGTCGAGGGGGCTACCCGGTTAATAATAGAAGTTCGAAGAGGCTTTGTAGATCTTCGACGAGGTTTACAAATCAGTCGAAGAGGCTTGTAGATATTCGAAGAATTCGAAGACGTAGTTTATGGCCCTGACAATTCGAAGGGTTTTGTAGAGCGACTTTTCGAGGAAAGACTTATGAAGGTCGGAGAGGAAACGATTTTGGCCTGTCAAGAGAATTATTCAGTCTTAGCAAAACGATTTTTACTAAGACTGGGGGGCTACTGATGAGGAAGAATAAAAGACAAGGGCCAAATTTTAAAGTAGAAACTTGATAGGAGAAAATAACAAAGGAAAAGTATGATAGGAGGAAAATGTATAGAAATAGATTTACAAGGGCTAAAATGTGTAGATTATAAAGGCATGGCCAAAATAGGAAGAAAGCAAAAAACAGGGACCAAACTATGTAATTAGACCATATTAAAGTATGTGGGGTCCGCAATTGTACTATAAAAGGGCCACACATGCTTCACAAATCCCGAGATGAATAGTACGAGACTTTCTCTCTCTATATTGTTTAGCAAGTAGCATTTTCTCTCTCTAGATTTGACACTCGAATATTTCTCTATCACCGAATCTTCTATCAACAAATCTTCGCATAACAAAATCACCCTTGGACTACCTTTTAACTCTTCAGTTGTAATTATGTATGATATAAAGGAAGGATGCATCAATATTTTGGTGTAATTATTAGGCATAAGAGTCCATAAGATTATGGTCTAAAGTGGGTACAAGAGCATCATACGGTAGTAACACTAGTCTTGCGGGCAAAGTTAACAAATGTGAGATTATGTTTAGAACATGCATATGAATGTATCCATTATTTATTCCAATTAAAATTCAAAATTAATTAGATATAAATATGAGTGAGATAGATATATAATATTATCGTATATTTTTATTTACATACCACTTTTAATATTTCTCTTGAAACCCTAAGATCACAAATCTTTGGGTTTTTTTACCAGATCCATTAAAAATACGTATTCATCACTCCTCTAGGTGGCTTCTCGGTCATACTTCTCATATACTTCTAGAAGATTCATAACATTCAACATTTATTATTTTGTTGGCAGTATATACACACAAAAAGGATTAACATGTGTATATTTTTTGTGTTTCTTAATATTTTTTCAAACAAGTTGTATACATATGTATACGTATTAAATTGAGTTGTAGGGTTTAAACCCTTAAAATCTATGATATCAGTACATGCTTGGTGAGCTAGAAAATATTAATTGCCTTTACAATATTTTTCCTTTAATTAATTTATAAAACTGATTTAATTTTTGAAAAGAAAACCGGTTTTGATATATATTGTTATGGAATATATTAGATTTGGATTTTGGACTAAAGATTAATAAAAAAACATAATTTATGTTTCATTCTATGTAATCAATTGCACGTATAATTGATGAAGCATGAGTAAAATATTCAAGTCTAAATTTATAAATCATTCGAAACCCCTATTTAAATATAAAAAGAGAGTTTGTCAATTCTAGAAATTGCACAGTCGTTGCAACTGATTTTCTTATAACCGTATTGATGATGTTACGATAACCGCATTGTTGTAAAGCTCAGTTTCATTATTATGAAGATCAATTTATAGTAGCCATATCATCACGACACTCAGTTGTGTCACCGTAATGAAAAAATTCTTGCTGCAAGCTTCTATTCAGTTTTATTAAATTTGTTTTGATGCATGTGTTTTTGCTACCCTCCATCTTATTTAAAATTATATCAAACTATTAAGTTTTAATTTGTTTGTTTTAATTGATTCATTATGTATAATCTTACATGTTTAGGTATGATGTTATGCATATGTGTTATGTTAAGCTTTTACGAGATGTAAAATTATATTTCTCTAGTATGTGCATGTTAAGTAAAAATTTAGTGATACCTCCAGGGTGTTGGACTGATGACCTTCAACCATTTAGAAATTGGACTCTTGTATGTATGAGGATATATCTAACATCCGAATGATTTTTTGTTTTCGATTTTAGATTTTGAATGACATTTATATCCACCCATATGTCTGAATTTTTGAAGGGATATTTTAGATCGAATACTGCTTCAGATGTTAATGTGAAATAAAATACAACATAAATGTATTTTAAGTTAGAAATATTATTGTTATACCATGATTAGCACGTGGACACTTCATTTGTTCATTCTCTGGAACTGAATGGTAGCCCAAATACAATAACCAAAATGACCTATATATATGCAAGAAAAGCGTTTGGGCCTCATTGTCAAGAACGATTAGGTGCATGTGTAGGTAGACCCTAAAGAATACTATGAACACATTTTTCTGAGTGTGAGAAAGCTGATACATTATGTCATGCATTATACTCATGCATAAATGCACTACATTGTTGAATTTTCGATTAAGTATGTCACAGAACATCCATGATCAGGTTAAATAAAGTCTTGGTTGTTTACAGATGTGATCGGCAACCTACGTTGTTGCCTTAAAAGTGTTGTCATCTTTAAGTAATATATATCGTGTTGGCTAAAAGTATCCACTAAGAATTGTGACGATTTAGTTTAAATAAATATCTATTAGAAATTAAAACTTGAAAAAATGTTAATATGTATGTCAAAGTGTGTATAACATTTAGTTAAATGTTATATTAGTTTTATTTGTGGATATGATAGTTTTAAAGAGTGAAAGCGTGAATTCATGCTCATGTTGGGACTAAATGACATAAACCACTAGATTAGGGAGGAAAAACACACCCCTTTTACAGAAATAACACTCATGAGGCTTGGATGTGCTCTCATAGGTGGGAACGCTTCAATTGGGATAATTATGTTACATGATTAAGTCTAATGTGTATTTTTGGGTTCTCATCCCACTAAGATATAATTCACTAAAAATGTGTTTTCTTACCTTGCGAAGATATATATGAGTTCGCCTCATGGTGAAATTTATATGCTTGATATGGAAGCTCTCCATAATTAAATATATAGGACATGGAAAAGTTAGAGATCATATTAGAAAAATAATATATTTCATGGTAAGCTAAATACAATCAACATTGAATTCTCGTAGGTATTTTTTGTGTCATACATATTATATTTTTTGTCTAGTGATTCAGTGTCTTTGAGACAATCTACGACTTCCAAGATGTAAAATAAGACATTATCACACTCATTTATAATCTTGTGCATGAAGATTAAAAACGCGTACAGGGGATCAAATAGGCTAACATGGTAAATATAGGTAAAAAAAGTGATAAATAAAAAATATAAGGGGTATTCAGCTACAAATACATAAGATATAGGTTTCAGTTTCGGATCACAGAGCATCGGCCCTAAGAAGTTTGATGACGCATGCAAGGTTAAGGTATGTTTCCACTACAAGAGTTTGGATCATGTGAAGAAGATATGTGAGGCATAAAAAGCATGGATGAATAAAAAAGGTAAACTCACTTATGTTGTAAGTTCATAAGTAAATTTGGTTTCAATGTCAATGATATTTATTGGGTTTATACAGCAGCCCCAACTCATGGTTGTAATTCTTTGTAGGATACACTCCAAACCATAAGTCTTGGTGATGGGAAAATATCTATTTTTACAGCTAATGGGTCTGCATGCTTTGTGTATGTCATTTGTTGTTTTGAATTGATTTTGACTAATGAATATATTTTTTATTGATGTTGTTATACATTCTCTTAGAATGAATTCGATTTCTTTTTCACTGTTATACAAAACTAGTTATGTTTGTTCATTTGGTAATAGATAATTTAATTTTTTTTATGACAAACAATGTTTTGGTACATATGTGCTTGATAGTAGCGATAATTTATACAAGATTAATAATATTTTCATTACAAAATAGAAATATATGTATCTTATATACTTACTTTTATTAACTTAGCATATCTCTAGCACATGTGTTTCAGTTATATCTTAATAAAAATAATTAAAAAACTTATTGTTTTTTTTTATTTTAGACCCACTTGATTACATCATCTTCAAGACATGTGTTGGGTGTATCAAAAGAATACATATCAAACATATAATTTAAAGCCTTTCGTGCAACATACATCTTAGAATTAATTTGTACAAACATATGTGGTTGTTACCAAATTGTAACTCAACCTCGACCTTAAAAGATCATGATGGTGAATACTATGATAGGTGTGATAGTTCTAATGAACAACGTCTTGTCCTATTTTCTCTTTATCTAGAGGAGTGTGGTATATTTTTTCGATACATCATGTCGGGTTCGCCAAATTTAAATGGTGTGTTTATGCAAAATAACTATATATTTTAAGAATGGTTAGGAGTATGATCATACATTATTACCTACTTCATTATGATGGGACTCATGAAGTGTGCAATATAAAATTTTAATAGATTACATATTGCATAAACAACTAAGTCGTAGTATGGGTTCTTTACGGAGTGAAAGTCCATCTTTAAGCACTTACATGTATGGGGATGCCCAACTGAAGAAAATCCTTACAGGTCCAGCGAGCATAAGTTGTAACTCAAAAGATCTAACTATCATAACCATTCACATGGTTTTAAGTTTTATTCTCTCAGTAAGCGTTATGTTTTTTATATAGGAACTGTCATATTGCTTTAGGCTACAGAGTTTATGAGGAATGATTTCGATAGCGGTATTATTTTTTACGAAGAATTGGAGCCAATTTTTCAGTTTATAACTTTGATGCTCCGGTTACAATTAGTTTGTTAGCCATTTCGATAACATGTCAGGTAATTCAGTGCATTTTATAGATGTTATATTTCCGCCTCATGGAGAAAATATTAATGTTTTTTTATAATGGTAAAACTTAGAAATATGAAGGAATTGAGCCACTTGATGAGCCTATATTACGTAGATCCACTAGAGAAATAAAAAGTTATATACCTTCATATTATCTAGCATTTTAAATGAAAATACGGAATCTTGCCATATTATGAAAGAAAATTCAATCAGTTTCCAAGATGTTATAATGACTTCAAACTTTGATTTTGGATTAAGGCTATGAACAAAGCGTATAATCAATGCAAGACAACTCAATATGAGATCTTGTTATATTACCAAAAGGAAAAGAAATTATTTCATGCAAATGATTTAATACTAAACGTGATGCCTCAAAAAAAATATGCATTTTGTAATGAAAGTTTATACTCACTGTGAAATACGTTAATTGTTCTGAGATATTTTATTTAGTTTCATCAAATGCCTTGTTTTGGAACAATATCAGAAATTGAAATATCTGGTCCATGTTGATTTAAAGTATGCATGTTATTATATGTACAAGTCTTATTATTTAAATGTAATCAACTTTCAATCTACTCGACATAGTAGTAATTAAGATAAACTCGTAAAAGATATAGTGTAGATACTAGTTGGATTGATGTGGGATCTAGAACGAAGACTCGTCAATGCGACATTATAGTTATAGAAATGAGAAAAAAAAATATAGCATAATATATTTTTCAAAACACACTTGATATCTCTTTCGCAACTTTAAAACCAAAAAATTTAATTTTTTATTAGAAATAAAATAGATAACTCTCAACATCTACCACTTTGGTATCAATATATACACGAAAAAAATAAATTACATTTTTGTTGTCCCGACCAACTAATTATATATATATATATATTAAATTCTAATTTATAACATTATTTATATACAAATGTTGTTTGCGAATCAAATTTGTTAATACATAATTTATTATAAAATATTCACGAATCATATTTTCGAATTTATAAATAAAATTTTAATTTTCAAAATATAATATTTATTATAATACAACTTCAACAACTAATTGGTTAGTTGTATTTGACTATATAAAAAAAATTAATTGATAAAAATTGTTTTTATCAATAATGTATAGTTTGAAGAATATTTTATTAGTAACTTTTTTATTATAGCTTTGATTTGTGTAAGTCCAAAATTATTAAAAATTTGTGATCCAAATTGTTCAGTAAATTTAAATGTTACAGACCAAAATCTTCTAAGTCCTCGTGATTATCTCTGCATTTTGTTTGTTTGCTGACTCTCCCGACCTTATCGATAAGATCTTCTTAAAGAGAAAATAAAATTGAATAAAATTATTGGTCTTAAAGCTCTTTCTCTAGAATATTCGGATGCTCATGCAGCCACTAACTAACATGTAGCTATAAGAAAACAAATACATTTTTGCACTTTAATCATTTAAAAGTGTTTATCATAGTTTTGTCTTATGACAAAAATCACAACCACTAAAAACTTATTTAGGACCACCAACTTTAGGCCAATCACTTGGTTACCCAGAAAAAATTAAGGTAGGAATTACTGTAATAAAATTTTGTTTTTAACTTAACACCGAAATAATGGTTAATTTTGTACTTTTAAGTTTTTTCAAAGATTTATCACTTTAATCTCATCTAATGATTTGATTTAAGATATTATTCATTATCTATGATTTTTCGAATTCAAAAAAAAATATCTAAACATATCTTTTATAATAGTCCAAAGTTTTAATTTTGCATAAATTGTTTACTTTCAAAACTATTTTTTTATTGTATTTTGAATAAACATGTTATTTATACGATTAGTTTTATGATATTTTTTTCATTAACTTATTACTTAATATTTGATTATTTTTATTAAATTAATATTAATAATATTTAGAGTATATGATAATTTATTGTAATAAAAAATCTAATGAAATTTTTAGATCTTAAAAGAAGTGAGAATGTTATAAATGAATGATGTTGAATTCTTATCTTTTATGTCTTTATGTTTATAACATTTCTTTGGAAAAAAGGATTATAGTTAATAGTTTAAATGTACTCTAAATTTGAAATAAAGTAAAGTATGTTATTGTTATGGGCATCTAAAGTTTATTGGGACAGGAACCTTATTTAGTGCTTGGGAATCAATATAGGCTATAGCAATGAAATGTCCTCTTCAAATATTATTACGCTTTGGCGTTAAATCCAAAGATAGTGTTGTGGTTTTCGGTCTAGTCGCTTTTCATTTTGCCTTCGCCAAAAGGATTCTGGCTCGTTGCAGAAGGTGAACATTGGCTATATAAGGTTGGCAGAAGGTGAACATTGGCTATATAAGGGTGGCCGTATAAAGTAGCATTGGTTACATCGAAAACTCTTGAACTGAAATAGAGCCGGACCTGGAAAAATATTGTAATAAGTAACATTTGTTATATATTTTTACCACATTCTCGTAAAAACTACTTTGAAAAAAAATAACATTTTTTATTCAAATTGATAACCGAAAAATTGTGCTCCGAATTGGACCAGATATAACAAACTTAACTCAGATAGTCTAAGAGACCGGATTTAGTGTTTTGTTTTGATAATTTGCGATAAAATTGGAGTAGTCAGTCCGAAAAACGATATAACTTTGGATCTATTAACATAGCCGGTCAGTCCAAATTAATCGATTTTAAGTCATTTGTTAAATCAATTATGGATGGTAACTGATTCGGTTCGAACCGGATTTTGGGTTGATCCGTTTTGGTTCGCCATTTTTATTATTTTAATCTTAGTCTGGTCCAGTCTACTGTGTTTAATATTTCCAAATCCAAATTCTATATGTATGTGTATGTGAAACAGTTTGGTCCGATCAAAAAATAGTTTTTTATTATTTGGGTTCTTCGGTCGGATGCAAGTATCTGAATCTAATTCAAACTTGATTTTATTTTATAAACTTTAACAAAAATTAAAATATATAATTTTTAAATCAAAATAAATAAAAATAAATAAATAAAAATATTATTTAAATAAACAATTAAATTTTTTTAACAAAAAATAATTTAAAAAGTTGAAGTCTAATAACAAAGACTAACCGAATCCAAAACATGATATCGAATGAACCAAAAGTTTCGTGATCAAGTTTTGAGCCGAGAATGAATTTCCGTAAATGAGCTCCAGGAAATGAGAGTGTTTTTTTGACCTCTAAGAATTCATCTCTTTCGTCTAATCCTAGCCGGCAACGGTTGCGTCTAATCCTAGCCGTAATCGGTTTTCTTCCTCTCCGACATAGTTTATTGTATAAGTGGTTTTGGATTCTGGTTTTCGGATTTGGAGCAGGGCTTTTCCTTTGGAGGCTGTGCGCCTTCTCCGGCATTGGCCCTCTGATCTCTCAGAGGTCTTGCAGGCTCTGGCTGCTATTTTCTGGTGTGAGTTTTCTTTTGGAAACTCTTAGCTTTTCCTCTGTTCTTTCAGAGGTTTTCTTGCTCTGTTTCTTGGTTTCTTAAGTTTGGTGTATGATGGCTTCTCTAAGTATTTACAATTTTCCTCCATTGAATGATAAGAAGGAGAAGAGTTTCCCGCTTCAAAGTTCTAATGTGGTTCCTACTGATAACAGGAAGTTATTCACTGAAGTTTTGAAAAATGGGACAGAATGTGCAGAGTATCGCCCGGAATTTGTTTCGTCTTTTGATGACCATAATGTGATTCAATTCACAAAGCAAACTAAATCCGCTCTTCTGGCTCAATCTAGATCTACACTTATTGCGAAATTCAGTCAAGGCATTCCTAAGTGCGCGACGTTTCAAGATTTTCTTGATTCTTTCAAGTTCAAGGGGATGTTCACGTAGGCCACGCTCGATTCAAGACAAATTCTTATTGAATTCACTTTGTTGGAGGATGTCGATAGGATATGGTCGAAATGTTTTTGGAATGTGGATGGTAAAGTCATGCGGATCATCAAATGGTGTTCTCAAAACAGTTAAAAATTTGAGTGTCTCGTTGCCTTACTTTGGGTGAGGTTTGAAAAACTGCCAGAGTTTATGTATAACAGATCTATTATACAAAAACTGGCTGCTTCTTTAGGAATCGTTCATCAAGTTGTGGTGCCTGATATCAATAGGGCTAAAATGAATTCTTGTTATGATTGGTTGAAATTGATGTATCCAGATTGTTGAAAAAGAAATTGTGGATAGGGTTTGGTGATCGTGATGGTTGTTGGTTAGGTGTTAGTTATAAGAATGCTCCTTGTTATTGTCAAATGTCATCATTTGGGGCATGATTCAGAGAAATGTAAAACAAAATTAAATAAAGATGATGTTGTTCATAAAGATGATGCTAAGGAGGAGGTGACTAGTACAGAAAAGACTGTTCTTCATTCTGATGTTGTTAAAGAAAGTGTTACAATTACTCACTGTTCTAAAGAAACTCAACCTTTTATTAAGGTTTACAAAAGGAAACTTAAATCTATCATTACTTTTAAGGACAAGTCTGTTGAGGCATTTAAAAATCCTGGTACTACAAGTCCTGTTAGAGAGACTTGCTCTTCTAAACATGAGTTGGATTTGATAAGCGCGCTCCAAGGATTGGACCATGATCAGAATGTTGATGCTGATGATGTTGAGCCTAGCTCTCCAAAGGAGAGTAATATCGGTAGTTATAATCCTTCCCCAACTGCTGTTTCTCCCAGTTCTTCTGATCATGACTTCAGTTCCTTAGTTCACAGTAAGTTAAAGTCTGCAAGTAAAAGCAGGAACGTCAAAAGGTTAACTATTAAATCTCTTCAAAAAAGAGACAAAATTAATCCTACTTCTTTATCTGAATGATTAAGTTTCTTAGTTGGAATGCTCGTGGTCTCAATAATAATGCTACATTGTCTAGACTCAAGTTTATCATTAATAAAGATAAGGTTAAACTGATTGCTATTCAAGAGCCTATAGCTAGAATTGATAAAATAGAGAGAATTGCTAAGAAAATTGGTTTTAATAATTGGGTTGCTAACTGTTCCAATAAAGTGTGGATCTTTTGGAATGATGAGATTAGCTTAGGTGTATTGATTGATCATGATCAGTTTCTCCATTTGGAGATTAATGTTTCTAACTTCTCTGGTTTTTTAACTTCAGTTTATGCTAAGAATAAAAGTGTGCAGCGGAAAGAGCTTTGGAGTAAGTTGGGAATCATACCTAATAGTGACAAGCCCTGGATTATGGCTGGTGATTTCAATGCCATCTCTTGCTCTGATGACCAGCTTAACTGCTCATCTTTTGATGTTTCTAGCGCTAATGATTTCAATGATTTCATCAGGCTCTGTAATCTTGATGATCCTGGTTATATTGGCTCCAGATACACCTGGAGTAATAACAAAGCCTGGAAAAGATTAGATAGAGTTATGATAAATAATAAGGCTTCTACTTTGTTTCATACGCAGGTCTTACACATGGTCAGAACTTGTTCTAACCATGCCCCTTTGTTGATTACTTTATCTAACTCTATTAGTTATGTTTCTCAAAATAAAGGTTTTTTCAAGTTCATTGATGCTTGGACTAACCACCCTGATTTTATTAATGATGTTACTCTTAACTGGAATATGTATTGTAAGGGTGAGACTAATATGATTTTTTGGCTTAAGCTTAAGAGGCTTAAGAAATTTCTTAAAGGGTGGAACATTAACGATTTCGGTAATATTTTTAGTAAGGTTAAGCAGGCTATGGAGGATGTGGCTACTAAGGAGATTAGTCACCAGGTTGCTAACAGTTGTGACTCTAAGGCTAGTTTAACTAAGGCCAACATCTTGCTCATTCAAGCTCTTAAGAATGAGGAATGTTACTGGAGGTAGAAGTGTTATAACTCCTGGTTAAAGAGTGGTGATGGTAACACTAAACTCTATCTTTCTTATGTTTCTAATAAAAAGAAAAAGAACTCCATTCTTGGTATTAAAGATAATGGTATTTGGTTATCTAAGGACTCTGAGATTGCTTGTTCTGCTGAGTCTTATTTTAAAGGCATTCTTTCTAGTTGCACCTATTCATGTGATGATTCTAACATTAATGATTCTATTCTTAGTAACATTCCTAATCTTGTTAGTGCCAGGGATAATAGTAGTATTATGATGTCTACTTCTAAAGAGGAGTTGTGGAGCATTGTTTCTGCCATGAAGAGTGACAGTGCTCCTGGCACTGATGGGTTTAACTATCACTTTCCAAAGTCGTGTTGGGATATCATCTGTTTTGATCTTTGTCAGGCCATTAATTCTTATTTTAGAGGTATGACTATTCCCAATGGTGTTTTTGCTACTGGGATTTGTCTTATCCCTAAGTCTCCTAACCCTATCTCTTGGAATGATTTCAGGCCAATTAGCCTTTGTACTATTTTTAACAGGCTCATCTCCTCGCTTATTAACACTAGAATTGCTCTCATTCTCCCTAATATAATTTTTAAATGTCAAGGTGCATTCGTAAATGATATGCTTATTCATGATAATATTCTCATCATTAAAGAGATGATGCATAACATTAATAGAAGGCCTTCTAAGGGTAATATTATAATACAGCTTGATATGACAAAGGCATTTGACAGAATGTCTCATGCCTTTGTTATCAAGGTGATGAAATGCTTTGGTTTTTCTGATGGTCTTTTGGCTTTAATTCATTCTCTTATTTCTAATGTGATGATTTCAATTCTCATTAATGGTAATAGTATTGGGTATTTTCCTCAAAATAATGGTTTAAGACAAGGAGATCCACTATCTCATTGTCTTTTCATTCTTGTTGAGGAGGCTCTTTTAAGAGGTCTCTCAAAGCTCTATGAATCTAATCAAAATATGAAATATTATCTAAAATCAGGCTATATTTTACCTTGTCTTGCGTTTGCTGACGATATTGTCCTTTTCTCCAATAGTTCTTCTTCTTCTATAGATAATCTGTGTAAGCTGTTGGAAAATTATCAAATTGCCTCTCGCCAGATGATAAACAAGGAAAAAACAAAGATTGTTACCTCTACAAGGATTATTCATGCTGCTAACACCAGGCTGAAATCTTCTACTGGTTTTAACATTGACCATGCTCCATTCAAGTACTTGGGAATTAACATATCTGCAAATAACAAAGGGAAGAACTTCATTAATCTTTTGGCTGCTATTTATAATAAAATTCAGATTTGGGATATGAAATCTTTGTCTTGTGGGGGAAGGCTGTCTCTTATTAAGAGTGTTATCCATCCCATAGTATATTATTGGATGCAGAACACTCTTATCCCCAAGACTATTCTCAATAAGATTGAGTTATGTTTTAATAAATTCCTTTGGAGGTCCAACTATAATGATAGAGCCATCCATTGGACCTCTTGGAACTGTCTGTGTATGCCATTTGATGAAGGTGGCTTGAATATCAAGCAATTATCTGATATTCAAACCACCTTTTCCTTTAAGTTATGGTTTCTTTTTAGAAGTGGCCATTCTCTTTAGGCTGATCTTATGCATCACACTTATTGTTTAAACACTCATCATACTATTGCTGTGTGTAAATCGACTGATTCTATTACATGGAAAAGATTGTACTCTATTAAGAATCAGGCTGATCTTTATGTTAACTGGCAATTAGGCGGAGGGGATGTTGATTTTTGGAGGGATGCCTGGCATGACATGCCTCCCATTACTAGTGTGTCTGATTCTAGGGACTGGCTTCTCTTTGCTAAGGTCTCGACTTTTTGGAAGGATAATAATTGGGATTATTCTCTTCTTAGCTTCCTGTCTTAGGATCGCCTTTCACACATTAAATGTGTTAAGGTTGTCCATGACCAGGAAGATAAGATTGAATGGAATCTTTCTAATGATAAAAAGTTTAACACAAAACAAACTTGGGAAGTTATTAGGTTCAAAAACATTAAGCAAAACATTTTTAAAAAGATCTGGAGTCACTTTATCCCAAATAAATTTTCTTTTCTAAGTTGGAAGTTGTTAAAAAAACTTTATCCCAATTGATAGTATCCTTGCTAAAAGGCATTTCATTTCTGTATCTAAATGTCAGTTTTGTTACAGTTGCGAAGAGATGAATCACCTCTTCATCAACTGTAACTATGCTTAGTCCCTGTGGAATTACTATGGGGTTCTCTTTACGATTCCCCTGAGTCGGTTTATGTCTCTAAGTCATGTTTTCCCAACAGTTGGTTCTGGTCTTCGAATTGTAAGTTCCATATTACCCATCTTGTCCCACAAATCATTTGTTGGACAATTTGGCGTAATAGGAATTGCAACAATTTTAATGACTCTTATGATAATTTTGGTAGCGTTATTACTAAAATCAATAGTATTATTACTGCTATTGACTCTAATGGTACTCTTAAAGCTTCTCATTGGTCAGGTGTATACAAGGCTGGTGCTGCCTTGGGGTGTCTATCGATCAATAACAGAAAATACAAGACTAGGTACCTGAAGTGGCTCGCTCCTCTTCCTGGCAGATTGAAGATTAACGTTGATGGCGCTTGCAGCTACTTTGGCGAAGCCAGTGGTGGTTTGGTTAGGGATGAGCTGGGTAACTTGATTTCTGGCTATGGCTTCCTCTTTGGCAAGATTGACCCTTTCAAAGCTGAGTGTCAAGCTCTGTTGGAGGCCTTAATTCATTGCAGAAGAAACAACTGGTGCAATGTCGATATTGAGTCTGATTGCCAGACTCTTATCGACATTGTGGCCACCGGTAATCCTGCTTCCATTTCTATGGTATCGATATGTCGTAGCTTGATTCGTTCTTCGATGAATCTTCGACATGTCTCTAGAACTCAGAATGTGGCTGCGGATGGGATCTCGTAGTGGGCTTTGCAGGAGAAGGGTAGCAAATCGTTCACTGTTGTTGATGCCCCGATTCAGCTTCTGGCCATCGTTACGCTTGAAAGCCTTGGTGTTGGCTACATAGATCATGGCTGATGTGATTTCGTTGATTTGGTTGTGGGTGGATGCTCGGTGGGGGGCAGTTTTTGGTGCTTTGAACTCGGGCTAGGTTTTCAATTTGGGATTGACTACTCTCTGATTCTCTGGTGCACTGCACCCGTTTCCGACCTTCCTCATCATCGAAGCGAAAGGGTACTCCGGGTGAGCGTCAACCAAGAAGAAAGATATGCTTCTCTGGTGCACTGCACCCGTTTCCGACCTTCCTCCACATCGGAGAGAAAAGGTACTCCGGGTGAGCGTCGACCAAGAAGAAGCAGATGCTTCTCTGGTGCACTGCACCCGTTTCCGACCTTCCTCCTCATCGGAGAGAGGGTACTCCGGGTGAGCGTCGACCACGAAGAAGCAGAAGCTGGTTGGGGAGATGTCTCGGGATGGATGGCTTTTGGAGTGGCTTTGGCTGGAGAAAAGGCTTGTGGAAGTTTGAAGATTGAAGGTTTCAATCATGGAGTCTATTAGATGGAGAAGAGAAAGAGGGAGTTTTCTTTTTCAGATTTGTTTTAGGGTTTTGTTTCGATTTGGTACTTTACCAAATCGAACCCTATTGTTAATTAGGATCTATCGTATTCTTATGGTCTAATCTCCTGAGCCTTGTATTTTGTATACCTTTCATTTTGGTCTTTTAATAAAATATGGTATCATTTGCTAAAAAAATAATAATAACAAAGACTAACTACAAATTTATAATAAAATGAATCAATCAAAGATAAAGATAAGAATATAAATATGAAATATGTTTGGTTAGAGAATTTAATTAGGTTGCATATTACTAAATAATATTTAGTAGAAAATCTAATTAGTAATTATAATCAGCTTCATATATTATTAGAAAATAACTATTTTATAATTAATAGATTTTATATATATTATTATTATGTTTATATATATTTTTTAAATTTTAATAGTTTATATTTTCGCAGAGGATCATTGAACAAACTAAAAATCCATACTTGATTCAACCCGCACATGTAGGGGTGACAAATGGTTCAGGAACTGCGGTTCAAAGCTGGCAATCTGTTTATGAACTGACGGTTTAACTGCGAAACTGGTCCATTAGGACTGCAAACCGGCAGGACCGCAAACCGACAGAACCGCAAACCGGCAGGACCGCATAAGGAGTAAACCGACAGAACCGCAAACCGGCAGGACCGCAAACCATTATCCCTGCAAACCGCCATACTGCGAAACCACGGTTTATTTGTAAAAAACCGCGGTTTATTTGTAAACATTATAAATGTTTTATTTATTTTATAACCAAAATGTTAGATTTAAAAAATATTGAGATATTGCATATTATTATAAAACTATTATTACATTTTGGTTAGTATTAATTTGTTTTGGTTATTAATATTTTAAGTGTTGTAATTATTATATAGTTCAAAATTTTAAATATTATTTATGTTATTATCACATTTTGAATATTATTATTATTATGTTATTAGATCTAATATTAGTAGTGTTGATTTTAATATTACAAACCAAAACTATATCTTATCATGTTAAAATATTACAAATTCTATGGTTATAATTTTAATATTAGATTTTGAATTTTATTATTGTGATTTGGTTTTAAATATTACAAGTGTTATTTATTATTTTTTAAACCAAAATCATATTTTATCATGAAAAATATTACAAGTTATATTGTTATAATTTTAATATTACATTTTGAATTTTATTATTGTGATTTGGTTTTAAATATTACAAGTGTTATTTACTATTTTTAAGTTATATTGTTATAATTTTAATATGACATTTTGAATTTTATTATTGTGATTAAGTTTTAAATATTACAAGTGTTATTTATTATTTTTAAGTTATGTATTACATTTTGAATTTTATTATTGTGATTTGGTTTTAAATATTACAAGTGTTATTTATTATTTTTAAGTTATATTGTTATAATTTTAATATTACATTTTGAATTTTATTATTGTGATTTGGTTTTAAATATTATAAGTGTTATTTATTATTTTTAAGTTATATTGTTATAATTTTAATATTACATTTTGAATATTATTATTGTGATTTGGTTTTAAATATTACAAATGTTATTTATTATTTTTTAAACCAAAATCATATTTTATCATGGTAAAAGATTACAAGTTATATTGTTATAATTTTAATATTAAATTTTGAATTTTATTATTGTAATTTTAATAATTATTATAAAATTATTATTATGTTTTGGTTAGTATTAATTTGTTTTGGTTATCACAAACATCATTCATAACAAGTGAAAATTAGTGTATTGGTGAGTATTAGAAAGTCTACGATTTATAGGCATTTTAAAAATTAAAACAACGTTTTTTTTTTAAAATATGCAATAAAATACTAATCGAAACTAATTAGTATCGCAAATAATAAAAACTAATTTTAGACTAATACCAACTAATACCAACTAATAACAACTAACAACAACTAATAAAATTAGAATTAAAAGAACTAATTTAAATTACTATAACAATTAAATAACTTGATGAATTATACGAAACTCTTAATTGAGCTATAATAATGTTATCCCAATGTTATTTAAGTGTTTTATCAAATAAAAACAATTTGTGAAAAAAAAAATCAAACAATTCCGAAAGTAGGACTACAATATGTAAAATAAGAAATTTGAGTTTTCTAGAATATTTAGAACAAGTAGAGAGATTTAGAGAGACATAGAGATGAGTATATGAATTTATGAGTTTGGATTAGAGGAGACCCAAAAAAAAATTAAAAAAGCGAAGAAAAAAAAAATCGGACCATCCGGACAAATCTCCGGATGGTCCGGACGTAATCTCCGGACGCCCGGACTGAAAATTCGAGCCATCCGGAGATTCTCCGGATGGCCGGGACTTTTGACTTTTGACTTTTTTTTTTAGAAATTTTATTAATTTTCTTTTAACAACTATGTTTCAAGAAGTGTTTGTTTTGCTTTTTTTTTATTAAATGTTGTTTAAATCACTTTCGCTTTCAATTTTTATTTTGTTATTTACAAGTAATTTAAGTTTATGCATATAATTATAAAATTCTAAATTTTTTAAATTTAAACTTCTAATATTGAATAGTTCGAAAATACAATAAACTATATAATTCATCTAAGCTCGAAAGAATCTAAAGAATCACCTAATAATTTAAAATCAGAATACAATTATATGTCTAATAGGTATATATTATTTAATATATACCTAATATTAAATATAACATCTTAAATACAAACAATACACAAATCATTTTACAATTATATTGTTTACTATATGGAAAGTTGTAATCAAATATATTGTTTACTATATGGAAAGTTGTAATCAAAATACAATTAGATGTATATATTTTATTTAATATCTACCTAATATTAAATAAAATATCTTAAATACATAAATATAATCAAATATATCAAAATCAAATTACACTATTTTTTTAGAATGTAATTGCTTGATTATAAAATTTCGATTAAAATGATAACATATTTAAATTAAAATATATGAAATAGCATAATTAACTCGTTTATATGGTACATATCTCAATTATTGAAATTAGATTCAATTAACACTTACAAATTAATTTTAAATAACATTATAAAATATTTTGATAAACAGTTCGTAAATGGATTGTTTGGTTGTTTGAATCGGCGGTTTAATTGCAAACCGGTAGGACCGCATAAGGAGTAAACCGGCAGGACCACAACCGCCAGGACCGCAAACCGTGGTTCTGATTTAAACGGTTCTGATGGTTCGCGGTTCAAACCGTTTGACACCCTACACACATGGATCATAATTTTCATATTCATCTCATTATAAATTCGAACTAGACAAAACTCGACCTGTTCAAACCGGATAGAGCCGGTTTTGGTCGGCTCGGACCAACATTGTTATCTCTAAAATCAGCTCAGCGTAAGCTATCGGTATTTTAAAAACGGCCAACCTAGATGGTCGGTGCGCTGCAAACCAATGATAACCTAGAAGATGGACAACATGACCTAGAATATGGACAACATGACCAAACAGATGTACGATTAAGACCACGTGCAACCGAAGATGGACAACATGACCAAACAGATGTACGATTAAGACCACGTGCAACCGAAGATGGACAACATGACCAAACAGATTTCGGCTAGCGTCGTTGAACATCTGCTAACAATGTTTAAGTTCCAGCTATCACGTCTGTCCAGTTAGATCAGTACGAAAAATAATATATCAATGCTGCTGGTGTTATATGTGAAACCACTTAAGAGAACATACGCAGTAAATTTAAACCTAAAAGGCTATCTATATTCCGAAACTTATTATCCGCATAGTACAAGCTAATACAAGCCCACGACTATAAAAACTTGGGGGACGACCCTTTGCAAAGCTTCTCGTTGCTGCTTCCACTAGATTTTGCTTGCCTATATTTGCACATTACAAGGCAAACAAACACGCCAGTAAAAGCAGCAAAAAGAAGCTATCAAAGCAGCTTCCCCACCACCACCTAATACTACCAGCACTACTACTACACATACAAACTACATAACACCCAACATACAGTCATATTAAGTTCAACCGCTTCGATAACATAAAAACACGACGATTAAAAGTTCCACAACAACATTATTTTTGTGCATTCTGCCTCCTGAGCATACGCGCCTTGTACCCATCCGCTTTTCCCGGAGCAATGATCTCGAGCGCACCAACAATGCACTTGTGGTAAGAGAAATCTTCAGTCGACTCATCGTCTCTAACCAAGTGAAAGCACCGCGACTCTTTATGTATAGGGTGATACCCGACCTGTAAATAAACACACAGCAGTAAAGTAGCTAACATATCGTAAAAGACTTCATTTCCATCAGTTTGTTGTAGATGATTATGATTACCTTGAAGTGTCGAGCTCCGGTTCCCATCTTTGCATCACGTTGAGGATGGAAATATAAAGCCATCATCAAAGTTTTCCGGTCTGTCTCGTTCAAGTGCTGATCAATCGGATACCTATAAAACAAATGATTTATATAAGTTAAGCAACCAGAGACATTTCTGGTCCTTTCGATACTTAAAAGGAGTACTACTTACTTGAGCAATATCATCTTCAATGTGTGAGATAGCTTCTGGATATCATTGACAGAGAAAACAGACTTGAGATATGACTTTGATATCTTCTTTACATCTCGATGAACGAAGCCACGGTTCATGTTCAGCCGATTACCACCTTTGTCTAACTTGATGTTAAAAGAGATTGGAACTTCAGTCTTCTGTTGTTGCTCCATGATACTGGCCGTGCTACTCAGCATGTCGTATATATCTATGGGCTTTGTTATTACTTCGTCCTGGGGTATTACACCAAAGCGGATTAGATGGAGAAATATAGAACTTTGTTTTTAGTGATAAATACCGAATATGATATGATGTTTACCTGTACAGAAAACAAAATATCAAAGTGTCCACCAGTTCCAAGAGAAGGCATCTTCCCCCATGCCAATGCATCGATAGTTCCTTGAAGTTCGTCCTTAACTTCAGCCTTAGCAGCTTTGATGAAACAAGTGCTAGGATTCTGCACAAAGCAAAATATAAATAAAAAACTTAGTCGAGAAACCCATGAAGTATATGGCAAGTCATGTCAGTAGAAGCGTAAAACTCACAGATAAGCAAGCTTGAGAAAAGGGTGAAGGTGCAGTAGCATGATGTCTTTGTAACGACAAGCCCTTTGAATTCAAGCTCACAAACTCGCCAGTGACAGATAGACAGTTAGCCACCAGATTCAGATGTTGTGGAAGTATTTTCTTGCCAGTGTCACCTATAGCCGACTGAAGAACCTGTAAAGTTCACAACAGCAAATAAAAACCGAAGTTTAACATCATTAATCCCTTGATTTCTCTTACGTAAAGCAAAAAAGAAGAGTTTTACATCAAGAAACTGATTCTGTGCAGCAACTATTCCAAATGACTTTGTGAAACGGCGAATGTTATCTGGATGAGTTCGTGTCCAGTCGATTAGATCCATAATCGGGAGACAGTCATCCATAAGAGCGTTCCAGTAATTCCTTATCTTACTGTCCCCGCACATATGAACCTTCAAGTAAAGTTCACCAGACGGTTTGCTTGGAGATGCTGACGGTACTTTCGGGAATTCATTCCATAAAATATCCACCTTCTTAACCTCAGGGACTCCTACACCAAAATTCCAGAATTTTTAAAGACCAAAAAGTAAAACGAAACTTAATCAGAGAACTTGATATTCGGTTTAAGAAATCCAAACCTTGAACCACTGTACGAAGAAGGAAAGGCATCACCATGCCACGAACAATCTTCAATCCTACCTCAGCCTTATTGGGGATTTCAAAAACTTCAACACCAATACAAACAGTATTGTCGGGTCTCGGATTGGCTTTTAAAAACTCTTCATCTTCTCCGCTAATAAAATTATGTATTAAAGAGGTAACGCATAAGATTTAATTGGATCACGATAAACTATTGAGCAGAGAGATTAACTAAAGGATATAGTATCTTACTCGAGTGTTATTTTCAAGTCAGCGACGTAGGCCCTCACTTCTTTTCTTCGGACCAGATACTGATCATACAATGCTGTAGTAATAGCTTGCATATCAAGTCTTCTCTTCGTTATCAATTCCTGAAAGTAGGCACATTTTTTGCAGGAATGAAAAACTTAATATCATTATATCTAGTATTTATGTCATATAGTAGTATATCTATATCTGACCTTAGATATATGGAAATGGCACACCCAGGGACTTGAGATTCTTCGCATGTTTTTGGACGGCGAGTAGCTAGTACCACAAAGAACAACAGAAGTTTAGGGTTATAAAAAAATTACGAGACAAAATGAGAAAATAACAAAAAGATTAAAGTTTTAGAACTAACAATATCATGGAAGTAGAAACAATATCTGAAAAGTCCAGCTTATCTAAATGGCTTTTAACTGCGAGTGCACCATACTCGAAACCATGCCTGTGCTTTCCAAGTGATGGAGCCAAGTACAGCGATACAGTTTGGTTACCGACACCTTTTTTGGAACCACATTCCAGAATGTTCTGCACGGTTCAATATAACTTGTGAAAAAAGGAGAAAGATGCACAATGAAATACAATAAACCAGAGAGAGGGACTACCTTTAAGTTTAACAATGGTGAAGCTTCAAGTAGAGAAACTGGTTGATCCAAAGCACTGTATGCAGCTTCTGAAATCGCGCAAGCCGACAGTGAACCAACAGGTTGGCCTCCAATATTAGACATGTTATCCTGGCTACTATCTGATGACCCCTCATTATTGTACGAGAATTGGACAACATGATTTCCGTAAAGATTTCTAACAGTTCCGTCATACGCTTCGTACAAATCACGCATCATAAAAAACAGTCTACGGGATAAAGTCCCTGGCAAATCAGCATTTTCACTGAATGAAGTATTCCTGCTTGTTGTCGAGTGGACAAAACATTCTGCCGGATTCAACCCCGTTATAAATGAATTCTTCACCACCGCGTATGGTATGAATCGTTTTGTAGTCTCGTCAGCATCTCCCATCGAGCCGACACGCATTTTGTGGTTGTTCCATGCCTCGCACGACAGCTGATGTGGGAATCGGAATGATAATGGAACAAGTGAATGCTGCAAACCAAGGCACAAGCTTTGCTGGGCTAGTTTCAAAGTATTTCCCTTACTTCCAGCTCTGGACATATCAAGCAAGGAATTATCATCGCCCGCATACTTGTAAGCCAGTGACAGAACGTCGCGATACGCATGCTTGAAAGCATCAACAGAAACTTGATTAAGGGTGGCAAAACGCTGTCGGTCATAACACATGCGCTCAACGTCAAAAACCACCTCTTGGTCGTCTTCACCGGCGAGGAGACTGCGACAGGACTCCACCATCAATTGTTTGAGGTTGCAAGCCTCCTCCACATCACGCAAACCGTAAGAAATCTCATCCATCAAGTTTCTTCGGGCTTTTGGGTCATGAGTGATAAACAGGTCGAGAAGCGAGACACTCAATCCCCTCATCGACAGCCATTCGCAAAGAACTTCTTGTCCTGCAGACAAGATATCAAGAAACCTAGACTTGTGGTGTTCAACAAGACTATGGAAGATATTCTCATCCCCATCACGCAGCCACGAGGACCATTCAGACGAGTAAATCAGTTCTCCATTTTTAACACGAACACCGCACGACTGAAAGTTACAGTCCAAATCTGGAGGCAATAGCATGCTAAACAATTGCTTTCCTGTCCAGTGAGGGCCACCAACCCGAGCCCCTTTGACTATTGCAGGTGAAGGAGGCTCATACGGACAGAACATTGCAAGCTGTTGCATATCACGTCGGTTTAGTACCTCTCCATCCTTTGTTAGCATAAAAGCAGCAGCTAAACTGTCTTGACCAAAAGACAGCAAGTTCTTACCACTCTGCCCATTTATCAACTGTTTCTCCAATCCCACCAGTTCAGTAAGTTCCACCTGAGTTTCAAGCGACTGAGGAATATAACCGTGAAGGCAGTCACCGTCGAAATCCCCACAAAGAGGAGAGCAAATCAACGGGTTTATGGCAACTACAGAACTTATCGGTAGGACCTTGACAGATAAGCCGATTAAAGAGTGTTGATGTATAGAAGGAGGTCTATTGATCATCACTATGTCTCCATCTATTAGAGGTCTAGAGACAGTGTCTCCTAGCTTAAGGTCTTCGATTTTCCGAATGTGAACTACGGCGTCTTTTCTCCGAAGATAAACCTCCCCCTTCTCAAGAATCCTTATGTCACAACATGCAATCATCCTTTCCCAGTTCCACTTGTTCACGATCTCTGAAACTAGTAGCTTTTCAGCCATATGACACGGGATCCCAACTTCATTGATTTTTAAGTTCGGATCACCGATCACAACAGTCCTGAATGTAGAATTATTTCTCTTACTAAGGATGACATCTTTCAAGTATCTCAAACCGGACATTTTAGTTTCACCCTCCAATCTCACTCTATAAGGATTGGCATATTTCTCAGTTGTATCCTTATCTGAATGAATCTGTTTACCAGACGAGCAGAGTAAGAAATGCACAAATAAGGAAAATATAGTAGGTAATAATAATAAAAAGAAGACACTGAAAGTTACCTTAGATATTTTCAAACAATCGAGTACGCGAGAGCTTAACTCATTTGCTGTTCCTCGAAAATCAACGATTTTCTTGAAGGCTCGAGTTCTGTCGTCCTACAACCAACGTCGTAAAGTGGAATCAGCAGCCAGGTTAACAGAAGGTAAGCAAAGAAAGAAGTCAGAAGCTTACAAATATCAATCGCTGTCCATTAGAGAATTTCTGCATCAACTCCGTCACGCGATGATTATTCGGTGTTATCGGGAAAGAGTCGAGATATGCCGACTCAGGCACGGAGATAAACCTTTTAATGAACTCTGGATCGATGTCGCTCAACAAATCATGAACCTGAAAACCATACATATAGTTAATACAATGAACAGAACATCGTAAAAATCACTAACAAAAAAATTTTAAAAAGTTCTGAACTTCACTTTTGATATTAAGATTTCAGCTGCGTCACCTGAGTATGGGTCAAAACACGCCTGTTTGGTTTGGCAAAACTGTCGTCTAGCTCAGGATTAGTATCAGTGGGTACGAAGTCCCAGTAGTCGGCAGGCAATGATACTCCTTTTAAACGCATTTTTCTGACATGTGCTTCTCTCACTTCCACTATGATTGTAGTTTTTCGGAAAATCTCCTTTGACGAAACTCTAAAAGTCATCGGTGGATACCAATTCCAGCTGTTTTTATTCTGCACGGTAAATGTTTTAAAATTCAGAAATATCTACAAAGATAGAAGGAGAAAAATACGATACTCGTAAAGTTTTTACTTACCCTACAATACTTGCAACCTTGCATCACCTATAAAAAACATAACAACAACAAAAAAGTGAGACTTAAAATATATTGTAGTTCATAAATAATTTATTGCTAGATTTTAACGAGTTATTTTATCAACTAGACATTATTAGGCCGATTCAGCTTGCTATGCTTTACATGATTTCGGGTAGATGCCACCGTCGGAAAACATTAAATGGCGAATCTGCAGAACAATCTTTCAAGATTGTTCTTCTTGAGTGATACAATCGGTCGGATATTTTTAGCATTTCCTTTTAGAAAATAGTTGTTTTGTCATGAATACAACGATTGTCGTTAAGATTAATCCTGACCAGTGCCTCATTTCCCAGCTAGACAATCTGCGTAGATTTCTAATCACTCCTCTAAGGTAGATTGCCTGACCAATAGTCATTTCGACAGCCTAGTCAGTACGTGTATTATGGGGATATAGCAAAACCAATTAAAATAATTTGATTGTACCACGGAGATTTTCTTGCGGCAGATGGAAACTGCGCCAATAATTTATGAAGAACAGTCGAGTCTATTCATGGGGGTCGGAGTAAGCGACAAGAATGGATTTCAACTAGTATTCGATTAAACTATAAAGGTGATCTACCATGGTTGATCAAATTTCAACTAGAAACATCAAAGACAATCGAGCAATGTCGAAAAAACAGTAAACTATATATAACAGATCGAATATCGCTGCGTTTAAGGTATATACAGTTAGGAGAGAGATCGGCTTGTTAGACAAATATCAGTTTACCTTTGCGATTAGCTCCTTCCGGATAGATTTACAGTTAGGACAGACCTTGTTAAGTATTTTAGCAACTTCCGACAAGTAGTACGGATGAATCAGAGTGTAAGGGAACTTAACAATACCGAAATGACCTATAAAACAGAAACAACAAAGTTAGAACGCAACAAACATAACAAACATAACCAAAAAAAAATTAGAAGGTTATCAAAATCAATCTTTATACCTTCGCAGTTCTCAAGACTTTCGCTACCGCACGTCGTGCATTTAGAAGCTGGATTCGGAATGCCTAGCCTGCTATCAGTAACCTCACCAGACGCCTGTATATTGAGCACCGACTGGTTCTCCTGTAAACGAAGCAAAGCAGTAACTGTTTTAAGTACAAATACAAATGTCAAAACGAGTTTAGATTTATTTATTTTTTCATTTGCGAAGCTTACCCTATCTTGCTCCGTTGCAATAGTGAATTGCAAGCTAGTTAGGGTTCCAAGCGGCACCTTGAACTCTTCTACCATGTCTTCTTCCATACTTATATATATAACTTAATATGAAAGAGGTCTCTACTAGTCTAAGCCAATTTCATTAGCTTCTCTGCTAAGGAAAAAGAAATAGCAAAAAGCTTAGTACCAAACGTTGCGAAATCAACCAAAACAAACAACCATTGCAAATCTAACTAAGCCTACAAAGTAGACAAAACATTCCAAGATTACAAAAACATCTACTTCAACTAAAACTAAAAAAACAAAAACAAAAACTCAAGATTATAGATCTTAAAGCTTTAGAAAATGCACAAAAATTCAAAAAAAAAAAAAAACTAGTTATGATTTTGAAACCAAGAAAATCATCAAAATTAAGAAAATTAAACTAACAATATATTTTGTATAATTTTGTGATACATAACTAATTTAAATAGTTAGATTTTAAATAGCAGCAAATTAATTCATAAATAAATAAAATCCAAACACAACTACTTCTTTTATTTCAAATTTATATAAAAAAAAAAAAAAAGCTTTAGCAGCAAATGATTTCATATGAATAAAATCCAAACCCACCATCAACTACTCCTGCTATAGAAACAGCTAGATCACTACAATTTTGTGTAAAAAAAAACATTTCACAGTAAAAAAGTAAAATTGATTTCATTGCAACAAACCCCTCAAAAATCAAAAATCAAAAATTAAAATGAAAAAAAAAAAACCCTACTTTTTTAGTTCAATTGAAACCCCAAACCAAACCCAGGTTTTATAATTTCAAAACATAAGTAATAAATAAAAAACACAAAGAAACAACAATCGATCGGCCATGCAAATGAACAGAAGTCACACAAAGTCCGAAATTGATATAATTAAACAAAAGAATCAAATTTTCGCAAATGCAGACATAAAAAGACAAACTTTAAACAGTCTTTTTAGTTAAGAATCCAATAAAAAAAGTTGGGTTGAGTTTTATTGGGTTCGATTTTGTGAAAAGAGAAAAAAAACACTGTAGAACAAGAGAATTCAGACAAGTAAACAGTGTAAGAACAGAGACAATTATACAAATATACCTCCGCCGCCGCCGCCGTCACCGTTTAGTTTTAAATGAAGACAGAAACAACGCCGACCGGAAGAGGAAGAGACCGAGACCGACGCAGCAACACGAACACAACACGAACACAAACACTAACACTTCAGCTTATGAATTTTGTTTTATTTTTTTTACTTATGGACTGTGAGCTATGGCATTAATGAACCGGAAGGGTTTTATAGCTGAGAGTGACACTTGAGGTGAAATTACAAATAAGGACAATACTTTTGCTTTTTTTTAATTATTGTATTTAATACTCCATTTTCCAAATATTAAAAATAATAAGTTTTATGAATTTTTTTAACTAGTCAATTTATATAAATTTGAATATGATTTTAAAAAGCTAGTTAATAATTATAGTTATTTACCAACCAAATATATTAAATGCGAAATTTATTAACTCTATCTATCTAGGTCAAAAATGCTCAAGTACTACTACTATGACCAATAGATGGTGGTTATTAGTTAATGATGTATACCGAGTCAAAGGATAAAATTGTAATTTTCAAACGTATTGGGTTTTACGAGAATAGACGATTGGATTTTTGTAGCATACTAACTCGTGAAAGTTACTTTACGGGAACAAGTAAACAAAACCGGTGTCAGAATTTCATAAGATTTACTCAGGCACGCGCTTTTCATTGGTTTGTGTTTGTCATTTTGATATTTTTATCAAGTTACAAGGTCAAATGTCTTGGATTCTTGGTCGCACCGTACAAAGATTACCCTGTAACCTGTTACTGTATTGTAACTGTAGGTGGTCGGGTAAAATATATAGTACTTAGAAACAAAGATACATGTATATATTAATATATAAGTATATATTATAATAATTACTAGAAGTATAAGTTAGTTTGTGTATAAGATTTGATATAATTGTCACCTAATTAGTATATTAAAAAATGTAATTGATGTTATATTTATATTAAAAAGAATTATTTTTGTTATTTTTTTGTCTGGTAGTGACCGTTCAAGAAATCGTAGATAAAAAAACCAACAAAAAATGATTATAGATATAATAAAAATGATTGATTTGATACAAAGATAATATTATTGATTATTTGAAACAACTAACCAACTCCGATGATTAACTATGAGTTGATCCATTAAAAATTTAAAATTCATTCAAATGTGGATTGTCTCCGATCGACCGATCTATTAAGAGTTTGTTGAAGTGGTTCATTAAAAGATGAACATCTATTCGACCGTATTAATAAAGATAAAAAAAACAAATAAAAATATCAATAACTATTGATATATTGTTATATTTTTAAGGGTTAAAGATTAGATCTTATTCAAAATAAAATAAGATCTAGTTTGTTATGAATAACACATAATAATTTTTAAGTATATAAGATATATTTTATGCATCCATAAGTAGAGTTACATCAATGAACAAATATTTGAATTCTAGATTATAAATTATATACTATTTGATATTATATTTTATACGCATATTAGATTTGGGATGTTCATCCTGAAGATAATTATACTTACCAGATCAGCATTGTCTATTGGAACGGTACCAAAAAGATTTGCACCAAAAAACTAGAAGAAGAAAAAAATTACAGCATAACAAAGATCATGGCAATTTTGGAGCAAAAAAATACTCTATTTGTTGACATGAGCAACACTGGTAACGGAATCAACGAATAATATGTGTGTTACCACCACAACTATTTAGTTGACGGATTTCCAACAGGTAGCAAAATAACTCTTATCTTAGAAGAACAAACCAGATTGATGTAGGAAATTATGTACGCCACCCTTGAGTCGAAAGTAAAATCTAATTTCTAGTGTTATGAAGATGACATTGAAGAAGAATATGAAGAGGAAAAACATAAAACCAATTCCATGATAAAATATCACCTAAGAAACGTCCTCAATCAACGAAATATCCTTTTTAGGCGTAAAACTTATGTTATTAATGATCACTTTGACCAAGGATCCTTCAATAAAAATGGGAGATGTCGACTCCCTCGATATACCCGTAAAATGATAAGTATGACTCCAACATCAAAGGAACGTCGATATGAATAAATGAGAGCACTTTCGGACACGTCGATCAACATAAGACGGTGGAAATAGAGAAAACACAGTTCCAACAATCAGTGTATTTCTACCACAAAAAGGTCAACATACTTTGCCACCACAACTTGTAATGAGCTATAATCATCAAAAAGTCCATATGGTTAAATAAAGAGCTCAGTCTAATCATAAACATACTGCAATGGCCCACCTGCAACATTCATATGTCAATAAAAACCCTTCAATTCCATACCCTTCTCACTCGAATCCTTATTATGTTACGAAAACCCTAAGGCATTATGCTAACAAATGTTCACCAAAATTTCAAAATATGAGCAACACATGGCTTCAGTCGGACAATGACGGTAATATCCCTTCATGGGATATGTAAGCATTAAAAAAACAAGATCTTTTTCTTGATATTGAAGATGATTATTTTCATGATGAATCTCCATTTGACTGAACATCTTGTACAAAAACTTATCGCCAAACTTCAACAATCATAAAATAGGCAAGTCTTGTTAAGGTATTTTATAGCGGATAACACTATAAAGTGTAAGGCATTTGTCTTAACATTAAGAGTAAATGCGTTGACATGGTTCAATGGTCTTCAATCGTGATGTATCGCGGTCTTTAAAATGTCGCGGAAAAATCAGGAATCAATTTTTAGCATACAAATCAATTAAAATATATGATGATTATATCATCTACTGTAAAAACAATACCAAATGAGAGCTTAAATGAATATACCCAGAGGTTTATGAAAACTAATAGCAAATTGCATGACTATTATAACCTGGTAATTGTTATTGCATAGAGGCAAGGAATATTTTCGGATCCCTGACTTATGTAATTATAAAAAATATGGTCGTCACTTCTGGTTTACTTGCTTGGTGGCGCAAGTAAGGTTTTAATGAGGCCTATAACAATTAATAAAATATTTATGCCAAAATGCAATGTATTGTTTTATTGAATAAGTGAATTAAGTATCCTATTAAAATTTAATCACTAAATTATAAGGCTTCCACTAAAATACAAAGTGAATATAAGGTATCTACTAAAAAAAGGTGAATTTGTGGATTATGCTAAAACAAAAAAAATCAATGTAAGGATTCATCTAAAGAAAATGAAGTGAAAATAAGGATCCAAATTAAGTTATATGCTAAAAAAAGGTAAAACTAACACTTCAGGAGCTTCAGCATTCCTTATAGATAAAAATAAAGGTAAGACTGAGACAAAATATAACTTGTAGTACTCCAAATAGTCATGTATTCCTTGCAAAATATAGAATGATTTATTAAACATGTCATTAAGGGAGTCACAAGCCCTTCTAAAAATTGGGTACTCTAGATATAACCCAATCAATATGCATATATGTTCCTTAGAATACATCTATCTATGAAGTTAAGAACTGTAAATGAAGCAACCAATTATTCAGGTGAAAAGTGCACGTTATTAACTACGAGTTAATAAATCAAAACAAAAACTATCCATTTAAGTGAATAAATTTGCTTACAAGGGTTGAAACCATACAAAATTTCTATATTAAAGGTAGTCGGTTCATAACATGAGAATTAGTAGGTCTAAAAGGAATTGCAAACTTGAGGCACTTATAAACTATATAGACTACAGCATGCATTTGGTACAATCATAATCTTTTAACGATTATATTATAAAAGATGATTTATCAACTATCATGAATATGCGCCGGACTTTCTTCTTGAACTCCTACCAACTGAGAGTTATATTCATATTGAGATCATCCAAAACTTATGCATCTGCTCATGTCTATCTGGTTAAGATCGTGTAAGAATGGATAACTACCAACGAGCTTCTCGTTTTATCATATGTTCTCCTGTATAAATATTGGTCGAGCTTCTAATGTTTATCATCACTTTTTTAATTTTCATTTTACTCAACTTAACTATGATTAGTACGATGTTAATATGTGGTGATGTCACTCATATTAAATTATCATATGAGAATGCCAATACTCGGTATGGGTTTTGGTATAAGTGTAGTGATGTTTGATTTTATTGTTACACCATAAGTCTTGGTGTATCTAATTCTTGAATTCTTTGTGATCATTAAAAATGGATCTTCTCTAACAATCACACAAATGTTATGTATGTTTGAATCACAGTCTACGTATTTTTCCTCTTCCACCTCAAAAATTGTTTTAGTAGTAAAGGCCCTCAACTCTCTAACCTCTTAATATGATGGTCTGTTATTTATTATTGGTGGGTCTTGGTCAGCGTATTGTATTTTGATTCATTCTTATTATTATTTTTAACACACTTCAAGAGTTTATCGTTATTAGTCATGTTTAAAACTTGGTATTGTAGAGACCATCAATCCCTTATGTAGTATCCAATATCATTATGGAATTTATAAAAAAAAATCTATTGTATATGTATTCATTGAGACCTTATAACTTATATGCTCTTTGATACCTGAGTATATATTTTGTTCTCTTGTAAATAATTTCAAATTTTAAGTCAATTTGGTATATGGACCTATAGCTGCATATTCATGCATTCAACTGTTGATATTATTATTATTATAGTTGCTTATGAACTTCCCTCGTGAACTTTATCCTTGATTATTATGTCGGGCCGAACCTTTTATTATTGTTATTCCTGAATACTTTGTTGTGTGGTTTGAAGTTGACTTGTGCATCTATAAGTGACTTATTGTTGTGTATTAATAAATAGTTATGTGCATACATAATTGGGTTTTTTGTATCTTCATAGAGTCTTGCTTTTGTAATCTCTTCAACTTGAATGCATCTCTATACTTGAGCTACAACGTATCTGAAATTAAGTGTCTTATTCTTTATAATAAAATCTAATAAAGATTCTGACAATATTTTTGTCTTGTACGTCTCAACTTATACCAAAATATGGTAGTCTTGTAGCTCACTCTTTTATCAACGACCTTTGAGTTACTTCTCTTAAGCTTTCATTGGGGAATTTGTTTTGCAATGAATGATGTAATCATCATCTCCATTTATCACATTAAATCCAATGAAATGTTCCTGAAGGTTGTATGCAGTATCTTGAAACTTATAATACATAATGTCATAAGGTTACTAAACCATATCAAGGTATTTCCCATAAAATTTATAGATAATTCCATGTAGATAATTTTATCGTCTATTACGTGCCTCAACATCCCCATTTTAACGAATTTATATGATTATTTTGGTCTATATTACCACTAAAATTGTCCATCTTATGGCTAGTGAATTTTGACAGTAGATCTTTGTATAAGATGTTTACAGTTAATGGAGATTCCTCCTATAAATAATTATCATCATCAAGAAAACTTCTTGATGTGTTCACATTTTTATACCTCGCAAAAATATATGCTTGTTGGTGTCTTGGTCTATATCATTTGTCAACAAAATATTTGGTATTCTTCTTGTTCAAAAACATTGATTAATAGTCATGAGGGCGATGACTATGTTTTAACGTTATATAGTAAGGATTCAGGTGCGTAGAATGATGGGCACCCAAAGTTTTATGTTGAACATGTATGATGGAGGTGACATGTATTAATTATTTATATTTGTTGTTGTCGGCTCTTAAGTGTACCCCTAAGGAATACTTGGATAGACTAGTGATACTTGAGTGAAAATCTGCTAAGATAACTGTATAATTTATGAACTATCAAACTTTGATATTTATCTTTATAAAGTTTGAATGACTTTAAACTCCATTTATAACCAACCTGATAAAGTTTGAGATGGCTCATGAGTTGCAGATAAGTCATATTGTTCAATGTTACAACTAATATTGTTCTTAATGTCCTATATACGAATTTATAACCGAGAAAAAAACTTGATGGTTTGACTAAGAATATTGTAAGAAAAATAAAAATTGTGAAATATTTTGAATAACTGTATACCTAAAATATGTTACCTCATGCTTCTCTAATATTCAAGGAAACTATGGTCGATAATACTACTAAATTGGCATATTTTTCAACTCGTAAGTCCATTAATTTTAAATGAAGTCTCACTATCATTAATGCTTTTTGGTTTCAAAAAACTATATTAGACTTAGAATAATATTATTTCAATTTATCATTCTGATCATTTTTTTTACTTATGAACTTACATTTCTTATAACTTTCTAATATAGTAATTTAATTAACAACTTTATTTAATTTAACTTGGATTGAAAATTATCAATATGTGGAGCACATTTTACCTTCAATATAACTATGCTAACTTTTTATTCATATCATTTAAAATTATCATAGATCTATGAAAGATACATACAAATCATGATAAACTTGTCAATTGTGTCTAGATAAATTTAACAAATATTCATGGTTGAATCTTGCTATGTAAAGTTTGGAGAACTCACATAGCTAATCAATGCATAGATTAAAATAAATTAATCAACTTAATGGGTATAACAAAATTATTAAATATGTTATTCATAAAACGATTTTGAAGTTATCAAAGTAATATCTTAACGCAATGAGACTGTTTTACAAAGAATGAAGCTTTATATGAACGAAAACTAATTATATAATAAATTAGAAGATTTATAAATATTTTCTTTGATCTTAGAAATGAAGCAAAATAAAAGGCTTATAAACAACTACTAAACGAGTTAGTTCACTAAAATTTTACATTGACCTAGCCTATTTTTAAAAAGAAATCTATGAGCATGATGTTGAATATTTTAATATTACAATTGAAACTTAAATTGAATAATATGTCACTTTAGCTATTCTGAAATATAATGTTTAACCATTCAACCTCATTATATTTTGGTTTTATATCACTTTCATTTATTTTGAAAGACATGCCTATTATTATTTTTTTGTGTAATTATATTTAAGATTGAAATTGTTGATTTTAGCTTTATTTAACTTTGTATTTTATTTATTTATTTATGTATGTATGTTATTATTGTATAGTATATTTTATTTGTATTTATATTATTAATTTTATGGTCTTTATTAAATTAAGTAAGTACTTTTTTAATATTATGTTATCTTAAGGTCAAAGTATTTTATTATGAATTTTACAGATTGATGGTTATAGTATAATCTTTTATTAAGAATTAATTTATCCGACTCAATATGAAATTTTTTAAAGCGTACCATTTGAGAGAGATATATTATTTGTTAATAAAAAAATAATTTAAATGGATAAAAAAATCATCATCGCGATTAGTAATTATTTTATACATGGGTAATGTAACCTACAATTTATAATCCTAGTTGACAATTTAATAATATTTAAATCTTTTACTAATAATGTTTTTCTCAATCAACTTGAGCAAACTATGATTGGGTGAGATATAATTTTTTTTATATAATCCAAGCATGTATTATTTGTTTGATGCATAAATATTAAATATTAAATAACCAAATACAATTTTGTTGAATATGTATTTATTATTTTAAAATATTTAAACATTCATACAATGGTTTCAAATATAAATTTAGATGTTTTATATTTCACACATGTTATAATTTCTTATAATGTTACGATTCAACGAGCTTTAGACCTTCTCTTTTGACATTCTATATACAAAGTTTCTTAATTATGTCTCAAATTTCCAACACTTCATTTTTATGTGTGTTAAATAGTTTGCTTCAAACTAAATATCCTCTATCAAAACCGTTATAGTATATTTTTTTAGTTAAAATAGTTTTTTTCACTAAACATATTGATCAACACAATTTGTTTTCTACAAAAAAGTAATATTTTTATCAAATTATTTGCGCATGATATATATATATATATATATATATATATATATATATATATATATATTTACTTTGAGACTATGTTCTTTCTCTTCTCTATTCAATCAATTCTTACAAATAAATTATCAATATCCAAGTCGGCTTCAAAGTTAATAATTATTAAGTATATTTTGAGTCATCTCAAACCTTGTGATTCGCCCTTAATTCCAAAGTATAACGATATTTTAAGTAAATTAACATCCATTTGTATATAAAAAAATCACCATTATTATAAACATATATTCGATGTGTTTGTAAAACTATTTATGCAATTATTGTTGCTTCGATATCATAAACAAATAAAAATGAATTACATGTCGATATTCAAGATGTTGTTTAGTAAGGTTGTAACACTTCAATTAACATTTTTAACCAAAATATTTATTCAATATAACTTTTTTATTCCATTAAAATCGTTAAATTAGATACTTCCACATACTTCCACATATTAAATAGTTTAAATACTAAATGTCAAGAAAATTTGATGTTTTATCTCATACTTTATATAAAAATCTCACAACTTATCATTCTAAAATTGTGTCTTATTGTCAAAAGTTAATATCATCGATCTCAACACTATACATATATTTGACCAAAAGATTAACTATATACATTGAGGTTGTATGTTGTAATGCTTTAACATTGATATGTTTTGAAATAAATAAATATCATGTTATCCATATATATAGCCAACTAATCAGGGACCAAGTCGTTACATTATAAGAGAATACTATAAAATTACAAATTTTGGTTAAGATATAATTTGGTAAATTTATAATCTTTTAAATTTATAACATATATTGTACTTTGCATAATGTATACAACACAAATCTGTATAGATTTCTAACAAAACATAAGCAACCTTTTATAAATCTAAACATAAAAAAATACAGTTTCATATCTCATTTTTATTAAAAAGTGAGCCAATATAACATACATATTTAACATACAAATTTGAGACATTGTTGTCACATGTAAAGAAATTATCATGAAAATTAAACATCCAACAGTTTAATAAATTATCAAAAACATTAATCACAAGTACATCTAAGTTACTATCATCATCATCATCACCGTCGTCGTCATCATCATCATCACCACGTTGTCTAAAGGATAACCAATATATCAGTTCTCCAATATACGTGGTTAGTTGACATATTAACACATGCATTATATTCTTGAATGATCCTAATATACTTAACATTATAAAAGTACTTAACAAATGTATCAATTATATATATATATATATATATATATATGTATGTATTATTCTACTATTTTGAGTATGACTAACACTTAATACAAATTAGTTAATATGTGAACTCGTTTAACATCATAAATTAGTGTCAACTTAAATCCAACTAAAAAAACATACATTCATTTAATATATATACATGGTGTTGAATGCTAACTTTATATGATGCTTAGTTTCATCATTACTTTATTTTTAAGAATAACTCCAACTTCATCAAGACTCACCATATGCACGCATAATTAAAGTTTGATAAATAATTTATTTTATTTTAGTCAATCATCTTCTATTTGTAAATCAAATATTTTTATGAAATTCGCAGTGTCTTAAATTTTTATTATTGTTTTCTTTATCATACTCAATCTTAAACTCTTTCAATATCTTTAGTTATTTTATTAATCTTGACAAGAGAATAATTTTTAAAAAATATTATTTCAACATATTCGAAGTTAAAACAATATTTTATTCCATTGAAACTAAATACGTATTTTAAATATAATCAAACAAAATCCAAATTTTCCAAATCTAAATAATTATGAAACGTTTTTACTAGTATACTAAGTCAATATTTCATATTGATATTGTCATGAAACTAACATATTAAAAATAAACTTTATGACCTTAAAAGAGTGTTTAAATTATTATGTCAATACAAACTTATTTACCTCATATATAGTTTGAGAAACTAGATATCATTTATCATAAGCTCGAAAAATCTACTCATAAAATTATTATTTATTCTACAAACTATTTTTTTGCTCTTTACATTAGATTAAGTTTTAAAAAAATCATTTATGCGTTATATCAAACTAAACATCAACGTTGACAGACATAAAAAAATTAAACAATGAAAGACAAAACTGTAAAATTTAAATAACAAAATATACAAATAGGAAACTAACTAAGCATAAAAGATTAAAAAAAATCAACTTTAAGCATACATTAATATATTATAATGTATAGAATTTTATTATACATGCACTTTTAATTTGGTAAGTTATCGATGACATTTACCAAAAATTGCATGCAACATAAATTCTTCAAACAATACTCATAAACACAAAAACATGTACTGCTTCCAACAAATAGTTATTTTAACTTTTAAAACTCTATATATTTCAAACCTAAACTTCAAAAAATCCAAAAACATATGTTTTATTTAAACGAACAAAATGAAATTCATGAGTGATATGTTTGAAGATTTTTTCAGCGTCAAATTTGAAACTAAATTAATCATAATTTTGCAACTAAACTAGAGTTTATTTTCCGCAACCAAATTATACGTAATTCTGCAACTAAACAACAATTCGTTCTAAAAAACAATTGTTTTCTCACAACCAAATAACATATAATTTTGTAACTAAATAACAAATTGTTTATTTCAACCAAACTATATGTAATTCTGCAACTAAATAAAAATTAATTTGTTTGCAACCTAATGATACGTAATTTTGCAACTAAATAATAGTTATTTATATGTATAATAATAATAATAATAATATAGACTTTATGGATCTAGTTTTATTCGACTTAAAAAACTGATGGTATTTTTGGATTTCTTGGAGTTATAGTTTAAAAGATATGATATGTAAAAAACAAAAAATATGAGTGATAGAGAAATGGTTAGAGGTATTTTAGACTACCATGTGATTATCTATAAATACTAATTTAAAAATAGGTGATTATCCATAATTTATCAAACCTTTGATGGTTATTTGTAAATAAGTTTGATGTTGGATGATTATTGATAGATTATCATTTCCTATTACTTATAATCCATACAATTTTACTCGCTCTCAAATTATATTCATTAAGGCTTTAACCATTTCAACCACTATAGATTTTTTGGGATAATCAATTGTATGACCAACGAAAATGCCTCGTTTTTTTATTACGATAAGTTTATATTCATTTAAAAAATTTACATATATTTTTTACAACGACTGAGAATCAGAGCTCTTTATGACTTCATATAAATGTGGCGGGTTATATATCGTTACACCATATAAATCTTTATGTTCTTGGAGATATACTAAATAATATGAAGTACAATAATATAATTTTCTTTATTTGACATTCTTAAATGAACTATTACTATATTTTCTACTTTTTGAATATGTAGAGTTTGATCTTCATGAAAAATATAATTTTGTTATTCACGTGAATGATTAGTATTATTTTAAGTACATTCATGTTCTAAGCGGGATTATATTTGTATATTTAGTATAAGCCTCAAATTGAAAATTTGTTTCGTTTCGATTATCTTCATGCTCTAATGGTATTAGAAGAATTGAAAATTTAAGAAATTTCTCTAACTCCTATGTATCTTCATTAGAACCTTAATGATTTTCTATAAATGCTTCCTCAAAATAGACATTTTTCACAATAAATTATCCTCCCCGAACTCAACTTCATCAAAGAATCTTATCATTCTCATTTCAAAAAAACTTTTAGTATATTGATCATAAACCTTAAAACCATTTGAATGTTATCAATATATAATGACATAACAACTAACCATCTTTAGGTATAATTTATTTCATTTGGTCTATAAGTCTTCACTTCACATGGACACTCCTAGACATGTATATGCTTTAAGCTAGGCTTGTACCCATCTTTAGGTCTAACAACTAATAGTCTTTAGATCTAACACACTTAATGCTATTACCTAATAGTTTTTCAACTTTGGTATTAAAATTTATGAATTTTTCTAAGGCTTTGAATTTCTCATAAATAAGTTATATATATATATATACCTATAGCAAGATAAGTCATCTATAAATATGAATGGAATATCGTTGCCCGTTCCATGATACTTTTGGGAACAATCCACAGTTATAATTATATTTTAACTTTAAGACTTCTTTTGCTTTGTATACACCTAACATATGCACCTTGTTTTGTTCTCTCTTAAAATATCTGATGCAAGCACCGAAGAGTGGATAATTGAGAACTTAATAGATATTTCAATAACAAAGTTATACATTTTTATGCTTCAGTCAATTTGTTTTAAATTTTCAAATTTACAATTCACCTTATCATATACGTGTATGTTCATTTCTTCTCCGTGATGCTTAATAATATTTAATAAATATAATATGTATATATATATATTCAATACTTATAAAAAAATTATGTAAATAAATATTCATTAAAGAATACATGAATATTTATTTTATACGACCAAATTCCTTATAACATCGTTCAAATACAAGAAATGATCACTGGAAAAAATTACTTAAAAATATTAATGACATACAATAAGGATGAACTGCCATTTACTTGATGGATGGATCTTTCACCACCATTTTGGTTTCGGCTTCTTAGCGTAACATGCATACAAATAAAAACATAAGTAGTCGTGATCGTATCAAACCACCATGTATTAACTGAAACTAAGTTGACTTTTGAACAAATTAGAGTTGTGATATTATTTTTAGTTTTTATGTAAGCTTGATACTTTTCACACATCTATTTTAGACTCTTTATCCTATTATTAAAGAAACATCAACCTATATCAGACGGTATATTTGTTGCTCAATAAAGTCTTATCAAATATTACATTATACTTTATTTTCTATGATTTCCGCTATTTATAATTCACCATATGAACCTTATGAAATTAGTTTTTTCAATGTTTTTTCCTTTTAACTAGCATGATAAGCCAGTTTAATAACTGCCCACTTTTCATGTTGAGGAAAATTTTGATACAAAAATCCGACCATAAATTCATCAGGATGGTCATTCTTAAGTGCATTTAACTTTAAGATGATCATTAACGTCCCAAAAATATATTGATGCATATTTATTTTATTATGAAACTTCACGATGGAGAGTTACATCAATAACATCTTAATCTACACCGTATTAATCATGGCAAGACTTTTCTCAACTTATTTGAGAAACTTAATTATATTGGTGAACTCACTCTACTAACCATATAGAATGCCAAAGGTTATTCATTGTTTCATGATTTCCAAGCGTAACATATTTGACTCAACTCACGTCTCGAAGTCTTTCTTCTTCTTACAAGAACTATATTTAAAAATGGTGTATGATGTTTAATACTTAATGTCATGTTAAAATTATGACGGTTCAAATATAATTTTATGTCCTCTCTCCATTGGAAGAAGCAAATACATCTAAAGTTGGGGGTCTATTACTAAATGGATTAAAGATATTTACTACAATAATACACATAACAAATAACACATAAAAAAACATTTATTGACATACAAACTTAAAAAATGTTTAAATATGGATAACATGTAAAAAAAAATAAACCTACATCACTAATAAGATATATTTAGACAAGCGTATTAACACATACTTATATAAGTTTGAGAAAAATCATCATTAATCTAACTTTAATCGACTTAATTCAGGAAAGCCCTCTTTTGGGTTGGTTTTCATATTTTAGTTAAACACTTAACGATCAATTTACAATTGATAATCTTATGTGGATGATTAATTATGCCAACCAAGAACCTTCATTTTGGTTGCTTGTAACAACATTAATCGTGAACCCGTTAAACTTCAATTAAATCAATTCACCAATATAGATCATTTTGGCAATATGTTGTCTTCATGAACAACTTACCAAATTTAAGACGCCCTTAGTCATACAATCTATATAACACATAAATAATGAATAACCACGCAAATACATGCAAGTTCAAATAATAACATGTGGAAAAAGTCTGAAGGAAGACCCCTGAAGGTGCATGTATAGTATAACGTTACAGTGAGGATTTTTCACTACATCAACTTTTACATTGTCACACTCACCAATGGTGTCACCGCGAGGCTTCAAGTTTTTATCATAATGAAAACATAAAGGGTTCCCGAAATAATAAAGTTGTACATTATTGTTTCCATAACAAACAGTAGAGGTTACCTATTGTCTTATTTATGTTCGAATCTGGTTTAATGTCTCGCGACAAATTGATCCTAAATTGAGCCAAAAACCTAAATTTCATCTGAAATCATGCTTAGTTGATAAAACATAAAATTCTAACATAATTATAAATGGATAAAAGATCACACAGTGTTAAACCATATATCTATATATCTTTACCAATTCAATTAACAATTAATTCTCAAATGTAGATAATTTAGTAAAATAAAATTATTTGCTTTATATTTGAATCAAGAACAAAATAAATATTCAATGTAAGAGAGGGAGACTTTAATACTAATTTTAGAGTTCATATCGTATAAACCATAACCCCAAATATGAATACATAATTCCCTAAGAGTATGAACTATTCAATATATGTTAAATAAAATATTTACATGAAGATGTATACATCACGTCCCTTTTTTTGTTTTTTTTTGTTAATTGTATATTTGTTCTTGATTTTTTGTATCTTTGGTATTAGATAAATAGTTTAATTGAAGAATCATATATGTACTTGAAGGTCATGAGCTTCCAATCAGCAACAACGCTAAAATATGTAGGTAAGTAACGTGAAAGATTGTTCATTTATCTTTTTTTATACATGATTGTAATTAGATTTTTAATTTAAGTCTAATTGTTATCTCATCCCTTAATTGTATTGATATGATCAAAGACCATAACCCCCAATTAATGGGTTTGTACAAAATATCCCATTAAATTTATAGTTGAAATTTAAATGTGAACATCTGAATTTAGTCATTCACTAAATCCGAATTTGACATAATATCTACACATTTACTTCATAAATGATTATTATTTATTAGTCATGTTAGGTACAACTAAATTCCAACATCAGTTAGACATAAGGATGATCAATGATAATAATTAAGAACATATATCTCAACTAGTTTGAGGCTTTTTGGAAATGGACCAAAAATAAATTTGTGCGGGCTTTAAGGTCTGAAGCGACAAATATCATACTAGTATAAAGATTAGGTTATTCCTACTTATATATAAGTGGAAATGCGATCCCTATATTCTCAATAAAATTGTATCGATCTAGGTTATTGCAATTCAATATTAACAATAACATTTATATCAATAAAATACAAAATCAAAGCTTTGATGAGGGATCCAGTTTTTCTTATGGAGATTGAAATCTTCATTGGTATTTCAAGGGTTGTAGAGTGATGTGAATAATAAGTTACTAATATAGATGAAATAAAGGGAGACAGACGATATCTAGAAAATGTTATACGTTTGATTTTAATGAGTGTAAATGACAATATTCTTCGTGAGATTAATAATGAGAAGACTGTTGCATACACGCGAAAGAAGTTGAGAGAACTTTAATCAGAATAATCAACTATAAATTACTTATGTTTTTAAAAATATTTGTATTATTTCAGGTTGAAAGAATTCATATCCATGACATAACATCTTGATAATCTTAAGTTGATTATCATGGATCTGGAGAATATCAAATTCATTAATCAATGCTAAGGATCAAACCTTATCTGTTTTCAGATTGCACCAACTTCATATGAGAATTTTATGGATATAATCATATATGGTAAATATATACTATCTCTGGAAGATGTCGAATGAGCGATGGGACCAAGGAACTTGAGACAACCACAACAATATAATCAGGCTAAATGATAGTGTCTTATGACCATAAGAATATCTAACAACAAAGCAAGTTATTCAAAAAATAAAAATTAGAAGTGATCTAAGTCAAAATCTAAGAATTCAAACTGTTTTGATTATGGTGAACATGATCATTACATGATAAATTATTTGAAATCAAAAGGTAAGATTAGAAATAAGAAATAAAATGTTGCGATTATGATAGAAGGTATAAATGATTCAAATGATAGTGATAACAATAATGCATGAGAGTGTTGTATGTGAGTTTATACTCTGGGGAAAAATACTTGTGTACTAGATACTGAAGCTAGATATCACAAGTGTTAGTTCAAGCAATAGTTTGATACTTTCAAACCAATGCAATAAAAAAATTATTTGGAGAACCATCATTTGCTGTCTGTTAGTAGGATATGTGACGTTATGATTAGAATATTTGATGTTGTTATCATAATTGTGACTTTTGGTATGTTCTTGGGTTGAAAAAAAAACCTAATATTTTTCGGGACACAACATTATAAGGGTTACAATTATCATGCAGAAGATGATATAATCAAGGTGGCAAAGGGCTCAATGGTGTATATGAAAGAAAGTTTATAAAAGAGGCTATATATTTTCCAAGATAGTGTTGTTGTGGGATATGTTGTACTAACATCATCGAGAAGTACAAACAAAGTCAACATGATCATAATCAGTTGTGTCATTGGCACATGGGTCATATTAGTAAAATATGATTGGTTATTTTGGGAGATAAATTTTTGTTGGAATGGTGTAAAGCATAATCATTGAGATTTTATGAAAACTGTGTGTTCGGCAAGCAAACTATAGTGAAATTCAACAAAGAGATTTAAGAAATACTAAAATAAAGTTGGATTATATTCACTCAAACTTTTAGAGCCCAAACAAAACTTCATTAAAGAGTGAAGTCGTATATTATATGAGTTTGATCATTGGTTATTAAAAATGACATGAGTTTATTTTAAAAACTAAAGATGAAGCATATTCAACCTTGATCAGATGGAAGACGATGTTGGAGAAGTAAACATGAAAAAAAGATCAAACGTCTCATAACAATAGGTTAAACTTTTACAATCATGAATTAAACGAGTTCTGTGATATTAAGGGGATAATGCATCATGACATATATTTTAGAACATCATAACATAATAGGATCGCAAAAAGAATGAACATAACACTTTATGACAAAACATAAAGCGTGCTTTTGCATTCCGATGTGATAAATGAATTTTTGGATGAAGATATCAATACGACTTATTACTTGGTGAACTGGTCTCCATCAATGGTTATTGATTATAAAACTCATTTTGAGACTTAGTATGAATCATCAACTATTTACAAATAATTAAAGATGTTTGGTTGGCATGTGCACAGATCAACTTGAGCCAAGGTAAAAAAATTATATATTTCTATGATATGTTATTTGAGTAAAATAATATAGGTTATGATTTATCGTTCGTACGTCTTTGGGTTTTCTTATCAACATAGACATGACTTTCATGGGTTTACTTTGCTAGACAGTTATAAGAATGTCGAGAAAATTTTCAAACCATGATTGGTTGTGAGTAAACAAGTAGAATTTGAAACATCGGTAATTCCTACTAGATTCAACAATTCTAATGGTTATGAGGTGAACACCAACATCATTGATAATGGTGATTATGCGTCCGAACTATAACAACAACTTATAATATAACATTTGGCATAAGTTGGAGATAGATTTGAGAACTAAAAATATATGTGAACTTGGTTTCATATACTATGTTAGTTGTGGAATAAGTTAAGATGTAAGAACCCAATAGCTATATGGAAACTATAACAAGTTTCAAAATCACATTTGTGGATCGATGCTATCGAGGAAGAGATTGAATCTCTTAATAAGAATCAAACATGTAAACTTTTTTATTTTTTCAAATGATATAAGGCAGTATGCTACAAATGTATATTCAAGACAAAGAAAGGTAACCCATGGGTTAATGTACCTCGATTCAAGACAAGTCATGCGCTAAAGTTTTTACTAAAAAAGAATGAATCGACTTCAATGAAGGGTTTTCTCTAATGGTGAAACATAGTTCGATTCAAGTTTTGTTAGCCATATTATTTTTATAAAACTTAGAGCTTTAGTAGTTAGATGTGAAAATTATATTTCTATATCGTGAATTAAATAAAGAAATCTACATGAGAGAATGCTAGGTACTTATCAAACCTAAAATGGAAGACACATTTTATCTGCTAAATAAGTTCATGCATGTGTTGAAACAATCACTTAGGAAATGGTACAAACAATTTGATATATTCATGGTGTCAAATGGGTCAACAAGGAGTCCATATGAAAATTATATGTACCATAAAAAAATCATATGATTCTTATGTTTACTTGTTATTGTATGCGGAGGATATACTCATTTCTTCTTGTAACTTGTCACATGTTATGAAGATAAATAAGAAATTTTTTGCCAATTTTGAGATGAAAGATTTGTGCAAGACAAAGAAAAATATATGATGGAACAAATTTTGGATATTCCATATTAAAGTGCAGTTGGCAACATCATGTGTGCTATGTTGTGCACACATCCTGATATTTCATATGCGGTTAGTACAATCAACATGTACATGTGATGTCTTGGAAATAACACTGTTAGTTGGTGAAATGAAATGAATATTTTGGTATCTTATGGTTAATGCGAGTGTTGGGTTGATATTAAACAAGACTGCGGTGGGTTTAATTTTCAACGAAACTGATGTTGGTGGATCTTTGAATGATGTTGCGGTATCAGTGGTTGGTTTTGTTGGTTATGATTTTACGGGGGACATGAATAAAAAAATATATTTGACAGGATATGTATTTACTCTAACTAATAGTGTGATCAATTGGAAAACACATTTTCAAGCTATAATAGTTTTTATACAAAATAGGCTGAATACATGACTATAACAAAAATAACTCATCAAGCAATATATTTGTAAGGTTTGGTGGTAGATTTAGATCTGGATCGAGCTACCATAAAAGTATTTTGTGGTAGTAAAAACTCAATACAATTACTTATATGGAACCATATCTACGATGAGAATACAAAACACATAGATGTCAAGTATCACTTTGTTCGTGAAATAAGATTAGAGGGAACTATTGATGTAAAGAACGTGTCGACACACGATAATTCAGCATATATACTAACCAATGAAGTATTAGTTCAGAAGTTTAAGGAGTGCCTAAAATGGATTGATGTTCGCAATAAATTCCTTAAGGGCATTTTGTTAGTCATATGGAAAGAAGTTTCGTTGTTGATAGTGAAAAATGGTATTCATCTCAAGGGGAAGAATTATTGAGAATGAGTGAATAGTCATGAGACTTTAATGATTGGTCATATAAAAGTTTATTTTATATCCGTTGGTGATTTTTGTGTTCACAATAATTCTTGTGTCTACGTTGAATTTTGTGTTCATATTGATTCACAATGTCCATGATGATTCTCCTAATATTGTTTACTACTTGGGCTATTGGACTCATTATGTCAATTATCTGGAAAGTCATTATATGTTGTATGTTTAACCCCATATAAATAAACTCATAGTGTTATAAATATTATAGCACTAAAATCTATAACGTTATTCAATCATAATAAAACTATTTATTCTAGTAACATTCGTAGAAGTAAATATTATTGTCGAACCACATTAAATCGTACGTTGTTATTTTTTTCTTATTTTGTTTTGGGTATAAGCCATTTATGATAGATATTACATCTTTATTTATAACAAACTGGTATTAGAGCTTCATGTCCACACAAAATGTTGTGTCAGTAAAATCTTTATGTGTCCAACATGAAATACCAACCATGTTCAATTTGGAAGATCTATAAGACAATGTGATATGATTGGAGTGAGCGAATGGAAGTAAATCAAGAGAAGGTTAGTCATGTCTAAAATTAAAAATGTGTTGTAAATCTTTATGACGCGAACAAGATGGTCTAGTTGGATCAAACAATTTGTTGTAAAGTCCTATGGTTCAGGTGATGCACAACCTTATTAACTTTGGTTTTGCTTGTAATATATCAATTTTATTTAAAATATAAAAAAAAATCTCGATAACAAAAAAGAATAATTTTTTTTAAAAAACTACTCAATTTACTAATATAAAAATTTATGATTTTATTTTTTAAAATAATAGTTGAATAAACTTCAAACAATGTAAACTTTAAGAAATAAAGAGATCTTTAGATTTTATTTTGTCTGGAATCAAAACATCTTTAAACATGTAAAATTTATAAAGTTGTCGGTACCTACAACTTTGTGAAACTTTTCTAAATCGGGCGTGCATTATGTAATTTGTCTTATTATCTTTTCCAAAATTATTTTGTACAAAAAGTAAAATAGAAATTAAGAACTAACCAACTACTTGTGGTATATGATTATTTTGTACATGCATATTATAACGTATTTAATACGTACTCTATTTGTAGTTTGATGTTGTATTCTACTTTTCAATCATATTCGTTCAACGTTACGTTACTAAAATAAATTTATAATAAATTAGTCGCGATCGTATTAAAGGCGATAAAGTCATTAATTTGAACACGAGATTAGACGAAAGGAGAACAGTAAAAAGTAAAAAAAGGAACGGTGAATGACGTAAAGTAGTAGGTGATGTAACTGATGTCCGATCGGTGAAACGACGTGGCACACATGCAATGACACGTCACACGTCGATCTTAACAAACACAGCTTTTGGAGATTATGGGTTATGTAATTAAGAATGGTAACACTTTATACGTGTCATTTACGACTCGTTCGTGCGGTGAGATTTTGAGTTAATTAATCGGTTTATATTTATCCGAGACGATTACGTGTGAGTTTTAATAAAGATTTAGTAAAAAATTATGGGTAGTTTAGAGTTGAGAGTAGTTTTAAAATGTACTTAGAAGGGTTTTAAGTAAGATGCATGTTGTTGAATTAGTAGTATATTTTTGGTTTTTTAGAAGATATGTTTTTTTTAAATATAATTTTAAAAAATTATTTGAAAATATCAGTATAACTTTTAAAATTATGGAATTATATATAAAAAAACAATTGTAGTTCAAGTGCGAAATTATGTGAAATTTCTTAAAACTAGAATCTTTGAAATTTTGGTTTACTTCTGTCTTTTTTAACTTGGTCTCTTTCAAACTCTTTTAAATTTTATCCCTTTCACACTTTTTTAAAATTTGGTCTCGTCTAGAATTTTTTAAAATTTGTGCACTTTCAGATTTTTTTTTAAATTTAATGCTTGTTGGAATTTTTAAATTTTGTCTATTTTGGACTTCTTTTAAATTTGGTCTTTTTTGGACTCCTTTTTAATTAGTTTACTAAATATTATTGCGCTTTACAGATCGAGTTCAAACTTTAGTCGATGAATGAAAACTTACCGAGCTTGTTAAGAAGATATAAAAGATAAACTAATAAAATGTTCCATTTATGTTGTGAAACAAGTCTCGTCACAGGTTGGAAAAAAAGACGTCAGATACAAATGCTATCATAGTGGCCAAGCTAAAGAATAAATAAAATTATTTAGATCGAGATCCAAACAAACATAATATATGAATAATTTTCAAAGGATAACTTTTACCAAAATCCATATATGAACCTATCATTATCGGATAATGATCTAAGAGTAGTGACGTCTCTACACAATCATGTATTGTATATAATGGTGAAGCTGGCAGAATTATAAATCAAGAAGTTGATGATCGATACTCGGATCTCACAAACATTTTGTATAAAGGTACCTATGAAATAAAGAGTTGACCTCCAGTGTTAACCTCAAGTCAAAGAATCATTATTGGTTTCACCTGAGCAATCATGTTTCTATAGGAAAGCAAAAATTCATAAAAATGTGTACAATGTTTTTTATAATGGTTGATACACAATTTTCTTATAATATTATATGTGTCTGATCTTTGTTTGATCAAATGTATGTCGTAGTATCTATGATTCACTAGTGCTTAAGATACCATATAAATAGCAAAATAGTCATAATCATATGAAATTAAAAGACATCCATGAAATGTTACGCATTATCTTTGAAATTAAAAATGTAACAACCAAATAATAAAGGGTTGTTTTGAAATGGTTGAATGACTCCATAGAAGGACCTCGATTGGTGAAACTCTGAGAAGGTTCATAAGATGTGATAAGGTCGGATATTTTTTACACTACCCCTTACACCTATCTGCATGACAGTTCGGACCTAACCCGTACCATGCGCAACCGAACAAAATAAATTAGTGGAACATGACTCAGCTAGGTGTTGGTCATTTCATCTTTTGGGCTAATAGGTTCTTAAACTTAACTCAAGCCCACAATCCGACGTGAATGGCCCATGGGTTATTAATTAATTATAAATACCCCAACTACTTTCATTAATGAGGGTATTCAAAATTTACTACTAGCATACACCTTAATTATCTCTCTACATTTCACCTTAAACATTAAATTCCCAAAACACTTTACAAATTTACCCTCAATAAAAAATAACCCACACAAAAATGTATTGATGAAAGTTGGAAAAATCTTGAAGATTGGTTGAGATTTTTCAACCGATTACAAGTATAATATTTTTTAATTTTTCGTAAAATAATTTAGGTGTATTTGCATGGAGAATGCATGATGTAATGTTAAGATGAATTTCTTACATTTGAAACCATTGTTTGTCCCCAAATATCTTAGAATTTTGCTTTAGAAGTTCTTCGCGTGGTGGTCTGGATCACTTTTGTTTGAGAACTTGTCAATTATATGTGTATTGAAATGCGGGGTAGTATTTCATGCTCGATTTATAGTGAAAACGGTGATTCTTCATGTATAAACTCGTCATAAACATCATAAAATATGTAATTTTTATCAATGTTTGTCTTTTTTTATAGAGACGACCTATGGAGTCCTACTTATTTTTTTATGAAAGACCGATTCATATAATGATAGGTTGCAAACTCGCTTAGAGGATAATATTCATGAATCAAAGGCATGTTCAGATTCCACCACTATTATAGTTTACCCCATATATGTTGGAAAACTAAGAGTGCGGGAAGTAGTGTAGTCCGTCGCACCGAGGGAAAACGTATTTGTACAGTGCCACGCACACCGAGTGAAAATGGTGTAACAATTTGCTCACGCCCAATGCAACAACATACACTATTTTATGCACCCTTAGTATGAAATAGTGTAACAATTTGTCCAGGCCCAATGAATGCAATCTGATTTTATTTAATAATTAAAAAAATCCTTTGACTATATAAAAAATAGGAAAATGTAGTGAAATAGATTTTTGGGTTGTTAAAATTTAGAATTTAAGGCCTAATCTTTGTAACCGGGCTTTACCCCTCACATCCCCGACAATCGTTGAGATCTTCGAGACGTTCAATTTAAGTACATGTTCAACTAGTTCTAATACCCGAGTGGAAAATATTGTATGTTCGCGTTTGTCCACTAATATAAGATAATTACGAGCCTCTGCTACCACATATTTCTCCAGTGGTTAAAAATCCCTCGAATTTTCAGCGTCATCATCATCAACAGGCTCAACAAATGGCACCAGATATTTCACATTGAAGACATTGTAGATCTTCATATGTTTTGACAGCTTTAACCTGTAGACATTCAGATTATTCTTCTGTAGGATCTTGTATGGACCAACCATTCTAACTATAAACTTATTATATTCATACGCATGATAAGGATTCATGGTTAAAACGGCCCGTACAAAATCCCTAACCTTAAACTCGACCAACCGTCGTTTCTTGCCAGCACTGTCTTTGTATATATGGGTAGTTTCCTTAAACTACTTTTGAGTACTCTTGTTAGTATCCCATAGTTCAGAAATATTTGTTTTAACCTTGACATGAACCTTAGTTTGCTCCGGAAAAACCAGATACATAGGACCCCATGGAATATAAGCATATACCACTATGAACGGACTATGTCTATTACTCCTCTTGTGGTGCATAATATTGAAGAACTCTACATGATATAGACTTTGATCCCATGATTTCAAATTTCCATCCACCTATGAACGTAAAATGTTTCCCAATATCATGTTTGTCACCTCGGTTTTCAAATCCATATGGGGGTGATATGAACTACTAAAGCTCAACTTTGTAGTAGTAAGTCGCCATAAACATCTACAGAAATGTCATACAGTTCTGAAATAGAATGTAACAATATATACCAACATTCATCGTCTTTTTGAAGGCAATAAAGTGAGCCATTTTGGAGAGATGATCAGCAACCATAAAAATAGAATCATTACCCCTTTGTGTCTGGGGTAACCCATAAACAAAATTCATGCTCATACTCTTTTATGGTCTTTATGGTATGGGTAAAGAAAAATACATAAATTATAACTCGTCCCTTCTACAATCTGACAAGTTCTGCACTCAGCCACAAAAAAAATAACATCTATTCTCAAACATGGCCAATAAAACTGACGAGCTATAGAACTGAAATTTTGATCGCGAACACCATGCCTTTCATTTTGTCTTTCCTGCACTATTAACAGTCATAAACTCCCAACGGAAAAACATATAAGATTAACTTTGAACATGTAGCCATAGCTCACAAAATAGTCAGTTCTGAGACCAACCTCAACATCTTCCAAGATAGGAAAAAAATACAGATTCGTAGCGTCTTTCATCAACTCAAATTCAATAATCTCAATATTCATTTGAATCATCATACTCCACATGCGCAATGTGTCAATTATACGATTAACTTCCCTAGGCGTATGTTTGATAGAAAAGACGATCTGCTATGTGAACGCTGCCCATCGAGTGTGATGCGCAAAGATTGTATCTTGATTTTGTAAATGCTTCAATGCATCATGATCAATGTATAATACAAAATCATTTTAAGCGAGATATGAGCTATATTACTTCCATCTCTAAACCACTGCATAGAACTCAACGTCATAAGTACTGTAGTTAAGTTTGAAGTCACTCAATTTCTCAATAACATAAGCCACATGTTGTACTCATTGGCTCAACACAACCCTGATACCCAATCTAAACGCATCAGAATGCCACTCAAACCCTGTAGAGCAGGGGCGGATTTAGGGGGGAGATAGGTATGCCCGGGACAACCCTAAATCAAAAAAATAAGTTTAGTATAGTGGTTAACTTCTCAAGTAGTATACTTGAGGTCTTGTGTTCAACACCTAGTGAATACCTACTTTTTTATTTCACTTCTTCTATAATTCTTTTACTTTTTATTTTTACTATATTCCTCAACTTCTTTTATTTCACTTCTTCTATAATTCTTTTACTTTTTATTTTTACTATATTTCTCAACTTCTCTCAAATAAAAGCTTAACTTCTTTAAATTATTTTATTTCACTTTTTTACAATCTTTTACTTTCTTTTTTTCTTTAAATTCTTTTATTTCACTTCTTCTTTATATTCTTTTACTTTTTATTTTTACTATATTATCCAACTTCTCTCAAATAAAAGCTTCACTTCTTTAAATTCTTTTATTTCACTTCTTTACATTCTTTTACTTTCTATTTCCCAACTTCTCTCAAATAAAAGCAACATAAAACTATAGAAATAAAATATTAAGTTGATTCAGTTAATGAATTTTCCATTGGAGTTTACTTCGATTTACAAAGAAGTAAAATTTGATATTGGGTTTTACTTCAACTTTGATTCAAAAAATCATTAAAAAATTGGGGATTTTTAAACTTACTTCAACTTTGATTCAACAAATCATTGAAAAAATTGAGGATTTTCAAACCCTAGTTTTCCTTTCTATAATAAAATTATATGATATGCATGGTTGTTAATAATTTATTCCAAATTGATTGCATATTTCATTGCAAGTTAATGATTAATGAACACGAAGATTTGCAGATGGTTGATATAATATCTTGTCCACGTGCTAAATTGTAACATTTTTCCGTAGTTGAAGTTTACTTCGATTTTCATTCAACAAAGCAATAAAAATTTCCATTTGGTTTTACTTCAATTTTGATTCAACAAATCACCAAATAATTAGGAATTTTCAAACCCTAGTTTTCCTTTCTATAAGAAAATTATCTCGGATCTATGTAAGACTTTTATTTTTACAAAAAAAACACTACATATTTGGATTTGTGTACAGAATTTTGAAGCGAGTTTTGTCCTTACGGTTGCTACCGCAAGTTTTGAGCGAGTATTTTCTCGTATGAAATTGGTGACAGAATGAGTTGAGAAATAGAATTGTCAATTCACGATTCACGGCTTAATGATTGTTCAGTGACATTTGTGGAGAAAGAAGTGTTTTCTACGGTTGATGATCTAGATATTATCCAACGCTTTCAAAGCATGAGTAAGAGAAGAATGCATTTACTTTTGGACTAGAATATATTTTCATTTTGAATTGTAACTAGAATATTTACATATTTTTATTATGCAATACTCGAATATTTATATTTTATTGAAATTTTCCATAACATCTTTGGGCATACCTTAAATTTTATTCCTGGATCCACCACTGCTGTAGAGAAATAAGGTAAAACCAACACAGGTGTGATAGTCAATCATACCTTAATCTCTTCAAACTTTGATGTTGCTTTAGAATTCAAAAACATATCTTGCATAATATATAATTAGTAATTTGTGCCATGATGGTACTGAAGTTATAAATGAACCACCGTTAGAACGAAACAAGCCCATAAAAGGAATGAACTTCAGTAATAGTGGTAGGTAGTGGCCAATCACGAATTGCTGCCACCTTAGGCTCATTAACTGATAAATCATTCTTTGAAACAACATAACCCAAAAATAAGAAAAAGTATGCCATAAAAGAACACTTGTTTACCTCCTCATAAAACTGTTAATGCCTTTGAACAAACAAGACCTTTCCTAGATGTTGAAGATACAAATATCGTAAAAAAACAACCAAAAACTTGCTAATAAAATGATAAAAATATGATTAATCACTTGCATAAAAGTACTAAGAGAACTAAAGAGACCATATGAAAAAAATCATATGCTCAAACAAACCATCCCAACTCGTAAGCGATGTTTTCCAGTCATCTCATATCCTGATGTGAATCTAGTGATAACTACTCTTTAAATCCAACTTAGTAAACACACTGGCACCACTCTATCGGTCCAACAAATCATCAAGTCGGGGAATAAGGAAACAATAACTGACGATAATCTTATTGATGGTCCAACTATCTACATACAACCTCATCGAACCATCATTTTTGGGTTTCAACAATGCTGGAACAACAAATGGACTAAGGCCATCTCGAATATTGCCCTTAGTCAGTAATTCTACAACCTGTCTCATAAGCTCCTCATGCTCATTATGACTCATCCTATAATGCGGTAGACTGGGAAAACTAGCCCCATGGAATATATCAATTTAATGTGGATATCTCATAATGGTGGAAGCTCCATAGGTACCTCTTTTGATATAACATCAGCAAACTCCAGTAACAACGTCTGAACCCACTCAGGGACCCTAGTAAAAACATCAATACATTCATTCACGACCAACACGTACACAATGCAAAAATCACTCGCATGCTCGATAAAATCTTTGCACACTAACAAACTTATGGTAGACTATTGGGGCACATGGGGTGATGGCGTTGGAGACACCTCTCTAGATGGTACCAACGTAATCATGCTCCAAATTATCACAAAATGGTATCATTTTTTTCGACCATCATAAGTATATCTCCTATCAAATTTACGTTGACGTCCTAACAACATATGATAAACGTTCATGCTAATTATATCACACCAGGATTTATCCCTGTAAGTGCCAATAGAAAACAAAACAAGATAACGCTTACATATTTTTACCTCACTGCCTTTCTTCAACCAACCCATATTGTAAGGACTCGTATCAGATTTAGTCTTCAAGACAAGTTTATGAACAACCTTATCAGAGATTAACTTCTTGCAAAAACCCGAGTCGATGATGATTTTCTAAACTTTCCCCCTCATACTGCACGTGGACTACAATGTATCATTTCTAAGCCAATTGTTTTCATTATCGATCTTATGCGTAAAATAGACATGTAAAAGTACTAAAAACTGGCCTACATCCCCCTCATAAATTTTTAATCTTGGGTCTCTTCATCAATGTCCTCACCCCCCACATCAAACTGTGGATTATTGCTCTTCTCTAATATAGAATCAATAGCTTATGTAAATAAACTCATGGCTTTTCGTGGTTTGGTACTCTCTTATGCACCCTATTTCCTGACACTAAAAACATTTTATTTGGGAAAAAATATTGGTACGAACTGGTGGTGTAGCTTGGGTTATTGGCGTAGGAGTTAGAACTATCATTTTGGAAAACTTCATAGTGGAAGCCCTAGCGTTATCTCTCTTATATAACCTTCTTGTCATAGATCTCTCAAAATGCAGAGCACACTGATATGCTTTAAATAAATTAACCGGATCAAACATGTTCAAGAAATCCTGGAATATATGTCTTTACCAACTTATGTAACGAGAGACTAACTGATCTTTTGTATAAAAAAGGTCAACACGAGTTTGAAACTTATAAAATTCAACAGTATACTCATCAATAGATTTCGACTACTAATATATGATTCTTATATAATTAAAGGGTAAAAACGCAGCCCTTATATGCTTTACGAATTTAACCGAAGTTGCAATTTTAGATTTACCTTGGGGTAGACGAGTCTGCTTCAGATGCTACCACCATGATGCAACTTGGCCACATTTTTTTTTGCCACCAATTGGACCCTCTTATCATCTGGGAAACTTCTTCTACTCATGCAATCCAACCTAAAAACTCTTCTAGTTGAAGACGTATATGAAATTCTAGAATATTAAGTTGAAACCTTAATTCTCATCGATTGTATGTATTCTGTTTGTAATCACAATCTAGAAGCTGGTCAAAGGCTGGTTCTTGTTGATTTCATGGAGGTACATGCTTTCCATAATCCTTCATATGAGTGAACGGATTTTCATCCTGATAGTATTCTTTGCAGCGACCCTCATGTCGAATGTTAAAGTCTGAAAATTAGAAATCGGCGGAGATTTTCCACTGAATTATCTGATTACTCAACTGCTCCATCTGTTCTCCCAACATCTCGATACGCCTGTCGGTGGTCGACTCCAGCATACTCAAAAGCTCTTCAATATCTTTACGTTTATCAGATTTCAACCACATAAGTTGTATATTACCCTTGGGTTTTTTGGAGGCATGATTTATGTATCTACGTAGCAGGAAATCAAGATTTGATACCAACTCATGCAGTCAGATTTGATTTAATAATTAAAAAATAGAGTATTTAAAAAAAATAGAAAATGCAATAAAATAGATATTTAGGTCCCTAAAATTTTGAATTTAGAGCGATATCTATAGGTTGATTTTGATTTTGGATGTGAGTTTTTTCGGTCATCTATATTTAAATTGTTATTTATGTTGTATTTAGATATATCTATATTTGTTCTTACTTTTAATTTTATAGAGTATATTTGTATTTAGAATTAATTAAAAAATTATATATTACATAACTTAATTTTATTCTCTATTTCCACTAAAAAATCTTTGAAAAAAAATCAAATAAATGAATATTTACAAACGAAGAAAAAAATAAATCATTGAAATATCATATAAATGACAACCTCTCAAACAAAGAAAAAAAAAATCACACGTGATTATAAGTATTCGAGATTACTTCCTATTTTAGTCAAAGTCACTTAGTGTAATTTTTCTATATTTTTATTAGTGTAGAAAATTCTTATAGTTTGGAGTATGTTTCATTGTAGATGTTGGTGGTATTATCATGATAAATGGAGATGTCGTTGAACTTATCCTTCTTCTGAAATTTGCACATGTATATGTAATTTTGTAAAACTTTTGGTGATTATTCACGCCAAATTTGGAGTCATACTAGATAAATGGATGTATGTACATCTATTTAAATTTATCTTTTAGTTTGGATAAGTATTTGGTTATCATTCAGAATTCATTTATATATTAATGTTTATCTACATGTCTATTAATTTTGTGTTCTTTAATAGCCAATAAATATTTTTTCAGTTCAACAAGAGTCGTGAGTATAATAATGCAGCAAATCAAAACAAAAATCATAGATAAGAATGCAAGAGTAAGAAACCACTAGCCAACCACATCTTACAACAAAAAAAATGTAAGGAAAAAAAACGACTTATAATTTATTTTTTCCCTTTCATATATCTCAAACTTTTGTTATCTCGAATCAGTTAGGTTTAGATTCTTGGTCATCGCCCCGGTATCAATAAAAATCATCAGTTTTATCCATGTACTGGAAATGAAGATAATACATTAGGTCATTTCTTTTTTACGTCAAATGTAATGAAATGTCATGGAAAATTAGTCAAATGATCTTTGGCTCAAGTAGAGTGAGGAATGCTAAAAATATTTTTATCCATGTGCTTTTGTATTATTAGGATTGTGCAATTCGTTGATCGAAGTGGATGATTAATAGAGTTATTTTTTTGGCATTACATATTAAAAAAATATAAATAAATTATGCTTATATAAGTGAAAATTGCAACTAACTATCAGGATTAAAGTTATGATTTTTGTTACAAGAGGATTTAATCCTCACCTACTTGGTGGAGTTATTTGAGGCACATATAAATCAAAAGCGTACAATTTGACTTGAATTCTTTATTAACTATGATTTTTGAACTTACAAAAATTACCAAATTTACCAAAAAATATGATAAAAATATAGTATCATCTCAACCTGCTACAAGGGTTGCAAAAAAATTTACAATTAAATTTTTTCGAGTGCAACTATGAAACTAAAATTAGCTTGCGGTTCATAATTAGATTATTGTTAACTTCTATCTTTATATTTTATCTGATGTAGTACATTATGTCTCATTCTGATTCAATAAAAGTGTTATTAAAATCACAACACACCAAAACACACGTTAGTTTAGGCATGGTTTTTTTTGCAAACATTTTATTATATGTTTTTTATATGTTGTATGTTTGTACAAAATCTTTTGTGTGTATTTATCTATGTTTTATACTTTGAAAAACAAAAGATTTTATTTTTTAAATTTGTATAACTACTATATATTTTATGTTTGTAGATTTTTGTGTGTGTTTATCTATGTTTTATATTTTGTAAAAAATAACATCTCTAATTTTTTCTATTTTGTATAACTAACATCATAGTTTTTTCTTGAATATTGTTTTTATACTTTTATGTTACAACATGCTGGAACGCCCGTAATTCATTTCTATACTATTGTGATGAGAAAATTATGAAAATAAAAGAGAAAAAATAACGCAAATTATAAAGAATATCGATGAGTGAAAATAAACTGTATGTAACCAAAAGTACCACCATTTCAGTTTATATAATTCTATCTACTGGTTTAGCTCAAAATCCAACATTAACTTTATTTAAAAATGATAATAAACCCAGAGTTTCATATCACAATTCCGAAGATTTTATGAAGTATTAAAACATTACTTTAACTTATAGACACATTTTAGGTCTGATTTCAAAACCTTGAACTATGAGAAGAGTCTTTGGTTTATAGGGTATAAATAGTATATCCACAAACTTGTATCTCATATACTTATTTTAAGTTCCTCATCCATATCTCTATTATGGTAGCAGTTTTATACCTTTAACTCTATCCACCCATATCGTCTTAGTATTAACTATAGTCTAGTTTCTTTAACATCAGCAGACGAACTGAAGTCATTAGTTAGTCTACAACCGCGACAAATGAGTCATTGTATTTTCCTAAGTCCATAATCCAACATGACATTACTCATATGGCTTTGACTCTCAATTGGTTCAATAAAAATATGAAAAGGTCGGCCAAGAAAACCTTTTGTGTCCAACCTATGTTTAAAGATAAAACAGATGATATAAAAGGTTTCTTCAAGAGCCATCAAGTATCGATTGTTTCGTAAATTTCCAAAGACCAAATCCTTATAAGCTCTGCTAAATCGGGAAATTTGTTTACGTATAAACTCATATAAAGTACCTCAAACAATCATAAATGACAATATTAAGGAGGGAATGAAACACACATGGATTCAGGTCGAGAAATCCATTCCCAATAGTCAGGAGTATCACCCCCATAAGTATACAACTCTCATGGATCTAGCATATAACATTTCTTTCAATTTCTTTTCTAAAGTGAAAAACTTTGTTCTAAGTCCAAACCAATCATCACAGTAGAGGATTTTTTTTAAATAAATTGAAAATTGAAACATATTTATCGAATGTTAATCAAGGCATAGAATACTACAAATCAATACTTTTTAAAAGTAAGTGAGAATAGTAGAGTGACCACTAGATACTATAGCAGATAAATTGTCTATATATTGATGCTATCAAATCTCCATAAATAATAAACGAGGTCGGTATTTATATGAATCTACATTGACACAAATATTATTAAATACAAAATTAGCCCAAAATCACGGATTAAATAATAAATTAACCCCAAATCACATATAATTATTGAATTAAAATGTAATTAATTTTTATATATACACCTGGTTTACCTTCATGTCATCATCGATCAGGATCAGATGATCACAGAGATTCATATATAGAGCTTTTTGTTAGGAAAGTCAAGAGAATAATAGGGAATAAGACTGCGATAATCGGATAAAAGAAATGTCTCCCAAACAGATTTTGAATCGACAACTGATTTGAAAAGCTTAGAAACTGATGAACTCTAGCGACATCGTAAGGAGTGGTAAAGGAAATCACTTTTTCCACAATATCTTCGGTTAATTCATTTATATTCGTCAATAATGCTCGCTTTCTTCCCAAAATCTTCATTTGGCTTAGCTTCCATGTCCATTGATGGTGATTGTTCTTCCACGTCCATTGAAGTGCTTGCTTTCTTCGGCTGACACACAATAATCACTCGACAGTTACATGTATGAAAGATTCGATAGTTTTAGTACTAAGGAGAAGTAAATGTAGTCTCTACTAAATAGAGAAATAAATATAAACCCCACACATGTAAAATATGTCACATATTCCTCTACATAAACTGGAGAAACCTAATAATAAATAAATCAACTCTTTACCGCTTCAAATTGGCGAATCCATTGGGGAATAAAGGGTTCCTATATTTTTTCCAAAATCTTAAAAACAAAAAACAAAACAAAATAATAATAAAGACAATAAGATACATAATGGCATATCAGGGCAAACAAAAACCATGTCTGAGGATATAAGTAATAACAACCAACGCGACAATGATTAAAATTCGTTAGTCGTAGTCCGAATAGTCATGACCATAGAGTTTCGAAAACTAACAAAAGAACCGTGGGAGGATCAGACACATATGTTAAAGAAGATATTTTGTGTATTCGACTCCTAAAAAAATGAATTCTAATATCATGAGATCTAACATGGAAATTGAAAGCAAATAGGAGGAATGAGATGACACAGACCTTCAAACGCCTAGATATTGTTATCAGAATATCACATTAGCGCATGACAATCAATTGCTTTAGTTGGCTAAACAAGCCAACACATAAGACAAAGTTGGCGCTAACATCTGTCTGATAACCGACCTACATTATACAATTTGTCCCATGTAACACGTCTATATCCAAAGAATATATGGTCAAAGGAAGAGATTAAACATCAATTCAGACTCGTATTGTTCTAGATTTCTCTCAAATACTTTAGGTATCGTCGGAAGTTCTTCGACAACCATATACTGTACTTTCGGCATGACAGCTGATTAGTTTACACATCCGGTCTTCAACAGTAACAATCTTATTACCTTCGATTCCAACAAACGATTAAGTTTTCCCTTGAATTCCAACAAACGTCTTTGTACCTAAGTCTTGACTGCACTTTATACCTGAGAGATCCAAATAGTTCATGCCTCTTACGTTTTTGGACGTCCATCTTCAACGACATAAAGTATTTAGTAGTACTTATGTTGTCAAGTTAATTATATAATACATCTAACATTTCCACCTAAGGTTTTAGCATCTCCAACATTTGTTGCACCCAATGTTCTACTATTTATAGATCAGCTCTAATGCCTTTAAGATTTGCATAAGTCTCATGTAGTTCGTGAACTTAGAAACTGGTAATATTTTACTGAGATCATCCAAAGGATTTTCTTCGCTAACAATATCAACCATCTTCATTTTCTCTATTTCCATCTCCTCTTGGATGAAGTGCAACTTAATATATATATATATATATATATATATATATATATATATATGCTTAGTTTGCTCATAGAAATTTGGATTTTTATTAAATAAAGAGTTATCGTATTGTCGAAGAAAAAATAACATATATCACTATATCATTTATTTCACTTAAAAACCCCTTCAGCTAAATAAATTATTTACTGGCTTTCATAGCAAACCATATATTTAACTTCTGATGAGTCCAAAAACTGCTTCCTCTCCGGACAGGGACAGATCGGACCAAGGCCACCGGACCGGACAAACCACTTCGAACACTTAGCCCATTGGACTGTTCGAACTATGACAAAAGTACTAAAAACCTAAACACTTCTTGACTAAGCTGCTTGCTCTCCTACTAAGAGCTCATGGGTCTTTAAACATGACCCGAGTCCATTAAACATGACCCGAAAACCCATAAAGCCTAGATGCAAGGGTATAAATACCCAACCACATGCATTAAATATGGGTAATAAAAAATTAACTGCAACCAGGCAGCTTAATTCTCCCTCTACTTTCTACTCAAAATATTAAATACCGATTAACTTCCACAAAACTCTGAACAAATTACCAACCTACCCTCAGACATAAATTAACCTCACCAAATTGGCGACCACAGTGGGAGCACGAAGGTTCCTGAATCGAGCATTCAAAACCAACAAGAAAAGTCAGTCCGAATGAATCCAGACGCCCCGGAAGTGCCACCATCTTTGCTCGAAGTGGTGGGTGAAAACGATGAATACACCATCGAGGAGCGTGATAGGCTAAAAGGTGAGATAGAAGGTCTAAGGGCTGAAAAGGCTAGGATGGACATAAAAGAAAAATCGAAAGCATCAATTGCTCATCATACCGATAACCCTAGAGAGCATGAGCCTTCAAAGACTCATATAAGCACAAAAAAGACTCATGCTAGCTCTAAAAAGTCTCACCGGTCTAAGCCAGTGGAGAGTTCTGACTCAAGCTTAGAGTCATCTGATAGCTCTTCGGATGATGAGGAAGTTGAAGAATCCTTATCCTCTAGCAGCGATGAGGGTCGAACTAAAAAGAAGCAAAAGCAGGTCAGAAAATATTCGAGAAAAAGGGATAGACATGGAAAGATGAAGAAGAATATCGGCAAAGGGTCATCTCACAGCCGAAGGCATGTAGACCGGATGCTGATGGATCCTTTCGCTTTCCATGATGAGCCAGGTATCTTCGCAACTCCCAATGAGGATACTGTGTTCAGTCATGGCAGAAATTGGAGGCAATCTCCTTTGTCTTCCAAAATTCTTTCTGGAAACCTCCCTAAGAGGTTTGATAGCACCAAAATGGAAAAGTACGATGGCAGTACTGATCCGGACAACCATTTGGAACAATTTAAGAACTTTATGATGAACTTTGATGACGATGATAAGCTACTTTGCAGAGCATTCTCCCAATCATTTATGGGGAGTGCTCTAAAATGGTATAACAGCCTACCACAAGGTTGTATCAAGAATTTCGATACTTTTTGGGTGGCCTTTCGAAGGTAGTTCGTTGGGAGTAAAGAGCTAAAGGGCAATGGAGACACAATAATCCATTGTGCTAAGGAACCAAATGAATCCTTAAAAGAATATATATATATAACTCGTTTTGTGAACACCAAGAATGGGTTGGCTGACTGCTTCGAGCAGGCTGCGATAGCATCTCTAAGACAGGGCTTGAACCCTGGCAATTTGGCTGATTGGGTGACCAGAAAGAAGGATATGACTTGGGGAGGGTTGCTGAATCAGGTTGGAAAGCAGATTAACGTTGATGAAACAAAGAAAACAAGGGTGCACAGACAGGTAAGGTCTACCCCGGTGGCACCAAACCCCAATCAGAATCAGTCCGGAAACAAGGCGAAGGAGACCGGACAGGGGCATGGCAGGGCTAAAGCTCAATCTCAGCCAGCTGCACCTGCTCAGAGTCAGCAATCCAGAAATAAAAGAGGGCCTTGGGTTCAACCGGAGTGGTTCACATAATTGAAAGAAGGCGTGGCCATCATTTATGATAAAACAAAGGAAGATGTGCACTATAGAAGACCGGCCACACTACAATTCCCTAGAGAACACCGTAATAACTCTTTCTGCCAGTATCACAATGATACTGGCCATACCACCGATGATTGTATAGCTTTAAAACAAGAGGTTCAGAACTTGATTGAGAGGGGAAAGCTGGGGGCTTACGTTAAAAGAAGAGGAGGTAATAGGCCTGACAATACTCACCGGGTTGGTCCAAGTAATGCTGCTCCAGAGGGAGCCATGGTTATAATTGAAAGATTTGATGTGGAATCTGAATACTTGGATCCTGATCCAACTCGAAATAGAGTGGGTACCATTGAGGAATGTTCTAGGACAGTCTCCGGACTCATTGAGTCACTTACAATTTTCGGAGGGGATACTATGACAACTCCTACTGCTTCTTCGAAGAAGAGGCACGTTCATACTTTGGCTACCCAGCTAGAAGGAGGCATGAATTCATATCAATCGCAAATCCCATTCCTCTTCATTGTTTTTGATGAAGATGATTTAAGAGATATAGCTGGCCCTCACGAGGATGCTGTTGTCATAAGAGCATCTATTGGGGGCAATGACATAAGATGAATTTTGGTGGATACTGGAAGCTCAGCCAATATCCGTTTCTTAACCACATACAAGAGAATGAAAAATCCAGCTGTAATTCAGAGTTCGGACAGATCAATTGTGGGCTTTACTGACAGCTCAGCAGATGTGATCGGGGAGTTCGAAGAGGAAGTTCTATTGGGAAAAGGCCCTTTCAAGAAGATGGTCAGGATACTTTTTATTGTGGTAGATTGTCCCACCTGCTATAATACTATTTTAGGGAGGTCTTGGCTCTCTAGGATGCATGCGGTGGCTTCAACAGTCCACCAATTTTTGAAATATGTTGTTCAGGGACATGTAGGAGTTGTCCGGAGCAGTCAAAAGGTTGCAAGAGAATGTTATGCTACGGCCGTGGCTCCCCGGACGTTGGGGGCAGTTCGTATCAACGAGCAATAGCAATTTGAGGGGCTTTCTGGGGGTGAGGGTGAAATTGATGACCCCAGAGAGACCCCTGGAGTGTTAATACCAATCGAAGAGGTAGAAACACATAGTTTAGAGGAAGGAAAAAATGTCAAGATAGGGTCCGGAATGTCACCCGATCTGAAAAGAGAAATGCTAAAGTTTTTGAAGAGCCATCAGCATGTTTTTTCTTGGTGCAATGCTGATGTTACTGGGGTTCCAGCAGATGTGATATCACACCGCCTATCTGTCCGGAAAGATGTAACACCAGTGGTTCAAAGAGAAGGGCTTTTTCCAAGGAAAAGGCTGATGTTATTGTGCAAGAGGTTGACAGGCTCACAAAGATGGGGCATATCAAGGAGTCTCAATATCCTTTGTGGACTGCCAATCTGGTCTTGGTGAAAAAGAAAAATAGCAAGTGGCGAATGTGTATTAACTTCACAGACCTCAACAGGGCTTGCCCAAAAGATCTGTATCCAGTTCCCCGGATTGACCAACTAGTTGACTCTACCTCTAGGAATAAGTTGTTGTCCTTTATGGATGTTTTCTCCGGATACAATCAGATCCAAGTAGATCCGAAGGATCAAGAGCATACCACATTTGTCACTAACAGGGGTCTTCATTGCTATAAGGTAATGCCATTTGGGTTGAAAAATGTTGGGGCTACTTATAAGAGATTGGTAAACAAAGCCTTTGCTGATCAGATTGGAAGTAATATGGAAGTATACATTGATGACATGATGGTGAATAGTGTGGATGAGCAATTACACTTGCTGACCTCCAAGAAACTTTTACCAACTTGGTGAAAGTGAATTTAAAGTTAAATCCAGAAAAATATGTGTTCGGAGTACAATCCAGGAAGTTTCTAGGCTATATTATAAGTGAGCATGAGATACAGCCCGATCCGGACCAGCTTAATACTCTATTACAAATGGAGACTCCTCGAAATGTTAAAGAAGTACAGCGGCTAACGGGGAGGTTAGCTGCTTTAAACAGATTTATCTCAAGGTCTTCGGACAAGTGTGCCCCGTTTTTTCAAACCTTGAAGGGTGCGAAGGGATTCAATTGGACCTCACAGTGTGATGAGGCTTTCAATGAGATCAAGAAGCACCTGTCTTCTCCCAAAACCTTGTTTAAACCAGTTAATGGGGAGACACTCTTCGTATATTTGGCGGTTTCAAGTTGTGCCATCAGTGTTGTGTTAGTGGGAGAAGTAGATAATTACCCCCATCCGGTGTACTACATCAGCAAAAGCTTGATAGATGCAGAAAAGCGTTATTTGAAACTTGAAAAATTAGCATTGGCCCTGGTAATAGCTGCTAGAAAGATGAGGCCTTATTTCCAGGCTCATCCTATTATCGTCCGGACATCTTTTCTTTTGAAGAATGTTCTCCAAAAGGCAGATATTTCAAGCAGGATGACTAAGTGGTCAGTAGAATTGGGGGATTTTGATATAGATTTTGCTCCCCGAACAGCAGTCAAAGCCCAAGCTGTGGCTGATTTTTTGGTTGAATTTCACTCCGACAGAGATTCAGAACAGGCTACTAAATTGAAAGACAAAAAGGTCTGGGTCGTCCGGACGGATGATGGATCCAGCACTATGGGATGTGGTGCAGGGTGTGTTTGACCTCTCCGTATGGTGACAGAATGTACCAGACTATATGTTTTGCTTTCAGGGCTTCCAATAACGAATCCGAGTACGAAGCAGCTATAGATGGTTTAAAGTTAGCCTATGTTTGTGGGGCTAAGAGGGTAAAACTAATGAGTGACTCCCAGCTTCTTATCCACCATGCTCAAGGTCAATCTGAGGCTAAAAAAGAACAATTAGTAAAGTATTTACTTCTCCTTAAAAATGAAGCACTCAATTTTAAAAGCATTATTTATGAGCATATACCCCAGACAGAAAATGAGTTAGCAGATTCATTGGCAACCATAACATACACAGAGTCGTATCCATGGATCCATATGCTGGAGAGCCCCTCCATTCAACTTGATATGGGTAAAGAAGAAGAAATTTTTGAAGTACAAATGAAACAACCTCAGGATTGGAGATTTCCTCTCTTGCAATACCTCTCCGATGGCATCGTGCCTCCGGATAAACCACTGGCAAGAAAACTGAAACACAAGGCTCGTGGTTTTATCATACTGAGAGACATTCTGTATAAAAAGTCTTACAGTAAACCTCTTCTGCGTTGTTTGGGGGATCATGAATCTCAAGTAGTCCTCTCCGAATTACATGATGGCGAGGGATCAGCTCATTGTGGATTCAGGGCTCTAACAAGGAGAGTTTTACTGGTTGGTTACTATTGGCCATCCATCATGCAGGATGCTAAAGAACTGGTGAGAAGGTGTGACCCATGCCAGAGATACAACACTGAAATTCATGTCCCAGCCATTCCTTTAGAATCAATCTCTGAGCCTATACATTTTGCTCGTTGGGGATTGGATTTAGTGGGGCCTCTCCCTATGGCGTCCGGAGGGCGCAAAACTATAATTGTTGCTATTGATTACTTTTCGAAGTGGATTGAAGCAGCCCCTCTGGCGGGAACAACATCAAAGCCGTTATAAAATTCATTTTATCCAACATTTGTTGCAGATTTGGTGTTCCACAAAAGATAACGACAGATAATGAACCACCGTTCGACAATAGGGAAATGGAGAGTTTTTGTGCCTCAAGGGGTATACAACATTGTTTCTCTTCACCTTTCCACCCACAAGCAAATGGCCAGGTTGAAGTGGCTAACAGAACTATACTGTCCGGTTTAAAGAAGAATTTGGAAGGGGCTGCTGGGAAGTGGCCTAGCTATCTACAAGAAGTTTTGTGGGCCTACCGGACAACACCTGGGGCTGCAACACAGGAGTCACCTTTTGCTTTGGTCTATGGGATGGATGCAATAGCTTCCATAGAAGCAACTCTCCCATCATTTCGTGTTCACAACTTCTCCGAATGCGCTAACGAAGTGGCAATCAGAAGTCGGCTCGATCTAATAGAAGAAAGACGAGTTAAAGCTCACCTTAGGGATGCTCACTATCAGGGTTTAATGAGGAGCAAATTTGCTTCTAGAGTTAAAAGAAGAGATTTCCAGCCGGGGGACAAGGTGTTGAGGAAAGTCTTCTTACACACTAAAGAAAAGCTGCTCGGCAAATTGGCCCCGACTTGGGAAGGACCTTATATGGTTGTTGAGAGGCTTAAACCTGGAACATATTGGCTAGAAGAGAAAGATGGCAGAGTTCTGATCCACCCTTGGAATATCGAACACCTCCGGATGTACTTGGAGTAACACTTGTGTAAATATTTATATTGTTTAAACATCCATGTAAATATTTGGAGGCATACTCTTTCCTACCCTGGTGGCGTGGGGAGGTTTTAATGAGGTGTCCGGGTTTTTAATAAAATTTGATGCCTTCTTAAAAAAAATTCCGAAGTGTTCTTACTTTGTTTTTTGTCACACCATCCGGATTGAAACAAAAAGAGTGATGACCACTAAAACATTTGTCATCGGAGAATTTAAACACTCTCACTATGAAATAACTAAGGGCTATTTAAACACTAGCCACCAAAATTGAAACAAATTATGAAAGAATGTAAGAATTGTGCAAAACAAGGACATTCATTGAAATAACTTAAGTGTCTTGGCCTTCCAAGGACTTTAAAATTGTCAAGAAGAGTAAAAGATCTATCCGGTCAGATACCGGACACACTTACAAAAAGAGTGCCTTGGCCTTCCAAGGACTTTAGTTTAGACAAGATGAAAAGTAAAAAGTAATTCATAATTTAAGGCTGAGCCTTTGAGGATGGCTCAGCTTCATCTACCTTCTTCTTCCCCTTAGAATCATCTTTCTCTTCATTTGGGCTCTCCCCCGTGTTCCCTTTGTCATCAAATGAGGATGCACTGGAGTAGCCATACCTGTCGCACTCGGCCATTGTGTGATATGTGAGGTCTTCAGGCTCTACGTGAAGCCACAAATCACCCAAGTTCCTCTTCGGGAACTTCTCATGGAAGAGCATGACCATGTCTGATTTCACCTTGGCATACATTTGCTCTTGAGTGTCTATCACATTATTAGCATAAGCATTGATCTTGGCCTGGATTTTCCCCTCCTGCTCCCTTAGCAAACCAGATTTCTCCTCTGCAGCTTGAGACACTGCTTTTTCAAGGGAAATCTCGTCGCTGGTCAGGTTGGTGATAATTTGGTCCTTGGTCTTGGTCTCCTCTTTTGATGAGGCAAGATCTTTCTCCAATCCGGATAGCTTCTCCCGGAGCTCTGTGATAGTATTCTCTAGAGTGGAAACTTTCGTGGTACTCACCTCTTGGGTTCTCTTCAACTCTTCATTTTCCCCCTTCAGAATGGCAGCGTTTGAAGTGGCAGTAAGAAGGTCGTCGGACAGCCTCTCATTGTCGGACTTGAGGTATTTGATAATGTCAGCCTGATTTCGAACTTGTTTCTCCAACGCGAGCAACGCATGTATTGGGTCAATGGGATCAGCTTGGGAAAAAGGCTCCGGAGGTCGGAGAGAGACTTCGTCACCCTTACAGGTCTTTTTCTTCTTCTTGACCTCCCTATCTTTGCTTTCAGCTCCCCGTTTACGGTCTCTTTTGGAAGCCCTTGGAGGATTTAGGGAGTGAACCTCTTGCCTGACACTCTCGTGCTCTACCACTGCCAAGAGAGCAGCATCAATTTGACTAGGAGCTGGCCCCTCTGGATGCTTTGGAACATCCTCCTCCACCTCAGCCGAGTTAGCTCCACCCACCACTTTCTCGCCTTTATTTTTTCCTTTCATCTTACTCGTGGCCTTGGCCCGACCTGGCAAGTAAAGTGTCCCATCCGGTTCATGCGTCCTTTTGAGCACGACATCCGGAGGAGGCTGGGTGGTGAGCTCTTCCCAAGATAAGTCTCTCCGACTTGTGGTGTTCCACAGATGAGACCTTGCCAAGTTGCCCCCGGTAAAAGCAGCATAAAACCGGTTCCCCAACTTCTCAGCAGCCCAAGCGTTGATCTTGGTGCAAGTGGTCTGCCCGGTTTTCAAGTAGTCATTGAAGTCCTTGGGCAGTTCTGCTAAGGCAAATATAAGACCGATTAGTTTAATTTAATTTTAAGAAAAAAAAGAGAGAGACAAGAATGTAAAGTAGGAAACTTACGATCGCTCCTCCATCTGCTTGTGAGAAGACTTGGGTTGACTCCAGACTTGATTTTCTTCCCATTCTCCCAGGAACCACTTACGAACAGGAATTGAGTCCTCCAATTCCTCTCCGACTCTAGCAAGTCATCCACAACTTTGAGGTTATTCCCAATGTTGAAATGGTAGAAGGGGATGTGGTGGTTTCTGCAGAGACTGGCCACAGCAGCAAACTCCTCCATTGGTAGAGGAATCCTGGAGAGCCTGGAAGCCATAATGCAGGACATGAGGGTCTACCAAGCATAGGGGCTCAGCTGGCTCGGACAGAGCTTTATCAGATGGAAGTATCTGACAATTTCTGGGTCTAAGGGGAATCTAAGTCCCCAATTGAACAGCTCCGTGAAGATGACTATTTCGCTCAATTTACAGTTCATGGGAGTTTCGGGGTTGATAAGGATTCATATCTTCACATTCTCCGGAATTCCCCACTTCGTACGCATCCGCCCCAGTTCAGCTGTGTGGATGAATGCGTAGTTAATCTTTTGCAGGGCGAGGAGGTACTTGACATTGACCTTGTGACAACAAGGCCCCACCCTTCCTTCAAGACTCTCCGGCAGATCTAGATGCCTCAAGCACAACTTCTCCTTGCCTTTATCTTTTTTGGCAGCAACAACACTACTGGTCTGTCTGGAAGGCTCAGACTCAAATGGAGCCTCTTCGATAGAGTCCTCCATTACTTTCTCCATGATTGATGAAGGGTTTTCAGCAACAGTGGCAAGAGGAAAGTCTAGATTTGGCTCAGTCTGATCTCCGGACTGCTGAGCTTCAGTATTTTCTAGGTTTATGGCCTCCGGTTGGGGCTCTGATGCAGATGTTTCTCTTCGAAGGCTTGCGCCACTCCCCTCCGGACCGGACAGCCTGTCCTTGGGAGCTCTGATGGGCACTTCTGACCCAGTGCTGCTATCCTTGGCACCCGATTTTGAAGGAGTGCTCTTAGAAGCTTGACCCTTGACCAACCGGCCTTTTCTCCGGTCAACTAATTTTTTAGGGGAATTTTCGGTGTCTGACCCCATAGCTATGAAGGGGGAGGGTTTCTTGAAGCTAGTAACAGTTGCACCTGGCTCAACCACAGGTTCCAATTCTTGAACCGAGGAACAGAGACGATGGGTGAGAGATTGGTGTGAAATAACCTTTTCGGTTTGGTGCCTTTTGAAGAAGAAGAGCCCTGGTCTGACTCTGTGGCAGCAGTCACTGGTTTGTCAATAGGGGAGGTGGGTAAACCTGCCGCAATACGCCTTTCCCTTTCGACCTTTTGCGCTTTTTTTAGTTCAGAGAGGTTGAGTCACCCGCCTTTGACCAAAGCGTTCCTCGCTGTGAACATAAACGACCTGAGCAAGAGTTTGATTTTAAGAGAGGAAACTTTAAGAATTTGCAGAGTAAAAACGGGAGTGATGGTGAAACAGTAGAAAATGTTTCAATTTATAGTAAATCTGAAAAAAGAGTTTGATTCCTAGGAGAATTCGAAAAGATTGGTAATGATTAAAAGACGACGATGATGTCACCCTCTTTAATGAAGAGTTTACTTTTCGAAGAAGGTGGGTGCGAGATTCGAGGTGAAAAAACGGATGAAGAAACCAACCAAAAAGTGACACGTGTCCCATAGAATCTGGCAAGAAACCGTTTGGATTCACGAAGCTTTATCAGTCCGGATAAAACCACAACACAGATAGACCTGTCCGAGTTAAAACTGCCCCTAAACATCAGACTGTTTTTCAGGTTTTTGACAAAGGCATTTGAACAAACACCTAAAAAAGGGGCTCCTGATGAGTCTGAAAACTGCTTCCTCTCCGGACAGGGACAGAGCGGACCAAGGCCACCGGACTGGACAGACCACTTCGAACACTTAGCCCATTGGACTGTTCGAACTATGACAAAAGTACTAAAAAACCTAAACACTTAGCTCCTAATAAGAGCTCATGGGTCTTTAAACATGACCCGGGTCCATTAAACATGACCCGAAAACCCATAAAGCCCAGATGCAAGGGTATAAATACCCAACCACCTGCATTAAATATGGGTAATAAAAAATTAACTGCAACCATGCAGCTTAATTCTCCTTCTATTCTTTACTCAAAATATTAAATACCGATAAACTTCCACAAAACTCTGAACAAATTACCAACCTACCCTCAGACATAAATTAACCTCACCAACTTCCATAGATGAAAAAACACTAACTTCTTTTATACAAGACTTCTAAATAACCACTCCTCCAAACATATTAAACAGATAACCCTAAGTAGATTTCCTTGTGTCAAGGAAGCCGACATAATGAGAGTTCACATACCCTTTAACTATTACATCAGTCATATTCTTATGATTATAACATAACCCAATTTTTTTCGAACCCTTCAAGTATTGCATGAGCCACTTGAGTGCATGCCAATGCGGACTTCTCGGATCATACAAAAAATATTTTCAAAATACTTACGACGTAAGAAAAATCATATCTTGTGCAAATCATAGTATACATAATGCTACCAATAACATTGACATAAGGTATATTTATCATATACTTCTTATATGTGTCTTCACTTGGTCCTTGAGCACTAAGTTTAAATTGGACAACAATGAGAGTTCCAACATCTTTGGTGTCAAATATGCCAAACTTATGAAGGACCTTATATATATATATATATATTCATGTTGAGATAAAATATATTTCCCTTCAGTTTGTTCATTTTGATCTCAATATCAAGTATCCTCTTAGCCTCCACAGTATCCTTCATTTGAAACTCTTCTTTCAACTGATTCTTCATCGTTTGAACCATTTTCATATCTTTTTACGCTATTAAGATATCATCTACATACAATAGAAATAAGAATTCTTTTTCTCCATACGTGTATCCATATTCCAATAGACACAATTGTCGTAGGAGTTCTGAATATACTAGATGAATCTAATAAATGAATCAAATCTTTCAACCCACTCCCTCGGTGACTGTAACTCGTAGAATGTGTGTTAGTTAATTAAAATGATGAATCCTCTTTATATTTGGTTGGTGATATTTTTTTTAATCTGAATCCTCTTTATATTTGGTTGGTGATCTTTTTCAAATCTGTCATTTACTAATGAATATTTAGTATGAGGATGTATTATTGATAGTTCTAATTATTATTAGGTTGATTATTAGAAGAGTATTAAGGCCCACTAGCCCGCAAGGATTTGCTTTTGGTCCACTTCCAAAAGGCCTCATACTAATGGAGATGTATTCTTAACTTATATACTGATTTTTCTTCTCATGCTTAACCAATATGGGATGTGTGACTTTGGTCGCACCTAACAATCCTTCTCTATAACAAAGTACCACTATAGCCTCCTCTCAATTGACTTCCATTCGTCTACTCTAGTCAGGTGAAGAGAAGCCTGAACTCTAGAGCTTTAGGGTGGATCTATCTGCTCACTATCAGATGACACTGTGCTGCTTCTTGATCAAGCCACCTGCTTGATGAGCTATCAGACACTTCATCTTTAGATGACACTGCGTCGCTCTTTGATCAAGACACCTACTTGATGAGCCATATGACGATCAATCTATAGATGATACTGCACTGCTCCTTGATTAAACCACCTGTTTGATGAACTATCAGGCACTTCATCTTTAGATGACACTGCACCGCTCCTTGATCAAGCCACCTGCTTGATGAGCCATCTGGCGCTTCATCTATAGATGACACTGCGTTGTTCCTTGATCAAGCCACCTGCTTGATGAGCCATCTGGCGCTCCATCTATAGATGACACTGCGCTGTTCCTTGATCAAGCCACTTGCTTGATGAGCCATCTGGTGCTCTATCGATAGATGATAATGCGCCGCTCTTTGATCAAGCCACCTGCTTGATCAGCCATCAGGCGCTCCATCTATCTAGCAGATCAATCACCTTGAGTATAGCTCCTGGTGAGATGTTCGACATCCTGAGAATTTCACCCATATCACACCCATCACATCGAGTTCCGTCTGAGCCTGGTGCTCTGATATCATTTGTAAGTAATATGGGGTTCTGCATATTCCGCTTTTGTATATAAGTAAGAATACTCTGATCTCCACACTAGTGTGATATTATCCGTTTTGGGCCCACTGGCCCGCACGACTTTGCTTTTGGTCCACTTCCAAAAGGCCTCATATTAATAGGGATGTATTCTTAACGTATATAGTAATCTTTCTTCCCATGCTTAACTGATATGGGATGTGGGACTTTGGTCGCACCTAACAAGCGGTACATAAATAAATAAGAAAACCAACAAACGTCTAACAGTTGTTATTCCTCATGTTTTGCACCGGAAAGCTTAATAATTTTACAGCATCAAAAGTTTTCGAGAGACGTGGTTACTAAAGAATCTTGTGAACCTCTTACACTTTTAAAAGAGGGTAAAATTGATGATTCACGAGAAGTGTTAAATGAAACTGAATTGTTACAAAAAGTATAATATTATGAATTAACCAATGGTAAAATCGTAAAGATAGGAGGAGAGATTGATAAAGAGTTTAGGAAGAAGTCAATAGATTATTTGCGAGAAAATATTGAGATTTTTTTTATGAAATATTTCTGATGTAGCTGGAATTAGTCGGTCAATAATTTATCATAAATTAACAATAGTTAATAGACTAAAAACCTATCGGTAAAAGAAGTTGATCGTATGTTAAAAATCAAGCATATTAGAGAATCAAAATATGAGAAGTAGATAAAAAATCTTATATTTCTAAAAAGTAAAAATTTAAAATAAATAATATACATTGATTTTATTAATTTTAACCGAGCGTGTCCAAAAAGTATTTTTTATTACCTAAAATTGATTAGCTAAATGCAACAATAGATTCATTAGTATCGATATTTTGTGAATGTTTATTTTGTAATATAATCGAATTAAAGTAGAAGATAACGAAAATGCATTTTTCAAAACTGGAAAAAAAGTATTTATTATAAAATAACATTATTTATTTTAAAAAATATAAAAACAACATATCAGAAACTTGCATGAAATAGAACGGATCTATATAATACTGTATATAAAAAATTATCAATGGGTTAAATTGTCTAAATAGAAGTCATAAACCGGTCTACCTATCTATCGCCATCCATAACACGTAGAACAACTAAATGTGAAAGTAAGAAATCAGTACTACAATTTAGTCCCCATTTTAATATAGTTCGTAACTTAATCCCGGACGGTCGGACCTACGAATAAGTAAAATATATCCGTCAATGTGGCTTTCGGCTTATGGATCCCACATCCAACAGATGGCAGTGCCTTTCCACCCATTCACCATATTTCTAAAAACTAAATCGCACGTTTCGAAGCTCGGTTATATCGTATCTTTTTGGTTTGAAATTATTGTTAGTCTCTGTATTTATTCTTCTTGTCAAATTAGTTTATTATTTTTATTTGTGTTTTTTATTCATTTAAAAAAAAAAAATTACACGATTAGTTTTTCGTAAATTTAAATCGTTTAAAAACTGACTGACACGTGGCAAACTAAATCTCAAGTTTCGTATCATTTATTGTCCTCCAGAATGTGCAGGGGACTAATCGTAGAAATTTCTCAAACGAAAAAGATGGATGTAAAACAAAAATAAAAGTAAGGGACTAATTTGATACAACGGATAAACATGGAGAACTAACCGTGATTTTAGTCTATGTTCTTTTAAATTAGGCTTCATAATTTTTCATATTAAATCTATTATTTTAAATATAATATATAATAAAAAATGTACAGTGTTATAAAACATATTTCCAAAGAATTTATAAACAATCGCAAAACATTAAACATCTAATATAACTGAAATATATAAAATTATAGGAATACATGAATTTATAAAATAGAGATTTGACGGTCTGGGTGTTTACTTCAACAATTTAGCTACCTCCAAACCGTACCACCGCCACACCTTTTAAATCCCTTTGAAAAGAAATGCAGAATGATTTGGTTTGACGAGATTGACAACATCACCTTCTACCTGGATAAAAACATCACTTTCTATTCAGATAAAAAAAGAGGTACGCAAATGGTACCAAGATCCAACATTCATACTTTGGTGAAAAATTACGATACATACTTTCAATGCGTTCTTTAATATTTTTACACATCTTCTTCCGATAATGAAGTATTTATTATTTTAGAGATGCAACGTACTACAAACAAAAAAACTTGTGTGTTTTACCTAAGACGATAGTCAATCAATATATGCGAAGAAATGTAAACACGATTTCCAGAGACACGAATAAAGTAATACAAAATTTTTGAGTTTATGTGAGTCGTATTGATCTGATTAGGTTGTTTTGCTTAGTATGATTTTGGATGGTTTTTTGTATGTTTTTTTGATGTTTTCGACTATATGGTTTTTGAAGTTTTAGTTGTACGTATTTGGATGTTTTCGGTTGTCTGGATTATCGGGTCGTTTAACACAAATTGGATGTTACGTGAACGTTTTCGGTTGTATGGATTGTTGGTTTGTTAACAAAATAATTAGAGCATAACATGTTAACCGAACAATGATGAACGAGAGGTAGTGCCGCGTTCATATGGAGTATAACATGTTAATTGAATACAAACAGTATTATAAAATAAAATATTTGTATACACATAATATACAACTTAATTCAATATTTTATAACGTTGAAAAAATGATTTATATTCACGTGAACCGTGCAAAATCTTTTATTTATTTGATAGATGACAATAGAAAGCATTTGAGAGGTAAACAAGTCAATGAGGCACCTAGATAAAAATGAACGGACGAGACAGTTATACACGATAACAATGACAAAAAAATGTTGGGTACTTCCATCCAGTTCTTGAAGCCTACAATCGTATCAAAGAAATTAAGCCTCTTTAGTTCTTCATTTACATTTTCACGATTTCTGTAAAAAAAACATCATACAAACGCAAATCCGATTGGATTTTGGTCATTAATCGTGCTATAATAGAAGCCCATGCCCTTTCACTTTTGAACATCGAGTGAGTAATACCTATAAAGGCACAAAGACCATAGGGTACCATATTCGTTATATGGGAACAAACGAACTCGTAAACGGAGAAAATTTTCGAGAAACACAAACTTTCTTTAACTTCTACATCATTTATAACTTTTTGATGTTTGGTTTTTGGTGTTTTAGAAAGTTTGAATGTCTTAGATGATGCATTTATTTTGGTTTGAATAGTTAATGTTCTCACAGAGCTTGCAATTGTTGCTACGGTAAAAGGGTGTATTGCGAGATTGTTCTCTTGCTATAGGTTTATTTAAAGACATGATCAAAATGTGATTTCTCTCATTATCTCAAACTATTATTGCCATTTTTTCTATAATTTTTATTTTATTCGTTTATTTAGAGGTAGGGAAGACAACTTGGGTATTTTTGGTCAAATATTTCAAAAACAATTGATATAATGTAAATCATTTGTTTTGGATCATACTCACAAACTAAACTAATCATTTTAAAAATCTCTTTTATCCATATAATCGTCTTCTTCGCGTTTGTATTTCATAATAAATTTTATAGTTTACCTTTTTTTATCATATAATAATTTATAATACGACCTTCCATTGCCATCATACCGATCTGACATCCACACGAAAACCTATATATAAATCTAACAACACATTCATAATCTATTTTTAAAAATAATATTTTTTCCTTCACATATTATTTCAATATGAGTTTAAGGCATATCCCGCTGAGTTCTTCTCAAATTTCATTCAATATGATATTTTCATATGTAGAATCAAATATTTTGTTACATTCCTCGAACGATGATTTTATATTTGTTTGTGAAATACCGAGAAAAGTATGAAGTTTCATCCAAAATTATTCAAAGTCGAGTATTCTTGTGCTGACAAATTGTTTTAATGATGAATTCGTGTTTTCGACTCTAATAAAAGTAAAAATATATTAGTTCACATATGCTACTTGAATAATATTAAGATAAATAACATTAGCAATTAATTGTCGTGTTTTGTTGTAGTTATTCACAAGGTTAGTGTGCGAATATAATAATTTTTCACTGTATGGTTTGAGGCAAGATGTTTTAACGCCCTCCAATGCCTTATGATACTTTATATATCTTATTCGTTGTAACTATTCTTCACACAACTCAAAGGAATTATTCAAATACATAACCGAATTCCAAGAGACAATGAACTCTTCTAACATTGTTTCTTCTTCGAATAATGTTTTTGTATTCGCAACAATATTCCTGCTTATATTCAAATGGCAAGTAAATGTGTAGTTTCTGGTCATATTTTATCGTTTACGCTCATCAACAATAATTTTCTATCCGTCAATATAATATTAGATAATGGGCACTCATTTTATTTTATGAGCAGCCGAATACGATCCAATGTCCAAATATAATTATCCAATTTATGCATTCCTGCAAAACAAATATGGTATAATATGTTAAACTTGTTTATGTAACCCCAACAATTTTAAACAATTATATTTTATACCTAATTATTCTGTTGTAGTATCCACAATTAGAATTTATGAGAATATCTTTAGAAGATCGATGGATATCGAATGTGCAAAAATATATATTTGATCACTCCAAACCTCTTAGTTTCCGTCCGCTTCCAGATGACGTGGTTGTTTTCTTTCAATTTACCCAACCAAAACCGCATATCTATTTTACCACACATATCCGACTCATGTCATTTATGTCTTGCATTATAAATATTATGTATGGATACGTATCTGGGTGACTCATTCCTCAATTCGACTAAAACTTCTAGAGGACAATAAGCAGTTGCTCACATTTTCTTAACTAATTCTTTTTCCTCTATATTTAACGTTCTCACTCTTGGATATATTTCTAATAATGTCGCAGCTTCATGATTACATGTTATACTTGTAATTGTTAGATTCCATAATTCAAGTTTATCTTTAATGGGATAAGCCCTTATCACAAAACGACAATCACGTTTTTTGTCCATCAGGCCTTCTCTTAGCATTATGTTTACTTGAAAATTTCTTATAAGGTCCAAATTTATTATAAACAAACATTAATATCAGGGTTATCTCAATTTTCATGTCATTGTAAAACTCTTACGAATCATATATCTTACGTCAACACATCATGCAATAATTGGTTGGTAAAGAAATACTCCGAATATCTACTAATTATAGACTACTCGTTTAATAAGAAAAGTAGTAAATACGTATCAAATATCCTCATAATATTTTGTTTTACTTTGGTTAAACAACGAGAATATAAATTATTTGGCAACCAATGTAATTCTTTTAAACGAAAGAAAGTGTTCAATGGTTTTTACAACATCGAAAACCTTTATTGACATCTATATCAAGTATTGTATATTGATTTCGATGCATGTCATCAAAATTAACAAACGTCAGAAATACCTCACTTCAGAAAATACAAATATATATTAGACTTTGCCTATAATATATACATAGAATAAGTATATACATGTGCTTGTGATTGTTTGATCTCTAGCAGACTGTAATCTATTATTGTTTCTTAGAACATTGATTCTTGCGGGTATTTTGTTTGACTTTATAAGTTTTTTTGAATCTTTTGTTTTTGGTCTGTAACTATGGTTATGATTATGAAATTTTAGATTGTTTGTTTGTTGGATTGAGGAAAAATAACATAAAATATAATTTTTAGATATAAATTGTAAGTAAGTCATTTCATGTTGGGCCGATTTCTTTACTCAAATTCGAAGTCGTATTTAGTGAAAATAGGGAAGTTTATAGATTTTATCATATAAAGAAAGTATAAATAATGGGAATTCCTCTTTTCAATTTTATTTTATCATTCTCTCACAACTCTTTAACACAAAAAACACAAAATCAACATATCTTTTTTTCTTTCAAACTGAAAGTAAACAAACGTTTATTGGACCTTTAATCAACCTTATTTAGTGTTTTACTTTAATCATACTAGTTTATTTTTACTTGAATCACTGTTCTCGAGTATTTTTCTAAAATATTAAAATTCTAAATTTCATGAAGTTTAATGCTTTGAAATTAGTTATAGGTTATAAATGATTGTTAGTTAATCATGTACCTTAAGTTTATAAAGTTATTTCTTTGAATTTAGTGTCACATACAAAATTTTCCATTGTTAATTCGAAATATTAGGTTAGTTATATTTAGCTTTATGGAAAATTACAAGATTACCTTATATGTCAACATATCATGTCAAAATTAGTAGTAAATAATTGCTCCGAATGTTGACATGACGTCGATATTCAACGTAAATATCAATGCACTATTTTAGTTTTAGTTGATTTGGCTTGGTTTGGTTTGATTCATCCAATATTTATGTTTAGAAGAATGGTTACACAGATTTTCGACTTACCAAACCCCATACCGATGCATGTCCTCATATTTTCCCACCATTGTAAAAAATATTGGTACCAATGTTTTGTCCAACAATAGATGTATCTTTTGAAGTTTGTCATGGTCCTTATATTAGCCGATATTCACGAACATAATTAGAATATGACTGTTAGTATCGTAACTTGTTACGGTACGCCAAAATTCGTAAGATTTCATATTTTTGCTATTTTATTTCATAACCATGGTTTATTTGAGCTTTAAAAATAAATTCAATTTATAACATAACATACGATGAAAGATGTAACTCTAAGATTTTTGGAGTTTGTAGAGTTTATTTTGTAACAGATATGCATGCATTATCCACACTTGTAAAACTTGAAGTTGGTTAACTTTTTTCCGTAATTAATGTGAATGTTTGTTGTTATTGGTCATCCTTCCATGTTTTGCATATACAACTAGTCACTTTTAGTGATAAATTTACAATATTATTAAATGCGTTCCTCGTACTTGAGGAATCATCTCCAGATGGATACTATATGTTAGGTGATATTAAGTATACTCCAACAATTTAAGGAAATTACCAATACTTTCCTATAATTACGACGATGATTAATGTGTTATCGAGATCTGAACATCAAATCTTAAATCACTATTACGATGATAATGATATGTTATGAATATTTTTAGTTACTTTTCATAATTTTGCTTTTTCTCTATTTGAGCTTTAATTAAAATAAAACCTTAGATACGTGCCTTGTTCTTTTTTTTAAATCATTAAATATGTATAATCGTATAAGTTCGTGAAATGTGTGTTCTTAAATTACTAAACTTCTGAATATATCACCTCATCGAAACAAATTACAAATATAGGTAAATATGTGCTGATTATAATAAAATAATTACATAACCACTGATTTTGTTATTTTTTACTCATGATTTTTTTGTAGTATAAAATCTTCGAGCGCACAAATGAATATGTTAAGGCGAAATAAACAGTATCTTGTCTGGATTTATACCTAACTTGCTTGCATGTCCACTACTTAAAATGTTTTACTTTGGATGATCCAATACCTTTAAACTGTGTAGTAAAATTCTTGTTTAGAAATGCAAAGGTTTTAAACATTTTAAAATATTAAAGCGAAATAAACATTATCTTGTCAAGTTTGTGCGTTGATATTAACAACAAATATTTTTTAATATAGGAAACTAACATCAACCGGTCATGCCTCACTTATACACACAATGTTAGATCGTTGGTTAATTTTTCAAACCTTATGTATCTCATAAAAATTTTCCCTAATTATACCTTTATTTCTTTATATATACCAATAATTAACTCTCTTGTATCTTCACTTCCAAACTTTATAACAAATAAAATATCTAATATCTACGATATGAAATGGACTACACATAAAGATAACTACTTCATGAAAGATACTACCATCATAAAGGAAATAAGTGCGAATGAAAATACAATATTTTTGATGAAATGGTGTGAAAAATATATTATATGTATGCTATGCATCATACATGCTTGATGTCACATACACAAAGACACGAATAAGTCTCTATCGGGTGGAATATTTGAAAACACTAATATTTTTTTGGGTTTTCAACCTCCCGTACGATGGCAGGAAAAAAATGAACAAGATGTTCTCTTTATGTTTTAGTTTTTTTAAAAATATTTAAAAATAAAAGCAATAAGTTAATTATCATTGGGTTAAAGAAAACATCCAATAAAGATTGTACAAAAAACGAAAACAAAACATAAGTTCGAAAACAAGTAAAAATAAATCTTATAGCAACAGAAATCATGATTCACCTAGCAAAATAGAATGAGATGTTCTACAATGACGACAAATGAACCATCGACAATATCACGAAAAAGACCCTTACAAAAAGATGCAAGAGTACACAGATGACATATTAAATCTAATAGTCATAGTAGCAACATACAAATAGTAGAATATTGGTTCGATCGTACGACCATAAAAACTATACTACCACAAATAATCACCTTAAATCACTTCACTTCAATAAAACAACATTTATAATTTGAATCACATTTCTTTAAAATAAAATCAACCTTACACTCACGCTAACATACGAACTTGTAACAATTACATACAACAAACAAAAGTAATATATTGATTTTATAAACTGAAAAATCCATGTAAAAATCACAATATTACCACAAAAATTAACAAGCTTTGCTCGATACATTTAAAAAATGGCTCGGTAGAAGATAATATACATTTACTCCACATGTAAGAAAAAGATACAAATGGATTATCAATATTAATCACGATTTTTTTATAAAAGCTAGAGAGAGATATAGATGTGAATGGGTATTAAAAGTTGGAGAAGATGACGATCTAGCAAGAAAAGATGGTTTTCTCGACAAAAGAAACTCCATAATATATAATGGAACATGGAGACATCACCATGAAAACCATAATCTCTATCTCTCTCTCAAAACCAACAAAATAATATTTGATTTATTTTTTAGACTCGTTATAGTTACTTTTAAAATGATTTTAATTCTCGATAATGATTACTTTTCAGAATTTTGTTAGAAATTTCATGATATGTAATGGAACAGGGAGTTACTATAAAAACCACAATCTCTCTCTCTAAACCAACAAAAAATAATATTTGATTTATTTTTTAGACTAGTTATAGTTACTTAGAAATTGATTTTTAATTCTCGATAATGATTTTTTTTTAGAATTTTGTTACCTAGATTGTTGGTATGAAATGAAATGAAGCACAATAACATTATTTGGTAGATCTAATATATCCTAGATTGATACTTTCTAAATATAAAATGTAAGCAAAAGGGACATAGATATTAGAAACATTAAAATTACAATTGGATTCGGATGTGAGAGTGTTTTTTGCTATCTAATAAGCAACCAAATTTTTGTCTATAAAAACATGTATAATAACATATGAGAATAGATTAACTTTCTGCAAATAAACACTATTGAAAAAAAAATCATTAAACTTTTCCAAAAAATACAACACAAATAATATCTTAAAATCTATTACAATATCAATATAAGTTTAAAAAAAACACCAGTTATAAAATTGTTTTTCCTAATAAATTTACCAACCGCTTTTCCTAATAAATTTACCAACCGCATTTAATAAAATACTATTTGCATTTCTAATAATAAAACCAGTGCTAGATTAACAACCGATCTTAAACAACTATTAACAAATAAATCTGATATTAAAAAGTTATTCATATAATACCTAAATAAAAATGTATAAAAATACACATAACGAATTCATCCTCTATAGTTTTTATATAAAGTACTTATCCAATAATTACTTTCGTTTCCAGCAACATTAAGGTCATTCAATGCACATGTCCACATGGGATAATGAGGTAATCAAACACTTGAGAGACAACATGCCATACAGCTGGACTCATAGCCCACGTGTCATAATCTAAATGGAAGACTTTTATTTTTTGGCAACTTCAATTTTGCACCTTTCACTTTCGATTTCGATTTCATATTGATTTTATTTTGAACACATCGATATGATTATTCGATCTATTAAGCTGTCCGCAACTAACATTGTCTTGATCACTCACTAGATTTCCAGTTTCACTTTAACCGATTGTTTGAAGAAGAAAGATAAAGGCTGTCTTTTTGCTTCAAAAAGATTTCTAAAAAACAAAGCTTTAGACCTACACTTCTTCATAATCGAATCGCAAGAACAGGTCAGTAAGCTTATTTTTAAATTTTGGTTTTTTTAGTTTTGGCGAGTTCTCCTATTCGATTAAGCTGTTTGTGTTTTCTAAAATGGTGGTCCGTTTGGGTTAATTTTATAGATTTTGATGTATAAATGTAGTAATTCTTGTGGTTAGTTTTGGGTTTGATTCAGATTTTGTGTTTTAGTTTTGTTTTTTTCTGTGTCTGAAAATTAGCAAGTAGAACTAATCTTAGTTTTGAGTTTGATTCAGATTTTGTGTTTTTTTATTACAATATTAAGAAACATAACAAGGGAAAGACTTGAACATGTGTTTCATCAGCTTTGTAATCTGAATGTTAGAAGTTTTTGTGTTGTGCTTTAGGTTATCACTTATCACTTATCAGTACAGAACATTGAGGATGCATCTTCTAGAGGATAGTTAAACTAGAATGTAACATTGTAATAAATTTGTTAGATAAGCTTAGAATAGGATATAGCCTCATGGGCATGGACATTGGTTGTAGAGAGAGTAGTAGCAAATTCCGTAAATGTTACAAAATCGGTAGCCTTAATCAAGCCATTTTGGATACCGTCCACGTTGCTGATTTGAAAGATCGATACGTCCTGGGAGAGCAACTAGGGTGGGGGCAGTTTGGAGTGATTAGGTCGTGTTCGGATAGATTTACCGGCGAGAGATTAGCTTGCAAGTCTATTTCTAAAGATAGGTTAGTAACATTAGATGATTTGCAAAGTGTCAAGCTAGAGATCGAGATAATGACGAAACTGTCCGGGCATCCTAATGTTGTGAATCTCGAAGCGGTTTACGAGGAAGAGGATTACGTGCATCTAGTGATGGAGTTATGCGCGGGCGGAGAACTTTTTCACCGGTTGGAAAAAAACGGGAAATTCTCCGAGCTCGAGGCTAGAGTCATTTTTCAGCATTTGATGCAAGTGGTTAAGTTTTGTCATGATAACGGTATTGTTCATAGAGATTTGAAGCCGGAAAATATTCTCTTGGCGACTACGGCTTTATCCTCTCCTATAAAGCTCGCGGATTTTGGTTTGGCAACTCATATAAAATCAGGTATATCAGCGGATGGTGGTTCGTGGTAATTATATTTGTACTTTCTTAAATAGTTGTTTTTTTGAATTTTTACATTTGACACAGGTGAAAGATTGCATGGGACGGTAGGAAGTCCGTTTTATATAGCTCCGGAGGTACTTGCCGGGGGGTATAACGAGGCTGCTGATGTATGGAGTGCGGGGGTTATTTTATACATTCTACTAAGTGGGATGCCTCCGTTTTGGGGGAAGACTAAATCCAAGATTTTTGATGCTGTCAGGGTTGCTGATTTAAGATTTCCTCCTGATCATTGGAATTGCATCTCCGCTTCTGCTAAGGACTTGATTGCTGGGATGCTTTGCGTAGATTCTACGAAAAGGTTGACTGCTAAAGAAACTCTAGGTATGGAATGAGCTGATTTTGCTCAATTGTCTTTATGTTTTTTAAAAGTTGACCAGCAAACTTGCTTTACTGAATTTGAGTGGTTCAATATCCTCGGCATGTCTTTATTTACGCTACGTTCGTTTTTATGGTTAGGGCGACGATGTAATCAACCAAACCTCAAACCTCTAATTTAGCTATATAGCAAGCCGAAAATAAGAAAAAGAAAGTTAAATTTCGAGAAAAAGTTATAGGTTATGGTAGCGAACGGGAAAACAAAATCTAAAAACATTTCGGTGTTAGTAGTACTTTATCCAGCGAACAAATTATGCGTTCAACTGCGACGTTCATGAACAAGTTATATTTGATGTGTTGCAGCTCACCGATGGATGGAGAACTTCCACGAAATCGTTCAGGAGCCATACCAGCCTAACTTTGATTGTATGCAGCTAGAGATCGGTGGTGGTTCTTTCTCTATTCCATATATGGGCGAAAATCAAAACCCTAGCTATAACGAAGACCATATCAAACAATCACCTGTTTTTACTTGCAAATCATCGTTTTCGTCTTTCCTAACCGGCGATCAAACTGCTGGAGGTTTTTCTTTTACCAGTTCCGACGTATCAAGTAGAGCAGATTTTTCTTCTTCTTTTCCGTCAGTGCCAAGCTTTACTTTTTCCCGTCTATGCTCCACGAACGAGCATGCTACTACAGGAGCCAGAATCTCAAAAACCGAGGAGAAACTCGAAGGTATGTAACATTAAATGTAAAACCAGTTGTTCAGCGATAATTGAACAAGACTATATAAATGCATTTCGTAAGACTGAGCTCTCTCGGTTTTTGTATAAACGCAGACCCGGACTTGGAAAAGCTAGTTCTTTTACTGGATTCATCACTGGGTATAAAATGCGTGTTAGGAGAAACGGAGCAGCAGAATTCAAAGAGACGAAATGGTATTCGGAGCAAAAGGAATCACACAATTGGATTAGGTGAGCTTGTTCAGCTTGAAGTATCTTCGAGTGAATCAGTCATACGTTGGGTTTCTTGCACTCGCATACCGACTACCCCGTCTCTTAGATTATCTCTCGTCTGGTAGAACAAGAATCGTGAAAAAGGAAAGGAAAGTACATTGGGGTTGGAAGCCAACCGAGGGATTGTATAAAACAAGAAACACGAGATCATTGAACTGTTAAGTGTTACTAGTTTATGTAAATTACTTTTGTTCATAGTTTGCTGATGATGGAAAAGACAATTTTTAGAACTAGGAAATGTTTTTTCTTTGAAATTGAATCAACAACTCTTATAAGAGCAACTCAAAAACTAGGGTGGGAACCAAAAAAGAACCCAGGAAAATTAAATTGCGTCTGCCGGGAGTCGAACCCGGGTCTATTGCTTGGAAGGCAATTATCCTAACCGTTGGACTACAAACGCTTGGTTGTTTACTATATTAGGGTTACTCGTATCTCTTCGAACTTAAATGCGATTATTTATTGCTCCTTCGTTTCTCCCTCCTCTCTCGTTTCTCTATTTCTCTGTTCTTCAGAGTTTAAGGTATCAAGTATTGGCGTCTGGTATTCTTTTTGGTCTCTGTTTTTCCATTAAAAACAGAGTATTTTTTGTATTCGGTTATGGCATTCAATGTTCATAACGAAGAAGAGTTTCCATCCCTTCAACAAAAATCTGGTAAGGATCATATGGGAAGTAAATCAAATTCATATGCTGAAGTTTTAAAGAAGAGAATTTCAAAACAGGGGACGGATCAGTTTGAGCCAGAATGGAAGGAATTTAAGAAAGATCATTTATCGATTCAATTCGATAAAGGAACGCTTGATAAACTGAAATTCAAATCGAAGCACTCTCTTGTTGGAAAATTCACACATGGAGTACCGAAAAGAGCTGTTCTGAGTAAGTTTCTTGATTCTTTCAAATTCAGGGAACCTTTTAGATTTAGACTATGGGACGCAAGACATGTCATATTTGAGTTTAATGCTAAGTATGATTATGCTAAGTTATTCCATAGAGCTGTTTGGACTATGGATTCTTCAGTAATGCGTCTTTTGAAATGGTCTAATGATTTGTCAAAAGAATCTCCTGTGGCTCCGGTATGGGTTAAGTTTGATATTCCAGAAGTTCTTTATGATGAAAGTGTGGTTAAATCTGTGGCTTCGATGTTGGGTGAAGTTTTAGTGGTGAAGGTTCCTGATGAAAACAGATTGTTTTCACAATGTTCTGCCTTGGTCGAGATTGATGTTACTAATAAACATCCATCTGATGTCTGGATTGGGTTTGGTGAGAATTTTGGTTTCTGGACCAAGATAATGTACACTAATATGCCAGTATACTGTGAAAAGTGCTATCATCTAGGCCATAGTATGGAGGGTTGTAAGAAGGTTGCCAAGAATCAAGAAAACGTTGAGGGTTTTACAACTAATAAGGTTAAGTCTATCATAACTAAGCAATGGGTGAAGAAGGATGAAAAGATTGTGCATCTGGGAAATGATGTTGAAGGATGTAAGACTCCTGAGCAAGGAGAGATAATTGAAGCCATTGAAACGTTGCATGTGGGGTTAACAGATAATAATGGCTATGTTAACATGGTTTCTGATGATGAGGAGTCCCCTAATATTAAATCGAGAAGTTTACAGCATACTCCTACTAAGAAATGGGTGTCTAATTCTCCTGAGTTTTACCGTGGCAGCCAGAATGATATGGAGAGTAGTAAGAGATCTGAGGGTAAACTTCATCAGTATAAGGAGGCTGTTCAGAATAAGGAAGCTGTTCAGAATAAGGAAGCTGTTCAGAATAAGGAAGCTGTTCAGAATAAGGAAGCTGTTGTTCAGAATCAGGAAGCTGTTCAGAATAAGGAAACTGCTGTTCAACATGTTTTACTCAAAGCTAATATGCAAAAGGGTAAGAATCAAATGGATGCTGAACAGAAGAAGGATGTTATAGAAGAGGAAGATGAACAAAGGAGTAGATTTAGTAATCAGAATAAGAGTGAAGGTGAAGGGGAAGGTGAATCTAGTTTTAAGGAAATTTTTGACAAAAAGATCAAGATAGCAAAAGGCAAGAGGAATACTAGAAGCAAGATTATTAAGGCTTTACAGTTCAACAGTTCAAGTAAATCTAAATCCTCAAACTCTTTAAATGATTAGTTTTATAAATTGGAATATTCGTGGTATCAAGGATAAAGCTTCTGTTCGTAGGCTCAAATATCTTGCTATTAAAAACAAAGCTAAGTTAATTGCTATTCAGGAGCCTTTAGTGAGTTGTGATAATATTGCTAATGTTGCTGCTAAGATAGGTTATGACAACTTTGCTTTTAATGTAAGTAACAAAATCTGGATTTTCTGGAAATATGATGTTTCTGTTGAAATTTTGAATGATATGAATCAGTGCCTTAACATTAAAGTTAGTTTATTAAATGATAGTCAGCATGTTATGATATCTATTGTTTATGCTGAATGTCAAAGAGTTAATAGAGTTGAGTTGTGGAACTTTCTTAAGAGTATTGCTGTTACTGATCTTGGTTGGTTAATCTGTGGTGATTTCAATGCTGTTTGCTCTATTGATGATCAGTTGGGCTGCAGTTCTTTCTGTTTGAATAGCTCTAATGATTTTAATGACATGATTAGCACTTGTGATATTGAGGATGCTGGTTACATTGGTTCCAAGTTTACTTGGTCTAATGGCTCTAAATGGAAGAGATTGGACCGTGTTTTTACTAATGATAAATGGATCAGCATGTTTAACTCTACTAAAGTTTATCATCTTGCTAGAACGGGATCTGATCATATGCCCATGGTTATCTCTTTTACTAATAATGCTATGAAAAGCAAAGCTGGTTTTAAGTTTCAGGAAATGTGGTTTTTAGAAGAAACTTTTCTTCCTTTTGTTGAAGAAAATTGGAGAGGTGATATGACTGGTGATCCTTTATTCATGTTCTGGAATAAGTTGAAAAGATTGAAGAAGGGTTTAAAGTTGTGGAATAAGGAGGTGGTAGGTAATATCTTTAGCAAGGTGCAAAGCATGGAAGACATGGTTTTACAAAAAGAGTTACAGCATCAGAATAGTCAGTCTGCTGAGTCCAAATCCAACCTTCTTAAGGCTAATGCTCTTCTTATTAAAGCTCACAGAATGGAGGAGCTTTATTGGAAGCAGCAGTGCTATAGCAAATGGCTGCTTGAGGGGGACAGAAACACTAGTTTTTACCATAGCTTTGTGCAAAAGAAGAGAAGGCGCAATAGTATTAAAGGTATCAGATGTGGTGAGGTTTGGCTTTCTGAATCCTCTGAGATTGGTCTTTCTGCTGTGTCTTTCTTTCAAAATGCTCTTACGAATTCTCATATAGATGATGTTAATAGGCTGAATGATGATATTTTTAACTATATCCCTAGCCTTGTTACTGCTGATATTAACAGGAGCATTCTTAAGCCTATTGATGATAGTGAGCTGAGAAATGTCATCAAGTCTATGAATACGTCTAGTGCTCCTGGTTCATCTGTCTTATTAAGAAAATGATTCAGTTTGTGAATGTTTCTATCCTTGTGAATGGTGAGAGCTTTGGTTATTTTAACACTACTAAAGGGCTGCGTCAAGGTGACCCTATTTCACCCTTTCTTTTTATTATTGCTGAAGAGTTGTTCATTAGGGGATTTAATGCTTTGATTCTAAATAACAAGAGCATGAAGTATAAATGTAGAAGTAGTATCTGTGTTAATAGCTTAGCTTTTGCTGATGATATTCTGCTTTTCTTGAATTGCAAAGATACAACTGTTAACAAGCTTTGTAGTTTTTTGGACAAGTATCAGTATCTTTCTGGCCAGGTTGTGAACAAGGAGAAAACTAAGGTGTTAATGGCTAAAGGTATTGATGTTAATAAGATTGACATTGTTGTTAATCATTCTGGTTTCTCTTCCAGTCAGTTGCCTACAGACTATCTTGGTGTTACCATTAGCACGAACAATAGATGCAGCAACTTCAACAAGCTCATTTGTAAGGCCAGTAGTAAAATTGAGGACTGGAATGTTGCTAAGCTTTCTTTTGCAGGTAGGCTTATGCTGGTGAAATCAGTTCTTTCTAGTATTATTCTTTATTGGATGCATTCTAATGTCCTTCCCAAAGGTATCATTTATAAGTTAGAAATCATGCTGAATAAGTTTGTTTGGGGTTCTTCTCATTATGGTAAAAAAGTTCATTGGTGTAGCTGGTCTAATTTGTGCAAGAATTATAGTGAGGGTGGTCTGAATGTGAGGAGCATGGATGATGTGCAAACTGCTATCTCTTTCAATCTGTGGGCTGCTTTTAGGGAGAATAATACTTTTTGGGCTAATGTTATGCATAGTATCTATTGCAGTAAGCATCATCCCTTGCAAGTTAGTCCCTTGAAGGCTGGTTCTTTAGTTTGGAAGAGATTGATTAGTGTTCGTGATGAAGCTGAATGTTTCATCAAGTGGAAGATTGGTAATGGTATGGTTGATTTTTGGTTGGACAACTGGACTGGTTCTGGTCCTTTTATTTCTTTTAACTCCAATGATAATAACTTGTGGTTCACTCCTGAGAAGGTTAGCTCATATTGGACTAACAGCTCTTGGGATTTATCTTCTGTTGAAAGCTTTATTAGTTCTGATATTATTAATAGCATTAGGAGTATTCATATTAATGATAGTAGTCTTGATGTTATGGTTTGGTCCCTTGCTAAGAATGGTAAGTACTGCCTTAAGGATACTTGGGAGGGTGTTAGAAGAAAGTTTGATTCTGATTCTGTTTATAAAACCATTTGGAATTCTTTAACTCCTTCTAAAAGTTCGTTTTTTCACTGGAAGATTCTTAAAAATTATGTTGCTGTGGATTCTGTTCTTCAAAAGAGGGGTGTTGTTTTGGTTTCTAAATGCTTGTTCTGTGACAATTGTGAAACTATTGGTCATCTTTTTGTTTCTTGTGATTTTTCTTGGTCAATATGGATTCATTTCGCTGTAATTTTTAGAATTTTCATGAATAGACAGATGAGCATTAAGGTTATTTCTAAGATATGGCAGGGTGCTCGGACTTCTAAAGTACAGGTTAGAAGTATCATTCCCTCTCTGATTCTTCACAGTATTTGGAAAGCTAGAAACCAGCTAAAGATCAAAGGAATTAAAACTTCTAATACTGCTATTATTAACCATATTATTTCAATCATTCAGAATTTGGACAAGAACAAAGTGATAAGCAATTCTAACTGGTCTTCTTATCCTAAAGCTGCTGCTAGTTTAGGTTGTTGTAATCATGTTAGTCTTGCTAATAGACCTGTTTATGTTAAGTGGATCATGCCTCCTTCTGGTAGGCTTAAGATGAATGTGGATGCCTCTTGTTTAAAGAACGGAGAGGCTAGTGGTGCTGTCATAATTCGGGATAGCAATGGTAATATGGTTAAAGGTCAGAGCTACTTGTATGGTAAGTTGTCACCCTTACTTGCTGAGATTCATGTAATATTAGATGGTATGCTGCTTTGCAAGGTGAATAACTGGACTTCTGTAGACATAGAATCGGATTCTTTAACTGCCATTAACTGGATTTCTAATAAGTCTCTTGCTTTAGCTTGGTTTATAAAACCTGTTATTCATTGCATTCGTAATTTGCTCCACAGCAGCATGACTATTGCTCATGTTTTTAGAGAGCAAAACCATGCTGCTGATTGGCTTGCACATTACACTATGTGTCAGAAATCAGCATTCACTATAACAGTTAATTCTATTCCAATTGGTTTAAAAACTATTATGATTCTAGAAGCATTAAATCTTGGTTACATAACTGTTTGATATATGATCTTGTTTTGTTTGCAATGTTTTGTGTAAGGATCTGACTTGTTATCTTTACCTTGATGCTGTCGCTTTTCTTGTTGGATCTTCTGTGCCTTTATGCTGCTGTGAGGGTGATAGTAACGCTGGTGCTGGATTGCTGCCTGCTTGATGCTGAGAAGTTGGTTAATGTTGCTGTTTCTTTTGTGGATAAGTTGGGGATGTTTTTCAAATCAAGAATGTTGTTGGTCTTGTCGGCTTGATGATGGAGCTAGAGAATGTTGGTTTGATCAACTGGTTTTGTTCATGAAGATGGTAGCTTTGGTCTTGATGTTTCGCATTGGAGGCGTTGCTGGAACAGCTATTCCTAGCAGTCGTAGATTTGGTGCAGTATTGGGTGTTAAAGGTTTTGTTTTAATGGTGGTCGCTCAATGATGTTCTTAATATAGCTTTTAGAGCTTGTTTTAAGTTAGGGTTTTGATCTGGGCTTTAGGGTTGTATAGGGCCTTGGTCTTTATTTTCAAATTTCCGCGTCTGTATAAATTTTGTTTATTTTAATAAATATCTCATTTTAGTTAAAAAAAAAAATGCGATTATTTATTGTTTTGATGATACGCATATTTTATAATTTTATATATATTATATATTCAGGTCACTCAAATCAGATAAACGTCGAATCAATCGTCGTGGATCAAATTTTTATGGAGATTCTTTAACGCTGAATTTTTTTAAAAATATGTTTAATTCGTTTAATTTTGGATTCAAAAATTTCGGTATGAGTTTTATACAGTATCTACAGATAATCATCATTTTTTATTAAAAATTTATTGATAAGTACGAATAATGCTTTTGCGGTAGATAAGTAGTTTAAAATATTATACAACTATTTTTTTTAATTAAATTTCATAGCTCTAAAACAAAAATCCAAAAATATCATTAGTTTAATTTATAGGAGGAAGAAAACTAGATCAATGTTATTTGGTTGCTAAAAGTTAAATGTGTTTCCGTTGCAGAATTACGTGTAATTTGATTGAGAAAAGATATTGTATGCTAAGTTATGGAATTACGTGTTATTTGTTTGCTAAAAAATTTATGTTCCAATTACAAACTACGTGCACATGTGTTGACTAAATAAGCAAAAAACAATTGCGGAAATGTGATTTTGATTGCTTAATAAGTCTGGTTGTGTGAAAAAACAAAATACAACTTGTTTTTGTGAAAATATGTATTACTTTGGTGCGAAGCAACTAATTTATTTATAGTTGCGAAAATATGTACATTTTAGTGCTGAGAAATCTTTGTGTTTTAAAAAATAAAAAATAAAATGAAGTGTGTTCTAGTTGCAAAAATACGTGTAATTTGGTTGCGAAATTAATTTAAATAAAAAATGTGTTATAGTTGGAGAATTATATGTATCGTCAACCGAAAATACCTCTCATATAATAATTTGAACAATAATAAATTTTGACATTTTTTGCAGCGATATACCTTTAAAAAACAAAAAAAAAATGATACAACCATTTTACTAAACTCAAAAGATTTATTACCCTTATTACGAGAAAACCATTTCAATGAGCCATCATGATTTAAATTATCATAAAAACAAAAACAAATGGAACATAAAAAATCTCAATTTCAAAACTACAAAATATATCCTCAACTTAATATTTATCCTTAATTACATTTATAGTCGCATACATCTCGAATGCTTGATTTAAAACTAGTGATGATTTTAATCTACACTTTGAATGTTTTTAGTGATTCGTCAAACTTTCACTAAATTAATTTTGAGCCAAATATTTTACATGAGTCATATCCCTGTTTTGCGGGCAAAACTAACTCATCCTATCCTTCGCACTTATAATGTATATAATACATTTCCGGACTCCTTATTGCTCAATATTTTTTTGCAATCATCTTCACTTCTGCAGAATCCTCAATTATTATGACTTTCAACGCTCACATAAATGTTAGAAGCAAGTTCTAGTAAGTAAAAATAAATAAAAGTGATGGTTATGTTGCTTACGTTATTTTCGTACAATAACCTTAACTATGTAATATCAAAAGCAAAAAAACCAAAGCGACAAAATAATTTCAATTTAGCCATAGTTAAAAATAATAATAAAGGGAAACCAAAATTAGGATACAAACTCATCAAAACTAAAAATTACTCTTATCATATTCTTCATTACTTCGGACATTCCAATTTTGAACTACCAAATTTACTGTATAAATGAACTCCCATTTACAACTCACGTAAATAAAGTTAAGCTTTCATTAGTGATCGTAATTAATAATATTTCAAAGTATTGTATACAAATTGAACAAAATTAAATTAAAAAAAATGCAATTTTAAAGCCCTAAAATAGATTATTTTGATATTATTTGAGGCATCAAAACAAAAAACAAAATAAAATAATGGAATCCTAAATTATACTAACAAGTATCAACATGATTAATGTTCAATTCGGAGTTGATGTATCCAAAACAATTTGAAAAAAGAGTATGAAGCTTTATATAGAATATGAACTAGATTTTCCAATAAACACATCACTGAAGAAATAGACTTCATCTTTTATAATAACTGTTGGAATATCCTAAATGAAAGATAAATGTATTGAAACGTCAAGAAGACATTTTAAAAATAACAAAGTAACTACAAATGAACTCAAACACAACACAAATGAAAAAAGAATACAAAGCATATATCGAAGCCCTCAATTACGCTCAAGCATTATGGCTTAAACCTTAAAGGTGAAAAATCTATTTATGTTTACAATAACAAGTACAAACATTTTGCTTATAATACAACGAATCGGTAAGCCAAACCTTTTATAATTTAATGTATATATTATATATATTTTGCATTTTGAATGAACAATTATTTAAACGAAAATTAAGACAAAAAGTGCATATGTAATATTTCCTCAAGACAAGGCAGTTTACATTTGAATTGGTGAGGATAAAAGCAAATGTATTGTTAGAGATTAAGCACACGAAGTTAAATGTATTGTCAAAAAAGAAACTAATTTCTAAATTTTATTTTCATGGTTGGATATTCCAGACTATTAAGACGTTTTAGGTAATTTGAAATTGATCTTTTGTTAAAACATTATGAAATGACTAAAATAATAGAGAGAGACATAATTAAATATTTTAATAGAAAGACGCATGATTTGAATTATGTGTGCGAGATCGGCTTACTAGAGACAGAGCACCATAAATTTTATGTAAGTACGGTCGAAAAAAGAGGAAAGAAGTTGACCTTGTTTAAACACCAAATAGAACAAATATCGAAAATGAAATAAAAATGATTGGTTCTTTGATTTGTGGTTAAGATCGCGAGTCTAGGTTCTATATCATAATAAAAATTTGAAAAGTACTTAAACCTACAAAACCTGAAGCAATTACATTTGTTAAGAAGACAAAGACTAAAGGTAGAGATAATCAACGTGCTAAAATAAATTTTACCGAAAAACAAAAAATCATTTTTCAAACATGTTATAGAGCAAGCCGATAGTGTAAAAACCCCGAGATGTCTAAGTCTTATTTTCCCAACTACAACTGAAAGCACCATTAGATAATTAGTTAGTCAAACAAAAGCTATACCGACTAGTAAAAATATAAAACTCCAAATATTCACAAGCTTCTTGAGGTGAAAATACTTATTGATATGTCATTATATATGCAACACCTCCCCGATATTTACGTTTACGCATACCTGATTGCAAAAACGTGATCTTGGATGGTCATTGTGGTTTTAGAGACATTACACATATAATTTTTTATGATGAAAACGTCTGGCCGCATGTAAGGTCTTCCTTGAAGTAATAAAGCTAATCAGATCTACCTATGTACCAACAAGTTTCCGCTAGTCGTGAAAGATTTGATGTTAAACTATGTAAGCTCGATTACGTAACCTTAATTTCCATTTAAGAAAATATGATGATGAATCACGGTTTTTGTTTTGTGATTATGACCGCATTAAATTCATCATATATCAATTTATTCATCGATCACGTATACTATTGTACCGCTAAAAAGTGTTCCACCTCCTCTTACCGAAAGAAAAAAGATTAATATCGCTCATGTGCATGAAAATCATTTTATTTACATGAATAAACTTTTCAATTGAATAAACACGAAGTATAATTATAAGTTTATATTATACTAATATATTAATTATTATTATTATTTTGTAGGTTACCATATCTCCAAACGGATCATTTTCGGAAATATATTCTTCCTATGTTTCCGTAGAGGCTAAGGTTTAGTTTCCTCAATTACACGAGAAAATTTTGTATTTTTATAATTAAACCTCCAAATCCTCATGCTCAACAAAACCCACAAGTGGCGCACTTAACTATGGATTAAAATTGTTAAGTTGTTTTTTTTATCTTTGTAGTATTTACTACTGTCATATTTAATTGAAACCAAATGTTAATATGTTCATTTACATTTTTTGCTTATGATTTCCTTTTTCACTTGCTTCCGTAATACTATTCACTTAGTTAATATTTCAAATTATTACTTAATAAAACAAAAATATACAACGATAATATTCAAGGATTACAACCATACTATAGAAAAACTAAACTTGAAAATATAGTAAGATAGAAAAGCTTAAGTTGAAAACATCGTAAGATATGTATACTGTCGTGAACAAAGGTTAATTAAATAGTGATACATGTTGGATATGGATACTCTAATCCATGAGGCATTTTCTTATCTCCACATATGATGAGTACATTTGAATGAAGTAAAATGTCACAAACATAAATTTAACATCAAACGTTTGAAATGATTTTTATTTTCAAACAGTAATCCTGAGATGTAAATAACGCCTAATTATGAGACATCTAAAATAACTAATTTTGAGACAAGGCCTCATAATTAGGTGCACTTCTACTATCTTTCACAATTAAAGAATACCTAATTCGGATATAGGCCCTTATGATTAGGTACGTTTTTTTTAATAAAATGAAATATTTTGGCAAGACACACACTTATTATGTGTTATTTTTAAAAAAATAACACCTAATTTTAAGATCATGTCGTAGAATTATGTGTTATTTTTAAAAAAAGAGTACATAAATCTAAGGTCGTGCCTCTGAATTATGCGTATTCCTACTGTAAATTCACATTATAAGTATTTTGAAAAATAAAAATAAATCATTCATCAAACAACATTCAACATATAGTAAGTCAAAATTATAACAATAAAATATTCGACATACAACTATTATAAGTGTATTAACAAAATTGTTAGTCACTCATAAAAAAATATTCAACATACAACTATTACATTGTAAGTCACTCATAAAAAATATTTAACATACAACTATTACAAGTCAAAATTATAACAATAAAATGTTCAACATATAACTATTATAAGTTGTACAACATACGACAAAAACACATACAAAATAATAAGTCATACAACATTCAACAAAACTAGAGTATCATGAAATACAAACATACAAAAAACATAAAATACATAAATATTCTCATGAGTACGATCGACTAATGGACCATGCGTGACGTAAAACAGTATGACACTTTTCACTTGTCATATCATATATTCTTGCATCATACTTGATGAGGTCAGATTTCTTTGACACTGACTATTGTATACACCATGCCCCACCGAACACGACAAACAAGTGGATTGTGACTCAGTAGGTTGCTACTTGCTAGTCACTTCTTATCTTAGGCCTATGGGTTTTTAAACTTGACCCAAGCCCATGATCCGACCCAGAAGGCCCACAACCTATTAAACAAGTATAAATATCTAAACTACTTTCATTTATGAGGGTGATAAAAATTTACTGCTAGCACACACTAAACATTAAATTCCCAAACTACCATTCAACCAGAAATAATCCACACTAATATTCATCCACGGTTTAGACATATACAACGATAATATTTTTTGGTGGGTTGAATGGCATGGTTCGTCGCCGATATGGAAATCATCATCTTGATCTGCATTCTGGAAAAATGGGTCAAAGAGAGTTATAAGTCCATTCATCGTAATCTCACGAGGTAGTAGATATCATGTTAGCTTCTATGATCAATTGTTCTTTAAATTTCAAAGGCAAAAGATTATTGTAGCGATATTACCACATTCATTTTTTCCAATCAATCTATGTATTTGTCAATCTACCACTCCTAGAGACAAGTATTGTTGGAAGACTAGGAATATGTTGGATGTATTCGAATTTCTGCAACACTCTTTCTGGCTAGTATGGCTCTTTTTTCCATGAATCATATGCTAAATTTATACCATGATAGTTTCTTGAATGGTTTGATAATCTGCAAATACTCGTAAGGACGAAATATAATTGTAACAAAATATAGTTTCACACTAAATATAAATTGAACATGCTAAAATATTCCTAAATAAATATAGTTCACAAGATTAAAATTTAAAACATACCCTATCGACGAGTAGGTGATCAAGAGTGACTCTAAATGACTGAATATCCTTTTGATCACATGAACCGTGTTTATATATCTCGTCGTTTCCCACGTACACATATGTGTCATATACGAAAGGAATCCCACCATTGAGTTGGTTGGAAGCGGGTAAAATGATCGAAAATCCCGCACTCCAAAACATGAAAAAATTCACTCACCTTCTTCGTGTTATACTTTGAAACCCAGATAGCCAATTAGAAAGCTCGCTAAGAATGTGCATCCCCCAAGTATACTTTATAGTGAGTTCCATCATCCAATCACGTATATCTAGCAGAAATTAACGTAAGTGTCACTCATATTAAAGAAAATACGCAAGTAAAACAAATATAGTAGATACGCATTCGCACATCGATCTATATGATGACCCTTAATCTATGATGTTCACATAAAAGTATAAGAAGAAAAACAATCTTTTAGCCAAAGCATCCTAAGAATGATACATTTACACGAATCGAGCTCCACTGTAGCATATTTCTTTGGAAATCTAATAATATCACATACCAATTTGGCACGGACTTCATGATAGTTATTTCTCCCCAGTTTGACAAGTATCTATTTTATCGGTAATCTGGTAATCACTATTACGTCATCAAATGTTATCATCGTCTCGCGAAATGTAAACAAAATGAAAAGAGAAATAATTTTTTCTCTATAAGTCATTTTTTAAAAAAACTAAAGAAGGAGAATTTGTATGTCAATTATATATCATATCTAACAATAGTCCAAATATTTTGTCATCGATAATGCTTCATACCAAATTCGGATTTGTTAGTTGCCAATGTGTGGTCGCGATTAATAAAATAGCTATTTAGACGCTTACAAACTATAAGGTGATTAAGAGAAGTTCAAATATCTACAATCTCGAATAAACTTCACAAGGCAATTCAATCCTACATGATAATAAAAAAGTAAAATGTGATGTTTTATTAAAAAAGATATCGATCAAAATGCATATGCTAAGAACAAATAAACAAGATACGAGAAGTTCAAATATCTACGATCGCGAATAGAATTCACAAGACCGTTCAATCTTACAAAATAATAAAAATGTCAAAAGTAATATTCTATTAAAAAAGATATTGACCAAAATGCGTATGCTAAGAACAAATAAAAAAGATCAACAGTGTTACAGAAAAATCACTTACTGTCTACACTCATTGGGTTATGTAGAACGAAATCTAACTTACTAAATGAAAAAAAATAACACTACTAGTTCACTTACCGAAAAAATTATTAAATTTTTGACTGTTTTCATAAAAAAAACAAGCAAAAGACATTCGATTGTTGAACGAATTCGAACAATTAAATATACGCGAATGTTTTCAGAAGAAAAAATTCAATTTGCAAGCATAAAACAACCGATTTAAAAAAAAAATTATTTGTTAAAAAAACCAAACAAACATGAGAGTTCACAAGGCTCGATTAATATGAACCGTACATATATCCTTTCATAAAGGAGACAAAATTGAAAAAGTAGGAGTTAAACAAATTGAAAAAATAATATTATATAATATAAAGGATTTTTTTTCCTGATTGAAAAAAATAATATGATATTAATTTTTTTCTCCAATTTATGAAAATAATAATAAATAAAATAAAAATAATAACCTAACCAAACTATTTATCCTTATTGTCAGTATTCATCGCACCATCATTTCAAAGCTATTTGTTTAGTCCTATTTTTACGCAAAGCCAAAACCTGTCGCAATCGCAATAATTATTATTTATTTAATAAATTAATATAAACTCATCTCACTTTCTACAAGATTCACTCGAATTTCTTCGTCGGTATTCTTTATTTTGACAATAAAAATATATAATTCTCTCTAATAATATTGTATGGTTGATACCAAAAGCTCCAATCGAAAAAAAATGAAATATAATAATAATAAGAAAAAAACGCACTTATTTTATCTGAGACTATTTGCTAAGAAAACCGAACTGTAACTACAATATAATGCTGCGGGTGACGTTGAATTCAATGTAATATTGTTTGCTTTTACGTTCTGTAAAATTTTGATACCGATATTCATACTAATGACTTCCTTTCTTCTTCATCTTCCTGACCTATATTTATCTGATTTTCAACAACAGGTGCATATGTGCTTGATTTCTTCGTAGGCGGCGGCTTACTGTCCGGCACCATCTTCAATACTATTCCCATTGTTATTAGCAGCAAACCACTTCCGTGCTGTTCCGTTAACGGTTTTGTGAATATCAAGTACGATAGTAACAATGTAACAGCCTTTCTGGCTGTTGTCGTCTGCAATTTCAACGTAAATCGACAAAAGCAAAATTAGAAAGCCGTAAAGGGATTTCCTGAGTATACATTACAATGGACCTAGTAACAAAACATGACTCGTTTCTCAATGTGTTTGAGCATTGAGCTGCTCGAGCTCGATTGTTTGATGCCAAAATACGACATTTAAACTGTAGTTGTTGAGTTCAGGCATTCACAAAGCTTTTCAGCTGCATTTGGTTTGCGAAAACGTTTTCCTTTTAAAAACAACTAGTTTTGTTTTCATTTTCAGATATATAGAGAACAGCGAAATTTTGACTAACAAGCCCAACTTTAGTTTTCCCTCAAGAAGATTCGATGTCGAACTCAAACAAGTACGGTGTGTATAAGTTAAGTAATCCGGGAAAACAACAGATCTTTTACTTTTCTTAGTGCTTTCACTCCAAAAGGTGAAAAATAAATTAACCCTCGAGCAACAATATTTAAGAGGAGAGGAATTTATTTACCATTGCGGTAGTGGCGGCCCCGAAAATCGCAATGAGAGACAGAACAGAGACTTGCCCGATAAATGTGGCCATAGCTTCAAACACCAACACACCGTAGACATATGGATGCTGGGATTATAGACATAAAAGGTATGAGTAATGGAGCTATCAAAACAGTAGAGATAATAAACTTTAGGCATAATCTTTATTCATTTCACATGTGGAAAAATTTAGCCACATACAGACACAGAGAGCATATTTACGTTAAGAAAAAACGATTCTGTTTCTGGGACCTATTTGGAGAAAACTGACTATTCTATTTCTGGGACCTAATTAGAGAAAACTGACTATTCTATTTCCGGGACCATATTAGAGATAATCATTTTTTTTATAAATATACAAGTCCAAGACGCTATAGGCCTAGCCACCAGATCTTAGAGTTGTGGAAGAAGTATTAGAAAATTTTAATTTATACGATTTTATGGGATAAAGACAATATAACTAAAATATGATTAGACCAAGGCCAACAATAGCCCCCACATGACATTTACATCTACTCCTAATGGCAATCCAAATGGTCAGCTTAATTTAAAGTAACATGAAATTGACAAATGCATAATCAAAGAAGTAAAACTGTTGAATACATTTAAAAAGTCATAGGTCCTTATAGAGACTTAGTCTCATACTAAAATAAGAATCAAGATCAAGCTTGGTGGCTATTCTTAGACCATATTTTTTATATATATAAAAGCCTTAATAAGACCATTCAAATCACTCGTTTATATTATTTTTCATGTATATTTTATTGGCAATCCCAATAAGCAGTCTTAAATAACTCCCCACTTGACCCTTGACTAAAGCTGAAGATTGTGCTCAAGAGAAGTATATAATAAATGACTCATGTTGGGAGATCGCCAAACCATTGATTTCTCCTAGGACATTCATGACTCAACTTTAAATCAATTCACAGGGCCCAGAAAACTGTTAATATAAAGTAGAAAAATAGCAATAATATTACCTGATAGCAAGAATTCCATGCTACGAAAAGCTCTCCTGTTAGAATCATGGGTGCGAGCAAGATCGGTAACCCAACTACTGTAGAGCAGAATAGCATCTCCATCTATCCGAAGCAACAAAATTCAATTAAACAACTAGCGACGACACTAATTATAGTAGATTTCACCAACGAGTAAATTTTATCACCACAGACTAGACTAACAAAATGGTACCTGAGTAGTTTCGGGGTTCGTTGTGAAAATAGCTTCTTGTAGATTACCGAGAAAAGCATCCATTACTAAAGCACCTGAAATCATCAAAACTCCAATCATGCTGAAATTTGGAGACGTTTGGGCATCTGCTAAGGTAAATAGAATCAGTCCGACAACCAGGAGTAGAGCAGAGATGTATTCGTGAATTGGGTATTTCCTTCTCAGTCCAGGGATAAACGCGCCCATTACCATGACCGGTAGTACCTAACGATCCCGAAAAGAAAGAATACATCATGAAAAGACCGACTAGCCATTCAAATCTATCGATTACAACCCGTACCTTGTTCAAAAGCTAACACGAAAAGACAATAGTACTAAACAAAAGCATGTTTCGCATTCAATGCCAGCTAAACTCGTAACTAATAACTCCGTTCTATATCCTGGAGTTTACTAAGATCCTAACTAAGCGAAAACATGTAAAAGAATTCACAAACTATACCAAAAGAGTAATAGACACAATACGATTTCAGACTTTTCTGTATACCTTTGTAGATTTGAACATGATCTGCGCCGGATAATTGAGATAAGCTAAAGACCCTTTAGTCAATCCATGAGATCCCATAAGAACAGCAGAGAGCTTCACATAAGTTTTCCATGGATTCACCATCTGTTTTGTGGTGAAACCTTGGAGGTAAATGAGAATTAGGTACACAAATCCTTGTATGAAAGTGAAATACCAACCATAGCTGTAGAAATCAAGAAAAAAAAATTACAAAACAAATCCAAAAAAAATAAAAATCAATATAAGTTGACTTTATAATATCGAAAAGAAGATTCAATTCACCTAAATTTAAGCCTGTTATAGACGTATTCCTGCAACAATCAATCAACAACAAGAGAAACAAGTCAATAATCAACAAAAATTATGGTGTAATCTGAATCAATCAACACACCAAGAAAGCAAGAACTCAGTAAAAACGTAATCGAATCCGATTGATTATAAACCGAAATCCGATAATCTAGACTTCAAAACTCGATTCTCTAGTCATCTAGATGCTTTTTCTCAGCAACCAAACAGAAATTCAACGACATGCAAATCCAAATCCAGAAAAAGGCGTACAAAATCAATATACAGTAATCAAAATCATGCACTTACAAATCCAACACTGTGACTAAAAATCAAACTCACGAATCAACAGAATTGAGTAGAATCATGAACAGATACGAAACTGAAATGGTTTATTAACCTCGCAAATGCCATTGACGAGATAACCGAAGAAAAATCCAGAAGCGCAGATTAAGAATTGCTTCCATCTGGGTCGATCAGATAAAGAGATTCCAAACAGAGAGCGAGCTTGATCTTCGTTCTTCATAGTTAATATAAAAAAATTCAAAATTCAAATTAAACAGAAGAGATTAGGTCTCTCAAGATTGATTGAAGTAGCTATGCATGTGCAAAAGCAAGTCTCGATATAATGAGGGTTAAGGAAAGGGACTGTGGGTTGACATGACGAAGAAGAAAAGTATTTTTCTTTCTCTCGCTCGGTCTCGCTCGCTCGCTCTCTCGCTTTCTGTGGGGTTTTTGGCGTTTCGATAGTTTTGATTTGGGCTCTCGAAGTCGGCGAGTCCGTTTATGTAGCCCTGTGATGTAGTATAAGACATTTTTACGCGCCTGTTCTATTTTGACGCGTCGGATTATATCGGATTCCATTTTGGGAGTTTCTATGATCTATCTATGTGTTACGAACGGATCCGGATTTTTCGGGTCCGTACCCGAATTTATTTTTTCATTCAAAATGTTGGGTTTGGTATTTTAAATGTAGATATTGTAATTATGGTATATTTTTATATAAAAATTACATTAGTCAATGATTTGAAATTTAGTTTAGTATATAAGTATTGTAAATATTATAGATTTTTCTATAAAAAAATATATTAATATAATGGATTGTTTTGGAAAATGTAAAAGAAAAAAATCAATTACATGATGGTAAAAAGGTTTGATATCATCTACTGTTTTAAAGGTTATTTACTATATTTGATAATATTATTCATTAATTTTATTTATTTATTAGATTGTTTACACAATTATCAATAACTGCGAGTAAGTATGAAGTTTTTTATATTGGCATAGATATTTGTCGAATTTGTTCGCGTTTTAAATATATTGATCTTGTAGTTTTGTTTTCACATCCGAAGCTATTACATTTTATATTTTTATATTGATATAGATATGTCAATCGCTTTCAACTATATATTTAGTATAACTTATCCTGGCCGAACTGTAACTAAATACGTCTCGGATTAATTTTGTATTAAATTGTTCAAGCATCATTAACTCTGTCGGTATAAACTTATATTGAGGATAAAAAGTTGTATTTTGTTGAAGGGAAATGACAAGAAATATAAGCAAAAACGAAATATTCTTTCTTGTATCAAGTATGATAGAGATAACGATCCCAAAAATATCAAGTCTGAATAAAATAAACGCAAACAACACAGAACACTTTTTACGTGGAAAACTTTCCCAGTGTAGGAAGTAAAAACCACGGGACTGATTTCGGAGTCCAACCAAATATTCACTATCAGAAGATGGGTTACAAAACTATTCTCTATATAAAACTAGAGCATAGGCCACAAGAAGTATGACAACTTCATACACAACCCCAATACACAAGATAATGAACCAAAATCAGAAAACTCACTGAAATATCCCCAAAACGCAGTTAGAAGAAGATGCTCGAAAAGCACACTTAGATAACTCCAAAACAAAAACCCTCTAGACAGATTGTAGAGGACAAGTAGACGAGCCTTCTCACCAAAATTGAAGCCGATCGGACAACCGGAGACAGTCTGATTGAAAGCACAAAATTCCGCCTCGGATCACCTTTTCTCTCAAAAACTACGCTATCGAATATGATGCTCATCTCAGAAAGACACTGTATAAATATATATTTATACATAAACCAAAATCCTATGTGTTATCCAAATTGGGCTTAGCCCATATGATAATTGGACTCCCACATAGGAAGAGCCCAACAAATCTCCCCCTCACGACTATGTGGGAGGATTCGCCATCCCGACGATCAATCTACAATGTTCAAGCTTTCCCCTAGGCAAAGCCTTTGTCATCATATCAGACCCATTATCATCTGTATGAACTTTATCAACCTCCATTAGTTTAGCATCGAGAATATCTCGAATCCAATGATATCTCACATCAATATGTTTCGACTTTGAGTGAAATGACGAATTCTTCACGAGATGAATAGCACTCTGATTATCACATAACAGTACATACCTGTGTTGCTCAAATCCAAGTTCTTTCAAGAACTTCTTCATCCATAGTAGCTCTTTACTCGCTTCTGTCACTGCAATGAATTCAGCTTCTGTCGTTGAAAGGGCAACACACTTTTGTAGTCTTGATTTCCATGAAACAGCGCCACCACAAAAGTTAATCAAATATCCAGAAGTAGACTTGCGAGTATCAACATCTCCAGCCAAGTCTGAATCAGAATAAGCCAACAACTCAAGTTTATTCATCCCAAAACTGAGCTTCAAATTAGAGGTTCCTCGCAGATACCTCATAATCCATTTCACGGCTTCCCAATGCTCTCTACCTGGGTTTGACAAATATCTGCTCACAACACAAACACTATGAGCTAAGTCAGGACGAGTACATACCATGGCATACATGAGACTTCCAACTGCAGATGCATATGGAATATTAGCCATGTCTCTCTTTTCTTCATTAGTTGAAGGACATTGTTTCTTGCTTAACTTGAAGTGACCGGAAAGTGGTGAGCTAACCACTTTAGCATTGTCCATATTAAACTTCTGAAGAATTTTCTCAATGTATTTTTCTTGTGATAAGAACAACTTCTTCAAGTCTCTGTCTCTAGTAATTCGAATGCCGAGAATCTGCTTTGCTGGACCTAAATCTTTCATTGCGAAAGACTTACTTAACTGTTTCTTCAAAGAATCAATCCGCGAAGTATTCTTCCCAACAATAAGCATATCATCCACGTAAAGTAAAAGAACGATAAAATCGGCATCAGAAAATGTCTTCACAAATACACAATTATCAGAAGAAGTCTTCTTGTAATCCTGCTCCCCCATAACTGACATGAACTTCTTATACCACTGTCTCGGAGCTTGCTTCAAACCATATAGACTCTTTTTCAATCTGCATACATAATCTTCTTTTCCTTCAACCACAAAACCTTCAGGCTGTTTCATAAAAATCTCTTCTTCCAAGTCACCATGCAAGAATGCTGTTTTTACATCCATTTGCTCAATTTCCAAGTTTAGACTCGCTGCAATGCCTAGAACCACACGAATAGAAGACATTTTTACAACTGGAGAAAATATTTCATCAAAATCAATACCTTTTTTCTGACCAAAGCCTTTGACTACCAATCTTGCTTTGTGCCGAGGTTGCAGAGAACTATCATCTTGCTTCAACCTATACACCCACTTGTTACTCAAGGCTTTTCTCCCTTCAGGTATCTTCACTAAATCAAATGTATGATTCTCATGAAGTGATCGCATCTCTTCATTCATCGCTTCAATCCATTGATTTTTACATACACCACTAATAGCCTCATCATAACACTCAGGCTCACCTGCATCGGTTAACAAAATATATTGATCAGAAGGATATCTAGTAGAGGGTTGTCTATCTCTAGTAGATCTCCGCGTTGGAACTTCAAATTGTTCAACATCTTCTTCATTCACTTGTTCATCCACGAAATCATTATCATGATCACCAGTATCAAAAATATGTGAACCTCTGGAAGCAGGTGAGTCACCATCCGAATTTTCTTGAACTTCTGTAGGAGTATGTGCAAGCGGAATATGCCCCAAATCTACCAAGTCATTCTGAGACATAGGCACTGAATTTTGACTCTTATCAATATCATGAACTATATGATCTTCCATAAACACGGCATCTCTGCTCCTAATAAGTTTCTTATTAATTGGATCATGAAATCTGTAGCCGAACTCATCAAGACCATAACCAATGAATACACACTGTCTTGTTTTCGAATTGAGTTTAGATCTCTCATCTTTAGGAATATGCACATAAGCTTTGCACCCAAAGACACGCAAATGATCATAAGAAACATCTTTACCTGTCCAAACTCTATTTGGGATATCTCCATCTAAAGGTACAGAAGGACTAAGATTCAAGACATGTACCACTGTATTCAAAGCTTCACCCTAAAAGTATTTAGGGAGTTGTGATTGTGAAAGAAGACATCTTACCCTTTCAATTAATGTTCGGTTTAGTCTCTCCGCTACGCCATTCAACTGAGGGGTCTTGGGAGGTGTCTTTTGATGCCGAATACCTTGCTGTCTACAATAATCATCAAAAGGACCAATGTATTCTCCCCCATTATCACTTCTAACACACTTCAATTGTTTCCCAGTCTGTCTCTCAACTGAAGCTTGAAACTGCTTAAAGACATCTAACACTTGATCTTTTGTTTTCAAAGTGTAAGCCCAAACTTTCCTGGAATGATCATCAACAAAGGTAACAAAGTACAAACAACCACTAAGTGTTCTCGTTTTGAAAGGACCACAAACATCAGTATGTACCAAGTCAAGCAAACTTGGTTTTCTTGAAGGAGCCGAGCTCTTGAAAGATACTCTATTCTGCTTTCCAGCCAAACAATGTACGCATTTCTTTAAATGAGCTTTGTGTATCCCACGAATGTACTGTTTCTTCCTCAGAATATCTAATCCTTTTTCGCTAATGTGACTGAGTCTTTTATGCCATAAATCAAGCATTGCTTCATCATTAACAACATTGATTTTCTCAGCAGACACCCTTGCAGACATGATGTAGAGGGCTGAATATTTTTGTCCTCTTGCCACAACCAACGAGCCCTTAGTAAGTTTCCACTGCCCATTCGCAAAAATACTGCAATAACCTTCATCATCTAGCTTCCCTGTAGATATCAAATTCAATCGAAGATCGGGTATATGTTTAACACCCTTCAAAATCAATCTTGCACCCATGCTTGTTTCTAGATAAACATCACCAATACCAACCACTTTAGACAAATCATTATTTCCCATCTTTGCAGAACCAAAGTCACCAGAGGTGTAAGATGAGAAAAATTCTCTACGAGAAGTGGCATGAATTGTAGCACCACTGTCAACTACCCAACCATTTTCATCAGACACAGAATTCACAACAGCATCATCAATAACAACGAAGTAGCTATCTGAAACTGTAGCAACATGTTTCTCGTCACCACTTTCATCATAATTTTTCTCCTTATTCTTTTCTTCTTTACCATTATTAGATTTCCCAAAATTATTCTTCTTTCTCAACTTAGGACAAAAATTCTTAGTGTGCCCGATCTCATGACAGTAGTAGCACTCCCAATCTGTAAATTTATTAGACTTGTTTCGACTCTTGCTTCTACTTTTACCTCTAGTTTTCCAACCGCGATTTTCATTTCTACCACGTTTCTCAACGACTAGAGTTTCTGAATGTGAAGAGAAGCCAACTGTTTTTCTTCTCATATCTTCATTCAACATACTACTTTTAGCTAATGCCATTGAGATATTGCCTTCGGGAGCTGAATTAGAAAGAGACATTCTGAAAGTATCCCATGAGTCTGGCAGCGAACCAAGCAACCATAACGCCAAAACCTCGTCATCAAATTTGATACCCATAGCAGCCAACTGATTAATCAATCCTTGAAAGGTATTCAAGTGATCTGTAAGAGGTGATCCATCTTGATACCTCAAATACATCAACTGTTTGAACAAAAGTAACTTACTATTTCATAGTCTTCCGAGCATATAACTCCTCAAGTTTACTCCACAATTTACTTGCATCTGTTTCGTCTACAACATGATTCAGCACATTATCATCAACCCATTGCCGAATAAAGCCACAAACCTGTCGATGAATAATTATCCATTCTGCATCAGACTTATCTTTAGGTTTTTCATCACCGAACACTGGTAAATGAAAACTTTTAACATAAAGAAGATCCTCCATCTTCGATTTCCATATATGATAATTTGAACCATTCATCGTCACCATTCTGCTTGTATTCACCTCCATATTTGATACAAGACAAGTACACAACCTCTCGCTCTGATACCACTTTGACAAGAAATATAAGCAAAAACGAAATATTCTTTCTTGTATCAAGTATGATAGAGATAACGATCCCAAAAATATCAAGTCTGAATAAAATAAACACAAACAACACAGAACACTTTTTACGTGGAAAACTTTCCCAGTGTAGGAAGTAAAAACCACGGGACTGATTTCGGAGTCCAACCAAATATTCACTATCAGAAGATGGGTTACAAAACTATTCTCTATATAAAACTAGAGCATAGGCCACAAGAAGTATGACAACTTCATACACAACCCCAATACACAAGATAATGAACCAAAATCAGAAAACTCACTGAAATATCCCCAAAACGCAGTTAGAAGAAGATGCTCGAAAAGCACACTTAGATGACTCCAAAACAAAAACCCTCTAGACAGATTGTAGAGGACAAGTAGACGAGCTTTCTCACCAAAATTGAAGCCGATCGGACAACCGGAGACAGTCCGATTGAAAGCACAAAATTCCGCGTCGGATCACCTTTTCTCTCAAAAACTACGCTATCGAATATGATGCTCATCTCAGAAAGACACTGTATAAATATATATTTATACATAAACCAAAATCCTATGTGTTATCCAAATTGGGCTTAGCCCATATGATAATTGGACTCCCACATAGGAAGAGCCCAACAGGAAATAGTATAACTAATAGTCATTAAGATATTATATATTCTTCATTTACTAATTTACTTTTATCATTATTAGCTTTGAAATACTTCAATTCTTTGCAGACTATACTTGAGTAGCCCATACATCCTTGATAAATGATAAAATAAGGATTACTTTGTGCACTTTGAAGATATGATTCGACTGAAGTTATTATAAAGGTATTGAACTAGCCCTCATAGTTTGTGGTGAAAGATGAAGAAATTACCATTCTAATTAAATATATACTTTTGTAATTATTTATTGTCGAGGATCTTAATTTGTTTTGTCGGCTTTGATTTTGCTTTGAAATTTTGTAAGTAGTCCTCTTAGTCCTTGATAAAGACCGAGATAAGGGGTGAATAACTTAGTGAAATATGTGTTTCTTTATTAACTAGATTAGGTACACCATCTAAAGCTGTATTTATGACGAAAGATATATGGTGTGGATGTTTGTGCAAAAAAAATGATTTTACCTTATAAGGATATTTAAATTTATTTGGTATGTTTAAGTGGTCAATTTTCTAAAGTTAAAGAGATTGTTTGTGTAATGTGGTAAAAACACAAGTGTGTGACAGAGGGTTACACGTGCATGAAAATGTGTTTTTTTTAATAAACATGTGCATCATTTTTCAGCTTCTGCAATTTTTTCATTTCATGCTTGTTTGAATCTAAACTGCTCACCCTACAAAGTTAATCAAAGTCATAATAAAAAAGACATATGGTTTAAAGTAATTCATATATTTAGGTATAAATTCTCATTTCTGTCATCACTATAATTTATCTTCTCAATTTCTCGCTTGACTCTCATTTCACTTTAATCAGTTATTAATCTGATATTTTTTATACAACAAAATTCCAAGTTATCTTATACATAGGTAGAATGAGTGAAGATCATGAATGATCTGATAGCTTAAATAATTAATATAGTGGCTTATTTAGGGTTTATTTTTCTCATCAATAATAAAATTATAAGATTGCACGCCCCGTTTGTCATCAAGACGATAATAAGAGGAAAAGAGTTGCATGAAAGAAGAAAAAATATTCAAAGTTTTTGTCCCCCTTCATACAATTTCTCTGATGCATTCCAAATTTTAATATATGGATCTTTTAACCGTATGAGGTAGCCATCTAGATGATATTAAATTTTATCAAGGTGTTCGTTAGGTAGGAGATGAAGTTTTAAATTAAGTACAGAAGATGAGCACTATTCATAATCAATATCGATATGTAACGGAAGATGAATGTAGAAAAAAAATCTTGTTGATTAGTTTTTCTATAAATTAGGAAAATCCATTTGATACGCACGATGATTAAATGATTTTCTTCAATTAAAATCTTGACCATGGGTTTCACTTCCTTTTTATTGCAAACCTTATTAAATTATTTTAGGTGACAGATATATGCTCAAGCCAACTTGTTCCAAATTCCTAGAGTATGCTCATGCGAGCTATAATTATTTTAAGGAGCGTTTATTAGCGCTTCTCGGATAATGAGTTCATCATTTCTTATAAGGGTTATGGTTAAAAGATTAGACCCTTCTTTTACTTTATGATATAATTGTTTGTCAAGATCAGCTATGATCTTTCATTTATATAACAAAGTATAGAGACCACGTATGAATGGACATGTCATTTTCTTATCCGAAATTGGGTTTCCAAGCGTGAATCTTTACATTCGCGTCTTTTATTTCTCCTTTGATTTTGTGTTTTATTTGTTTGATTCTTGTTTCTATTTTCTCATTTTTGGCCCTTGTTATAAAAACTTCAATTAATGGCAAAAGAGAAGAATTTACTCACTCAAAGTAATCTGTTTTGGTGGTTGAAGCTACCAATTTTTTTTTACTTTTACTCTAAAACCCTAGTGCTTGAGAAACTTGTTAATAGCGGGTCGTGGTCCAACATCATCGTACAAGAAGATTTTTTTATATGTGCTTCCCATTAGGAAGATTTTATTAAAATAATCTTATACTTTGAAGAATGAGGTAAAAAAACATCTGAAAAAAGAAGGTCGTAAAGAATAAGTTTGTTAAAAATAAGGTGGTTGGGAAGAACTCCAAAATGGAGCTTCACATCAAAACAAATAACCGAGGTTTAGATAAAGTAATTACTGCTCATTTTAATACTTAAGAGGTTGTAGTCGAGACTCATAAAACTTGCAAAATAATTGTTGTGAGCATTATTAGTCTAACTAGAAATATAGAACCTTATCATATTATTTCCAAAGAAATGGATAAAGATGAGAAGGATAATATACCTCTTAAACGGTAAAAAACCTCAGTCAAATGTAAAATTTCTTAGAATATTATTAGTACCACCAAATCAAGTGTTGAGGGTGAAAATGATATACATATGGCTCCCTTAGTCGAGCATCGAAGTACTCATTTGGTTCATGCATATTTTTTTATTCTTTAATTGTATTTTGATGTAAATATTTTTTGAAGATTGATATCTATAAGGGCCCTTTACATTAAGAATCTTTGGTTTTGGTAGGGATGGTGTAGACGAATTATTGGAGTCTATGTTGAAGCTTGATTTTGTAGGCTATGCAATTCAAGACAACTATTGAAGCTAAATCAAACATCAAGTGAGATCGTGATGCATTTTTTTGTTTCCGATTTTGTAGACGAAGCAAAATGATACGTAAAGTTAGAAAATATTTATGGAGTTGGATTTCCCCTATTGATAATGAAACTTATATTGAGGTTTTTAACGAATCTAATGTTATAGTAGTTGATCCTATTAAGTCAATTATTATTTTAGTTGTTGAAGTCGTTAACCGAGAGGTTAGGTTGGATGAATATATGATTACTACCACCAAAACTCATCACGACCCTTCAGTCATTCTAGATCCTTCTATCATCATTGATGATGATCTTTCAAAAGATTGTAATGATCATCTTCCAGTTTCTTCTATCATTGTTAATGATGAAACCTCCAAGTTTGTTGAAGATGCTCTGCCAATACCTTCCATCATAGATACAAATATTGCAGATACTATGACTTTGGATAAAAATAGTGGTTTGTCCAACTTGTCTATATCTTCCATCGAAGCTGCCACTTGAACATCATATGTTTTCTTATTAGGCCATATTCTTGAGATTCTTACCTAGTTTGCTACGTTGGCTATCTAGAGGAAACTTACAATCCATCTATCTCCCATTAATCTAGTTAAAGGAATTTGAATTTGGGAAAAAAGGTAATATGAGGTTTTTAACATATTAGACACAAGTTTGATTCAAATCAGATTTATGGATTCATTTTCTTGGATGACCTCAAGAAGGATTTTGTTAAGGAAAAAAATGTTGGTTGATGTTGGTGCTTTAGGAAGTTGCTGACGAAGACTCTCATATGGAGCTTTAACTTGTCTGAAAAGCCTGTCTTATAACATATTTAGTTTTCTTTTAGACATTATCAAGAAGGTTTCTTATATTAGGCTTTCCTTCTCAAATTTATTAATTTGTAACTCACATTGTATCCAATATTGGAATTCTTAATCAATAAATGTAGTTATTATTTAAAAAATAATAATATGAGGTTTCCTTATGTATTATATATGTTTAGTTCTCTTCTTTATCTTGTAGCGTATGAACGTATTTTGTAGTGTGTGTATGTTATCTTGTATTTCAAGTTATCTTTAATGGTTTAACCATGCTTTATCAACAAAAATATTCATCATACAACTCATATTTATGATATTTGTGCCATTCTTGATAATATTGTTGAGCACATAAAATGAGACTATGTTGTGAAAAATGATGTTGAAGCAAAGGTTGAAAGTGAAAAACACCTTAAAATTGAGCTTGAAGCTAGCCGAGAGAGACAAAAAGGTTTGAACCTCGGATTTCTATCTCAGGTTGAAGAACAAAAAAAACAAGTCTTTTTCACTATCTATATTGGATAATGTATGTATACATACCAATGAGACATTTTTTGCTAACTACCAATTCGGTAAGATTTTGAAGAACTTGAGTGAAATTCAAAGTGAAGTTTTGTCCACCTGTAAAGAGAAACTGAGTGCTTCCAAGGCTGAACTTACTGTTGTTGAAATTCTTTGTTCATCTGTTAACAAAGAACTTATTAATACCACGGCCACAACCGATGTTGCAAAAAGCAAGTATATATGAGAAATCTGATGCTTTGATATAAAACTCAATTGTATTTCATAATTCTTGGTTAATGAGTGTCAATATTGATTGCAAGATGTTGATTCTTATCAAGCAATAATGGTTGGTTCTACTCTTGAAGTTAGTATGGACACCCGTTCTAGTTAGTTTTGGGCTTTCGTTGATAATATCTCAAACTTGATTTGCATAGCTTTTGTTATTTTGTCATTGAAGTTGAAATGAATGACTTATACTGGAGTGGGGCTAATGATGTTCAAACAACTCATCCTAACCAAATATAGTATTCCTTCTAAAAATAAATTATAAAATTGACTTATTACTACTTATTATCTTTTATAATGTTAAGAGAATTGTATTATACTTATTGTACTACGACTCTTTTTTTTATGAGTACTATTATTTATATTTTTTTGTTATTTTTAATAAATCACCTATTTTTTTATTGTTTATATTAATTGATTAATTTCATGAACACTTGTGTTTTTTCTTGAAGTTTTATAGAATTTTCCAAGCATGATTATGGTGCGTGACTCCCATTAGTGTTTTTCTCCTTTTATTTTATCTTAAAGCAGCGTAAGTTTTTTTGTCTAATGAGTGATTCTTGACCATCCAAAACTTATTTTTGTGATAGATTTTGGGGAGCCTAATGTTCCTGATTGAGCACATTATTGTTTAAGGATTTATTATTTATCATTTAAGATGTATTACTTATAGAATTTATAAAGCCTTAATATTCGGGATAGATCACTTTATCATTTGAAACTTATTATTTATTAATCCAAAATTTTAGTAGGCTTTTGAAAGCCTTAGGTCTTCCTGGCAGAATCTCCTGGTTTGACTTGTTGGTCTTTTGTTGTTTAACTTGTATTTTTGTATGTAAATAAGAAATGAGACCCTTTTTTCACATAAAATGTTTTATTAGTGTCGAATGCCTCTTTAAAAAATTCTCGCACCACCGAGGGAGGAAATAATACATTCTCATGGTTTAATATATATATTTTATAGGAAGCAGTAATAAGAAGATCTTGTCTTGAATACTATAATAGAGATTTAAATACTCTATATTCTAAGAGTTTTGAACTTGGTTTCCTTCTTCGTTCTTTATCTAGTAGTTTAAAGTCTGCAACTTTATCTTGTCTTCGACTTTGAATAGGTCATACTAATTTGGAGCAACTTTTCGAGTCTATTTTATTTAGTATGAAGTAAAACTCGTCATAACACCTTATCTCATAGTTCAAAACTCACAAACCATACTTCAAAATTATATATGCTCTTCGTTAATGCATTGTAATGCTCTGACTAAATATGTGATTTGACTCTTCTTTCTTCGATTACATCTAGCTTTGTACTTTGGGATTATGAATTACATGATTCATATATGTAATAACATGTGGGACAACATACATACTTATGATGGCACTACGACCTCCACTTTATATACCATGAAAAATGAAATTTATTCTATTTGGTTTGATGTGGTTTGGTATGACCATAAAAAATCTTGTATGAACTCTGATCAGGTTCCAGCTGCTCATTTCAGCATCTTCTTAATGCACTCTACTATTTCTATGTTGGTCACTTCAACTTGATGGTTGGCTTGATGATGGAAATGAAAGGAAATATTTGTTTTGTTCTTTTTTAGCGCAAAACCTTATGATTTTATCAATGTAATGGTTATGCTTTTACCCACTTTGATAAGTAATATATGGAAAATAGTATGAAGTTTTTTCATTCTGATGATAGTAGTAACAATCCTACAATTTCCAAGCTCTATATGTCGAATGAGATTGCTTTGGTTATTATTTCTAGTAATACTGTCAAAACTTGTATAAATTTTTTGAGTTAATGATAGATTTTACACTGATTTACTTTTTTCTTTGCATCATCCATTATAGCTGGCTAATAGTAACCATAGAGTATGATTCTTAGTAAAATGTTTTATATCCATAATGAGTGTTTCCTTCTTCATCATCTAATTCTTACATAACTAAAGTTATTTCATTCATACCTAAATACCGAAGTAGTGGCTTGGTTATCCCTCTTATATATAATGTGTTTGAATTACCTTGTTGACTTCTTCTTTGTCTTCCATACTTCTTTTTATCATATTTTTTTTATTGAAGTTCTCTAATCCTCTTCTTCTTATTTTTCACCTTATATCGTCATTACTCTTGTGGACATGAATCTTGAGATGAATCGATTGGATAGTGTAATAGATGAGTTTTTTTCAAGAATAATTATCCTTGGCGGCGAAGATGTACACGCCGAATATGCAAGTACATCAACTGTTGAGTTCTCGGCTCTTTAGACTTGTTTAAACTATACATCATTGAATTGAGAGATTAAATTTCATAACTTTTTAAAATACTAAATTATGTTCTCCTTATAATCTTAGACATGTTTTGATGCCTGAATAACAAGTAACTAAGATCGGTTATGAGTGGTACCCTCTTCACTCCATAAATATTTTCCAACTGAACTCTTATAATTGCAGCTTTATACTCACCTTCATTGTTGAATGCTAAAAATCCAAACTTGATAGATTTGTTTATGATATACCATGTATGAATTATAAGATGAACTATTTCTCCTGAGCCCTGGTTATTTCTTCTTTCATCAGTTCTAACTCAATAAGTATCTTCAGACTCGTCATTTGTAGAGATAAGTCTCTCGGGATTGGGATTTCCTCAAAAATTATGTTAACATATGAGTTTTAACTATCGTTATTGGCTTAAATGGACATCATAATCCATTAAATCAACTGAAAACTTGGCCAGTCTTCCTGATACATCAAACTTTTATATACATTTCTTAAAGATAAGAAAGTTCTAACTACTATAGTATGCGTTTGAAAATATGATCTAATTTCCTTAGTTACAACTACTAGTTCTAAAACAAGCTTATTTAATTATAAATACCTATTTCAAATGGTAATAAAAGTTTACTTGCATAATATACCACTTTAGAGTCTCTTATCCATCGATGATTAGTACTGCACTAATCGTGTAGTCAAAGCCTGCATGATACATGTACAAACTTTCTTTCCCAAATTTTGGTTAGCACTTAAAGAGAATTAAAAAACTTATTTAAATTTTTTAATCCTTCATCACATAATGGATTTCATTTTAACTTTCTCGATTTTTCTCAGGACTTGAAAGAAGAGTTGACATTTGTCCAAGGATCTTGACAAGAATATGTTAAGTGTTGCTAGTCTTCCGAACATATTTGGAGTTTTTTAGTATTCCTTGGTGCCATCATTTATAATAAATTGAAAAGTTGTTTCATATACCTTGAATCCCCTTTCACTCATCATGTAGGCCAATAACTTACCAGACCTTACGCCGAAGGTATACTTATTTATATTCAACTTAAGATTCACTCATTTGAGATTGACAATTGTATCGGTCAAGTCTGTTAGGTGTTCTTCTTCATAAAGTCTTATTACTAATATGTCATCAATGTAAGATTATATGTTTTGGTCTAATTGATTTGAAAACATCTTGTTCACTAAACTCTGGTAGGTTTCTCCAATGTTCTTCAGTAGAAAGGGCATTACTATACAATAATGTATTCTATTTTGGAGATAAAAGTTGTATGTTCATGGTTATCCTAGCGCATTTGGATCGTAATTTATGGATGTGAACGCATCAATAAATGATAGTAGTTTGTTTCTTGATGTTGCATCAACATGCTGGTCAATCCTTGGAAATGCAAAAAGATCATTTAGACATGTATTGTTTAAGTTTGTGAAGTCTATACATATCCTCAATTTGTCATTCTTTTTTGTGACCAACACGTTATTCAATGTTCACATTAGATACTGGGACTCTCGTATGTGTGCCACGAGAGTGAGTCTATTACTTATTCGATGGTTACCTCTGTTTTTTGTTAGGAGTAAGATCTTATTTTATGTAAGATAAGTCGGAAGTTGTTATTAATACCCAATTGATGGCATATGTCTTCTTAAAAATATATATTAATTCAATAAAAAAAACATCAAATGTTGATAAAAAAATATTCGTATTTGATATTTTGATTGCAATTGAATAATTAAGAAATAAAATAAAATAATTTAAAGAGTCTTAATATTATAATATTTCGAGCTTATTTAATATTTATAAAAAAATTATAATGTGTTTTTATATAATCAAATTAACCTAACTTTTGAAAATATTCTTTAAAGTCAAATTCTTTTTAGGGAGCCCTTGTGGTAGGGTCATAAGGTCTAAGAATCTAGTTCAGACTTCACCAATCATAGCTGTAGAGCACTACTCATTCAACCTAGTGGTATTGATATAATTCAAAAATAGATACTGCATCCGTGTCTCAACCTAAATCTAAGATCAATCAATTAATCTTGTGGGAAACTAAAAGTGGTGTGGTTTATTTATGTCCGAGGGTAGTTTTGTAAAGTGTTTTGAGAATTTAATGTTCAAGGTAGAGAGTAGTGAGATAATTAAGTTGTGTGCTAGCAGTAAATTCTGATTACCCCCATTAATGAAAATGGTTGGGGTATTTATACTTAATTAATAACTCATGGGCATATCGGGTCGGATTGTGGAGTCATGTCAAGTTTAAGGACCCATTAGCCCAAGATGTGAGGTGAACAACACCTAGCTTAGTCACACTCTATTAAGTTTGTCATGTTCGGTTTTTTTATAGTAGTGGTTATGTCCGAACATCCCTCCGGATAAGAGCAAGATACAATGTCTGAAATATCTGACCTCATAAGTAGCTTCTTTAGGTCTTGCAAATAAGCTTTGGAAGAGCTAACTCTTGAAAATCAAAATCAACTATTTCCGATGTGTTTCTGTATCTAAACTGCAGACTTTATCCTCTTCTTTTAAGAATTTCAAGAGTCACTATGTTCGAAATTTGGTGGGACTGATTTTACCATTTATAATTTCAAGAGCCTTTTTCAACATGGGACACGTGTCGGGCTCTAGTTTGACCTCTCAACCGTTTTTCTCCTAGATTCTCGTACCTACTAGGATAGAAAGTTACCTAGGTTTTAACTCCAATACTTTGTAACCCTTAATCATTGCCTTGATCGTTCTACCTTCTCCTAGGTGACTCCCACTTTTTATTGTTATATAAATCTATTCTACTGTTTCATTGTCTTAAAAAACACAAGTATTTCTAGTGAGAGAAAGCTTAGTACATTCACCAATTTGTGCTCGATTCATTTATGTTCACAGTTAGAAACGCACTAGTAAAAGGAGGTTGGTTAAATTTGTCTAAGTTAGAGAGAGCGAGAAAAGTTGCAAGAGATAAATGAATCGTTCCTGGCCATCATGTTTCTCCTGGTAGAGGAATCAATCAATCACAAGCAAACACAGACCAGGGTTCATCGTCCTCAAAAGCACATAAGGTTTGAAAACTACCCTTTGTTTCATACCTTTCTCCTCTTCAATCAGGGTCTCCTGTCCAAGAGTCTCAAAACCCTATCCCTAAAGAGAAAGCCGTTTCTAGCGTTAGAAAGCCTTCACCCTTTCTTGCCATGGGTTCAGATGCTGAGAAATCCCCTGAAAAGCATACCTCTCACCGAATAACTCACCAATCCAAGGCTAAGTCCACTCCTACCTCTTCGAAGCACACTAGTTCGGAATCAATAAATTTTTTTTCAAAAAACCAATCATCCGAACAACAGCTTCTGGTAGAAGCCAAACCATGAACAGCATTCCATTGTAATTGAAGAAAATATGGAGGATACTTTAGATGATACCCCTTTTGAGGCGTCCGCACAGACGGAGGACACCGCTGTAGATCGAAAGGGCAAGAGAAAAATGGGTCTGACTCATCCGGATGCACTTCCGGAGTGCTTGGAAGGGAAAATAGGGCCAAACTTCAAGAAGGTCAACGTAAAATACATGTTATCCCTCCAGAATATACCCTACATATATACCCATATTGCTGAATTGGGTCGCATCACTTGATTATACTTATGCTTCTTCAATACTTGAGTTTGATTCTTCCTCTGGTGAAACTACAGATTCTCTATATTTAAGGAGATTTATTTGTATAAGTAAGTCTACCAAACTGTAAAAAATAATCTTATTCTTTTTACTAAACTCTATTTTATTTTTCATATTAAACATACATGATTTGTACTAATCTCAGTCGTATAAAAATACTATTTATGATCCTCGTTGGAAAAATGCTATGGTGGAAAAACTTAATATTCATCATAAGATTCATACATGGATGTGGGTGAAACTACACATGGCAAACATATAATTGGTTTTGTTGGATTTGTTGGATTTTTAAAATAAAAATAAAGTTTGATAGATCTATTGAGAGGCATAAGGCTCATCTTGTACCAAAAGATAGTCACAAAATTGTGTTATGGATTATTATGATAATTTTATCCTAGTGGAAAATGACGATATTTCCCACTCATATTGTTATCCGTTCTCAAGTGGAAGATCTTTCAACTATATGTCAAAATTATTTTCTAAATTGTGATCTTCATGAGAGCGTTTAAGTGACTCATCCCTAGATGATACACAATAGCCATGTGAAGTTTGTCAACCAAGGAAAGCTTTATATAGTCAAACAATTCACTTGGTTTTCTTGCAAGTAATCACAATTCATATTTATTTATTAGATGTACGAGTGCGTGAAAAAATATTTTATTTAATTATATAGATAATATGGTTATTACAGGTGATGAGTTTGATGACATTGAAGCACTAAAGTGTGGTTTGGCTCATAGATTTGTGATAAAAGACTTCGGCTGGCTATATTATTTTTCGGTATTGAGGTGGCTCAGTCTTAGAAATAATATATTGTTTCTCAAACAATATATATATATATATATATATATATATATATATATATATATATATATATATATATATATCGGATCCATTCGAGCGAGTGTAATTGTTTCATAACAGGACGACATACTCCTATTTTGAAACTAATAATCGACATTCTCTTACTGATGATATCCTTATATCGGACCCAACTTGTTGTATCATATTCTTATAGGAAGTTTTGTTTAACATACAATCACTTGGTTGAATATAACTTGTGTTGTTCATGTGTTTACTTAGTTCATTACCGTTCTTAATTTTGTCCATCGATTTATTGTTCTTTATATCTTGAAATATCTTCGTGGTACTCAGTTATAAAGCCTCGTGTTTCTTTTGACATATTCACTCGTGTTATGTGCCTGCAATGATATTACTTGAGATAAAGATCCTCATTATGTAAATTTACCACTCGTTTTCTATTTTTTATAGAGATTCATTAAATTTTATGAAAAAAGACTTTTGATGTTGTGTCTAGATCTTCAACCAATGTTGAGTATCGTGTTATGACATCAAATACATGTGAGATTGTCTTTCATGAGAGGCTGAAGCGCATTTAAATTTAATGTCACTTTACTCGTTGTTATCTTCAGATCAGAACCATCTCGCTTTCATATGTTCTATTAACTTTTCATGTTGTTATCTTCACGAAGGCTCAGTCGATATCTCAGTTTCATTTTCTGTTGCATTATGAGTTTGATATATGGTGTTGTATTGTGTGACAAGAACTAAATAAAAAACCTCTGCTATAAAATTTTAGGACATTGATATATTGTTTACAGATACATTAATTATATAAATAAAATAAATAATATTTAGTGTTAATCTAGTGTAGCAAAATATTTATTTAAGTAGGATTATATTATAAATAATTTGATTTTTATTATATTTTTAATCCAAAAAAATTAAAAATAAATTACCATTTATGTATTTTGTCTTTAAATTCGAAATATATGTACGAAATGTCATTCTCCAATAATTTAATACCAAAAATCCAAAAATTCTTATATCACTATATTTTTTAAAACTTAAACTAAGCTCATAAACCAATTACATCCAATATTGATACCACGTCAAGGATTCTAACACATAAATATTTAATCTAAAATAGAGTTATGACACGACAATAAATATAATAATTTTATTTTTTTTGTTAGAAAATATAATTTATGTACGATACATGTGAAAATTCTTACAAATTTGGCATGATTTACGTAAAACTCAAAAATGTTTCGCACGGATCCTGCCAAAACTCGATGAATAATTAAAAATTATTATATGTTGAGTTTATAATTTTTATAATATTATAAGACCAATTAATTCACTCTAATTATGAATATTGATTGAGTTTTAATTTTCGAAACTTTTATATATGTTATGAGAACCCGTTGAGGTAGTATGTTTGCGTGTCGATTTACACATATTTGATTTCCATGCATGAAATATTACAGAAAACTTGAGTTGTTCTAATATATTCAACGCCTAGGTTACAACTTAGGATGCATCATCATCAATTAGCCTTTATGATGATGAAATAAGTTGAAAATATCTTAGGTTTTTTTACAAATGCTAGAGATATGATATTTAAAAAAAATGCAAATGATGTAAACTATATATAACATCCGCAATAAAAATATATAATTGTTTTGTTTTAATTGAGAACATGTCACATAACATCACTTATTGGTTATTATAGATTGACCAGTGTATGTGAGAAACACAACCACACGTCGACCACGTACTTTGAAGGTCATTCACAAGCAGCAAAACTAAAAAACACTAAAAATGAATTAGTCTGTAAATTATCATTATTGGGTATACATCAGATAGACACACAATCAGTTTGAATAATTATAACCAGAGAAATGTATTCAATATGCGTAACATATACAATATTCTACATAAAAACATTATTTTTAAAACATGGTCCGGTCTTACATGTAATACTTAAACTAAAAAAATAAAAGAGAACAATTAATTAGAATGACACCATACGACAAAAAGATTGGGTGTGATCACCCGATTACTTTTCGCGCATCTTACAAGTATTGAGTTGTTTTCCGTATTCTTACAAGTACGTATTATGGATCGTACTTACAATATAATGAGATATAAAATGATAATGTTTGAAGTTGCTGGTGTAACTTTAATAAATATGACATTTTATGCTGTCCTTTTTATGAGTTCAAAATAGTTAGAGAGTTACACATTGGTTTTGTATTGTTTACATTTGGTGATGGAGAATAACATGTGTATCTTACCAAGTGTTATTTTGAAAGATTGAGAGTTAAACCTGGTGCGAGCTATCATATATTCATTTTTTAACATAGTCCACATGTTATGAAAATGATATATACACATTAAGAATATAAAGAATCAGATGGAAAATATAGAAAATTTTGACGAGTTTATGAGGTTTTCAAAACAATTTAGTGTAATAAATAATTAAAGAGGAGTTGAGCACAAACTGAAAAATAATAAAAATAATTCTTTTTTATTACCCAACCATCAACGTTTATGCTATTACTTCGTAGATAAAACCATATGGTGAAAACTGTCTTTATCGCATTACAAACAAGATTCAATATTTAGGCAACAAAATAGTCAATCAGCAAGTGATTTTTAATATGTAATTTATACTTTAAAATAAAATATAAAATTCTTTGATTTGTATATTAAAATACCGGTAGAGCTTACTCGAACCTAAGATGATACATCATTTCGAGTCAACTCAATTTCAAACTTTTGTATGTCAAAATTCACAAATTGTTTAATATTTTATATTTGAAAATCATGGAATCTTTTTAAAAAAACTAAACATGCTACTAAGATTTATGTTTGTCAATATTTAAAGTTTAGTATTATGAATGGTTAGAGATATATTATTGAGTAACTATAAAATTATTAAAGCAATAAGCATCAATTGGGATATATGTATATGTATAATTAAAAATAAACACGATATGTCTTGTTATGTGAACTATTCATGTTAGCGATATAAAATATGCTCATTATGTAATGTTTATGTACTATATTTTTGGAAAACATTAGATATCATTCCTCGTTTGGAAACTACATCTGAAAATATTATATGTCGTGCATTCAGGCTTGTATAATAAATAAAATGATATAAATCTTTTATCCCGAAAAGAGTTATATGTTGGACCCTAAAAACCAATTAACATTCTAGGTAGCATAAAATTGGAATCGAACCGATCGAATAATAAATCTTGTGTTAAGTATGTTATTTAACAAACATATAATACTAGTACATTTGATATAATAGGTAGTACGACACAAATAAATCTAAGCCCATGTATGGTGCCTAAAGCTCATACAAAAAACCTTAAATAAAATTCTAGACGACAAAAATGTTAAAACTAACTCATAGTAAGGTCGAATATGCTTTGTTATACACGAGTAGTATTCCAAAGTTTTTACATATTTATATTTATCGAGTTGAGGAAGTTGTGGCAGACAGACATTACATTTATCAGGTTGTATCTAAAGAATTTAACGGTGTCAATGAAGAATGTGTGTATGTGTAATTGGATTTGATGATCATAATTAAAGACAACCAATATTTATGTGTGAAAGTGTATGGTTCAAATGTATGTTTAAAAAGATAATTGTTTAAGTTAAATTGCTTTAAGACTCATTTAGATAAGTGGTATTGGATGAAATTGTATGGCATCAGACTAGCTATAACCACTATTTACCAATGATATAGATTTTCGTTCAAACATAATATATAATATATTAACCTATATATGGTTCCCCGCTACATTCAGACTCTATCAAAGAAGTTGATTTTTTTTACGGAAATCATCTCGTTCTTGTAAGTAAATCAATTATGATATTTGTAGGTAAGTTAAAATTAGTGTAGTATCTCTAAATTTTAATTTGTTATATATTTTTATATTTTTCTTAATAAACCATTACCAAAATAATATTAAGTTTTATCGCACCATTGGACAAAATAAGAAAGTACATGGACAGTTTTGTACTACTAAATACTCAATAAATTTAGTATAATCATATTATCCTTCTTGAATGGCGAAGAACCATTTTTCATCGATTTAACTAAATATTTTTAAATCTTATTTATGTAATATGTGAACTAGATTGTATATGATATATGTTGTTGTTCTTGTTTATTTTATTGTACTTGGTTAAGACCCTGACCTTATCCATATACTATTTGAACTTGATTTACGTAATGGTTGAAATTTATTATGTCTAATTAAATATTAAATAATATTATAACATGTCTATATAACGTAACTCTTATCGTTGCAAGTTTCAAAATTATATAATGTAAACTATAAATATAACATACTGCCACATGTTGAAATATGATCTCGATACATATTATTACTATTGTGATGAGAGATATAGTACAATTAGAACGTATTAATCTAAAGCAAAGAAGAATTTGAACTTATGAAGAAATAAAAAATATGTGGACTTGTTTAAAAGGACTAAGAACATACCACGTTCTCAACCTTTCATACGAAGCACGACGACAACGTTTGAACTTTACTCGGTTAAAATTATTGAAAAAATAACTAAAGATCAATTTGATAATGTTAGTTACCATTTCACATACAAAAAAAGAAAGTTATAATAAAGGATGTGCATGAGGTATATAAGAACAAATAAGATAAATACATATGAAATTATATTTCACCTTAAGAAATATTTGGTGTTTGATAAGGAAAGATATTCCTTAGGGACTAATATGTAAATGTTAGGGATTAGAGTAATAATTCTTGTAAATATGGGATAAAATTAGACTTTAGGAGAAATATAGGGGTTAGATTGCAAATATGACAATATGTAACCGTTTCTCTAACTAACTCGCCCTGCCTATTTAAAGAGGCTGAAAAGGTTATTTTGACCTATGAAATATTCAGAGGTACTTTTCACTACTTGATTTTTCCATTGCAAACTCTCTGTTCTGAATTCACTCGTTACTACTTTAATTCATACCAAATTGGCGCTAGAAAGAGGGGGCGAGGATACCTTGATCAACAGATCAAAAATCGACGCTCGAGTTCTTGTTTTCAAAGGTTTTTCATTCGAATTTTCACTTCTCGTTTGATTTTTCGCTGTTTGAAGATGAATCCGGAGGAAGGTGACAATCCATCCGTTCGCAAGGTGATAGAAACGCTGAAATCTGATCTGCAAGAGGCAGGTAAATTTGTTCCAGTTCAACCTGTTCAATTTGACTTTGAAGGAAAAATGAATGAAATGATTAGGAAGGTGGCTGAGCTTGACGAATTGGTAAAGAAGAAGGGAGATAATAATGATGGTGCTAGACTTAGATCTAAGATAGCAGGTGGTGATCGTAACGATCAGTCTGATCAGTCGATGGATGAAGCTGATGATCATTATGAGCAGCGTAGGGTACGATCTGAACAAAAAAAAGAGTATAGCGGGATACAGAAGAGGAAGGAAAAGTTGCAAAGGCGACTGTATGAAAATTTTAGTGATGAGGAAGATTTTGAAGATTCTGAATCTGATGAAACACCGAGGTATGAGCGTTCTCGAGGCCGTTCAGGAGGGGCAGAGCATGAGCTCCGGCCATCTAAAATGTACAGGGAAGGAAGGAAAAAGAAAGAAAGGCGAGTATATTCACCTCGGAAATACTCGCCTCGGAGGTGTTCACCTCGGAGGTATGAAGGTGAGTCCAGCTTGTATGCAACTGTGGGAATGAGAAATGAGGACCAGTATGTCCAGGGGGTTGATTGGAGGGACTCACCATTGGTGAAGGAGATCAGATCAGTGCCATTACCGAGGCGTTTTGATATTTCTAAAGTTGAAAAGTTTGATGGGACTCAGGATCCCGATGACCACATCGAACAATTTAAGAACTACATGACTAATTTTGAAGATGATGATAGATTGGTGTGTAGAGCCTTTTCTCAAACATTTAAGGGAACTGCGCTAAAATGGTTTAATAAGATTCCTAAGGAATCGATTGCAAATTTCAGAAGTTTCTACACTGCTTTTCGCAGACAATTTGTGGGAAGCAAGGAGATGAGAGCCAATGGGGACACGATAATACAGTGCAAGCAGGCTGTAGGAGAGAAGCTGAAGGATTATACCAAGAGGTTTGTGTCGACAAAGGCTGAGCTGGATGACTGTGAGGAAAGTGTGGCTATGGCAGCGTTCAGGCAGGGGCTGTTGCCTGGGGATTTAGCCGATGAGACTACGAGGCGTAGAGCGTTAACGTTTGGAGCTCTTATGGCTCAGGTAGAGGACCAGATTAAGGTCGAAGAATCAACAAGGGTTCGAGGAGGTGCTAGTATTGTTCAAAAAGGGAGTGGACAATCTAACGTCTCAAACAACAATCTCTCGCGTCCGAAGAACAATCCAAATGTTTCTAACCGAGGAGCCTCGAACTCGTATCAAGGGGGATATAATCAACATAATTCTAACAATCAGCAGCAGTATAGGTCCAGGTCGAATGTGTGGGTGAGGCCGGATTACTATGCAGATTTAACTGAGAGTGTGGCTTCAATATATGAAAAAACAAGAGGAACAATCAATTTTAGAAAGCCACCAGCTATCAACAGGCCAAGAGAGGAGCGCAATAATAAATTTTGTAGGTATCATGAGGACATCGGCCATGATACAAATGATTGCATTGCTCTGAAGAAGGAGATGCAAGTTTTGATCGAAAATGGAAAGCTGTTGGAGTATGTCAGGAAGAATGCCAAGGCAACAGCTCCCAAAGGAGGTAATCCCAATTCTAAGCAGGAAACTGCGTTAATGATTTTAGATGTTGCAGGTGAGGCAGATGGTTTCGATGTAGCCTCGGAATATGTCGAACCAGACCCCAGTCGACTTTTGTTAATGTCGATAGATGAGCCGATGCGTCAGGGACGTGTTCGAGATCTGTGTGCCTTTTTCGAATCATTAACCATATTTGGAGGGGATTCGATGACCAACAACACCAATAATTCAAGGAAGAGGCATATAGTAAATTTAACACGACAAATTGAGGGAGGTGCATCGGCACATCTAGGCGGCAGAAAGGATGTGCCCTTTATAATATTCGATGGAGATGATTTGAGGGGCATTACAGGGCCACATGAGGATGCGGTGGTCATTGGAGCAGAAGTATGTGGGGTGGAGATTCGACGCGTGCTGATCGACACAGGGAGTTCTGCTAACGTGCTTTTTAAGTCAACGTATGATAGGTTGACCTCACCACCTCGAATAGAAAAGTCTGAGAGGACTATCATTGGGTTTACTGGTGCATCAGCAATTGTGATAGGTGAATTCGAAGGTGAAATTTCTTTGGGGAAAGGGCCTTTCAAGAAGAAAGTGCAGGTACTTTTTGTGGTGGTGGACTGTCCATCAAGTTACAACGCTATTCTTGGGAGATCATGGTTGGCCAAAATGTACGCTGTAGTTTCTACAGTTCATCAGTGTCTGAAGTATGTGGTCGAGGACAGAGTTGGTGTAGTCCGAAGTGACCAAAAGGTGGCAAGAGAATGTTATGCTGCTGCATTTAGGTTACGTGGTAAAGGTTCTGATGATCTCATGGAGAGTTAGCAGTTTGGGGGGTTGTCTTGTGGTGAAACAGACGAGGGAATTGATGATCCGAGGTCAACCCCGAGTTCTGTAGTGGTTAATGAAGAAATAGAGGAATATATCTTTAATAGTGGCAGGGTGCTTCGAATTGGCACTCTGTTATCTTTGTCGATGCGAGAAAAATTGTTGAATTTTTTGTCTGAAAATTTGGATGTGTTTGCTTGGAGATCCGAAGATGTAGTAGGAGTCCCAAGCAGCATCATATGTCATAGCCTGGCGGTTGATCCGAGGGTCAAGCCAATTATCCAAAAAAGAAGGGCTTTTTCATTGGAGAAATCTGAGGCCATAGTTGCCGAAGTGGATCGGTTATACAAGATGGGGCACATTAGGGAGGCCAATTATCCGAGGTGGACGGCTAATCCGGTGGTGGTGAAAAAGAAGAATGGAAAATGGCGAATGTGTGTGGACTTCACAGATTTGAATAGAGCCTGTCCAAAAGATCCTTTTCCGGTGCCTCGGATAGATCAGTTAGTGGATTCCACTTCGGGAAATAAAATTCTGACTTTCATGGATGCATTTTCGGGGTATAATCAAATTCAAATGAATCCAGATGATGAAGAAAGCACGACTTTTATTACTGATAGAGGTTTGCATTGCTATAAAGTAATGCCTTTTGGGTTGAAGAATGCTGGATCAACATATCAGAGGCTGATGAATAAGGCGTTTGCTTCACAGATTGGGAGAAATATTGAAGTATACATCGATGACATGCTTGTTAAAAGCAAAGGTGATGATGAACATATTGATGATTTGGAAGAAACGTTTTTGAATCTTAGAGCCATTCAATTGAAGTTGAATCCGGAAAAATGCACATTTGGAGTCCGATCTGGCAAATTTTTGGGGTATATGATTAGTGAAAGAGGAATTGAGGTGGACCCAGAACAGTTGAAGGCTTTGATATCGATGTCATCACCTCGGAATATCAAAGAAGTGCAAATGCTAACAGGCAGGTTAGCAGCCCTGAACAGATTCATTTCTCGTTTTTCAGATAAGTGCTTGCCTTTTTTCCAGGTGCTGCGAAGGCCTAATAATTTTGAGTGGACTTCGGATTGTGAAGAAGCCTTTCTGAAGATCAAAAATCTTTTATCCTCTCCTGAAATATTATCGAAGCCTCGAAAGGGTGAACAGTTGTTTTTGTATATTGCAGTATCGGATTATGCAGTAAGTGCAGTTTTGATCAGCGAGGATACTAAAATTTCGAAGCCTGTTTACTATGTCAGCAAAAGTTTGGTTGATGCTGAGAAACGTTATTTGAAGCTCGAAAAATTGGCACTGTGTATAGTAGTGGCAGCAAGAAAGATGCGCCCTTACTTCCAAGCACATACTATTGTAGTTCGAACTTCATATCCATTAAAGAACGTTTTACAAAAACCAGATATTTCAGGAAGGATGACAAAGTGGTCTGTGGAATTGGGAGATTTCGATGTGCTATTTTCTCCTCGGACAGCTATCAAAGCTCAAGCTTTAGCAGATTTTTTGGTGGAGTTTCATTCGAGCAGACCCGAGGAGAAAGATACAGAAAAGGTGAATGAGAATCCGACGTGGACAATTCGAACTGATGGGGGATCCAGTAGTAAAGGGTCAAGTGCAGGAGTGGAATTGGTGGCACCAACGGGGGAATTTATGTTTCAAGCTATAAAATTTGGCTTTCATGCTTCAAATAACGAAGCTGAGTATGAGGCTGTGCTAGCAGGGTTAAGGTTGGCGAAGATTTGTGGAGCAATGTTTGTACGCTTAGAAACAGATTCACAGTTGGTAGTTAACCACGTTAAAGGGGTATCAGAAGCTAAAAAGGAACGTTTGGTTTTGTATCTGCAAGAGCTTCGGGGGATGATGGCTCAGTTTGAAAATGTCGAAGTGGAGCATATTCGAAGAGGAAGCAACACTATGGCTGATTCTTTGGCAACGATGGCTTATTCAGAAGAATACCCATGGATTGTAACCCAACCATCGCCTTCGATTAGATCGAATTCTGAGCAATGTGAAGTTGTTGATGAGGTAGTAAATAATCCGACGTGTGCTCGAGGAGATTGGAGGTTTGACTTGTTAAACTTTATTTCGAATGGAATATTACCTATGGATAAACACTTGCTCAAGAAAATAAAGTACAAATCCTTTGGCTATGTGGTACTGGATGGGGTGCTGTACAAAAGGTCTGCTTCGAAACCTTTACTACGATGTTTAGGCAAGGATGAATCTCAGAATGTTTTGTCCGAACTGCATGATGGAGATGGGTCTGCTCATTGTGGGTTTAGAGCTTTAACGCGTAGGGTATTGTTGGCAGGATATTATTGGCCTACCATTTTACAAGATGCCAAGTCATTAGTTCGAAGTTGTGACACTTGCCAAAGGTATGCAAATTTAATACACAAACCAGCAGTACCACTAATGACAATTTCAGAGGCGGTTCCTTTTGATAGGTGGGGTATTGATTTGGTGGGACCATTACCTATGGCTTCTGGTGGAAGACAAATGATTATTGTTGCGGTTGATTATTTTTCGAAGTGGGCAGAAGCAGAACCCTTAGCTGGGACAAAAGCTAAGGATGTAATCAAGTTTATTCAAAGCAATATTTGCTACCGTTTTGGAGTACCTCGAAAAATAACAACTGATAATGGTCCTCAATTTAATAACAAGGAAATGGACTCTTTTTGCTCTTCGAAAGGGATACAGCAATGTTTTTCCACTCCTTTTCATCCTCAGGCAAATGGACAAGTGGAAGTAACAAATAGATCTATCTTGGATGGCTTAAAGAAAAATTTGGCTGGAGCAGCAGGGAAGTGGCCAAATTTTCTTCAAGAAGTATTATGGGCATATAGGACAACCCCTAGAGAGGCTACAAAAGAGACTCCTTTTTCTCTAGTATATGGGATGGATGCTGTGTGCCCTGCTGAATCTACACTACCTTCTTACAGACTATTACGATATTCCGATGCAGATAACGATGAGGCCAGAAGAGTGGAACTTGATTTGTTGGAAGAAAAAAGGGTCAAGGCACATTTAAATGTGATCCATTATCAAACGTTAATGAGAAGCAGGTACGATGCCAAAGTTAAGAGAAGGGAATTCAAAATTGGCGATCTAGTATTGCGAAAAGTGTTTCTTCACACCAAGGATAAACACCTCGGAAAATTGGCCCCGAATTGGGAAGGTCCTTACAAAGTTACAATGAGAGTCAAACCAGGTTCCTACAGGTTATCAGATCGAGAAGGGAGGATGCTCAAGCACCCTTGGAACATAGAGCACTTGAAATTGTACTGTGAGTAAAACTGAACTTCGAATTTTTGTAAAACAGACATACTCTTTCCTTATCTGTTGGCCCAGAAAGGTTTTAACGAGGTGTCTGATTGATATTGAATTTTTTAATAAAATTTCTTTTGGCCATTGGTTGTTTGTTATGATGTGTGATTTGTTATTTTGGTAATTTGGCAAAGATTGATCATCTTTGGAAGTTGACCAAGAATAATTTTCCGAAGCGAAAGCTTTGAAGAAACAACCAAATTTTTCGAGGTGCCACGTCTTATGAGTGCATCTATTTTTCGAGGTGCCACGTCTTATGAGTGCATCTATTTTTCGAGGTGCCACGTCTTATGAGTGCATCTATTTTTCGAGGTGCCACGTCTTATGAGTGCATCTATTTTTCGAGGTGCCACGTCTTATGAGTGCATCACATTTTCGAAGTGCCACGACTTATGAGTGCTTCCATCATTAATAATAATCAGCTCAAACAAGTGTACCAGAAAATTTAAGATAAAAAAAAAAAGATAAGTAGTTTGTTCGTGGGATAACATACGAAGTTTACAAAAAAGAACTGAAGTACTTAGTCACATACACAAAAAACAAAAGCAAACTACTTGGTCTATCAAGCATCATTTTCTTGTTCTTCATCTTCCGATGACGCCTCTTCGGAGGAGGAGCTTGGTGGAGCTTCGAAAGCTTCTTTTGGGCGTTGTTCTTCTGGAACTCGTTTCCAAAGGTTTGATAAGTCTAGCCTTGGACAAGCAGCATGAACTTCTCGAAGGATCTGAATGGATGTATCAATTTGAGTTTTCTTCATGCCTTCAAGCATCACAGAGCTAACTTTGTTTTTCGCCTCTTTAACTGCAGCCTCCTTTTCCTCTTCGAATCCTGCTCGAAGTGTAGTAATTTCAGTCTGGCTTTTTTCCAATTTCTCTTTAGTCTCTTTGATAAGCTCCGTCGCATCGGAAATAGCAGTAGAATGTTCGGCCTTTAGACTTTTAAGAGCTTCCAGATGAGTAGTTTTAAGAGCTTCGACTTCCTCCTTGTGCTTTTTAAGAAGCTGTTCTTTCTCAGCTTCAAATTTTTGGAGTGCTTCATTTTTAGAAGTCTTTTCAGACTCTGTTTCTTTTCTACTCCTAGCTAGCTCTTGGGCAAGACGCTCCAGTTGGGTTTGAGATTTGCTCACTTCTTCGTATAATTTGGTGACTGCAGAAATTAGATTGGGGAAAGGTTGAAGAATTGAAATTACCTCATCAGATTTCTCTGGCTGATGAATGGGAGCAAAAGGATTCGATGTGGAAGTTGTAGCAGCATCGGTAGAAATTGGAGGAGCAACGTTGGCATGTTGAGAACCAGGAAGTACAAAATCTCCACTTGAGTTGAAGTCATCGAGGTTTAGATAGTCATCTATTTGTTTGTCTCCAAGGGTTATACCTCCCTCAGGATTCACCTCGACAAAAGTTTTACCTCGTGCCTCGGAAGCTAGCACATCCTCTAAGAGATCAGCCTCATTCTTTTCATTGGGCTTGTTAGACTTATTATCTTTCTTTTTTGGAGAAGTTTGTTTTTTCTTTGTCTTCTTCAGGATGGGCTGGTCTTCTTCGGATATGGTGGGAAGCGAAGGTGCAGACGTTTTTCTCTTCCTTACACTCTTCGAAGTAGAGGGAGGTTTAGTTTTGCTGGTGGTGTTTTTCTTCTTTCCTTTCTTCTTCAAAGGAAGATGGCTGTCACTCCGATTCCGAAGTGGGAGATAGCACTTTCCATCTGGTGCAAGAATCCTTTGAACTACTAGAAGAGGATCTGGTGGCGTCATCGGATCTTCAGGGAAGTCAGCCCCTAGTGATATTCGCCAAAGATGGCTATTAACAAAGTTAATAGGATCAAATGCTGAATGGAAGCCATTTCCCCAAGCCTTTTCAGCCCACTCTGCCATCTTTTGGAAGATAAGCTTGGCCTCTTTTCGACGACCCTTAAACCGCCTCGGAATTTCTAAAGAGAGAAAAATAGTTATATAAGTAGTTTGAATCAAAAACAACTAAATAAGCAAAGGAAGGTATCACTTACTACTGTCTCTCCAGGTAAGGGTGAGTTTAGAAGGGTTGGCATCGGAGATTTCATGTCCATTTTCCCAGGCGCCTGACAGAAAGACGAATCGTTGTTTCCAGAATTTATTGGCTTCGAGGAGATCGTCGATAATTTTCAAGTCATCTTCAAGGGTTAAATAATAAAATGGTAGAACAGGGCCATTTGACACTTTGGTTACTGAGATGAAGTCCTCGATTTCGAGGGGAATACCTCCAAGTCTTGATACCATGATTGCTGAAAATAAAGTGAAGAGCAAGTTTGGAGTAACCTGGGTTGGGCACAGTCTGTGGATTTCGAAGAACTTTACGATCATCGGATCCAGGGGAAACCGAAGTCCCCAGTTAAAGAGCTCAGGGTACACAACCAGCTCATCTTTTTGGCAGTTCAAGGGTGTCTCTCCTTCCACTGGTAGCCGAAGTGTCATATTATCAGTTAACCCCCATAGCTTTCTGAGGTGCTCCTTCTCCGATTCGAGGTAGTAGCTGTAGGGTACATTCTTCAGGGCAAGAATGTACCAAGCAGAAAGAGGCTTGAGATTTTCCTGAACTAATGAGGCAACGTTCTCAGGCAATGTAATGAGACTTCTTTTCCCTCGGGGCTTCTTTGGAGGAGCTACGCCTTCAGCCTCGGATTCCTCCTCGGCATCGGATTCAGTAGCTTCTGAATCATCCTTTTTGTGACCTTCCTCGGAGTGACTTCGAATTTGGGTTTCTTGTTGAGTCACAGGAATTGGCTGACTACACTCTGGTGTAGTATCATCCACTTCTTGTGGGGGAGGAGGAGAGTGTTGAGGAGTGGAAGAGGTTTTTGTTTCTTCACCCATTACTAAGAAAGATGATTTTTTGGAATGTTTAGCTCTAATAGCCTCGAATTGAGGAGGAAGTGTTTTGGTTTGAGGGTTTTTTGCCTCTTCGAATTGAAGGACAGGTGATTTGAGTTGTGATTTGTTATAAGTGGGTGGTTTGTCTAAAGTAACTATTCTAGGTTTCCGATGAGGTCTTAGTATTGAAGGTTTGGTTGGATTTTGGAAAGAAGAGGTCGTTGAGCTACTTTCTGGGTTAGAAGCTAGAGGTGAAGACGAAGTGGCAAGGTTTGGATTAAAGTTACCATATTTAAAAGTGGTGCAGGAAGAGTGAGGACCGTTATAGATCAACCCAGCAGCTTTGTATTCTTTGGCTCTTCGAGAAATACAAAGATAATCGTAGGCCCCAAATACTTGGTTACTGGAACCAGGACCAGGAAAGATATTTCTCTTTGATCTTACTGGTCTTCTGGGTTTAAATCTATTGTATCTAGGGTATCTTCTCATACAATGGTTTTTGGAATGAGAGGTTGCTTGGTGAGACAAGAGAAGATGAACAGATTGAAGATGAACAGGTTGAAGATCTGATGAACAGGTTGAAGATCTGATGAACAGGTTGAAGATGGTTCAAGAGATGGTTTCACTAAAAAGTGTTTAAGGAGTGAGTAACTGGGTATTTATAGAATGAAGAGGGACGTCGAGAATGTGAAAGGGTAGAAAAAGCAAGTTGTTTTCATTGGCCAGAATATGAAACGAAAAGGGAAATGTGTAATGTCACAGGTCTACTGTCAGGGGTCTAATCAATCCCCTAGGTAGGGATCAGAAATTTCGAAGTGCTATTAAACCATGTTTGAAGTGGTAATATTCGAAGAAGAAATAAAGTTATGCCACAAGAAGTCAGTTTCGAAGCTGAGTTAAAATCAAAGAGAAATCATAAACCATTGAGTTTAGTCACAACAAAGTCATAAAGTGATAAAATTGGTTTTGATACGAGGAAGAATCCGAGGAGTGAAGAATCCGAGGAATGATAAAATTAAGTTAATTCGAGGAAGGATTCGATGATTTAATAGTTCTTATAAATATCTATATAAGAACTAGGGGGGCTACTGATAAGGAAAGATATTCCTTAGGGACTAATATGTAAATGTTAGGGATTAGAGTAATAATTCTTGTAAATATGGGATAAAATTAGACTTTAGGAGAAATATAGGGGTTAGATTGCAAATATGACAATATGTAACCGTTTCTCTAACTAACTCGCCCTGCCTATTTAAAGAGGCTGAAAAGGTTATTTTGACCTATGAAATATTCAGAGGTACTTTTCACTACTTGATTTTTCCATTGCAAACTCTCTGTTCTGAATTCACTCGTTACTACTTTAATTCATACCAGTGTTATTATTCTTAATTATCATACATCATTTTATTGTTTTCAATGTATATTCATTATTTATCATTGTATTTCTTATGTAACGGATTCTCGTAGTAAGAAGTTTATAAATTAACATTTTTGTGCCACAAAATCTAATGTTATATCAAGGGCACTAAAACAACTCTAGATTTGCGCATGAGCTATGAATCGCCACCTAAACATTTGCACAACTTACATGAATTTAGGGAAAATGTTTTGGTCTTGGTTTTGCGTTAAAAATCATACTTTCTTTGTAAATGTACGTATATTTAAGAAAAATTCACACCTTTTATGAAAATGTATAAATTTGGCTTCAAAATCGCTAAAAATGTCCTATATTTAGACTACCTTTAAGTCTTATAAGCTTGCGTCAGAAGATGTAGAGAGGATAACCATCCATTTTTTTTATTCCAAATGTTTTCTACAAAAGCAAGAAAATTATCATATAGAATCCACATATTTAAAAACTTGAAGCTTGTGTTATTGTTTACACTATTAGTAGAAATGGTCACACATAATGGATGATGGTCAGAAAAAGTTCTAGCCATGTGAAGAACCTGGGTATCATTGAAGAAGCTGGACCAGGAAGATTATAAGAGGCTCTATCTAATCTCTTCCACTTGGTTTTGTTGGTTCAAGTGAATTTGGATCCATCAAAACTAGCATCCTCTCAGTGACAGTATTTGATAACCTCATTGAAGTCTTCAATGTTGTTGTAACCGTATATAAAACATCATAATCGCTCATCTGATGTAGTAATGACATTAAAATCTCCAATGATTAGCCATTCACTAAAAATGGTTGCTATATTCCTGAGTTGATTCCAAATCTCTCTCTTGTTATGTCTCTGATATTTTGCATACTCAATAGTCAATATAGTGCTTTTATTTAGACCAAAATATTAAATTTCTAAATATAAACATTGAGAATGATCAATAAGAGTGTTAATAGTAAAATCTTCACTTGAAAAACCATATTTTATTGGAAGTGTTAACAATGTAGTTCATAAAACCAATATGTGTAGCAAATTTTTCCAGATTCTCAATGCTGACTAAATGTTCTTGAATAGCTAGTAACTTGATCTTCTCTTTGAGTATGATAGATTTAAGCTTTTAATTGAAGAATTGTTTTTTATTCCTTGGATATTCCAGCTAAGCATATTTATCATCATCATGAAGAGATGAAGATGATTTGTTGGTCCCTAAGTATCTCAAGGATTTAATTATAAGACTGTTAGGTTTTTTCTTTATCTAACATCCTTGATTTTTCTGTTAAGAAATTTATGGAATCCTGCATCAAATTCTTTGGTTTTAAGAATGGGGGAAACATATAACCCTATAATATTGTTCTAGTTGAGAGTGACATTACCAGAAATCAAATTTTCATTGTCTATGGAAGTGGATAGGTTGTAGCCCTAGTCTAAAGTTTGAATGACCTCTATCATTTCCTCTGCTTCCGGGGTTTTGATGTCTTGATTCTGAGCATCATGCTGACTGCTAATAGTAGTGTTTTCTTTTGTTTCTTGATTCTCTTTTGTAGCTGGATTCTTGTCTGGTAATGGATGCTCTCTAGAGTAAATGTTGTTTATTTTCTCCTTCATTCTTTGATCTGGTTCGATTATCACAAATTTGACTTTTGGTTGATAAATTTTGTATTTGTGAGTTTTAATGGCTTTATCGATTATATTGCTTTAATAACCATTTTTAATGCCTTCAATCTTAACTTTAGACAATTCTCATATAAGCTCAGATCTGATAGTTTCTTTCTTACACATTTCTTGATTGCGACCCAGGTGGAAACAGTTGTCGCAATATTTTGGTAAGTCTTTATAGCTAATTGATAACCAACAACCTTGATTATCACCAAATCCAACCCATATATGGTGTTATTGTAGGCATTGTTCTTATATGGGACTATAACTTTTAAAGGATCCCAAATTTATGAAGCTATATCTTTATTTATGCTTTCATTCTAGAGGTACTCAAGGATTATCTCTATTCTGATCCATACATGTGTAGAAGCACTTTCATATTTTGGATTGAAATGAAGTTTCCATCTTAATAGCTTCATTGATGACTCCCAAATGGTCCAAACATTCCTAGACCATATTTTGCAGATATCGTCCTTTAAATCAAATTCTAAAAGAACTTGCCTTGAATCCAAACGAAAATTCCACTTTCTCCTTTGAATTTCAGAGAATTTAAGAATTGGTTAATAAACTTTCTTTTAGGTAATCATTCGGAGAATTTACCTATAAGGGTGTGTTTGGATACAAGGGTAAGCTAATCTTTAACATTTTGAGAGTACTGCAATGAGATGTGGTATATTTTCTCCATTATGTTGATGGGTTTGAATACAAGTTGGGTGATCATTCACTTGAAAGTATTTGCGTAGGTTTTAATTTTATTGTTTGTAGTTGCTTTGAGGTTTGCATTGTTGATTTTCAGAGAGTTGTTTCTCGATTAAAGATCTGGAAAATATCCATCCTCAAATACAACATTGTTGAAGATTTCTATGAATGCAAGGGCAGAGAAAGATCAGCAAGAGAAATAGCAACGCAGACTGAGATATAGATATGAAAAGCAACAATGAGGCAAGAGAAGAAACACCGAAGGAAGATGAAGACCCATAAAGCTTATTGGAGCTTTCTTGGAGGCCAAGAAAAGTTTAAAAAAAATCATTTTTTTTCTTTTTCTTCTTCTTATTATTATTATAAAATATGTAAAAATATTAAATATATTAAAAATAATGAAAAATATAATTGTGCCCATTTTAAGAATCATATGTTATGTTCACAATTCTTTACAATAATACCAATAGTTTTGAAATATAATTATTGGGAAATATATCCGTCTTAAGATAAAGCTTTCAACATGTTCAATGGAAACAAAAAATCAAATAAAGCGTACAGAATACCAAACACACAACACAATATTTAACATGGTTTGGGTTATGAAAATAATTCTACATCTATGGATAATGAATTCTCTATTTTATTATCAACGAGTTCACTAAAAGACTCTTCAAACACAAATGGCTTAATCACTCTATTTTATAAAACTATCACACTTTACAAAGATAATGTGATTCATTGAACTCTCTCTTTAGTGTTAATCTCTCACATCAATTCACTCTCTAACGAGACCAATCTATGTTCTTCGTACTTTATAGAATAAAGAGACATGTAATTGAATAAATACTTGTGTTTAATTCGCTCATTCGCCTTAACTTTGTATTGTTTCTATATGTGTTATTTTATAGAAATTCCATAGCTTCATTTCAGATCGGACGGTTCAAATAAAACCCTAATACTTCATAAGCCCCAGAACTTTAATCAACGACTATAAAAAATACATAGCACAATAGACACTTTATATTAAACATTTTTAATAAACGACTATAATAAAGCTTGTACAATAGAAGCTTCAGATAAATATCTTAATTAAGAGATGAAATTATAATCATACTTAGAAACCCATATGAAGAAGCCTAATTCTAACCTGGAACAAAATACAACAGTATTAAAGTTTCGACCCATCTAACATTGTCATCCCAGGTACACAACCATATGTTTTGGCCCAAGTCTACAACCACATACTTTGGCCCAGTCTATGGAAAACTATTTGTCCCATTGCCTATGAAAATAGAACTCGACCAAGTTCACACATTTGGTTAAGTAGCATCAGGTTACAACGTTGCTTCAATCATGTCTCCTTTGGCTCAATAGCCACAAGTCTCGGCAACTTGTCTCAGCCCTTAAATTCTAGCAGACGTCTCCACATCTAAGTTGTGGCTCAAGTTTTACCCTGATATTTTCAACAGTTTAGGGTTATACATGTCTTCTGTGGATCCATCTTTGGCCATGTAGTCCTTCGATAATATCTTTGTTGACGAGTTACTTACCGCATAAACTTAATGATTCTTCATTTAGGCTTCTAGTGACTCCAATATTCCTCACACCTAGTATTCTAATCTTTAAATACCAACTCACCTGTACCCTATACTTGCAGTTCGTAAGTTTTAAAATCGATAATACCTTGGTCAGAGCATCTGAATGATTTTATTCGTTATAAATCTTAGCCACTTTCATTTTTTTTCTATCTCAATCATGTTGTATGAAGTGCATGTTTATCTATATGTTTAGTTTGCTTATAGAATTTTGGACTCTTCATTAAATAAAGAGAACTAGTATTATCACAAAGCATAATCATGTATTTCTCTATACCAATGAGTTCACTCAACAATCCATTCGGTCAGATAGCTTCTTTCATGGATTATGTAGCAACCATATATTTAGTTTCCGTTAATGATAGTGCAACGACCTTCTGTATATAATACTTCTAGCTAACCACTCTTTCAAGCGCAATAAATAATTAACCCAAAGTAGAATTCTTTGTGTCAAGACAGCCTCTATAACTAAAGTCCGCATACCCTCTCAAAATTATATTAATCATATAATTACGATTATAACACAAACTTACAACAGTTAAACCCTTCAAGTATCTCATGAGCCACTTGAGTGCATGACAATTAGACTTCCTCAGATTAGACACAGATTTACTAAAACACTTACACCATATCTAAGATTATGTCTCGTGTAAATCATAACATACATAATACTACCAACATCATTATTATAAAGTATCTCCAACGTATACCTCTTATCTACAATTTTGGATAGTTCTTGAGTGGTACCAAGTTTATATTGGCCACTAATGGGAGTTCTTACCTCTTTGTCTTTGGAAATAGATACTTTTCTTAGGACCTTCTGTATATGTTCTTGTTGAGGTAAAAATAAATAACCGTTCGGTTTGTTCCTCGTGATATCAACACCAAGTTTCCTCCAAAGCTCTTCTATATCTTTTATCTCAAACTCTCATTCCAGTTGAGACTTCATCGTTTCCATCATATTCATATATCTTCCAGCTATTAGGATATCATCCACATATAATAGAAATTGAACTTTTCTATAACCTAAACACACATCTCTTTATCTTCTTTCTTCAAAACCTTTCGGCTTGCACATGTAAATTGTCTCTTCTAATTCACCATACAAGAAGGCAGTAGTAATATCCATTTGATTTAATCTAGATCAAATTTAAAAATAATTGATAGAAGATCCATTACCGAGGCTTGTTCCATAACCGGCCTTATATACGGGTAACCTTACAATAGGAATACATGGATTCCTCTTGAATATTTATTTGCTCCAAACAATCTTCTGACCATCTGGTTGCTTCACAAGAACCCAGTTGCTTATCTTCTTGAGAGATCATAATTTTTCTCCCATGTTTAGAAGTTAGTTTTCTTAATGATATCATGATAGCTTTAGATTTCAAGAACATATCCTTACATTTCAATATAGAAAGCATAACCAATGATATCGATAAAACCATACATCTGTGATTGTTTACTTGGTCTTCGTAATTTATATATTTACAATTGATAAATACCAAGCTTATGTTTTTCTCCAATATGATCATCTGAAAGCTTTAGAACATTAGATATTTGACCGTCTTTGGACTCATTTAATGGTTGAATTTCCTCTGTACGAGCTGAATCTGGACCATCTCTTAAATCATCTTCGTAAAAATGCATCTAACTTCACTCTATAGAACATACCCACCATATACTTCATATATCCTCGACAATACTAGTTTGGATCTCCACTGTCTTATTCAATGGCATGTCTTGCTCATTGAAAACCACGTCCTTGTTTATCACAAATTTCTAACATCCAATTTCACGGTACCAAAATTTATATCCTTTAATCTTTCTAGATAGTCGATGAATTAACATTTATATTTTGATCGAATGTTCAAGCTTAGGATTCTTAACAATCTATGCCTCTTTAGGATAAAGAAACTTAAGCATTATATATAGACTCGTGTTGATGATAAATAAAATCATAGTCACTAATTCTCCCCATAACCTTCGGCTGATTCCAATTGAAGCATACATCTAACCTTTTCCATTAATGTACGGTTCATTCTCTCGACAAGCCCATTCAGTTGGGGAGTCTCACTCACGGTTAATTGTCTCGTAATACTATTTTTTTTACAGTATATAGTGAATTTCTTGTTCACGTATCCCAAGCCATTATCACTCTGATGTTTCTTTGACACTTTTCATGTTTGATTCCCCTGCCAATATATTTCAGTTCTTAAAGGCAGTAAATGCTTCATCTTTAGTTTTTAAAAGTATAACCCGCACTTTTTTGGAATAATCATTTATCAACGACATGAAGTACTTTGCACTGCCTATACTAGGTTCCCGTGCCGAACCCTAAAGATCATAATGAACATACTCAAGCACTCTACTGGTTGTATGGTTGCTAGAGAGAAATTTACCATCTTGTTTTTACCCAACACAATTTTTATATAAAAGCTCAACTTTTGAATTGTGGTATCATCCAATAACACTCGTTTATTTGATATTTTTCATGTCTGGTTTCCTGCCAATATATTTCAGTTTTTAAAGGCAGTAAACGCTTCATCTTTAGTCCTTAAAAATATAACCCATCATTTTTTGAAATAATTATTTATCAATGACATAAAATACTTTACACTACCTATACTAGGTTCTCGTGTCGGATACCAAAGATTATGATGAACATACTTAAGAACTTTACTGGTTTTATGGTTGCTTGCGATAAATTTTACCATATTTCTTTTACCCAACACACAGTTTTTATAAAAGCTCAACTTTTGAATTGTGGTACCATCCAAAAACCCTTGTTTGCAAGTTCACTAAGGAATTTCTCACTCAAATACCCGAGCTGAAGACGCCACAACTTGGTTAAATCCTTATCCATGCTAGACATACCAATACTACTACATATTCCTTAAGAATTAACACACCATTAGCCTTATAGGCTTTCATAACAACAAAAGATCTTCGCAAGACCCTAAGTCTTGCATCTTCACTCATATAGGTAAACTTTTCATCATTTAATATCCTAATAGAAAAAAAGTTTATGTTTAATTTTGGGTACATAGCTTACATTGTTAATCATTATTTCAAGTTTTGTACATAACTTGAGCCAATCAATTCAAACAATATCAGATCTTCAAAACAATATTAAGTCATCTGGAATAATGTAGCCGAATCTAACACTCATTTAACATTATACGTGTAAAAATAAAAAGTCATCAACCCATCGACATACTCACATCCATCAGACATCGCTGCATCTCTGGTTTCGGTCTTTTGATAATTGTTGTCATTTTTTGTCTCTAGGAAGTTTTTACTGATATGTTATTTCTGCTTGCATACCAAATAGCTTAATTTTGAACCATTCACAAACCTCTTGGACTTAGAAAAAGAGTTTCTCTTCTCATGCTTGAATCCATCTTTCATAGTTTAACCTTCATATTCGATCTATGTCTTTCGGAGTCACCATTTTAAATAATCTTTTTCAAATATATTTAGAGTTTAAGATATTCTTCACTTTAGTCATCATAAGGGAGTCCTTATAATAGAGCATATTGCCCACGAAATGTTTGTACACCTTTGCAATAGAGCTTAGGATGATGATTTTTTTATCATATTTCTCCACCTTTGTATCAATTACATTGGATTCAAACGTAATTCTCTTATAATCATCAAGGTTTATTCGGATCTCTTTGCTACTAAACATAGACACAATGTACAACTATTTCTTGAGATACAATCTGTTTGCTAATGATTTCTTCATATATATCACCTTCAGGTGATCCCATATCTCCAACGTCGTAGGCTCTTCGGATACCTCACGTAACACTTCATCTCCCAATCTCAATATGAGGGAGCTATGAGATTTAGATAGTACCACAATAATAATATATGTAGATTTCTCACCACCAACACCATACAACCTTTTATATATTATGTAAGCCTTAATCTTAGTTTTTTAGAGGTTAAATTCATTCCATCCATCAAATTTTTCTACGCTAAGATTTATGAAACTCATCTTTCATGATTTTTTGGTTTTTAGGTGATATATTTCTCTTCAACCTTCAAATCGATGATCCATTTACGTTTTTTTCCTTGTTTCTCAACGCTCATTACACCACTTATTGAGAAATACCTTCATTATATGACAAAACTTTGAACTTGTTTGATGGAAACAACCAATAAAAGAAAGCATACATAAAACCAAACACACAATACATTATTTAACATGATTCGGGTTGTAAAAATAATCTTATGTACGCGAGGGGAATATACTTTTTTTATTATAAAAGAGGTTACAAAAAAACTCTTCAAACATATAGGGTTAAATCACTCTCTGTTACAAAAATCTCGGATTTTATAAAGATAACGTGATTCGTATAATTATATTTTTAGTGTTTATCTCTCGCATCACTTCACTTGTTAACAAGACCATCATATGTTCTTTGTACTTTAGAGAATAAACAGATATGCAATTGAATCAATAGTTTGTCTTCAATCAATTGTATCGTTGTTTAACATTTGCTTTGTTTTGCTTCCTTATTTATATCCTTTTAAATCAAAGCCATAGTTTCACTTCAAATCATACGGTTCATATAAAACCTTAATACTCTATATGCTTCAAATTAAAACACTTTGATCAATGGAATAAAATCCTAACACAATAAACACTTCAAATTAAATTCATTTTATCAACAACTATAATAAAAAACCCTTATACAATAGATGTTTGAGATTAAATCTTTTAATCAACATCTCAGTTTAGAATAATATTTAGAAACTCATATAAAAAAGCCCGGTTTCAACCATGAATAAAACGCAACAACCTTGACGTGTCAGCTGAGGTAACTTTGACAGACTGTTGCGGTCCTATGCTACAGATACTTCGGTCTAGGTCTACGTCCACATGATTTGGCTCGGTCTGTGGCAAACCATCCGTCCAATTTCCATACGATGATAGTCTTCGACTAGGTTCACACTTTTGACCAAATAGTATCAAACTGCAACTTTGCCTCAATTTTTTCTCTTTGGATTCAATAACCACAAGTTTCAGCAGTTTGTCTCGATTTTTGGATTCTAACAGACGTCTCAATATCTAAACCACGACTCAAACTCTACCGTCCATATAACATTTTGAGAATCCTCTATTAACAAATTATAAATAACTTCAATCTAATAATATTACTAATCGTTAGTAACTCATTCAAATTCATTTAAAATAACTTTAAAATATATAATAATTCAATGATCATAATAAATAAAACATGGTTCATCTATAAACTTAACAATGAGTAAAGCATATTAATATTTTAGGAGATAACTTGAGACGAATCTCTCATAAACTTGTATACGTGCGATTTATTGTTCGGTCTTAAACCAATTCAGATCCAAAAGCCATCCAAAAACCATATAAGTATATACTTGCAACGTACATGCAATATATGCTAACTATTTTTCAAATGACTAATTCGTAGTTTGTATTGCTTATAATTGTGGTTGTTAAATAAAAAAATCAACCCAAATATCATATCGTCATCGAAATATGTATATAATAATAATTTAATTTAATAAATTATTGCTCATTTACACCGGACAACAACAACAACTATCAACGGAATATAAAAAAACAATTGACCCATGACGGCGATAAACTCAGTTCACGAGCATCTCGTGAGTATATCAGCTCATCTCGATATTCGAATCGTTCTTAATTCGAAATCCACACGTGTGTTAGGTGCAGGTTAGTAGTACTACGCTTTCTTCTAGTTTGACGTAATGAATTATAAAACAAACTTCACTTCAAATTTTCTATTTCCAAATATAGATGGAAGCCGAATCCAAAACCAAATACTAAAATCGTTAAACGATTGTTTTCAGAAGTAAGATCGCTACATAGAGGTCTATGACATTTGGCTGTCATACAAACAAATATTGAAGTAGCATAGGAACTTGGACAGAAACAAATGATAAAAAAAAAATTAATTGGTTTATTTTGTAATAATAATAATAATAATAATAATAATAATAATAATAATAATAATAATAATAAGTTATTATACGACCGATAATTATTTGAATTTTGTCGTATAGCATTTTTCCAACAAAAACTTTCAACAATCAATTATTTTTAATTTTCAAAATTTCATATGTTTCGAATTCAAATTAAAAAGAAAAATTCAAAAATACACATGCTTTAAATAAGACCAAAAACAAATCTATAACCGATGCTTATGGAGAATTTTTTTTACAACCAAATTATACAGAATTTCTGCAATTAAAATACAATTTTTTTAAGCAGCAATATTACACGTGATTCCACAAATGAAACACAGTTGTTTTCTCCATACTAATTTTTTAACTGAAGTGCATGTATTTTTATAACTAGAACACAATCCATTTTAAAATAAAAGAGGTGTGTTTTCAATATAAAAATAAACATATTTTCACAATTAAAAATACTTTTTCACATCTAAATAACACTTATTAAAAAAAACAAGTTGCATATTGTTTTTTACACCGCCATACTTATTTGGCGACCAAATTCCTACTGCTACGACTATTTTCTTCTTATTTTCGCAACAAAATTGCACATAATTCTGTCGGTTAGAACACAGTTGCTTTTTAGCAACCAAATTATACGTAATTCTTCAACTAGAATAACTTCGTTTTTACCAACCACATTACACGTAATTCCGCAACTAGAACATAATTATTTTTTCAGATTTATTTTTGCAACTCAATTATACGTAATTACATAATTAAAAAATAAAAAATATATCTCATAGATCTAGTTTTGTTCGTTTAAAAAAATAAAACCAATGATATTTTGGGATGTTTTATGGAGATATAGTTTGAAATATATGACATTTAAAAAAAATAGGAGAGAGAAAACGACTAAAGGGTATTTCAGACTACCAGGTGATTATATGTACATACTAATTTGCCATGATATGGTTATTTGTACGTTATCAAATCTTGGATGGTTATTGGTAAATAAGTTTGATATTTGATGATTATTGTTAAATTACCTTATCGATGTTACTTTTAGTGTTATCATGGAATAAATAAAGTAATATGTGGACACAAGTGTGGTAAACTGTATGTATAGAGAAGGTAATTTACTTTAGTAATTCAATATTAGATTATAGAAGCCCAACAAGGATTATGGTCTTTGCAGCCGTAAGTCCATTGGGGTTGTTGTAGGAATAAAAAGTTAAGAGAATAATTAATAGAATAAATAAATGAAAAGATACAGTAATTTATGAACTATTTTACAATTAATAGAATTATATTTCGTTAATATAAATAGTTCAATTTAAACCCTTCGTACATTATGTGAAGCTTTTGTCGCTTTTGAGTTTTCTTTGTCTATTTATATGTTCTTTTAAGATTCAATTATAGTGTGTCATTCACAAGTTGCTAGAAGAACCATCGTCTGCAATCAATAGACTTTCAAATAAGATCCATTTAAGAACTCTTATGCATATCCTCCAAAACAATAAAACAGATTATGACCAGGGCAAACTAGGATGCTAGGGTGAGCTCTAGTCCATGCCAACTACACTGTAGTATCAAACTTTTTATGTAAAAAATTATTTTTAAAAAACATATATGATTGGTACATCCAATATATTTCTCTGGTCCCTCAAAGTATTGTAAAATTTTATTTAATACTAAATTGGTTTTTTTTGTATTACAATTTAGGAAAAATAAAATGTGTTTAATTAAGTCTTGTAATATTAATCACATTTACAACTGTAGTATCCACTTTTCATTCCCAAAACCCTCAATTACATAGATATCCATTTATAATCCCTAACTTTTTTTCTTTTTTTCTTATAGGAAGCATGAATAACACTAAGAGAAAATAAATTACTTCATTTTGTAAACCCTAAAATAAGCAAAATGTTTGGGAATATGATATAAAAGCACGAGCTACAACCTCAATTGAAGTCAACAAAGATAAATCTTGTTGTTTTATAAGAAACTAACATTGAGAAATAACAACATCCTAAAACATTTAAGACCGTTAATGAAGTTATTATTTCTAAAATTATTGACAAATGTACTGATTTCCATTTGTTTATACAAGATCCTAGTTTGCGTAGGCAAGTTGAATCTTATCATCCAAATAAAAAGGATTTAGTTACGAGAACATATATTGATTTTGGTTCATATTAACCAATACAAGTTTATCCTGACTTATGCCATGAACAACGTCCTTGTTGATTTAAAAAATCTTGGTTTTATAAATTTTCTTGGTTACGTTATTCCCCTGATAAAGATGTAGCATAATATTTTTATTGTATTTTTTATGTCATGTTATAAAATGAAAGAATTATTGTTCGGTCTATTGTTTTGCGGCCAATTATTTTATATATATATATGAAAAATCAACCTTATCACTTGGAAAAGATAGTTCAAAAGAAAAGTGAAGAAAAATTAAACGAAATGAGTTGCATCTTAAAATATTATCAAATATAATAAGCTAATTAACATTCCATGCTTGTACTTTTAAAGGATATGATGAAAGTTTCATATAAAAGAACCATGTGAATTTATGGAGATGTTAAAAAATTTGGCATCATACGATAGTGAAGTAAAATAAGTTTTTTTAGATAAAGCTCGGAAAAATGCAAAATACACTTCACCAAAAATCTAAAACTAACTATTACATATTTGCTAATGCAAAATACACTTCACCAAAATGACTCATAAGGAAATTGTAATGTAAAATATTGTTTAAATGTAGATTAATATATATATATATATATATATATATATTTTAGAAAGGGAACAAAATGGAAATTGTAGTTAGATTTATTGATAGAAAAAGTTTCGTGAAAGATCGATTCTTAGATTTAGTCCATGTCAAATATTCTTAGATTATCATTATACTTATTACATTCAATATTTGGCACATTATTTACAGTTAGCACTCACTAATGCAACATGAGAAGTACATCATATTCAAACTTTCTTTCAATATTTGTTTTTTTATTATCAATGTTGTGACAAATTCTACTAAATGTCTTGATGAGTTGCAGGCTAATCAAATTGCTGAAATTTAACATTTAAATGATATTGAGGAGATTTAGACGGTTTAAGGTCTAAATCAAATTGGAACACTATAGTGTCCAAAAGATACTAGATGAAGCTTGTATTCCAGAATAATGCACAATTTGATAGTTATTTTTAGATTATGAAAAAAAGTCAATGAAAAGAAAATATAAATAGTGACCAATATTGAGGTTGACAGGGGCCTATTTGGTGTGGTTTGATCATGTGTGAATTGGTTGAAGGATATAAACTCTTCACATGCTTTCTAGGGCCTTCTTCGGCTCCCATGCGCTTCTCTCTGTTGGGCCTCTCAATCCTTTTATTCATTATCTTCGCTTTTTGCTTCATTTTTTCATGTTCTATGTATCTCATTAGTCATTGCTCCTAAGTAATGAAATCTTAATGGAGTATCATAATATTAACAAAAAGGTGAAAAAGGAACATCATTGGCCTTGGCTCGTTAGATATGATATGATTATGGCATGTAACTTGAACGTGATACAAATTAGCGACAGAGAAACAAAGTTGACCAAAAGTAGTTATAATTATAAGAGATTGCTTTGGTTGGCAACCAATCCAACCCAAACAAAAGATATACAAAAATAATAACAATGATAATAAAGAGAAAAATTGAAAAAAGGAACAATGCTGCTATTGCTATTAATCATCTGTAAGGTAACAATGCTTCGCAGCTCTTCAAATTTGACAACCACACTAATTCACAATAATCTAACACCATTCATCTATATTCTTTATGTTGACCGAATCAATTTCTTTATAATAAAAGAAATATTTGACCGAATCAATTCTTCATAATAAAAGTTTATAATAAAAAGAAATATTTGATCAATAGGATATATTTTTATTAGGCTAAAATCTACAATTTTATAACGTATTTCTAAAAAATTATAATTTTATAACAAAATAATTTTTTAAAAATTTCATTCTATTACGGTCAATCAAATGATAAACCTACTAACACTATGAATAAATAATTTTTTTTATAGTTTTTTAATTAAAATAATTGATAAAATATAAGGTTAGTCTATTAACCTTTAAAAAAAATTAAATAGGTTTATTATACATAAATATTTTTATATAACTCTTAAATTAAAGTAATTGATAAAATAAACAATATTTAATCTAGTAATATTTTGTTTAATAATATTTTTTATAAAGCACAAAAAATAAATATTTTTTCAAAAACAGAATTGAACCCCACTCACTCTTTTTTTTTCTCCTTTACCTTATTTCACTCAAACAATTTATTATGTTCAAAATTTATAAAATTAAAACTAAAGAATGTTTATGCGGAGATTTGAGTGTACATGTCATAGGTTGACATATGGAAAGAACTAAAGAATGGTTTTGGATCGTTACTTACTTACTTTCTTTTGGAATGCTTTTGTTCGAGGAATCAACGATACTCGTTTTTCATATTAGCTCACTGAAGTGATATCTTATATATGTCTAACTTGACTCTGTAGTATAATCGGGTAACCTGGAAAACTTTATTGATTATATGAACTAGGATAAAAGTTTCAGTATTTAGATCATTGTGTAACTACTAAACCCTAAGCCCTAAGCCCTAAGTTTATACTTGTGCATTGTTGTTGGGTTTATATATACCTGTTTATTGTTTAAAGAGTACATTTTAGGATGCAAAATATGTATATTCATTTTTGAGCTATGCTGTTGCTTTAAGAAATTGATAGTGATAATAACAAAGAAGATGTTCAAGTCATCTCTTATGCTAGCTACTACTTCAGATAGTTAGAAAGTCTTATTTTGATTAAATTTTAGTATTTGAAGTTTGAATCATATTTGGACTCTTCTAAAGTTAACAGATGTCTCGTGTAACATCAGTGGTTTGGTCGTAGATGTGGCAATTTTTGTAGGATGGAAAACCCAGATTATATGCAGTTGTTATGTAACAATAGATAGAGGTTTAAGTGATACAAAGTCTAGTATGGTCGTAGTAAAGATATTGAAGTAATTCCACTGGTGGTCTGAGATGGGAGTATGACGACATTTAGTGTGCACTTTTATATTATTCATGATTTAGGGAATCAGTTTCGCTAATTGAATGGAAGGATAGTAATGCTTTAGGGAATCGTTTGACTGCGCAAGTCTGCAAATGCAATACTCTTTTGGAATCAACGAATCGTTTGAAGTCTGGTAAGTCGTTGATGTTCGTAGTGACTTCAAACGAAAAAAGACCACATCCGTAAATTTAAAAATTCAACAATTTACAAAATCTATATATATATAAATAAAAGTACATTGATTTCGACCTAAAAGGTCGAAATCAATTGAACTGCGAATCCAATTGTTCAACCGCATGGGTCGAAATTCCGAACTTAAAAATACTAACATTGAAAATACTAACATCGATGAATCCTAGTTCCAAATCCTTCAATTCTAACACAAAACACAAAATTTAAGTATAAGATAATAGATTATATTTTGATTAACTTCGAATGTAAACTTAAAAAAAATTTAAAAACTTAAACTTAAAGATAATTTATTCGAAATTTTGGACATAATTTTGAAATTAAACTTATTCATCCTAAAAAATCAAAACTAAAGAAAAAAATAGATCTAGAGGTAAAAAACATGTTTTAATTTTTTTATTTGAAAATTAATTAAAAACTAATATTTTTGGAGAATATAAAGATTTTGGGTCTTTTTTTTTATAATAAATATCATGATAAATTTTTTAAAAGAATTAAATATACTTTTTTGTTGAAAAATAAAATGACAATTGTTTAAACTACATGTATAACAATTTAATAACAACAATAAAATGTGAGGTAACAAAAACGATGATATTTATAACCGAAACTATTTTACAATTCCATTGTCAATATGATATGTTCAAAAATCGATCGAACGGAGACAACAAACTTTTTGTTCAATGGAAACACCAAAATAAAATAAAGTATAAAAGAAAAACAAAAAACACACAAGACAATATTTAACGTGGTTCAAATTGTAGAAACAATTCTACATCCATGGGTAATAAATATTAGTTTTTATTAAACAAATAGGTTATAGAAAGACTCTATAAACACAAATGGCTCACTATATGTTACGAAACTCTCATAGTTTACAAAAATAACATATTCACAACTCTATATTCAGTGTTTATCTCTCACATGACTTCTCTTTCTAAAATATTAAATATTTCTCTCATTTAGGAATAATTTAGACTCGCCTCCCAAGTCGCTCGTCTTCCCGCTCTCGTAATACACCTAGATTTATGTTTCTTTTTTCTATTTATAGGTTTAGTGAAAACCTTAATTCTCCAACGGACACTCCAGATTTAATCACATTAATCGATGGTTGTAATAAAACCATAATCATAATATTGAAAACCTTATAAATAAACAATCCAGATTAATAAAAAATCAAGTTAAATATAAACTACAATAAATTAAAAATCTAAATAATAGAAAGTCCAATTAATATATGAAAACCCAAACATATAGGAAACTTTAACAATAGAAGATACCTAGTTCAATAAAAAAATTAAGTCCAACACCACTTGAAGTATCTTCTCATGACGTATTCGACATATAGCTTCAGACACAGGCCACTGAGAACATGCATTCAACTCCACTTTTTACACATTTGGCCAGGTATTCGGCAAGTGTTTGGCCAAACTCGTTTATAGTTTATAGGAAATGTCTTTGAACCTAAGTCTTAACCACAACTCTATCTTGAGAGGATCCAATCGCTCATGCCTATACATGTCTTTGACAGTACATTTGTTGACGAGTTACTTATAGCTTACACCTAGAAATTCTTTATCTAGGTTTATGGTAACTCCATCATATGTTCATCCAATGTTCTACTCTTCAGATACCATCTCACATGCATCACAAACCTGATGTTCTACTCTTTAAAATCGGTAATACCTTGGTATGAGTATCCAAAGGTTTTTTTCATTAGCAATTAAGGATGATAATTTTTCCGAACCCCAAGGTACTAAACCTGAACCGACCTGATGGTTTAAGGTACTCGAAATTTTATTTTTACGTGTGATGGGTAGTGACTTTTAAAGTATATTACCTGTCGTGATTGAATTAGTTCTTGATTGTTTGTTATTTTTGTATTTATGTTTTTGTTCTTATAGTTTTGTTGTTATTCATACTTGATTAAATTAAGAATTATATTAAACTACCTTATATTTAAAAAATCTAAAAATTTAGATTGAATAAATTTTTTATTCTAGATTTGAATATGATTTTTTTAACAAATATGCATATTTGAATAATATATAATATATTAATTTTTTAAGTAAATATGAAAATTTTAAACAATAAATACATTTTATGGATTTTTTATTAAATATTTAAATTGGTTACTAAGTTTGAGTGTTTATACTTGATATATTACTATTATTATTTTATAAATATGTTATTTTTTGTTTTTTAAATTTTTAATTGGATAATTTTTTATAGAAATGTTTTTTATTGATAAATAAGTAATCACTGAGTATCCACAGACGAATCAGGCATACGATTTTTCATACGAATTTTCAAACCATGCATGCATCTGTTGACTAAACGAATCAGGCATACGAATTTTCAAACCATGCATGCATCTGTTGACTAAACGAATCTGGCATACGAATTTTCAAACGAGGTATCTGTTGACTAAAGGAAAAAGTACAGTGTTTGAATAATTTATGCACCGTCCATTTACTTCGCCAAGCCTCACAAATTCCCACGCAAACATATAAAAATATATAAAATTTCAACTACGTATTCACATGATATTGAGATTTTCAAGATATTGATTTACAATTATAAATAAAAATATATAATAAAACTATTAATTTTTGCATGAATAAAAATAACTAAATACAAATCTGATTCTTTTTCACTCATTCCTTGTATAGCATCGGAAACCACCGAAACAAAAGTATAGTGTTTGAATAAAAAATATGGAAAAAGATTTTTTTATTCACTTCTTCCTTGTATAGCACCTGAACCAATTCCTTGTATAGAACCTGAAACCACCAAAACAAAAGTATAGTGTTTGAATAAAAAGTATGGAAAAAGAACAAGTGTAAGTAAAGTGATTAGATGTTGGATCTATTCCTTTCCACCATAATGTTGACCAGAAAGCAATTAAGATATATAATTCACAAAACAACATACCCGATGGTAATAATGAGTTTCATATCCCATAGCCGAACTCTTTCAAAGCCCCAAAAGATTGAGTGGCATTTTCCACACCGACAGAATTCGTATTTTGTTTTCAACAAGGTGCTTATGTTTTATAAAGTTTGGTCTTTATTTCGTGACCGATATTTACATTCTAGTTTGTTTATTCAAATGATCCCCGAATGAAACAGGCTTCAAAGCTTATTCCATGTAGATATGGACATGCAAATATCAAATGCAGAGATGATAGAGAAACTCTCCTTGTCAGAAATGGGTTGCATCTTAAAATATTATCAAATATAATAAGCTAATTAACATTCCATGCTTGTACTTTTAAATTATATGATGAAAGTTGCATATCAAAGAACCATGAGAATTTCTGGAGATGTTAAAAAATTTGGCATCATACGATAGTGAAGTAAAATAAGTTGTTTTAGATAAAGCTCTCAAAAATGCAAAATACACTTCACCAAAAATCTAAAAATAACTATTACATATTTGTTAATGCAAAATACACTTCACTAAAATGACTCATAAGGAAATTGTAATGTAAAATATTGTTTAAATGTAGATGAATATATATATATATATATATATATTTTAGAAAGGGAACAAAATGGAAATTGTAGTTAGATTTATTGATAGAAAAAGTTTCGTGAAAGATCGATTCTTAGATTTAGTGCATGTCAAATATTCTTAGATTATTATTATACTTATTACATTCAATATTTGGCACATTATTTACAGTTAGCACTCACTAATTCAACATGAGAAGTGCATCATATTCAAACTTTCTTTCAATATTTGTTTTTTTATTATCAATGTTGTGACAAATTCTACTAAATGTCTTGATGAGTTGCAGGCTAATCAAATTGCTGAAATTTAACATTTAAATGATATTGAGGAGATTCATACGGGTAAAGGTCTAAATCAAATTGGAACACTATAGTGTACAAAAGAGACTAGATGAAGCTTGTATTCCAGAATAATGTGTAATTTGATAAGAATGTATTGTGTTACTCGTTCGGTTTTAACTGAAATATCTTCTTAAGTGATAACCTTTGCGTAACGAGGTGATGATTTGAATGCCATAAAAATGTTGATGCCGTATGAATTTGTATCTATTTTACATATGATAAAGGAGATTATGGATATTATCGATTTATTTTGGCGAGTATTGCAACAAAAAATTAGGATATTGTAAATGTTATGCACATGGTTTCTACTACAAAACTGTTGATTTAAAAATTAAGAAGTGATAGTTAGGAAATTCTTTTAGAGAATGTGAGATTATTTTATGAGAGATATACTATCTTTATTCCTAACATGGTAGCTCTCTATTTTGATGAACTAAAATATATAATAAAGAAAACAAAGATAAAGATTGACAATGGAACATCATTACATAGTAAAAATATTTAATGCTGCCATAGATCAACAATTGCATGAATTAAACAATAAGTTTAGTAGAGATTCTCATTTTGAGTACATCATTCGATCCTAGAGATTGTTACAGATTATTTAATATAGAGAATATTTTATATGTTTGCTAAAAAATCTATCCTGATGATTTTTCGGCTACTGTAACATCACATAGAGCTTTTTCGGCTATAAAAATAGTGAAACCAAGTCTTCCTAATTGAATGAAAGATGAAAGTTTTAGATATTACTTGTTTGTATATATAGAAAAAGATATTATAGAGTCAATAAGCTCCGATAAGATCACTGAAACATTTTATATGATAAAAGAAAGTTGAGCACATCTCAAATAAATCAGTATGTTTTTTTAATATTATTATTTTGAGTGAGTTATATTTTTTGATATTGTCCACATCTCTAATGTACATATAAGTCTTTGAATTGTACTCATATCTTTCTTTCCTGGTTGAAAAAATCGAGTCATCAATATAATGTTTTATGTTTAATTGTTTTTTGGTTTCCCTTGTACCATAATCCTAGTTTTGCCCCTGATTATGGCTAATGGTATGTTCTTCAATCTCTTTCTCTTTTATCATTCATACACGAGATGAATTAGTTTCTCGAATTTATTAAGGGTATGATAACCTTTGAGTTTTGATTATGTATTGATAAGGGCGTAGTTTATCCGGGCCTAAGCGGGTCGGGATGATTAATGGCATTTTGGCATTGATGTATAAGGTTGTAATAAAGAATGATAAAGTAAATTATGTTACAGGATTGTCTTGTAATAATAATTATATAAGTAGTTTTAGTGTAATAAATATATGTAATATACTAAAGTCGGTCACCCATGTGGGTTTTGGGCCCATCACTTTACTATATAAAACAAGATTCTTTTTTTTTGCGGAAGGGTGAATAATTAATATATATTACGAGTACTTTTTGGCACTTTCTCCCTCTAGCTCGCGTGTTTCTCTCTTTACAACTCAATTACAACTTTATCTGTTAGAGGAATCGGGTCCATATATTTATAGAGTGGTCATTGGCGACCACAGTGGGAGTAAATTGATACCCAGAGTTGTTTTCTCCAAAATCACTAATCTTAAGTTACAATTTTTTTGAGAGAGGTGAACGCAGACTCCCAAGAGGAGCCAAATGTTGGGATAGAATGCGACAGGGCCGTGTCCTACACTAAGGATCCTCGATTTGATGAACAACAAATCGAAAAGAAACACTATGACAACCTGTACGCCGATGAGGAGTTAGAATGATTTAAACTTGTAATGACAATGAAGAAAGTTTTGGAAGAAACTGTGATGTTGAACACCAAAAAAAGGCAACGTTAGTTTGGAGAATATTCAAGTCAGAAATATGAAGAGAATAATCTTCAGAAGAGGTCTGGGAGGAAAACGAGCATTGTGCTCGAGATAAAGATGATGAAAAACGTCGGGATCGTGACTCATCGAGGAAAAAGAGTAAATTCATATGGTGGTATAATTAAACGGAGTCTAATTATTCCTCGGTTTATGATTCTGATGAGGCGTCTTCTCGGAACCGGGAATGCCGACGTGGTAGAAAGGGAAAGAATAAGAATTTAAGGAAGCGGGGAGACCGACATCATACATCTCACTGATCTAAATATTTGAAAAATAATAGGAAAAATAATGATAAAAGAACTCTGATTTCCCTTGATAAAGATAAATCATTATCCATCAACATAAAAGAACAAGCGGCTTTGCATGTTCAGTTCGCATCAGGAAGTTAGAACTTTGGATATATGGTGGACAATTAGTTTGCCAACCCATTAGAAAAAGGATTATACGCGGCCTCCACTGAAGGTCTTGGAGATGGTATGTTTAAAATCTACATATATAGAGGTCGTCTCCGCTCTTTGAGGAGATATTATCCGGGCATCTACCGAAGCGTTTTGATATTTCTAAATTTGAAAAGTTTGATGGTAAAAATTACCCATTTGGAGTTGTTCGATAATTTTATGATAAACTTTGATAATGATAACAAACTGTTATGTCGGGTGTTTTCATAGATGTTTAAGATTGGGTTCTGAAAGTGGTACAACCGTTTATCATAGGGATGCATCAAGAACTTCGACATGTTTTGGACCATGTTCACGTAGTAGTTTTTGGAAAGCAAGTAGTTCTGATCCAGTGGGAATACAATTAATAATTGTCGACAAAGGATCGGGGAAAGCCTCATGTATTATAGCATGCAATTTATTGAAACAAAGACCAATCTTGAACCTTGTAAAGACACTATGGCACTGACTCGATTCAGGTTGGGGTTGTTGCTCGGTGTTATGAAAGACAATGTCATTAAGAAACAAGCTTTCACATTTGGGGTGATGTTAGCCCAAGTTGAAAAGTAGATTTTAGTGAATGAAAGTCAAGCATCATAGATGACCTTTTAGCAACAACAAAGTTCATAGTATCCGTTTGAGATTTACCAACAGGAAGTTGCGCCAATTCCTCAACCACAGTCGATCATGACTTACCAGCCACAATGCCACAGTTCCAACCAATGGTATCGAAATATCTACCACGATGGTCAATGACGGGTCAACAGGTTCTTACTTCTGCCTCAACACTCTAAAATGCCACCAATTTCAGCTTCTTACTTCTCTGTGTCATTAAGTATTCCCCAACTAGAGTAAAGTACCATGATGTAGACCTGCGATCATATAGGTTACCAGCCCAATCTGCATTAGTGTATGCTTCAACATTTAGATGCCTATTTCTTTTAAGCATAATTTCATTTCCGAGCGTGCCTTTTAAATATCGTCCTATCCTCATGACTGCTTCCATATTATCCACTTATGGTTGGTGCATAAACTGACTTACAACCCCAACCGCATAGGTTTTTTATGGTCGAGTATGTGCAAGTAAATTAATATTCTAACTAATCGTTGATATCCTTCTTTTTCTGCCAGGTCAGCATTTTCAATCATTCTGAGCACATAATTAACATGTATTATAGTTTTGACTGGTTTACAATCAACCATTCATATTTGTGCAAGTAAATCAAGAATATATTTCATATTAAGTATACAAATCCGTTTTTTAAACACAAAACCTCGATTCATAAGAAATATTTTAACCCTCATATGCTTCATCTCAAATTCTGCGAACAAGTTCTTCTTTAGTCTTGCAACTTCTTCAGTGAGGTTTCCTGTGATGATCAAGTTTTCTACATAGATTATTAATTAAGTGATCATCTTGTCTTTTTTTTCAAAAATAAAGTATGATCATAGTTACTTTGTTTGTACTCGTAGTGCTAAATTATCAAAGTAAATCTTCCGAATCATGCTCTTGGGGATTGTTTAAGCCCATATAACGCCTTCCGAAGACGTCATACTTCATCTCTTCCAAACTCATCAGAGAATCCTAGTCGAACCTCCATATATACTTCTTATTTTAAGTCACCATGGAGGAATGCACTTTACACATCGAATTGGTGAAGTGGCCAATTTTGTGTTTGCTGCAACTGAGAATAAAACTCGAATTGTGTATATCTTTGTGGTTGGAGAAACAAATTCAGAATAATCAGATTCGTAAGTTTGTGTATACCATTTTGTCACAAGTTGAGCCTTGTATCACTCTATGGTTCTATCAGTTTTGTGTTTGATAGTGAATATCCATCTACATCCAAATGGTTTTTTTCTCGCTAGAAGTTTGCATTTCTCCCAAATACCATCTTTGAAAGGGAATCCATTTTGACATTCATGACCAACCTCCATTATTTCTTTTGTGTTGCTTCTTGGATAGTTTTTAGAATTTTATGAGTGTAAAGAATTTTAGGATATACATTGGCCTCTTTTGACATGCTCATTTTAACCAAGTTTCCCATAGGATATTTGTTGGCTCGAGAAGCATAGTTTGGTGAGTATCGTATAGGTGGGACTCTACAATTATTCGTGCAAGGTAAATCATATCTACCTTCTTCGAGAACTTCTCCACTGGTGTCAACATTTACATAATCACCAATTACAAAGAAAGTAATTGGACTGATTAGTTCACTTACCTCTAGTATGGCATCATTTGAAGGTTGATCATTGGTATGTATGAAATAATTGGTTCTGGTGAGGTTAATTTTAGTATGAGGGTAAATTTGTAATCTGTTCGGAGTTTTGTGGAGGTTTATTGGTGTTTAATGTTTTGAGTAGAGAGTAGAGGGAGAATTAAGCAGCTTGGTTGCAGTTAATTTTCATTACCCACATTTAATGCAGGTGGTTGGGTATTTATACCCTTACATTTGGGGCCTTATGGGCTTTCGGGTCATGTTTAATGGACCCGGGTCATGTTTAAAGACCCATGAGCTCTAAGTAGGAGAGCAAGTAGCTTAGTCAAGAAGTGTTTAGGGTTTTTAGTACTTTTGTCATAGTCCGAACAGCTCAATGGGTTGAGTGTTCGAAGTGTGTTGTCCGGTCCGGTGAGTTTGGTCTGATTTGTACTTATCCGGAGAGGAGGCAGAATTCGGACTCATCAGGAGCCCCTTTTTTAGGTGTTTGTTCAAATACCTTTGTCAAAAACCTGAAAAACAGTCCGATGTCAGGGATGGTTCTAATCCGAACAGGTCTGTTTGTCTTATGGTTTTATCCGGACTGATAAAGCTTCATGAATCCAAACGGTTTTGTGCCAGAGTTTATGGGACACGTGTCGCTTTCTGGTTGGTTGCTTCAGCCGTTTTTTCACCTTGAATTTCGAACCCACCTTCTTCGAAAAGCAACCTCTTAATTAAAGGTGGTGACATCGGCGCCGTCTTTAATCATTACCAATCTTTTCGAATTCTCCTAGGAATCAAACTCCTTTTTCAGATTTACTATAAATTTAAACACTTTCTACTGTTTCACCATCACTCTCACATTTACTCTACAACTTCTTAAAGCTTTTTCTCTCCAAAGCAAAAATTTACCCAGATAGTTTATGTTTACAGCGAGGAACGCTCTGATCAAAGGTGGGTGGCTCAACCTTTCTGAACTTGAAAAGGCGCAAAAGGTTGAAAGAGAAAGACGTATTGCAGCAGGATTACCCGTTTCTCCCATCGATAAGCCAGTGACTTCAGCCACAGAATCAGATCAAGGTTCTTCTTCCTCAAAAGGTACCAAGCCGAAAAAGCTATTTCAAACTAATCTCTCCTCCATTATCTCTGGTTCCTCGATTCAGGAATCGGAACCTGTTGTTGAGCCAGGAGTAACAGTTACCAGCTTCAAAAAGCCCTCCCCCTTCTTAGCTATGGGGTCAGATACTGAAAACTCCCCTCAAAAGTTAGTCGACCGGAGAAAAGGTCGGCTGGTCAAGGGCCAGGCCTCTAAGAGCACTCCTTCAAATTCGGGTGCCAAAGACAGCAACACTGGGTCAGAAGTGCCCATCAGAGCTCCCAAAGACAGACTGTCTGGTCCGGAGGGTAGCAGCCCAGGTCTTCGAAGAGAGACCTCTGCCTCAGAGCCCCAGTCGGAGGCCAGAAGCCAATGGAACACTGAAGCCCGACAGTCCGGAGACCAAGCTGAGCCAGATCTGAATCCTCCCCTTGCCACTACTACTGAAAATCTTTCATCAATTATGGAGGAAGTAATGGAGGACTTTGTCGAAGAGGCTCCATTTGAGTCTGAGCCCTCCGGTCAGACCAGTAGTGCTGTTGTTGCCAAAAAATACAAAGGCAAAGAGAAGATATGCTTAAGGCATCCGGATCTCCCGCAGAGTCTTGAAGGAAGGGTGGGGCCTTGTTTCCACAAGGTCAGTGTTAAGTACCTCCTCGCCTTGCAAAAGATCAACTACGCATTCATCCACACAGCTGAGCTGGGCCGGATGCGTACGAAGTGGGGAATACCGGAGAACGTGAAGATCAAGATCCCCATACACCCAGAGACTCCCATGGACTGCAAATTAAGCGAAATTGTCATCTTCACGGAGCTATTCAATTGGGGGCTCAGACTCTCATTGGACCCAGAAATTGTCACATACTTTCATCTGATAAAACTCTGTCCGAGCCAGTTGAGCCCCAACGCCTGGTACACCCTCATGTCCTACATCATGGCTTCGAGGCTCTCCAGGATTCCTCTGCCAATGGAGGAGTTTGCTGCTGTGGCTAGTCTTTGTAGAAACCACCACATCCCCTTTTACCATTTCAACATGGGGGATAATTTCAAAGTTGTAGATGATTTGTTAGAGGCGGAGAGGAATTGGAGGACCCAGTTCCTGTTTGTTAGTGGTGCTTGGGAGAATGGAAAGAAGATCAAGTCCGGAGTGAACCCAAGTCTTCTCAGAAGCAGGTGGAGGAGTGACCGTAAGTCTCCTGCTTTATATTTTTGTCTCTCTCCCTTTTTTTAGAGTTAGTTTAAACTAATTGGTCTTACTTTTGCCTTAGCAGAACTTCCCAAGGAATTCAGTGATTATTTGAAAACCGGGCAGACCACTTGCACCAAGATCAACGCTTGGGCCGCTGAGAAGTGGGGGAATCGGTTCCATGCTGCCTTCACAGGGGGTAACTTAGCAAGGTCTCACCTTTGGAACACCACGGGTCGGAGAGACCTAACCTGGGAAGAGCTCACCACCCAGCCTCATCCGGACGTAGTGCTCAAAAGAACGCATGACCCGGATGGGACACTCTACTTGCCAGGCCGGGCCAAGGCCCCAAGAAAGATGAAAGGTAAAAAGAAAGGCAAAAAGGTGGTGGGTGGAGCTAACCCTGCTGAGGCGAAGGAGGATGCTCCAATAAATCCGGAGGGGCCAGTCCACAGCCAAAATGATGTTGCTCTCTTGGAAGTGGTGGAGCAGGAGACTGAAAGGCAAGAAGTGCACTCCCCAAAACCTCCAAGGGCTTCCAAAAGAAATCGTAAACAGGGAGGTGAAAGCAAAGACAGGGAGGCCAAGAAGAAGAAGACCTCTAAGGGTGAAGAGCTTTCTCTCCGGGCTCCGGAGCCTCCCTCCCAAGCTGATCCTACTGACCCAACACAAGCGGAGGAGATACCTGGTGACTTCCATACCGATGAGGTCGAAGGGGGAGATCTCAACATTGATGGGGTAGACATCACCGGTCTTGGTGGGCTTGGTGAGTACTTCATCAATCTTCCCAAAGACGATTCTGCTGGGCCCTACCTCCCTCCGAGCACCTCAAACACAGTCACTTTCAATGGTAAGACCTTTATTGTTTCAAGTGAAAGGGATGTCATAGCCCACTCTTTATTAAGCAATGTTCAGTCTGTACTTGCGTTGGAGAAACAAGTTCGAAATCAGGCAAACATCATCAAAGATCTTAAGTCTAACAAAGAGAGGCTATCCGATGACCTTCGTACTGCCACTTCAAATGCTGCCATTCTAAAGGAAGAAAACGAGGAGTTGAAGAGAAAACAAGAGGCGAGCACCACAAAAGTCACCACATTAGAGAAAACTATCACAGAGCTCCGGGAGAAGCTGTCCGGACTAGAGAAAGATCTTGCCACCTCAAAGGGGGAATCCAAGGCCAAAGACCAAATCATCACCAACTTAACCAATGACAAAATTGCTCTTGAGAATACAGTGTCCAAAGCTGCCGAGGAGAAATCTAGTTTGCTAAGGGAGCAGGAGGCCAAAATCCAAGCCAAGATCGATACCTATGCCAACAACGTGATCGATACTCAAGAGCAAATGTATGCCAAGGTAAGATCAGACATGGTCTTGCTTTTCCATGAGAAATTTCCGAAGAGGAACCTAGGGGATTTATGGCTTCACGTAGAAGTTGAAGACCTCTCATATCACACGATGGCCGAAGGCGACCGGATTGGCTTCTCTAGTGCATCTTCATCCGATGCTGAAGAAAACACCGGGGAGAGCCCAGACGAAGAGAAAGATGATTCCAAGGGGAAGAAGAAGACAGATGAAGCTGAGCCATCTTCAAAGGCTCAGCCTTAATTTATGAATTACTTTTTTATTGTCATGTTATCTAAACTAAAGTCCTTGGAAGGCCAAGGTACTATTTTTTGTTAATGTGTCCGGTATTTGACCGGATAGGTCCTTCACTATGATTTGAAAGTCCTTGGAAGGCCAATGCGCTTAAGTTGTTTTAATTAATATCCTTGTTTTACTCAATTCTCATATTGTTTCATAGTCTGTTCCAATTTTGATGGCTAGAGTTTAAATAGCCCTTAGTTATTTCATAGTGAGAGTGTTTAAATTCTCCGATGACGAATGTTTAAGTGGTCATCACTCTTTTATTTCAATCCGGATGGTGTGACAAAAGACAAAACTAAAACACTTCAGAGAATTTTTTAAGAACGCATCAAATTTTATTTAAAAAACCGGACCCTCAAACTGCTATTGTTCGTTGATACGAACTACCCCCAGCGTCCGGGGAGTCATAGCTGTAGCATAACATTCCCTTGCAACCTTTTCACTGCTCCGGACAACTCTCACCTGTCCCTGAACAACATATTTCAAACATTGGTGGACTATTGAAGCCACTATATGCATCCTAGAGAGCCAAGACCTCCCTAAAATAGTATTATAGCAAGTGGGACAATCCACCACAATAAAAAGTATCCTGACCATATTCTTGAAAGGGCCCTTGCCCAATAAAACCTCTTCTTCGAACTCCCCGATCACATCTGCTGAGCTGCCAGTAAAGCCTACAATTGATCTGTCTGAACTTTAAATTACAGCTGATTTTTCATTCTCTTGTATGTGGTTAAGAAAAGGATATTGGCTGAGCTTCCAGTATCCACCAAAATTCGTCTTATGTCATTGCCCCCAATAGATGCCCCTATGACAACAGCATCTTCATGAGGGCCAGCTATATCTCTCAAATCATCTTCATCGAAAACAATGAAGGGGAAAGGAATTTGCGACTGATAGGAAGTCATGCCTCCCTCTAGCTGGGTGGCCAAAGTATGAGCGTGCCTCTTCCTTGAAGAAGCAGTAGGAGCTGTCATAGTATCCCCTCCGAAAATTATAAGAGACTCAAAAAACTTAATGAGGCCAAAGACTGTCCTAGAACTCTCCTCAATTGCACTCACTCAATTTCGAGTTGGATCAGGATCCAAGTATTCAGATTCTACATCAAACCTCTCGATTATAACCATGGCTCCCTCCGGAGCAGCATTACTTGGACCAACCCGGTGAGTATTGTCAGGCCTGTTACCTCCTCTTCTTTTGACATAAGCCCCCAGTTTTCCCCTTTCGATCAAGTTCTGAACCTCTTGCTTCAAAGCTATACAATCATCAGTGGTATGGCCAATGTCATTGTGATAATGGCAGAAAGAGTTATTACAGTGTTCTCTAGGGGATTGAAGTGTGGCCGGTCTCCTATAGTGTACTTCTTCCTTCGTTTTATCATAAATAATGGCCACACTTTCCTTTAATTCTGCGAACCACTCCGGTTGAACCCAAGGCCCTCTTTTGTTTCTGGATTGCTAACTCTGAGCAGGAGCAACTGGCTGAGACTGAGCTTTAGCCCTACCATGCCCCTGTCCGGTCTCCTTTGCCTTGTTTCTAGACTGATTCTGATTGGGGTTTGGTGCCACCGGGGTAGACCTCACCTGCCTGTGCACCCTTGTTTTCTTTGTTTCATCAACGTTAATCTGTTTTCCAACCTGATTCAGCAACCCTCCCCAGGGCATGGCCTTCTTTCTGGTTACTGAGTCAGCCAAATTGCCAGGGTTCAAGCCCTGTCTTAAGGATGCTATTGCCACTTGCTCAAAACAATCAGCTAACCCATTCTTAGTGTTCACAAAACGACTTATATATTCTTTTAAGGATTCATTAGGTTCCTGGGCACAATGGGTTATTGTGTCTCCATTTCCCTTTAGCTCTTTACTCGTTACGAACTGTCTTCGAAAGGCCACCCAAAAAGTATCAAAATTCTTGATACAACCCTGTGGTAGGCTATTATACCATTTTAGAGCACTCCCCGTAAACGATTGGGAGAATGCTCTACAAAGTAGTTTATCATCGTCATCAAAGTTCATCATGAAGTTTTTAAATTGTTCCAAATGGTTGTCCGGATCAGTACTGCCATCGTACTTTTCCATTTTGGTGCTATCAAACCTCTTAGGGAGGTTTCCGGACAGAATTTTAGAAGACAATGGAGATTGCCTCCAATTCCGACCACGACTGAACACAGGATCCTCATTGGGAGTTGCAAAGATACCTGGTTCATCGTGGAAGGCAAAAGGATCCATCAGCAGCCGGTCTATATGCCTCCGGCTGTGTGATGTCCTTTTGCCAATATTCATCTTCATCCTTCCATGTCTATCCTTTTTTCTCGAATATTTTTTGATCTGCTTTTGCTTCTTTTTAGTTCGACCCTCATCACTGCTAGAGGACAAGGATTCTTCAACTCCTTCATCATCCGAAGAGTTGTCAGAAGATTCTGAGCCTGAGTCAGAACTCTCCACTGGCTTAGACCGGTGAGACTTTTTAGAGCTGGCATGAGTCTTTTTGGTACTCACATGAGTCTTTGAAGGCTCACGCTCTCTGGGGCGGTGTGATGAGCAACTGATGCTTTTGACTTTTCTTTCATGCCCATCTTAGCCTTTTCTGCCCTCAGAGCTTCTATTTCACCCTTTAACCTATCGCGCTCTTCGATAGTGTACTCATCGTTTTCACCCACCACTTCGAGCAAAGCTGGTAGTACTTCCGGGACGTCCGGATTCATTCGGAGTGACTTTTCTTGCTGGTTTCGAATGCTTGATTCAGGCACCTTCTTCTCCCACTGTGGTCGCCAATTTGGTGAGGTTAATTTTAGTATGAAGGTAAATTTGTAATCTGTTTGGAGTTTTGTGGAGGTTTATTGGTGTTTAATGTTTTGAGTAGAGAGTAGAGGGAGAATTAAGCAGCTTGGTTGCAGTTAATTTTTATTACCCACATTTAATGCAAGTGGTTGGGTATTTATACCCTTACATTTGGGGCCTTATGGGCTTTCGGGTCATGTTTAATGGACCCGGGTCATGTTTAAAGACCCATGAGCTCTAAGTAGGAGAGCAAGTAGCTTAGTCAAGAAGTTTTTAGGTTTTTTAGTACTTTTTTCATAGTCCGAACAGCTCAATGGGTTGAGTGTTCGAAGTGTGCTGTCCGGTCCGGTGAGTTTGGTCTGATTTGTCCTTATCCGGAGAGGAGGTAGAATTCGGACTCATCAGGTTCGTCCTACGTTGATGAGTGGATCTGTGGATACAATATCTAGAATGATCGGGGAACTTAATCGACCTAGTGAGTCACTTGTATTCTCCTTCTGAACAGAAGGTTGGGTAAGGTAGTAGAAATCTATTTAAAGAAAATTACAATCCATGGTGAAATAGATCCGATGATTGACCAGATTATAACACTGATTCCCTTTTTGATGAAGTGCATAGCCCACAATATGGAACAATAATCTAGTTTAGATCTATAAAAATTTGGAACATGAATAATGATAAGGTGGGTGGTATATTTGTTTGGGATCCCAAGATTTATAGTGTGGTTTTATGACCAATAATTTTTGTTGGTAAATGGTTAACTATATATGATGATGCGACAATGGCTTTAGGCTAGAAGTGTTTGGAATATTAGACTCAATCATCATAGCTTTAGTCATTTCAATAAGAATTCAATTTTTTGTTCCATAACTCTATTTTGTTGGGGTGTATTTGGGCAAGAGTTTTGATGAATAACGCCATTTTTTTAAAAGAGGTTCTCATATGATGGTTACCATATTCTCATAATTATCGAACCAGATAATTTTGATTTTCTTATTGAATTGGGTTTAGATCATTTCGAAAAATCTAACAAATTTCTCATACATTTGAAATTATGTTTTACAAAGTCTACCCAAGTCATTGGAGATAAGTCATCAACAAATTACACAAAATGTTGAAAACCATTCTTATTCGAGTGTAATGTAGGCTCCAAGACATCTGAGTGTACTAAATAAAACATCGACTTAACTCGAGTATTAATTCGGTTAAAATAAGTTCGATAATTGTTTGCCAATAAACAAGTTTCACAATACAAATGAGCATAATTTTGTCCATTATTATTCTAAAAGGGGTAGGAAATAAAATATGAAGATAATTAAAGGAAGAGTGACCTAAGCATCAGTGCCACAACCAAATATGTCTATTTGATGTCCCGTGAGAAACTAAGGTTGTTCCCTGGTGAATCACTTCATCAACATAATAGAAACCTCCGCACTCAGTACCACGCCCAATGATCTTCTTCGTATGAATGTCATGCAAAAGATAAAACTAATGATATATCAGTACTACACAATTCAATTCATGTGTTACATGACTCATAGATAAGATTTTGCAAGATAATGGTGGAACATAAAGGTATTTTTTTTAATTTCACTTATGGAGAAATAAGAATAGATCATTTGATTTTGACTTTGGTTAAACCCACATATATTGTTTCAACATGAGGTTTTGAAGCCGGTACCCGATCAATAATATATAATGGATCATAGGTGATTGTGTCTGTAGCCTCACAATCTAAAATCCATTATGTTATTTTACCTCAAGGACTTAGTCCTATAAAGACTTTTTGTCCATATTATTTGTCTATTGTCAATGTCATTGCTCGAATGGAATTCTGGAATGCTATTAACGACATGTGCCTTGTTTATTTTTCTCTTCATACCATCTCGGGTACCCTACCAACTCAAAAAAATTATCCTTGGTATGTTTGTGTTTTCCACAATGTTTATACTTTAACTTGGATTTATCCTCCCGTGATGAGGATTCTACTAACTTCTAGTAGATTATGAATGATAATTTCGTAATTTTCCTTCTACTTCTGGTTTGTTTGTAAAGCCTACTGATTTTAATGCTAACATCATTTTGGTTTCACTGATGGCGGAATGAACTCATTGTTTGTTGTTGACTTTAAAATTTATAATACAACTATCTCTCTTCTCACCATTTCATAGGTTGATTCAACTAAGGGAACTAGATCTTGTTTCAAGATATCTCTCCAAATTACTTCGTATTTGTCATCAATGGCTGCAAAAAACTAGTAAAGTATTTGTTCAGCTAAAACTTTGATGTGTATGGCTATATCTTCAAGATCCGTCATGGGATTTATTGATCTCCTATAAATGGTCATTCATATATTTTGTAAAGTATTCCACAAAGTTTCAAAAGTATCACTTCATATACTTGGAATGAGTCTATGCCACTACCATATGTTAAAACTAATCCATTCCATTTGGTTTTAGCCATCAATATGAGATATTAATTTACTAACCAACCCCTCATCCACATAACAAATCCAAACCATCCAAAAAGAGCCCACTGTAGAGGCTGAGTCATTTAGACCATAAGCTAATATTGTTAATCGACCTTCGTATAACGCGAAAACTTACTAGCCAATTTCTAGAGTCTTCACCGCACTAGCATAGCCCTTGTGGCCAAAGTTTCCTCAAATCTAGGAATGCATGTGCACTAAAATTGGCTTAATCAGGGTTTGAGATGGACTTAGCATATTCAAAGGAAAAATATCTCAGACTATGATCACGTTAGGAAATATAACGCTTAGAGAGAATCTTATTAAAAAAAATATCTAAAACTTATACTAATAGTTTAATAATGAAAAAACCAGATGTAGCATTGTTGATAAAAATACAAGAGATTATTAGGATAGTGACATGACAATTGGAAAGGCTAAACCAATGAGCACATTTGACAAAAGATGTCCCAATTTGAGAAAAATAGTGATAAAAAGAATAATATGATATTAAATTTAGTGCAATAATAGTGTACATCATCAAAGTTTAAATCGATTTATTTTATATTATCCATTTAATCCTTAAGTGAGTTTTTGCCTAATTAGTTATATATTAAACTTGTGAAATATGCGATATTTATCATTTTTGAAATAATACATTTGACAAAAGATGTCCCAATTTGAAAAAAATAGTGATAAAAAGAATGATATGATATTAAATTTAGTGCAATCCTTTATACGGATAATGTAATAGTGTACATCATCAAAGTTTAAATTGATTTATTTTATATTATCCATTTAATCCTTAGGTGAGTTTTTACCTAATTAGTTATATATTAAACTTGTGAAATATGCGATATTTATCATTTTCGAAATAATAAATTGTGAAATATGGTATATTAAACTTACGAACCCAAATTATATATTATTACAAAATGTAAAGTTGCGAAACACAATATGTTAAATTTAAAAAACTTGGTAAAAAAAATTATTGTGAAATGTTATGTTGTTATTAAACTTGTAAAAACATACAATATTAAACTTTACGAGAGTATTATAACACATAATTTTTTTATATTTATGTTGGATGAGAGATGTATACCTTTATACACTCATTATACCAACATTAAATTGTGTAGTCTTGGACATCATAAACGAGTATGAATGTAGTTGGATACGATGCCATTTGGAGGTTTTATAGACCTTTTTGTTAATTTAAGTGTGAATCCTCTAATTATCGAGATGTTGATAGGGAGGTGATATCTGAAGAATAATATATTTTATTTTTTGGTTAAGTGAAATTACCATCAAATTAGATGATGTACAGATTATTGTGAGGTTGAATGTCACGGGTAATATTGTGATTATTTCAAATATTATCCCTAAAATAAAATCACAATAGCACATTATATTTGAATGTTATTGGTGTGGATTATTTTGGTCTAAGGGTAATTTGGTCAGGTGTTTTGTGATGTTTCAAATGTATTTAATGTTTAAGTGGTTTGTAGTGAGAGATTTGTGATGCCTCCTGTATTTAATTTTACTAGTTATTCATATAACATAATGAAACTAATTCTGAGTAGTCTGATGACGAAATAGCTTGAGAGGATGAAAACAAGAATAGGAATTAATTTTCTAACGGGAATTTTAATTATTTTGTCGATTCGAAGCCCGTACGGTTGGCTTAATGATGAGGCTAGAGGCGAAAATTTTACGAGCTGAGGAGTACCAGAAGAAGAAGGTTGTCCATGTCTATATAATTCTGGTGCCATTGTTTTTCCTTTTGTGTTTTTTTTTTCAGCTCATGGTTTAGTAAATATTAATCTCTCAAGTGTGGAGTGGTAGGGTTTGTGATGGTGTATATATTATTTGTTAAATGCTCTATTGAGTGAGTTACAAGGAACTAGTTTATTACTTCAATTTCAAGATTTTATTATTTTCATAAATAAATTTCTATAAATCTCAACCATTTAACTGGTATTTAATGCTTCAGATTTGGCTCAAACGTGAAACTTGCATTCTTGCAAAAAATCGTAGGGTCTCATTTAATCAAAGTAATACTAGAGTTGATTATGCTTTTTCGCTAATCCATTCGGATGTTTGGGGTCCAGCACCAAATTCCACTAACAATCAAATCAGATACTTTGTTTTATTTGTGGATGATTTCTCAAGAATGACTTGGATATACTTCATGAAATAAAAATTGGAAGTACCAGAAATATTTGTTTGTTTTTACAAAATGATTTTGACTCAATTTGAAAAAAAACAGATTCTCCGTTCTAATAATGGAACAGAGTTTGTCAACCAACCAATGCATATTTTTTTCAAAACAAATGGTCTTATCCATCAAACCACTTGTCCAAACACACCTCAACAAAACGGTACTTCAGAACGAAAAAATCGTACTTTACTTGAAAAAACTCATGTTATTATGATTGAATCTAAAGTTCCTCATTATATATATATATATATATATATATATATATATATATATATATATATAATGGATCATAAACTGAATGTTCATTCTCTTTTTCTTATTTAATTTACCTACTGTTAAAAAAAGAAAAAAAATCATTTTATTTCCCTCAGAAAGAGAATCAGTCAAAGGTTTCACTGCAGCAAAGACCTCAGCAGGCTGGTGCTCCCATGATAGCTTCTCAAAGTTAGCAATTTCAGAGAATTAAGCCCCCATTAGATAGAGTATCAGGCTCTTTGCAAAAATTTGTGGAGCAACAGAATCAGTCAGATAGACCTCTTACAGAACATGCATCAGGTATGTTTGTGCATCACAATGAGTTGTTGTGTTGATTTTGTTTCGTAGATTAAACTTTTATAATCGCTGATTCTGTATGGCTGCCATAAAAAGTGTGTTATCCGTTTGTGTATTGATAGGCTAATTGGGATTTTTGTGTGTGTTATCTTTAGGTGATATGTGATGATTTTTTGAAATATTTGGGGAATTCTTCTTAAATATGTTCTTTTAGATCTACACCACTTGTTTGAGTTTACAAGTGTAGTGTAGGACTTAAAACATTCACTTTTTATGTTTGTTTTGTTGTTCATTATTTTGGCCTACTGGTTTGTTAATAGAAAATGCCTCTAACGAACTCGGTTGAGATAAAGCCATCCATTTTAGAAAATACTAATTCAATGGAGAAGTTGGTTCAATACTAACAATGTGATACTCCTTTTAGGCTTTATATTCATTATTCTTATTTTTGTCACAACTAGACTTTAACATTTAAAGTTTTCTTTTTTACAGTATCAACAATTACTCTTGAGCAAATATTGGTCGATTAATCTAATTATACTCATAATATAATCACACTTATGTTTCTATAATTTTATTATAATAAATAATATTAGCATAAATAAATAACTAGAATAATAACGTGAATAATAGTAAAAATAAAAATATTGCAAGATATAATATTATCAGAAATAAAAGTACCACGAACAATATTATATTCAATCAAAATAACATGAATAATGTTATCATTTATAGAACAGAATACTATGAATAAAAAACAGAGACTCACCAATTAAGACTCATCCAACAAACCTATTCCCCATAAAACCCAAAAAATTAAAGAGAATTTATACCTAAAATACCCTTCTATATAAAATCCAGTAAACAACTTCTCTTTCTTTTATTTTTTTAGTTTAAAATATTAAATTTTTATATCTTTTAAATCGTAACTCAAAATAAAATACGAAAATATCATTGATTTTGTTTTTTAAGACGAATAAAACTCGTACAACTCAAGATATGTTTTAAATTTTTTAATAATATATATATATATATATATATATATATATATATATATATATATTACACAGATTTCTCAGTATATGGTTTCGCATCTAGTGGGATGGTTTCACATCTAGTGGGTTTAAATTCACATCTAGCAGTACAAAATTTAAACAAGTTTTGCATCTAGCAAAACAAAAAAAAATTCGCATCTAACAAAACAAAGAAGGTTTCGCATATAGCAAAACAAAGAAGGTCTGGCATGTTCTTCGTTTACACTATAGATTTAAAAAGTTTAAAAGTTTGTATCGTTTAAACCGTAACTTGGAAAAAATAATCCAGAAATACAATTGGTTTTATTTTTTTAATATGAACAAAACTAGTATCACTCATGATATATTTTGATTATTTTTAAAAATAAATTTACACAAGTTTCTCATTATATGGATTCACATCTATCATAGTGGGTGTGGATTTTCATCTAGCATTTATTATAATGGGTCTCATTTCGCATCTAGTAGTAAAACTTTAATTAGGTTTCGCATCAAGCAAAACAAAAAAAGTTTCGTATCTTTTTTGTTTACACTATAAGTTTAAAATTTTAAAAGTTTGTATACTTTAAATGTAACTCCGGAAAAAAATCCAAAAATACCATTGGTTTTGTTTTTTTTAAGACGAACAAAACTAGTACCATTCATAATATGTTTTGATTTTTTTAAGAAATTATATTTTACACCAACATGTCGCATTTATCTGTACAAAAGAATTAACACGTTTCACAACTATCAGTATGTAAAATAAAAGAGGTTTCACATCTCCTCTACTGCATCTTCTACGACTTAAACCCCCAACCCTCACTCGAACATAAATTTCCAAAAACACACAAACACACTAAAATCGACGAAAACCTAACTTAAATACAACAATTACACTGCATTACCAACGTAAAACCAAAAAAATACCAAAAATTAGAAATAAAACAGATCTCGAGCACCCTAATATTTCTAAAATAAAAATCAAGTTACCTAAACACACAAATCGATTTATCTAAATTAGATATCCAAAATCAAACTTCGAAATCAAGTAAATACACAATCAAAATCACACGAAAACAAAAAAAAACAAGAAATCAAATAAACAATTAATCATCACCTATAATATTAGGGTATTCTTCTATTCGCGTGAAGAGAAGAAGGAATTGAAGAAAACAAATATGAACTAAAAAGATCAAAGCTTTTATATAATTGCGTAAGGGTATTTAGGGTATTAGAAAATCCTAAATAGTAAATATTTGAATGAAACAGATTTTTTTCAAATGCATGAAAAAATGAGTTGTAAATGGATAATAGTTAGAGTTTTGGGTCTTAAATATACTTAACCCATAAAAATAACAGAGTAAAATTATTATGAATATAAATACCATAAATAATTTATTATGAATATAAATACCATAAATAATTTATTATGAATAAAAATCGATGTAATAATAACTTAATAAATATAAATACCAATAACAAAAAAATATTATAAAAAATAAAAGTAATATTGATAGTATTATCACCTAAATAATAATTGAATTTAAGGGTTCAAATTTGGTTCAAATATTTTCTTTTACTAATGATAACATATACACTATATAAATAATCAAAATTATAATAAATAACTAGATTTATGTATTAAAATTTTATTTTATTTTATCTAAACCGTCAATTCTAATCCAAATTCATATAAACAAGTAACATTAATTAACCGACAAATAAATTGTTACCGAACAAACAAATCTTTTAATAAAAATTAAATTTATTAAAATCTACCGATTAATAGTTTTATTACCCAATTAGTTGGATACACAAAAGTGTAATTAGTAAGTGAAAGAACCAAAGCTTTCTAAGTCAATCATTTAGGTTTAGCTTTCGTGGATATGTAATTTTTTTACAGTTTTACAACCATTTGTATTCTTTCTCTATCTTATCTTCCGCCTGAAATCCATCTCTCGTGAGTTCGTCAAGTAGGAGTATGAAGGTTCGTACTCGGATCCAGACGGAAGAGAACGACAACAGCCCCGACATGTGGAGAACTAGTTATTCTGCAAACGCACGGTTCGGGCATAGACAACGAAATGCCCGATTTGGTGGTAAATGCATTATGTTTTGGCTGATCGGTATGAGCAGCGAATGTGGTTGAAATGAGAAGAGAAATTATATACCTTAGAAGAGAGATGAGGAAACCTTTTCGGTCAGGTTGATGTGCACTTTTGCAGCAGTGGTAGACTGGTAGTGGTAGTGGATGGAAGGGGGCCTTTGAATGCAAAGAAGGATATTATTTTTGTTTGAATGGGTTGCTTGAAGTAGCAAAATCATTGAAATGTTTGAGTTTTTTCTTTTAAGATTAAGAGAATTAAGAGAATTAATCATAAAAATAAATCTATATTTAATCTAATATTAGTAATATATATATATATATATATATATAATATGAACAAATAATCTAGTTAATACGAAGGAAAAATATCATATTATTATTAACATTCTCACTCACTATAGGATCCTATCATTTTTCAAAATTGGTGGATAATATTATGGAATCAAAAGATTCTGTTTTTTAAAATTAAAATTATTATTATTAATAATAACAATAATAAAAAAAAAATCAAACACCAAATATAGAATACGATGTTTTCAATAAACAGATCGAATTCAAATCCAATAATTAATAAGTAAATTTATAATTAAAAATGATTTTTAAAAGCTATACACAAAACATGAAATCTAACATTCGAATAGGCTGAATTTTAAAAGTTCTGGTGATATTTTCTTTCCATTAAAAGAAAATAATGAGATAGAAACACATAATGAAGATTATTGAGTTTTGAAGTTGGAAGACACAGATTTGTCACGAACGCTTTTAGTTACTCTTGTTTGGTTTGATTTTTAAACTAAAGTTTTGCAATTTTCTTTTTCCTTTTTCCTTTTTCTTTTATGCAATTTAGGTTCTTAAAATTTGTTTCGCAATATTACATATAAGGGCTAGTAGTAATGTTGTTCTTATTCTATTATTACAATTAGATCATAAACTATGTATCATCGGCAGGTAATGTCATAAACACAATTCCAACATGTATAATGTTTCATTGGGACAACATTTACTTTCTCAAAGGTTTACCGGTCCTCATACAAAAATTGCAGCAAATCAGCACACAAGCATTGATCAACAGCCCAACTTGCAGCAGTTGTTGATGACTCAGCAAAACAACCTACTAATACCACAGCAACATCAGTTGGGATCTCAAAGTAATGATTTAGGATTGTGGTATATGATGCCACAATTAATTTTTTCACTGCAGCAAAGACCTTAGCAGGCTGGTGCTCCGCTAAACAACCATGCAAGTGATTCTTCGAGTTATGACGAAGAGTTTGAATGGTCTGATTCCGAATTGGAGCAAATATTCAGTAATAATAAAAGATGTTTTGAGTCAGGTATGCAACTGTAGGTACAATCAAGTACGGAAGTATTCGATACACTTTTTCAATGCATATAGAGTATCTCTAAGTATGTTTAGGTTTTCTAAGATGTATTCAAATGAGTTTTTGTTTAATTTTTTAAAATTCCTAGATATTCTTCATCTTGTTCCATGTACTACATTTGTTCTCTAAGTATGTTTAGGCCTCACCAGGTTGGTGCTCCCATAATAGCTTCTCAGAGTCAGCAATTTCAGAGAACTAAGCACCCACTACATAGAGTATCAGGCTCTTTGCAGAAAGTTGTGGAGCAATAGAATCAGTCAACGATTTCATTGCAGCAAAGACCTTAGCAGGGTAATGCTCCCATGATAGCTTCTCAGAGTCAGCAATTTCAGAGAACTAAGCCCCCATTACATAAAGTATCAGGTTGTCTATAGAAAGTTGTGGAGCAACATAATCAGTCAAAGGTTTCACTACAACAAAGACCTCAGCAGTCTGGTGCTCCCATAATAGCTTCTCAGAGTCAGCAATTTCGGAGAATTATGCCCCCACTACATAGAGTATCAGGCTCGTTGCAGAAAGTTATGGAGCAACAGAATGGGATAAAGGTTTCACTACAGCAAAGACCTCAGCGGGCTGGTGCTCCCATAATAGTTTCTCAGAGTCAGCAATTTCAGAGAACTAATCCCCCACTACATAGAGTATCAGGCTCTTTGTAGAAAGTTGTAGAGCAACAAAATCAGTCAAAGGTTTCACTGTAGCAAACACCTTGGCAGGCTGGTGCTCCCATGATAGCTTCTCAGAGTCAGCAATTTCAGAGAACTAAGCCCCCACTACATAGAGTATCAGGCTCTTTGTAGAAAGTTATGGAGAAACAGAATCAGTCAAAGGTTTCACTGCAGCAAAGACCTCAGCAGGCTAGTGCTCCCATAATAGCTTCTCGGAGTCAACAATTTCAGAGAACTAACCCCCACTACATAGAGTATCATGCTCTTTGTAGGAAGTTGTGGAGCAAATGAATCAGTAAAAGGTTTCACTTCAGGAAAGACCTCAGCATGCTGGTGCTCCCATGATAGCTTCTCAAAGTCAGCAATTTCAGAGAACTAAGCCCCACTACATAGAGTATCAGGCTCTTTTTACAGAAAGTTGTGGAGCAACAGAATCAGTCAAAGGTTTCACTACAACAAAGACCTCAGCAGTCTGGTGCTCCCATGATAGCTTCTTAGACTTAGCAATTTTGGAGAATTAAGCCCCCACTACATAGAATATCAGGCTCTTTCCAGAAAGTTGTGAAGCAACATAATTAGTTAAAGGTTTCACTGCAGCAAAGACCTCAGCAGGCTAGTGCTCCCTTGATAGCTTCTCAAAGTCAGTGATTTCAGAGAACTAAGCCCCCACTACATAGAGTATCAGGCTCTTTACAGAAAGTTATGGAACAACAGAATCAGTCAAAGGTTTCACCGCAACAGAGACCTCAGCAGGCTAGTGCTCTCATAATAGCTTCTCAGAGTCAGTAATTTCAAAGAACTAAGCCCCCACTACATTGAGTATCAGGCTCTTTGTAGAACCTTGTGGAGCAACAGAATTAGTAAAAGGTTTCACTGCAGCAAAGTCCTCAGCAGGCTGGTGCTCCCATGATAGCTTCTCAGAGTCAGCAATTTCAGAGAACTAAGCCCCCACTACATAGAGTATCTGGCTGTCTAAAGAAAGTTGTGGAGCAACAAAATCAGTCAAAGGTTTCACTATAGCAAAGACCTCAGCAGTCTGGTGCTCCCATGAAAGCTTCTCAGAGTCAGCAATTCCGGAGAATTAAGCCCGCATTACATAGAGTATCAGGCTCGTTGCAGAAAGTTGTGGAGCAACAGAATGGGATAAAGGTTTCACTACAGCAAAGACCTCAACGGGCTGGTACTCCCATAATAGCTTCTCAGAGTCAGCAATTTCAGAGAACTAAGCCCCCACTACATAAAGTATCAGGCTCTTTGTAGAAAGTTGTGGAGCAACAGAATCAGTCAAAGGTTTCACTGTAGCAAAGAACTCGGTAGGTTGGTGCTCCCATGATAGCTTCTCAAAGTCAGCAATTTCAGAGAACTAAGCCACCACTACATAGAGTATCATGCTTTTTGTAGAAAGTTGTGGAGAAACAGAATCAGTCAAAGGTTTCACTGCAACAAAGACCTCAGCAGGCTAGTGCTCCGATAATAGCTTCTCGGAGTCAGCAGTTTCACAGAACTAAGCCCCCATTACATAGAGTATCAGGCTCTTTGCAGTTAGTTGTGGAGCAACAAAATTAGTAAAAAGGTTTCACTGCAACAAAGACCTCAAGAGGTTGGTGCTCCCATGATAGTTTCTCAGAGTCAGCAATTTCAGAGAACTAAGCCCCCACTACATAGAGTAACAGGCTCTTTGTAGAAAGTTGTGGAGCAACAGAATGAGTCAAATGTTTCACTACAACAAAGGCTCAACAGGCTGGTGTTCCCATAATAGTTTCTCAGAGTCAGCAATTTTAGTGAACTAAGGACCCACTACATAGAGTATTAGGCTCTTTGCAGAATGTTGTGGAGCAACAGAATCAGTCAAAGGTTTCACTGCAGCAAAGACCTCAACAGGCTGTTGCTCCCATTATAGCTTCTCAGAGTATAAATTTCAGAGAACTAAGACCTTACTACATAGAGTATCATATTGTCTACAGAAAGTTGTGGAGCAACAGAATCAGTCGAAGTATTTACTGCAGCAAAGATCCCAGCAGTCTGGTACTCCCATGATAGCTTCTGAGAGTCAGCAATTTCAGAGAATTAAGCCCCCACTACATAGAGTATCAAGCTCGTTGCAGAAAGTTGTGGAGCAACATAATTAGTCAAAGGTTTCACTGTAGCAAAGACCTCAGCGGGCTGGTGCTCTGATGATAGATTCTCAGAGTCAGCAATTTCAGAGAACTAAGCCCCCACTACAAAGAGTATCATGCTCTTTGTAGAATATTGTGGAGCAACATAATCAGTCGAAGTATTTACTGCAGCAAAGACCCCAGCAGTCTGGTACTCCCATGATAGCTTCTCAGAGTCAGCAATTTAAGAGAACTAAGCCCCCACTACATAGAGTATCAGGCTCTTTGCAGAAAGTTGTGAAACAACAGAATCAGTCAAAGGTTTCACTGCAGCAAAGACCTCAGCATGCTAGTGCTCCCTTGATAGCTTCTCAGACTCAGCAATTTTAGAGAACTAAGCCCCCACTACATAGAGTATCAGGCTCTTTGCAGAAAGTTGTGAAGCAACAGAATCACTCAAAGGTTTCACTGCAGCAAAGACCTTAGCAGGCTGGTGCTCCCATGATAGCTTCTCAGAGTCAGCAATTTCAGAGAATTAAGCCCCCACTATATAGAGTATCAGACTCTTTGCAGAAAGTTGTGGAACAACAGAATCAGTAAAAGGTTTCACTGCAGCAAAGACCTCAGCAGGCTGGTGATCACATGATAGCTTCTGATAGTCAGCAATTTATGAAAACTAAGCCCCACTATATAGAGTATCAGGCTCTTTACAGAAAGTTGTGGAGCAACGGAATCATTCAAATTGTTTCACTACAGTAAAGACCTCAGCAGACTGGTGCTCTCATGATAGCTTCTCAGAGTCAGCAATTTCAGAGAATTAAGCCCCCACTACATAGAGAATCAAGCTCGTTGTAGAAAGTTGTGGAGCAACATAATTAGACAAAGGTTTCACAGTAGCAAAGACCTCAGCGGGCTGGTGCTCTGATGATAGCTTCTCAGAGTCAGCAATTTCAGAGAACTAAGCCCCTACTACAAAGAGTATCAGGCTCTTTGTAGAATGTTGTGGAGCAACAGAATCAGTCAAATGTTTCACTTCAGCAAATACCTTAGCAGGTTGGTGCTCCCTTGATAGCTTCTCAGAGTCAGCAGTTTTAGAGAACTAAGCCTCCACTACATAGAGTATTAGGCTCTTTGCAGAAAGTTGTGAAACAACAGAATCAGTCAAAGGTTTTACTGCAGCAAAGACCTCAGCAGGCTAGTGCTCCCTTGATAGCTTCTCAGAGTCAGCAATTTTAGAGAACTAAGCCCCCACTACATAGAGTATTAGGCTCTTTGCAGAAAGTTGTGAAGCAACAGAATCACTCAAATGTTTCACTGCAGCAAAGTCCTCAGCAGGCTGGTGCTCCCATGATAGCTTCTCAGAGTCAGCAATTTCAGAGAACTAAGCCCCCACTACATAGAGTATCTGGCTGTCTACAGAAAGTTGTGGAGCAACAAAATCAGTCAAAGGTTTCACTATAGCAAAGACCTCAGCAGTCTGGTGCTCCCATGATAGGTTCTCAAAGTCAGCAATTCCGGAGAATTAAGCCCGCACTACATAGAGTATCAGGCTCGTTGCAGAAAGTTGTGGAGCAACAGAATGGGATAAAGGTTTCACTACAGCAAAGACCTCAACGGGCTGGTACTCCCATAATAGCTTCTCAGAGTCAGCAATTTCAGAGAACTAAGCCCCCACTACATAAAGTATCAGGCTCTTTGTAGAAAGTTGTGGAGCAACAAAATCAGTCAAAGGTTTCACTGTAGCAAAGAACTCGGTAGGTTGGTGCTCCCATGATAGCTTCTCAAAGTCAGCACTTTCAGAGAACTAAGCCACCACTACATAGAGTATCATGCTTTTTGTAGAAAGTTGTGGAGAAACAGAATCAGTCAAAGGTTTCACTGCAACAAAGACCTCAGCAGGCTAGTGCTCCGATAATAGCTTCTCGGAGTCAGCAGTTTCACAGAACTAAGCCCCCATTACATAGAGTATCAGGCTCTTTGCAGTTAGTTGTGGAGCAACATAATTAGTAAAAAGGTTTCACTGCAGTAAAGACCTCAAGAGGTTGGTGCTCCCATGATAGTTTCTCAGAGTCAACAATTTCAGAGAACTAGGCCCCCATTACATAGAGTAATAGGCTCTTTGTAGAAAGTTGTGGAGCAACAGAATGAGTCAAAGGTTTCACTGCAGCAAAGGCTCAACACGCTGGTGCTCCCATAATAGCTTCTCAGAGTCAGCAATTTTAGTGAACTAAGCACCCACTACATAGAGTATTAGGCTCTTTGCAGAATGTTGTGGAGCAACAGAATCAGTCAAAGGTTTCACTGCAGCAAAGACCTCAACAGGCTGTTGCTCCCATTATAGCTTCTCAGAGTATAAATTTCAGAGAACTAAGACCTTACTACATAGAGTATCATGTTGTCTACAGAAAGTTGTGGAGCAACAGAATGAGTCAAAGTATTCACTACAGTAAATACCTCAGCAGTCTGGTACTCCCATGATAGCTTCTCAGAGTCAGCAATTTCAGAGAATTAAGCCCCCACTACATAGAGTATCAAGCTCGTTGCAGAAAGTTGTGGAGCAACACAATTAGTCAAAGGTTTCACTGCAGCAAAGACCTCAGTGGGCTGGTGCTCTGATGATAGCTTCTCAGAGTCAGCAATTTCAGAGAACTAAGCCCCCACTACATAGAGTATCAGGCTCTTTGTAGAATGTTGTGGAGCAACAAAATCAGTTAAATGTTTCACTTCAGCAAATACCTTAGCAGGTTGGTGCTCCCTTGATAGCTTCTCAGAGTCAGCCATTTAAGAGAACTAAGCCTCCACTACATAGAGTATTAGGCTCTTTGCAGAAACTTCTGAAACAACAGAATCAGTCAAAGGTTTCACTGCAGCAAATACCTCAGCAGGATAGTGCTCTCTTGATAGCTTCTCAGAGTCAGCAATTTTAGAGAACTAAGCCCCCACTACATAGAGTATCAGGCTCTTTGCAGAAAGTTGTGAAGCAACAGAATCACTCAAAGGTTTCACTGCAGCAAAGACCTTAGCAGGCTGGTGCTCCCATGATAGCTTCTCAGAGTCAGCAATTTCAGATAATTAAGCCCCCACTATATAGAGTATCAGGCTCATTGCAGAAAGTTGTGCAGCAACAGAATCAGAAAAATGTTTAACTGCAGCAAAGACCTCAGCAGGCTGGTGATCCCATGATAGCTTCTGAGAGTCAGCAATTTATGAAAACTAAGCCCCACTATATAGAGTATCAGGCTCTTTACAGAAAGTTGTGGAGCAACAGAATCATTCAAATTGTTTCACTGCAGTAAAGACCTCAGCAGACTGGTGTTCTCATGATAGCTTCTCAGAGGTAGCAATTTCAAAGAACTAAGCCCTCACTACATAGAGTATCAGGCTCTTTGCAGAAAGTTATGGAGCAATAGAATCAATAAAAGTTTTCACTGCAGCAAAGACCTCAGCAGGCTGGTGATCCCATGATAGCTTCTGAGAGTCAGTAATTTATGAAAACTAAGCCCACTATATAGAGAATGAGGCTCTTTATAGAAAGTTGTGGAGCAACAGAATCAATCAAAGGTTTCACTGCAGTAAAGACCTCAGCAGACTGGTGCTCTCATGATAGCTTCTCAGACTCAGGAATTTCAGAGAACTAAACCCCCACTACATAGAGTATCAGGCTCTTTACGGAAAGTTGTGGAGCAACAGAATCAGTCAAAGGTTTCATTGCAGAAAAGACCTCAACAAGCTAGTGCTCTCATAATAGTTTCTCAGAGTCAGCAACTTAAGAGAACTAAGCCCCCACTACATAGAGTATCATGCTCTTTGCATAATCAGTCAAAGGTTTCACTGCAGCAAAGTCCTTAGCAGGCTGGTGCTCCCATGATAGCTTCTCAGAGTCAGCAATTTCAGAGAATTAGGCCCCCACTATATAGAGTACCAGGCTCTTTACATAAAGTTGTGGAGCAACAGAATCAGTCAAAGGTTTCACTGCAGCAAAGACCTGAGCAGGCTAGTGATCCCATGATAGCTTCTCATAGTCAGCAATTTCAAAGCATTAAGCCCCCACTATATGTAGTATCAGGCTCGTTGCAGAAAGTTGTGGAGCAACAAAATCAGTCAAATGTTTCATCGCAGCAAAGACCTCAGCGGCTGGTGCTCCGATGATAGCTTCTTAGAGTCAACAATTTCAGAGAACTAAGCCCCCACTACATAGAGTATCAGACTCTTTGTAAAACGTTGAGGAGCAACAGAATCAGTCAAAGGTTTCACTGTAGCAAAGACCTCAGCAGGCTGGTGCTCCCATGATAGCTTCTCAGAGTCGGCAATTTCAGAGAACTAAGCCCCCACTACATAGAGTAACAGGCTCTTTGTAGAATGTTGTGGAGCAACAGAATGAGTCAAAGGTTTCACTGCAGCAAAGGCTCAACAGGCTGGTATTCCCATAATAGCTTCTCAGAGTCAGCAGTTTTAGTGAACTAAGGACCCACTACATAGAGTATTAGGCTCTTTGCAGAATGTTGTGGAGCAACAGAATCAGTCAAAGGTTTCACTGCAGCAAAGACCTCAACAGGCTGTTGCTCCCATTATAGCTTCTCAGAGTATAAATTTCAGAGAACTAAGACCTTACTACATAGAGTATCATGTTGTCTACAGAAAGTTGTGGAGCAACAGAATCAGTCGAAGTATTTACTGTTGCAAAGATCCCAGCAGTCTGGTACTCCCATGATAGCTTCTGAGAGTCAGCAATTTCAGAGAATTAAGCCCCCACTACATAGAGTATCAAGCTCGTTGTAGAAAGTTGTGGAGCAACATAATTTGTCAAAGGTTTCACTGTAGCAAAGACCTCAGCGGGCTGGTGCTCTGATGATAGCTTCTCAGAGTCAGCAATTTCAGAGAACTAAGCCCCCACTACAAAGAGTATCATGCTCTTTGTAGAATATTGTGGAGCAACATAATCAGTCGAAGTATTTACTGCAGCAAAGACCCGAGCAGTCTGGTACTCCCATGATAGCTTCTCAGAGTCAGCAATTTAAGAGAACTAAGCCCCCACTACATAGAGTATCAGGCTCTTTGCAGAAAGTTGTGAAACAACAGAATCAGTCAAAGGTTTCACTGCAGCAAAGACCTCAGCATGCTAGTGCTCCCTTAATAGCTTCTCAGACTCAGCAATTTTAGAGAACTAAGCCCCCACTACATAGAGTATCAGGTTCTTTGCAGAAAGTTGTGAAGCAACATAATCACTCAAAGGTTTCACTGCAGCAAAGACCTTAGCAGGCTGGTGCTCCCATGATAGCTTCTCAGAGTCAGCAATTTCAGAGAATTAAGCCCCCACTATATAGAGTACCAGGCTCTTTGCAAAAAGTTGTGGAACAACAGAATCAGTAAAAGGTTTCACTGCAGCAAAGACCTCAGCAGGCTGGTGATCACATGATAGCTTCTGAGAGTCAGCAATTTATGAAAACTAAGCCCCACTATATAGAGTATCAGGCTCTTTACAGAAAGTTGTGGAGCAACGGAATCATTCAAATTGTTTCACTACAGTAAAGACCTCAGCAGACTGGTGCTCTCATGATAGCTTCTTAGAGTCAGCAATTTCAGAGAATTAAGCCACCACTACATAGAGAATCAAGCTCGATGCAGAAAGTTGTGGAGCAACATAATTAGTCAAAGGTTTCACAGCAGCAAAGACCTCAGCGGGCTGGTGCTCTGATGATAGCTTCTCAGAGTCAGCAATTTCAGAGAACTAAGCCCCTACTACAAAGAGTATCAGGCTCTTTGTAGAATGTTGTGGAGCAACAGAATCAGTCAAATGTTTCACTTCAGCAAATACCTTAGCAGGTTGGTGCTCCCTTGATAGCTTCTCAGAGTCAGCAGTTTTAGAGAACTAAGCCTCCACTACATAGAGTATTAGGCTCTTTGCAGAAAGTTGTGAAACAACAGAATCAGTCAAAGGTTTCACTGCAGCAAAGACCTCAGCAGGCTAGTGCTCCCTTGATAGCTTCTCAGAGTCAGCAATTTTAGAGAACTAAGCCCCCACTACATAGAGTATCAGGCTCTTTGCAGAAAGTTGTGAAGCAACAGAATCACTCAAATGTTTCACTGCAGCAAAGTCCTCAGCAGGCTGGTGCTCCCATGATAGCTTCTCAGAGTCAGGAATTTCAGAGAACTAAGCCCCCACTACATAGAGTATCTGGCTGTCTACAGAAAGTTGTGGAGCAACAAAATCAGTCAAAGGTTTCACTATAGCAAAGACCTCAGCAGTCTGGTGCTCCCATGATAGCTTCTCAAAGTCAGCAATTCCGGAGAATTAAGCCCGCACTACATAGAGTATCAGGCTTGTTGCAGAAAGTTGTGGAGCAACATAATGGGATAAAGGTTTCACTACAGCAAAGACCTCAACGGGCTGGTACTCCCATAATAGCTTCTCAGAGTCAGCAATTTCAGAGAACTAAGCCCCCACTACATAAAGTATCAGGCTCTTTGTAGAAAGTTGTGGAGCAACAAAATCAGTCAAAGGTTTCACTGTAGCAAAGAACTCGGTAGGTTGGTGCTCCCATGATAGCTTCTCAAAGTCAGCAATTTCAGAGAACTAAGCCACCACTACATAGAGTATCATGCTTTTTGTAGAAAGTTGTGGAGAAACAGAATCAGTCAAAGGTTTCACTGCAACAAAGACCTCAGCAGGCTAGTGCTCCGATAATAGCTTCTCGGAGTCAGTAGTTTCACAGAACTAAGCCCCCATTACATAGAGTATCAGGCTCTTTGCAGTTAGTTGTGGAGCAACATAATTAGTAAAAAGGTTTCACTGCAGTAAAGACCTCAAGAGGTTGGTGCTCCAATGATAGTTTCTCAGAGTCAGCAATTTCAGAGAACTAAGCCCCCATTACATAGAGTAATAGGCTCTTTGTAGAAAGTTGTGGAGCAACAGAATGATTCAAAGGTTTCACTGCAGCAAAGGCTCAACACGCTGGTGCTCCCATAATAGCTTCTCAGAGTCAGCAATTTTAGTGAACTAAGCACCCACTACATAGAGTATTAGGCTCTTTGCAGAATGTTGTGGAGCAACAGAATCAGTCAAAGGTTTCACTGCAGCAAAGACCTCAACAGGCTGTTGCTCCCATTATAGCTTCTCAGAGTATAAATTTCAGAGAACTAAGACCTTACTACATAGAGTATCATGTTGTCTACAGAAAGTTGTGGAGCAACAGAATGAGTCAAAGTATTTACTGCAGCAAAGACCCCAGCAGTCTGGTACTCCCATGATAGCTTCTCAGAGTCAGCAATTTCAGAGAATTAAGCCCCCACTACATAGAGTATCAAGCTCGTTGCAGAAAGTTGTGGAGCAACAGAATCAGTCGAAGTATTTACTGCAGCAAAGATCCCAGCAGTCTGGTACTCCCATGATAGCTTCTGAGAGTCAGCAATTTCAGAGAATTAAGCCCCCACTACATAGAGTATCAAGCTCGTTGCAGAAAGTTGTGGAGCAACATAATTAGTCAAAGGTTTCACTGTAGCAAAGACCTCAGCGGGCTGGTGCTCTGATGATAGATTCTCAGAGTCAGCAATTTCAGAGAACTAAGCCCCCACTACAAAGAGTATCATGCTCTTTGTAGAATATTGTGGAGCAACATAATCAGTCGAAGTATTTACTGCAGCAAAGACCCCAGCAGTCTGGTACTCCCATGATAGCTTCTCAGAGTCAGCAATTTAAGAGAACTAAGCCCCCACTACATAGAGTATCAGGCTCTTTGCAGAAAGTTGTGAAACAACAGAATCAGTCAAAGGTTTCACTGCAGCAAAGACCTCAGCATGCTAGTGCTCCCTTGATAGCTTCTCAGACTCAGCAATTTTAGAGAACTAAGCCCCCACTACATAGAGTATCAGGCTCTTTGCAGAAAGTTGTGAAGCAACAGAATCACTCAAAGGTTTCACTGCAGCAAAGACCTTAGCAGGCTGGTGCTCCCATGATAGCTTCTCAGAGTCAGCAATTTCAGAGAATTAAGCCCCCACTATATAGAGTATCAGACTCTTTGCAGAAAGTTGTGGAACAACAGAATCAGTAAAAGGTTTCACTGCAGCAAAGACCTCAGCAGGCTGGTGATCACATGATAGCTTCTGATAGTCAGCAATTTATGAAAACTAAGCCCCACTATATAGAGTATCAGGCTCTTTACAGAAAGTTGTGGAGCAACGGAATCATTCAAATTGTTTCACTACAGTAAAGACCTCAGCAGACTGGTGCTCTCATGATAGCTTCTCAGAGTCAGCAATTTCAGAGAATTAAGCCCCCACTACATAGAGAATCAAGCTCGTTGTAGAAAGTTATGGAGCAACATAATTAGACAAAGGTTTCACAGCAGCAAAGACCTCAGCGGGCTGGTGCTCTGATGATAGCTTCTCAGAGTCAGCAATTTCAGAGAACTAAGCCCCTACTACAAAGAGTATCAGGCTCTTTGTAGAATGTTGTGGAGCAACAGAATCAGTCAAATGTTTCACTTCAGCAAATACCTTAGCAGGTTGGTGCTCCCTTGATAGCTTCTCAGAGTCAGCAGTTTTAGAGAACTAAGCCTCCACTACATAGAGTATTAGGCTCTTTGCAGAAAGTTGTGAAACAACAGAATCAGTCAAAGGTTTTACTGCAGCAAAGACCTCAGCAGGCTAGTGCTCCCTTGATAGCTTCTCAGAGTCAGTAATTTTAGAGAACTAAGCCCCCACTACATAGAGTATCAGGCTCTTTGCAGAAAGTTGTGAAGCAACAGAATCACTCAAATGTTTCACTGCAGCAAAGTCCTCAGCAGGCTGGTGCTCCCATGATAGCTTCTCAGAGTCAGCAATTTCAGAGAACTAAGCCCCCACTACATAGAGTATCTGGCTGTCTACAGAAAGTTGTGGAGCAACAAAATCAGTCAAAGGTTTCACTATAGCAAAGACCTCAGCAGTCTGGTGCTCCCATGATAGGTTCTCAAAGTCAGCAATTCCGGAGAATTAAGCCCGCACTACATAGAGTATCAGGCTCGTTGCAGAAAGTTGTGGAGCAACAGAATGGGATAAAGGTTTCACTACAGCAAAGACCTCAACGGGCTGGTACTCCCATAATAGCTTCTCAGAGTCAGCAATTTCAGAGAACTAAGCCCCCACTACATAAAGTATCAGGCTCTTTGTAGAAAGTTGTGGAGCAACAAAATCAGTCAAAGGTTTCACTGTAGCAAAGAACTCGGTAGGTTGGTGCTCCCATGATAGCTTCTCAAAGTCAGCAATTTCAGAGAACTAAGCCACCACTACATAGAGTATCATGCTTTTTGTAGAAAGTTGTGGAGAAACAGAATCAGTCAAAGGTTTCACTGCAACAAAGACCTCAGCAGGCTAGTGCTCCGATAATAGCTTCTCGGAGTCAGCAGTTTCACAGAACTAAGCCCCCATTACATAGAGTATCAGGCTCTTTGCAGTTAGTTGTGGAGCAACATAATTAGTAAAAAGGTTTCACTGCAGTAAAGACCTCAAGAGGTTGGTGCTCCCATGATAGTTTCTCAGAGTCAGCAATTTCAGAGAACTAGGCCCCCATTACATAGAGTAATAGGCTCTTTGTAGAAAGTTGTGGAGCAACAGAATGAGTCAAAGGTTTCACTGCAGCAAAGGCTCAACACGCTGGTGCTCCCATAATAGCTTCTCAGAGTCAGCAATTTTAGTGAAATAAGCACCCACTACATAGAGTATTAGGCTCTTTGCAGAATGTTGTGGAGCAACAGAATCAGTCAAAGGTTTCACTGCAGCAAAGACCTCAACAGGCTGTTGCTCCCATTATAGCTTCTCAGAGTATAAATTTCAGAGAACTAAGACCTTACTACATAGAGTATCATGTTGTCTACAGAAAGTTGTGGAGCAACAGAATGAGTCAAAGTATTCACTACAGTAAATACCTCAGCAGTCTGGTACTCCCATGATAGCTTCTCAGAGTCAGCAATTTCAGAGAATTAAGCCCCCACTACATAGAGTATCAAGCTCGTTGCAGAAAGTTGTGGAGCAACATAATTAGTCAAAGGTTTCACTGCAGCAAAGACCTCAGTGGGCTGGTGCTCTGATGATAGCTTCTCAGAGTCAGCAATTTCAGAGAACTAAGCCCCCACTACATAGAGTATCAGGCTCTTTGTAGAATGTTGTGGAGCAACAAAATCAGTTAAATGTTTCACTTCAGCAAATACCTTAGCAGGTTGGTGCTCCCTTGATAGCTTCTCAGAGTCAGCCATTTAAGAGAACTAAGCCTCCACTACATAGAGTATTAGGCTCTTTGCAGAAACTTCTGAAACAACAGAATCAGTCAAAGGTTTCACTGCAGCAAATACCTCAGCAGGCTAGTGCTCTCTTGATAGCTTCTCAGAGTCAGCAATTTTAGAGAACTAAGCCCCCACTACATAGAGTATCAGGCTCTTTGCAGAAAGTTGTGAAGCAACAGAATCACTCAAAGGTTTCACTGCAGCAAAGACCTTAGCAGGCTGGTGCTCCCATGATAGCTTCTCAGAGTCAGCAATTTCAGATAATTAAGCCCCCACTATATAGAGTATCAGGCTCATTGCAGAAAGTTGTGCAGCAACAGAATCAGAAAAATGTTTAACTGCAGCAAAGACCTCAGCAGGCTGGTGATCCCATGATAGCTTCTGAGAGTCAGCAATTTATGAAAACTAAGCCCCACTATATAGAGTATCAGGCTCTTTACAGAAAGTTGTGGAGCAACAGAATCATTCAAATTGTTTCACTGCAGTAAAGACCTCAGCAGACTGGTGTTCTCATGATAGCTTCTCAGAGGTAGCAATTTCAAAGAACTAAGCCCTCACTACATAGAGTATCAGGCTCTTTGCAGAAAGTTATGGAGCAATAGAATCAATAAAAGTTTTCACTGCAGCAAAGACCTCAGCAGGCTGGTGATCCCATGATAGCTTCTGAGAGTCAGTAATTTATGAAAACTAAGCCCCACTATATAGAGAATGAGGCTCTTTACAGAAAGTTGTGGAGCAATAGAATCAATCAAAGGTTTCACTGCAGTAAAGACCTCAGCAGACTGGTGCTCTCATGATAGCTTCTCAGACGCAGAAATTTCAGAGAACTAAACCCCCACTACATAGAGTATCAGGCTCTTTACGGAAAGTTGTGGAGCAACAGAATCAGTCAAAGGTTTCATTGCAGAAAAGACCTCAACAAGCTAGTGCTCTCATAATAGTTTCTCAGAGTCAGCAACTTAAGAGAACTAAGCCCCCACTACATAGAGTATCATGCTCTTTGCATAATCAGTCAAAGGTTTCACTGCAGCAAAGTCCTTAGCAGGCTGGTGCTCCCATGATAGCTTCTCAGAGTCAGCAATTTCAGAGAATTAGGCCCCCACTATATAGAGTACCAGGCTCTTTACATAAAGTTGTGGAGCAACAGAATCAGTCAAAGGTTTCACTGCAGCAAAGACCTGAGCAGGCTAGTGATCCCATGATAGCTTCTCATAGTCAGCAATTTCAAAGCATTAAGCCCCCACTATATGTAGTATCAGGCTCGTTGCAGAAAGTTGTGGAGCAACAAAATCAGTCAAATGTTTCATCGCAGCAAAGACCTCAGCGGCTGGTGCTCCGATGATAGCTTCTTAGAGTCAACAATTTCAGAGAACTAAGCCCCCACTACATAGAGTATCAGACTCTTTGTAAAACGTTGAGGAGCAACAGAATCAGTCAAAGGTTTCACTGTAGCAAAGACCTCAGCAGGCTGGTGCTCCCATGATAGCTTCTCAGAGTCGGCAATTTCAGAGAACTAAGCCCCCACTACATAGAGTAACAAACTCTTTGTAGAATGTTGTGGAGCAACAGAATGAGTCAAAGGTTTCACTGCAGCAAAGGCTCAACAGGCTGGTATTCCCATAATAGCTTCTCAGAGTCAGCAGTTTTAGTGAACTAAGGACCCACTACATAGAGTATTAGGCTCTTTGCAGAATGTTGTGGAGCAACAGAATCAGTCAAAGGTTTCACTGCAGCAAAGACCTCAACAGGCTGTTGCTCCCATTATAGCTTCTCAGAGTATAAATTTCAGAGAACTAAGACCTTACTACATAGAGTATCATGTTGTCTACAGAAAGTTGTGGAGCAACAGAATCAGTCGAAGTATTTACTGTTGCAAAGATCCCAGCAGTCTGGTACTCCCATGATAGCTTCTGAGAGTCAGCAATTTCAGAGAATTAAGCCCCCACTACATAGAGTATCAAGCTCATTGTAGAAAGTTGTGGAGCAACATAATTTGTCAAAGGTTTCACTGTAGCAAAGACCTCAGCGGGCTGGTGCTCTGATGATAGCTTCTCAGAGTCAGCAATTTCAGAGAACTAAGCCCCCACTACAAAGAGTATCATGCTCTTTGTAGAATATTGTGGAGCAACATAATCAGTCGAAGTATTTACTGCAGCAAAGACCCGAGCAGTCTGGTACTCCCATGATAGCTTCTCAGAGTCAGCAATTTAAGAGAACTAAGCCCCCACTACATAGAGTATCAGGCTCTTTGCAGAAAGTTGTGAAACAACAGAATCAGTCAAAGGTTTCACTGCAGCAAAGACCTCAGCATGCTAGTGCTCCCTTGATAGCTTCTCAGACTCAGCAATTTTAGAGAACTAAGCCCCCACTACATAGAGTATCAGGTTCTTTGCAGAAAGTTGTGAAGCAACATAATCACTCAAAGGTTTCACTGCAGCAAAGACCTTAGCAGGCTGGTGCTCCCATGATAGCTTCTCAGAGTCAGCAATTTCAGAGAATTAAGCCCCTACTATATAGAGTACCAGGCTCTTTGCAAAAAGTTGTGGAACAACAGAATCAGTAAAAGGTTTCACTGCAGCAAAGACCTCAGCAGGCTGGTGATCACATGATAGCTTCTGAGAGTCAGCAATTTATGAAAACTAAGCCCCACTATATAGAGTATCAGGCTCTTTACAGAAAGTTGTGGAGCAACGGAATCATTCAAATTGTTTCACTACAGTAAAGACCTCAGCAGACTGGTGCTCTCATGATAGCTTCTTAGAGTCAGCAATTTCAGAGAATTAAGCCACCACTACATAGAGAATCAAGCTCGATGCAGAAAGTTGTGGAGCAACATAATTAGTCAAAGGTTTCACAGCAGCAAAGACCTCAGCGGGCTGGTGCTCTGATGATAGCTTCTCAGAGTCAGCAATTTCAGAGAACTAAGCCCCTACTACAAAGAGTATCAGGCTCTTTGTAGAATGTTGTGGAGCAACAGAATCAGTCAAATGTTTCACTTCAGCAAATACCTTAGCAGGTTGGTGCTCCCTTGATAGCTTCTCAGAGTCAGCAGTTTTAGAGAACTAAGCCTCCACTACATAGAGTATTAGGCTCTTTGCAGAAAGTTGTGAAACAACAGAATCAGTCAAAGGTTTCACTGCAGCAAAGACCTCAGCAGGCTAGTGCTCCCTTGATAGCTTCTCAGAGTCAGCAATTTTAGAGAACTAAGCCCCCACTACATAGAGTATCAGGCTCTTTGCAGAAAGTTGTGAAGCAACAGAATCACTCAAATGTTTCACTGCAGCAAAGTCCTCAGCAGGCTGGTGCTCCCATGATAGCTTCTCAGAGTCAGCAATTTCAGAGAACTAAGCCCCCACTACATAGAGTATCTGGCTGTCTACAGAAAGTTGTGGAGCAACAAAATCAGTCAAAGGTTTCACTATAGCAAAGACCTCAGCAGTCTGGTGCTCCCATGATAGCTTCTCAAAGTCAGCAATTCCGGAGAATTAAGCCCGCACTACATAGAGTATCAGGCTTGTTGCAGAAAGTTGTGGAGCAACAGAATGGGATAAAGGTTTCACTACAGCAAAGACCTCAACGGGCTGGTACTCCCATAATAGCTTCTCAGAGTCAGCAATTTCAGAGAACTAAGCCCCCACTACATAAAGTATCAGGCTCTTTGTAGAAAGTTGTGGAGCAACAAAATCAGTCAAAGGTTTCACTGTAGCAAAGAACTCGGTAGGTTGGTGCTCCCATGAAAGCTTCTCAAAGTCAGCAATTTCAGAGAACTAAGCCACCACTACATAGAGTATCATGCTTTTTGTAGAAAGTTGTGGAGAAACAGAATCAGTCAAAGGTTTCACTGCAACAAAGACCTCAGCAGGCTAGTGCTCCGATAATAGCTTCTCGGAGTCAGCAGTTTCACAGAACTAAGCCCCCATTACATAGAGTATCAGGCTCTTTGCAGTTAGTTGTGGAGCAACATAATTAGTAAAAAGGTTTCACTGCAGTAAAGACCTCAAGAGGTTGGTGCTCCCATGATAGTTTCTCAGAGTCAGCAATTTCAGAGAACTAAGCCCCCATTACATAGAGTAATAGGCTCTTTGTAGAAAGTTGTGGAGCAACAGAATGAGTCAAAGGTTTCACTGCAGCAAAGGCTCAACACGCTGGTGCTCCCATAATAGCTTCTCAGAGTCAGCAATTTTAGTGAACTAAGCACCCACTACATAGAGTATTAGGCTCTTTGCAGAATGTTGTGGAGCAACAGAATCAGTCAAAGGTTTCACTGCAGCAAAGACCTCAACAGGCTGTTGCTCCCATTATAGCTTCTCAGAGTATAAATTTCAGAGAACTAAGACCTTACTACATAGAGTATCATGTTGTCTACAGAAAGTTGTGGAGCAACAGAATGAGTCAAAGTACTTACTGCAGCAAAGACCTCAGCAGTCTGGTACTCCCATGATAGCTTCTCAGAGTCAGCAATTTCAGAGAATTAAGCCCCCACTACATAGAGTATCAAGCTCGTTGCAGAAAGTTGTGGAACAACATAATTAGTCAAAGGTTTCACTGCAGCAAAGACCTCAGTGGGCTGGTGCTCTGATGATAGCTTCTCAGAGTCAGCAATTTCAGAGAACTAAGCCCCCACTACATAGAGTATCAGGCTCTTTGTTGAATGTTGTGGAGCAACAAAATCAGTCAAATGTTTCACTTCAGCAAATACCTTAGCAGGTTGGTGCTCCCTTGATAGCTTCTCAGAGTCAGCCATTTAAGAGAACTAAGCCTCCACTACATAGAGTATTAGGCTCTTTGCAGAAACTTCTGAAACAACAGAATCAGTCAAAGGTTTCATTGCAGCAAAGACCTCAGCAGGCTAGTGCTCCCTTGATAGCTTCTCAGAGTCAGCAATTTTAGAGAACTAAGCCCCCACTACATAGAGTATCAGGCTCTTTGCAGAAAGTTGTGAAGCAACAGAATCACTCAAATGTTTCACTGCAGCAAAGTCCTCAGCAGGCTGGTGCTCCCATGATAGCTTCTCAGAGTCAGCAATTTCAGAGAACTAAGCCCCCACTACATAGAGTATCTGGCTGTCTACAGAAAGTTGTGGAGCAACAAAATCAGTCAAAGGTTTCACTATAGCAAAGACCTCAGCAGTCTGGTGCTCCCATGATAGCTTCTCAAAGTCAGCAATTCCGGAGAATTAAGCCCGCACTACATAGAGTATCAGGCTTGTTGCAGAAAGTTGTGGAGCAACAGAATGGGATAAAGGTTTCACTACAGCAAAGACCTCAACGGGCTGGTACTCCCATAATAGCTTCTCAGAGTCAGCAATTTCAGAGAACTAAGCCCCCACTACATAAAGTATCAGGCTCTTTGTAGAAAGTTGTGGAGCAACAAAATCAGTCAAAGGTTTCACTGTAGCAAAGAACTCGGTAGGTTGGTGCTCCCATGAAAGCTTCTCAAAGTCAGCAATTTCAGAGAACTAAGCCACCACTACATAGAGTATCATGCTTTTTGTAGAAAGTTGTGGAGAAACAGAATCAGTCAAAGGTTTCACTGCAACAAAGACCTCAGCAGGCTAGTGCTCCGATAATAGCTTCTCGGAGTCAGCAGTTTCACAGAACTAAGCCCCCATTACATAGAGTATCAGGCTCTTTGCAGTTAGTTGTGGAGCAACATAATTAGTAAAAAGGTTTCACTGCAGTAAAGACCTCAAGAGGTTGGTGCTCCCATGATAGTTTCTCAGAGTCAGCAATTTCAGAGAACTAAGCCCCCATTACATAGAGTAATAGGCTCTTTGTAGAAAGTTGTGGAGCAACAGAATGAGTCAAAGGTTTCACTGCAGCAAAGGCTCAACACGCTGGTGCTCCCATAATAGCTTCTCAGAGTCAGCAATTTTAGTGAACTAAGCACCCACTACATAGAGTATTAGGCTCTTTGCAGAATGTTGTGGAGCAACAGAATCAGTCAAAGGTTTCACTGCAGCAAAGACCTCAACAGGCTGTTGCTCCCATTATAGCTTCTCAGAGTATAAATTTCAGAGAACTAAGACCTTACTACATAGAGTATCATGTTGTCTACAGAAAGTTGTGGAGCAACAGAATGAGTCAAAGTATTTACTGCAGCAAAGACCTCAGCAGTCTGGTACTCCCATGATAGCTTCTCAGAGTCAGCAATTTCAGAGAATTAAGCCCCCACTACATAGAGTATCAAGCTCGTTGCAGAAAGTTGTGGAACAACATAATTAGTCAAAGGTTTCACTGCAGCAAAGACCTCAGTGGGCTGGTGCTCTGATGATAGCTTCTCAGAGTCAGCAATTTCAGAGAACTAAGCCCCCACTACATAGAGTATCAGGCTCTTTGTTGAATGTTGTGGAGCAACAAAATCAGTCAAATGTTTCACTTCAGCAAATACCTTAGCAGGTTGGTGCTCCCTTGATAGCTTCTCAGAGTCAGCCATTTAAGAGAACTAAGCCTCCACTACATAGAGTATTAGGCTCTTTGCAGAAACTTCTGAAACAACAGAATCAGTCAAAGGTTTCATTGCAGCAAAGACCTCAGCAGGCTAGTGCTCCCTTGATAGCTTCTCAGAGTCAGCAATTTTAGAGAACTAAGCCCCCACTACATAGAGTATCAGGCTCTTTGCAGAAAGTTGTGAAGCAACAGAATCACTCAAAGGTTTCACTGCAGCAAAGACCTTAGCAGGCTGGTGCTCCCATGATAGCTTCTCAGAGTCAGCAATTTCAGATAATTAAGCCCCCACTATATAGAGTATCAGGCTCATTGCAGAAAGTTGTGCAGCAACAGAATGAGAAAAATGTTTAACTGCAGCAAAGACCTCAGCAGGCTGGTGATCCCATGATAGCTTCTGAGAGTCAGCAATTTATGAAAACTAAGCCCCACTATATAGAGTATCAGGCTCTTTACAGAAAGTTGTGGAGCAACAGAATCATTCAAATTGTTTCACTGCAGTAAAGACCTCAGCAGACTGGTGTTCTCATGATAGCTTCTCAGAGGTAGCAATTTCAAAGAACTAAGCCCTCACTACATAGAGTATCAGTCTCTTTGCAGAAAGTTGTGGAGCAATAGAATCAATAAAAATTTTCACTGCAGCAAAGACCTCAGCAGGCTGGTGATCCCATGATAGCTTCTGAGAGTCAGTAATTTATGAAAACTAAGCCCCACTATATAGAGTATGAGGCTCTTTACAGAAAGTTGTGGAGCAACAGAATCAATCAAAGGTTTCACTGCAGTAAAGACCTCAGCAGACTGGTGCTCTCATGATAGCTTCTCAGAGTCAGGAATTTCAGAGAACTAAACCCCCACTACATAGAGTATCAGGCTCTTTACGGAAAGTTGTGGAGCAACAGAATCAGTCAAAGGTTTCACTGCAGAAAAGACCTCAACAAGCTAGTGCTCTCATAATAGTTTCTCAGAGTCAGCAACTTAAGAGAACTAAGCCCCCACTACATAGAGTATCATGCTCTTTGCAGAATTAGTCAAAGGTTTCACTGCAGCAAAGTCCTTAGCAGGCTGGTGCTCCCATGATAGCTTCTCAGAGTCAGCAATTTCAGAGAATTAGGCCCCCCACTATATAGAGTACCAGGCTCTTTACATAAAGTTGTGGAGCAACAGAATCAGTCAAAGGTTTCACTGCAGCAAAGACCTGAGCAGGCTAGTGATCCCATGATAGCTTCTCATAGTCAGCAATTTCAAAGCATTAAGCCCCCACTATATGTAGTATCAGGCTCGTTGCAGAAAGTTGTGGAGCAACAAAATCAGTCAAATGTTTCATCGCAGCAAAGACCTCAGCGGCTGGTGCTCCGATGATAGCTTCTTAGAGTCAACAATTTCAGAGAACTAAGCCCCCACTACATAGAGTATCAGGCTCTTTGTAAAACGTTGAGGAGCAACAGAATTAGTCAAAAGTTTCACTGCAGAAAAGACCTTAGCAGGCTGGTGCTCCCATGATAGCTTCTCAGAGTCAGCAATTTCAGAGAACTAAGCCCCCATTACATAGAGTATCAGGCTATTTGCAGAAAGTTGTGGAGCAACAAAATCAGTCAGATAGACCTCTTTGGGAACCTGCATCAGGTATGTTGGTTTATTAGTTCAGTGGTAACTCTATTTTGCTTTGCTTCTGAACTCATACTTCCCTCATCAAAACAAATCAAAAGTGTTCATATATCTGCAATAATTGATCTTGAATTTACTTTTAGATTATGAACATGTGTTATTGCTGCTAAGCATTTTCTTTTTGTTCTTGTATATACATAGTCTGACCTTTCTAGTAATATTCGAGTAGTTGTCATAACTGCATTAAAATATTGTCTGTATTCTTTAATATGTAAATTAATTAAATATATTAAGAGAAGTTTAGGTACTATCAATTCAACTGATATAAAGTATGCAGCTTTCACAGACCCAACCTTGCGTGCAAATGGGGGAGACTGGCAAGAGGAGGTCTATCAGAAGGTAATTTGACATTCAAGTTTCCAGCGAACGTATTATATAGATATACTACATTCAGGTTTCGACAATAATAACTTACAATGCAAAATAGAATAAAGTTATAAACTTGTATACCTAAAGAGGAAACAGTGTAATGAATTACGGAAAGCAATTTTTCTCTAAGCTTCTAACAGCTTTGAACTATTTGTTTCTATGCATTTAACATTAACTCGTCAACTTGCTACAATTTTATGTCTACCAAACCAAAGTGTTTAAAAGTTTAAGAATTGAAACCCATTTTTCAGATACAAAGCATAAAGGCAAGGTACTTACCTGCTCTGCACCAAATTCACCGAAATGCAGTTGCTCAGCTTGAGAAGGTAACTTCTGAGTTCATACATATGTGAGCTTCCGAGTAGTCTTCTGACATTTGACAGTAACTTTACTTGCTTGTAACTGCAGACCGCCACTCTTACCACACAGTCATATGCAGATCAAACTGAAAAAATCAGAAGATTAGATTAAAAGTGCGATGCTACATAAAACTCTTGCAATTTTCCAAATCTGATATTTCACCTGGTTTAAAGGAGAAGTGGCCGCTCTATGAAAAATATATTACAGATTGTGTAAATGCATATCGGCCGAGAAAACCAATTGCGGTAGACATGTTGCATCCAAGTGTTAAATCCCGCATTGCGCACTCTAGCATGGTTCCACATCAGCATCAGAAAAAGAACTGGAACAGAAATCAGTGTGTTGCCACCTTAGGCCGGTAACCACTGCAACGTGTAGCTTCAAGAGGCAGAAAATCGAGGTAGTTATTAAGTTTGCGCCTTTTCTGTAAAAATGTTAGGTGCTGATTTTGTTAGTTGACATACAGAGTGATCACTAAAATGTCTTAGAACTGGTTGTAACATTAAATTGTCTTGGAACAAAAACATTAAAAAATAAATCCTTAGCTTTGTTAATGGTGTTGCACTCATATAGTGATTTTGATTATAAGTTATTTCTAGTAAATATTTTTTGCAGTATATGGGTTCATAGACTTAAAAAAGGAATGTCATAACATGAAAAAGAAATCAATGGGCAACTTTTTGACACCATAGTAGACATCGTGGACGAAATAACTTATCCAAGTGCAGTAGCAGTTTCTTCCAAAAGAACTTTTGTTAAGTTCTCTACAATTTCGGTGACGCTCAGCCCGCACTTAAAATCACATCTTTCAGCTCACAGAGTAAGTCTTTTTTAACCTTTCTATGCATATATGTTGTTTTATACCAATTTTTGTTCACTCGCGGTATAGATTGCCGCCATTCTGCCCGGTGCATCTAGCCCGTCTCCACTCGGTCCGTCCACCAAAACTGTTGGTTAATCTTAAACTTAGTTTATTTATTTTGTTGTTACATCTAGTTTATTGTTTTGAGTTAGAAATCTAGAGTCCCACTAAGCAATATTTTAGGCTTGTGTCCTAGTTTCTAGCATAACCGCTATTGTATCTTTCGATTTATGTTGAAGTAGTTTGGTAATATTAAAAAACAGGGATTCCCTGACAAAACTACGTGTTTGTTTTCACTTTCATACTATACAGATTTTATTTGTTTAACAATATTGTGGTATCAGAGCGAGGAATCTCTCAATGAGAATCAAGATTATTTACAATGGACACCAACAAAGCCAAGGGAGGAGGATTAGGCTTGAGCTACCCTACGTTAGCCAAAAACAATTATACTACATGAGCATTGAAAATGAAAGTATATATGCAGGCACAAGGAGTTTGGGGAGCTATCGAGCAGAGCGATCCGAAAGCGGTTGTTGAAGAAAATAAAGACAATATTGCATTGGTGATGTTGTATCAAAGTTTTCCAGAGGACATGTTGCTTTCAATTGCAGAAAAGAGCACAGCTAAGGAAGCTTGGGAAGCTTTGAAAACAATGTGTCAAGGGGCAGAACGTGTGAAAAAGGCGAAAGTTCAAACGCTCATAACAGAGTTCGAGTCGGTGAACATGAAAGACGGTGAACAACTTGATGACTTTTGTATGAGGTTGAACGAACTAGTGACAAACATAAGAGCTCTGGGAGAGGAAATGAATGAATCCTATGTGGTGAAAAAATTGCTACGTGTTGTGCCTTCTAGATTTCTCCAAATTGTGTTGACCTTAGAACAATTTGGGGATCTAGAAACTTTATCGGTTGAAGAAGTAGTGGGCTCCTTGAAAGCTCACGAAGAGAGAATGAAAGGTAATGGAAAAGGTGAACCGAATGAAGGACAGTTGATGCTCACGGAGGAAGAGTGGCAAATACGTGAGAATAGTGTGGGTAAGTTGCTACTCACACGAGAGGACTGGTTGAAAAGATCTAACAAAAGAAATTCAGACGGGACGTCATCCAGCTTCAAGAACCGGGGTGGTCGTGACAAGAGCAATCTGAGGTGTTACAATTGTTCTGCATATGGCCATATCTCATATGATTGTCGAAAGCCCAGACGTGTCAATAAACAAAAAGAGGAAGTCAACATGGCTAAGCTTGAAGACGATGAACCGGTGCTGCTTCTGGCAAAATGTGACAAAAGGAATTCAGGTAAAACGCATTTAAGTGAAAAACAGTTAATCCCATCACATATAGGGCTGTCAATTTCGGGTTTCGGGTCGTGTTCGTGTCGGGTTTGACCAACCCAAAATTTTAGAACCTGTGACACGAACCCGACCCGAACCCGACCTGTTAAAAACCTGTTGGACCCGAACCCGACCTGTTTGACACGAAATTGTATCCAACACGAAACACCCGTTTGACACGAACCTGACCCGTGGACCCGAACCCGACCTGTTTGACACGAAATTGTATCCAACACGAAACACCCGTTTGACACGAACCCGACCTGTTTGACACGAATTTTGGGTAAAGGCAAAACTTAATAAATGGAGATGCAAGGGATCGAATCTTGTACCTCCCGAATGCAAAGCGGGCGCTCTACCATTTGAGCTACATCCCCTTTTGAAATTTTATTGGTCCACTATATTTATATAAAGTCAAGATACGCTTAGTTCATATATTTACACCGACTTTACTATCATCGGTGAAGTTATCTTACCGTAAAATATATGGTGATGATGGGTTTTCCATCTCACCTAAACATGAAAAAACAAATATGAGATAAATTAAATAAATTTCATAAAATATCAAATAACCACTAAGTTGTCACTTCTTAACAAATAACCACTAGAATAACCACTAGAATTGTAAATCGATTCATCCCACAAAACAAGATTGAATGCATTTAATATCTATTAATAAATTTAGCAAACTCACACGAATCGGATAAAAAACTGTTAAATAATAAATCATTTCCATTTTTTATTCTTAATATTATAATCTATATACACAGAAGATGAAAGATTCAAAATTTTATTAATATACGTGAAAAAAATAATAAAATTCAAAACTTTATAGCAAACATGTGAACCATCATTTGTCCTCCCTCATATACTTATTTAAGTATACTATTTATTTTATATCTTTTAAATTTAAAATAAAATTATTTCATTAATAAAGTTTTATAAGTATTTTTGGTGTTCTAATTTATAGGTCAAATTTTTAAAATAATATTATTTTATTAATAAAATTTTATTAAGTGTTTTCAGTATTTTATTTTACAGGTGTACAAGTCTTTTGGGTTTTGCAGGTCTGTTTCGGGTTTACATGTCTTTTCGGGTTTACGGGTCTTTTCGGGTTTACGGGTCTTATCGGGTTTACGGGTCTTTTCGGGTTTACGGGTCTTTTCGGGTTTTACAGGTCAGTTTTGGATTTACATGTCTTTTCGGGTTTTACAGGTCAGTTTCGGGTTTACAGGTCTTTTCGGGTTTTACAGGTCAGTTTCGGGTGACACGAACCCAACCCGAACCCGACCCGTTTTTTTTCGAGTCGGGTTCGTGTCGTGTCTTAATTTCACCGGGTCTGAAATATCAGGTCTCTGACCCTAAAATTTCGGGTCGTGTTCGTGTTGGGTTTACAGGTCGGGTCCAAAATTGACAGCTCTAATCACAGATGACTAAACTTCAGAGCGAATCGAACATGTGGTATTTGGACAATGGAGCAAGCAGTCATATGACAGGTATTAAATCTAAGTTCACAGAATTAAACGAGAAAATCATAGGTGTGGTGAGATTTGGAGATGGATCCACTGTGAAAATTGAAGGAAAATGGTCTGTGGTTTTTGCCTGCAAGAATGGAGAAACTCGTACCCTTGGTGATGTGTATTATATCCCGACTCTAAGGAATAATATAATAAGCCTTGGGCAATTAAGAGAAGAAGGGAATAAAATTAAAATCAAAGGAGACCTACTGAGGGTGTATGACACGCAAGATAAACTCTTTATGAAGGTAAAACGCTCTCAAAATAGACTCTACAAAATTATTATTAATAATGTAAAGTCTGAGTGTCTACTGTCAAAGCACGAAGAGGAATCTAAGCTATGGCACATGCGCTTGGGGCACGTAAATTATCATGCATTGTCGCTAATGGCTAAAGACAAGATGGTGAACGGGATGCCGGTGATTACTCAACCAGAGATGGTATGCAGGGGTTGTCTCATGTCAAAGCAAACGAGAAAACGATTTCCCATAAAGGCAAGTTACAGCGCAAGGAAAGCTTTGGAGTTAATGCATGGGGATCTATGTGGTCCAATATTTCCAGAAAAAACATCGGGTAAAAGGTATTTTTTCTTACTGGTAGATGACTATAGTCGATATATGTGGGTCTATTTTTTGAAGGGGAAGGTTGAGACATTGGATGCTTTCAAAAACTGTCGTGCTTTGGTTGAGAGAGGCAAATAACGAAAGGTAAGAATCTTAAAAATGGACAGAGGAGGTGAATTTTGCTTGAACGAATTCAAAATGTTTTGTGAGAAGGCTGGGATAGAGAGACATTACACGGCACCGTATACTCCACAGCAGAACGGTGTAGTGGAGCGAAGAAACAGGACTGTCGTGGAGATGGCCAGAAGTTGCTTGAAAGAAATTAAACTGTCGTCTATTATGTGGGGTGAAGATATTAGACACTCAATTTATTTGCTAAACAGGCTCCCGACACGAGCACTGACTGGAATTACTCCATATGAAGCATGGAATGAGAGAAAGCCGCATCTTGGTCATATCAGAATATTTAGGTGTGTAGCACATATGAAGATCCCAAATCAGCACACACGCAAGTTGGATGATAGAAGCAGACAAGTGATTAATTTGGGTAAAGAACCTGGTACTAAAGCGTGTCGTCTTTTCGATCCATACTCAATAAAGTTCATGTGAGCAGAGATGTAACTTTTGAGGAGAATAAATCGTGGCTCTGGGAACAAAGAAAGGATATTTCCTTTGATCAAGCCGATACTTTCACTATAGAAGGTGCACTTGTGGAAGAAAAAAAAGAGTGGTATAGTGAAGACATCGAGATAGACCAAGAAAGAAACGGTACACCAACACCAGACACACAGTCTAAAGACACTGAATCACCAAGGTCGAAATCGCCTGTACAGAGATTAAACCCAGATGATTACGATAACAGTGCTGAACCGAAAAAAATCAGATCAGTTGCAGAGATTTATGATGAGACAGAGGAGGTGCAAATGGATGAGGAATTGTATCTTATGGGCATTGTAGAACCTATGAATTATGATCAATCTGTCAAAGACCAAAACTGGAAGGAGGCTATGGAAAGGGAAATGCAGTCAATTGAGGAAAACCACACCTGGAGATTAACTGAACTGCCACCTGGTAAGAAGGTTATTGGTTTGAAATGGATCTTTAAATTAAAGAAAGATGCCGAAGGAAAGATCGTAAAATATAAAGCGAGGTTAGTGGCAAAGGGTTATGTGCAAGAGCATGGGGTCGATTTCAATGAAGTGTTTGCTCCGGTAACAAGACTCGAAACCGTCCGATTATTACTAGCATTGGCAGCAAAAAGCGAGTGGCAAGTTCATCATCTCGATGTCCAAACTGCATTTTTGAATGGAGAAATAATGGAGGATGTTTATGCTGCTCAACCTCAAGGTTTTGAAAAAGAAGGGACCAAGAAACATGTATATAAACTTTTGAAGGAACTTTATGGTCTCCGTCAAGCTCCACGCGCTTGGTATGCGAAGTTAAACTCATGTCTTGAAAGCTTGGGTTCTAAAAGGTGTCAATCAGAGTACGCACTTTACACAAAGCAGGAGGGAAAAATTAAAATAATCGTGGCAGTCTATGTAGATGATCTCCTGGTGACTGGGAATAATGTGTCTGCGATCGAGAAATTTAAAAAACAAATGAGTCAGAAGTTTGAGATGTCGGATATGGGGAAGCTTAGCTATTATCTCGGGATTGAAGTGGAACAAAGTAAAGGATGCATTAAGCTCAAACAAACTGGGTATGCAAGAAAAATTATAGAGAAGGCAGGGTTAAAGGGGTGCAATCCAACGAGGTATCCAATGGATCCAAAAGAAAAGATCGACAAAGATGAGAGTGGAAAAATTGTTGATGCTACTCACTACAAGAGTATAATCGGGGGACTGAGATACCTAGTACATACTAGGCCGGATATCGCGTACTCAATTGGCATAGCAAGTCGATATATGGAGTGACCCACTACAATTCATCTAAGTGCAGTTAAACGGATTCTGAGGTATGTGCAAGGAACTGTACAGTATGGCTTAATGTACACCAAGAACAGTGGTAACAATGTAGTGACCGGCTTCACGGATAGCGATCTAGCTGGAGATCTGGACGACATGAAAAGTACTAGAGGCATGTTTTTTTATTTAAATGACAATCTAATTACGTGGGTTTCTCAGAAGTAGAGGTGTGTTGCCCTGTCGTCATGTGAGCCAGAATTTATGGCGGCTACTGCAACCGTTTGTCAAGCCATCTGGATTCAAAATATTTTGAGTCAGATAACAGGAGTTGGTTCTGGTCCCGTGGTCTTGTGCATTGACAACAAATCAGCTTTGGATTTGGCTAAGAATGTTGTGTTCCATGGAATGAGCAAACACATTCATGTACGGTATCATTTTGTCAGAGAATGCGTTGAACGGGGAGACATTGTACTGAAGTATGTGAGCAGTGAGAATCAAAAGGATGATATACTAACTAAGGCGTTAGTGACAGTAAAATTTGAACAGATGCGGAATTTACTGGGTATCAAGAACATGTCTGCACAGGTTTAAGATTAAGGGAGAATGTGTTGGTTAATCTTAAACTTAGTTTATTAATTTTGTTGTTACATCTAGTTTATTGTTTTGAGTTAGAAATCTAGAGTCCCGCTATTGTATCTTTCTATTTATGTTGAAGTAGTTTGGTAATATTAAAAAATAGGGGTTTCCTGACAAAACTACGTGTTTATTTTTACTTTCATACTATACAGATTTTATTTGTTTAACAATAAAAACTACATCCCATTTAATCTCATACACTTCCCGCGGTAATTTTATCAACCCCGATTTACATTTTGATTTTCTTAGCATCCCTGGATTCGGACTGCACTTCGGGTCCTGCCATGCTTGCTTAAGCAGCTTGTACGCCATCTTAGCCGGAATCTGACGTTGGCCCAGCTTGTAAACTCGTTGTGTGGTTGAATTCAGAAAAACTATGATGCCTCCTGTATTTACTTTCACTAGTTCAATATTCATGTAACATAATGAAACTGATTCTGAATAAGCTGATGACGGAATAGCTTGAGAGGATGAAAACAAGAATATGAATCAATTTTCTAACGGAAATATTGACTATTTTGTCAATTCGAAGCCCGTACGGTTGGCTTAACGATGAGGCTGGAGGCGAAAATTTTACGAGCTGAGGAGTACCATAAGAAGAAGGTTGTCCATGACTATATAATTCTAGTGCCATTGTTTTTCCTTTTGTTCTTTTTTTTCAGCTCATGGGTTTGTAAATATTAATCTCTCAAGTGTGGAGTGGTAGGGTTTGTGATGGTGTATATATTGGTTGTTACATGCTCTATTGAGTGAATTACAAGGAACTAGTTTATTACTTCAATTTATTACTTCAATTTCAAGATTTTATTATTTTCATAAATAAAGTTCTATAAATCTCAACCATTTAACTGGAATTTAATGATTCAGATTTGGCTCTAATATCTTTTGAAAATGGTAAAATATCTACTTCATAAATGATCAAATATAAATTTATAATAAACATAGTATAACTTTGATTAAATTTATACTAATCCGTTCCATTTTTCACACAACTCGGTACAAATATCTTACAAAAGTTTTTTTTTTCTTTTATTTATATATATAAATATTCAAAACCAATTTAAATTTAAACAAATTTAACATAATTTTGATTAATTTTATCTTAACCGTTCCACTTTCACCTAAGTTGGTACGAATATCTCACAACAGCTTATATATATACATATCCAAAATCAATTTAAATTTAAACAATAATCAATTTAAATTTAAACAATACATTTGTTAAAAGTGCGCGATCATCCACCTTCCAAATCGTAAATTGTATATTACTGCATCCGAATCATTCACTAAACGGGACAAATATTTTCACGAGCATGTGCTAGAGTCCGAAAAACGTTCAAGCCTCCGACTGCAAACTCGCGTAAAAGGAAATAAATACCGGGTCCCAAACTTGGTAGGGAAAGTGTTGCTGTTCCGAAAAAAGATAGTGTTATTGTAACGCAAGCAAGTTGGACGATGTTTTTTAGTGGAACGGGCGGTTGTACGTCACGTTCGATGATGCCGGCTAAGGAAAATTTGATTGATCCCAAAAGATACCTAAACCAATTCTTCATCTATGTTAGGCCTTTTGTAACGTTCATGACCGAAGTTAAATCTGATGGCCACTGCGGGTACCGTTCGATTGCGTTTGCCTTGAAAGAGCAACAAGATGGGTGGAGGTTGATTAGGGATGCCCCATACAACGAGCTTATGGATTACACATCTGTTTACAAGAAGATATTTACAAGCATGGAGGATTGATAGATATTACGGAGAGTGTAAAGTGCTCTAGCGATGTGGCTACTGTCGATCATTAGATGTCCACAACCGAGATGAGAGTCGCGATCACATCCACTTTGTAGGACGGTATCAAGCCATGGATATTAGCTTCACTTATCTTCATTTACGAGGTGCACCGCCTCTGATGTCAAACCCGTTGGAAATCAGATTGGGTTGGGTCAACATCAACCATTTTGTGAACGTAAATATTTATTTATATTTCAAGTTAGTTGAAACCTTTCAATATTCTTTATATTGTGTTTTCGTTTTGTAGCTTAAGATTTTAGCAGAAGCCCCATGTGCGAGAATACATCCTTGTTGCTTAAAGTTGCGTTCACCATAAGCAGAAGGTTAGGTATTACCGAATCTCTCTCGTTACAAGAGATACTAAGAAATAAAAAATTGTAGCCTCAAAGTAACCGATTTAGCTGCATTTGTTTAAAGACTCGGTCATTGTAATATATTTAAGATTTGTCACGCTTTAAAGTCGTATGTTTTATGTTTTGTATTTTATGATGACGTTAATTTTTAAACACTAAAACATTGACTTCTTAATTGGTTCATATTAATATAAGACATTACACATTAATTTAAGACATTACATAATTAGAAATAAAAATGCAAACAATAAAAATAGATTGAATAGTAGACAGAGTTGACGTAGTAGACATATGTTGATGGTGACGAATAGTTCCATCCATGATCAAAGCGTTTCTCGAAAGGATATTCCTCATCATCACTACTTTTTTTAGAAGTTGTTGGCTATCGTGTCCGTTTTCTCTTGTAATTCTTGCATCACATGTTGGAGCATATATTCGTAATAGTACTTTAAAATGTTATACTGAATACATCGCGGGTTTCGTATTGGACTATGTAAGGTAGTGACTCAATTAGTATAGTCGACACAATGTTCAAATATACTAACCTATCAGCCATTTTTCCGCGTCAACGGGGGCCACGGCATCATAAAACCCGAACACGATGCCTCATTACCGTGCATGAAGTATATTTTGCATAAAACAACACAAACAAAGCCAAGAATCTCCTCCGACATCGTGTCTTGCACAATCTCAAAAGCTTTTACGAGGTTTGCATCTTCGTGCACATTCAAATTTGAATCACTCATCCGTATTGTTATAATGATCTAGCGTTTTTCTACTATTTATAGATAGGTATTTAGCGGGAATACCCTAAAAAGTTAGCGGGAATCAAATAACATTTGGGCGGGTTTCCAGTTTTGGTGGGAACTTTGAAAACATTATTTAACAACTTTCACCTGGTGGGGTGGACATTGTCAACCATAGGCTCATTAATTCTCAACACACATAAACATTTAATAAATAAATTCATCGATGACGTAAACAAACACACTTACATTCGTTTCTTCTTGAGCCGCGAGGAGGTCACGGTAGTACGCATTCCACAAACATTTGTCTCGCTAAGAATTTTAGGCAACCATGCCAACATCTTCAAATCGGTTGGGCTGTAAGCATTATTCACTGCTAATCAGAAACATGGGAAGTGGTTATACACCCAGTAGTCCAAAAAAGCCGAGAAACCAACTAAAATTTTTAAAAAGTGCTTTGAAATGCCTCCCAAACTCTTGCAAAACCAAGTCAATGCGCATGTACCCTATGCAAGCTTCTCCAAGTGCTCGAGATGAGTGAGAAAATCGTACTTGATGTTTTTTTGGCTTGTGTCGACGAATATGGTACATCCGAAAAAGAAAATAATGTATGCATGAGCGGCATGTTTTTTTTATCTCAACCGTAAGCGCGACATTCGAAATCCAAATACACGTCTCCCAAATACGCTTCCCTTAGCCATCAAAGTCTGAACCCACTATCATTGTGTGCCTCCATATCTTCTTGCGCAGTTTCGACCGAACTCCTAACAACTCGGCATATCAAACATACGTCTAATCTAGCGTTTGGGTCTTTAACGGGTTGATAATCCAACCTTTATTTCAACAAACACATCATTAAGTCAAATTACAACCAACATATGTCATCTGATCCATGAACTCAATATGCACGAAAATAATAATAAAAATTTATAACTAGAGAGTTCCGAGAACTATAAAAAAAAATTATAACAAGAAATAATATTAGCAGAAATGAAATTATGAGGAATAAAAATAACTAGAATAATAACGTGAATAATAGTAACAAGAAAAATATTGTCAGAAATAATATTATCAGAAATAAAAGTACCACGGACAATATTATATTGAATAAAAATAACATGAATAATATTATCATTTATAGAATAGAATAAAAAAAATGAAGACTTACCGATTAAGACTCGTATAACAAACCTATTATGCATAAAACCCAAAAAACTAAAGAGATTTTATACCTAAAATACCATTCTATATAATATCCAACAAACAACTTCTCTTTCCTTATTTTTTTAAATTTAAAATGTTGAAGGTTTATATCTTTTAAACCGTAACTCAAAAAAAAATCTGAAAATACTATTAGTTTTGTTTTTTAAGACGAATAAAACTAGTACCACTCATGATATGTTTTAAATTTTTTAATAATTTATATATTTTACACAGATTTCTCAGTATATGGCTTCGCATCTAATGGGATGGTTTCATATCTAGCATCTATCATAGTGGGTTTAAATCATATCTAGCTAGTACAAAATTTAAACAAGTTTCGCATCTAGCAAAACACAAAAAGTTTCGCATTTAGAAAAACAAAGAAGGTTTCGGATCTCGCAAAACAAAGAAGGTCTGGCATGTTCTTCGTTTACACTATAGATTTTAAAAAAAAGTTCTTATCATTTAAACCATAACTCGGAAAAAATAATCCAAAAATACAATTGGTTTTATTTTTTTAATACGAACAAAACTAGTACCACTCATGGTATATTTTGATTTAAAAAACTATTCTAAACAAGTTTCTCATTATATGGTTTCACATCTATCATAGTGGGTCTTGTTTTTCATCTAGCATTTATTATAGTGGGTCTGATTTCACATCTAGTAGTAAAAATTTAAATAGTTTTCGCATCAAGCAAAAAAAAAAGTTTCGTATTTTTTTCGTTTACACTATAAATTTAAAATTTTAAGAGTTTGTATATTTTAAACGTAACTCCGGAAAAAAAATCCAAAATAACCATTGGTTTTATTTTTTAAGACGAATAAAACTAGTACCATTCATAATATGTTTTGAATTTTTTTTTAAAAAATTATATTTTACACCAACATTTTGCATCTATCTGTACAAAGGAATTAACACGTTTTGCAACTATAAGTATGTAAAATAAAACAGGTTTCACATCTCCTTTACTACATTTTTTATGTTTTAAACCCTCATCCCTTACTCGGACACAAATTTTCAAAAACACACAAACACACTAAAATCGACGAAAACCTAACTGAAGTACAACAATTACACTGCATTAGCAACGTAAAACCAAAAGAATACCAACAATTAGAAACAAAACAGATCTCGAGTACCCTAATATTTCGAAATTAAAAATCGAGTTACCTAAACACACAAAAAGACTTATTTAAATTAGATATCCAAAATCAAACTTCGAAATCAAGTAAAAACACAATCAAAATCATACGAAAAAAATAAAATAAGAAATCGATTAAAAAGTTAATCATTACCCATAATGTTAGGGCATTGTTCTATTCACGAAGAGAGAAAAAAAAAGTTGAAGAAAAAAAATAACTAAAAAATTAAAGCTTTTATATAATTGCGTAAGGGTATTTTGGTATTAGTAAGTCCTAAATAGTAAATATTTAAATGAAATAGATTTTTCGCAAATACATGAAAAGATTAGTTTTAAGTGGATAATAGTTGTGGTTTTGGGTCTTAAATGATACTTAATCCATAAACATAACATAAGTAAACTTATTATGAATATAAATAACATAAATAATTTATCATGAATAAAAATAGCTGGAATAAATAACGTAATAAATATAAATATCAGCAACAAAAAAATATTATGAAAAATAATACTAATAAACATAATATTATCAAAAATAAAAAATAAAAGTAATATGAATAGTATTATCAAAATTGGCCTAAATAATACTTGAATTTAAGGGTTCAAATATGGTTCAAATATTTTTCTTTCCGAATGATAAAATATATACTATATAAATAATCAAAATTATAATAAATAACTAGATTTATGTATTATATTAATTAAATTTATCTAAACAATCCTATTCTAATCCAAATTCATATAAAGAACAAATAACATTAATATATATATATATATACATAAAATATTTAGTTATATATATATATAATATGAACAAATCAATCTAGTTAATAATCTATATTTCAAGATTTATACAGCTGACTCGTTTGGCTGAAACCGCTAGTTTTTTAAAAGCTGACCGATTCATAAAGAAAAATATCATATTATTATTAACTTTGTCATTGACTATCGAGTCCCACAATCTTTCAAAATTGGTGTATAATATTATGGAGGAGTTAAAAGATTTTGTTTTTCGAGAGGAGAAGGGATATAAATTGAATTGGGGAATATATTTCTTTCTCTCCAAGAAACTTAAGGATCTTTCTTGAACTCTAAGAAATATCTCTTTTTATTTCCTTCATTTCTCATTGTATTCCTCAAATCTACTGATTTGATGATACCAATGGCAACCAACAATAATAAAATGGATTCAAACTCGATATCATACGCATATATTGTCAAGAAGAGTCAAAGCAACAACGAAAAGCTTGAATTCGAGTCGGAATCAACAATTGAAAAAACAGATCATATATCAATTCAGTATAGCAATGAAATAACTTGAACGTATAAAAACTCAATCTAAGCACTCGTTTGTTGGTAAATTCACTCATGGACTACCAAAAAGAAACCTCATATTACAGTTTCTTGAATCTTTGAAGTTTCTATTTGCATATAGATACAAAGTTTGGGATTTTAGACACGTTATATTTGAACTCGACTCAATAGAAGATCTTTGTAAACCCTGGCATTGATCGGTGTGGACTATAGGAAGTACTGTCATGAGGCAGCTTAAATGGACTGGGGATTTCACTAAAGAGAGCCCAATCGCCCCTGTTTGGATTAAAGTACACCGACCAGAACACTTATATGATAAAAACGTGGTCAAATCCATAGCCTCGATGATGTGTGGATTGGCTTTGGAGTCAATTATGAATACTGGGTCAGAATTTCATATTTGAATATTCCACAATACTGTATGCACTGCCATCATATGGGTCATTGCAAGGATCAATGCACAAAAGCTAAGAAAGATAATGCAGATGACTTAGACAAAGAATTGAACACAACTAAAGCTAATAAAATTAAATCAGTAGTTGTTAATGAAGAAATAACTGCTCAAGAAAAGAAACAAGAACAGAAGGAAAATTCAGTTTGATTCAAGACTTCTAATCAAGGTGAAATTATAGAGGTACTCTAAACACTTTCATATGGTGCTAATGTTGCTAACAATGAATACGAAAATTTGGAATCATATTCTTCTACAAAGGCTTGCAATATAAGAAGTTTTCAAAACTCACCAAGAGTAAACATCATTAAGGAAAAATGGACGTCTCAATCTCCAGAATTCTATAGAGAATAGCAAGATACCAAGTGCAGAAACTCTCCTGAAAGAATAGAGCCTACAACAAAAGAAACAAATGTTAAGACTTCTAATCACGGAGAGAATACTAATACAAAAATCTATCATCAAGCTAGGACTTGTTCAGATCATATACCTATAATCATCTCAATTTCTAATGAGTTTACCAAGAGTTATATCTAGTTTTAAGTTTAAGAAAATATGGACTTTGGATAATAAATTTCTGCATTTTGTGGAGAACAACTGGCATCAAGAGATGAATGGAAAAAGCTTTCTGGAGACAACAATTGTACTCTAACTGGACCATTAGGGTGATAAAATACTAAATTCTTCTATAGTTTTGTTAAAAAGAAAAGGAAAAGAAATAACATTAATGGGATTAAAAATGGCGATACCTGGATCACGGATAAGGAGTCTATTGGTCTCTCTTCTGTGGAATTATTTAAGAAATCCCTTACTGATTATTCTTATAACAACAAGGAGGATGAGGAAATCTGTATGAATGATACTTTATTCAACAATATTCCCACCATTATTACTGAAGAGGATAACAAGAATCTTCTTAAGCTTCTTGATGAGGATGAAACATGGCAGATAATCAAGACAATGAATCTTGTAAGTGCACCAGGTATGGATGGTTACACTCACTGTTTTTATAAAAATTTATGGGCTATCATTAAAGATGACTTTGTGAATGAAAGGAAAGATTTCATTCTTGAAAAAAACATAGTATAATTTTGATTAAATTTTGTTCTACACCGTTCCATTTTCACCCAACTCGGTACGAATATCTTACAAAAGTTCTTTTTTCTTTTATTTATATATATAAATATTCAAAACCAATTTAAATTTAAACAAATTTAACAATAAATTTGATTAATTTTATCTTAATTGTTCCACTTTCACCTAAGTTGGTACGAATATCTCACAACAGCTTATATATATACATATCCAAAATCAATTTAAATTTAAACAATGCATTTGCTTATATTTTACTTTTTTATCAAATTCAAATTCTATTTACTTACAGAACTCCAATAGATGAAAAAGAAATATTGAATAGGGCGATTTGGTTTGGTTTAGATTTCGACGGAACCGGCTTAGATTTCTAAACTTTTATGTTGGACCAAACCGATAATATTTCGGTTTCGTAAAACTGATCCGAACCGGAACCGATAAAAAATCGGTTCGGTTTTATGGACCGATAACAAGTCTTTAAATATTTTATATAAATTATTTTAAACCAAATAGAATAGAGATAACAAAGCTGTTTATTGTTGTGTTCGTAAATGACGAACACTTCGATGTCGGACAACTTGTATTTTATAATTTACTTCTTTAAATTTTTCTCTTTTTTATGTGGTTTTTGTATTTTTTTTTTAATCTTTTTTTCCTTTACATTTGTTGACCTGTCTTTATAGTATTTTTTCAGAAAGTTTCTTAATATTTAATACTTGTACACAGTTCTCGATCATTCGAGGGTATTTTATACTAGCAAAATAAAATATAGATAAAGTTTGAGAACGGTTCATATCTCTATAATTTATGATAAAAATTAAACCATATACGTGAAAGCTTCCAACGTGTATATATATACTAAATTTTTATCAATTTATCAGTTCAGTTCCAAATCGATTCTACCAGTTTATTGATTTTATCGGTTCAATTCCAAATCGATTCTACCAGTTTATCGGTTTTATCAGTTCGGTTCCAAACCGTTTTTAACACTTCGGTTCCTTATTGGTTTCAATTTTCAAAATGGAACCGTGAACCAGACCATTAGGGTTCTGGTCCGGTTCTCAGTTCTCATGAACCATTAAAAGCCATAATACTAAGTGTATTTTAAGTTCACCCAAAACCCCAAACAACATAATTCACTAACTTACTCATAAAACACTTTCATCTAGTAGATTAAACCTTATATTTCTACAAATTTCTTAAGTTCTTGAAAATCTTGTTGCACATTCAACATATTCGAGAATAGGCTTTTAATAAAATACATAAAAATTAACACAAAAAATTAACATATAAAAAATAGGTGTTTTTAAAAACATCAACAATTTTTTTTTAACTTCAACACATAAAAAATAATACTAACTAAATAGACTAGGTTAATATTTTGACAAATAAAAAATCGATAATTACTCAAAACAAATTGTTATAAAAAATTGTAGTTTTTTTTTAAAAACTAATAACAACTATGGTGTTGTCCATTACGCACCATAGGTGCTACAACACCAATGGTGCGTAATGGCTTGCACCATAGGTGCTCGGTGTTGTGCACCACAAGACCGATGGTGCGGGCCTTGCGCACCATCAGTACGAGGCTTACGTACCATAAGTGTTCTGCACTTAGCACCTATGGTGCACAACACTGAGTACCTATTGTGCTAGTGTTTTTTTTAAACAATTTTTTTAGTGAGAGAAGTGAGGGTTAGAGATAAGTGTTGGAGAAAATATGGTGGATGTGGTTTAGTAGAAAAAAAACTCCTTAAATACCCCGAAAAATTATATTTTGGTCCAAAAAAGGTGCACTTATACCAAATATGGGTGAATTCAAAATTTGGTAAAGTTAGATTGGTTTTAGGTATGTATAGCCTAACCATATATATATATATATATATAAAATCTAAAATATAAATAGGCTTTGGCTAAATTTGATCTCAAATATATATAACCACTCCCAAATTTTATGGGATCTTTTTTAATTAATAGGCTTTTACTATTTTGCATTTTGCCCAAGTATAATATTTTTTTGTCTTGCAATAGTTTTTGGGTACACTTAACCTAACCATAAAAACACAAAATTTTCTCCCCTAATTTCCAATTTATACACAAAATTTCAAAAAAAAATCTCTCAAAGCTTCAAAACCCCTCCAAACCTCCAAAAACTGTTAAAAAAACCGAAACAATTTTTGAATGGATATTTAGAAGAAGAACCTTGGTGAGGAGCATGAAACTCCAAATAATTTAGTATTTCTAACCAATTCGTTAAAGAGTTTTCATTTTTGAACTTCTTCTCGATTTTGGAAAGAACTGAACTCGTGTTCCCCCGCCGGTTGAGACCCTCAACCCCGACGGGGGAAGCATGAAATCCTTTTAGATCTATGAATCAACCCCATCGGTTGGGTCTATTGTACACTCACCGACCCTTTGGACCCTCTCCATCGGTCCTAGGAAGACGTAAGTTTAGAAAAAAAAATATAATTTTTAAGTACTAGGTCCCTGATGGTTGACATATTATCAACCACTGGTTGGACAATTGTCAACTACCGCAAACGTTCTCGGTAGATGAAAACACTTCACCCGGCGGTTTATGTTCCCCATATGTTTAGGAAATTTTGTGGATTTTTTTTGGAACATCTCCCCAGCAGGGGACATATTTTGACCCAATGGTTGAGAATAGTTCACCCGTCGCTGCCGTCGGTACGCAGCGTGTCACCCGGCGGGTGCGATGAAAAATAAAGTTTTAACATACTTTTTGTTTGGTGAGTATAGGAGGAGGAGGACGAGCTAATTTATTTGTGCAGGGTAAAAGATGAGATAATATCGGACCTTTGATATGTTGATTATAGTCATTTGTTCGACATGAAATCTCACTACGCGCAAGAATAATTGATCGATTGGTTTAAGAAAACCGCGATAAACAACGAGTTTGTGGTTATATTAATTTGTCACGATAGACTTGCTCGAAAATATAGGTGCTAGTGAATATAAGAGGAGCGGTGAAAAACAAAGTTTTAACATAATTTTTGCTTGGTGAATATAAGAGGAGCTAATTGATCCGTGCATGGTAAAAGAGAAGATAATAGCGAACCTTTGCTCCGTTGATTATAGTAATTTGTTCGACATGAAATCTAATTACACTCAAGAAGAATTGATCGGTTGGGTTAAGAAAACTGCAATAGACAATGAGTTTGGAGTTATATTATGTCGTCGCCATAGACTTGCTCGAATAAATCCGAGAATAACTTTTGTGTATGAGAGATACAAAAATTACACAAAGTTAGTAGATCCGAATTATCGTAAAAGAAATTCTACCGGGACCAAAAAATGTGGATGCCCTTTCATCGTGTACAACACTTAACTAAAACAAAGGAAGATCGAGAAAGACGATCGGTCGCAATTCCAATACTTGTTAGGTGAACTTATGAGGTTAAACTATTACGAATTCCATAGACCGTCCAAATACGGAAACGATATTATATGTGACCTTTTCTCCGCACACCCGATTATTTTGGATTTGTTACGGACGTTTCAAAATGTCATCGAAAAACAAGTACAAGGTAGTTAAATACGGGATGCCATTGTATGAGGTTGTTGAAACCATTTGTACCGAGAAAACTTTCTACATCGGATTTGCGTTTATGTCCAGGGGAAAATTCGAGAGCTACAAATGGGTGTTATAATGCTTACATTTGTTGATGATAACTCACTCCATCGAACAAACCTCCATCATTTTGATGGATAAAGATTTAGCGCTTGTGAATGAGGTGGAGGAAGTGTTCCCCAATGTAACACACATGTTGTGTCGATGGAATATTAAATGAACATCCTAAGGAAAACGAAAAAAAATCATCAAGGTGAAGAAAGTGGCCAACGCCTTTTTGAAAGTGTGGAATCAAATGTTGTTGGTGGAAACAAAGCTATCCTTCAACAAATATAGGTCAGAATTGCACTGTGACTTCAAAGTGTATCCGAAAGAAAATAAATATACTGAAATTTGGTTACGATCGTATGGTGATAAGTTCTTCACGTGGAGAGCGCTCATTCGAGCCTCAAGCGTTTCTTTGGTACGAACAAAGGTAACTTCGAGTCTTTTTAGCTAAATTTGCATTCTTTGATTGAATTGCAACACAGGGACATCAATGGGGTATTAAAAAAGATCCACTTGTTAGTCTTACATAAATTCGCTAACATCGTGTGCCTAAAGCTTAAAAAATATCTCCCACTATACTTAAAAAATAACGTCTCCAACAACAAATATTTTGCCAACGGCTTTGAGGTACCTCTAAATTTATTTCATGATCATTGGAAGAGGTTAGACATTCTTGTATGTTCTAATCTCACGACGATCGAGAAATTGAAATCAAAAATCGATAAACTAGTATGCGATGTCATGGACTCCAATGACGAAGCACGCATATAGCATGTTTACAATAAATGGTTTATCGTCGTCCATCCAAAAATAATTCCCTATTGGAGCCTTTGGTCAAGCTAAAAATGCACGATCGTCCACCTTTCAAACGTAAGTTGTATATTACTGCATCTGAATCATCCACTAAACGGGACAAATGTTTTTACGAGCATGTGCTAGAGTCCGAAAAACGTTCAAACCTCCAACCGCAAACTTGCATAAAAAGAAATAAATACCGGGTCCCAAACTTGGTAGGGAAAGCGTTGTCGTTCCGAAAAAAGATAGCGTTATTCTAACGCAAGCAAGTGGGACGATGTTTTTTAGTGGAACGGTCGGTTGTACGTCATATTCTATGATACCGGCTAAGAAAAGTTTGGTTGATCCCAAAAGGTACCTACACCAATTCCCCATCTATGTTAGGCCTTTTGTAACGTTCATGACCGATGTTAAACCAGATGGCCACTGCAGGTACCTCTCGATTGCGTTTGCCTTGAACGCTTAACAAGATGGGGAGAGGTTGATTAGGGATGCCCTATACAACGAGCTTATGGATTACACATCTGTTTACGAGAAGATATTTACAAGCATGGAGGATTTGATAGATATTACGAAGCGTGTAAAGTGCTCTAGAGATGTGGCTACTGTCGATCATTGGATGTCTACAACCGAGATGAGAGTCGCGATCACATCCACTTTGTAGGACGGTATCGAACCATGGATGTTGGCTTCACTTATCTTCGTTACGAGGTGCACCGCCTCCAATGCCAAACCTGTTGGAAATCAGATTGGGTTGGGTCAACATCAACCATTTTGTGAACGTAAGTATTTCTTTATAAATTCAGTTAGTTTTAACCTTTCAACATCCTTTATGTTGTGTTTTCCTTTTGTAGCTTAGGATTTTAGCTGAAGCCCCATGCGCGAGGATGCATACTTGTTGCTTAAATTTGCGTTCACCATAAGCAGAAGATTAGGTATTACCGAATCTCTCTCGTTGCAAGAGATACGAAGAAATAAAAAAATTGTAGCCTCGAAGTAACCAATTTTGCTGCATTTGTTCAAACACTCGGTTATTGTAATATATTTAAGATTTGTCACGCTTAAAAGTTGTATGTTTTATGTTTTGTATTGTATGATGACGTTAATTTTTTAACATTAAAACATTGACTTCTTAATTGGTTCACATTAATTTAAGACATTACACATTAATTTAAAACATTACACAATTAAAAATAAAAATGTAAACAACAAAAATCAATAGATAGTAGATAGAGTTGACGTAGTAGACATATGTTGATGGTGACGAATAGTTCCATCCATGCTCGAAGCGTTTCTCGAAAGGATATTCCTCACGATCGCTACTTTTTTTAGAAGTTGGGTTACTTCTAACGTCGTTGGCTATCGTGCCCGCTTTCTCTTGCAATTCTTGCATCACATGTTCCAGCATATCTTTCGTAATAGTACATTGAAATTCTATACTGAATACATTGTGGGTTTCGCATTGGACTATGTAAGGTAGTGTCTCTATCAGTATAGTCGCCACGGTGTTGAAATAAACTAACCTATCAGCCATTTCTTCGCGTCAGCGGGGGCCAAGGCATCATAAAACCCGAACCCGATGCCTCGTTACCGTGCATGAAGTATATTTTGCATAAAGCAACACAAACAAAGCCAAGAGTCTCCTCCGACATCGTGTCTTGCACAATCTCAAAAGCTTTTATGAGGTTTGCATCTTCGTGCACATTCAAATTTGAATTACCCATTCGTATTGTTTCAATGTATAATGTTCTAGCGTCTACTACCTATAGATGGGTATTCAACGGGAATTCCCTAAAAAGTTAACGGGAATCAAATAACGTTTGGTCGTGTTGCCAGTTTTTGTGGGAACTTTGAAAACATTATTTAACAACTTTCACCTGGTGGGTGGACATTGTCAACAATCGGCTCACTAATTCTCACCACACATAAACATTTATTAAATAAATAAATAAAATCATCGATGATGTAAACAAACACACTTACATTCATTTCTTCTTGAGCCACGAGGAGGTCATGATAGTACGTCTTCCAACGAACGTTTGTCTCGCTAAGATTTTTAGGCAACCATGCCAACATCTTCAAATCGGTTGGGCTGTAAGCGTTATTCACCGCTAATCAGAAACACGGGAAGTGGTCATACACCCAGTAGTCTAAAAAAGCCGAGAAACCAACTAGACTCTTCAAAATGTGATTTGGAATGCCTCTCAAACTCTTGTACAACCAAGTCAATGCGCATGTACCCTATGCAAGCTTCTCCAAGTGCTCGAGATGAGTGAGAAAACCGTAATTGATGTTTTCTTGGCTTGTGTTGGTGAATATGGTACATCCAAAAAAGAAAATAATGTATGCACGAGCGACATGTTTTTTTTTATTTCAACCGTAAGCGCGACATTCGAATCCAGATACATGTGTCCCAAATAAGTTTCCCTTAGCCATCAAAGGCTGAACCCACTACCATTATGCGCCTCCATCTCTTCTTGCGCAGTTTCGGCTGAAACTCCTAACAACTCGACATATCGAGCATATGTCTAATCTAGCGTTTGGGTCCTGAATGGGTCAATAATCCAACCCTTATTTCAACAAACACATCATTGAGTCAAATTACAACCAACATATGTCATCTGATCCAAGAACTCAATATGCATGAATTTTTTTTATAGCAAGAGAGTTCTGGGAACTACATTTTTTTAATAACAAGAAATAATATTAGCGGAAATGAAATTACGGGGAATACAAATAACTAGAATAATAACGTGAATAATAGTACAAGAAAAATATTGTCAGAAATAATATTATCAGAAATAAAAATACCACGAGTAATATTATATTGAGTAAAAATAACATGAATAATGTTATCATTTATAGAATAGAATAAGAATGACATGAATAAAAAATGGAGACTTACCAATTAAGACTTATCCAACAAACCTATTACGCATAAAACCCAAAAAATTAAAGAGACTTTATACCTAAAATACCCTTTTATATAATATATAGCAAACAACTTCTCTTTATTTATTTATTTTTATTTAAAATGTTGAAGGTTTATATCTTTTAAATCGTAACTCGAAAAAACAAATCCGAAAATACCATTGGTTTTGTTTTTTAAGATGAATAAAACTAGTACCACTCAAGATATGTTTTAAATTTTTTAATAATATATATATGTATATATCACAGATTTCTCAGTATATGGTTTCGCATCTAGTGGGATGGTTTCACATCTAGCATCCATTATAGTGGGTTTAAATTCACATCTAGAAGTACAAAATTTAAACAAGTTTCGCATCTAGCAAAACAAAGAAAGTTTCGCATCTAGCAAAACAAAGAAGGTTTCGCATATAACAAAACAAAGAAGGTCTGGCATGTTCTTCGTTTACACTATAGATTTAAAAAATTTAAAAGTTTGTATCGTTTAAACCGTAACTCGGAAAAAATAATCAAAAAATACAATTGGTTTTATTTTTTTAATACGAACAAAACTAGTACCACTCATGGTATATTTTGATTTAAAAAAAACTATTCTAAACAAGTTTCTCATTATATGGTTTCACATTTATCATAGTGGGTCTTGTTTTCATCTAGCATTTATTATAGTGGGTCTCCTTTCGCATCTAGTAGTAAAACTTTAAATAGGTTTCGCATCAAGCAAAACAAAAAAGGTTTCGTATCTTTTTCCTTTACACTAGAAATTTAAAATTTTAAAAGTTTGTATACTTTAAACGTAACTCCGGAAAAAAAATCCAAAAATACCATTGGTTTTGTTTTTTTAAGACGAACAAAACTAGTACCATTTATAATATGTTTTGAATTTTTTTAAGAAATTACATTTTACACCAACATTTTGCATCTATATGTACAAAAGAATTAACACGTTTCACAACTATCAGTATGTAAAATAAAAGAGGTTTCACATCTCCTTTACTTCATCTTCTACGATTTAAACCCTCAACCCTCACTCGAACACAAATTTTCGGAAACACACAAACACACTAAAATCGACGAAAACCTAATTGAAATACAACAATTACACTGCATTAGCAACGTAAAACCAAAGCAATACCAAAAATTAGAAACAAAACAGATCTTAAGTACCATAATATTTCGAGATTAAAAATCAGGTTACCTAAACACACAAATCAACTTATCTAAATTAGATATCCAAAATCAAACTTTGAAATCAATTAAAAACACAATCAAAATCATACAAAAACAAAAGAAAACCAAAAAATCGAGTAAAAAATTAATCATCACCTATAACGGTAGGGTATTGTTCTATTCACGTAGAGAGGGAAAAAATTTGGAGAAAACAGATAAAGTAAAAAGATTAAAGTTTTATATAATTACGTAAGGGTATTTAGGGTATTAGTAAGTCCTAAATAGCAAATATTGCAATGAAACGGATTTTTCTCAAATACATGAATATATGAGGTTTATGTGGATAATAGTTAGGGTTTGGGTCTTAAATGACACTTAACCCATAAAAATAACATGAGTAAATTTATTATAAATATAAATAACATAAATAGTTTATTATGAATAAAAATAGCTGGAATAATAACGTAACAAATATAAATATTAGTAACAAAAAAATATTATCAGAAATAAAACTAACAAACATAATATTATCAAAAATAGAAGTAATATGAATAGTATTATCAAAATCGGCCTAGATATTACTTAAATTTAAGGGTCCAAATTAGATTCAAATATTTTTCTTTACGAATGATAAAATATATACTATATAAATAATTAAAATTATAATAAATAACTAAATTTATGTATTATAATTTTAATTAAATTTATTTAAACCGTCATATTCTAATTCAAATTCATATAAACAACAAATATTTACAGTTCTTTTGGTTACAAAGTAACCATTTGGTTAAGTACCCATACCGAACCAAACAAAAAGAAACCAAACCGAACCGAACCGAATTTTAATCGGTTCTTAAATGGGTACCAGTTCTACAGAACCGAAAGAACCGAGAACCAAAAAAACCAAACTGGACCGAACTGAAGAACCGAATGCCCATGCCTACATGAAGGACAACAACTTGTTGTCAGAAGTTGAGTCCACCAACTGATCTATCTGTGAAACCGAATAAAGATCTTTTGGGCAAACTCTGTTGAGGTCAGTAAAATCAATACACATACGTTATTTCCCGTTCTTTTTCTTGACCAACACTGGATTGGCAGTCCATAAAGGATATTAGGACTCTTTTATGTGCCTCATCTTGGTAAGCCGGTCAACTTTTTGGACTATTACATCAGTTTTTTCCTTAGAGAAGGCTCTTCTTTTTTGCATGACAGGTGTAACACAACTCTGAATTGATAGTGATGCAGACAGTTCGGTGAATTAGTAGTTTGGAGCTCCGGTGTCAGGTTTTTACCCACAGCACCTTGTTTCGAAGGAAACGACGTCACGAACGCAAGTCGCCAGCTTCGCTCGTGAGCTATGGGCTTTTTTAGGCATCTGGGCTCATCTATCCTCTTTTTTCGTACTTTTAATACTTTAGGTTATTTTTGTAATTTTCATATTTTTAGTTTTAGGTCAAATACTTCAACTCTATATAAACCTATCTTCTATTCATTGTTAGGGGAATTGTTTTGTTTAATAAAAATTAGGGTTTATCCCTTTTAGGCTTCTGCTACGTTTCACTCTCCATCATAGTGGTATCAGACACAGGCAGTCATGCGCGATGGTACGAGCAAGAACCAGCGGTCGCGGTGGCGCTAGAGTGTACCGAGATACAAGTGATGTAGATGATCGTGAAGATGCTGACCTACGCCGTCAGGTAGCCGATCTTACCCGGCAAGTGGTTGTTATTACCGCCAAACAACAAAGCACAGAGGTTGAGGGTATGGTTAACCCTTTTCGGGAGGGGATCGACCAGACTACTTCTCACCCACGCCGCTGGGAGCTTGGTTTCAAGATAGACGTCCCGGACTTTGATGGCAGCCTTAAGGCGGAGGCACTTATCGATTGGTTATCACAGATTGAGGAAGTCCTGGACTTCAAGGAGGTTCCGGAGGAGAGAAGGGTCGCATTAGTCACCATTCACCTACGCGGTAGGGCACAGGCTTGGTGGCAGCAGGTGAAGCAGAACCGCGCGCGTGCAGGCAAGGATAAAGTCCAGAGTTGGGAGAAATTCAAAAGAAAAATCCGCAAGGCTTTCCTTCCCTACAACTTCGAGCGAGAACTCTACCAGCGAATGCAGAATCTTCGTCAGGGACCCAGATCTGTTGATGAATATACCGAAGAATTTTATCAGCTGCTGGCTCGCACAGATGTGACCGAGTCGCCGCACCAGCGGGTCTCCCACTATATTGGCGGGCTACGCCTTCAGCTTCAAGACACGCTGAATATGTTCGATCCATCGTCGGTTTCCGAAGCCCATCGGCGTGCCCTCCAGGTAGAAAAACAGTCGGCTCGCCGGACCCAGACTGGCGTAAGGACCGGTTCTCCTTCAGGGATTCCGGCGTCCAAACCAGCTCTCCGCCCAACACCTGATCTGATCCCTCATGGGCACCGCCCAACACCTGATCTGATCCCTCCTGGGCGCGGTACACCAAACCGTTCTTCAAGCAATTTACGATGCTATGGCTGTGGCGAATTAGGGCATCGTCAGGTCGAGTGTCCCAATGCTGCGGGTGCTAGGGGTCTCTTTTCGCAGGAGGCGTTTGAACCAAATCCTATTGTTCTTGATGGCTCTCCAAAATTCGATACCTACGATGATGACTTGCCTGAGGATGAGGAAGAAATCGTGACTGGCGATGTTGGAGCAGTGCTGATGTTGCGCCGTACTTTCCTGTCTCCTCGCGTTCCGGAGCAGAGCGACTGGCTGAGGAGTAACGTGTTCCAGTCGACGTGTACGATCGGCGGGAATGTGTGCACCTTCATCATTGATGCTGACAGCTGCGAAAATGTCGTCTCCGAAGCAGCGGTTTTGAAGCTAGGGTTGAGGGCAGAATCGCATCCCAAGCCGTACAAGCTCGCCTGGTTAAGTAAAGGTACGGATATCACCGTCTCCAAGCGCGTGCTTGTTTCTTTTTCTGTAGGGCAAACATACCATGATGAAGCCTTCTGTGATATTGTCCCTATGGATGCTTGTCATCTACTGCTTGGCCGTCCTTGGCAGTACGACCTGTATGTTCTACATGATGGGCGGGCAAATACCTATTCATTCCTTTTTCGGGGAAAAAGATCGTTCTTATGCCAGCAAAGCCTCGACCCCTGAGCATTCACTCTACTCCTCCCTCATCGACTTTGTTGTCCCGTACTTCTTTTCAGACAGCTATGGAAGAGGCTGACGTGGTTTTCCTATTGTTCTGTGATCCTGTTGTGCCGATTTCCAAGGCGGACCATAGTCTTGTCATTTAGTCTCTTTTGTAGGAGTTTGCAGATGTGTTTCCAGCAGATTTGCCAACCCGAATTACCTCCTCTGAGAGATATTCAACATCAGATCGACCTGGTCCCTGGTGCTGCTCTCCCAAATCGACCACACTACCGAATGAGCCCGAATGAGCATGAAGAATTACGTCGACAGGTGGAGGATTTGTTGGAGAAGGGACATATTCGGGAAAGTCTCAGCCCTTGTGTAGTTCCGGCATTACTGACACCGAAGAAGGATTGTTCCTGGCGTATGTGTGTGGACAGCCGAGCTATTAACAAGATCATTGTTCGCTACAGGTTTCCTATACCGCGCCTGGATGATCTGTTAGACCAGTTGGATGGTGCTTCTGTGTTTAGCAAGCTTGATTTGAAGAGTGGATACCATCAGATTCGGATTCGTCCTGGTGATGAGTGGAAGACGGCGTTTAAGACGCGTGAGGGCTTGTTTGAGTGGATGGTGATGCCGTTTGGCTTGTCCAACGCGCCTAGCACGTTCATGCGTATCATGAATCAGGCATTGAGGCCTTTCATCGGTAAATTTGTTGTTGTTTACTTTGATGATATTCTGATTTATAGTTCGAACCATTTTGTGCATCTATCCCATTTACGTGAGGTGTTATTGGTGTTGCGTCGAGATAAGTTTTATGCTGCTACGGCCAAATGTTCGTTTATGTCCCCAGCTGTTCAATTTTGGGTTATATTGTTTCTGTTGACGGGTTACGAGCTGATCCGAGCAAAGTTGCTGTTGTGGACCAGTGGCCACGACCTGCTTCCATTACCGAGGTTCGTAGTTTTCATGGTTTAGCATCGTTTTATCGGCGTTTTCTTCCCCATTTCAGCAGTATTATGGCCCCGATTACGGATTGCATGAAGGGCACAAAATTTAGTTGGTCCGACGATGCTGATGCAGCATTTGTAGAAGTTAAAAGGCGTCTCACCACAGCGCCTATGTTGGTGCTGCCCGACTTTTCCCAGCCATTCGAGCTTCATTGTGATGCGTCTAAATTTGGTATTGGGGCAGTTCTCTCCCAATCAGGGCGTCCCGTGGCTTTCTTCAGTGAGAAATTGGCAAATGCCAAACTGCGATTTAGTACTTATGATATTGAATTTTATGCGATCGTTCAGGCTATCAAACATTGGCGTCATTACTTGTTTCAGCATGAATTTGTTTCAGCAGGGCGAACATTCTGATTTTTTATTGGAAGATGGTTTTCTCTTTCGTGGCGTACAGCTGTGTATCCCTGACTGTAGTTTGCGTCCGCGGCTGATCGAGGAGCTGCATAATGAAGGTCATGTGGGCTGTGATCGAACATACCAGTTGCTGTCATCCTCCTATTTTTTGCCATCGATGCGGAAGGAAGTTGGTCGTTTTGTCGCCCGTTGTCGAATTTGTCAGTTGGCCAAGGGAACATCCATAAATGCAGGTCTTTATTTACCCCTGCCGATTCCGGCTCAGCCCTGGACCGACATCAGTATGGATTTTGTTCTTGGTTTACCCCGGACTCAGCATGGATTCGATTCTGTTTTTGTGGTGGTTGATCGTTTTTCTAAGATGGTACACTTCATTCCCTGTAAAAAAAACATCTGATGCAGTGTGTGTTGCGCAGCTTTTCTTTCGGGAGATTTATCGTATTCGTGGCCTTCCCATTACCATTGTTTCTGACTGTGACACCCGGTTTGTGAGTCATTTTTGGCGCAGCTTATGGCGTATGGTGAATACACAACTCAACTTCAGTAGTGCTTACCACCCTCAGACGGATGGTCAGACAGAAGTGGTTAACCGATCTCTCGGTAACTTGTTGCGCAGTCTGGTAGGAGATCATCCGAAGGCTTGGGATCAGCGCTTACAGCAGGCGGAGTTCGCCCATAACCATGCTCTTAATAGATCCACGGGTTTTTGTCCTTTTCAGGTGATATATGGTATTGTGCCTAGGGGTCCAGTATTCTTGTTAGCACTGCCTAGCAAGATTCGTCCTCATACAACTGCTGAGGAACTTGTCTCACAGATTCGCCAAACCCACCAGCAGACTCATGATCAGTTGGTCTTGAGCACCGCCAAATATAAGTCTCAGGCAGATTCTCATCGTCGTCCTGTTCAGTTCGAAGTTGGTGACTATGTATGGGCAATTTTAACAAAGAATCGGTACCCTGCTGGTGAATACAATAAACTGGCCGCCAGGAAGATTGGTCCAGTGGAGATTGTGGAGCGGATCAATCCGAATGCTTATCGCCTACGTTTGCCTAGCCATCTCCGCACGACTGATGTTTTCAATGTTAAGCATCTGATTCCTTATGCAGGTGATTCTTCTGATGGGGAGACCGGGTCAGATTCGAGGGCGAATCTTTTCTATCCCGGAGGGAATGATGCAGACAGTTCGGTGAATTAGTAGTTTGGAGCTCCGGTGTCAGTGTTTTACCCACAGCACCTTGTTTCGAAGGAAACGACGTCACGAACGCAAGTCACCAGCTTTGCTTGTGAGCTATGGGCTTTTTTTAGGCATCTGGGCTCATCTATCCTTTTTTCATACTTTTAATACTTTAGGTTTTTTTTGTAATTTTCATATTTTTAGTTTTAGGTCAAATACTTCAACTCTATATAAACCTATCTTCTATTCATTGTTAGGGGAATTGTTTTGTTTAATAAAAATTAGGGTTTATCCCTTTTAGGCTTCTGCTACGTTTCACTCTCCATCAGATAGTTTGTGAGAGATAACACTTGCAGGCACTCCGGTTACATCACCATTGCACCAAGAAAAAACATGTTGATTGTTTGACAAAAAGGATAACAATTTATTGTTTAATTCTAGCGCCATCTTGGAGCCAACCTTAATACTTTTATCCTTAGCCAAGGAGTGGGTTTCAACTTCTTCCACCGGTATTATAACACTAGGGGCTTCTCTGGGGTCATCAATCTCACCCTCCCCCTCCGAAGGCCCCAGTAACTGCTAATCTTTATTGATTCGAACTGCTCCCAAAGTTTTAGGAGCAAGTGCAGTTGCATAGCACTCCTTTGCTCTCTTCTTACTACTTCGGACAACACCCACTTGTCCTTGAACCGCATACTTTAAACATTGATGGACTGTTGAGGCCACAACATGCATTTTAAAGAGCTAGGACCTCCCAAATATTGCATTGTAACATGTGGGGCAGTCTACCACAACGAATAACAACCTAACCAGTTTTTTAAAATGCCCCTTGCCCAACAACACCTCTTCTTCAAACTCCCCAATTACATCCATAGAGCTCCCTGTGAAGCACACAATGGTTCTGTTTGACCGTTGAATAACAGCCAGATTTTTTATCTACTTGTAAGAACCTAAAAAGAGGATGTTTACCGAACTGCCCATGTCTATCAGAATTCGTCTAATATCATTGCCCACAATAGATGCCCCTATCACCACGGCATCCTCATGAGGCCCAGCGATATTTCTTAAATCATCCTCATCAAAGACTATAAATAGAAAAGGGGTTTGGGACTGATAAAAAGACATGTCTTCTACCAACTGAATAGCTAGAGAGTGAACATGCATCTTTCTTAATGAAGGAGTGGGCGCTGTCATGGTATCCCCTCCGAATATAGTGAGCGACTCAAAGAAAATAATGAGTCCGGAAACATCAACCACCACAAAAACAGAATCGAATCAACATCAAATCTTTCAAGGATCATCATTGCCCCCTCCGGAGCAGATGTTCCCGCATTGTTCGTAGGCCCAGTTCGAGGAGCATTATCAGGCCTATTTCCATATCTTCTTTTGACCTAAGCCCCCAACTTACCTCTTTCAATGAGATTCTGTAATTCCTACTTCAGAGAAATGCAGTCTTGGGTGTTATGTCCAATATCATTGTGATATTGGAAAAACAAGTATTTCGACTGTCTCTGGGAGACTGCAGTGCTGCTGGTTTCCGAATATGGACCTCATCCTTGCTCTTGTCATAAATTGTGGCCACATTCTTATTTAATTCTGCAAACCACTTCGGCTGAACCCAATGACCTCTTTTACTCCTCGACTGCTGACTTTGAGACTGATTTTGGTTGGATTGAGCCAGCTTATCCCTGTTGGACCCTTGTCTGATCTCCTTAGCCTCATACCCGGACTGGTTTTGGTTTTGAGTTGTTGGGTGGACCTCACCTGACAGTGCACCCTGGTTTTTTCGATTTCATCCATGTTAATCTGTTTTCCCACCTGATTTAACAAGCCACCCCAAGTCAGGGCCTTCTTCTTGGTCACCGAATCAGCCAGATTCCTAGGGTTCAACTCTTGTCTCAAAGAAGCAATTGCCACATGTTCGAAGTAATCTGCTAAAACCGACTTATGTAGTCCTTTAAAGACTCATTTGGATCTTGGGATCAATGGATGATAGTATCCCCATTTCCTTTTACCTCTTTACTTCCCACAAACTGCCTTCGGAAGGCAACCCAAAATGTATCAAAGTTTTGATACACCCCTGGGTTAAACTGTTGTACCACTTAAGAGAACTTCATGTAAAAGATTGGGAGAAGGCTCTACACATAAGTTTGTCATCATCATCAAAATTCATCATGAAGTTCTTAAACTGCTCCAGATGATTGTTCGAGTCCTTACTCCCATCATACTTCTCCATTTTGGAACTGTCAAACCTTTTAGGTAGGTTTCCGGACAGTATCTTGGCAGACAATGGCGATTGTCTCCACTTCCTATCACGACTGAAGACTGTGTCTTCATTAGGTGTTGCAAAGATACCTGGTTTGGTTTGAAATGCAAAAGGATCGATCAGCAAATGATCAACATTCCTGTGATTGTGGCTGTGAGATGACCCTTTGCCCAGATGCCTTTTAAGTATCCCATGCCTATCTATCTTTCTTGAATATTTTTGAAATAGTTTTTGTTTTTTCCTGGACCTCCCTTCATCACTGCTCGATGACAAAGACTCCTAAATCTCAGCCTCGTTCGAAGAGCTGCTGGAGGACTCATAATCTAAACTTTCAACCGGCTTGGACCGGTGAGTCTTCTTAGAACTGACATGGGTCTTCTTTGAACTCAAATTAATCTTTGGTGATGGATCATTCTCCCTAGGATTGTCAGTATGATGGATGGCTGATGCCTTTAACTTCTCATTTATACCCATTTGTGCTTGTTTTATGGCCCTCAACGCCTCTATTTATGCTCTTAACTTGTCTCGCTCTTCGATGATAAAGACTCCTAAATCTCAGCCTCGTTCGAAGAGCTGTTGGAGGACTCAGAATCTGAACTTTCAACCGGTTTGGACCGGTGAGTCTTTTTAGAACTGACATTGGTTTTGTTTAAACTCAAATGAGTCTTTGTTGATGGATCATTCTCCCTAGGATTGTCAGTATGATGGATGGCTGACGCCATTGACTTCTCCTTTATACCCATTTGTGCTTGTTTTATGGCCCTCAACGCCTCTATTTCTGCTCTTAACTTGTATCGCTCTTCGATGGTGTATACTTTGTTTTCCCCAACTACTTACACCACAGGTGGTGGATTTGTTTGCTCGTTCAGATCCATCCGAATAGGTCTTTTCTATTGGTTTTGAATACAAGATTCAGACACCGTCGCCTCCCACTGTGGTCGCCAATTTGGTTTGGATTATTTTAGGTTGGGGGTAATTTTGTAAACTGTTTTGCAGATTATTGAGTATTAAGTCTTTGGTATAAAGTAGTGAGAGATTTGAGCAACCTGGTTGTATTAAATGTTCATTACCTTTATTAATGAAAGTGGTTGGGGTATTTATACCCTTAATTAAGGACCCATGGGCTTACGGGTCAAGTTATGAGACCGGGTCAGGTTTAAGGACCCATTAATATTTTAAGCTCATTAGCACATAGTTTAGTCAAAGGTGTTTAGGTGTTTCTTTACTTTTATCCTGTCCGGATTGTTCAATGGTACGTTTATGTCCGAATTTCCCTTATCCGGATAACACAATGAGCTGTGACTGGATAATCTGAACTCATCAAAAGTGATCCATCTCAAAAATCCAACCCCTTTATTAGATCATCCTTGGCCTTTTTATAGAGGTGCAAACACTTAGGTCTTAACTGAAGCAGTTATATAAAAGGGATAATTTCATGTTCGTCCCTCACTTAAATACAAAGTTCTAATTTACTCCTATAACTTTACAATCTATCATAAGAAGTTTTATTTTTTACATTTCAGTCATCGAAGTTTCATTTCCTTATCAAAATTCACTGATCTAAATAGAGTGTGCCCCAAAGAGTCTTTCCCTGTACCCATAATAGATCAGTTAGTTGACTCGACATCCGGAAACCGACTGTTATCTTTCATGGAAGCTTATGCCGGCTATAATCAAATTTGGATGGACCCAAGAGATCATGAAAGTAAAACTTTCATCACACGTAGAGGTTTACATTGCTATAAGGAAATGTCGTTTGGGTTAAAGAACGTCGAAGCGACGTATCAGCGTTTAGTAAACAAATCTTTTGAGTCCTGAATTGGAAGAAACGTCAAAGTTTACATTGATGAAATGTTAGTAAAAATCTCAAAGGATGAAAACCATTTGGCTGACTTGGAAGAAACGTTTTCCAACTTGACAAAGATAAACCTAAAATTGAATCCAGAAAAATGTACGTTCGGGGTAAGATCCGGAAATTTTTTAGGGTGCATAGTCAGTGAGCATTGTATTGAAGCTGACCTGGTACAATTAAAGGCTCTGAGTACTATGGCACCACCATAAACAATAAAAAAAAGTATAAATCTTAACAGGAAGACTGACAGCGTTGAAGAAGTTCATATCACGGTCATCAGATATGTGTGCTCATTTTTTCCAAGTGTTAAGAAAAGAAAATTGTTTTGATTGGACTCTGGAATGTTCAGATGTTTTTCATCAGATCAAAAAATACCTTTCTTCACCATAAATCTTGACAAAGCCAAATCTATGGGAAAAGTTATATATCTATTTGGCAGTGTCAGATTTTGTTGTGAGTACGGTTTTAATCCGAGAAGAGGATAATGTTCCGAGGATAGTATATTATGTGAGTAAAATTCTTCTGGATGTTGAGAAACAATACCTTCGGTTAGAGAAACTAGCCCTCACACTAGTTACATCTGTGCAAAAAATGAGACCTTACTTCCAGACTCAATCAATTTTCGTACGAACATCTTTTCTATTGAAAAGTATGTTACAAAGACCTGATGTGTCGGGGAGAATGATTAAGTGGTCGATTGAGCTAGGGGATTTTGATATTGAATTTAAGCCAATAACTGTTATTAAAGCACAAAGATTACCTGACTTCTTAGTCGAATTTCACTCTAAGCGTACTAATATGAAAATCGATGTGGAAAAACCTTGAGAAGAGTGGACCATCCAAACTGATGAGGGTTCAAGCTCATCCAGTTTTGGAGCAGGGGTAATAGTGATCTCTCCTAAAGGAATTGCAATGTATCAAGCCAATCGATTTGGATTTAAAGCATCAAATAACAAAACCGAGTACGAAGCTGTTTTGGCAGGCTTGAGACTTCCTGAAATATGCAGAGCTAAATGATTAAGGCTGATAAGCGATTCACAACTTCTTGTAAATCATACATCTAGCATTTCGGAAGTAAGAAAAAATCACTTAGTGAAGTATCCGAGGGCATTGAAAGTTTTGAATTTGGCTTTTGAAGGCGTCATATTCGAACATGTTCACAGAAAAACACTTCAAAAAAGTTTGGATGGTGATGTTCATCTTTTTTAACCTAAAATAATATCCTTTTGGATGATAATGCTTATCTTTTTAAATCAGATGGTTATCCAACAAATGTTGGGGTGCAATGTTCATTATTTTGAAGTAATAAAGTCTTTTGTTGAAGTCCAAAGAATAGTGTCCACCTAAATAATAGCATACTCCAATGCTCATCTTTTTTAATTAGAAAGGTGAACTAATGAGTGTTGGTTAGTAAATTGCTTAACCTTATGAAAAACTTTGGAGAAGATAATTTTGTCATAAAATAATATAAGGTGATCACACAAAACACTGTTTCAGTTAGATCGCTTGTAAAACAAAAATCATACAAAGTAAAGATCTTTGATAAAATCTGATCATGGATTCCAAAAAGATAGTTAACAAAGATTACACAAAATATAAAGTTCAAACATAAAGAAACAACAATCATTAATTTTGTATGGGCGTGAATTCATCTTTGCGATCTTTCGAGGAGTCAGAGATGAAGAGCTTTCCGATTCACTGCTACTCACTAAGTCTTTTGAAGAAACGCTAATTGGACGATGTCTTTCTATAACACGTAACCAAAGACTTCCTAATTTTAAGTTAGGAAAGCGTTCATACATTTACATAACAAAGCTGATCGAAGGTTGGCATCTCTTTGTTCAAGACGAGAAACGCAGTCGGCAGCATAAGCATCTAGGCATTTATTCTTCTCAGTTTCAAAGCTCTTCGTCAATGACTCTTATTCCTTGGTGAGTTTTTCAATTTTGTTAACAGTGTTCTAAAAATATATTTTAGTGATCGCACGGGATTCAACGAGACCATCAATAAGGGTGTCTCGTTCAGTATCCTTAGTGATGAAACACTCCCTTTTGTCATCGAACTTTGTTTTCTCCTCGTAACGTTTAATCCCCAAAGAAGTGATTTTATTTAGATAATCAACGGATACTTTTTTCTCATGAGCGAATTCATCTTTCACTTTTTTTTCAATTCAGTCTTCCTTAGATCTTTAGTTGCCTTCTTTAGAGAGGCAACCTCATCCTTCAAGTTCTTAACCTTAAAGGTTAAGTTTTTTACTTCATTTCTCATTTGAATAACTTCGTTTTTATAACGATCTTTACGGTTGGATTTCCTTTCAAGGAGAGCTGGAACACGAAGCAACCTGTTAAGTTTGTTGGCAACGAAATCATTCTCATAAACATCAAAATAAGCTAAGACACGGGACATATTTTCATCCTCCCCAAGAATTTCCCCAGTAAATTGTTTACTTTGGACAAACTCCACATCGGAGTCCGAGACGATAATAACAATTTTCTTTACATGGGGAAAACTCTGACCCATTGTGTTGTCATCTTCCTCCTCACTGTCAATAACTTTCTTTTTCTTTTCTTGAGCAGAGAATCTCTTTGGCCTCACAACACCTTCCCTCCATATTGGCCTCACTTCGACCACGTCTTCATGAATAATATTTGTTGGGTTTTCTTCTTGAACATCAGCTTGAGATCCCCTTCAAATATCAGTCCGTTGGACTTCCCGGACCTCACCTGGTGGTCTATCATGGATAATAGTTTTTTGTTCTTCATGAGCTTCAGTTTGTTGTTCTTCCCGGACCTCACCTGGTGGTCTATCATAGACAATAGTTTGTTGTTCTTCCCGGACATCTTCCTCCGAGTCAGCAACATCATCCTCAATCTCTTTGTCCTCACCATTGGATTTTTAAGCATCCTGATGATTCAGAACCCTGGCTCGGATAGGAAGAAAGACTTGGTTGTCCAACCATTCCAAATGTTTGAGAATAACATCTTACGGGGGAGGTAGCATCAAGTCCTTCATGGATTTCTTTTAACCCGGGTCATAACTCCAAAGATTTCTTCTGACCAAATTTGAGGGTGTAAAGTACCTACGGAATTTATACCTCCAATTAGCACCTGCCCAAACGCTTAAATTTTCAAAGATGTCATTGGCTGACTTAACATAGTCTTTGAAAATCTTAGCAATACCTTTCATAAATGTTCATAAGGAAATGATTTAATATGGTCAATTTAAATGAATAAAACAGAATAAGTAAGTAGACAAGTACCTCGTCCACTGTATTCCAAAGATAGTTGATGAGGCATTTCTTTGGAGTTCTCAAAGTCGGTCTTCCATAGCTTGGAGATGAAGATAAACTGTTGTTTCCACTTCTTATCTGCCTCTGAGAAATCCTTGACTACTTTATATTTCGTGGCAAGATCTCTTCTATCCATCTCGGTAAGATTATCTTTGTCACCACTCATGGGTAAGAATGAGAAGGATTTGCGACTATTGTTGGAAGGGGAAAAGTCACCCTTGTTTTTCCATAAACAATATTGACGGGAGGGTTGCACGACAGGTGAATCAAAGGCTCTAGGTGAAGAACACGATGAGTTTTTACCAGAATATCATATTATATCAAATTGCGACCGAAGATAAGACCAGATATCATAAAATGTAGCTTGAAAAATTTCGCCAGGTATAAGGTGTTCTCTAACACCATAAGCTCTTCTCTCATCCGCTTTATTAGAAATGTTGAACCACTTCTGAAGTTTGTATCTTTCAAGATTCACAAACTCATCAGACATGAAAGTTAAGAAACTAACTTGACCTCAAAAGTTGTTTATCTCTCAAGAACGGTTAGAAGCAATATGAAGAGCGGACAAGATTGTACCTACTCGGATTATAGACGAGCATTGGAAGAGACTAGATATCGTTCCCCGAGTTAAACTCACCGACAAAGAAAATGTGAAAGTTAATTTCGTAAATCTAAATGCTAAACTAGAAGAATTTGATGTTTACAAACAAAGCCATTGGCTAAAAAATTCAATACATTTTGGATCTCTCGACGTTACTCCTTTGCAAACCCCTAAAAAGGTTAAAAGCCACGGTAGAACTCCCGGACGTGTTTTAGGTCACTGCCGTGGTCACGGTAAAGGTAGCAAACTCCAATGAGATTATTTTACGAAAAATGATCCTTCATATTACGAATACGCCGAACAAGAAATATTCGAGTCTCACGATAGTGCCGCGAGTTTGGTAACCCCGGTCGGCACTTTTGGTAGCACTGCACGAACGGTCACCCCACACACTCTTACTAATTCCTGAACAGAAGCACCAAAAATGAAACAAAAATGGGTTGCATGTGTAGGTTTAGAAACTCCAGATGCGTCGAATAACATTACTGTTATACTGTCATTTCTGGTTAAACCAATTCCGTTGAGGTTGCCCAACGTGCCACACTTGAGGTATTTAAGAGACATAACTTAATTTATGCGTCCTTTTATAAGCCGAATTACAAACATGATAACTGACAGTAATTGTGGTTTTAGAGCCATCACACGTGGTATGGTCAGGTACGAAAGTGGATGGAAAATGGTTAGAGAACCCTTGGTTCATAAGCTAAAGATACATTAAGAGTTTTATATATGTGTCACATATTACGACGACGATAGAAAATTCGATAAGGAAATACATTGGTTGAGTTATAATAAAAAGAATGCACTGATCGAACATTGGATGTCATTACCTAGTTGCAGCAAACTAGTCGCGACAACATTCAATTGTGGTTTTCGATTGTCTAGCTCCCGGTGGATGTATGACCTATTTACCGGTGAAAAATTCACCATCTAAGGATGGTTCCATAAAGGAGACCAGTTTCGCATTCGTCAATACATACCATTTTGTTCACGTAAGTAAATAATTTTTAATCTTAGATGCATTTCGTAATTTATTATCTAAATGCACACTTACTTTCAATGTCAAATTGTAGGTAGATTTGGTTCAAAGTTCGCCTTTACCGACTATAGATCCAACGTGGATGCGCACGACTAGAGTCATTTAGTGCAACTTTGATTAATGTTCTACTTGAGTCATTTAGTACAACTTTTGAAAATTAACGTTGAAAAAAGAAAAGGTAAACATTGCATAAAAATATTAGTTCCAAACAACAATCAAGGAAAGCATAAACAAAAATAAGAATCAAGGAAAACGTAAACTAAAACAACAACTCAGGAAAGCGTTTGCAATAACTCTAACTGAATGAAGTTTATTGTCCGACCTGTTCTATTTTGTCAACTTCTTTTATTCTTTTGCAACCTGATAGTCCACCGCAGCAACACCTATTTCATTTTCCTGATGGTACATATGTCAGAATGGACATTATCCAGCTGATCCTCAGTTAAAGTATCCGTGAGTTGGAAGTTGAACAACTTAAACGTAACATGACGTTCCAAGTCGTTGAGGTTGGAATCTATGTGTAAACGAAATTTCACTAGAACGGACCACCTAGTTTTTACCTCATCCAAACGCCTTGAAATCTTAGGCGGCTGGACGCCATCCTTGTCGTATAGGAAATACATTTGGGATAGCATTGCCTCCCAGTAGTGTTTACCCAATTCATTCTTATAGGTTTTGCCTACTTCGATGGATGCTTTCATCAAATATTCATCTTCAAACTCACTCTAAATAAACATTTTAAAGTGTCAATTTGGAGTATTTCAGATTGTGTTGTTACAAGAGGAGAGAATATATTTATTGATCATTTAGTATTTAGATAACATAATCCAAGTAGACCAATCTATGTTTGGCACGTGTAAGATGTGGATAACGTAATCTCATAACCCAATCATTTTGTGACAACTAATGGATTAAAAAACACATATCCTTATGTGCGTCAGGATAGACCATGTGCATTTGACCTGGGTTTCCATGCAACTTCGTGAAGTGGTTTTGTGTATTTTTTTTAAGCGATTCCCAATATAGATTGCAATAAACAATACTAATGGAAAATGGACGCAAAAATGATAAAGTAAAAATTGAACAACAACTACATATAACATAAAAACACAAACAACCACTTGGGATATCAAATAACTGGTCAAACCACAACTGAGTAAAAAATAAATACTGAAACAACAACTTAGAAAATCATAAATACTCAAACAACAACAGTGAAATCATAAAAACTAAAACAACAGGTGGGAAATCATAAAAACTCAAACAATAACATAAAAAAAAAACATAAAACTTAGAAGTCGAAGTCGTATCCCATGTTGTCTTCATCAATACCATTCTCTATTTCTGCAATCATATCCTCTAGATATGCTACCATACCCCTAGTAATGTAATCAACAACATTCATGTTCCACACTACAATTGTTTCTTGCTTAATTTTATAAGGCATGCACAATAAACGCTGGAGCAGTTTTGCATGATTGTACCCAACTTTGACTTCGTCACGACCGCGCGTTGAGTGATTTGTTACTCCCAATTTTCCATACTCGAAATATATCCTACATAGTACCCGATCAAAAAACATTGCTCGTATCATCGAATATTGTTTGGCGAACAAACTTCACCGACTAAAGCAACTGGTAGTCTTCATCAACATTAACTCCATTCCTAAAATCCTTTATGTTTTTTTATGTTTCCAAATATTTGGTGGATAAACTATCTGCCTAGGTTTCAAGTCTCTTTTAAAGGATATTCCAATTAGGCGTGTAATCAGCATTTGACGGGAACAAATGTTTGACGGGAGTCATTTGGTGGGCGGGAACAAATGTTTGACCGGAATCATTGGTGGGCAGGAACAAAGGTTTGACGAAAATCAATGTATGGCGGGAATCATTATTTTGAGGAAATCATTTTTTGGCGGGAATTACTTTATTATAATATAAAGTGAATTGCTAAAAAAATAACAAAAACTACTCGGTGAAGTTGTATTTTCAATTTATTTAAATATTTAAAAAATTGATTTTCATTCAAACAAACTCTTAATTCTTTTATATTGTATTTACTTAATTTATTTAGAAAAATATGTAACTAAATATAGCTAAATAAAATACGATACATTAAATATATAGCTAAATAACACTAGAAAATACAAGACATAAAAATATCTTACCAAAAGGATAAAGGTAGACAATTCGTTTTTACAAAAAAGATACAAAAATAACAAACATTGTATTATAGAAATATAGTAAAAGTGTCATACAACTCGAAAAAAACCTTAATGTCTAAGAAAGTTTATTGGTGATAGATAAAACCTCCGTGTACCTACCCCCTCCCCCCCCCCCCCAAAGCACCAACATTATCTCCAAACTCATTAACTCAGGGAAACAACGACATACAATGCATATCGGTGCGCAAATATCGTACGATAGCTCCATCCCGATCCTTATACACATTATCATCGAGTGAGTATATCCCACTATTGATGAGGTTGAACTAGCTAATCTTCTACTAGAGCAGAAGATAATCATGAGTACAAAAATATTCCATCTCGTCTCTCATCATCTCTCTCCTGAAAACCTCCACTAAACTGTAATCTCACCAGTTCTTCTAACTTTCCTCGTCGAATACATATGCCATCATCTTCAATTTTCTTTTACCCTTCGACTGCATTTTCAGCAATGGATGCGGGATAAGCCTCTGGACATGGCCAAACTGTCTTAACACCCGCTCCGGATAGTATACATGCGAGTGCTCTACACCGGCAATGATATCACGAAACCATGTTATATCCTCGAACGGAAAATGGTCGCGTATCATACGATAAAGATGAAACAGTACCTGCAATACAAACCAATACAAACACAAACACATATAAATGTCGTTCAACCCAACCAATACAACACAATTATAAAACTATAAAACACTTATATCTTATTCAATTATTACGATAGGTTAAACTATAAAAAAAATTTATCTTATTTAATTATAAAACTTACATCTGTCTCCTGCAAGTTGCTGACGATGATATGAAGGCTTAGCTTTATCTATGAGTCAAAAATAGTCGCACATGTATCCCATCTCGCAATAGTGGGTTGACACTCCGTGTAAGTGGAACGATTAACAAGGCGGAGCATAAAAAAATGATCATGTATCCATGTGTCCAACAAACCAGTACATTCGGCCATAGTCCTGGTTTCATAAAGCGAGGCCTTAACGAGATGGTGATACAAGTAATCAAACAGCTGTACCCCAAGCATAACGTCGAACATTCTCCTTTGTTACAAATACTTAAAATTAACGTACATGTTACTCTTGTCAGGGAATTAGAACGGTGCCTAACATGTGTAATATATAGGCACGCGCAACCGCATGTATCATACGGTCAGTGAGATCAGGGAAATTATCACAGAATTGTGGCCCACTGAACCAAGTATGCAACCATCCGTAACCCAAATCGATGCCCTTGGAGTTCTCAATCTCTTTTACGAACAAAAGCTCGTTCATCCTAAGAAGTTTAGAGTCATCATGCATCGCTAACGAGTTGTTGGATATAACTGGTAAAGCAACAAACTGACCCTCTACTGCGAGTCCCATAATAGCATGCACGTTATCGAGGGTGATCGTCATCTCACGAAATAAAAAATAGAAACTGTTTGTTTCCATATGCCATCGCTCCAAAAATACCTCCATCATGTTGGAGTGCGTGTTTATGCAGAAAACGGCTTGATAAGTCTACCGAAAGGTGTTCCATTAAGTACGACGCGTACCCTGCTTTGGAAGGCCAAACTCCAACCTCTATGGCTAGGATAATGGGCGTATAGCTGCATCTCGTGCTCCTGAAAATATTTGTTCTTAATATTAGTATATATTAAATTGGTAGTGAACTAAAATATTAACAACAAATGTAAATATTACCTCTCCCTGTCAAAAGTAGTAGGTAACATTGAAGGTGAACATCTTGTCCAATAGCGAAGGTAGTCTCGATGGGGATGAGCTCTAGGATGGCCTCTAGGTGGGAGAGATGCGCGTCGCCCACAGAAAGCAGAAGCGGAACTGGATCCGGAAACATGTGGTCCCGAAACTATGGGTAGCTCTTCCATCGGAACCGCTGAACCAGCTACTAATTCACACTGGATACATGTTCGTACTTTTTCCCGCTTCTTCACTATCTTCATCTGAGAGCCATCAGCCGACCCGGAAGCATCAACGGATTCGTAACCTGAAATAAAAACATACAAAATGTCAAGGTTTGTTCAAAATACCAAATGTCAATCGAGAATCTATTAAAAAATAACATAAACACGTATTAATCACACCAACAAACAATATTAAACCGGTCACCGAAGTGAACCACTACATACATATAACATGGTGTTTGGTACCCATGTCATATGTATGTCGTGCTGGGTACCCATGCCATTGGTATGACGTAGGGTCATTCGTGTACGCCTTCAGTTTGGCGTACACACATGATCCCACGCCGCTGGTAGGGGTTCGTAAGATTTTCTTATCAACACATTCCTTGAATATTCGTGTCATTACTACGACAATATATTTTGTGGATCCAAAAACAAAAACTAGATCTTTAGTTATCCATCGACTCTTTTGGATTAGTCTTATTCGTCCATTATCACATATTTAATACACTAATAGTACAAGTGAATAAGATAACAAAAAATGGACGATTTTTTTTTCTAACATAAACTTACTAATAATGTATGATTTTTATCGCTTTACAGTTGGATTTAATTAAAATCCAAAAATCATACAATTTTAAATAAAACAAGTCGGATATTAGATAATAATAAATAAAAAAATCTAACTTTATTTATTATTTCAATTCGGTTCCAGAGCCGAATGTGGGGATCAAATGTTAACATTCGTAAAAAAACGTTAATATTTTCGTTTAAAAGTTATAATATAAAATGGAATGTCTAAATATACATAAAAAAAATCTAACCAACACTAATCATCTAAAAAATTGTAAAGGTCAAAGCTATTTCCTCCATGTTATTTTTTATTTCCTCCATCTTTCAAACTTTCAAAAACACTAGTGACTTGCTTTTACCAAATTACCCTTATTTTTATTTCAAATTTATCACTAGATGTCATTTATCTAATAGATAGTCTTATATGAAAAACACAGCATTAACCTAACTTTAATCCAAGATATATGATTCTACCTCTAAAATTAATCTTAAAACAAAGAACTTCAATTTTATTGAAGATTAATCATGGAAAATGAAGAAACCCAAACAAAGCCGGAGAACAGCACTCAATCGACAAACAAGATAATTTAAACTTGTTTTTACGTTTTACAACTTCGTAGCTTGAAAATACCTATTTCGAAACTTATTTTTTTCAGCTAAACCCGATTTTTTCAGTTCTGAAAGAAAAACTACTATTTCCGAGCCGGGCATTAGGAATCAGGTGTAATTTAAAAAAAATGTGCATCTGATTCCGAGAGGGCGACTCGGAATCAGTTGTCTCAAGTTTGAACCAAGTTGCAACTGATTCCGAGTGGGCCACTCGGAATTAGTTGCAAGTTTTCAAAAAAAATGTTCGACTGATTCCGAGAGGGCCACTCGAAATCAGTTGCAAGTTTTCAAAAACAATGTGCAACTGATTCGGAAAGGGCCACTCGGAATCAGTTGCAAACTTTATGTCCCGTTAAAAACATCATCCGATAAACAAAAAACATCATCTGAATAACAAAAAACATCATCCGATAAACAAAAAACATAATTCGATTAAAAAAGCATCATCCGATAAACAAACAACAACATCTGATAAGCTAGTATGATCATCCGATAAAATCTCGGAAAAAATTACAGCATCAAGTTTTCTGAAATTTTTCGTATGCATCGAGCATGTGATTCCGAGATGCCCACTCTGAATCACATGCTCGATGCATTTAAAAAATTGCAGAAAACTTTTCCAAACCAAACCCTAATCGAAAATGAAAAAGCAAAGAAAAATGAAGAAATCATACCTTTTCCAAGCCTTCTATCTTCTCTCTTCGAATGGTTTTGTGAAGAATGGGTTTTCTTCACCAAACTTCTCTCTATTTTGTGAAGAATGGATTTTCTTCTCCAAGTTTTTTCTCTCTCTTCAATTTGTAAGGTACTGGTTTTGTTGTTTTGTGAAGAATGAGTTTAGTTGTAGTGGATAGGTAATGGTATAGAGTAATAGTTTTTTAAGAAAAAATGGATATAAGGGCAAATGTGTATTTTCTTTTATGGAGGAAATAACAACATAAGATTTTTTTTCAAATTAGAAGAGAAATAATAATTTTGATGGAAGAAATAGCTTTGGCAAATTGTAAAAGGTTGAAAAACCCTAAAACAATAATATCTCACTAATCAAAAGGAGAATTCTTATTTACCTACCAAAAAAGATGGCATATCATTTACTAAAACATAAGTAATGACACTAAAATTCATTTGAGAGGAGATCTACGAGGGGTGCCTTTTTTATTTCTTCGAGAATTGCCGCTCCGTTCCAGAAGAGGAGACATCGGAGCGACGGTCAAAAGAACGCAGTTTTCTTCAGTGGAAGATACAAGATTAGAGACCGAAGCAACCTCCCTCATTTCCTTCCGAACTAGATACAAGAGTAGACGCAGAAGCACCACCGCCAGTTTCTTGCCTAGCAGCACTATCCCGTAAAATATTCACTTTGTATTCTATCGAACAAAATTCATCGGGGACAAATTTTCCACACGATTTACATCGAACATCATCTCGTCCACGTTTATCGTCCCATATTTTTGTGCGAATCAAAACAACAGCATGGTGTTGTATAATATGTTGTTGATACCAGCTATATTAAAATGTTCCGAGATTTCCGCCACTCTTATTGCTGATTGATGATAATATGGAAATACCTGGAGGAACGTGTGGAAATACCTGCAGTTTTCATTGTGCGTACTGCGTTTAAAGTCAGTCTTGATTAATGGAGTCAGCCATGGACGAATTTCGGCCATTCTTTGTTAGTATTAGAGGGAGAAAGAGGAAAGGTTGCTCTCAAAGATTAGGGTTCTTCAAATATACATAAATTTGATACAACGTTAGTTAGTTTAGTATCGTCTTTAACTTTATAGTGTTAATTCATAAGCTCATTTATTTAAAACCGAATGTCTAAATATAATATAATCTTAGTTTACTATCGTCTCAACTTTACAATGTTAATTCATAAGCTTGATTTTGATGAAAACGATAAAAATAGATTACATGAATAGGTGCATGAAAAGAGATCGGTATCTCTCTCAATATTTGTCGAGAATCCTTGCTACGGAATATGATATGTTCCCATGATAGCACCAGCTGTGCCCACTATAACCACTTAAAACAATCTGATACGTGAAAATAGTAATTAGAAATATAATATAATATATCGCCAATTGATCAACTTTATAATCTGATAAAAAATGAAAAAAAAAAAACAAAAAAAAGACAAACTTTATAATCGGATGAATCTTTATCTTCACCTTTGAGGTGGCCTCATTTTACAGAAACTGATTTATAAAAACACTATATTCATATTTGTTTTCCTTCTCTTATGCTACAAATATAAATGATGCTCAGAAAACGACTAAGAAAGTTTACATCCAAAATTGAGGAAAGATCGAGAAATGTGAGGTACTTATATAGCAATAGCATACGCGTTATTGCTCAATACCTACGGTGTAGAAGCCGCTAGAGAAACAATTATTCGAGAAATAAATCACGTGTTTAAATCTTACGGTATTGCTGTCAATATCTGGCATTTATAAATGTTCATAGCTGATTATATCACCGTTTTTTAAAATGTTGTTTGAGACTGCTGTTAAATTTATTGTTCAAACTGCAACTTTTGGTGAAGCGGATAATATGAAAACGCCATCCGGTAGAATTTGTTTTGCATTACCGACAGGGGTAGAGCAACAGAATCAGTCAAAGGTTGCAGCAAAGACCTTAGCAGGATGGTGCTCCCATGATAGCTTCTCAGAATCAGCAATTTCAGAGAACTAAGCCCCCACTACATAGAGTATCAGGCTCTTTACAGAAAGTTGTGGAGCAACAGAATCAGTCAAAGGTTTCACTGCAGCAAAGACCTCAGCGGACTGATGCTCCCATGATAGCTTCTCAGAGTCAGCAATTTCAGAGAATTAAGCCCCCACTACATAGAGTATCTCTTTACAGAAAGTTGTGGAGTGTCAAGCACTCACCGCCGGCAAAAGCTACCGTGGACGGTGACTGCCTTGAGGAACAAGAGGCAACAATGCACGACACTGAACAAGAGGTCTGTCCTAGTGTTAAGGCAATAGGCTTGTGTATCGGGTCGAAGAATCAGACCTTGGACCCTGATCTGCTGGACTCTAAGGGTATTACTAAAGCCCAACAAGACTCAACCTAGAAGACCCATGTGATATCCCCATGTCCAAACACCTACTCTCATCCTACCCTTGTATCCAAACACCCAGTATAAATCATGAACTGAATTGTAACAAACTAAGGAATATTCTGTCAGTTTGTTACATCACAAATTTGTACTTAAATAGCAATCTCTACAATGAATGCAACAAGAGAAAAATCCTTTACAAAAATCTACTCTATCACTCACTCTCTAATTTCTACTTGGTATCAGAGCCATTCTGATCCGTTGAATGGCTAACTCCGATGAATCTCCATCACTGTCCTCAGACTCCATAGGCTCCATTCTTCCCAACAACTCCTCTGCTGCTCCAAGGAGTCTCCAGCAGCATTCAATCAATAATGCAAATAACATTAGACTCGACAGAAGAAACTATCTTCTTTGGAGAACAGTTGTGTTACCCATGATCAAAGGTAACAAGCTAGGTGGCTATATCTCAGGTGAGAAGGTCTGTCCTCCAAAACTCTCTACTGATAATGAAGGCAACATATCTGAGAATCCAGACTATAAAGAGTGGATCTTAAAGGACCAATTGCTGCTTGGTTGGCTGTATTCCACTATGAGCCCTGAGATAGCAGCTCAATTAATGGAAAAAGAGACCTCCAAAGGTCTTTGGGAAGCAGCAGGAAAACTGTCTGGCTCTCAGACAAGAGCCAGATCACTTACTTCAAAGCAGAGTTCCAGAAAACTCGTAAAGGGACTACTACTATGTCTGACTATTTGAACAGAATGAAAATGATATTTGACAATCTAATACTTGTAGGGTGTCTTACCTCCATGGATGATCTGATTACTCAGGTCCTTGCAAGTCTTGATGGTGACTACACACCAATAGTAGTCAGCCTGGCTGACAAAGATAGTATCTCTTGGCTTGATCTGCAAACTAGTCTTCTAACCTTTGAAAGCAGGTTAGAACAACTCAATGACCTGCAAAATACAATGTCTACAGTTAGTATGTCAAGTGCTAATTATGCTCAAAGAAATAATACAAAGCAACAAACCAACAATGCCAATCCAAGAGGCTACTCTGGACAAAACAGAAACTTCAATAGAAACTATAGAGGAAACTTTAACTCTAAGTACAGAGGTCGAGGCAGCTCTTACAGAGGCAGAGGTGGAAGGTTTGCTCAAAACAAACCAACCTGCCAAATTTGTAGCAGATATGGTCACTCTGCTGTTGTTTGCTACTATAGAGATGACCCTTCAGTTATGGGGTCAACCTCTTCAGAACATCCTAAATCAGAAGGTGATCACAGTGTTTTGCTTGCAGCACAAGATACAGCATCAGATGGAGTATGGTATGCTGACAGTGGAGCCAGCCACCATGTTACAGGTAGTACCAATCAGCTGACTCAGAAACATGACTACACAGGTACTAAACATGTCCTAGTTGGTAGTGGTGAGAGACTTCCAATCTCTCACACAGGTGAAACTTCTCTTTTATCATTACATAAACAGCCTATTATTCTCAAATCTATACTTCATGTTCCCAAAATCAACAAAAACCTTATGTCTATTTCTCAACTCACCGGCTATAATCATGTTTTTGTTGAATTTCACAAAACTTTTTGTCTTGTGAAGGACAAGGTAACAGGGACAGTGTTGCTCAAAAGGAGATTTGAAGATGGATTATACAAGATGGGTACTCTTTCTAGAAATCTACCTACCAATCCAGTCAGTTTCAATACTCAAGTTTGTGTGTCTAAGAGCTCTTTATGTTCTGCTAGGGTGTGTCCTTCTAAGGTCTCTAAAGATGGATGGCATATGAAGCTTGGCCATCCATCTCAGTCTGTTTTAACTAGTGTCCTTAAGTCCTGTAACCTTCAAACTATTTCAAGTAATGAGAACAGTTTCTGTGAGGCTTGTCAGCTAGGCAAGTCTCACACTCTTTCTTACCCTATATCTACTTCTCATGCTAGCAATGTGTTAGATCTTATTCATACTGATATTTGGGGGCCTTCCCCTGTCCTATCTACTGAAGGGTTTAGGTTCTATGTTCTTTTCCTTGATGATTTCTCTAGATACTCTTGGGTCTACCCTATCAAAACTAAAGGGCAGGTTATTGAAGTGTTTAAAACTTTTAAAGCTCTTGTTGAAAATCAGTTTGAGAGAAAGATCAAAACAATTCAAAGTGATTGGGGGAGAGTTTAGACCTCTAGCTACCCTGGCTAAAGAAAGTGGAATCCTACTACGAAGGTCCTGCCCTTACACATCAGCTCAAAATGGAAGAGCTGAGCGTAAACACAGGCACCTTGTGGAGACTGGATTGACCCTACTTGCTCAGTCTAAACTACCTTACAAATTCTGGGTTGAAGCCTTTGACACAAGTATATATCTCATTAACAGATTACCCACCCCCACTCTTAACAATATCTCACCATTTGAAGCCCTATTTCATAAAAAACCCAATTACCTAGTCCTCAAAACTTTTAGGTGTGCCTGTTTCCCTTGTCTAAGACCTTACCAAACTCACAAATTCCAGTTTCATTCCCTTAAGTGTGTCTTTCTAGGCTACAGTCACAATCACAAATGGTATAAGTGTTTAAGTCCTACAGGGAGAGTCTACTTGTCTAGAAATGTGGTGTTCAATGAGACTGACTTTCCTTTTACTTCAGGGTTTCTTCAACAACCCCAAAGCAATCAGTCTTCTTATCAGTCTGTCAATCTCTAGCTCCCTTCTATGTCTAGTCCTCTAGTTTCTGAAAGAGTAACCACTTGTACTAACCTCATATCTGACCTCTCCACTGAGCAACATACTTCTCAGCCTGTCCCACAGGCAGAACATCAGACCACTTCCTCACACTCTCTACCTAACCCACTATCTAAGACTTATACAGACACTTCCTCACATTCACTCCCAGACTTAGATACTGCCACTAATCCATACCAACACACTGACTCTCACACTAATCCCACACCTACACTTATCATTGACTTACCATTACCCACTCCAAACCACTCTATCTCTTCTTCATAGCCTACAAACACACATACCATGCAGATAAGACACAAAAGTGGCATTCATAAAACCAAACTACCCTATATTGGAACCCTTACTACTACCAACAGGGACATGTTTACACCATCTAGTTTAAGTCCTACAGGGAGAGTCTACTTGTCTAGAAATGTGGTGTTCAATGAGACTGACTTTCCTTTTACTTCAGGGTTTCTTCAACAACCCCAAAGCAATCAGTCTTCTTATCAGTCTGTCAATCTCTAGCTCCCTTCTATGTCTAGTCCTTGGTTTCTGAAAGAGTAACCACTTGTACTAACCTCATATCTGACCTCTCCACTGAGCAACATACTTCTCAGCCTGTCCCACAGGCAGAACATCAGACCACTTCCTCACACTCTCTACCTAACCCACTATCTAAGACTTATACAGACACTTCCTCACATTCACTCCCAGACTTAGATACTGCCACTAATCCATACCAACACACTGACTCTCACACTAATCCCACACCTACACTTATCATTGACTTACCCTTACCCACTCCAAACCACTCTATCTCTTCTTCATAGCCTACAAACACACATACCATGCAGATAAGACACAAAAGTGGCATTCATAAAACCAAACTACCCTATATTGGAACCCTTACTACTACCAACAGGGACATGTTTACACCATCTAGTTTTTCTAAGGCTGCAGGGAATCCTAACTGGGTGGCTGCTATGAATGCTGAATACAATGCTCTAATGGCTAATAACACTTGGTCCTTAGTTCCCTTACCACCCTACTCTACTGTGGTTGGCTGCAAATGGGTCTACAAAGTCAAATATGCTATGGGTGGGTCTGTTCAACGTTACAAGGCCAGGCTAGTAGCCAAAGGCTTCCATCAAACTCCTGGTGTTGATTTCTATGACACTTTCAACCCTGTTGTGAAGGCTTCTACAGTCAGGCTTATTCTCACTATTGTTGTATCAAAGAATTGGCCAGTTAGGCAGCTTGATATCAACAATGCCTTTCTAAATGGGGAGCTACAAGAGACTGTTTACATGCAACAGCCTCATGGTTTTGAAGATGTCAGTCAACATACCTATGTGTGCAAGTTACACAAGGCTCTCTATGGCCTGAAGCAAGCACCTAGGGCCTGATTTTCTAAATTACGTGATACTCTTTGGGGGTTCAAGAATTCGAGAGTTGACTATTCTCTCTTCTATTTGGTTACTACAACTACCATCCTACTCATCCTGGTTTATGTGGATGACATTCTGGTCACAGGTAATGATGCAGCATGTCTCACTCAGTTCACTCACAACCTCAATGCAAAGTTATCTCTCAAAGATATGGGATCATTCTCTCTATTCTTAGGAATAGAGGTTCATCGTGATACTTCAGGTATATATCTTACTCAGAATAATTATGTTGAAAACTTACTTGTCAATCAGGGTGCTGCTCTATCCAAACCTTGTCCTACTCCCCTTGCTCCTGGCACAACTCTATCAGCCACTGCTGGATCTCCACTTCCTTCACCTACACAATATCGGAGTTTGTTAGGAGCCTTGCAGTATCTAACACACACCAGACCTGATATTGCCTATGCCGTTAATCGACTTAGTCAATACCAGCAGTCTCCTATAACTACTCATTGGAAATGTCTCAAGAGAATTCTACGTTACTTATCTGGGTCACGTTGGCTGGGATTGCATATCAAGCCCTGCTTCCATCTTCAACTGCATGGATACTCTGATGCTGACTAGGCTTCCTCCATCGATGATCGACGCAGCACTGGGGCATATTGTGTCTTTCTTGGAGAGACGTTGATCTCCTGGTCCTCCAAGAAGCAGAATGTCGTCTCTCGATCGTCCACTGAGTCTGAGTACAGGGTTCTTGCCAATCTGTCTGCCAAATTGATTTGGATTCGCTCGTTGCTCACTGAACTTCGAATCCTCCTCATACCTCCTTCTGTCATGTGGTGCGATAACCTGGGGCAAGTGCACTGGCTTCGAATCCCGTCTTCCATGCTCGCACCAAGCATATAGAGCTTGACGTGCATTTCATTCGAGATCAGGTTCTTGAAGGGGCTGTTCAGATTCGCTATGTCCCCACTCAAGACCAGATAGTCGATTCCCTCACTAAAGCTTAACCTCCGTCTCGATTTGCTTATCTACGTGACAAACTCGGGCTCCTGGAGTCACCGCTCCGTTTGAGGGGGGATGTCAAGCACTCACTACCGGCAAAAGCTACCATGGATGGTGACTGCCTTGAGGAACAAGAGGCAAAAATGCACGACACTGAACAAGAGGTATGTCCTAGGGTTAAGGCAATGGGCTTGTGTATCGGGTCGATAAATCAGACATTGGACCCTGATCTGATAGACTCTAAGGGTATTACTAAAGCCCAACAAGACTCAACCTAGAAAACCCATGTGCTATCCCCATGTCCAAACACCTACTCTCATCCTACCCTTGTATCCAAACACCCAGTATAAATCATGAACTGAATTATAACAACTAAGGAATATTCTGTAAGTTTGTTACATCACAAATCTGTACTTAAATAGCAATCTCTACAATAAATGAAACGAGAGAAAAATCCTTTACAAAAATCTACTTTATCACTCACTCTCTAATTTCTACTTGGAGCAACAGAATCAGTCAAAGTTTTCACTACAGCAAATACCTCAGCAGGCTAGTGCTCCCATAATAGCTTCTCAGAGTCAACAATTTTAGAGAACTAAGCCTCACTACAGTATCACGCTCTTTACAGAAAGTTTTGGAGCAACAGAATCAGTCAAAGGTTTCACTACAGAAAAGACCTCAAGAGGTTGGTGCTCCCATGATAGCTTCTCAAAGTCAGCAATTTCAGAGAACTAAGCCCCCACTAGATAAAGTATCAGGCTTTTTGCAGAAAGTTGTGGACCAACAGAATCAGTCAAAGGTTTCAATGCAGCAAAGACCTCAGCAGGCTAGTGCTCCCATAATAGCTTCTCAGAGTGAGCAATTTAAGAGAACTAAGCCCCACTACATAGAGTATCATGCTCTTTACAGAAATTTGTGGAGCAACAGAATCAGTCAAAGGTTTCACTGCAGAAAAGACCTCAAGAGGTTGGTGCTCCCATAATAGCTTCTCAGAGTCAGCAATTTAAGATAACTAAGCCCCCACTACATAGAGTATCAGGCTATTTTCTGAAAGTTATAGAGCAACAGAATCAGTCAAAGGTTTCACTGCAGCAAAGACCTCAACAGGCTGGTGCTCCCATAATAGCTTATCAGAGTCAGAAATTTCAGAGAACTAATCCCCCACTACATAGAGTATCAGGCTCTTTGTAGAAAGTTATGGAGCAACAGAATCAGTCAAAGGTTTCACTGTAGCAAAGACCTCAGCAGGCTGGTGCTCCCATGATAGCTTCTCAGAGTCAGAAATTTCAGAGAACTAAGCCCCCACTACATAGAGTATCAGGCTCTTTGCAGAAAGTTGTGGAGCAACAGAATCAGTCAACGGTTTCACTGCAGCAAAGACCTCAATAGGCTAGTGCTCCCATAATTGCTTCTCAGAGTCAGCAATTTCAGAAAACTAAGCCCCCACTACATAGAATAGCAGGATCTTTGCAGAAAGTTGTGGAACAACAGAATCAGTAAAAGGTTTCACTGCAGCAAAAACCTCAAGAGGTTGGTGCTCCCATGATAGCTTCTCAGAGTCAGTAATTTCAGAGAACTAAACCCCCACTACATAGAGTATCAGGCTCTTTACAGAAAGTTGTGGAGCAACAGAATCAGTCAAAGGTTTCACTGCATCAAAGACCTCAGCAGGCTAGTGCTCCCATAATAGCTTCTCAGAGTCAACAGTTTCAGAGAACTAAGCCCCCACTACATAGAGTATCAGGCTGTCTACAGAAAATTGTGGAGCAACAGAATCAGTCAAAAGTTTCACTGCAGCAAAGACCTCAGCAGGCTGGTGCTCGAAAACTTCGAGAATAATTTTCGTGTGCGAGAGATACAGAAATTATATAAAGTTGGTATATTTGAATGATCTTAAGAAGAAGTCTACGGGGACCAAAAAATGTAGATGCCCTTTCATCGTGTACAACACTTAACTAAAATAAGAGAAGATCGAGAAAGACGGTCGGTCGCAATTCCAATACTTGTTCAGTGAACTTATGAGGTTAAACTATTAAGAATTCCATAGACCGTCCAATGACGGAAGCGATATCATATGTGATATTTTCTCCGCACACCCGGTTAATTTGGATTTGTTACGGACGTTTCAAAATGTCATCGAAAAACAAGTACAAGGTAGTTAAATACGGGATTCCGTTGTATGAGGTTGTTAGAACCATTGTACCGAGAAAACTTTCTACATCGGATTTGCGTTTATGTCCAGGGGAAAATTCGAGAGCTACAAATGGGTGTTATAATGCTTACATTTGTTGATGGTAACTCACTTAATCGAACGAACCTCCATCATTTTGATGGATAAAGACTTAATGCTTGTAAATGAGGTGGAGGAAGTGTTCCCCAATGCAACACACATGTTGTGTCGATGGAACATTAAATGAACATCCTAAGGAAAACAAAAAAAAAATCATCAAGGTGAAGAAAGTGGTCAACGCCTTTTTGAAAGTGTGGAATCAAATGATGTTGGCGGAAACGGAGCTATCCTTCAACAAATATAGGTGCTAGTGTTTTTTTAAAATACAATTTTTTTGGAGAGAAAAGTGAGAGTTATAGAGAAGCATCAGAAAAAATAGGGTGGATGTGGTTTAGTTGAAGAAAAAACTCTTTAAATACCTCGAAAACATATTTTGGTCCAAAAATGCTGCATTTATACCAAATATGGTTGAACTCAAAATTAGGTAAAGTTAGATTGATTTTAGGTACAACCATTCCCTATATATATAAGTGAAATCTAAAATTTAAATAGGCTTTGGTTAAATTTGGTCCCAAATATATAAAACCACCCCTAAAATTTATGGAATCTTTTTAAATTATTAGGCTTTTACCATTTTGCCATTTGACCAAGTAGAATATTTTTGTTATCTTTTAGTGGTTTTTTGGTACACTTAACCTAAAAATATAAAACATAAAATTTTCTCCCCCAATCTCTTTCTTATACACAAAAGTTTACAAAATCTCAAAAAAAAATCAAAACCTCTCAAAACTTCAAAAACCCCAAACCTCAAAAAAATATTCAAAAAAAATACCCAATAATTTTCGAATGGATATTTAGAACAAAAAACTTGGTGAGGAGTATGAAAATCCGAATAGGGTATTCTTTAAAACCAATTTGTTAAAAAAAATCTATTTTTGAAGTCCTTCCCGATTTGGAAAGAACTGAGCTCGTATTCCCCCGCCGGTTGAGACACTCAACCCCGACGGGGGAAACATGAAATATTTTTAAATCTATGAATCAACCTCGCCGTTTAGGTCTATAGTACGTCGTCGGTTGAGTCTAGATCCACCCGTCGGGGAGAGCGGGTTCACCCACCGACCCTTTGGACCCTCCTCGTTGGTTCTAGGAAAACGTAATTTTAGAAAAACTTATAATTTTTAAAGACTAGGTCCCCGTTGGTTGACATATTGTCAACTACTAGTTGGAAAATTGTTAACCGCCGGTAGGAAATATTGTTAGTGGTTGAAAACACTTAACCCGGTGGGGGACGTATTTTGACCCGCTAGTTGGATAATTTTCAACCACTAGGGGATAAATTCCCCAGTAGTTAAGAATAGTTCACCTGTCGGTACACGGTGTGTCACTCGGTGGGTGCGGTGAAAAACAAAGTTTTTAACATAATTTTTGCTTGGTGAATATAAGAGGAGCTAATTGATTCGTGCATGGTAAAAGAGAAGATAATAGCGAACCTTTGCTCCGTTGATTATAGTAATTTGTTCGACATGGAATCTAATTACACTCAAGAAGAATTGATCGGTTGGGTTAAGAAAACTGCAATAGACAATGAGTTTGGAGTTATATTATGTCGTCGCCATAGACTTGCTCGAATATATCCGAGAATAATTTTTGTGTATGAGAGATACAAAAATTACACAAAGTTAGTAGATCTGAATTATCTTAAGAGAAAGTCTATAGGGACCAAAAAATGTGGATGCCCTTTCATTGTGTACAACACTTAACTAAAATAAAGGAAGATCGAGAAAGACGGTCGATCACAATTCCAATACTTGTTTAGTGAACTTATGAGGTTAAACTATTACGAATTCTATATACCGTCCAAAGACGGAAGCGATATCATATGTGAGATTTTCTCCGCACACCCGGTTAATTTGGATTTGCTACGGACGTTTCAAAATGTCATCGAAAAACAAGTACAAGGTAGAGGAAGCCCTTTCTACATCGGATTTGCGTTTATATCCAGGGGAAAATTCGAGAGCTACAAATGGGTGTTATAATGCATACATTTGTTGATGGTAACTCACTTCATCGAACGAACCTCGATCATTTTGATGGATAAACTTAGCGCTTATGAAGGAGGTAAATGAAGTGTTCCCCAATGCAACACACATGTTGTGTCGATGGAACATTAAATGAACATCCTAAGGAAAACGAAAAAAAATCATCAAGGTGAAGAAAGTGGCCAACGCCTTTTTGAAAGTGTGGAATCAAATGATGTTGGCGGAAACGGAGCTATCCTTCAACAAATATAGGTCAGAATTGCACTGTGACTTCAAAGCATATCTGAAAGCAATTGAACATACTAAAAATTGGTTAGGATCATATGGTGATAAGTTCGTCACGTGGAGAGCGCTCATTCGAGCTTCAAGCATTTCTTTGGTACGAACAAAGGTACCTTCGAGTCTTTTGGCTGAATTTGCTAAAATCGTGTGCCTGAAGCTTAACATCACGGGGACATCAATGGGGTATTAAAAAAGATCCACTTATTAGCCTTACATAAATTTGCTAACATCGTGTGCCTGAAGCTTAAAAAAATGTCTCCCACTATGCTTAAAAATAACGTCTCCAACAACGAATTTTTCGCCAACAACTTTGAGGTACCTCTAAATTTATTTCATGTTCATTGGAAGAGGTTAGACATTTTTGTATGTTCTAATCTCACGAAGATCGAGAAATTGAAAGCAAAAATCGATAAACTAGTATGCGATGTCATGGACTCCAATGACGAAGCACGCATAGAGCATGTTTAGAAGAAATGGTTTATCGTCGTCCATCCAAAAATACTTCCCTATTGGAGCCTTTGGTCAAGCTAAAATTGCACGATCGTCCACCTTTCAAACATAAGTTGTATATTACTGCATCCGAATCATCCACTAAACGGGACAAATGTTTTTACGAGCATGTGCTAGAGTCCGAAAAACGTTCAAACCTCCAACCGCAAACTCGCATAAAAAGAAATAAATACCGGGTCCCAAACTTGGTAGGGAAAGCGTTGTCGTTCCGAAAAAAGATAGCGTTATTCTAACGCAAGCAAGCGGGACGATGTTTTTTAGTGGAACGATCGGTTGTACGTCATGTTCTATGATACCGGCTAAGAAAAGTTTGGTTGATCCCAAAAGGTACCTAAACCAATTCCCCATCTATGTTAGGCCTTTTGTAACGTTCATGACCGACGTTAAATCAGATGGCCACTGCGGGTACCTCTCGATTGCGTTTGCCTTGAACGCGCAACAAGATGGGGAGAGGTTGATTAGGGATGCCATATACAATGAGCTTATGGATTACACATCTGTTTACGAGAAGATATTTACAAGCATAGAGGATTTGATAGATATTACGGAGCGTGTAAAGTGCTCTAGAGATGTGGCTACTGTCGATCATTGGATGTCCACAACCGAGATTAGAGTCGCGATCACATCCACTTTGTAGGACGATATCGAACCATGGATGTTGGCTTCACTTATCTTCGTTACGAGGTGTACCGCCTCCGATGTCAAACCCGTTGGAAATCAGATTGGGTTGGGTCAACATCAAAAAGTTTGTGAACGTAAGTATTTCTTTATAAATCCGGTTAGTTTTAACCTTTCAACATCCTTTATATTGTATTTTCCTTTTGTAGCTTAGGATTTTAGCCGAAGCCCCATGCGCAAGGATACATACTTGTTGCTTAAATTTTCGTTCACCATAAGCAGAAGATTAGGTATTACTGAATCTCTCTCGTTGCAAGAGATACGAAGAAATAAAATATTGTAGCCTCGAAGTAACCAATTTTGCTGCATTTGTCCAAACACCCGGTCATTGTAATATATTTAAGATTTGTCATTCTTAAAAGTTGTATGTTTTATGTTTTGTATTTTATGATGACGTTAATTTTTTAACATTAAAACATTGACTTCTTAATTGGTTCACATTAATTTAAGACATTACACATTAATTTAAAACATTACATAATTAAAAATAAAAATGCAAACAACAAAAATCGATAGATAGTAAACAGAGTTGACGTAGTAGACATATGTTGATGGTGACGAATAGTTCCATCCATGCTCGAAGCGTTTCTCGAAAGGATATTCCTCAGCATCGCTACGTTTTTTAGAAGTTGGGTTACTTCTAACGTCGTTGGCTATCGTGTCCGCTTTCTCTTGCAATTCTTACATCACATGTTCCAGCATATCTTTCGTAATAGTACTTTGAAATTCTATGTTGAATACATCGCGGGTTTCGCATTGGACTATGTAAGGTAGTGATTCTATCAGTATAGTTGCCACAATGTTGACATAAACTAACCTATCGGTCATTTCTTCGCGTCAGCGGGGGCCGAGGCATCATAAAACCCAAACACGATGCCTCGTTACCGTGCATGAAGTATATTTTGCATAAAGAAACACAAACAAATCCAAGAGTCTCATCCGACATCGTGTCTTGCACAATCTCAAAAGATTTTATGAGGTTTGCATCTTCGTGCACATTCAAATTTGAATTACCCATTCGTATTGTTTCAATGTATAATGTTCTAGTGTCTACTACCTATAGATGGGTATTTAACGGGAATTCCCTAAAACGTTAACGGGAACCAAATAACGTTTGGTCGTGTTGCCAGTTTTCGTGGGAACTTTGAAAATATTATTTAACAACTTTCACCTGGTAGGTGGACATTGTCAACCATCGGCTCACTAATTCTCACCACACATAAACATTTATTAAATAAATAAATAAAACCATCGATGACGTAAACAAACACACTTACATTCGTTTCTTCTTGAGCCACGAGGAGGTCACGATAGTACGTCTTCCCACGAACGTTTGTCTCGCTAAGATTTTTAGGCAACCATGCCAATATCTTCAAATCGGTTGGGCTGTAAGCGTTATTCACCTCTAATCAGAAACATGGGAAGTGGTCATACACCCAGAAGTCTAAAAAAGCCTAGAAACCAACTAGACTCTTCAAAACATGCTTTGAAATGCCTCCCAGACTCTTGTACAACCAATTCAATGCGCATATACACTATGAAAGCTTCTCACAGTGCTCGAGTGAGAAAACCGTACTTGATGTTTTCTTGGCTTGTGTTGGTGAATATGGTACATCTGAAAAAGAAAATAATGTATGCACGAGCGACATGTTTTTTTTATCTCAACCGTAACCGCGACATTCGAATCCAGATACATGTTTTCCAAATATATTTCCCTTAGCCATCAAAGGCTGAACCCACTACCATCGTGCGCCTCCATCTCTTCTTGCGCAGTTTCGCCCGAAACTCCTAACAACTCGACATATCGAGCATACGTCTAATCTAGTGTTTGGGTCCTGAATGGGTCAATAATCCAACCCTTATTTCAACAAACACATCATTGAGTCAAATTACAACCAACATATGTCATCTGATCCAAGAACTTAATATGCATGAATTTTTTTTTATAACAAGAGAGTTCTAGGAACTACATTTTTTCAATAACAAGAAATAATATTACCAGAAATGAAATTACGAGGAATACAAATAACTAGAATAATAACGTGAATAATAGTACAAGAAAAATATTGTCATAAATAATATTATCAGAAATAAAAGTACCACGAGCAATATCATATTGAATAAAAATAACATGAATAATGTTATCATTTATAGAATAGAATAAGAATGACATGAATAAAAAATTGGAGACTTACCAATTAAGACTCATCCAACAAACCTATTACGCATAAAACCCAAAAAATTAAAGAAAATTTATACCTAAAATACCCTTTTATATAATATCGAGCAAACAACTTCTCGTTATTTTTTTATTTGTATTTAAAATGTTGAAGGTTTATATCTTTTAAACCGTAACTCGAAAAAACAAATCCGAAAATACTATTGGTTTTATTTTTTAAGACGAATAAAACTAGTACCACTCAAGATATGTTTTAAATTTTTTAATAATATATATCACAGATTTCGAAGCATATGGTTTCGCATCTAGTGGGATGGTTTCACATCTAGCATCCATCATAGTGGGTTTAAATTCACATATAGCAGTACAAAATTTAAACAAGTTTCGCATCTAGCAAAACAAAGAAAGTTTCGCATCTAGCAAAACAAAGAAGGTTTCGCATATAGCAAAACAAAGAAGGTCTGGCATGTTCTTCGTTTACCGTATAGATTTAAAAACTTTAAAGTTTGTATTGTTTGAACCGTAACTCGGAAAAAATAATCCAAATATACAATTGGTTTTATTTTTTTAATACGAACAAAACTAGTATCACTCATGATATATTTTGATTTTTTTTATATAAAAAAAATTACACAAGTTTCTCATTATATGGTTTCACATCTATCATAGTGGGTCTGGTTTTTCATCTAGTATTTATTATAGTGGGTCTAATTTCACATCTAGTAGTAAAACCTTAAATAGGTTTCGCATCAAGCAAAACAAAAAAGGTTTTGTATCTTTTTCAACTGCTTGTAAGAACCTAAAAAGAGGATGTTTGCCGAACTGCCCGTGTCTATTAGAATTCGTCTGATATCATTGCCCCCAATAGATGCTCCTATCACCACGGCATCCTCATGAGGCCCAACGATATTTCTTAAATCATCCCCATCAAAGACTATAAATAGAAAAGGAGTTTGGGACTGATAAAAAGCAATGCCTCCTTCCAACTGAGTAGCTAGAGAGTGAACATGCCTCTTTCTTAATGATGGAGTGGGCGCTGTCATGGTATCCCCTCCGAATATAGTGAGTGACTCAAAGAAACTAATGAGTCCGGACACCGTCTTAGTTGGTTCTGTTATGACCCCTATTTAATTCCGGTTTGGATCAGGATCTAGGTACTCTGAATCAACATCAAATCTTTCAAGGATCATCATTGCCCCCTCCAGAGCAAATGTTCCCGCATTGTTCGTAGGTCTAGTTCGAGGAGCATTATCAGGCCTATTTCCACCTCTTCTTTTGACCTAAGCCCCCAACTTACCTCTTTCAATAAGATTCCGTAATTCCTACTTCAGAGAAATGCAGTCCTGGGTGTTATGGCCAATATCATTGTGATATTGGCAAAAACAAGTATTTTGACTGTCTCTGGGAGACTGCAGTGCTGCTGGTTTCCGAAAATGAACCTCATCCTTGATCTTGTCATAAACTGTGGGCACATTCTCATTTACTTCTGCAAACCACCCCGGCTGAACCCAATGACCTCTTTTACTCCCCGACTGCTGACTTTGAGACTAATTTTGGTTGGATTGAGCCTGCTTAGCCCTGTTGGACCCTTGTCTGGTCTCCTTAGCCTTATACTCGGACTGGTTTTGGTTTTGAGTTGCTGTGGTGGACCTCACCTGACGGTGCACCCTGGTTTTTTTGGTGTCATCCACGTTAATCTGTTTTCCCACCTGATTTAGCAAGCCACCCCAAGTCAGGGCCTTCTTCTTGGTCACCGGATCAGCCAGGTTCCCAGGGTTCAACTCTTGTCTCAAAGAAGCAATTGCCACATGTTCGAAGCAATTTGCTAACCCATTCTTGGTATTTACAAACCGACTTATGTAGTCCTTTAAGGACTCATTTGGCTCTTGGGCCCAATGGATGATAGTATCTCTATTGCCAGTTGCCTCTTTACTTCCCACAAACTGCCTTCGGAAGGCAACCCAGAATGTATCAAAGTTTCTGATACACCCATGGGTTAAACTGTTGTACCACTTAAGAGCACTTCCTGTAAAATATTGGGAGAAGGCTCTACACAAAAGTTTGTCATCATCATCAAAATTCATCATGAAGTTCTTAAACTGCTCCAGATGATTGTCCGGATCCTTACTCCCATCATACTTCTCCATTTTGGAACTGTCAAACCTTTTGGGTAGGTTTCCGGACAATATCTTGGCAGAAAATCGCGATTGTCTCCAATTCCTATTACGACTGAAGATTGTGTCTTCATTAGGTGTTGCAAAGATACCTGGTTCGGTTTGAAATGCAAAAGGATCGATCAGCAACTGATCCACATGCCTGTGATTGTGGCTGTAAGATGACCCTTTGCCCAGATGCCTTTTAAGTCTCACATGCCTATCTATCTTTCTTGAATATTTTTCAAATAGTTTTTGTTTCTTCCTGGACCTTCCTTCATCACTACTCGATGACAAAGACTCCTAAATCTCAGCCTCGTTCGAAGAGTTGCTGGAGGAATCAGAATCTGAACTTTCAACCGGCTTGGACCGGTGAGTCTTCTTAGAACTGACATGGGTTTTCTTTGAACTCAAATGATTCTTTGTTGATGGATCATTCTCCCTAGGATTGTCAATATGATGGATGGCTGACACCCTTGACTTCTCCTTTATACCCATTTGTACTTGTTTTATGGCCCTCAACGCCTCTATTTCTGCTCTTAACTTGTCTCACTCTTCGATGGTGTATACTTTGTTTTCCCCAACTACTTACACCACAGGTGGTGGTTTTGCTTGCTCGTTTGAATCCATCTGAACATATCTTTTCTATTGGTTTTGAATACAAGATTCAGACACTGTCACCTCCCATTGTGGTCGCCAATTTGGTTTGGTTTATTTTAGGTTGGGGGTAATTTTGTAAACTGTTTTGCAGAGTATTTTGAGTATTAAGTCTTTGGTATAAAGTAGTGAGAGATTTGAGCAGCCTGGTTGTAGTAAATGTTCATTACCTTTATTAATGAAAGTGGTTGGGGTATTTATACCCTTAATTAAGGAACCATGGGCTTACGGGTCAAGTTATGAAACTGGGTCAGGTTTAAGGACCCATTAATCTTTTAAGCTGATTAGTACATAGCTTAGTCAAAGGTGTTTAGGTGTTTCTTTACTTTTGTCCTGTCTGGATAGTTCAATGGTACGTTTATGTCCGAATTTCCCTTGTCCGGATAACACAGTGAGCTGTGACTGGATAATCTGAACTCATCAAAAGTGATATATCTCAAAAATCCAACCCCTTTATTAGATCATCCTTAGCCTTTATATAGGCGTAAGGACTTAGGTCTTAATTGAAACAGTTATATAAAAGGGATAATTTCATGTTCGTCCCTGACTTAAATACAAAGTTCTAATTTACTCCAATAACTTTACAATCTATCATAAGAAGTTTTATTTTTTAAACATTTCAGTCATCAAAGTTCCATTTCCTTATCATAATTCACTGATCTAAACAGAGTGTGCCCCAAAGAGCCTTTCCCTGTACCCATAATATATCAGGTAGTTGACTCGACATCTGAAACCGACTGTTATCTTTCATGGAAGCTTATGCCGGCTATAATCAAATCTGAATAGACCCAAGAGATCACAAAAGTACAACTTTCATCACACGTAAAGGTTTACATTGCTATAAGGTAATATCGTTTGGGTTAAAGAACGTCGGAACGACGTATCAGCGTTTAGTAAACAAATATTTTGAGTCCTGAATTGGAAGAAACGTCAATATTTACATTGATGACATGTTAGTCAAAAGCTCAAAGGATGAAAACCATTTGGCTGACTTATAAGAAACTTTTTCCAACTTGGCAAAGATAAACCTAAAATTGAATCCAGAAAAATATACGTTCGAGGTAAGATCCAGAAATTTTTTAGGCTACATAGTGAGTGAGCATGGTATTAAAGCCGACCTGGTACAGTTAAAGGCTCTGAGTACTATGGCACCACCATGAACAATAAAAAATGTATAAATCTTAACAGGAAGATTGACAGCGTTGAACAAGTTCATATCACGGTCATCAGATATGTGTGCTCATTTTTTCCAAGTGTTAAGAAAAGCAAATTGTTTTGATTGGACTCTGGAATGTTCAGATGTTTTTTATCAGATCAAAAAATACCTTTCTTCACCATAAATCTTGACAAAGTCAAATCCATGGGAAAAGTTATATATCTATTTGGCAGTGTCAGATTTTGTTGTGAGTGCGGTTTTAATCCGAGAAAAGGATAATGTTCCGAGGATAGTATATTGTGTGAGTAAAATTATTCTGGATGCTGAGAAACGATACCTTCGGTTAGAAAAACTAGCCCTCACACTAGTTACATCTGCGCGAAAAATGAGACCTTACTTTCAGGCTCAATCAGTTTTCGTACGAACATCTTTTCCATTGAAAAGTATGTTACCAAGACCTGATGTGTCGGGGAGAATGACCAAGTGATCGATTGAGCTAAGGGAGTTTGATATTGAATTTAAGCTAATAACTGCTATTAAAGCACAAGCATTAGCTTACTTCTTAGTCGAATTTCACTCCGAGCGTACTAATATGAAAATCGATGTGGAAAAACTTGGAGCAGAGTGGACCACCCAAACTGATGTGGGTTCAATCTCATCCAGTTTTGGAGCAGGGGTAATATTGGTCTCTCCTAAAGGAATTGCAATGCATCAAGCCAACTGATTTGGATTTAAAGCATCAAATAACGAAACCGAGTACGAAGCTGCTTTGGCAGGCTTGAGACTTCCTGAAATATGCAGAGCTAAAAGATTAAGGCTGATAAGTGATTCACAACTTCTTGTAAATCATGCATCTAGCATTTCGGAAGTAAGAAAAAATCACTTAGTGAAGTATCCGGGGGCATTAAAGGTTTTGACTTTGGCTTTTGAAGGCGTCATATTCGAACATGTTCACAAGAAAACACTTCAAAAAAGTTTGGATGGTGATGTTCATCTTTTTTAACCTAAAAAAATATCATTTTGGATGATAATGCTTATCTTTTTAAGTCAGATGGTTATCCATAAAATGTTGGGGTGCAATGTTCATTATTTTGAAGTAATAAAGTCTTTTGTTGAAGGCCAAAGAACAGTGTCCACCTAAATAATAGCATACTCCAATGCTCATCTTTTTAAATTAGAAAGGTGAACTAATGAGTGTTGGTTAGCAAATTGCTTAACATATGAAAAACTTTGGAGAAGATAATTTTGTCATAAAACAATATAAGGTGATCACACAAAACATTGTTTCAGTTAGATTGCTTGTAAAACAAAAAACATACAAAGTAAAGATCTTTGAGAATGTCTGATCATGGATTCCAAAAAGATAGTTAACAAAGATTACATAAAATATAAAGTTCGAACATAAAGAAACAATAGTCATTAATTTTGTATGGGCGTGAATTCATCTTTGCGATCTTCCGAGGAGTCAGAGATGAAGAGCTTTCTGATTCTCTACTACTCAGTAAGTCTTTTGCAGAAACGCTAATTGGACGATGTCTTTCTATAACACGTAACCAAAGACTTCATAATTTTAAGTTAGGAAAGCGTTCATACATTTCCATAACCAAAGTTGATCGGAGGTTGGCATCTCTTTGTTCAAGACGAGAAACGCAGTCGACAGCATAAGCATCTAGGCATTTATTCTTCTCAGTTTCAAAGCTCTTCGTCAAGGACTCTTATTCCTTGGTGAGTTTTTCAATTTTGTTAACAGTGTTCTAAAAATATATTTTAGTGATCGCACAGGATTCAACAAGACCATCAATAAGGGTGTCTCATTCAGTATCATTAGTGATGAAACACTCCCTTTTGTCACCGAACTTTGTTTTCTCCTCATAATGTTCAATCCCCAAAGAAGTGATTTTCTTTAGATGATCAACATATACTTTTTTCTCATGAGCGAGTTCATCTTTCACTTTTTTTCAATTCAGTCTTCCTTAGATCTTCAGTTGCCTTATTTAGATAGGCAACCTCATTCTTCAAGTTCTTAACCTCAACGGTTAAGTTTTTTACTTCATTTCTTATTTGAATAACTTCGTTCTTATAACGATCTTTACGGTTGGCTTTCCTTTCAAGGAGAGCCGCAACACGAAGCAACCTGTTAAGTTTGTTGGCAACGAAATCATTCTCATAAACATCAAAATAAGCTAAGGCACGGGACATATTTTCACCCTCCCCAAGAATTTCCCTAGTAAATTGTTTACTTTGGGCAAACTCCCCATCGGAGTCCGAGACGATAATAACAATTTTCTTTACATGGGGAAAACTCTGACCCATTGTATTGTCATCTTCCTCCTCACTGTCAATAACTTTCTTTTGCTTTTATTAAGCAGATAATCTCCTTGGCCTCACAACATCTTCCCTCCTTATTTGCCTCACTTCGACCACGTCTTCATGAATAATATCTGTTGGGTTTTCTTCTTGAACATCAGCTTAAGATCCCCTTCAAATATCAGTCTGTTGGACTTCCCGGACCTCACCTGGTGGTCTATCATGAACAATAGTTTTTTGTTCTACATGAGCTTCAGTTTGTTGTTCTTCCCGGACATCTTCCTCTGAGTCAGTAACATCATCCTCAATCTCTTTGTCCTCACCATCGGATTTTTAAGCATCCTGATGATTCAGAACCCTGGCTCGGATAGGAAGAAAGACTTGGTTGTCCAACCATTCCAAATGTTTGAGAATAACATCTTTCGGGGGAGGTAGCATCAAGTCCTTCATGGATTTCTTTTAACCCGGGTCATAACTCCAAAGATTTCTTCTGACCAAATTTGAGGGTGTAAAGCACCTACGGAATTTATACCTCCAATTGGCACCTGCCCAAACGCTTAAATTTTCAAAGATGTCATTGGCTGACTTAACATAGTCTTTGAAAATCTTAGCAATACCTTTCATAACTGTTCATAAGGAAATGATTTAATATAGTCAATTTAAATGAATAAAACAGAATAAGTAAGTAGACAAGTACTTCGTCCACTCTATTCCAAATATAGTTTATGAGGCATTTCTTTGGAGTTCTCAAAGTCGGTCTTCCATAGCCCGGAGATGAAGATAAACTGTTGTTTCCACTTCTTATCTGCCTCTAAGAAATCCTTGACTACTTTATATTTCATGGCAAGCCCTAAAGAGTAGAAGGGGTAATACGAATTTTTTGCTACCCCCGAAATAGAAACAAGTTACTCCACTGAGAATTCGTTTTTGGAAATCCTCGAAGCCATAAGGCAGGCCATAAACGTGTACCACATATTGGGGCCGGCCTGAGATGGACACAACTCGATCAGGTTGAGGTAATATACCAAAGCAGGATCAAAGGGCAGACGAAGACCCTAGGTCATTCCGTGTAAGGTATTAGTTCATGGCTACGACCAGAGAGGGGAGTTTCTCCAACAGTTGGAAATCGAATTATAACATCTCTAGGATCGCTCATCGGTCCCTCATAAATATTTGTACTTAACCTTGAAAAGTGCAAGTAAGTGCTTGGTCTCAATCCCGTGAATATTTTTACCAAAGATGTTTTCTATATTTGAAGGGAGATTCGAGGCGCGTTTTCTTTTCTTCTTCTTTCTCTTTCCCTTGGAAGTTTCTCTTTGATGATTGGGAGAAGTGGCAGCAATATTGGGGGATGAGGAGAGAGTTCTCGACTCGACACCAAATGTCCAGGGGTAGACGGCAGAGCGGGGATAGCTTGAATAGGCTCCGCTTCTACTGAGGCCATTAGGTTAACTCCCCGGTCAGTGTCCGACTCATCAGATATCTTATTTTCTTGAGATTCAGATATGGACTTTAAAACCTTCCCAAGACGAAATTTTTTTGATGAAGGCCTCCGCAGACTAACTTCAGAAGTGATCTGAGGAGATCCTTGGGGAGTCACACATGGAGTCGAAACCGATGAGGCTAATTTAATTTTGATAGATCTCTTAACCGGTTGTGGGGATTGTTTATTTTGGCTCGATCTCTTTTATCCATCTCGGGAAGATTATCTTTGTCATCACTCATGGGTAAGAATGAGAAGGATTTGCGACTATTGTTGGAAGGAGAAAGGTCACCCTTGTTTTTCCATAAACAAGATTGACTGGGGGGGGGGGGGGGGTGCACGACAGGTGAATCAAGGGCTCTAGTGAAGAAGACGATGAGTTTTTACCAGAAGATCATATTATATCAAATTACGACCGAAGATAAGACCAGTTATCATAAAATATAGCTTGAAAAATTTCGCCAGGTATAGGGTGTTCTCTAACACCAGAAGCTTTTCTCTCATCCGCTTTATTAGAAATGTTGAACCACCTCTGAAGTTTGTATCTTTCAAGATTCACAAACTCATCAGGCATAAAAGTTAAGAAACTAACTTGACCTCAAAAGTTGTTTATCTCTCAAGAACGGTTAGAAGCAATATGAAGAGTGGACAAGATTGTACCTACTCGGATTATATACGAGCATTGGAAGAGACTAGACATCGTTCCCTAAGTTAAACTCACCGACAAAGAAAATGTTAAAGTTAATTTTGTAAATCTAAATGTTAAACTAGAAGAATTTGATGTTTACGAACAAAGCCATTGGCTAAAAAATTTCAATACATTTTGGATCTCTCGATGTTACTCCTTTGCAAACCCCTAAAAAGGTTAAAACCCACGGTAGAACTCCCGGACATGCTGGAGGTCCCGATCGTGGTTGCGGTAAAGGTAGCAAAATCCAATGAGATTATTTTACGAAAAATGATCCTTCATATCATGAATACGCCGAATAAGAAATATTCGAGTCTCACGATAGTGCCGAAAATCTAAAAATGGTAACACCCGCCGCGAGTTTGGTAACCCCGGTCGGCACTTTTGGTAGCACCGCACGAACGGTCACCGCACACACTCTTACTAATTCCTGAACAAAACCACCAAAAATGAAACAAAAATGGGTTGCATGTGTGGGTTTAGAAACTCCAGATGCGTCGAATAACATTACTGTTATACTGTCATTTCTGGTTAAACCAATTCCGTTGAGGTTGTCCAACGTGCCACACTCGAGGTATTTAAGAGACATACCTTAATTTATGCGTCATTTCATAAGCCGAATTACAAACATGATACCTGACGATAATTCTAGTTTTAGAGCCATCACACGTTGTATGGTCGGGTACGAAAGTGGATGGAAAATGGTTAGAGAAGCCTTGGTTCATAAGCTAAAGACACATTGAGAGTTTTATATATGTGTCACATATTACGACGACGATAGAAAATTCGATAAGGAAATACATTGGTTGAGTTATAATAAAAAGAATGCACCGATCGAAAATTGGATGTTATTACCTAGTTGCAGCAAACTAGTCGCGACAACATTCAATTGTGGTTTCCGATTGCCTAACTCTCGCTGGATGTATGACTTATTTACCGGTGAAAAATTCACCATCTAAGGATGGTTCCATAAAGGAGATCAGTGTCGCATTCGTCAATACAGACCATTTTGTTCACGTAAGTAGATAATTTTTAATCATAGATGCATTTCGTAATTTATTATCTAAATGCACACTTACTTTCAATGTCAAATTGTAGGTAGATTTGGTTCTAAGTTCACCTTTACCGACTATAGATCCAACGTGGATGCGTACGACTAGAGTCATTTAGTGCAACTTTGATTAATGTTCTACTTGATTCATTTAGTACAACTTTTGAAAATTAATATTGAAAAAAGAAAAGGTAAACATTGCATAAAAAATATTAGTTACAAACAACAATCAATGAAAGCATAAACGAAAATAACAATCAAGGAAAGCGTAAACTAAAACAACAACTCAGGAAAGAATTTGCAATAACTCTAACTGAATGAAGTTTATTGTCCGACCAGTTCCATTTTGTCAACTTCTTTTATTCTTTCGCAACCTGGTAGTCCACCGCAGCAACACCTATTTCATTTTCCTGATGGTACATATGTCGGAATGGACATTATCCAGATGATCCTCAGTTAAAGTATCCGTGAGTTGGCAATTGAACAACTTAAACGTAACATGACGATTCAAGTCGTTGAGGTTGTAATCTATGTGTAAACGAAATTTCACTAGAACGGACCACCTAGTTTTTACCTCATCCAAACACCTTGAAATCTTAGGCGGCTGGATGCCATCCCTGTCGTATAGGAAATATATTTGGGATAGCATTGCCTCCCGGTAGTGTTTACCCAATTCATTCTTATAGGTTTTACTTACTTTGACGGATGCTTTCATCAAATATTCATCTCCAAACTCACTCTAAATAAACATTTTTAAAGTGTCAATTTGGAGTATTTCAGATTGTGTTGTTACAAGAGAAGAGCATATATTTATTGACCATTTAGTATTTAGATAACATAATCCAAGTAGACCAATCTATGCTTGGCACGTGTAAGATATGGATAACGTAATCTCATAACCCAATCATTTTGTGATAACTAATGGATTAAAAAAAACACATATCATCCCAACCATTCTTTCTATGATTGTGCAATGCATTTTTCGTTGTATCGATCAAAGAAATAGCTTGTAAAATATTTTGGTCCCTCGGTTGTAAACATCGTGATAATCGACCCAAGCAACTTAATCATCAAATGCAAAATAAATATGAAATCATAACTCTTCATTCGCATAAACAATGTCACCTGGTTGTTTCAAACTCATGTCTTGGTTTTTCCTCTCCCACTTGTATTTTCTCCAGTTTCAAGAGATTTAACAATTCTTTCATACTCAACATCTCGTAGTATATCCCTCATTCTACAAGATGTTACACGAGTGTTTACAATCATAGTGATAATGCTAAAAAATCACTAATAACACTATGGTATTTCGCTTTGGTGTGCAAAACAATGGACATATTTGGCAGATTCATTTTCATTTGATATAAGTGTTTTCAAACCATTAAATTCACCGTGCATGTTAGATGCATCATCATAACCTTGACCCCTCAAACGTGATAAAGATAATTTATGTTCAGTAAATTTTGAGTTTATCCCTTTTTTCAAAGATTTTGCACTTGTATCGGTAACATGAATCAAACTTAAAAATCTTCCCATGATCTCTCTGTCATTATTAACATATCTAATCACCAAATCTATTTGTTCTTTAATCGACACATCACGTGCTTCATCAACCAAAAGAGAGAAATTATGATCCCCGATATCTTCCAATATGGCATTTTTAGTTTCAACAACACAACAATTTGTCAACTCTTTCTGGATTGTTGGAGAAGTCATCTGATGATTACCAGGTGCGTTCTCTAATGTAACCATTTTACCTCTGTTTTATACTCATGATACCAGTCAAGTATTTCTAAAAACTTTCCTCTAATTAAGGATTGTGATGATTCACCATGTCTGCGAAAAACTAATTCCTACAAAAGCAATCTGACCACATCTAAAGATGTTGTTAGGCGTACACGACGATTAACTTCATCTTTTTTCCCATATTCCCTCAAATTGTATTCAATATTTTTTCTTTGTTTCTTTGATTTTTAAACATAAAAAACTTTTATCTAGCTTGATTATGTGTGTTGTTAACATCACCTTCATGTCCTTTAAATTTTTCATGTGCTTTTTTCCAATTATTAAAACCCTTTTTAACAAACACGTTATGACTACAATGATTATTATTACATGGTTTAAAAAGGTAACACCAAAAACAAAATGTCACATCCTTATGCACACTATATTCAAACCATGAATATTTTTCAAACCATGTAACTTGAATACTCTGGTTATCTTTCCCAAATTTCGTTTTGGAAAAAATATGATTATTTTGATTGACAAAGTCTTTTTGAGATGAATTCTCGTCGAATTTTATCTATATCATTGTTACCAGATCCTTTAATAAGTTGGCGTAATCCGGGGTCACTCACTATATCTTTGTTCGGATCAAATTCTACACTATCAACATTAGGTCTTTATATAGGGACAGTCGGATTAGGATGAATGATATTGTTATTACTCGGGCTACTGGAAGAACCAACATTAATTATTTAGTTTTTAGCGAAATAACGCTTCATTACAAGCCTACCACCATTAAATTAGGTACAAGATATGTTATTGTGAATAAAAAAAATACAAAACTTTATTGCAAGTAAAAATATCTTATTACAATATCATATTATTATATACAAAATAAAATTTAATAATACTTATTACCTTCTTGTAAATCAAATCGGTAATGTAAAATAGTGGAAAAAGACCTAAATAAAAAAAAGTTAAATCTATAGAAAAAGATTAAACCATAATAAAATCTGAACAAAAAACTATAAATAAAAAAACTTATAATCAACAAATGAGTTGAGGTCCTACAACTTATAAATAGTTTATCTTAAAACTGCCCTTAACAATAAGCATTATAAGAAGATTTTTAGTTTAAAACTTTATCCAAATTTTTAACTTAATATTTTATCAAAAACTTTTACCTTAAAAATCATAAGATTTTTAGTTTAAAAATTATCCTTAACAGTAACCATACGTTAGTCGCTGTCCAACTTAATTATTTTTAGAATGTTTATTAGCCTCAAGCAAAGAGAGTAAATAACCGATATTTAGTTTAAAATATTATCCAAAATTTAAAAAATTAGTTTAAAACTCTCCTAAAAAATAACTATTACCTAATTTAATTTTTTATAAATTAAGAAAACCATTATTAGTTCTAGTTTTTATAAAAATTAAAAAAGATTGATTGGTCAAACATGATAAAAACTATCTATTTTTAGTAAAGCAAGTGAATTTAATTAGCTCTAAAATTAAATATCATTTAACTCCTTCCGAATCTTATCAAACTAAATAAATATACTTCAATGTCACTCCTTCGGAATCTTATCAAACTAAATAAATATACTATGGTCTTTTTTATTTATTATTGTTTTCAATCATGATAAAATCTTAAATTTAAAACAATAATAGAAATAATCAAAATTTAAAGAATATTAAAAAAATCTCCATAAAAGACATTGATTTAAAAAAAATTGAAAAAATAAAATAGTCAAGAATAGGAAAAGATTAAACAGAAAAAAGAAAAAAGTAAGCTAAATATTTATAGTTAATTTTAAAGAATCCAATTTAAAAAAAAATAACCATATATATATATATATAACAAAATTGAAAGAATAAAATAGTTAAAATTATGAAAATACTAAATACAAACAAGAAAAAGAAACAAACAAGATATAATTAATTTTAAAAAGCAATAAAAAAATCAAAATTTAAAAAATATTAACAAAAATCACCATAAAACACAGATTTAGAAAAATTATAAAATAGAATAGTTAAAATTATAAAAAAAAAAGTAAAAAGAAATATAGAAAATATTTATAGTTTAATTTAAAAAACCTATGAATTGCAAGTTTTGTTTGCAGTATTTTTCTATTAAAATTATAAAGAGGGAATGTCTTATGTTTATAAAGTTTAGAGAATATAAAAACAACAAAATATATTAGAATATAAATTATGGAGGCTAAGAAACTCCATTAGTTCGGAGTTAGTCAATTGTTTCAAAATTATCACTTAAGTTATATTTGTTTTAGAATTGCCATTCAAGTTATATTTTTTTACATTTATGGTCACTAACGGTGACTAAAAATAAAAATAAAAGACTAACATTAGTGACCACCGGTGAAACAAAGTGACTATTTTGATACAAAAAATTAAATAAGTGACATTTTTGAAACAAGTGACCAGCTCTAGTGACTAACCATGATTTTTAGCCAAATTATTGATGACACGGGATAAAATTGATTGTTAAAAACCCTAATTTAAAGTATTAGAATGTTTGTTTTTAATATTAGGATATATAAAACTATACATTTCCAAATGAGTTATATACTAACTCAAATATCTAGGTTAATAGTGTCAAATGATAAATATATAATAAATAATATTAAAATTATATTTTAGTATTAAAATTAATAAGATTAACTAACAATTTAAAATTGAGTATAGAAAATAATTATTTTTTGACTATATATTTATAAATATTATAAATATTGTCATTATTGTTTTTTTATTAATTTTATATAACTATTATTAGTATTATATTTTAATAATGGAGTTATATTATACAAATGTTTATATATAAATGAAGCATTACTTATTAGTTTAGAATAATTCATAAGATTTATTGCGTTTTCTTTTACACATTAGTAAGAGTGTTTTTTATCTTAACAGATTCAATTAGGTTCAATTCGTTTTCTTACATTAATTTTGTTATTGTTTACATCCAATTTAGGTAAGATCAGAATGGGTAGAGAGTATCCGAAAAACTTAAGAATTTTTTAGGTTAAATTATTTTTCTTTGTAGAGGTTTGAGATTATTCGAAGAACCTAAGAATTTTTTAGGTTCAATTCTTTTTCTTATTAATTTTGTTGTTGTTATCCAATTTAGGTTTAAGATTGGGGAGGCTCGAGTGTCACAAATCTTTTAATCTTGCATAAGTGAACTTACTCTATGGTTTAATATCATTTTATGGTTTATGGTTTTATGATTTTGGAGTAGATTGGAAATTTTTAAACGTTTAATATGCGTTTCTCATTCTATAGGTTTTAGAATCGTATCCTTATGATTATCATGGTGTGAATACGGGGGTTTTCAAGTGGTAACTAATAAAGTTCTATTTTTAATGCATTATCTTTGCACATTTTTATTTGTGTGTTTTTGCTTTTGCTAACGGTTTCATCCTTTTAATCAAAACACATAAAGAGCTATTCAAGATAAGTTAAAAAACTGAGTGTTTTTGCTTTTGCTAGCGGTTCCACCACTTTAATCCAAACATCAAGTTAAAATTCTGCGTATTTTTGTTTTTGCTAAGAGTTCCACCACTTTAATCAAAACAGATCGATCGAGCTATTTGAGAGAAGTTAAAAGGGCTTTTGTTAACGGTTCCACCACTTTAATCAAAACAGTAAGTTAAAATTCTGTGTTTTGCTTTGCTAAAGGTTCCACCACGTTAATCAAAACAGATCCATCAAGTTATTTGAAAGAAGTTAAAAAGAGACAAAAATAAGTTTTATTTTTAACCAAGTATTCTACTTTTATAACCTTCATAGTCTTGTTTAACTATATTAAATTTATTTTGAAAATTGTTTTATTTTTATTTTTTTAAATGAATATAGAAATAAACTTCGAGTATATAACTTAACTTTAAATTAAAAACACAGAATTAGTTATTGTGAGTTTTGTTAGAATACAATCTAGGCTACTAGAAAAGCCAAACCAATTTGCATAAGAAGATTTGAAAAAGTTGACCATGCATGATCACGAAGGGAAGACCATGTCCAAAAGTTCAAGATAGTATATTTTTTTTACTTATCTTTTATAATAAAACAATATTTATTATATTTTGTTTATAATGATTTATATTTTGTAAGACTAATGTTTATAATCTTTTATTTACCTTTGTTTTATAAACTATAAAACAAGTGTTTGTAATTTTTTTAAAAGTTTATGTGACTAATTTTTTGTTTATTTAGATATACTATTTATTTTAAGGGTCAAGCTATATATACCCAAATGTGGTTTAAGTATATCCAATTTTGAGTTTACCCAAAATTGGTATAAATATACCCAATTTTTGACAAAAATACCCTTTTAAGGATTATTTTTGTTTGATTAAGGATTTTGTATTGTTTAGACTTAATTTCTATAATTTTGTTAAGTTTTTTTTAGTGAAAATCATAGATTATAATTAGGTTTAATTTCAAAATTAGATTTAAGATTAAATTAGGAAAAAAAATCTTTTTTTTGTTTTTACCGGTGCGCTGCACCAAAAAAATTTAAAAAAAAATTCTTAATATATTTTTTATAATTAAGTCTTTAATTTTTTTTAAACTAACGTCCCTAAATTTATTTATTTTTCAAAAAAGTTTTTTTTAGGTTTTATATATTTAATGGTTATAATAATTTATGTTAATTAAATTTTTCTTTTATTTTAGGTATTTAATCAAACAGTCTAATCATCATTCAAATACATTTTTCAGTTTTTTTTCTAAATAATTTTTTATGTATGTGATTTATAATTTTAATTTAATTATTTATTAACCGTTTATGTATTTAAAAATTAATTAATGTGATTTTTTTAAATTTGAATTTTAACTTAATTATTTGTGTATCCTCATACATTAAAATGAATAAATACACTCAATAATGATCGGATAAGTTTAAAAACAATTAAACACTAATGAATAAAATCTCATAATTTTTTTTAATAAACATATATATAGTAACGTACCAAGTTTAATATATATATATATAATATAACTATATTTCAACTTTATCAAATAAAATTTCATATAAAGTTAATAAATATATAGTAACTTACGAGTTTTTTTATATATAATATCTAAAATATAATTATATTTAAACTTTAATTAATAAAATTTCATTAATATTCAATAAATATATATATTAACGTTACAAATATTGTTTATAATTATATTTAAACATTATATATTGGTATATATATTACTATTTAATTAATAAAAACAACAATGTCAGTATATTTGTCTAAAAAAAATTAGTTTTAATTTTTTAAATCTAATAAAAGATCGATGAATACAAACAGCAAATATTAAGATCTATTAATAAATTTTTATTATATTTCGTATCATTTGGGTAATGCCAATTTCTTTTTAAAAAATCAAACTAAATAAGAATATTTTTTAAAAAGTAAACACGTTAAGATAGGAGTTTGGAGGACAAAAAAGAAAAAAAATTATGGCCATGAATCACCGGTTCAGGGGCTTTAAACCGGTGGTACATGACCACCAGTACCACCGGTGCACAGGCCCATAACCGGTGCTATAACCGGTGCTGCTGGGCCTTAGTACCGATGGTACGCCTTCGCACCATCTGTTTTGGGCTTGTGAACCGATGGTACGCCTTCGCACTACGAAAAAAAATTAAAAAATATATTTTTTTTTACCTTAGTTCGGGTTGATTCATGTTTGATTTCGTGTTTTTATTAGAAAAAATTTAATTTTTTTTGAAGTGAGTTTGATTGTTCTTGAGGCAACTTTGAATGTTCAAGAACACTTTGAAGAACTTCACAAAATTGTAGTAACATTGGTTTGATCTAATAAATCAAAGTGTTTTTTTGGTAAAGATAGTAAAATATGTTATTTTGTGATTTGAGTATATTTAGGATATACTTAGTATTTTTTTTACTTAATGTCAATTCTGTAATTAAATGGATATTCGAGGGTATTTTTGTCATAAAAAATCAAACTAAAATCAACTGCATTTTTTGGGTAAACTTAAACCAGTTTTTGGTATATATAGCCATACCCTTATTTTAATTGTTTATATATGTAAACCCGCGGCAACCCGCAACATATATTTCTAGTAATTTATGTAGTTGAAGAACAAAAATAGTATATATTGGTTGTTTTAGTATATATTTGGTTAGATGAAATCCTAACCTTAATAAGAGAATAAAACTCATATTAAATATTTTAATTGTTTCTTACATCTTCTTTTAAACATTCGGTCGGTCGCTCTTAGGTTGAAAGCTAGCTAAATATATGGTATATATATTTGACCTAACTATTTAATTGTCAATTTTAATCCGTCTTTACAAAACATAAATATATAATATATATTATTAATATAACTGTTTTGCTATTAATTTTAACATAACATCATAAATTTTAGCTTACTATCACTAAAGATAATATGTAGTAACCCCTATCATAAGAAGAAGGAAGTCTTTTACGTATCTTAACAACACAATTAGTTGTCGTTAGATGATATAGATGGGCTTTGAATTTCATATCCATCTAGTGGTAATTTCACTAATTCACTTTGCTAGAGATGATAATTCACATCTAAATATATTGTATATACTTTTAACATAATCATTGGTTGCCAATTTTAGCCTATCGTCGTTAAGAATAAAAGTTTAGTTATCCCTTACATGTCCATGCTAAACATTTAGTTATGGCTATCTTGATAGCAAAATGTATGCTATATAACTTTGACTTAATTATTTAACTCAAATTTTAACATAAGCATAAACATAAAATAAAAATTTAAATCCTTTAGAACTTTCTGCCCAACATTTAGTTGTGCCTATGCTCACAACTAAATGTATAATATGTACATTTTATTTGACATTTCACTTTCAATTCTAACTTAACATCATTAAGAAAAAAAATTAACTCCCCTTACATAATTAGTTGTCACAAATTTAGTTCTCATTATCTTAACAACAAAATGTATAGTATTCTTCTGTAACTTAATCATTGAGTTGTTTTAACAACTTAATTTTTATCGAATGTTTAGTTGTCACTCTTGATTAAAAGCATGTAAACATATATGATTTAGATGTCAAGTACACTTAACAAACAAATTTAACTGTAATATTAATACTTTGTTGTATTTAATATTATTTAATACAAATATGTCAACTGAACGGAAACAAATTATATTTGAAAAAATAAATTCAGGCGAAGCTTGAATTCTATAGCTCAAACAATATGTAACATAAACTTCGGATCGAGACATATCCAATCATTAAAGAAGAAAGACCCCATTATTGTACTTATTTTATAAAATAAGTGAACTGAAAGTAAACATAACAAAGTTTTTTAACAACAAGATATAAACCGTGGAAAACATAAACCGATATATCAGACAAGATGACACATTCCATATTGGTTAATGTCTAGTTTCAATTAAATAATTGAATATATGAGTAATATGTAGATTGTTATGTGAACCCAAGACGGTCAATCAATGACGAATACTGTGATCCTGAGCTTGGAACTGGTTGTGACCCAAAATTTTTAGTTAAATAACATATATAAATGATACAACTTATAAATTTAGCGTAAAAATTTCACAACACTCAATCTGGAGGTGAGTTTGGTCCCCAACTTATAAGTTTGTCTATGTTTGAAAACTTTCCCTCGACAACAAACCAAAAAATAGAGGAATAATGGGATACATACTTCGGTCATACTAATCCAGCCCACCTGAAAAAGGAGGTTAACATGTATATGACACTGTAGGTGTATTTGATTGTGAAATTTGTGTTTCGATTCTTGATGGTCAAACATTGAACTTCGTTATAAATAATGTTAGGAGAAAGAAGAAAGATAATGAGGTTGTTAATCTCATGAATGTTACGATAACAATGAAGAATAAAAAAATAAAGAAAAAAATTGAAAATTATTTTTTCCATCAACAACTAAAATATATATAAAAACAAATAACAAAGTAGTAATTATTTATATAAACATACGTATGTATATATATATATATATATATATTAAAGCTAGGAGACTTTTATTTAAATAAAATAAATTTCCCCAAAGGCTTACAGGAGACTAATATTGGCCCAAAGACTAACAAGACATGTCCAAGGATCTTGCTGATAGCCTTTTTTATCTCAACTCAAAGTTTCCGTGGAACAGTATCTGATATTCTCCAAGGATCTTGTTGATAGCCCTTTGGAAGGAAACATTCATATCCATCATTTTCATTCATAAGATTTACTTCAAACATCTGATCTGCTCATGGATGCTTCCCTGTGACACCTCCAAGTATTCCTTAAAGCTTTCAGACTTCAACTCTTCATTTTGTTTCTTCTGGAGATTGGACTGGATATGAGTTATGATTCAGAAATCTAGATTTTTCCTCAAGGATTAAGAATTTGCGATCTCGAAATCTTGAAGGATGTTGGTAGTGTAGCTATATGGGAGAGATAATTGATTTTACTCATAGTTTTTATTTAAATTTCTCTCTATATTTTAGCACATTTCTGTTTTTTCTTGGCGCCTATGTATCAAAATAAGTGTAGGTTTTATCTAAAAAATAAAAACCTACACGATGCAAAACCAAATGGGAGTACAATATCGGTCTAGTAAGGATCTAACAGAACCAGATAGATTTCTAGACTTTACAATTTAGTGAAGGGAATTGCTAAAAAATCCAAAATTACTCTGTGAAGTCGCATTTTCTGATTTTCAATATTTGCGAAATTGCCACTAGAAAAAAATATAAAAAATCCTTGAATCCCTATTTGATTACAACTAATGCCATTAAGAACTCTAAACTACTCCGTGAACTTGCAAACACAAGATCAACTATGAAACCATAATCCATCTTCTCCAAACTACAAAAAACCTCAAAACGCTAACCCCTTAAACCCATTTTTTCAAAACCTTCAAACATCACCGAAACAAAGTCGAAATCAGCCTCCCTGCAGACCAACATGGATGCTGAGGAGGTACATTGCTTTCTAATTTTTGTTGGCAAAAACGTGAGGTTAAAAAAACTCATTTTTATGTTGTTCACCATACGTTGGTGTCGAACTAGTATTCTTCACCAACAATTATGGCGAAGAGGACACTATTCATGCCATCTCATGGTGTGCATACCCTTATCTAGGCCACATGTGTAACATGAAGACGGTAAGTTACGTCATGGGATGGTGTAGACAAGGGTATGCACGCCATAGCACCGACGAAATGGGTTAGCTTTATCCTGAATCCCGGATTAATTTACTTATCTATTTCTTACATACTGCAGGAGGTTACCCAATGAAAAATTTCACTTGTTTCGGACTACGATCACCATCTTACCACTCACGACGAGTATAGCTTAGACTCAATGACCGAGTGGGTCAAAAGTTTCGGCAATTCGTTAGGTTTCTCGATAAGAAGCGAGGAGAAATAGGGAGAACACCTAGAGTATATTATCGGTGCGAGCGATCCGACATATTTAAGTCGACCGTTAAAGAGTGCGATCGTAAGCGTAAGGCTACAGTAGCAAAAAAAATTAGTTGCCCTTTTCATTTTGTAGAAAATTCGGTAAAAGACGGAAATAAGTGGGCACTAAGTTTCCTTTCCGACAAGCAAAACTACGGACCGATTAAATATGCCCAAGGACATTTACAATGGTCCAAGTTAAAACGGAAGGGAAAAAATCACGTCGATATTTTGACGGTGAACCGAACAACTCCACGATAAATATTTGGTGCTTCAAATAAGGTCGACCTGAAGAATGCTTCAAATATTCATCACGTTTAAAATCACCGTCAAAGAACAAAAATGGTTAAAAATTATTGTTGATCCCAAATGAAATGTTTATTAGCTAAATTACAATTGCACAAGTACAAGTATTGGGAACAGACAACCAAAGATGGCTTTAACGTTATAACCAATTTGTTTTTCACACACCAGCTTATTATTGATTTACTACGGACCTTCCCACGCTTGCTAATCATGGATAAAACATACAACTTTATTATTATTGGGACGCCTTTGTTCAAAGAAGTCGGCGTAACATCGATCAGCAAAACATTTTTATTGATTTTACATTTAGAGTGAATGAAAAAAATAAACAACTACGAATGGTCATTGAGATGCTTGAAAACGATAATGAAGGACAATGACTGCGAATGGACTTTTGTTATCATTACGGACCGTGAACTTGCTTTGATGAATAACATAGACAATATATTTCCTAGCGCAAGTCACATGTTATACGAGTGGCATATTAACAAGAATATTAGTGGGAAAACCAAAAGAATGTTTAAAGATGACAAGGTGTTTAACAATTTTTTGGCGGCTTGGAATGACGTCGTTTTACCCATTATTGTTGATGTGATGAATGAGAGGTTGGCTAAGATGCGGTCAGTGTTCAAAAAGCAAGATAAGACAGTCAATTATGTTGTATACTCATGGACTACGCTTTACAAAGAGAGGTTTGTTCACGCCTATACTAACAAAATCATGAATTTTAATAATCAGACCTTTAATTGGGCAGAAAGCTCGCATGCTACGTTGAAAAAATATATCGGGTCAAGCCGATTGACATTCGATGGGATTGGGATAAAATACATGGTTTGTTGATGATGCAACATTCGACCATAAAAGTCAATGGAGCTTAGCAAATGTCGTATAATTCACAAATTTCAAGATTTCAAACCGTTCTAATTTTTACGGGCGTACGTATCACCTATTGTATTTACGATAGTATACGGTAACTTTGTTGATAAAAGTGGAGGTGATAAATCTTCATGCGTTTGCATTAATCATATGATTCAAGGTTTATCGTGTACCAATGAACTAGAAGCAATCTGAAGAGCGGACAATATTATACATACTGGGATTATAGACGAGCATTGGAAGAGGCTAGATATCATCCCCAAGTTAAACTTACCAACAAAGAAAATGTGAAAGTTAATTTCGTAAATCTAGATGCTAAACTAGAAGAGTTCGATGTTTACAAACAAAGCCATTGGCTAAAAAAATTCAATACATTTTGGGTCTCTCGATGTTACTCCTTTGTGAACCCCTCCAAAAGGTTAAAACCCACGGTATAACTCTCGGACGTGTCGAAGGTTGCGGCCGTGAGTAAAAATGCACCACCAAAGGAAAGGAGATAGTTGTCGCATTCGTCAATACAAACCATTTTGTTCACGTAAATAAACAATTTTTAATCTTAGATGCATTTCGTGATTTATAATCTAAATGCACACTTACTTTCAATGTCAAATTGTAGGTCGATTTGGTTCAAACTTCACCTTTACCGACTATATATCCAACATGGATGCACACGGCTATAGTCATTTAGTACAACTTTGATTAATGGTGTGGGTACCCATCACGACATACGTATGGCATGGGAACCAAGCACCGCGTTATATGTATGTCGTGGTTCACTCTAGTGACCGGAGTATCCTGGGACCGGTTTAATATTGTTTGTTGGTGTATATAATACGTCTTTATGTTTATTTTTTAATAGCTTCTCGATTGACAAGAGTAACATGTACGTTAATTTTAAGTATTTGTTTCTATTTCACGATTTGACGGAGGAGGGTGTTGGACGTTATGCCTAGGGTACACGTGTGCTTGCTTACTTGTATTACCATCTCGATGAGGCATCGCTTTACGAGACCAGGACTATGGCCGGATGCATCGGTTTACTGGACACATGGATACGGGATCATTTTGTTATGCTACACCCTGTTACTCGTTCCACTTGAAGAGTTTTAGAAACAGCTCTAGGGTAATTTTGTGTAACGAGAATCTTTAATGTCAAAATAGTATTAAGTTCTTCGTTGAGGATCTTTTTTAGAGAGAGAAAGTAAGAGCAAGACTCAGTAGAGAAAGGAAGTATTATTATGTTAATCACCCAGCTTATCCATTCGTGTGAGGTCCTTTTATAGTACAATAATGGACCCCACACACAACTTAATTTCTACCTTATTACATATTTAGTCCCCACATTTCCTCACTTATTCATAATAACTACTTCTATTATTCTTTTTTACAATACTTCCCTAATAAAAATACATTCTTACAATTTTCTCCTACATCTTTTATTCTCCCTCATTAGTAGCCCCCCAGTCCTAGTAAAAATATTTTTACTTGGACTGTAAAGATATCTCCAAATTTTGTCTTATGGCTTCAATTATCTTCGAAAATACACTTCCTCGAATAGCCTCCCATTTTGAACAACTTTCCTCTGCGAATATATTTTATTCCTTAATTCTTCAAAAAACGTCTCTTCAAAAATTACCTCTTCAATAAATACTTCATCACGAAACTGTTCTTTGAAAAAAAGAAAATCTCTTCGAAAATATCTCTTCAAGAAACTGCTCTTCGAAAACTATCTCTTTAAGAAATACCTCTAAGAAACTGCTCTCTGATAAGGAAAAAATCTCCTCGAAAATATAATCTCTTCGAAAAACTATCTCTCATGCTATTACCAGTACCCCCCCCCCCCCCCCCGAATCTGCAATATCTTAGCAAAGCTTGGAAGCAAACCTGTCTTTAATTGTGTTCATCGGAATTGACTGTCTCAATATTGTAGAGTTGCCTACACTAGGCTAATAAATTGCAAGGATGTGGACGCCTCAAATTTATCAGTACTAAATGGTGCCTTTATCATGACGTCATAAATCGTAATTCTTTGTCACCAAATCTATCTAGAGATCTTATTCCCGTTCCCAATGCTTTTCATCATTGGATTGCCTTTTCACCTTCTCCCTTGTTTTTCAAACCAACAAAATTGCACCTATGTTGCCCATAATGCCCCTAGGAAAACAAGAGAAAAAGTCCCCAGGCCTTATTTACCCTAAAAGCCCATCTCTCTCTACAAATACTGACCCCCTTCCTTAGCATTCCAAACTTTTCACTCTAAAAATTTCTAGAGAGAGAAAGCTGGCTTATAAACCTCGTCGGATTCCAGAGTGACTTCTAATTATTAAAAAATTCCAAGAGAGAGTTGTTACTGGTGAATACGTTGAGCCTCAACCCCAACCTTCTACCACTACATTCTATGGCTCCTGGCCTCCAACGGAAAATTCCGCTGCTATCATACCCTTCGAAATTTCACAACAGAGTCTAATTTATGATCTCAACACTATCTAACTCATGGATAAAGATAAACATAAAAAACACTCGTCTGGGAAGAGGAAAAGGCACCATAAGAAGAAATATAGGGAGCGCAAGTGCGGTAAAGGGACTCCCTCGGAAACCCCAAACCCTCCTTTGCATGTAACAATTAAAAACCCTCATCCAAAAAATGACAACTCAGGATCGAGCCTTCCAGCCACTCCTTCAATAACAGCAAATGGGAGCCCTCGATTTTCTCTAGGAAGGAACACCATAACCGAAGACGAGCTTCGAGAAATGTGAAAAAAGCCTTGGCTGCTGAAGGAAAAAAAATTGCCTCAGATATTCCCGAGCCAAAAGTCCTACCAGTGTCCACTGCAGAACAAAGTAAGACCATTAACCTTTCCTTAGAATCTTCTAGTCAAGCGATTGTTACTCACCCAACAGTGTCTGAAGAGCAAGCTCGTCGGATTGCCCCTAAGTCTAAGGGAGACAACATTCTTCCCTTAGAGCTTGATGCCATCGCATGCAACAATATTCGAGGAATAAAAAACAAGCATATTGTGGTGCTGCAAAACATACAGTAGAAGTATTTTTTACCCTCAGAAGAGCCCATGATGAGGACCCGGTGGTGCATTCCTTCGTACATTGACATTAGGTTCCCCTCGGAAGGTGATACTCCTTTATCAGTGAAGGACAATGAACTAGTTGTTTATACCAAAATTATGAATTGGGGGTTGAGGTTTCCCTTAGACCTATTTTTTATTGAGTACTTTGCCATGATTGACCTCTGCCATTCACAAGTCGGTCCAAACATGTGGTTCACGCTTATGGCATGCATCATGGCTTCGAGGATTTCGGGCATCGAATTTTCCTTCGAAGAGCTCATTGGATTATCTGGCTTAACAAGTAATCCGTTTTTCCCATTTTATTCACTGACTTTTGGCCGACAACAAAAAGTTTTAAAAGACTTGCTAGAAGCAGATAAGAAATGGAGGCAAAAATTCATCTACTTCTCAGGTCACTAGGAGACAAGGTCAGAATCGACTCCTTCAAATCCTCACAAGTTATCCCTCTTGTGGATCAACAAATGTGAGTTTACTAACTTCTTCACTTACCTTTCCTCCTCGGATAATGATGTACTGACTTAAAATTCTTGTAGTTGTGACAGGTATTTCAAAACCATACTCATATTATGTGGAGAGTGCCACTACTGTCTTCACCAAACTTAGCGAGTGGGCCAAAGAACATTGGGAAAACATATTCCGCTTGTGCTTTATGAATAACAACTTAGCCATGAGCCGATTGTAAAGATTGGGCCCCCTTGACCGATTGGCCCTGAAAGAGCTAATGACCCCTCCCCCACAACAAGAATTTCTAGATCGAGTGACTAAAAAAGATATAGTCATCTATCTTCTGAAGCGCTCTCGTGAATCCGACGAGGAAGTTTCCACAAATGACTGCCAGTCAGACACCGAAGGATTAATCACCAATCAGGAACCATCCTCCTCGGCCAACATTGTGACACCCAGTTCAAGTTCTCCTCCAAAGAAGTCTGTCCATCCTCAGAAGAAAAAAGATACCAATACAAAAGAAAAAAAGAACAAAGCTGTCCTGGAGCCCATCCAAGAATTATCCGAGGACGGCAAAACACAAGATGATGTTCAAGAAACTGCCCAAGGCATTGAGCTCCAAGAGATATCAAGTGAGCCTGAAAAAGAAATTAGAGATTATTCACTCAAGGAAAAGTCAAGTGAGACACCCAGCTCTCCTCTTACCCAGGCTTCAAGTCCTGCTTCAATTGAAAATTCCCCTACATTGGCACCACTCCCCATTCCTCGAAGCAATCCTCCTCAACATGTTGATCTTAATATTCTAACGGGTGAGTTGTCGGATTTTGACCCCACAGCACTAGGCTCACCCACCAGCTCCTTCAAAGTTCCTCTGCATGATGAATTCTCACTAAGTCTTCGAAACCTTCTTTATACTTATGCCAACATGGGAAAAAGAATGCATCATCTAGAAGATCGAAAAAATCATTATAAATTCAAGGCATCGCTGGTCTCCTCGCAACTTGAAGAGGCAAAGAAACAATACGCCATTGTGGAGAGTCAAGTAGATGCACTTTATGAAAAACTCTCTGCCTCTGAGAATTATGTCACTATGCTCGAAAGATGCTGCCATGAAGAAAGAGACCTCTACCAAAAGAAAACGAGGGCTCAAGAAAAACTTCTGACAAAACTTCAAAAAGATCAAGAACTGGCATGCAGAGGATTTAAAGACTGCTGTGATCACATTGCTTACCTCTTTAATTTTCATTGAATGCTCTATATCGATCATAACCGAAGGGTGCTCCTGAATCAAGACCCATGGGTAACCCTCCAATCGCGAAGCTGTAGCCAAAGAATTGTGGACGACATTTGCCTCTCTTCGAACATGCTCGTATTAAACTCCATCGAATTCAACAACCAAATCTTTTAACGCTTTTAGGTACTGTATCAGCTTATCTTTTCTGGCCTCAGACTCGCCCAAAACTTGATTTATCACCAACTATGAATCACTGATCAATTTAATCCTTTTGGCCCCATATATTCGAGACAATCGTAAACCCGCCAATGATGCCTCATACTCTGCCTCATTATTGGTTGCCTTGAAACCGAATCGAATAACTTGGAACATGGCTATCCCTTCTGGAGAAATTAATTGGACACCCGCACCACTTCAAGAATTATTCGACCCCTCATCCATTCGAACCAACCATTCCGTGCGATCGGAGTGGTCAATAGTCTCCATGTTGTCCCTTTATGAGTGGAATTCGACCAAAAAATCAGCCAGAACCTGAGCTTTTATTACCGTCCAAGGCTCGAATGTTATGTCAAAATCTCCCAGTTCGACTGACCATTTAGTCATTATCCCAGATATATCGGGCCTCTGCAACAAACCTTTCAGGGGGAATATCGTTCGAACAACAATAGGATGTGCCTGGAAGTAAGGTCTCATTTTTCGGGCAGCTGTTACCAAAGCCAAAGCTACCTTTTCCAACTTAAGATATCGTTTCTCAGCATCCAACAAACTTTTGCTGACGTAGTAAATGGGTTTCAAAATACTGACCTCCTCCCGGAGTAAAACGGCACTAACTGCACAATCTGATACCGCCACGTAGATAATTAATCTTTCCCCCGGCAACGGTTTAGACAGTATATCCGGGGATGTCAAATATTCTTGAATTTGGCGAAAAGCTGCTGAACACTCCTCGGTCCAATTAAATTGTTTTGCATTCCGCAATACCTTGAAGAAATGTGCACATTTGTTAGATGATCGAGAAATGAACTTATTCAATGCTGCCAATCTCCCTGTTAGGATCTGGACATCCTTGATATTCTAAGGTGGGGTCATGGTTGTTCAAGCTTTTATCTGTTCCGGGTGAGCTTCTATACCCTTTTCACTTATCATATAGCCAAGGAACTTACCCGATCGTACCCCAAAAATGCACTTTTCCGGACTCAATTACAAATTGACTTTACTTAGATTGTTAAAAGTTTCCTCCAAGTCAGAAAAATGATCTTCGTCAAACTTTTGACAAGCATATCATCAATGTAGGATTTGACATTCCTACCAATTTGCCCCTCAAAGGTTTTGTTGACCAAACGCTGATAAGTTGCCCCTACATTCTTCAGGCCAAATGACATAACCTTGTAGCAATATAATCCTCTCCCGGTGATAAACGATGTGCTCTCTTCATCTTTTGCATCTAACCAGATTTGATTATACCCTGAGTAAGCATCCATGAAAGACAATAATCGGTTTCCCGAAGTCGAGTCCACTAACTGATCAATTCGGGGCACCGGAAAAGGATCCTTGGAGCAAGCTCTATTCAGGTCCGTGAAATCCACGCACATCCTTCACTTGTCATTCTTTTTCCTGACCAAGACTGGATTTGAGGCCCATACAGGGTACTACGACTCTCGAATGTGGCCTATGCTTAATAACCTCTCCACTTCTGAAAGAATAACTGCGGACTTCTCCTGAGAAACTGGTCTCTTTTTCTGGACAATGGGTTGAACATCAAGCCGTACTGCAAGTTTATGACATATTATCTCTGATGGTACTCCCGTCACATTCTGTGCACACCAAGCAAACATATCTAGCTTGTTAGATAAAAACGCAATCAATCTTTTTCTGAACTCAAAAGAAAGTTTTACTCTAATCTTCAAAAAGAATTCATCTCCAAACTTATGCTCCTCGGAATCCTCTTTTGGGACCAGAAATCCGGGGGTCTCCCTCGGATCATCACAAGGAATGATTTCCGAGGAAGGCCCCTTTAATTGCTATGCATTTTGTGAAACTTCTCCTTGAACTCCTTTCGAGGATAAAGCTACCTGATAACATTCTCGGGCCATCTTCTGGCTACTCCTGATCGTCCCTATATTGTTTCCTACCACATATTTCAGACACTGGTGTACCGTCAAAATCACACCATGCATTCGGGATAGCCAAGAGCAACCCAAAATCGCGTTATACGATGTTGGTGCGTCAACAACAATAAAGAGTACTTCAACTTATTTTTTAACCGACCCACAACCTAACTCTACCACGCACTGAAACTCTCCAACAACCACAACTGTTGCACCGGTAAATCCCACTATAGTTCTGTCGGATCGTCGTATAACAGGTGGGTCAAAAATTCTTCTGTGGGTACTCATAAACAAGATATTCGCCGAACTTCTCGTGTCAATAAGTATCTTCTGAACTTGGTCTACAGCTATACCCGTAGCGATAACTACTGCATCTTCGTGTGGGCCCGCGACATTCTGCATATCATCATCGTCGAAACATATGATAGGGGAAGGGAAACGATGCATTTGGGCTGAAACCCCTGCTTCAATATGTGTGGTCAAATTCATCATATGTCTCTTCCGTGAACTATTAGAATTCCCCGCGATGGTATCTCCTCCAAAGATAGTTAGTGACTCGAAAAAAGCACATAGGTCATTTACTTTCCCTCTTGGAATAATTTCCTCTACCATGTTCACGTTGTTCCTCCCCGGCTGGGGATCCAGATACTCTTGTTCAATATAAAAAACATCAATCTCTTCGGAAATCATCATTGATGTATCAACGATTTTGGGGACAGCCTTTGCCATCGTATTTTTCTGGGAGTGCTTATTCACAAACTCCAATAACATTGGTTTCTCAATCAAAGCTTGCACTTCTTTTTTCAGAGCAATGCAGTCCTTAGTGTCGTGTCCAATATTCTCATGATACTTACAATACTTGTTAATACTGCTGCTTTCCCTCGGAGTCTGAATAGGAAAAGGTTTTCTGAACTGCATCGTTGATCTTGTCTTATTAAATATTGTGGCCACGTTTTCCGTTAACTCTGCAAAATAGTCCGGTCGAATCCACTTGTTCAAAATTGGCATTGCCCCTTGGTTATAACTTTGCTGATTGATATAGTTTTGTGGATTTGTTCTCTGCCTCGGCGGATATTGACTCGTGCTTTTGGCTTGAACATTGGCTCGGGGCCCTTGGTTACTGGACTCGGATCTTTGAAATTGGTTCTGATCCAATTGATCGCTTGATCCTTTCTCGGATGCCTGAGTCTCCTCCACCAGAATTCTCTTCTCAACTTGATCCAACAATGCCCCAAAGATCATGGCCTGACTCTCTGCCACGTATCCTTTAAGAGTCCATGGAGTAGGCTCATCTTGAAAGCTGCAAGTGCCACTGAGTCTTTGTAATATTCCATGTCCGTTTTCGTTTTGACGAATCGATTGGTTTAATTCTTCAAGATTTCCCCAACTTTTTGCCTACAGTAGATTATCATATCTCCATTAGCTCGAAACTTTTAGCTCCCCACAAAATGTTGTCTAAAGATATTCCAAAACATGTCGAAATTCTTTATCGAGCCCTGCGGAAGCCGATTATACCACTTGGAAGCCACCCTCTTGAAAGTTTGAGAAAACGCTCTACACAACAATTTATCGTCGTCATCGAAATTAATCATGAAATTCTGGAATTGTTCGATATGGTTATCAGGGTCTTGCATCCCATCGAACTTTTCTAACTTCGAGATATCAAAATGTTTTAGGAGGTTGCCAACTAAAATTTTCGAGGACAAAGGAGAAGCTCTCCAATTATGACTTGTCCGATAAACGTTAGCTCTCAAGTTTTCATTGCTCGGAAAATATTATCCCTCCTCGGATGGCAGAGTATATTGATGTTGCCACTCCAAATTTCGCGGGTCTATGTTTTGATTCCCAGAGGGAAAATTTATTTGGCCATAACCCCGCTCATTAACTCGAGTATGATAACTCTTCTCCCTCGGAGATTTCCTCTCCAAGCTCCTTCCCCTCCGGTGTTCCACACGTCTTCGACCATGTCTTTTCTTTCTGTGATTTTTCCTTGGAGATGATTCCGATGAGCTGTAACGAAAATACTCGCTTGAGTCAGAATACTCCAGATGGCGCTTTTCTTTCCTCCTAGAAGAACGTCGTTCATAACCTCTATATCTATCATCCCTGGTTTTAGGACAAAAATCGGTTTCGCACTCATCTTTTCCACTGTCTGGCTCCCTTCTCACCTCGGAGCGAAGATTTTCCTGAACAGTTTCTTTTTCTGCCCTCAATCTTTCAATCTCCAGCAACAACTCGTTCCTTCGAGCCAACAGATCCGAGTCATCAAAGGTGTCTCCGACGTGCTGGCCACCATGCGCCTCATACTCCACATCATTCTGATAAGCGTCACCCACTAGATTTTCTTCGCAGTTATTAACAAAATCGTCCCCTTGCTCTTCCATAATTCTGCTCGGATTAGGAATTATTTCCAGAAAGCGATTGTCGTTAGAACAATCTTCACTTCCCACAAACGGCGCCACTGAAGAGTTTAGAAACAGCTCTAGGGTAAATTTGTGTAACGAGAATCTTTTAGTGTCAAAATAGTATTAAGTTCTTCGTTGAGGAGCCTTTTTAGAGAGAGAGAAAGTAAAAGCAAGACTAACAGCTTATCCACTCGTGTAAGGTCCTTTTATAGTACAATAATGGGCCCCACATACAACTTAATTTCTACCTTATTACACATTTAGTCCCCATATTTCCTCACTTATTCATAATAACTACTTATATTATTCTTTTTTACAATACTTCCCTAATAAAAATACATTCTTACAATTTTCCCATACATCTTTTATTCTCCCTCATCACCACTTACATGGAGCGTCAGCCCACTATTGCGAGATGGGATACATGTGCGACTATTTTTGACTCATGGACGAAGCTAAACCTTCGGATCACCGTCAACAACCTGCAGGAGACAGATGTAAGTTTTATAATTGAATAGGATAAAATTGTTTTATAGTTTAACTTATCGCAATAATTAAATAAGATATATCTGTTTTATAGTTTTAAAATTGTGCTGTATTGGTTGGGTTGAACGAAGTTTATATGTGTTTGTGTTCGGATTGGTTTGCATTGCATGTACTGTTTGATCTTTATCGTGTGATACACAATCATTTTCTGTTCGAGAATATAGCATGGTTTCGCGATATCATTGCCGGTGTAGAGCACTCGCATGTATACTATCCGGAGCGGGTATTAAGACAGTTTGGCCATGCCCAGAGGCTTATCCCGCATCCATTGCAGAAGATGCAGTCGAAGAGAAAAAGAAAATCGAAGATGATGACATATGTATTCGACGAGGAGAGTTACGAGAACTGGCGAGATTATAGTTTAGAAGAGGTTTTCAGGAGAGAGATGATGAGAGACGAGATGGAGTCTTTTGTACTCTTAATTATATTATGCTCTAGCAGAAGATTAACTGGTTCAACCTCATCGATAGTGCGATATACTCGCTCGATGACAATGTGTACGAGGATCAGAACTGAGCTATCATACGACATTTGTGCGTCGGTATGCATTGTATGTCGTTGTTTTCCAAGAGTTGATGAGTTTGGAGATAATGTTGGTGCATTGAAATAGCGTACACGGAGGTTTTGTTTATCATCAATAGACTTGCTTAGACATTACGTGTTTTTCCGAGTTGTATGACACTTTTACTATATTTGATGATACAATGTTTGTTATTGTTTTATCTTTTTTGTAAAAACGAATTGTCTATCGTTATCCTTTTTGTAAAATATTTTTATTTCTTATTTGTATTTTCTAGTGTTATTTAGCTATATTTTAATGTACCGTATTTTATTTAGCTATATTTAGTTACATATTTTTTTAAATAAATTAAGTAAATACAATATAAAAGAATTAAGAGTTTGTTTGAATGAAAAACAATTTTATAAATATTTTAAAAAATTAAAAATACAACTTCACCGAGTAGTTTTTGTTAATTTTTTAGCAATTCACTTTACACTATAACAAAGTAATTCCCGCCAGAAAATTATTTCCTCAAAATAATGATTCCAGCCATACATTGATTTCCGTCAAACTTTTGTTCCTGCCCACCAATGATTCCCTTCAAACATTTGTTCCGGCCCACCAAATGACTCCCGACAAACATTTGTTCTCGTCAAATGCTGATTACACGCCTAATTGGAATTTCCTTTTATACAGACTTGAAACCTAGGCAGATAGTTTATCCACCAAATATTTGCAAACATAAAAAAAACATAAAGGATTTTAGGAATGAAGTTAATGTTGATGAAGACTACCAGTTGCTTTAGTCGGTGAAGTTTGTCCGCCAAAAAATATCCGATGATACGAGAAATTGTTTTTATTGGGTAATATGTATGATGTATTTCGAGTATGGCCGACTGGGAGTAACAAATTACTCAACGCGCAGTCATGACGAAGTCAAAGCTGGGTACAATCATGTAAGAGTTTGTTGTGCATGCCTTATAAAATTAAGCAAGAATCAACTGTATTGTGGAACATAAATGTTGTTGATTACAATAATAGGGACATGGTAGCATATCTGGAGGATATGATTGCAGAAATAGAGAATGGTATTGATGAAGACAACATGGGATACGACTTCGGCTTCTAAGTTTTATGTTTTTTTATGTTATTGTTTGAGTTTTTATGATTTCCTACCTGTTGTTTTAGTTTTTACGATTTCACTGTAGTTGTTTGAGTATTTATGATTTCCTAAGTTGTTGTTTTAGTATTTATTTTTTAATCAAGACAAGGTTTGACCTGTTATTTGATTTCCCAAGTCGTTGTTTGAGTTTTTATGTTATATGTAGTTGTTGTTCAATTTTTACTTTAACGTTTTTTGCATTCATTGTTTCATTAGTATTGTTTATTGCAATCTATATTGGGAATTACTTAAAAAATAGACAAAACCCCTCCACGAAGTTGTATGAAAACCTAGGTCAAACACACATGGTCTATCCTGACGTACATAAGGATATGTGTTCTTTTTAATCCATTAGTTGTCACAAAATGACTGGGTTATGAGATTACGTTATCCACATCTTACATGTGCCCAAGCATAGATTGGTCTACTTGGATTACCTTATCTAAATAATAAATGGTTAATAAATATATGATCTCCCCTTCTAACATCACAATCTGAAATACTCCAAATTAACACTTTAAAAATGTTTATTTAAAGTGAGTTTCAAGATGAATATTTAAAGAAAGCATCCATCAAAGTAGGTAAAACCTATAAGAATGAATTGGGTAAACACTACTGGGAGGCAATGTTATCCCAAATGTATTTATCTATACGACAGGGATGGCGTCCAGCTGCCTAAGATTTCAAGACGTTTGGATGAGGTAAAAACTAGGTGTTTCGTTCTAATGAAATTTCGTTTACACATAGATTCCAACCTCAACGACTTGGAACGTCATGTTGCGTTTAAGTTGTTCAACTGAAAACTCACAGATACTTTTGGTGTGGATAATAATCGCCTGAGGGTAGGCTAGTAATTTCAGATGGTGTTTTATGGTGGTATGTGGGTGTTTAAGTGTTTAGAGTAGAGAGTAGAGAGATAATGAAGCAGCTTGGTAGTAGTTAATTCTCATTACCCATAGTTAATGCAGGTGGTTGGGTATTTATACCCTGATGTTTGGGCCCTTATGGGCTTTCGGGTCATGTTTAATGGACCCGGGTCATGTTCAAAGACCCATGAGCTCTAAGTAGGAGAGCAAGTAGCTTAGTCAAGAAGTGTTTAGGTTTTTTAGTACTTTTGTCATAGTTCGAACAGTCCTATGGTCATAGTGTCCAAAGTGACCTGTCCGGTCCATGTGATATGTCCGGTATCCGGAGAGACTAGACCGATCTGTCCTTGTACGGGGAGCAGGTAGAATTCGGATCCATCAGGAGCCCATTTTTTAGGTGTTTGTTCAAATTCTCTTTGTCAAAAACCTGAAAAACAGTCCGATATCAGGGGTAGTTCTCATTCGGAGAGGTTTATTCGCTTTATGGTTTTACCCGGATAGATAAAGCTTGATGAATCCAAACGGTTTTTTGCCAGAGATCGTGGGACACGTGTCACACTCTGATTGGTTGCTTCAGCCGTTTTTTCCCCTTGAATTTCGAACCCACCTTCTTCGAAAAGCAACCTCTTTAATTACTATAAATTGAAACTCACTTTCTACTGTTTTACTATCTCTTTCATATTTACTCTGCATATTTTCTTAGAGCTTTCTCTCTCTAAAGCAAAGATTTTCTTGATAGTTTATGTTTACAGCAAGGACTGCTTTGATCAAAGGCGGGTGGCTCAACCTTTTTGAGTTGGAGAAGGCACAAAAAGTTGAGAAGGAAAGACGAATCGCAGCAGGGTTACCTACTTCGCCTGTTGACAGACCAATCTCCTCCGCTACAGAGTCAGATCGAGGCTCGTCCTCTTCTAAAGGTACTAAGCCCAAGAAACTATTTCAATCCACCCTCTCCCCTATAATCTCTGGTTCCTCAGTTCAGGAGTCAGTGCCTAATGTCGAGCCAGGAGCTATAGCCACTAGCTTTAGAAAACCTTCTCCCTTTCTTGCAATGGGATCAGACACAAAGCACTCTCCTGAGAAGCTGGTTGTTAAGAGGACAAGCCGGCTGGTTAAGGGGCAAGCCTCTAAGAACACTCCCTCAAAGTCGGGGGCAAAAAATAGCAGTTCTGGGTCTGGAGTGCCTGTCAGAGCTCCCCGGGAAAGACTACCTGGTCCGGAGGCTAGCAGCCCAGCACTTCGAAGAGAGACCTCTGCCTCAGATCCCCAGCCTGAGACTAGAAGTCAAGGAAACACTGAAAACCAGCAGTCCGGGAGCCAGGCTGAGCCAAGTTTGAACCCTCCCCGGACCACTGCCACTGATATTCCTCCAACGATCATGGAGGAAAAAATGGAGGACTTTGCTGAAGAAGTCCCTTTCGAGTCTGAGTCCTCCGGCCAGACTAGTAATACTGCTGCTGCCAAAAAAGATAAAGGCAAAGAAAAACTATGCTTGAGGCATCCGGAGCTGCCAGAGTGTCTTGAAGGGAAGGTGGGGCCTTGTTTTCACAGGGTCGAACTTAAATACCTCTTGGCCTTACAGAAGACCAAGTATGCATTCATCCATACGGCTGACCTGGGTCGAATGCGCACGAAATGGGAGATCCCAGAAAACGTGAAGATAAGGATTCCCATAGATCCTAAAACTCCTATGGATTACAAGCTCAATGAAATAGTCATCTTCACGGAGCTATTTAATTGGGGACTCAGATTCCCATTGGACCCAGAGATTGTCAGATATTTTCATCTGATCAAACTCTGTCCGAGCCAGCTGAGCCCCAACGCTTGGTATACCCTGATGTCATGCATCATGGCATCAAGGCTGTCCGGGATCCCTCTTCCTATGGAAGAGTTTGCTGCAGTGGCCAATCTTTGCAAACATCACCAATTCCCCTTCTACCACTTCAATATGGGGGACAGTTTCAAAGCTGTTAATGATCTATTGGAGTCTGAGAGTAAATGGAGAAGCCAGTTTTTGTTCGTCAGTGGCGCTTGGGAAAACGGAAAGAAGATCAAGTCCGGAGAGAACCCAAGCCTCCTCGGAAACAGGTGGAGGAGTGACCGTAAGTCTCTCACTTTAAATCTTTGTCTATTTCTTCCTTCTTAAAATTGGTTTAAATTAACTGGTCTTTCTTTTGTCTTAACAGAACTGCCTAAGGAGTTCAGAGATTACTTGAAGGCCGGGCAGGTTACCTGTGGTAGGATCAATGCCTGGGCTGCTGAGGAATGGGGGAACCGATTCCACGTTGCCTTCACCAGTGGAAACTTGGCAAGGTCTCACCTGTGGAACACCACATGTCGGAGAGACCTGACTTGGGAAGATCTCACCACCCAGCCTTCTCCGGACACTGTGCTTAAGAGGTCCCATGAACCAGATGGGACGCTCTTCCTGCCAGGCCGGGCCAAAGCCCCAAGCAAAATGAAGGGCAAGAAGAGAGGCAAAGAGGTGGCGAGTGATGCTGAGAAGGATGCTCCAACAGACCCGGAGGGGCCGGCCCAGAGCCAAATCGATGCTGCTCTCTTGCAAGTGGTGGAGCAAGAGACCGAAAGGCAGGAAGCAGACCTCCCAAAACCTCCAACGGCTCCCAATAGGATTCGCAAACAAGGAGGTGAAGGCGCAGACCGGGAGGCCAAGAAGAAAAAGACTTCAAAGGGAGATGAGCTTGCTCTCCGGGATCCGGAGCCTTCTTTCCAAGCTGACCCTTCTGACCCAACGCAGGCCGGAGAGATCCCAATGGACTTTCATACCGATGAGGTGGAGGGGGGAGATCTCAACATTGATGAAGTAGACATCACTGGTCTAGGTGAGCTTGGTGAATACTTCCTCAGCCTCCCCAGAGATGAATTTGCAGGGCCTTACATTCCTCCGAGCAGCTCCAATACGGTCAACTTCAATGGTAAGACTTTCATTGTCTCTAGTGAAAAGGACATCATAGCCCACTCCTTGCTAAGCAACGTGCAGCCGCTACTTACACTGGAGAGACAAGTTTGGGGTCAAGCAGACATTATCAAAGACCTTAAGTCTGAGAAGGAAAATCTGTCTGAAGACCTTCGCACTGCTACTGCCAATGCTGACATGCTAAAGGAAGCAAATGAGGAGTTGAAGAGGAATCAGGAGGAAAGCACCACAAAAGTTTCCACTCTAGAGGAAACCATTAGAGACCTCCGGGAGAAGCTGTCCGGTGTGGAGAAAGAGTTTACTGCCTCAAAAGAAGAGACCAAGGCAAAGGACAAGATTATCACCAACCTAACTACTAACAAGATTGCTCTTGAGAATGCAGCATCCAAGGCTGCCGAGGAGAAAACCGCTTTGTTAAGGGATCAAGAGGCTACGATCAATGCCAAGATCAATGCATATGCCAACCAGATGATTAAAAGCGAAGAGCTATTGCTTGAGAAGGTGAGGTCTGACATGGTTCTACTCTTTCATGAAAAATTTCCGAAGAGGAACCTAGGGGACTTGTGGCTTTATGTAGACGATGATGGCCTTCCACATCATACAATGGGCGAAGAGGATCAGTATGGAGTCTCCAGTGCGTCCTCATCCGATGATGAAGAGAGGACCAGAGAGAGCCCAGACAAGGAGGAAGATGATCCCAAAGGCAAGAAGGTAGACGAAGGGAAAAGCGACTTTAAGGGCAAGAAGGTAGATGAAGGTGAGCCATCTTCAAAGGCTCAACCTTAACCTACAATCTACTTTGTTTATTTTTTATTCAAACTAAAGTCCTTGGAAGGCCAAGGCACTCTTTTTGTAATGGTGTCCGGTGCTCGACCGGACAGGTTTTTTGTGTTGTATCTTGACTATTTAAAAGTCCTTGGAAGGCCAAGGCAATTTTAAGTTGTTTATTTCAATGAATATCTCTGTTGTGTACAACCATCATCTTCTTTCATTCTTCGTTTTAATTTTGATAGCCAGAGTTTAAGTAGCCTTTAGTTGTTGCATTGTGAGAGTGTTTAAATTCTCCGGCTAGAGTTTAAATAGCCCTTAGATATTTCAGTCCGGATAGTATGACAAAGGATAAAACTTTAAAAACACTTAGAATTTTTTTTAAGAAGTCATCGAATTTTATTCAACCGCCCGAACACCTCATTAAAACCTCCCCGTGCCACCAGGGAGGAAAGAGTATGCCCCCTAATATTTACATGGATGTTTAAACAAGTAAATATTTACACAAGTGCTATTCCAAGTACATCCGGAGATGCTCAATATTCCAAGGATGAGTTAGAACTCTGCCATCTTTGTCTTCCAACCATTAAGTTCCAGGCTTGATTCTTTCAACAACTATATACAGACCCTCCCAAGTTGGGGCCAGCTTTCCGAAGAGCTTTTCTTTAGTGTATAAGAAGACCTTCCTTAATACTTTGTCCCCTAGTTGGAAATCTCTTCTTTTAACTTTGGAAGCAAACCTGCTTCTCATCAAGCCCTGATAGTGTGCAACTCTAAGGTGAGCTTTAACCCGTCTTTCTTCTATCAAATCAAGTTGACCTCTGATTGCCACCTCGTTAGCGTGTTCGGAGAAGTTGTGAACACGAAAGGAGGGGAGGGTCTTCTCTATGGGGGCTACTGCATCCATCCCATAGACCAAGGCAAAGGGTGACTCTTGTGTTGTAGCCCCAGGCGTTGTCCGGTAGGCCCACAAGACTTCTTGTAGATAACTAGGCCACTTTCCAGCAACCCCTTCCAAATTCTTCTTTAAACCGGACAATACAGTTCTATTAGCCACTTCAACTTGCCCATTTGCTTGTGGGTGGAAAGATGAAGAAAAACAATGCTGTATACCCCTTGAGGCACAGAAGCTCTCCATTTCTCTATTGTCGAACTGTGGCCCATTGTCTGTTGTTATCTTCTGTGGGACACCAAATCTGCAACATATGTTGGATAGAATGAATTTTATGACAGCTTTTGATGTTGTCCCTGCCAGAGGGGCTGCTTCTATCCACTTAGAGAAGTAGTCAATGGCCACAATTATAGTTTTGCGCCCTCCGGGCGCCACAGGGAGAGGCCCTACTAAATCCAATCCTCATCGAGCAAAAGGAATGGGCTCAGAAATTGACTCTAAAGGAATAGCTGGTACATGAATTTATTGTTGTACCTCTGGCATGGGTCACACCTTCTTACCAATTCCTTAGCATCTTTCATGATTGATGGCCAATAGTAACCGGAGAGTAAAACTCTTCTTGTCAAAGCTCTAAACCCAAAATGGGCTGCACCTCACCATCGTGTAATTCAGAGAGGACTTCTTGTGACTCTTCATCCCCCAAACAACGCAGGAGAGGTTTACTGTAGGACTTTTTGTACAACACTTCTCTCAATATGATGAAACCACGAGCCTTGTGTTTCAACGTTCTGGCTTGTGACTTATCTGGAGGCACGCCACCATCGGAGAGATATTGTAGGAGAGGAAACCTCTAGTCTTGAGGCTGTTTCACTTGTATTTCAAAAATTTCCTCTTATTTACCCTTACTAAGTTGAATAGAGGGGTTTTCGAGCACATGGATCCATGGATATGACTCCGTATATGCTATGGTTGCCAATGAGTCTGCTAGCTCATTTTCTGTCCGGGGAATGTGCTCATAGATAACATCTTTAAACTTAAGTGCTTCATTTTTTAGGAGGAGTAAATACTTCACAAGTTGCTCCTTCTTAGCCTCAGATTGGCCTTGGGCATGGTGGATAAGCAGTTGGGAGTCACTTAACAGCTTGACCCTCTTAGCCCCACAAATGTAGGTTAACTTTAACCCAGCTATAGCTGCTTCGTATTCGGACTCGTTATTAGACGCCCTGAAAGCAAAACAAATAGCATGGTACATCTTGTCTCCATATGGGGAAGTTAAACATACTCCCGCACCACATCCCATAGTGCTACATCCACCATCTGTTCGGACGATCCATACCTTTTTATCTTTTATGTCAGTAGTTTGCTCCGAATCCCTGTCGGAGTGGAATTCAACGTGAAAATCAGCCACAGCTTGGGCTTTGACTGCTGTTCGGGGAGCAAAGTCTATGTCGAAGTCCCCAAACTGTACTGACCACTTAGTCATTCTGCTCGAAATGTATGCTTTTTGAAGGACATTCTTTAAGGGAAAAGAGGTCCGGACGATGATAGGATGAGCCTGGAAATAAGGCCTCATCTTCCTTGCAGCTATCACCAGGGCTAATGCCAATTTTTCAAGTTTCAAGTAACGCCTCTCAGCATCTATCAAGCTTTTGCTGATGTAGTATACTGGATGGGGATGCCCATCGACCTCTCTTACCAGCACAGCATTGATGGCACAACTTGAAACTGCCAAATATACGAAGAGAGTCTCCCCATCGACTGGCTTAAACAAAGTTTTGGGGGAGGACAAGTGTTTCTTGATCTCATTGAAAGCTTCATCACACTGCGGGGTCCAATCGAATTCCTTTGCACCCTTCAAAGTTTGAAAGAAATGAGCACACCTGTCCGAAGACCTTGAGATAAATCTGTTTAAGGTAGCCAATCTCCCTGTTAACCGCTGTACTTCTTTAATGTTTCGTGGAGGCTCCATTTGAAATAGAGCATTAAGTTGGTCCGGATTGGGTTGGATTCTATGCTCACTTATTACATAGCCCAGAAACTTCCCGGACTGTACTCCGAACACACATTTTTCTGGGTTTAATTTCAAATTTACTTTTACCAAATTGGCAAAAGTTTCTTGGAGATCGGACAAGTGCAACTGCTCATCCACACTCTTCACCATCATGTCATCAATGTATACTTCCATATTTCTTCCAATTTGATCAGCAAATTCCTTGTTGACTAACCTCTGATAAGTAGCCCCAGCATTTTTCAAACCAAATGGCATCACCTTATAGCAATGTAGACCCCTGTAAGTGACAAACGTGGTATGCTCTTGATCCTTCGAATCTACTTGAATCTGATTGTACCCGGAGAAGGCATCCATAAGGAAAGCAGCTTGTTCCCAGAGGTAGAGTCTACTAACTGATCTAACCGGGGAACCGGATACAAGTCTTTTGGGCAAGCTCTATTGAGATCTGTGAAATCAATGCACATGCGCCACTTGCCATTTTTCTTTTTCACCAAGACAGGATTGGCAGTCCACAAAGGGTATTGAGATTCCTTAATGTGCCCCGTCTTTGTGAGTCTGTCAACCTCTTGCACAATGACATCAACCTTTTCTTTGGAAAAAGCTCTTCTTTTTTGAACTACTGGAGCTACATCTCTCCGTACGGATAGGTGGTGTGATATCACTTCTGATGGAACCCCAGTAACATCAGCATTGCACCAAGCAAAAACGTGCTGATGGTCTTTCAAAAACTTCAACATTTCCTTTTTCAACATTGGTGGCATCTTCGACCCTATCTTGACACTTTTACCATCTTCCAAACAGTGTGTTTCAACCTCTTCGATCGGTATCAATACTCCAGGGGTCTCTCTGGGGTCATCAATTTCACCCTCACCCCCAGAAAGGCCCTCAAACTGCTATTGTTCATTAATACGGACTGCCCCCAGCGTTCGAGGAGCCAGGGCAGTAGCATAGCATTCTCTTGCAATCTTTTGGCTGCTCCGGACGACTCCAACCTGTCCCTAAACAGCATACTTCAAGCACTGATGGACTGTTGAAGCCACTGCATGCATCCTAGAGAGCCAAGACCTCCCTAGAATAGCATTATAGCAAGTGGGAAAATCCACCACAATAAAGAGTATTCTGACCATTTTCTTGAAAGGGCCCTTGCCCAATAACACCTCTTCTTCGAACTCTCCGATCACATCTGCTGAGCTGCCTGTGAAGCCCACGATTGACCTGTCCGAATTCTGAATTACAGCTGGATTTTTCATTTTTTTGTAAGTGGTTAGGAAAAGGATATTGGCTGAGCTTCCGATATCCACCAGGATTCGTCTTATGTCATTGCCCCCTATAGATGCTCCTATGACAACAGCATCCTCATGAGGGCCAGCAATATCTCTTAAATCATCTTCATAAAAAACAATGAAGGGGAATGGGTTCGGTGACTGATAAGATGTCATGCCTCCTTCTAGCTGGGAGGCTAAAGTATGAACATGCCTCTTCCTTGAAGAAACAGTAGGAGCTGTCATAGTGTCCCCTCCGAAAATTGTAAGTGACTCAAAAAATTTAATGAGCCCGGAGACCGATCTAGAACATTCCTCTATAGCACCCACTCTGTTTCGAGTTGGATCAGGATCCAAGTATTCAGATTCCACGTCAAACCTTTCAACTATAACCATAGCCCCCTCCGGAGCAGCATTACTTGGACCAACCCGGTGAGTGTTGCCTGGCCTGTTTCCTCCTCTTCTTTTAACATAAGCTCCCAGCTTTCCCCTCTCAATCAAGTTCTAAACCTCTTGTTTCAATGCTATGCAGTCATCAGTGGTATGGCCAATATCATTATGATATTGGCAAAAAAAGTTGTTGCGATGCTCTCTGGGAGACTGCAGTGTTGCCGGTCTCCGGTAATGCACCTCATCCTTTGTTTTATCAAAAATGGTGGCCACACTTTCTTTTAGCTTTGCGAACCACTCTGGTTGGACCCATGGCCCTCTTTTGTTTCTAGATTGTTGACTCTGAGCAGGAGCTGCATGCTGAGACTGAGCTTTTGCCCTACCATGCCCCTGTCCGGTCTCTCTTGCTTTGTTCCCGGACTGATTTTGATTGGGATTTGGTGCCACTGGGGTGGACCTCACCTGTCTGTGCACACTGTTTTTCTTTGTTTCATCAACATTTATTTGTTTGCCAACCTGATTCAACAACCCTCCCCATGTCATGGCCTTCTTTCTGGTCACTGAATCAGCTAGATTTCCTGGATTCAAACCTTACCTTAGGGATGCTATTGCCACTTGTTCGAAGAAATCAGCCAACCCATTTTTGGTGTTCACAAAACGACTTATATATTCTTTCAAGGACTCATTTGGTTCCTTCGCACAATGGATTATTGTGTCTCTATTTCCCTTCAGCTCTTTACTCCCTACGAACTGCCTTCGAAAGGCTACCCAAAACGTATCGAAATCTTTAATACAACCCTGAGGCAGGCTGTTGTACCATTTCAGAGCACTCCCCGTGAATGATTGGGAGAATGCCCTACAAAGTAGTTTATCATCGTCGTCAAAGTTCATCATGAAGTTTTTAAATTGCTCCAGATGGTTATCCGGATCAGTACTGCCATCGTACTTCTCTATTTTGGTGCTGTCAAACCTTTTGGGGAGGTTTCCGGACAGAATTTTAGAAGACGATGGAGATTGCCTCCAATTCATTCCACGACTGAACACAGTATCCTCATTGGGAGTCTCAAAGATACCTGGTTCATCATGGAAGGCAAAGGGATCCATCAGCATCTTGTCAACATGCCTCCGGCTGTGCGATGACCCTTTTCCAATATTCTTCTTCATTCTTCCATGTCTATCCCTTTTTCTTGAATACTTTTTAATCTGCCTTTGTTTCTTTCTAGTTCGACCCTCATCGCTGCTTGAGGATAAAGATTTTTCAACTCCTTCATCGTCCGAAGAGCTATCAGAAGATTCTGAGCTTGAGTCAGAACTCTCCACAGGCTTGAACCGGTGAGACTTTTTAGAACTGGCATGAGTCTTTTTGGTGCTCACATGAGTCTTCGAAGACTCATGCTCCCTGGGGTTATCGGTGTGATGAGCAACCGATGCTTTAGACTTTTCTTTCATGCCCATCTTGGCCTTTTCTGCCCTCGGAGCTTTTATTTCACCCTTTAGCCGGTCACGCTCTTCGATGGTGTATTCATCGTTCTCTCCCACTACTTCGAGAAAAGCTGGTGGTAGTTCTGGATTGTCCGGATTCATTCGGACAGATTTTCTTAGCTGGTTTTGAATGCTTGATTCAGGCACTTCACGCCTCCCACTGTGGTCGCCAATTTGCTGTGGATAATAATCGCCTGAGGGTAGGCTAGTAATTTCAGATGGTGTTTTATGGTGGTATTTGGGTGTTTAAGTGTTTAGAGTAGAGAGTAGAGAGATAATTAAGCAGCTTGGTAGCAGTTAATTCTCATTACCCGTAGTTAATGCAGGTGGTTGGGTATTTATACCCTGATGTTTGGGCCCTTATGGGCTTTCGGGTCATGTTTAATGGACCCGGGTCATGTTCAAAGACCCATGAGCTCTAAGTATGAGAGAAAGTAGCTTAGTCAAGACGTGTTTAGGTTTTTTAGTACTTTTGTCATAGTTCGAACAGTCCTATGGTCATAGTGTCCAAAGTGACCTGTCCGGTCCATGTGATCTGTCCGGTATCCGGAGAGACTGGACCGATCTGTCCTTGTACGGGGAGCAGGCAGAATTCGGACTCATGAACTTTAACGGAGGATCAGCTCGATAATGTCCATTCCGACATATGTACCATCAGGAAGAGGAAATAGGTGTTGCTGCGGTGGACAACCAGGTTGCGAAAGAATAAAAGAAGTTGATGAAATGAAACTGGTCGGACAATAAACTTCATTCAGTTAGAGTTATTACAAATTCTTTCCTTAGTTATTGTTTTAGTTTACGTTTTCCTTGATTTTTGTTTTCTTTTACACTTTCTTTGATTGTTGTTTGGAACTAATATTTTTTATGCAATGTTTATTTTTTTCTTTTTTCAACGTAAATTCTTAAAAGTTGTATTAAATGACTCAAGTAGAACATTAATCAAAGTTGTACTAAATGACTCTAGCCGTGCGCATCTACGTTGGATCCATAGTCGGTAAAGGTGAACTTTGAACCAAATCGACCTACAATTTGACATTGAAAGTAAGTGTGAATTTAGATAATAAATAACGAAATGCATCTAAGATTAGAAATTGTTTACTTACGTGAATAAAATGGTTTATATTGACGAATGCAACATGATATCCTTTATGGAACCATCATTCGGTGGTACATTTTTCACCGGTAAATAAGTCATACATCCACCGGGAGCTAGGCAATAGAAAACACAACAGAATGTCATCGCGACTAGTTTGCTGCAACTATATAATGACATCCAATTTTCGATCGGTGCATTCTTTTTATTATAACTCAACTAGTGTGTTTCCTTATCGACTTTGCTATCGTCGTCGTAATATGCGACACGTATATAAAACTCTCGATGCATCTTTAGCTTATGAATCAAGGCTTATCTAACTATTTTCCATCAACTTTCGTACTCGACCATACCATGTGTGATGGCTCTAAAACCACAATTATAATTGGGCATCATGCTTGTAATTTGGCTTATGAAAGGACGCATAAATTGAGGCATGGCTCTTAAATACCTCGAGTTTGGCACATTGGACAACCTCAACGAAATTGGTTTTATAAGAAATAAAGGTGTGCGGCGACCGTTCGTGCGGTGCTACCAAAATACCGACCGGGGTTACCAAACTCGCGGCGGGTGTTACCATTTTTGGATTTTCGGCACTATCGTGAGACTCGAATATTTCTTGTTCGGCGTATGCGTGATATGAATGATCATTTTTCATAAAATAATCTCGTTGGAGTTTTCTACCTTTACCGCGACCTCTGACACGTCCGGGAGTTATACCGTGGGTTTTAACCTTTTGGAAGGGTTCACAAAGGAGTAACGTCGAGAGATCCAAAATGTATTAAAATTTATTAGACAATAGATTTGTTCGTAAACATCAAACTCTTTTAGTTTAGCATTTAGATTTACAAAATTAACTTTCACATTTTCTTTGTCGGTGAGTTTAACTCGGGGTACGATGTCTAGTTTCTTCCAATGTTCCTTTATAACCCGAGTAGGTACAATCTTGTCCGCTCTTTAGATTGCTTCTAGTTCGTGGGTACACGGTAAACCTTGGATCGTATGATTGATGCAAACGCATGAAGATTTATCACCTCCACTTTTATCAACAAAGTTATCGTATACTATCGTCAATGCAATAGGTGATATGTACCCCCGTAAAAATTAGAACAATTTGAAATCTTGAAATTTGTGAATTATACGACATTTGCTAAGCTCTATTTGATGTGGATAATTTCAGTATGAGGGTAATTTCGCCATGAGTTTTGTAATGTTTCAAGGGTATTTAATGTTTGGGTAGTTTGTAGTGAGAGATTTGAGTTGTCTGGTTGTATTAAATGTCATTACCCTCATTAATGAAAGTGGTTGAGTAGTTATACCCTTAATTATGGGCCTCATGGGTTTTCGGGTCAAACTTATGAAACCGGGTCGAATTCAAAGGTCCATTAGTTTATTAAGCAGGTTGGTAATTAGCTTAGTCATAAAGTGATTAGTTTTTAATACTTTAGTCCTGTTCGGATGGTTCAGTGGGTGGTTTTTGTCCAAAATGCCCCTCTCCGGTTTCTACAGTGAGTGGTGAGAAAATCCGGACTCATCAGTATCCCCCTTTTTAGGTTATGTTCGAAGGCCTTTGGCAAGACCTAAAAAATCGCTTATGAGCATCTGAAACAATGTCCGGACAGATTTCGATTTGTATAACAGATTTATCCAAACTAGCAAATCTCTCAGAAGCTCAAAGGTTTTGTTCACAGATCGTGGGACACGTGTCCTTTCCTGATTTGCCTTGATGAGTCCGAATTCAGCATGCTCCCCAGACAAGGACAGATCGGTCCAAAGCCTCTGGACCGGACAGATCGGACAAATTACATGGACCAGACAGATCACTTCGAACACTATGACCATAGGACTGTTCGAACTATGACAAAAGTACTAAAAAACCTAAACACTTCTTGACTAAGCTACTTGCTCTTCTACTTGGAGCTCATGTGTCTTTGAACATGACCCGGGTCTATTAAACATGACCCGAAAGCCCATAAGGGCCCAAACATCACACTATAAATACCCAACCACCTGCATTAACTAAGGGTAATGAGAATTAACTACTACCAAGCTGCTTAATTATCTCTCTACTCCCTACTCTAAACCGTTTAACACCCACACATCACCTTAAAACACCAATTAAAATTACCAGCCTACCCCCAGGCGATTATTATCCTCACCATGCCTTACCAGCCATTTTTCTCCTAGAATGGCGCTCCCACTACCCTCAAAAAGTAACCTCCTCAATTAATGCTGGTGATGTCTGATGAGTCTGAATTCTGCATGCTCCCCAGACAAGAACAGATCGGTCCAAGGCCTCCAGACCGGACAGACCACTTCGAACGCTCTGACCATAGGACTGTTCGAACTATGACAAAAGTACTAAAAAAACATAAACACTACTTGACTAAACTACTTGCTCTCCTACTTAGAGCTCATGAGTCTTTGAACATGACCCGGGTCCATTAAACATGACCCGAAAGCCCATAAGGGCCCAAACATCAGGGTATAAATACCCAACCACCTGCATTAAGTGTGGGTAATGAGAATTAACTGCTACTAGCCAGCTTAATTATCTCTCTACTCTTTATACTAAATATATAACACCCACACACTACTGTTAAACACCAACTAAATTGCAAGCCTACCCTCAGGCGATTATTATCCACACCAAATTGGCGACCACAGTGGGAGAAGAGGGTGCCTGAATCAAGCATTCAAAACCAGCAAATAAAGTCTGTCCGAATGAATCCGAACAATCCAGAAGTACCACCAGCTCTACTCGAAGTGGTGGGAGAGAACGATGAGTACACTATCGAAGAGCGTGATAGGCTAAAGGGTGAAATAGAAGCTCTGAGGGCAGAAAAGGCTAAGATGGGCGTGAAAGAAAAGTCCAAAGCATCAGTTGCTCATCACACCGATAACCCTAGAGAGCATGAGTCTTCAAAGACTCATGTGAGCACCAAAAAGACTCATGTCAGTTCTAAAAAGTCTCACCGGTCCAAGCCGGTGGAGAGTTCTGACTCAAGCTCAGAATCTTCTGATAGCTTTTCGGATGATGAAGGAGTTGAAAAATCTTTATCCTCAAGCAGTAATGAGGGTCGAACTAGAAATAAACAAAAGTAGATAAAAAAATATTCAAGGAAAAGGGATAGACATGGAAGGATGAAGAAGAATATTGGTAAAGGGTCATCTCACAGCCGGAGGCATGTGGACCGGATGCTGATGGATCCCTTCGCTTTTCACGATGAACCAGGTATATTTACAACTCCCAATGACGATACTGTGTTCAGTCGTGGAAGAAATTGGAGGCAATCTTCATTATCTTCTAAAATTCTGTCCGGAAACCTCCCTAAGAGGTTTGATATCACCAAAATAGAGAAGTACGATGGCAGTACTGATCCGGACAACCATCTGGAGAAATTTAAAAACTTCATGATGAACTTTGACGATGATGATAAACTACTTTGTAGGGCATTCTCCCAATCATTTACGGGGAGTGCTCTAAAATGGTACAACAACCTGCCTCAGGGTTGTATTAAAGATTTCGATACTTTTTGGGTAGCCTTTCGAAGGCAGTTTGTAGGGAGTAAAGAGATAAAGGGCAATGGAGACACAATAATCCATTGTGCCCAGGAACCAAATGAATCCTTGAAAGAATATATAAGCCGTTTTGTGAACACCAAGAATGGGTTGGTTGATTGCTTCGAACATGTAGCAATAGCATCCCTAAGACAGGGTTTGAACCCAGGCATTCTAGCTGATTCAGTGACCAGAAAAAAGGCCATGACATGGGGAGGGTTGCTGAATCAGGTTGGAAAACAAATAAACGTTGATGAAACAAAGAAAATCATGGTGCACAGGCAGGTGAGGTCTACCCCAGTGGCACCAAATCCCAATCGAAATCAGTCCGGGAACAAAGCAAGAGAGACCGGACAGGGGCATGGTAGGGCAAAAGCTCAGTCTCAGCCAGTTGCTCCTGCTCAAAGTCAGCGATCCAGAAACAAGAGAGGGCCATGGGTACAACCGGAGTGGTTCGGAGAATTGAAAGAAAGTGTGGCCACCATTTTTGATAAAACAAAGGAAGAGGTGCATTATGGGAGACCAGCCACATTGCAGTCTCCCAGAGAGCATCGCAATAACTCTTTTTGCCAATATCACAATGATATTGGCCATACCACTGATGACTGCATAGCATTGAAACAAGAAGTTCAGAACTTGATTGAGAGGGGAAATCTGGGGGCTTACGTCAAAAGAAGAGGAGGCAACAGGCCTGACAACACTCACCGGGTTGGTCCAAGTAATGCTGCACCGGAGGGAGCCATGGTTATAATTGAAAGTTTTGGCGTGGAATCTGAGTACTTGGATCCTGATCCAACTCGAAACAGAGTGGGTATAATTGAGGAATGTTCTAGATCGGTCTCCGGACTCATTAAGTTTTTTGAGTCACTTACAATTTTCGGAGGGGATACTATGACAGCTCCTACTGCTTCATCAAGGAAGAGGCATGTTCATACTTTAGCATCCCAGCTAGAAGGAGGCATGACTTCCTATCAGTCACAAAACTCATTCCCCTTCATTGTTTTTGATGAAGATGATTTAAGAGACATTGCTGGCCCTCATAAGGATGCAGTTGTCATAGGAGCATCTATAGGGGGCAACGACATAAGACGAATTTTGGTGGATACTGGGAGCTCAGCTAATATCCTCTTCTTAACCACATACAAGAGAATGAAAAATCCAGCTGTAATTCAGAATTCGGACAGATCAATTGTGGGCTTTACTGGCAGCTCAGCAGATGTGATCGGAGAGTTCGAAGAGGAAGTTCTTTTGGGCAAGGGCCCTTTCAAGAAAATGGTCAGAATACTCTTTATTGTGGTGATTTGTCCCACCTGCTATAATGCTATTCTAGGGAGGTCTTGGCTCTCTAGGATGCATGCAGTGGCTTCAACAGTCCACCAGTGCTTGAAATATGTTGTTCAGGGACTGGTTGGAGTTGTTCGGAGCAGCCAGAAGATTGCAAGAGAATGTTATGCTGCCGCCCTAGCTCCTCGAACGCTGGGGGCAGTCCGTATTAGCGAACAATAGCAATTTGAGGGCCTTTCTGGGGGTGAGGGTGAAATAGATGACCCCAGAGAGACCCCTGGAGTATTGATACCGGTCGAAGAGGTAGAAACACACTGTGTGGAAGAAGGAAAAAGTGTCAAGATAGGGTCTAAGATGCCACCCGTTTGAAAAATGAAATGTTAAAGTTTTTGAAGAACCATCAGCACGTTTTTGCTTGGTGCAATGCTGATGTTACTGGGGTTCCATCAGAAGTGATATCACATCACCTATCCGTCCGGAGAGACGTAGCACCAGTGGTTCAAAAAAGAAGAGCTTTTTCTAAAGAGAAGGTTGATGTCATTATGCAAGAAGTTGACAGGCTCACAAAGATGGGGCACATCAAGGAGTCTCAATATCCTTTGTGGACTGCCAATCTGGTTCTGGTAAAGAAGAAAAATGGCAAGTGGCGCATGTGCATTGACTTCACAGATCTCAATAGAGCTTGCCCAAAAGATTTGTATCCAGTCTCCCGGATTGATCAGTTAGTAGACTCCACATCTGGGAACAAGCTGCTTTCCTTTGTGGATGTCTTCTCCGGATACAATCAGATTCAAGTAGATCCGAAGGATCAGGAGCATACCACGTTTGTCACTGACAGAGGTCTTCATTGCTATAAGGTGATGCCATTTGGTTTGAAAAATGCTGTGGCTACTTATCAGAGATTAGTAAACAAGGCATTTGCTGATCAGATTGGAAGAAATATGGAAGTGTTCATTGACGACATAATGGTAAAGAGTGTGGATGAGTAATTGCATTTGTCCGATCTCCAAGAAACTTTTGCCAACTTGGTAAAAGTGAATTTGAAATTAAACCCAGAAAAATGTGTGTTCGGAGTGCAGTCCGGGAAGTTTCTAGGCTATATTATAAGTGAGCATGGAATACAGCCCGATTCGGACCAGCTCAATGCTCTATTTCAAATGGAGCCTCCTCGAAACATTAAAGAAGTACAGCGGTTAACGGGGAGATTAGCTGCCTTAAACAGATTTATCTCAAGGTCTTCGGACATGTGTGCTCCTTTCTTTCAAACCTTGAAGGGTGCAAAGGGATTCGATTAGACCCCACAGTGTGATGAGGCTTTCAATGAGATCAAGAAGCACCTGTCCTCCCCCAAAACTTTGTTTAAACCAGTTGATGAGGAGACACTCTTCGTATATTTGGCAGTTTCAAGTTGTGCCATCAGTGCTGTGTTGGTAAGGGAGGTCGATGGTCATCCCCATCCAGTGTACTACATCAGCAAAAGCTTGATAGATGTAGAAATGCGTTACTTGAAACTTGAAAAATTAGCATTAGCCCTGGTAATAGCTGCCAGGAAGATGAGGCCTTATTTCCAGGCTCATCCTATCATCGTCCGGACTTCTTTTCCCCTGAAGAATGTTCTCCAAAAGGCAGACATTTCGAGCAAGATGACTAAGTGGTCAGTAGAGTTGGGGGACTTCGACATAGACTTTGCTCCTCGAACAGCAGTCAAAGCCCAAGCTGTGGCTGATTTTTTGGTTGAATTTCACTCCGACAGGGATTCGGAGCAAACTACTGACATAAAAGATAAAAAGGTATGGGTCGTCCGAACAGATGGTGGATCTAGCACTATGGGATGTGGTGCAAGAGTGTGTTTAACTTCCCCATATGGAGACAAAATGTACCAGACTATTTGTTTTGCTTTCAGGGCATCTAATAATGAGTCTGAATACGAAGCAGCTATAGCTGGTTTAAAATTAGCCTACATTTGTGGGGCTAAGAGGGTCAAGCTACTAAGTGATTCCCAGCTTCTGGTCCATCATGCCCAAGACCAATCTGAGGCTAAAAAGGAGCAGCTTGTGAAATATTTACTCCTCCTTAAGAATGAAGCACTCAAATTTAAAGGTGTTGTCTATGAGCACATACCCCGGGCAGAAAATGAGCTAGCAGACTCATTGGCAACCATAGCATATACGGAGTCATATCCATGGATCCATGTACTCGAAAGCCCCTTCATTCAACTTAGTAAGGGTAAAGAAGAGGAAGTTGTTGAAATACAAGTAAAACAACCTCAAGACTGGAGGTTTCCTCTCCTGCAATATCTCTCTGATGGTGTCGTGCCTCCGGATAAGTCACTAGCCAGAACACTGAAACACAAGGCTCGTGGTTTCATCATATTGAGAGAAGTGTTGTATAAAAAATCTTATAGTAAACCTCTTCTGCGTTGTTTGGGGATGAAGAGTCTCAAGTAGTCCTCTCTGAATTGCATGATGGTGAGGGATCAGCCCATTGTGGGTTCAGAGCTTTAACAAGAAGAGTTTTACTGTCCAGTTACTATTGGCCATCTATCATGAAAGATGCTAAGGAATTGGTAAGAATGTGTGACCCATGCCAGAGGTACAACAATGAAATTCATGTCCCGGCTATTCCTTTAGAGTCAACTTCTGAGCCTATTCCTTTTGCTCGATGGCGATTGGATTTAGTAGGGCCTCTCTCTGTGGCGTCCGGAGGACGCAAAACTATAATTGTGGCCATAGACTACTTTTCAAAGTGGATTTAAGCAGCCCCTCTAACAGGGACAACATCAAAAGCTGTTATAAAATTGATTATATCCAACATCTGTTGCAGATTTGGTGTCCCACAAAAGATAACAACAGATAATGGGCCACAGTTCGACAATAGAGAAATGGAGAGCTTCTGTGCCTCAAGGGGTATACAACATTGTTTCTCTTCACCTTCCACCCACAAGTGAATGGGCAAGTTGAAGTGGCTAATAGAACTATATTGTCCGGTTTAAAGAAGAATTTGGAAGGGGATGCTGGGAAGTGGCCAAGTTATCTACAAGAAGTCTTGTGGGCCTACCGGACAACACCTGAGGCTGCAACACAAGAATCACCCTTTGCTTTGGTCTATGGGATGGATGCAGTAGCTCCCATAGAAGCAATTCTCCCCTCCTTTCGTGTTCACAAATTTCTCCGAACACGCTAACGAGGTGGCAATCAGAGGTCAACTTGATTTGATAGAACAAAGACGAGTTAAAGCTCACCTTAGAGTTGCACACTATCAGGGCTTGATGAGAAGCAGGTTTGCTTCCAAAGTTAAAAGAAGAGATTTCCAACCGGGGGACAAGGTATTAAGGAAAGTCTTCTTACACACTAAAGAAAAGCTGTTCGGAGTGCTGGCCCCAACTTGGGAAGGTCCGTATATGGTTGTTGAAAGAATTAAACCCGGAACATATTGGTTGAAAGACAACGATGGAAGAGTTTTGACTCATCCTTGGAATATCGAGCTTCTCCGGATGTACTTGGAGTAGCATTTGTGTAAATATTTACTTGTTTAAACATCCATGTAAATATTTAGGGGCATACTCTTTCCTCCCTGGTGGCATGGAGAGGTTTTAATGAGGTGTCCGGGCTTTTGAATAAAATTTGATGCCTTCTTAAAAAATTTCCAAGTGTTTTAAGTTTTGTCCTTTTTCATACTATCTGGATTAAAATAACTAAGGGCTATTTAAACTCTAGCCGGAGAACTTAAACACTCTCACTATGAAATAATTAAAGGCTATTTAAACTATAGCCATCAAAATTTGAACAAACAATGAAAGAAGATGAGATTTGTGCAAAACAGAAACATTCATTGAAATAACTTAAAATTCCTTGGCCTTCCAAGGACTTTTGAATGGTCAGAGTAGAACAAAAAACCTATCCGGTCAGATACCGGACACAATTACAAAAAAGAATGCCTTAGCCTTCCAAGGACTTTAGTCTGGATAAAAAATAAACAAAGTAAATCATAAGTTAAGGTTGAGCCTTTGAAGATGGCTCACCTTCGTCTACTTTCTTTCCTTTTGGATCGTCTTTCTCTTCATCTGGGCTCTCCCCGGTATGTTCTTCATCATCGGATGTGGAAGCACTAGAGTAACCTTTCAAGTCTCCATCAACCATTATATGATACGGGAGGTCATTAGACTCAACATGAAGCCATAAGTCCCCTAGGTTCCTCTTCGCAAACTTCTCATGGAAGAGGAGAACCATGTCAGACCTCACCTTGGCGAACATTTGCTCTTGGCTTTCGATCATCTGGTTGGCATAAGCATCGATCTTGGTTTGGATCTTAGCCTCTTGCTCCCTTAACAAAGTAGTTTTCTCCTCGGCAGCCTTGGACACTGTATTTTCAAGGGAAATCTTGTCGTTGGTCAAGTTGGAGATGATTTGGTCTTTGTCCTTGGATTCTCCATTTGAGGTAGCAAGGTCTTTCTCCAGACCGGACAATTTCTCCCAGAGGTCTTTAATGGTTTCCTCTAAAGTGGCAACTTTTGTGGTGCTTGCCTTTTGGCTTCTCTTCAACTCCTCGGTTTCTTCCTTTAACATGGCAGCATTGGAGGTGGCAGTGCAAAGGTCATCGGACAGCTTCTCCTTGTCAGACTTAAGGTCTTTAATGATGTATGCCTGACTCCGAACTTGTCTCTCCAACATAAGTACAGGCTGCACGTTGCTTAACAAGGAGTGGGCTATAGCATCTCTTTCACTAGAAACAATAAAAGTCTTACCATTAAAAGTAACCGTGTTGGAGCTGCTCGGAGGAAGGTAAGTCCTTGCAAAGTCATCTCTGGGGAGATTGAGGAAGTATTCATCAAGCTCACCAAGACCGGTGATGTCTACTCCATCAATGTTGATATCTCCCCCCTCAACCTCATCGGTGTGGAAGTCACCCAGAATCTCTTCGGCATGCATTTGATCAGTAGGATCACCTTGGAAAGAAGGCTCCGGAGCCCGGAGAGAAAGCTCGTCTCCCTTAGAAGTCTTTTTCTTCTTGGCCTCCCGGTCTGTGCCTTCGCTTCCCTGTTTAAGATTTCTCTTGGAAACCCTTGGAGGTTTTAGAAGGTTCGCTTCTTGCCTTTCAGTCTCTTGCTCCACCACTTGCAAGAGAACATCATCAATTTGGCTATGGGCTGGTCCCTCCGGGTCTGTTGGAGCATCCTTCTCTGCATCATCAGGGTTAGCACCACCCACCACCTTCTTGCCCTTCTTCTTCTTGCCTTTCATTTTGCTCGGGGCTTTGGCCCGGCCTGGCAGGAAAAGTGTCCCATCTAGTTCATGGGTCCTCTTAAGAACAATGTCCGGAGGAGGCTGAGTGGAGAGCTCCTCCCAAGTCAAGTCTCTCCGACCTGTGGTGTTCCACAAGTGAGACCTTGCCAAGTTGCCACTGGTGAAAGCAGCGTGGAATCGGTTCCCCCATTTCTCAGCAGTCCAGGCATTAATCTTGCCACAGGTAACCTGCCCGGCTTTCAGGTAGTCACTAAACTCCTTGGGCACTTCTGCTAAGACAAAAGTAAGATCAATCAGTATAAACTAAGTCTAAAGAAAAAGATACAAAAATATAAGGCAGGATACTTACGGTCACTCCTCCACCTGCTTCTGATGAGGCTTGGGTTCTCTCCGGATTTGATCTTCCTGCCGTTCTCCAAGGCACCACTAACAAATAGGAACTGGGTCCTCCAGTTCCTCTCCGCCTCCAACAGATCGTCCACAGCCTTGAAGTCATCCCCCATATTGAAATGGTAAAAGGGGATGTGGTGGTTTCTGCAAAGGCTGGCCACTGCAGCAAACTCCTCCATTGGAAGAGGGATCCCGGACAGCCTTGATGCCATGATGCAAGACATGAGGGTGTACCATGCGTTGGGGCTCAGTTGGCTCGGACAGAGTTTTATCAGATGGAAGTATCTGACAATCTCTGGGTCTAATGGGAACCTGAGCCCCCAGTTGAATAGCTCCGTGAACATTAGTATAGGCGTGAAAAAACCTCTCTTTGTAAAGCGTAATCCATGAGTATACAACATAATCCACTGCCTTATCTTGCTCTTTGAACACTGACCGCATCTTAGCCAACCTCTCGTTCATCACATCAACAGTAGTGGTTGAAAGGACGTCGTTCCAATCCATCAAAAAATTGTTAAATACATTGCCATGTTTAAACATTCTTTTGGTTTTTCCACTAATATTCTTGTTGATATGCCACCCGTATAACATGTGGCTCGCGCTAGGAAATATTTTGTCTATGTTATTCATCAAAGCAAGTTCGCGGTCTGTAATTATAACAAAAGGCCATTCGCAAATCTTGTCCTTCATTACCGTTTTCAAGCATCTCAATGACTATTCGTAGTTTTATATTTTTTCATTCACAATAAATTTAAAATCAATGCAAAACATTTTGTTGGTCGATGTCACACCGACTACTTCGAACAAAGGCATCCCATAACGAATAAATTTGTATGCTTTATCCATGATTAGCAAACGTGGGAAGATCCATAGTAAATCAATAATAAGGAGGTGGGAAAAACAAATTGGTTATAACGTTAGAGCCATCGTTGGCCGTCTATTCCCAATTCTTGTACTTGTACAATTGTAAACATTGCATTTGGGATAGACCAAAAATTTTAACCATTTTTTTATTTGACGGTGATTGTAAATGTGGCGGATATTTGAAGCATTCTTCAGGTCAACCTTCTTTGAAGCACCAAATATTTGTCGTGGAATTGTTTCGTTCACCGTCAAAACATCAACGAGTGTTTTTCCCTTCAGTTTTAACTTGGACCATTGAAAATTTCCTTGGGTATACTTAATCGGTTCATAGTTGTGCTTGCCGGAAAGGACATTTAGAGCCCACTTATCGTCGCCTTTTACCGGATTTCTTACCAAATGAAAATGACAACTAATTTTTTTGCTACCGTATCCTTACGCTTACGACCGCACTCTTTAACGGTCGGCATAAATATGTCGGATCGCTCGCACCGATAATATACTCTAGGTGTTCTCCTTATTTCCCCCCGGTTCTTAAATATTATGTTAATCGAGAAACCTAACGAATTGCCCAAACTTTTGACCCACTCGGTCATTAAGTCTAAGCTATACTCGCCGTGAGTGGTGAAATCGCGAGCGTAGTCCAAAACAAGTGAAAGTTTGCATTGGGTAACCTCCTGCAATATGTAAGAAGTAGACAAGTCAATTAAACAGGGATTCGGGATAAAGCTAACCCATTTCATCGGTGCTATGGCGTGCATACCTTTATCTACACCATCCCATGACGTAACTGACCATCTTCATGTCACACGTGTGGCGTAGACAAGGGTATGCACACCATGAGATGGCGTGAGTAGTGTCCTCTTCGCCATTACTGTTGGTGAAGAATACTAGTCCGACACCAACGTATGGTGAAGAACACAAAAAATAATTTTTTTTAAAAACTTACTTTTTTGCCAAAAAAAGGTGGAAAGAAATGTACCTCCTCAGCGTCTATATTGGTCTCCGGGGGGACTGGTTTTGACTTTTTTCGGTGATGTTTGAAGATTTTGAAGGTTTTGAAAAAAATGAGTTTAAGGGGTTATCGTTTTGAGGTTTTTTGTAGTTTGGAGAAGATGGATTATAGTTTGATAGTTGATATTGTGTTTGCAATTTTATGGAGTAGTTTAGAGTTCTCAGTGGCATTAGGTGTAATCAAATAGGGTTTCAAGGTTCTGTTGAAGTAGTCTAGTGGAAATTTTGCAAATATTGAAAATCAGAAAAAAACGACATCACAGAGTAATTTTGGATTTTTTTTAGCAATTCCATTCACTAAATTGTAAAGGCTAGAAATCTATCAGGTTCTGTTGGATCCTTAATGGGCCAATATTGTACTCTAATTTGGATTTGTATCGTGTAGGTTTTTCTTTTTTAAATAAACATACAATTGTTTTGATACATATGCTCCAAGAAGAAACATAAATGTGCTAAAACATAGAGAGGAATTGAAATCAAAACTATAAGCAAAATCAATTATCTCTCCTATATAGCTAGACTACCAACATTCTTCAAGATTTCAAGATCCCAAATTCTTAATCCTTGAGGAAAAATCTAGATTTCTGAATCATAACTCAGATCCAATCCAATCTACAGAAGAAACAAAATGAAGAGTTGAAGTCTTAATGCCTTAAGGAATACTTGGAGATGTCACCACGAAGCATTCATGAGCAAATCAGATGTTTGAAGAAAGTCTTATGAATGAACACGATGGATAGGAATGTTTCCTTCCAAAAGGCTATCAGCAAGATCCTTGGAGATGAATCATGTACTATTTTACGGAAACTTTGAGTTGAGATCCATAAGGTTATCAGCAAGATCCTTGGACATGTCTTGTTAGCCTTTGGGCCAATTATATTTATTTAAATAAAAGTCTCATAACTTTAAAAAAACATATATATATATATATGTATGTACGTATGTTTGTATAAATAATTACTACTTTGTTATTTGTTTTTATATATATTTTAGTTGTTGATGGAAAAAATAATTTTCATTTTTTTTCTTTATTGTTTTCATAACATTCATGAGATTAACAACCTCATTATCTTTCTTCGTTCTCCTAGCATTATTTATAATGAAGTTCAATGTTTGACCATCAAGAATGGAAACGCCAATTTCACAATCAAATACACCTACAACGCCAATTTCACAATCAAATACACCTACAACGCCATATACATGTTAACCCCCTTTGTTAGGTGAGCTGGATTAGTATGACCAAATTATGTATCCTATTATTCCTCTACTTTTTGGTTTGTTGTCGAAGGAAAGTTTTCAAACCGAGACAAACTTGTAAGTTGGAGACTAAACTCACCTCCATAATGAGTGTTGTGAAATTGTTGCGTTAAATGTATCAATCGTATCCTTTATAGATGTTGTTTAACTCAAAGTTTTGGGTCACAACCAGTTCCAAGCTCGGGATCACAGTATTCGTCATTGATTGACCTTCTTGGGTTCACATAACAATCTACATATTACTAATATATTTAATTATGTAATTGGATCTAGACATTACCTAATGTGGAATCGTCATCTTGTCTGATGTAGCAGTTTATTTTTTCCACGATTCATATCTCGTGAAAAAAACTTTGTTATGTTTACTTTCAGTTCACTTATTTTATAAGATAAGTACAATAATAGAGTCTTTCTTCTTTAATGATTGTATATGTCTCGATCCGAAGTTTATGTTACATATTGTTTGAGCTATAGAATTCAAACTTCGCCTGAATTTATTTTTTCAAATATAATTTGTTTCCCTTCAGTTGTCAAATTTATATTAAATAATGTAGGGAATATTGTTTAGAGATTTCCGGATAAACTCTGAAGTCTTGTTTTAACAATTTCAGATTGAAATTATTTTGGTGGTTCTCCAAAATTTTCAACCGGATAAAATCAGAGAGTATTCTTTTGAACAACGAGAATAAATTTTTGTTGTTGTTTTTTCTTCAACAGAACCATACTTATTTATTCAACCAAATTTCAAAAACTGTAAAACAGTTTTAAGTCCAATAACGGCTATAATTTTAAATGATAAAAACGGCCAAAATTATTCAAATTCAAATTTGAATTAATTTTCCAAATTCAAAATTTCCATGAATATTCACAATAGCCTTATCATTTAAAATAAATTTAACCACAACCAGGAGACGCCCCTTGGACCCACTAATCATAATATATTCTTACAAGCGTGTACTTCACACTATCCGACTTGCTCGATAATATATTACGACTGCATTGGTCGACTAGTTAATCCAATTACACTAAAATATCCAACAATCTTCCCCCATTTTAGTGCAATTCATGATTAACTAAAACAAACTCACAACAAATAACATATTTATGCATAAATGAAATATCGTAACGATTGAATTTCATATTAGTATATTACACATTCCAAATATTCGAATATCAAGGTATCACTAAGGATTGAACCTTTACTATCCATAATGAATACTCGAAGATAATATACACATAAATTTACATTATCAAATGTTCTTACTTGACACTATCTTTTACTAGCCTTGTGTCCTTATCCTTCTTAAGCATATCAAAGCCAAGTCCTAGCTTCTTGAAGCGGCTAAACTTCATGCTTAAATAGGTAGATCTTTTACTCTTGCACATGCATATGCAATTTTTCAAAAGAGCTATTAAGAAGATAAATCAACCTCCACAACTTGCATGTCTGAACACATACTTTGGGATAATACTACTAATGTGTTCCAATCTCTAGATGTTAAGCTTTACACATTGAATTCAGCACCTAATGTCATATTAGATGGGAATTGAGTATCTTAACATGAGAGATTTCAAATGGACTTTTAATCCCATCCCAATAGTCGATTTGTGCACAAAATCTCTACTTAACCCTTTGGTTAAATTATCGGCTAAATCATATCGAGTTCTCACAAACTCTACTGCAATAACATCATTCATGATCCGCTCCCGAATCATAATCTGTCTGACACCTAAGTGTCTAGCCTTACCTTTGTAAAAGAATTAGGTGGTATCTTTTGGACCACAACAAAATTTCATACATTAAATTTCTTAGCCACTCAATTTTTTTTACTAGTTGTTGCTAATGCCACAAACTCGGATTTCATTGTTGAATCAGTAATTCAACTTTGTTTCTTAGATGCCCAAGAGATAACAAGTCCTCCAAGTAGAAATACACACCCACTTATAAAGGAGTGGACTTCCATATTCAAAATATAACTCGCATCCGAATATACTACTAAGCATTCCAACAACAAATCCAATATCCGAATATCCTTCAAGTACGGAAGGAAATCGAGTATAAATCAAACCATAATCCATGGTTCTTTTCATATACTCGAATACTCGATTTAAAGCTTTCCAATGATGTGAACTAGGATTGCTAGTATACATACTAAGTTTTCCAACACCAAAAGCAATATCCGGCCTAGTGCTAGTCATGATCTTCATATACCAAGAAGCCACTCAGCTTCTTCTAAATTTTTCATCTCAAAACTAGATGATAAAAATGACTTGGTTTCATCAACTTGATTCGATCAATACCAAAAATCAACATGCGATCCACGTATAAATAGATCATAACTCATTTACGAATAACATTAAAATTCACCAAATTCGTAAATTAAATTATATATTATATATACAACTTATACTCAAACGCATGCATAAACAATTTAATAAATCTATATTTATGTTATGCCACATGTTTTACATGCATGACATAATAAATAGCATTTAACCATTATTTTACACAAATATATGTGTGGAAAATTTAATAAATCCGCCACCACCTATTATAGGTGCACAATATAATAACATTCGATAATTATTTGACAAATAACCGCTACACTTTTATGGAACTAATAAACAAAAACAGTTTACTACCGTAACTGCTTTTCAAGAAATAACGGAAATATAAATATATATATATATTTCAAAAGTGTAGCCGTTATTAATACTTAATATAAAAACACCTTTATATTGCGTGTATATTTATCTTTTCAATCGTTTAATATAACAGAAAGTCAACATTAAACAGTGGGTCACAAACAGTGGGTCACTTATTCCACCCCAATTAATATAATGGATTTCGTTAAACATACCAAACTTTTAAAAAAAACAAAAGTAATCAATTTTCCAAACAAAAGGATACATATCATAGATTAATGTATGAGCAACAATTTTCAGGAGCAAAAGTAACTATGTACACATGCATGTACCTTCCGCTTGCATAATCTTGATCTTTTAGCTGACTCCCTATTAGACTGCTTCCTCCTTTCTTTTTTCAATTCTTCATCCTTATTGAGTGCAGCTTTCTCATTGACAAATTTCTGACACGTTGTCAAGCTTTGAGTGACTCCAACCATTCTATCCGCAGAACCCACCAACAGATTACATTTATCTGACGGGCCCTCCATTGTACTTACAGTCCTCTGTCCAACAACCTTAACATCATTTCCGTAAGCCAAAGTGACATTATTATTATTTACTGTTCTACTGGAAAAATTTGCAGCGCCTTTTGAGATATCTTTACACTCCGTCAAAAGCAAGTCCTTTTCTTCCGGAACGATTTTTTCTTTTCCTGGGCTTCTCAATACAACACCCCTCGACATAGCAGGATATTCACAGAAGTTTCCATGATGCTGAGATGTGGAATATGGATTGAGAGTCCGAAAATGTTGCTTAGGCTGCTGATCTTCCAACAAACAGGGATTGAAACCCGGAGAGGACCTTATATCGAAAGGAGATGAAGAACACAGAGCATGTCGGATCGGAAAGTATGTCTGCATATAGGCCGTTGGGTCTAACTGCAGATAGAATGGGGCCTTAGTTGAATCTACTGTTTCATCGGACTTTTTAGAAACCCTCTTATCAAACAGCCTTAACGCTGTTTCAGCATCCCCACTCTGGACATATGCAGTCACAATCGAGTTCCATGACACAATGTCAAAAACACTTCTCTCAAGCATTTGCTCGAACATTTTCCTCGCATTACCCAATGCTCCACACCGACCATACATAGACAATAATGACGATGATACAGGACGAGCATATCTTTATGTATCAATCTTCCTACAAATCATAAAACAAGAACATCTTCATACAAATCTCTTCATACAACAAGAAAAATAATTTCAATCTTTTGTTGGGAATATTGTTTAGAGATTTCCGGATAAACTCTGAAGTCTTGTTTTAACAATTTCAGATTGAAATTATTTTGGTGGTTCTCCAAAATTTTCAACCGGATAAAATCAGAGAGTATTCTTTTGAACAACGAGAATGAATTTTTGTTGTTGTTTTTTCTTCAACAGAACCATACTTATTTATTCAACCAAATTTCAAAAACTGTAAAACAGTTTTAAGTCCAATAACGGCTATAATTTTAAATGATAAAAATGGCCAAAATTATTCAAATTCAAATTTGAATTAATTTTCCAAATTCAAAATTTCCATGAATATTCACAATAGCCTTATCATTTAAAATAAATTTAACCACAACCAGGAGACGCCCCTTGGACCCACTAATCATAATATATTCTTACAAGCGTGTACTCCACACTCTCCGACTTGCTCGATAATATATTACGACTGCATTGGTCGACTAGTCAATCCAATTACACTAAAATATCCAACAAATAATATTGAATACAACAAAGTATTAATATTATAGTTAAATGTGTTTGTTAAGTGTACTTGATATCTTAATCATATATGTTCACATGCTTTTAATTAGGAGTGACAACTAAATATTTGATAGAAATTAAGTTGTTAAAAACAACTAAGTGATTACGTTACAAGAGAATACTATACATTTCGTTGTGAAAATAATGAGAACTAAATTCGTGACAACTAATTATGTAACGGGAGTTAGTTTTTTTTTGCTTAATGATGTTAAGTTAGATTTGATAGTTAAATGTTATATAAAATTTACATAGTATACATTTAGTTGTCAACCTAACCACAACAAAATGTTGGGCAGAGAGTTCTAAAGGATTAAATTTTTTATTTTATGTTAATGTTAAAATTTGAGTTAAATAGTAAGTTAAAATTGAGGAGGTTAGGTTAAAATTAATAGCAAAAGAGTTATATAAAAAATGTATATTATATATATAAAAAATATATATTATATATTTATGTTATGTAAAGACGAATTAAAATTGACAATTAAATGGTTAGGTCAAATATATATACCATATATTTAGTTAGTTTTCAACCTAAGAACGATTTCTTTTAGCACCCCACAGTGAATTCAAATGATACTGACCCATTATAAACCGCTTCAGCCAAATCCCCCTCTCCCTCTCTCTTAGGGTTTTTCTTAAACCCTTCTTCAGTTGCTAAGCAAACCTCCAATGGGGTCTCTCGAACAAGGAGCTTGGTCACAGGCCGCCACGGAGGTCATCGAATCCGTCGGCTTCAGTTTTATGAAACCCGAAGAAGTAAAAAGCCTCAGTTTTCTCAGTGTCACCAACCCTATATTGCTCGATACTATCGGTGTACCGGTTCCTCGAGGTCTTTATGATCCTCTCTTAGGCCCTCTCGATGAAAGAACACCGTAAGTTTCTCCTTAAACTTTCCAATTTGTTATAGCGAACTTGTTCTCGATTCTCGATTCTCGATTTCGTATCATCCTCCGATTTCGTATGTAATTGTATGTATGCTTAAGTATGTTAACCTCTGAATACAGGTGCAAAACCTGTGGTCAGCTGAGTCTTAGTTGCCCTGGTCATTGTGGCCATATCGAGCTTTTTTATCCTGTTTACAATCCATTGCTATTCCATCAACTACACAATATTCTTCAGAAAACCTGCTTTCATTGCGGTTACTTCAGATCGCCTAAAAAAGAGGTTTAGATTCATTTGGTATTTGGGTTAACAAGAATCTCCATTAAGCTTGCTCATGTTTTGAAGTAACTCTTGTTTTTGTCTCTATTTTTAAGGCTGAAAAATGCGTTGCACAACTTAAACTGATTATAAAAGGTGATTTAGTTGGTGCCAAAAGGTTGGCTTCAGATTCGGACGATGTATCTTTGTATGCCGAAGAAAGTGATGGGTATGAATCAGCCTCGACAGTTCATTCTGGTTCACAGTGTCATGATGATGATGATGAACAACCCCAAAAGAAGCAAGAATGGACCTCTCTTCAGTTTAAAGAAGCAAATGATGTGGTGAATAAATTTCTTAAGTTGAGAAGTAAGAAGTGTAGGAATTGTCAACAAAGCAATCCTAATATTACCAAGCCTACATTCGGATGGTTTCACAAGGTATGATTCTTTCTTTTTCCACTTGGCGCGGCAAATATTAGTTTATGGTATAGAGTTCGTAGTGGCTGAAGTATTAGCTTATGGTGTAGAGTTTGTAGTGGCTGGAAATATTAGTTCAATTTTTGTTGGATTTTTGTATTTTATGCAGCTTTGTAGGAACTTTGGGCAGTGATAGTATTGGGTGAAAGTCGCTTTTGTTGTGTAATAAATCAAGACTATTGATTTCAGCATGTGTATTAGTTATACTATCTCTGATTGACCGGTGGATTTTCTTTCTCCTATGTGTTAAGCAATGTCTTAAGCTAATCTCTACCAAACCATACAACTTTGTAGAAATAAAGTACGATAAGATTTGTGGACAGAGGTTTTAAAAAAGCTATCAAACACATGATAATCCAAACAATTTTTATCATTCAAAGACGACAGGGCTGTATGTTCATTTATGTGTATTATTTTGAGCTTGTGCTATATATAATGCATGTTTAATATGTCTTGTCAGTTACTTGGTTTTTAGGATATACTTAACCTCTATGACCAGACAAGATATCATAGTGTATTCATATAGTGATGTGTATAGATGCACGTCCTTAGTTTTTCTCTTCAATTCAAGCGCAGAGTGGTATGTCAGATGCCAATATTAGATCAAATACCATTAGAGGATACAATGGTAGTGTGGATGCTGGTGATTCTGCCACCAAAAGTAGATCAAAACAATTTGAGAAAGCACATAATGAGTATCAAAAGCAAAAGAGTTCCTCGTCAATAGATTTGTTACCAATCGAGGTACGCTTCTCGTTTATTTAAGAATACACCCGCTTACTTACATAGTTGGTTAAAGAAGTTCTTTCTAGTTTAATCATTTAAAGTAGACCCGTGTAGAAAATTCTGTTAACTTTTATTCTGTTTCAGGTGAAAGAAATATTAAAACTTTTGTGGCAGAAAGAGTCGGAATTTTGTTCATTCATTGGGGATCTCCAGCAGCGTAGTTTTGATAAGAAAGTGGATTATTCTATGTTTTTCATTGAAAATCTTCTTGTTCCTCCAACTAAATTCCGTGCACCAACCAAAGGAGGTGATAGCGTGAGTATTTTGTTACCTTATGAAACTCACTTCCCATAAGTATAAGTAGTAGTGATATCACAAATAGAGGTTCATTCAGTCTTTTTCACCAACTTTACCTTGCTGTAGTGTTGTTTGATTAAGGATATTTAGATGTTAAACTCCTGTTTACTTTACTTATTGATAGGGAGCTCATTTATTTCTATAATCTTTACCCATTTTTGTAGGTGATGGAACATCCTCAAACTGCTCAGCTGACAAAGGTATTGCAGACCAACTCAGATCTGAAAAGTGCTAGGCTTAAAGAGGCTGGGCAGAAGGAAATAGTTAAAAAGTGGCTTGCTCTTCAGCAAACTATTGGCGTGTTGTTTGATAGCAAAACTGCAACTGGTAGAGTGCTCGTATATTATTTCTGAGGATGTATTTTAGTCCAGTGAATTCAGTAAATGCCATTTTTGAACGATTCGACCACCGTATTATCAGCTAGTGCAGGATAAACAGCTTATTGACTTTATATTGATCCTTCCCGTATCTAATGATAGGTCAAGGGCAGAAAGATGCAAGCAACGGAATAATTCAGTTGCTCGAAAAAAAAGAAGGGGTCTTCCGTCAAAAGATGATGGGAAAGAGGGTCAATTATGCATGTCGATCTGTCATTTCCCCAGATCCTTATTTAGCAGTGAATGAGATTGGAATTCCTCCGTGTTTTGCATTGAAGTTGACCTATCCTGAGGTATGGTTGGAATCTTCATCTTCATTACCTCGCAGTACCTTACTTATTGTTACTTGTCATTTTTATGTAATCATAATGGAGATACATAGCAATACCCACCTAAACCTGGAAGGTTATCATGATGCTTTGTACTTTGACTTAATGGTTGATGCATTGTATACAATAGAGGCACTATAAGAATTGAAGTTGTTATGAGAAAATTATAGTTGATTGAATTCACTATAAGCTTATAAATCAATTTTATTCCATCTTGGTGAACTTTATGATTAAAAATTGTTTGAGCTATAGCTAATGCATCCTTTTGGCTGTCATTAACATTAAATGTCATTGCAGAGGGTGACTCCTTGGAATGTTGCTGAGTTGAGGCAAGCTGTCATTAATGGCCCTGACATTCATCCTGGAGCAACGCATTATGCAGATAAGCATTCTATTGTGAAATTGCTGTCCAATCAAAAAACGAGAATATCTGTATCAAGGAAATTACCTTCCTCAAGAGGAACCTTGACTAAACCTGGGCATAGTTGTGAGTTAGATTTTGAAGGAAAAACTGTTTATCGACATCTGCGGGACGGTGATGTGGTGCTTGTCAATCGTCAGGTACTGAATCTCATATGGTAAACTTATGATGTTTGACAAGTAAGGGGGATGTTTATTTCCTTTGTCTTCATTAGATAATAATTACTTGAAAAATTTATGTGTCTCTTGGTTATATTACGGTGCTAATAACTGTCTCTATTCCTATTCTTTTGCCTATTGGTAATCTGAAATCACAGATCCTTTTAAAAGTGTTCTTCCTCTTGCCTTGGTTAGAAAATTGAGCTCCTAATTGTATCACCGTTGTCTTTATTAGTATTAAAAAATTGAGTTAGTAAATTGTTCCAGTCAAAGTTACCAACTGATTGAAGAAAAACTGAAAACTTCTATGCTTTATCTAAAGTGGCTGAGTTATTTGGGCGTATGCTGTGATTTAGTGTTAGTTGCTACTAGTTAGTTCTGAAATATTTGTGAATGGTATAGCTAGAGCAAGTTGCATTGAGGATACGGTTCGTATTTACTGTTGGAAACATTCAAACCTGCCTGCATATCTTTCTCTAATGCGCGAACCAATTTCTAGTGGTCAATGGTACTGTTACTATTTGCTTTTATAATGATGCACTGGTCTTTAGGATTTGCAATGTAATAATGGAATTTTGTGCACTCTTAGCCGTCATTATGGATAACTGTATGGTTTGCTATGTATGTTTAGTTTTGATTCTGATTTTTATATGGAAATTGTGTTGGAATGATTTACAGTTTATTGTTGAATCTGTTTTTTTGCCTTCATTATTAGTTCTATGTGATCAAAGGTCTTTTTATATGGCAGCCTACTCTCCATAAGCCCAGTATTATGGCACATGTGGTTCGTGTCTTGAAGGGGCAGAAGACAATTCGTATGCACTATGCAAATTGCAGGTACATACTAAGATTTATATTCGGGCTCATAAACACAAATTTTCATTCTTAATTTCACTGCAATATTCAAAATATTTAAGAGTCAATTCGTAAGTTAACTTCTCCAGTAAATGACATGGCTTTGAAAGTGCTTTAATTACAGTACATACAATGCTGATTTTGACGGTGATGAAATGAATGTTCATTTCCCACAAGATGAAGTTGCCCGTGCAGAGGGGTACAACATTGTTAATGCCAATAATCAGTATGCTAGGCCTTCCAATGGTGATCCTCTCAGAGCGTTGATTCAGGTTCCTTGAATTTTGGCCCCCAGTGCTTCCTTGCTTTATTGCCAGTTATTACAAAGTGCATCAATTATATATGTAACATTTACTGAATTTTTCAGGATCACATTATAAGCGCTGTACTCCTTTCAAAGAAGGATACTTTTTTAAATAGAGAAGACTTTAATCAGCTTCTATTTAGTTCCGGTGTGACTGAATTGGGAGTAGCTTCTTTTTCTGGAAAACCTGGCAAGAAAGTATCGATAATAAGTTCCGGAGATGAAATCCTCTCTGTTGAGCCTGCAATATGGAAGCCAGAGATTCTTTGGAGTGGCAAGCAGGTTGACATTATTTTATCTGCCTTTTGAGATAAAGTTATGAACAAATGTTGTTTATTTTGTCTTGCTGAATGCGATATGTTATTTTAAGAATATGTAAGTGTGAACTGGGTCTCACTTATGTATTCTTAACAAGTTATAACTACCATGAACAGAGATTCTGCTTCTTTTAGTTATGTTGTATCTCTCGATAAATTATCTGAATCAGCAAACAAATATAGTGTTTAACTTTTTCCTTTCCAGGTCATTACCGCTGTCTTGAATCATATAACGAAAGGTCACCCACCATTCACTGTTGAGAAAGCTGCCAAATTCCCGCAGGACCTTTTTAAGACTAGGAATAAAGAGACCAATGAGAACATAAAGGATACAAAGAAAGTAGTAAAGGGAAACGGAGATGAATCATGGAAACAGGAACTCTTAGAAGATAAGATGTTGATCCATAAAAATGAGTTTGTCCGCGGTGTGATTGACAAGGCTCAGTTTGCTGACTATGGTTTGGTTCATACAGTGCACGAGTTCTATGGCCCAAGCACAGCAGGGGCTTTGCTCTCCGTATTTAGTCGTCTGTTCACTGTTTATCTGCAGGTTACCTTTCTTCTATTACAGTTTTTCAAATTTCAAATTTTGTAGCTTGCATATTGGTCTCAGTTCAAGAATTCAATGGTGTAGATGCATGGGTTCACTTGTGGAGTGGATGATCTACTGATAAAGAAAGATTATGATGATGAAAGGACAAAACAACTTCAATATTGCGATCAAATTGGTGAAAAGGTTCTTCGTAAAGCTGTTGGCGCTGAGGTTGATGCTAAAATAGGTCTGTTTTCTCTTTCTTACATTATTAGAAAAGGCAGCATCCATACATCAAAAGGTTAAAAGCAGAACAATGACAGCAATGACTGAATAGTGTTTCTATTGTCTACTACCTTACATTTTAACAATCATGTATTGGCCTGCATAGCAAGTTATATCTATTATTGCACATAAAGTTGCCACCACGAATAACAGCCTTTGCTCACCATTTTGTTCAAGGTTTTTCTTGTGATTATCTATATAACATCTTAATCTGTTTGCTTGCAGAGCCAAAAGAATTAAAATCTAGATTTGAAAAAACCATTGTCAGTGATGGAGAAGCAGCCTTGTTAGCTTTCGACAGGACTGTTGTAAATGAACTGAATCAGGGTACAAGTCAGGGTGTCATGAATGATTTGCTGTCAGATGGGTTACTAAAGTCAACTGGAAAGAACTGTATATCTCTGATGACTATATCTGGGGCCAAAGGTAGTAAGGTAGGTTTCATGCATTTTAAGATTATCCTTCCGAGAATTGTCCTAAATATTTAGTTGCATTATTGCGATATATAATTATTCGATAGCCCCAGGTTGTTGATATTCACTTTAACATTATGCTCTGCTTAGGTTAACTTCCAGCAGATATCTTCACATTTGGGCCAGCAAGATTTAGAAGGAAAAAGACCCCCACGAATGGTTTCAGGAAAAACTTTACCTTGTTTTCATCCATGGGACTGGGCTCCCAGAGCTGGCGGCTTTATTAGTGATCGTTTTCTTTCTGGTCTTCGCCCGCAAGAATACTACTTCCACTGCATGGCTGGTCGTGAAGGGTAAATGATATTATTGATCTTGTTACTTTCTATATCCTTGCCTTTGTTGTTTACTTTCTCTAGAGAACTATTAAATGCATCTTTTGCCTGGATAGAGAGGTTTTTGCTGAAAGAGTTTTCTATTAGCATTTATCTCCTCAAACACACCTCCGTTTCTGTCAATGTTGTTATCTGTAATAACGCATTAGAAACCACGGTCTTTATCTGTCACTGTCATTATTACCGCTACACCAAGATGCATTTAGGCTTAATCGTGTAGTTACTCTACGTTATGGAGGTCTCAAAAATATTTTTACTCTGCCAACCTACAGATTTGTATTGTCTTATGTGTTCATGTACTACTGTTTTCGTATCATTACAACTTTGTGTTCCCTTCATGCCACGAACTCTGTTCAGCTATACTTTCTTAAGACGATTGTTTTATTTGTAGGTTGGTTGATACTGCTGTGAAAACATCTCGGAGTGGATACCTACAAAGATGCTTGATAAAAAATCTCGAGTGCCTGAAAGTCAATTACGATTATACAGTTCGTGATTCTGATAATTCAATTATCCAGTTTCAATATGGGGAAGATGGTGTGGATGTCCATCGGACAAGCTTTATCGGAAAGTTTAAAGAAATCACATTGGTGAGAAGTTGCACCTCATTGTTAGGCTGAAATTATGTATTCCTTTTCTTCTTTATATCATTCATTCTTCTGTACTTGTTTATTTCAGAATCAAGATATGGTACTCAAAACTATTGGTCAAGAAACGAGTCCTGACGCATCCAATGATTATATTGTAGACTTGCCATCTACACTTAAGAAGCAAGCAGAAAGTTTCTTAGAGAAACTCTCTCTAAAAGAACGGATGAGTTCTCATACAGTGAATCAAGAAGGATTTATGAAGCTGATGAAGTCCAAATTCATGTCATGTCTAGCCCAGCCGGGGGAACCTGTTGGTGTACTTGCCGCTCAATCTGTTGGAGAACCTTCTACTCAAATGACGTGAGATATCTGTCTCTTTTATAATTCTTATCCTGATTAGTAATGCCAAGTTTTTGGTGCAATAACTTATCGTTGAATTCCGCAGTTTGTTTTCTGTTGAGATAAGCTTAGCATTTAAAGCCTTTTCTCACAGCCCTATTTATCATGCTCCCTTTCCTTGAAACCCCTAAATTTAGTTTTTAATGCTAGGCAAAAAGCTCCTGTTATAGATTTTTGGGTTCAAAGATGATGGAATTCATAGTGCAAATGGAAGTCTGTTAGCATTTCTGTGAGTAGTATTGTAAAGATTTAATGCTAGGCAAAAAGCTCCTGTTATAGATTTTTGGGTTCAAAGATGATGGAATTCATAGTGCAAATGGAAGTCTGTTAGCATTTCTGTGAGTAGTATTGTAAAGATGTAATCTAATTGTGTTTTTTGAAGAATTACTTAGAAAAAATTACCAACGAGCTAATGTCCTGAACAATATTCTTTGATGTTTTGTACTTATTGGATCTCATTTGATTAGTCCAATTTTCAAGTCAATTGTTATGTGTTCTGGTAAGAACGTGTTTCTCATTGAGTGCATTTTTTCTTCCGGAGGAGCTTCTTGATGATAATAATACCTATAAGAAGGCTTTTGTTGAAAATAAAACCATATACAGATATTAGTGATTTTTACTCCCAAGTAGTTGAGGCTTCTCATTAATTGCAGGTTGAATACTTTCCATCTTGCTGGTCGTGGTGAAATGAATGTTACCCTCGGTATACCGCGATTGCAAGAAATTTTGATGACGGCTTCAAATGATATCAAGACTCCAATCATGACGTGTCCTTTGGTAGAGGGGAAAACAAAGTAAGTTGATATAATTTGTTATTTTTAACCTGCTCTGGTAAAATTAAGCTTTAAAGAAAAATGCTAAACGTTTTGGTGCATTGACGTGAAGCTGAAAGATAGCAAAATATGTATTTGAAAAAGTTTGTCAAAGATAGAGCAGTTAAATATAATGGAAAAGAGTGTCAAAATATGACTTAAGTTTTCCTTTTCAATTTAAGCTAAAAAGGTAGCTTTCTTTAAGTTTTAAAACAGGACTCATCGAATTGTTTCTGATTATTAGTCCTAAAGCCAATAATAGACACTAAACAATCTGTTGTGACTGTTAGGCCAAAATGTAAGGTTTTCAGACCTTTGTCATTCATTGATCTCTTTGCTTTGTAATTAATCCATATGCCATATGTAGGGAGGATGCGGAAAGTCTCACAGATAAGATGCGAAAAATCACTGTAGCAGACATAATAGAGAGAATGGACGTATCCGTTGTACCGTATGCCATCTTTGAAAACCAAATTTGCAGTATTCAGAAGCTTAAAATGAAACTGTACGTACCTGAACACTATCCAAAGCACACTGATATTTCGATAGAAGACTGGGAGGAGACTTTACAAATTGTGTTTTTGAGAGAGTTAGAGGATGCTATTCAAAATCACATGGTCTTGCTATCTAAAATAAGTGGCATAAAGAATTTTGTATCGGACTCGAGGCCAAACGACTCGACTGAGACAGATGATGATACTTCTGTTAAAAAATCACGCCGTGGCGAAGTTGATGATGATGATCACGACGATGAAGGTGACGGTAAAGACATTGACGATCTTGGTGGTGATGCGCAAAAAAGAAAAAAACAAACCACAGATGAGATGGACTATGAGGAAAGTGATGATGAGGCTAAAAATGAACCATCATCTCCTTTGTCTCAACCAGACGGCACGACTAATGAATCAGATATTGAGGACGGTAGTGACATTAACGAAGATGCCATGGATGAGAGAAAATCACCCATGAGTGCAACAACTTCGCCTGGCAAAAATATTAACTCGGAAACCGAAGTGAAGGGGACTAAAGATAAGAAGAAAATGAAGAAGACAAAAGCAGACTTTGTACCCAAAGATACCGATCGAGCAGTCTTAGTGAACATTAAGGGACTAAACTTTGAAGTTCATTTCAAGTTTGTCAATGAACCTCACATTTTACTCTCACAGGTACTATTCCTTTGGTGAAATCATATCTCCATTTACTAAAATTTGAGCTATATAATTAAAAATGACCTATTTTATTTGCTGGGAATAGTGGTTAATATGCGTAGGGGCAGGTAACTGATTTTCACTCCATGATGGCTTTTATAACCTTTAACAAGTTTCTTAAAAGCCTGATTTGACGATTAGTCAAGAGTAATTGGTTTTTCAATTCTATAATGTCATACAAATCCTAGTAGGGAAACTCTTCTCTGGAGAGAGATTCTACCACCCCTTTTATACCTTAAACAAAGTTTTCAATTTTAAGTGTCCAAAAAATAATTTTTTTGGACACTTTCACCTTTGAGGTGGCCTCATTATAAAAACACTATATTCAGATTTGTGTTCCTTTTCTTATGCTACAAATATAAATGATGCAGATTACTCAGAAGACGGCTAAGAAGGTTTACATCCAGAACTCCGGACAGATCGAGAAATGTCAAGTTGCCAATTGTAGCGATGGCCAAGTAATTTACCATGGGAAAAATCCAAAGGAGAGACTTGACATTAAAGCCGAAGTCAAAAGAGAACTTCCAGCTCTAAATTCAGCGGGAATAGACTTCAACGCTTTCTGGGAATTACAAGATTATCTTGATGTCAGGTACTTATATAGCAATAGCATACACGCAATGCTCAACACCTACGGTGTAGAAGCAGCTAGAGAAACAATTATTCGAGAAATAAATCACGTGTTTAAATCCTATGGTATTGCTGTCAATATCCGGCATTTATCACTCATAGCTGATTATATGACCCATACGGGTGGATATCGTCCAATGAGCCGGCTTGGAGGTATAGCAGATTCGACATCACCGTTTTCTAGAATGTCGTTCGAGACTGCAGCTAAATTTATTGTTCAAGCTGCCACTTTCGGTGAAGCGGATAATATGGAAACGCCATCCGGTAGAATTTGTCTTGGGCTACCGGTTAAAATGGGGACCGGAAGTTTTGATTTACTCCAAAACTTTGATATTTGAGTTGTTTTTTTTGGAGAAACTATAAAATTTTGCCTTGCCCATGGGTTTACAACTAGTATAACTATTATTTGCTACTTTTTATATATTGTGCCATGATTTCTATGTAGTGTCTTATCTTCTTAACAGTCCAATACATACCTTCAAAGCTCTTTGTTCTGCATTCCCCCACTATGAAATTACTATAACTTTTTATTAATTTTGATTTAACCCTCGTCTACTTCGAAATTAGTCTCATATTGCTTTACAAGGATATACTATACAATTTTTATTTACTTTCACGATCATTACGAAATTTTATGTATGATGGGTGAGTATATAAATTTAACTGCTGTGTTTGAATCGAAACGAAAATTCGAAAAAAGATTAATATTGTTTAGTGATAGTGAGTAGGGAATAATTTCTTTAGCAGAAGAGCAGAAATCGTATGTCCTGTTCTTTGGTTGCTTTAGCATAATGTTTGGTTATATGAAATCCTAACCTTGAATAAAGGAATAAGATTCATATCCAATATTGTAATTGTTCTTTATATCTTCCTTCAAATATTTAGTTGGAGTTAGGTTGGAAACTAAATATATAATATATTTAGTCTGACTATTTAATTGTCAATTTTAATAAACATAATGTATTGATATATTTTTTTACCTAACCGTTTAGCTATTAATTTTAACCTAACATCGCTAAGTAAAATTATTTAGTTATATTTTACGTCTTCGTGCTGAACATTTAGTTCATGTTAGGTTGACACCATCTAATTGTCAATTTTAACCCATCATCACAAAACGATATATATTTTTGACCTAATGGTTTAGGTATTAATTTTAACCTAACATCATTAAACAGAATTATTCAATTCTCTTTTACATCTACCTACCAACATTTAACTATGGCTAGATTGGCAACTAAATATATGGTTCGTACTTTTAACGGAACAATTTAGTTGCCAATTGTAGCTTAATATTACTAAAGATAATATTTGGTAACCCCTTATAGAAAAAAAAACGTCTTTTATGTATCTTAACAAAAACAAGTAGTTGTCGTTATATAGTATTGGATGAGCTTAGATCCTTCGCATACTTCATAAGCTGTTTTGAATTTGGACAAATCCAAAGTTGGTAATTTGCATATAAATATATTGTATATACCTTTAACCTAATAATTGTTATCAATTTTAGTCTACCCTCATTAAAAATAAATGTTTAGTTATTCCTTACATGTCCATACTAAACATTTATTTATGACTATATTGATAGCAAAATATATGCTATATAACTTGACGTAATCATTTAACTCCAATTTTAACATAAAAACACAAAATAAAAATTTAGATCCTTTAAAACTCTCTGTCCAACATTTAGTTGTGCACAACTAAATGTATAATATGTATATTTTATCTAATATTTAACTGTCAATTCTAACTTAACATCATTAAGCAAAAAATTATATCTTGTTATATAATTAGGTGTCACAAATTTAGTTCTCATTATCTTGACAACGAAATGTATAGTATTCACATGTAACTTAATCACTTCGTTGTTTTTAACAACTTATTTTCTATCAAATATTTAGTTGTCACTCTTGATTAAAAAAATGTAAACATATATTTAGATGTCAAGTACATTTAACAAACACATTTAACTATAATATTAATACTTTTTTTGTATTTAATATTATCTAATACAAGTAGGTCAACTAAAGAAAATAAATTATATTTGAAAAATGAAATAATGTCAAGCTTGAATTCTATAGCTCAAACAATATGTAACATAAACTTCAGAAATACTATGTAGGTTTTTATTTTTTTATTTTCTTTCTCTTATGTTTTTATTGTTAATTTAAGTCTCGTCCCCACATGTCTCATTTTTTACTTTTTAAATACTATGTATTTTCACTATTTCATCTTTTATTTTCATCCAAAGTACCACTCTCTAAATTCTCGCTCTCTCTCTCTTTAGAAATTATATCGGAAGAAGACAATGCAAGATGGTTTGATTCGCGCGTTGTAGATGATATTTGTAGTTCCCCTTCTCTCAAGGTTCCCTCTGGATATTCTTGATGACTATTACAGCTATGTCCCATTAGTGAGGGAATTCTTTTGTGCAATGATGATTGGCATTAGGGTTAGGGGCTCGATGGTCTTCTCACCTGTACATTTAATAATGCTAAGGAATTAAAGATCCACTGCGAGAGTGATATACCATATGACATAGCCATTCAGATCTCACGCCTTGAAAAAACTCCATGGAATATATATTTTCATGAGACCGTAGTATTTCACTAAATTTTTTGTTATGAACTTCGAATCTAGTTGGATCCGTTCACGTTGGAGTACTTATCATTGACTAATATTGATCCGACCCAATTTAATTCAAATGGATGGCATAGTTTGATAAATTTTTGGGTGTTATGTAGTATTATAGGTATTACTCATATAATACCGTTGTTTATCTTCTTTTTTTTCTCTTAAACAAACAAAGAATACTCATTTTTATTACTTTGAGAAACACTCTATTGTAGTAAGGGGATTCGCTCTGTCCAACGCAATATGAAAGCCTGATTTATTTTTTATAAGTTGCAATTGGTCGTCTTCATTTGGTGGTAGTGTTCCTTCTACATTTTCCAAGCCTGGTATTTGTCGTGACATGGGTTTTGAACCTTGATTATTTATTTCTTAGTTGTATTCTAATGCTGCGTCCTTATATTTTACAGAACGTGCCAAATTTCTATTTGAGGGAGAATTCTACGCACGATTCTTCATCTATTTGCTTACTCTTCCCAATAACTATAGCTTTGACACTGCGTTTCCTCGACATCATTTTAAAGACATTTTCCAACATGACAACTTTATTGAGTTTGTATTTGGAATTTCCTCCCTCCCAAGTCAAGTCCTCAATACCAACTCAAAAAGAGTGCCCCGACCTCATCCTAAAGTACTGGCCTCGACCGAGTGACCGTTCCTATCAATCATAATCTTGTGGCTTCATCATCTTCCAACTTTACCAAGTCCAAATGTACTCGTCATAAGGATGGGCCCGAGACGTTCGAGTATTATAATGGAATTGGTGGGTATTATCCGCAACCTCCCCATGTCGTTGTTGTCGATTCTTCGATCAAGGCTTTTAAAAAAAATAGGGAGAAAGGCAAGTTATACCCAGGTAAAGACATTGAGAAGGCAATATGTTGGGAAATTATGAAGCCATGAATAATTTTAGGTGGGTTAACGAGATAGTCTTATTGGTTGTGGCTATTGTAGATTAGTACTTTGCCGCTCACAAGGTTGTTGTTTGAGTGAATGAGGGGTCGGTTCCCGACGATGTCTCGTGTTTTATTTTTATATATTTGCGGCTTAAAAAATCATCGGTGTTTTGAAGAAGTCCCAAAATTCATATCGAGAAACGGTAAAAAAACTAAAGGAAGAGCTAATCTATGAGAAAGTTCTCATATGGCTAGTGTCAAGAGGCCGAATTAATTAAAGAGGCTAATGGATATTTATGCCGATGAGGTTGAGGCGGTATTTACTCAGTATTTTTCTTATAAAAGAAGAAACAAGAGAAAATGATGCTTTATTTCATGGATATTCTCCTCAAACGAGGTGGGGCTGAAACCATCCAATCCATGCGCAAGATTTATCATGATGTGAACTTTGAATCCCATTTTGAAGAGCTTCAATGTTATGATATATATTATTTTATCGATGTACCTTTCGTTTCCCCAGCTAAGACCTCATAATTATACGATAGTGATATTGGAACTGCTTTTAACACTGTGACCTCTCACCCTAGTTCCCCTAGCCGAATTTCATATGAGAGACTCGCAAGGTTCTTGAAGAGGTTTGATTTATCCCAACACTTTGATTTCATCATGAAAGATATAAGGGCATATGCCGAACAATAAGTGAATGAGCTCAAAGCTCAAGCTATTGAAACGTGCAAGGCTCAGGTTGATGCTATATGTTCCTAATTCGTTCCTCCTAAGGTGTCATCTTGAGGTAAGAGTAATTCACGTAAGCATCCCTTGTGTTGAGGGTCGGGTTATTTTGATTGTGGGCCACCGATTTTCCAATTTATGTATTATTATGTATTTAACTTATACCAGATGTTGGCTAGACAACGGGTTATGACGTGAACTTTTATAAAATGGGATACTTCCTTTCTTTTCCCTCGAGGAATTATGCTAAATTTTATGCACATATTATAAAAATGCTTAATTATGAGTAATATAAATAAAAAATAGAATTTCATTTATAAAAGTAGAATAGATATAAAAATTTATGCGATTGGTTGAAGAATAACATAACATACGATAAGTGGGAGAGAAGTTTTATCTTAAATTCATGGTTGGGTAGATTATTTCAGAGCCTAGACCAGTCATTCTTGATCCGCCTTTTGATTTCACCACACGATCCTACTTCACCACCGACCATGTACTTCAGACATTAGTGGTAGGTTGAAGAAATAACTTTGAAGTCATGGAGCCAAGGTCTTCCTAAAGCCTTGTTGTAAAGGGTCAGAGAATTCAGCACACCAAACTAATTGTGTGGAAAAGTATAATACAACTTTTTGTGTGTGAAAATAATGTTATATGGGTGTGTAACAAGTAACTTTTTTGTAGTTGTAGAAATATGTGTTTTGAATAATAATTAGTCCATTGACTATCCGTTATTGTGACAGATAGTCCCTTGACTAAAAAACGTCAGGTGTTAGTCAATTGATTATCCACTTTTGTGACATATAGTATATCGATATTAGTCATTTGACTATGTATTTTTAGATACATATAGTCTCCCACACATGTTTATTCAAGGGACTAAATTTATAAAAAATAGATAGTTAAATAATTAACTTTATAAAAAATAAATAGATGAGAGATTATGTGTTACAAAAATGGATAGTCAACACACGTAGAAGACTAACTTTATCCAAATTTGATAGTCTATGAACTAAATCGAATTTTTTCTGGGTAAGGAACCATCTATCACAAAAGTAGATAGTCAATAGACTAATTAATGTTCAAAGCCTGCAAAAATATGTGCATTTTTTTGTTGATTTTTAAAAATTTATTTTATTGTCTTCCGAGTAGAAAATACGTGTAATTTGCTTACAAAACGCAACAGTGATCGAGTTGTATAATTATGTGTATGTGTTGCGAAAATAATAAGAAAATCGTTGCGTAAATTTAACTTTTGGTTGCAAAATAAGTCTGATTGTGTGAGAAAAACAAAATAAATCTTGTTTTTGTGAAAATAAGTGTTAATTGAGTGCGAAACAACTAACGTTTTTTATAGTTGTGAAAATATGTGCATTTTTGTGCTAAAATTTTTTTTTAATTTTTTTTTGGATTGTGTTATGGATGCAAAAATACATTAATTTTGGTTGCAAAAATAAGAAAAAGAAAAATAAGTCACCAAAAATATCACTCATGGATTTCATTTTGTTCGTCATTGAAAAATATAAATATGTTATTTTTAGTTAGGGTTTGAAAGATATAATATTTTGAAGGTTAAAAAGAACTAATTATTTAGGATGTACATGTTTGTTGTGTTCACATGGGCTAAAAACCCTGGTTAGTCACTAGTGTTTGACACCTGTTACATTCGTGCCATTAAGCTTCAGTCGTCCCCAAAACGAGCCACTAGTGTTTAAAATCGTTACATTCTTGCCACTAGAGCGTGTAAATTAACAAGAGACTGACACGTGGCATCCCAATGTACCCAGGTTTGTTGCATATACGGTCACTCTCTTTTTCATTCCAAAAACACCCCTCTTTACTATTTATCTTATTTACTTTTATTTTTTATTTTTTACCATACCGTTTTAACCTTATTTACTTTACATTTTTACTTTTTACCCTAACTTTTTTATTTATCGAGCCAAACGCCAATAACTCGACCCGTTTAATCCTTTCACCCAAATCATCAACCCTTCTTCTTCTTCTTCTCCATCGTCTTCTCTCTTTCTCTTATTCCATTCTCATCGAACACTAAATCTGCTTTTCTTCACCACCTTCAAAACTTTTTATTCTCTCTTGCTATTTCTATCTTACTCTTCCTCACTTATTGCTCAGACACACACCACTGTCAGAAAATGGCATGCACCATCGCTGTAAAACGACACCGTAGGAGCCGCCGCCGCAGTGACTTCTCGATCTGAGTATTCTTAGTCAAGCGATTCACCATCTGTGATTTCTGTCCCAAACAGTTTTTATTTTATATTATATTTTTAACCTAATCAATTAACCAAACCCAAGCTGTTGTTAACATTGCCGAACCATGGCTCGTTGATGCCGCAGATGTTGAAATCTCACCGCTTGAATTTAGGGTTTCATGGTTAAGGAGGTTTAGATATCGATTTCGAAATGATAAGGTTTTGATTTGGTATGTGGTTTGTTCTTAATTGGAACAACGGATGTGCTCGTGTACTGTTTGCAGACTTTTGAGAATGGAGGGAGGCTGATTAGTATAAATTAGGTTGATTTGAGTAGAATTTGAGCTCGATTTGTGATTCGAGTTAGGTGTGATTAATCAAAGTGTGTTATTCTTGGATCTTTTGCTATCTCGATTAGTGAGATTAGGCCAGATTGGAAGGTGATCTGCATCGTTATTTTGGGTTGGGAAGCAAAAGCTACACGAGTGAGACATATATATCGTTAGCAACTAAAGAAAAGCAATAGCAGTAGCAAAAGCGAAGCAAAATGGGTTCTTGGAAGAAAACAATGACACATTCATTTTGAAAAGCTTGCATATTTTTCAATCACAAAGAAAAATGCACAAAAACAAGAACAAGCTGACACAACCATCTCTAATATCCATGGAGAAGTAATGGCATGTTGTTACGAACTATTCTTGATCTTCATCTTCATGCTCAGATTTTGTAATCTTCTGTTTATTTCCTTAGATCCCATTCCAATCCTTGTGATATCATAAGATTCAGTGATTATTATTAATTAATTCTACTCATTTATGTAAAATAAAAAAGTGAGTTAGTAAGTAGATGGGTAACGGGTAAAAATATAAAAGGTAATTTATATCGTGGGTCACTATTAAATGGGCCCAGTTAAATTAAAAGTTAAATTAAAAAAAATGTAAAAATAAAAGATAAAAAGGTAAATAGAATAAAAACAAGGGTATTTTTGGTATGTATTGATGAGTGACCGTATTTGAAACAAAGATCGGTAGATTTGAATGACATGTGTCAACCCCTTGTTAATTTGCACGCGCTAGTGACAAAAATGCAACAATTTACAACATCAATGACTCGTTTTGGTGACGACTGAAGCTGAGTGGCACAAATGTAACAGGTGTTAAACGATGGTGACTAACTAGGGTTTTTAGCTTGTTCACATGTATTGTTCGAATCATTTATGTTAAATGTGGTTATTGTAAACTTCAAAATCTAGGTGGTTATTGGTATTTTTAATCTTTCCTAGATGATTATCGGTAGCTTCCGCAATAAAGTATAAAGAAAACAAATATCGAATTTGAAATCGATCAAGAAAAATATATAATATATTTTAACTGTGAAAGTCATCACGATTCTCAAAACAACATAAATGATGATTATTTAAATGACTAACAAAACTTATGACATTAGTTATGACACAAATACATATTCAAGACGAATCAAAATGGAGAGTTAACTATTTAGCTGCCAAGTTTAAACACATAATTATCATTTATATAGGTTTTAAAAATATTTTATTAAAAGAATACTTCATCAACATATCATCTTCAAACAAACAACAAAGCAAACTAATACCAATGTCAAAACCTTTAAAGATAATCAAAATAGAGAGGTAAATATTTTGTATAATACTTATATTATTATATAAAAATATTTGGTTATCAAAATAAAGGTGTAACTATATTTTAGTTATTAACACAAATCTTTAAAACATTTACTTGAAATATAAAAATAATATGATTGTATATGCTTTACAAAGATATGAGTTGTAAAAATAGAGAGGTATGTTGATTTATTACAACATCAAAAGTAAAAACATTGACCCCTCATATGAAAACTATATGATTGTATAGGTTTTAAAAATATATAACTGAAAGTATTTCACCTAACATAATAGTCCAAAAAGATACACAAAATATAGGTTTTATAAAATTTTAAAATTTTTAGAATATTTATGTAATGTATTTTTAATATATTTCAAACATTTGTTTTGAAGTAAAACATGAAGTATAAAAAAACGTTTCTAGATTTTATAGAATCCAAATGTAGCTACAACAATAATATTCTCAAAATAATGTTAGCAGTCCATCTCATTTTCTCTTGGTTAAAAAAAAGTATTTTAACCGCTTGCCCAGTGAACGATGACTTCACTCATACAAATCTTTGTTCATATTGTTTTGATTGACGTCAAAACGAGTAAATATCAAATCTTCAATCTCCATGAGTATCACGTCAAAAATCTGTATTATAATGGATATCTGACTACATTAACATTTTATTATCATCCCTCATTTTTATCCCTCATAAACGAAGGGTATTAACCATAATGTACATTTTACGAAACAAACTTATTGTATCATTATTAAATCATAAAACATAAATCACAACAAATATTCTTTAAACATAACAAAAATATCAGGTTTACCCACAAAACCATGTAATTGCTATTATCCTTCTCTAAGCTACCAAAACTCCTAAAATTTACTATTTAGTCAAACGTTTTGGCACATCTTACTCAAGAAAAGACTCATAATATTTTATTACTAGTATCTTAAGTAAAGTTTTCTCTGTTGGCTTCATTCGTACTGAAAAATGCACAAACACAATTTTTTTTGAGAGACTAAGTTCATTAACGTTTCCTTTGCATTAGCCTCCCATCCACATATTCCACCCGTTTTAGGCAACACAAAGTTCTTCTCTGACCAATCTATGAGTCTCTTTCATTCTCACGTTGTTGTTGTAGGTACTCCCTTCTTGTCGCTACCCAGGCCGTGACTTCTCCTCTGATCCAGACTCTCCCCTCTTCCATTCAGCTCCCTATGAAGTGTTGGCTAGGGAGGCGCTTGCTGAAGTTAAAAAACACATGGAATCAAATTCTTTCTTTCTAACCAGCCAGGTACCTAGTCTTTTCGTGTCGATCTCTGAGGTCACCATCGCGAGACTCAATCTTCCCGTGGTTTCCACCAACACGTTTTAAACATGTAAAACATTTAAGTATTAAATGATGAGGATATAACACAATTTGTTTTTTAAAATTATCGATGATATGAAAAATACAGTATGCGTGATAACGTTGGAAACAAAGCATTAACATCATAACAATACCTAAATAATGATCATTAGTAAATGTGATTTGACATTCCAACAAATAAAGTTTCAACACCTATATAAACCATAACAAATTATATTTTTTTTTGACCTAACAATAACAAATATAACAAGAAAAATACATGCAAAAAGTTATGAAAGAAAAACAATATAAACCACATTGTTATTCGTTATGCATGGTTACACATGTGATTAAACTCATATATATGATCTTGGTTATATCTAGTCTCGTATCTATTATCTTGGTTAGCTTTAGTCTCGCTTATATTATAGTGGATATGCCTAGTCTCAGATCAATTATTGAGTATACCTAGTCTCGCATCTATTATCTTGGTTATGTATAGTCTCGCATCTACCATCTTGGTTATGCATATCCTCACATCTATCATATGTTTTATCTTGTATTTTGTATCAAATATAAGAAAAATACATGTTTTGCAATTGAAAACAATAAAGAATAAAAAAATTACCATTGTTACCATATTTAGTTATGCCATATAATAGTAGTCATTTATGCTTCTCCATAAAAACAATTTCATCCATAAATAAAAATGGACAACAAAAATGTAAACCTTAGAGATAAGAACCAAATTAAATAAATAAATGTTTGAAGATGTTGGTTTGTATAGTATACTCTAACAAGTAGTCACTTGTAATATCAAGAATCTTTAATGACTTGAAGTAATTCTTAAGTTGTATATACGAAGTATAACTATATTCGTAAACAACCATATTAGCTTTTTATAAAGCAATCTGATAAGAGACGATATGCGATATATAATCCATAATCGGTTTTACAAACGATTTTATGATTTTGGATGTAATATCAACTTTGATCCTTATACAATCACGTATCCCATTAGCAATTAAATCCAATGTTAAATGATTTTTACTTTATTTTCCAAATCCAGTCCCACTATTGTGAGGTTAGACATACTTTTAACAACCATAAAACCAATAAATATATCAAAAGTCGTATATAGTCTCAATGGACATCCTTTTGATTTTTTTCTCGCAATGAATAATTATCTTAGATTTACTATTATGCAAATATTTATAGGTAACACTTTCATAAAGAAAACTAACATATAACTAATCTTAAAGCTAATTCACCTTTTAAAAAACTTGCCTAACACCTCTAATTTCATCAACCCGACCAATGATAGCAAGTTGTTTGTTCTTGTGACAAAAAACTAATACCATAACTCATTTTCCAATAATACAATGCTGTTTTAAAACTTCTAATAAACTAAAAATAGTTATTCTAACATTATTGTCAACAACATAATCAATCTTTATACCAATATAAAAAGTTGGACAACCAAAGTATCAACAACTGATAGTAAACCAACAAAAGGACCATCATAAGCTAAAACATAATTCTTGAGATCACGAAAACAATATCATAACTTAAAATTACCTTGAACCATTGTATCCTCTTTAGTTAGAGTGAAATGAAAAATACCTTCAGAGTTTTCAAACATATCAAAATTACAAATTATCATTTGACTATTAATTTTCAAAATAGGTAGTCAAGCTATATACATCGTGTACTTATATTTGATAGTTTAAAAAATAAAAACAAATATATGTCTCACATCTCATATTGAAAAATTAACAAAGTCTCGCATTTGAAAAACAACAAAATCTTGTATTTGGAAAATAACAAAGTCATGCCTCTCGCTTGTCACGTAAACAAAAACCTCGCACCACTTAACTACTATAATCAATCATATGATTTCTCTCGTTTCACATATGAAAGAAGAGAGACGCGAGACGACATATACAAAATGCAAGACAAATAACATATGCCACATAACACAAATGAAGCTTACCTAAAACACTAAATCCATTGGAAATTGATGATGAAATCAAATGACAATTGATGATGAAATCAAATGACAATTGATAAAAAAAATTCAAAATCTACAACTAAAATAGATTGGAAAGCGACACATAAACTAGAATTTGAGTTGAAGATGAATCGACACATAAACTGTAAATTGAGTGTCGAGAATTAGAGTTTTAATTTTTTTTTGTCAAAATTTTAAAATTTCATATAATTTATTAAATATATTCAAAATATTATAAAAAATTAGATAGTAAACAATAAAAAAATTAATTAAATATATTCTTTAAAATATATAATAATTTAGGATAATAAATACAGAATAATTTTGTTTTTAGGCTGTTATCGGATCGGTCGGGCTAGGTTTGAAAATTTGGATCGAAATCACTTTGACTTTATTTAGTTTTCTTTGAACATACGTACCTATGTGTCTTTTAGCACTAGAGGTAATTCCATCCTTAGAACAATAATAATACAAAACATCAATCACCAAAACATTAATATAAAAAACATTTAGTTGTCAAAATAAATAGATAACTATATATATATATATATATATATATATATTTAACTATTAAACATAAATCGCCAAAACATTTACGTGACATATAAAAATAATTTGACTGTTTAGGTTTGACAAAAATATTAGTTGTCAAAGAGGTATGTTTAATTATTACATTATCAACTGTCAAAATATTTAGTTTTTTTATGAAAATAATTTGAATGTATGGTCTTAAAAAATATAAAACGGAAAAATGTTTCACCAACATGTTGTTGTGTACAAAAACAAAAGAGCAATGCGAACTAATACCAAATAGAAATCCTAAATCAGACCAATATAAATGAAGATAAATTCTGAACATCATTAAGGGGTTAGTATGTTACAACCCAAATTTCATATTCATGATTTTTAATTTGTTTAACTATTTAAATATTTATTTCAATGATCAGTTTTGGAAGACATGACTTCTCATCGTTGATGTAATCTCTTAGTTTGTGGCCTTTGATTTTTGAAAGAACCACGGTCTTCCATAATACATAGTCTATTTTGTTTAGCTTTATAATGTTAAAATCTATTATCTAGTTTGTTGAGGTTTTTCTCTTGTTTTGAAAAGACCCAACATGTACTATTCTAGAGGCTAAGATGCATGTGTTGAAACTAGGAGAGTCATTTGCACCATCCATGATGAAATAATTTCTCTAATATCAAGTTTTAATAAAGAGAATTTGATTGTATTATTTTTTATATTCATGGATGTTCAAAATGCATCGTTTTGACTTTTACCAACTTTAGCTTAAGTTCACTCAATTCTTGGCTGTTTCATCTTAATACACAAACCTATCAACCTTTTTTCTCTACCAGGTAAACTATTTTTTTACCGTGCTTCACTAGTGTTCTCGAATTTTCTATTTTATAATAAAAAATATAAGAAAGACAAGAAGAACAAATATGTTAAGTATAAGCTCAAAGTGATGGTGGTAAGATCATTGTCGAAGGCTTGATGTGGTTTCAAAAGTTATAACTTGGTGTCGAAGCTATAATTTAGTGTGGAAGTTGTAACTTGGTGCCGTAGGTTGTAACTTAAAATTGAAGCTGGATGCTGATGCTGGGAGTATGTGATGAAGGCTGGAAACTAAGGGCTGAAGTTAGAACTAAGTGTTGACACTGGAATTAGGTGCCGACGGCTGGAACTAAGTGTTATAGCTGGAGAAATATGAATGATGTTGTTCAAGTGAAATTGTTGACTCTCTATCTGGATGCTCAACCAGACTTAGATGTAGATGGATTCTACTGGAACCTAAGAGTTGAGCATAGACAAAACAGGCTGAATTGAAAAATATGTGTTGAACATGAGAAAACTGAACCAAAGCAGGCTAATCTAAACAGATTGGTCTGAAACAGAATGGTCTGGGGCAGGCAAATTCAAAAGAACTGGTCTGAAGTAATTTATCGATGCCACTATGTTTGATATGATGGAACTGGGCTTAAGCTCTTGATTGATTTGATTTTTTATTTATTTAATTGGGACCCATATTTTGATCTTTATATTTTAATTGAGTTTCATATTAGTTTGGATTTCCTATTTATTAGGTTTCTTATTTTATGATTAAGACTTATTTTACAGTTGTTGATTAATATGCTTTGATCCGAAGCATATGTTGGAGAACTAGGGTTTTGTCATAAGTTTATAAATAGAGAAATCATATCGTGTGGTAAAGGTGTGTCGAGATAAAAGAGCAAGCGTCTGAGATTGGTGAGTCTGTTTGTAGAGAGTGTAATAAAGTATAAGATAAACACTTGAATATACACTTTAAGATCCATAGATTCTTTGTAAACTCAATAGAGATTTTTGAAAGAAAGGAGTGATTGTGTGTATAGTGTTTGAGAGTTTTAGGATAAAACTCCTATATATAAATTGTGTTCGTTACCGTGAATATAAGATTTCTTCATGCTCCAAAGCATGTTAAATATCTTGTTGTGCGATTAATTCATTTTGTGTTCATTCTTGTTAATTTTATTTTTGATATAAAGTACGAGCCTAAATTCAAAATTACCTCTTACAATCTTTCGGATAAGTATTCGCCAACTTTCGGTCACCGTTTCAGCTGAAGTGGTTATTATTTAACCTAATGAGTCTAGTTAGGAGTGGATTGGATTTTATTCGGATATTGTTGGTTTCCCTAATAAAATCCTAACATGAAGTCAATAACATTAAAACTACAAGATCAATAGATTGAAAGATGAGAATATTTATAAATACTTAAAAAATAAGCAAAAACGGTGCATAAAACCAGAAAAAATGATTATCATCACAAAACAACCGTAAAAATGACATTTTAATTTTCCTATTTAGTAAGAAATAAACATTAAAACTTTGGTCTATGTGTCTGAGATAATTTGAGTGTCTGCAACCGAAATCAATATCCAAATTTTGGTTATTCCTACATAAATGACACATCGTGACAAGCCGAACATAAAAATTGGTTTCCAACGGAACAAACCAAAATAAATATATCAATTCCGGATGAAACATCGTAATGTAGGCTGAGTTTGTTAAAGGGAATTGTAACAATTAATTTCCAAGATAGTAATTTTTATTGATTCGAGAAGATAAAAGCTAGTACATAATGTTTAACCCTATTAATAGGGTTATATGGCTGTTACAATAAGTCATTTATTACGTGATTCCACTGATCTCGCACGTAGACTGATATTAATGATAATGGACCTAAAATTATGGTCATTACTCTAGTCCTAATGCGTTACGTGGATTGACGAGTCAACGAGTTTTGACTCCATTATGACCTTTTCCTTAGCCGCTTATCTTAACTACCGAACTCGATCGGTTTCGTTGTTAGACATATGTCTTTTCGGTAATGACCTCTGTTCGGTATTGTCCATGCTCAATAGAGTCCTTTATTCGTATTTGACAATGATTCTTGCTTGACTTCTTTTTGATTTTGTTCGACAATGCTCTAATCGAGTTCGAGCTATACGATGCCCTATGCTCCTTTTTCTTATTGGTGGAACGAACTTCTATCACGCTTTCTTGATTGTTTTGTTCAACTCCTGCTCGGTTACTCTTCGTAAGATGATCGTGAATGTTGTCATAGAGGGTCTCAACTTGTTGCTAGTAATAGTTTTGTTGAGTCACTTTCATATTGCCTTTTCTTGAAGTTGAAACCCTTCGGTTTGAACTCATTATTTTATTTTTAGTTATCCGTTCTATTCACGCCGTGCCTGATGATTTTAATGCGAATATTATTAACCTCATCAGCGTTTTGATTATTTCACCTCAAAATATACTTTTTTTGCCACGCTAGTTCGAAATATAACTTATTAAAATATTAGTTTCATTTTTTCGAACGTCAAATCAAAATTCAAGTTTATATCCAGATTTTGCCTTTCCTTTACCTTTTCTTTCCCAGATTACTTTTTTTCATTTTCCAGGAATTTAAGTGTAAAACTATATAAAAATCATTCAGTGTTTTACAAGGTAAATAAAAATGAATTATTTAGATGTTTTAGAGTTGAAATCACCTAAAATCCACAGTCGAAATATGGAAGCGCATCTGGTGTAGTGGTATCATAGTACCCTCCCACGGTACTGACCAGGGTTCGATTCCCTGGATGCGCAAATTTTATCTAGTCGTTTTTTTGGTGTCGCTACAGATATTTGTACATGCATACCACTAATAAGTATAAATTTTTTTATATCCTGATTTTTTTTAATAGTAAAGTTTATAAAACAAAATTAATAAAAAAAATTGATTTTGCTGCCATTAATTAAAATATCAATAAGACAATTAAAATTAAAGGATTGAAAATTGGGTGGAGCTATTTCCTCCATAAGATTTTTTATTTCCTCCATATTTCAAAAAAGATTCCACTTTGTTATTTCCTCCGTAAAGAAAATTATTAATTTATCCTTTTTAAAATTTTATTCAAAAGACTCATATTTATCTTCTTCTCCACCAACCCCAAACACCATATCTACCTTAATATTTTTCTATCATAGGTGAAAATCTCTCCTAATTTTTTTTTTAATCTATCGATTAGCAAGAGTTCCAGAAAGTCGGTTTTACTCTCCATAGCGAGTTTCACAAACTCGATATGTAGACTCGATATGCAGAAAAATTTGCAGTTCCTGAAACTCTCTTGCTATGATATTTTTTAATTTTTTTTCGAGTATCTTGAGTTCCAGGAACATATTTCCGGTTTTTTAGTATCGAATTAATTTAATAAAACTTTAGAAATTAGTTTTTGATTTGTTTATTTTTTTTAAAAAAACTTTAACTTGTTTTTTTATTTACGACTCTTTGATTTTTGTTTGTTTCCATTTTTAAAAGATTAAATTATCTCATGATTTTTTTTGCTTTTAAAGTTTAATTTGACTTAGTGAAGTGTTTGTTGGAATTAGGGTTGGATAATGTAGAGTGGCATCAAAATATAAATTAGAAAGTAAATTAAAGACAAAAAAGTAAAAACAAATATTGAATATTTTTAAAAAAATTTGAGATGGAGGAAATAATAAATCTTATGGAGGAAATTGCTTTACCCTTGAAAATTTAATACAAAATCATCACATTTATAACTTTAGAACTCAAAAGAATTAATTCATTTTATGCAATAATTTTTTATTATTTAAATTTCGAATTATAAGAAAAAAACAAAACGAAATAAAATTATTATCCCGAAGAAATATTTAACAAAATAAGTAAAACTCATAAAACACAATTAAAAAAAATCGATTTGGCAAATTAACTCAACATTTGAAGGATTAGGAATCTAACACAAGATCACCACATCTAACAATTTTAGAACTCACATTCAAAAATGATTTTTTCTTTTTTAATAGAAAATTTTAATTTTTGTTTATATGGTGTTGTAAAAAGTTTTACAACAACATTAAAAATTTTAGGATTTGAAGGAAGAATTCAAATTAAGTCCTACAAACTGATTAAATTTTATATGTTATTTAAAATATAGGTGAGTAGATCGCAAACCCAACTTTGAATTATGCTTATTCAAAATATAATTAGTCAAGATAATAACCATAAGGTTCTGTATCAAGCAAGCTTTTTGTAATATGACTCTCTTATGTAATGTTTTGCGTTCCTAATGTGTGGTGTGGTTTATTTCTGTTTGAGGGTAATTTAGTAAAGCGTTTTGGGAATTTAATGTTTAAGGTGAAGTGTAGTGAGATAATTAAGCTGTGTGCTTTTATTAAATTATGATCACCCTCATTGATGAAAATGGTTGGAGTATTTATACTTAATTAATGACCCATGGACCATTAAGTATAAATGACCCATGGGCCTATCAGGTCAGATTGTGGAATCGGGTCAAGTTTAAGAGCCCATTAGCCCAAGATGTGAAATGACGAGCACCTAGCTTAGTCATATTCCATTACATTTGTCTTGTTCGGTTTTTATGGTAGTGGTTTGGTCCGAACAGCCCTCCGGATAAAAGCAAGTTACAGTGCCTAAAATATCCAACCCCATCAATATCCCCTTTTGGGTCTTGCAAAGAATCTTTGGAAGAGCTAACTTTTATGAATAAAAACCAACTCTTTTCGATCTGTATCTGTGTCCGAATCGAAGAGTTTATCTTTCTCTGTCAAGAATTTCTAGAGTCAATCTGTCCGGAATTTGGTAGGAATGATTTTACCGTTAAAAATTCTAAGAGCCTTTTTTCAACGTGGGACACGTGTCAGGCTCTGGTTTGACCTCTCAGTCATTGTTTTCATAGATTCTCGTACCTACTAGGCTAGAAAGTTACCTAGGTTTTAACACCCATACTTTGTAGCCCTTTTATTGCTTTGATCGTTATATCTTCTCCTAGGTTACTTCCAATTTTCACAATTATTTTACTATTTTATTGTCCTCACAAACACTGTACGTTTCTAGAGAGAGAAAATTTAGTGATCTTTTGTTTTTTAAATTGTGCCGGAGTAATTTATGTTCACAGCCAGAAACGCACGGGTAAAAAGGGGTTGGCTGAACTTGTCTGAATTGAAAAAAGCAATAAAAGTTGCAAGAGACGAGAGGATCGTAGCCTGTCTTCATGTTTCCCCTGGTGAAGGAATCAATCAATCACAAGCAAACACATACCAATAATCATCGTCATCAAAGACATTTAAGGTCAGAAAACTGCATTTTGTCTCAACTTTTTCTCCTCTTCAATCAGGATCCTCGGTTCAAGAATCTCAGAACCCTCTCCCTAAAGAAAAGACCATTTCCAGTGTTAGGAAGCCTTCACCCTTTATTTCCATGGCTTCGGACGCTGAGAAGTCCCCTGAGAAGAATACCCATTGCCGAATAACTCATCAATCCAAGGCTAAGTCCACTCATACCTTTACGAAACACACTAGTTTGGAGACAATAAATCCTTTGCCAGAACCCAAACCATCCAGACAGTAGTCCTGGGCTGAAGCCAAGCCATCCGAACAGCCTTCCATTGTAATGGAAGAAAATATGGAGGATAGTATGGATGATACTTCTTTTGAGTCGTCCAGACAGATAGAAGACACCGCTGAAGATCGAAAGGGAAAAGCTAAAGTAGGTCTGACCAATCCGAATGCGCTTCCGGAGAGTCTGGAAGGGAAAGTAGGGCCAAATTTCCAGAAAGTCAACATTAAATACCTGCTATCCCTCCAGAATATAGCCTACGTATACACCCATACCGCTGAATTGGGTCGTATTCGTACAAAGTGGGGGATCTCTGAGTCTGTCAAGATGAGAATCCCGGTCACCCCGGAAACACCGATGGAATGCAAACCTAACAAGTTAGTGGTCTATACAGAGGTGCTAAACTGTGGACTCCAGTTTCCTTTGAATCCGGAGATAGTCAGGTACTTCCATATGATTAAGCTATGTCCGAGTCAGTTGAGCCCAAACGCGTGGTACACTCTGATGACTAACATCATGGCTTCCAGACTATCCAAGATCCCACTACCAATGGAACAATTCGCTGTTGTGGCAAATTCGTGCAAGAACCACCACATTCCCTTCTACCATTAGAGTATGGGGAATGATTACAAGGTAGTGAATGACCTTCTAGAGTCGGAAAATCTATAGAGGACACAGTTCATGTTCATCAGTGGAGCCTGGGAGAATAAGAGAAAGATCAAAGTTGACTCTAACCCAAGCGAACTGACTAGCCGCTGGAAGAGTATAGGTAAGGTTTTTTTATGTTTCCCTTTATCTTTTTAAACACTACGTGGTTATTCCAAACTGACTCATGTCCCTTTTTAGTTTTTATGAAAAAGTTCTCAGACCACGTGGAGGCATGTCAAAATCTTGCGCTAAGCTAAACGCCTGGGCCTTGGAGAAATGGGTGAATGGCTTCCACAACTGCTTCACCTCAGGGAATTTTGTGAGGTCTCATCTGTGGAATACCACATGAAGAAGAGACCTCCCCTGGAAAGAACTGACCACCCCTTCTCATGCAGAAGTTATCCTGAAGAGAACTGAGGCTAAGGACGTGAAGCTTTACTTATCTTCCAGGGCCAAAGCCCCTAGCCATCTAAACAAGATGAAGAACAAAAGAAAGAAGAAAACCACAACATACCCACCTCAGATAACCACCGAAGAAACCGGTTCAGAGAACGAAGAATGGATTAATACTATTCTACTGGAAGCAGTAAAAGTTACTGTTAAGGAGGATAGTGGATCAGACAACCCACCAAAGATTACGAAGAAGAATAAGAAACGCAAGGAAAACAGTGATGAAAAAACTACAAAGAAGAAAAAAGTCACTATGGGATCAGAGATAATTCTACGTTTTTTTGAAATCCCTCCTCCGGCTCCTACTGATCCTACTTGACAAGAAGAAATTCCACCAAACCTTTATTCCAAACAGACCGCTGCTGATAGAGAGGTAAATCTTGACACCTTTCAGAATATTAACGTATATTTCAATGAACTGGACAAAGATGACTTCACGGGGCCTTATCGTCTGCCAACTCGTCCAATGCTGTGACCCATAATGGTGAGACTTATGTGATATCAAGCAAGCAAGACACCCTGAGTCACGCCCTCCTAGGTTATATCTGTCCGGTAGTTGACTTGGAAAGATAAGTGAGAGAACAGACAAACACTATCAATTCCCTGACAACAGCTAACCAAGGCGTGACTAATAGCTTTTATACTGCCCAACAAAGTATAACATCTATGAAAAAAGAATATTTGGCTGCCAAACTACCCAAGTCAGAAGAGGCTCAAATAGATCTCCAGACCAAGTATTCCAGACTTGAAACTTCTTTTTCCGATGAGATCAAAACTTTGAAAGGGCAACTAGAGGCTAAAGAAAAACAATCAAGACTCTATCTGAGGACAAGGCCAGCTTGGAGGATGTTGTTAAGAAGAAAACAAAGGATAATACAACTCTAGTACAAAAACAAGATGAAGAGATAGCTGCTGGAATAGAGAAGTATGCCTCTTGAGTGGTAGACACATTGGAGAAAAGAGATGATGACATCAAATCCGACATGGTCTTACTGTTTCATGAGACCTTTCCAAAGAGAAATCTTGGTCGTTTGTGGAAGTTTGCGGAATACGATGACCTCTCTTTTCATATGATGACTGATAATGACAAGCACAATTATTCAAGTGGGGAAGATTCCGAAGAAAATGAAGGAGTTGGTGAGAGTTTAAGTGCTGAACTCAAAAGTCTGAAAAGAGATGGTGGTGAAAAAAAGCCGAAAGGGACAAGCCCTAAGGTTGTATTGTATTGTTGTGTATTTTTTGTTGAGAAACTAATGTCCTTGGATGGCCTAGGCATTTTGTTGCATTATTTGTTTAATATCTATTCTGTAAATATTAAAGTCCTTGAATGGTCAAGGAATTTGTGAATCATGAATCGGTTCTAGTCTGATCAGACTCATATGCCATATTTTCTTCAGTTTTTAGGGCTTGTCCCCTTCAGTTTTTTCTTCACCACCATATTTTTTCGGACTTTTGAGTTCAGCACTTGAACTCTCGCCAAATCCTTCACTGTCTTCGAAATCTTCCCTACTTGAATAGTTGTGCTTGTCACCATCAGCCATCATATGAAAAGAGAGGTCATCATATTCCACAAATTTTCACAAAGGACCAAGAGTTCTCTTAGGAAAGGTCTCATGAAACAGTAAGACCATGTCGGATTTGATGTCATCATCTCTTTTCTCCAATGTGTCTACCATTCCAGAGGCATACTTTTTCAATCGGGCATATGATCTCTCTCATGCGCATTAGTAACTAACATGTCTTCGGTGTATGCATTGAGGTTATGTCCGAGTTGTGTCAATAATGTCTTGTTGATGAGTCAATGATATGTTGTCGCGACGCTCTTCAAACCGAAATAAATGGCCTTATAACAATGTATAATAAATGTTGTGTGCTATTGACCATCTTCGTGTATTTCTATTTGATTGTAGTCGAAGTAGGCATTCATGAATGATAAAATCATGTTTCTAGATGATGCATCAATGATTTTATCTATTCAAGGTAACAAAAAGAGATATTTCAAACACGAATTTGAAGTTTTTAAGATCGACAAATATTTTTTATTTTTCACTTTTTTATGAGGACCAAGATTTTTGTCTAGATTGAATGATATGACTCTCAAATGTGGCAGATTGTAGTTATTTTACTCACCTATGTCATGATGGCTTCAGTATTTTTTTTAATTTGGAAGTGCGGCTAATAAAGCCACCGGAGTTAGAAGTGAAGCACCCGAAGCTGTCGCAACCAGAAACTAAACCGAGAAAATCGTTGGAGTTGTGCCATGATATTGAAGGTTTCAGTCATTCAAAATAAAAATAAGTTAATGGAAACAATCGTTTCCACAAACAATTTTGAAATATGGTAATGTAATTTTCAATTAGAATTTAAAAAAAAAATATTAATTAATTAACTAAATCAAATATAAATAATTTGAAAAATTAATAACTTTAAATATTTTATTATTGAATGATAACTTTAGTGATGAAATATACACTATAAACACCAAAATATCTGGTATAAGCGTCATAGCCTTTACTTGGGCGAAGCTATTTCACCAGTTCTATTTTCTATTTCTTCTGTGTTTTAAGAAATAGTTGTTTAGGAAAAACCACTAATACCCTTATATAAATATAAAATTAAAAGTCATTTGTTTTTCCACTTCCACGATCCAACCATGCAACTTAGCAACCATTTTTACTTTTTTTTTTCATTTTTTTCTTAATAATAGCCGTTTTCTTAATTATCCTACCCGTAAAACCCTATTTTAACGGTTTCAGATTTCTTTCATGGCTTCAGGAGGAGAGATACCGTAACCCATATTTTCGTGGATCATATCAATTTATTATAGGCGAAGGGGTAGGTTATAGACGATAAATTTTTTAATAGCCTGAATTTCAATGAGTCTCAGTTAGCTTTTAATTTTTAAACAAATTCAATTCACGAATACAAAGATGATAATTAAAACTCCGATTGCACACTACTTGTAGCCACAAGCTTAATTTTTGTTATTGTTGCTGATATCATGGATCTGGGTACTATGTTGATAGCTTACGATTATGCATATATGAATTATTTTTTCCAGCGTAAGAATCCGAAACAATTGAGTTACGCTCTTGTTGATGCGAGTTAGAAAATCTGAATTGCATTCTTACATGGTTTGGTTTGGAAATAAAAAAGAAAAAAAGGACAATGAGCATGTGGATGCGGGTTAGAAAATCTAAATTGCAGACTCATTTGGTTTGGTTCGGAAAAAATTAAAAAATAAAGACAAAGGCAGACGAATATAAATTTAAATGTAAGTGAAGGATAAAAGCGTAAAAATATATTCTAAGTTTATTTTTGAATATTTTAAACGGAGGAAATAACATAGTAGTGGATATAGTTACTCATCCTTTCCTTTTCTATTCTAGCCTTTTCTTTTTCTATTCTCTTAGAATGAAAGAATACAATAACTCTCTCTTTCATTAGATTTTCTCTAAACCCAGTAGTCAGCTCTAGATTTCAACTCAACGCATACCAAGCAAACAAATCGCATTCATCCCAAATCGAGTTTCAAGTTTTCAATCGATAGATTTTCAGGGCTTTCATCCCAAATATAGTTTCAAGTTTTCAATCGATAGATTTTCAGGGCTTTCAAGATCTTCATCATTCTTTAGCTAGTGATTAGGTACTCTTTCTTCTTGATTTTCTACTACTCTTTACTTATTTATTAGTTTAATGCAACAATTTTGGTTGTTCATTTAATTATTATATACTCGTTTTTGTTGATTGTTTCTGCTTTTGAGAGTTCGAGTTGCAAAGTTGGTATTGTCTTGTTTAGAGTTCAGGGGATCTGTTGATTGTTTCTGCTTATATTGATACGATCGTATAAGCTTCTATATGACTGTTGATTGTCGGTTTAATTGTTATATACTTGGTTTTGTTGATTGTTTATGCTTTTGATTGTTTATAAATTAGGGACGACATTAGTTTTTTTAATCTCAGATTTACTTCTAGAATTTGAAGATTAACCCTTAGTTGTTTAAGTAATCTTACATATGGATTTAAAAGGAATATCAATTTTGTTTATGAACTTACCTTTAGATAATCTGATCTTAGATACACTGCTAATTGAATTTGTATTCATTACCAATTCATCTGGATTTGTCTATTCTCTTTGATTATAGTGGCTTGGATGGTCATATATAAAATTGTAGTATATCCTTATTATTATGGCATTTCATGACAAGAAAAAAACCAACATCTATATTTCGATCAAATATTGAAGCGATTAACAAGCTTATACGGTCGACGGATATCGGTTTAAGTCATATTCTGGTCTTTTTTTATGTATAACTTGAATGCCAAGTGAATTTGTAACTGACAGACGTACATTTTCAACTTAGCAAGTGAATTTGTGTTCTTTTTTTTCTGCTTACATACGAGATATTGCCAAAAAATAAAATTCATCCAACCTTATCTTTTGGTAGTCACAAATACTTGGACATTTTCTGAGCACCAAACATGACATAAATAGTTTAACTCTAGAGATTGTACTTAAAACCAATAGGTTATGTGAAAAATCATAACTACTTGAAAAATCTTGTTATTTATTATTAAGCAGCAAGTTTCGAAAGATAACTAGAATTCAAAATCTTGTTTTGATTAATAAACAGGGTTCTAATTCATATTGTCACAACATTCATCTATGTTGTTCTGACAACTAGCATATGAACTCTATATTGTATTTATATACTTTATATGATCATTTGAGCTTTCCAACTTTACATAAAACATCAATAAATCTTGATTATATAACAAAAACCCAAAACTTAAGAAATGTACTTGATTTATTAATGAACAACTGCAAAATAAACAATGCTTAAAAGAAATTAGTGTGACAGTTGGAGTTTTGTGGGTGTGGCTGGAATTGAGAATGAGAATCCCACTAATTAAAGAAAAATTAGTACTTTCTTTTTTATTAGTGTTAAGTTGTTTTTGAATGTAACAGCTGATGAAGAAATTTTCCACTATTATATAGAGAGATTAGGATTTTGTAAAAGAAACAAAAGACAATAAGTAGAATTGGTTCCAGAGTTTATAAAAGTATAAAGCTTTGCGTGTAAATGAGAGACTTTCTTCTTATTCAAGATTTTACAGTATTATAATATTGATAATCAATATTATGTTTAGCAGTATTAATTATTAATACTGTTAAAAACCTGCAGCAAACCTGTTTTACAAAAAGTTATGAATTTTAATAAAATATCAAAGAATGCCACACAGTTAAAGAAATTTACTTAAAATATTCCAAAGTCGTACATGAAGAGTTTCAAGAGAGCTCAGGGGTGATTTTGTGATACGAAGATCTTTTAGTGTCAAATTAATCTGTTACACTTTGTTTAGGAGTCCTCTTAGAGAGAGAAAGTATGGATTAGGTTAAATAGAGAGAGAAAGTAATACTCTATTCATCTCGGGATCTGTGAAGCGTGTGTGGCCCCTTTTATAGTACAATTACGGGTCCCACACGCTTTAATTCCCGTTTATTATATTTTTGATCCCTGTATCTTTTTATCTTCTGATAAGGGCTACTTCCTTAATAGTATATACAATTTTCCTCTAGTATAATTTCTTCTTCACAATTCCATGCTAACATACTTCTTCTTTGCAATTCTCTCCTTAACAAATTTCTTCTTTGCAATTCTACCATGTCTTTTATTCTCCCTCATCAGTAGCCCCCCAGTCCTAGGAAAAATATTTTTTTCTAGGGTTGTGAAGAAGTCTCCATTGCTTATTTCGACCCTCCTCGGCAATTTGCTTCCTTGAATATCTTCTCCGCGGATAATTCTTCTTCAACTGCAAGCTTTCTCCTCGAAAAATCATTTGAAAAATGCTTCGAATATTACGCGTTTCTTCGAAAAAATCTCTATCCCACAAGCGTTCCCTTCAAACATAGAATATCTTTTCTGCCACACTTCCCAGTAGCCCCCCAATCTTTGCAATGTCTTAGTCATTCTTGAATCAGATCTTGTCAACATCTCTCATCGGAATTAACTGTATCAGCATAACCCAAGCCACAATACGAGACTAATAGATTGCAAGGATTTGAACTAAAAATATTTGACATCAGCAGTCGTATTTCCTCGTCAGCGAATTTTGTTTGGAAATATTTTCCTATTCCCCAGACGTTTACATCATTAGATTGCCTTTGTAGCTTCTCCCCCGTTTTTTTATCAACAATTGTGCACCTAGTTTACCGATAATGCCCCTAGGCAAACAATAGAAAATGTCCCCAGGCCCTATCGACCCGAGAAGCCCATCTCTTCCTATAAATACTGACCTTTTCCTTTGACAATCTAAACTTAGATTCTAAAAAATTCTAGAGAGAGAAAGCTGGCTTATAAACCTCGTCGGATTCCGGAGTGGCTTTTAATTAGTAAAAAATTTCAAGAGAGAGTTGCTGCTGGTGAGTACGTGAGACCTCCACCCCAAACCTTTGTGACTACATTCTACGGTTCATGGCCTCCATCAGAGAATTCCGGCACTATCATCCCCCTCGAAGTTGCGCAACAAAGCCTATTAAGTGATCTCCACACCATCGAACTGATGGGTAAAGACAAGCATCACAATTACTCATCCGGGTAAAGAAAAAGGCATCATCAGGATAAAAGAAATTCGCAGGAGCGGAAGCGTGCCAGAGAAACACCGAGAGAGGCAACCACAACCACCCTGGAGCCCCTCGCAAATTTAGCTGTCGAGAATCCTCCTTGTAACAAAGATTCCATTGAATCTAGTCTTCCATCAACCCCTTCGATAACTGGTCATGGGACTCCTCGGTTTTCTTTTTCGAGGACTATTATTAATGAGGAAGATGTCCAAGAAATACATGACAAAATCATAACTACCAAGGGAACATCAGTTGCTTCAGATGCCCCTGAACCAAAAGCGCAATTAAACATTCCTTTATACTCCTCGAATCAGATGGCTTCGTCCTCATTAACTATGTCCGAAGAGCAGGCTCGTCGGATCGCCCCAAAACTAAAGGGAGACGTTACTCTTCCCCTAGACCTCGATGCTCTCGCTGGTCGCAATATCCGGGGCATCGAAAACAGTCACATGATCGCTTTGCACAACATATCCTACAAGTACTTTTCCACTTCCGAGGAGTCCGTGCTGAGGACTCGCTGGTGCATTCCTCCATACATCACTATTCGCTTCCCCTCGGAAGGAGAAACACCTTTATCAGTGAAGGACGATGAATTAAATATTTATACCGAGATTATGAACTAGGGACTAAGGTACCCTTTAGATCCCTTTTTCATCGAATATTTCGCAAATATAGACCTTTGACCGTCCCAAGCCGGCCCAAACATATGGTTTACTCTGATGGTTTGCATTATGGCTTCGAGGATTTTGGGCCACGAAGTTTCGCTGGAGCAGCTCATCGGCCTAACAGGGTTAGCCAGGAATCCATTTTTTCCTTTTTATTCGCTGACGTTCAGCCGAGGGCAGAAGATTTTGAAAGATTTATTAGAAGCTGACAAGAAATGGAGACAACAGTTTGTATTTTTTTCTGGGCATTGGGAGACGGGGTCGGAAGCAACTCCTTCGAATCCTCACAAGCTCTCTTTTCTCTGGACCAATAAATGTAAGTGCCTTAGACTTTTCATTCTGTGTGGCTCCTCGGAGATTGATGTACCAATTTCATAAACTCGTCGAACTACTTAAACTTTTCGTTCTTCTCACAGCTGTGACTGGGGTGACCAAACCCGATGCTGAGTACGTGGAGAGCGCCACTACTGTCTTTACCAAACTCAGTGTATGGGCCAAAGAACACTGGGAAAACCGATTCCGCGATGCTTCATGGCCAACAATTTGGTTAGGAGTCGACTGTGGAGGCTGAATCCCCTTGACCGGGTTAGCATGAGAGGGCTGATGACCCCTCCATCCGAACAAGAAGTTATGGAGCGTGCGACCAAAAAAGACATCATCATTTATCTCCCCAAACATTCTCGCTCTAAAAGCCACCTAACTGAGTCCGATGAAGAGGTATCCACCAAAGTTCTTCCATCGGACGTTGAGGGATTGAAAACTAACCAAGAGCCGTCGTCTTCGACAATGATCATGGCAGTTGAGGCAGCTTCCCCTTCGAAGAAACCTCTCCAACTGAAAAATAAAAACGATACTAAGGGAAAAGACAGTCGAAGACAAGTTCTCTTGGAGACCATACAAGAATCGCCGGAGGAAACGAGGACCCAAACTGAGGCTCCCGAAATTGCTCAAGGTATCGATGGCCAGAATGAATCCAAAGAGCCAGAAAAAGAGACAAGTGGCAGCTCAAGTCACACTTCCAACTCTCCCCTTACTCAAGGTTCACATCCTGCTCGAATAGAAGGCGTCCCTAATCTTGCACCACTTCCACTCCCCCGGAGTGACCCACTACAGAGTGTTGACATCAACGTTTTAACCGGAGAGTCCTCGAATTTTGACCCCATAGCTCTTGGGTCACCGTCAAGCTCCTTCCAAATTCCTTCACATGTCGAATTCTCCCTGAGCCTCCGCAGCATGCTTCATAGCTTAGTTAACATGGGGAGAAGGATGCGTCATCTCAAGGGCCGAAAAAATTACTATAAATTTCAAGCTTCTCTTGCTGCTTCTCAACTCGAAGAGGCAAATAAACAACATTCTATCATAGAGGGCCATGCTGATGCGCTCTATGAAAGGTTGTCCGCCTCCGAAAGTTATGTGGTGATGCTCGAAAGGTGCTGTCAAGAGGAGTGAGATCTCTATAAAAGGAAAACAGAGGCCCAAGAAACGATGATAACTGAATATCGGAAGGCTCACCAGATTTCCTGCAAAGGATTTGGTGATTGTGTTGCTGATTTTCGGAGGGTGAGATAAGAACGAGATAAGTTGGCAAAACGGGTTGAGAATTTCCCTCGCATTATCGAAGAGGAGCAGGAACAAGCTGTGAATGCTTATGCAGCCAAATGCGCGGCTAGCCTCAACGATCGAGATGCCACGGTTCAAGCTGGGCTTATTACTCAGATTCACGCTGAGTATCCTGAGTATGACCTAGTAAGCTTCTGGAAACTCGTCTCTCCAGACCTGCGACCTCCTAACATTGTGGTGAGCGATAGCGAGCCATCGGATTCCGAGGATAAGGAGGCCTCAGAAATTTCGAAGTAGGCAAAGATGGTAGCACAGTTTGGATTTTTTGTGTATAAGACCTTCTAAGGCGATTTTTGTAGCCCTTCTTATTTTATGCGGGGAGATGCACTCCTCGTATTTTTGTGTGCCACAGTTCTTGAATGTTAATCGTGTAATTTATTAATTGTCGTACTGTCATAAGTGTTTGCCAATTCGCATCGTAATATTCCTTGAAGAATTAAACTATATCGACCTGCGTCGTAGTATGCATTATGAAGTATGCTAATATTAGCTTAGAAGAAATAACTTAAAGCATCGAAAATCGCGGGGCACAAAATATTGTGTCCCACATAATGAGAGTTCGAGGTACTAAACAATTCGAGGCACAAAATATTGTGACCCAAATAATAGTTCAAGGAAACAAATAATTCGAGGCACAAAATGTTGTGGCCCAAACAATAGTTCGAGGCATCAAGTAATTCGAGGCACAAAATATTATGACCCAAATAATAGTTCAAGGCAAAAAATAATTCTAGGCACAAAATATTATGACCCAAATAATAGTTCAAGCCAAAAAATAATTCGAGGCACAAAATATTGTGATCCAAATAATAGTTCGAGGCAAAAAATAATTCGGGGCACAAAATATTATGACCCAAATAATAGTTCGAGGAAAAAAATAATTCGAGGCACAAAATATTGTGACCCAAATAATAGTGTAAGGCAAAAAATAAGTTGTATTAAGCAGCTCATAGTGACACCTCGTTAAAACCTTCTTGTGCCTAACAAGGTAGGAAAGAGTATGCCCTCACTGTTTTTCGTTAACTTGGAAAGATGAATAAGACATAAAATACATGGTAACTTGTTCCTCAATCGAGATACAATTTTAAGTGTTCAATATTCAATGGCAACCTCAAACATCGCCCTTCCTTGTCTTTTAATCTGTATCTCCCCTGTTTCACCTTCTCCGTCACTTCATAGGGGCCCTCCCAATTTGGACCCAACTTTCCAAGACTCTTCTTTTTAGTGTGTAGGAAGACCTTTTGTAATACTTTATCCCCCACCTGAAAATCTCTGTGCTTTACTTTAGAGGCATATCGACTTCTCATTAGAGTTTGATAATGCAAAGACTTTAACTGGGCGCGTTGTCTTTTCTCTTCAACCAAATCTAACTCCAAGGCTCTATTCTCATCGTTCAAATCTCCTGTGTAAGTTGCTACTCGATATGATGGGAAAACCATCTACGAAGGGACAATCGCATCCATACCGTATACTAATGCAAATGGAGATGCAGCAGTGGTTGTTCGAGGCGTCGTTCTATAAGCCCACAACACTTCTTGTAAATAATCAGGCCATTTTCCTGTTTTTCCTTCCAAATTCTTTTTCAATCCATCAAGAATTGTTCGATTGGTCACCTCCACCTGTCCGTTGGCTTGGGGGTGAAATGGAGCAGAAAAACATTGTCATATGCTCCTTGAGAGGCAAAAGCTTTTAAATTCCTTGTTGTCGAACTGAGGTCCATTATCCGTTGTGATCTGTAGTGGTACCCCAAAGCGACAACAAATATTTGAAATGGTAAATTTGATAACATCTTTAGCTTTTGTCCCGGCTAGGGGTTCCCTTCCATCCACTTAAAGAAATAATCCACCGCCATGATTATAGTTTGTCTGCCTCCAGAAGCCATCGGGAGGGGTCCAACCAAATTAATACCCCACCTGTCAAACAGAATTGCCTCCGAAATATTTTCCAAGAACACCCCAGGCTTGTAAATCATATTTGCATAGCGCTGGCACGTATCACATCGCTTCACCAAATCTTTTGCACCCGAAGATATAGTCGGCCAATAAAAACCAGCCAAGAACACCCGTCAAATTAAGGCCTTATACCCACAATGGGCTGAACCTTCCCCATCATGCAATTCGGACAGGACAGACTGCGACTCATCCTTGCCCAGAAACCGTAGTAATGGTCGGCTCAACGACTTCTTATACAAAATGCCTCCCAACATGAGACTTGAACCTAATCTTCCTAGCCTCGTACTTTTCAGCAGGCAAAACATCTTTTTCCAAGAATTCAATGATCTATGTCCTCCAATCGTTAGTGATCACATTGCTCACCTCTCGAATGCTCATCGAGTGTTCCGTATCGACCGTGACCGAAGGATGCTCCTGAATCAGAACCCATGGATATCCTTCCGTTCGCGAGGCTGTGGCCAAAGAATCTGGGACGACATTTTCTTCTCTTCGAACATGTTCATATGTAACCCCATCAAATTCATAAACCAAATCTTTTAATGCTTTCAGATACTGTATCAGCTTATCTTTTATGGCCTCAGATTCCCTCAATGGTTGGTTTGTCACCAACTGTGAGTCACTGATCAGTTTAATCTTTTGGGCCCCACATATCCGAGCTAAACGCAAACCCACCAACGCTGCCTCATATTCCGCTTCATTGTTAGTTGCCTTGAAACCAAATCGAATAGCTTGACACATAGCTATCCCTTCTGGAGAAATTAATTGGACACCAGCCCCACTTCCGGAGTTATTCGACCCTCCATCCGTTTGAACCAACCATTTCGCGTCATCAAAATGGTCAATATCATCCATATCCTCTCTATCTGAGTGGAATTCAACCAAAAAGTCAGCCAAAACCTGGGTTTTTATCGCCGTGCGAGACTCAAATGTTATGTCAAAATCTCCCAACTCTACTGACCATTTGGTCATCCTCCCAGAGATGTCGGGCCTTTGTAATATACCCTTTAGGGGGAATGTCGTTCGAACAACTATATGATGTGCCTGGAAGTAAGGTCTCATCTTTCTGGTAGTTGTCACCAAGGCCAAAGCTATCTTATCCAACTTGAGATATCGTTTCTCTGCGTCCAACAAACTCTTACTGACATAGTAGATGGGTTTCAAAAGAGCGTCCTCTTCTCGGAGTAAAACAACACTGACCGCACAATCTGAAACTGCTACGTAGAAAATTAATCTCTCCCCCTCCAATGGTTTAGACTGTACATCAGGGGATGTCAAATAATCTTGAATTTGGCGAAACGTTGCTGAACATTCGTCAGTCCAATTAAACTATCTCGCATTTGTCCGAGGATCGAGAAATGAATCTATTCAGAGCGGCTAATCTCCCTGTCAAGATCTGGACTTCTTTGATATTCCGAGGCGGAGTTATGGTGATTAACGCTTTTATCTGTTCTGGGTCAGCCTCAATGCCTTTTTCATTTATCATAAAGCCAAGTAACTTGCCCGATCGCACCCCAAAAATGCACTTTTCTGGGTTCAGCCTCAAATTGACCTTGCTCAAATTATTAAAAGTCTCCTCCAGGTTGGTAAAATGATCTTCGTCCCTCAAACTCTTGACAAGCATATCATCGATATATGCTTCGAAATTGCGACCAATTTTCCCCGCAAAGGTTTTGTTAACCAAGCGCTGATAAGTCGCCCCTACATTCTTTATGCCAAATGACATAACTTTGTAGCAATATAATCCTTTCCCGGTTATAAATGATGCACTTTCTGCATCTTTTGCGTCCAACCGGATTTGATTGTAGCCTGAATACGCATCCATGAAAGACAACAATCGATTTCACGAAGTTGAATATACTAATTAATCAATGCAGGGCACCGGAAAAGGATCTTTAGGACAAGCTCTGTTTAGGTCCGTGAAGTCCACACACATTCTCCACTTGCCATTCTTTTTCCGGACCAAAACTGGATTCGAAGCCCATACGGGATAGTGCGACTCTCGAATGTGGCCTATACTTAATAGCCTTTCCACTTCCAAAAGTATAGCTGCAGCCTTCTCCTGAGAGAATGGTCTCCTCTTCTGGACAATAGGGCGAACATCAAGCCGCACAGCCAATTTCTGACACATTACCTCCGAGGGAACTCCCGTAACATCATGTGCGCACCAAGCAAACGAGTCGAGTTTGTTAGACAAAAACGCAATTAATCTGTTTCTGAACTCAAGAGAAAGTTTTACTCCAATCTTCAGAAATTTGCCATCCCCAAATTTATGCTTCTCGGCATCTTCTTCTGGGACCAAAAATCCGGGGGTCTCCCTCGAATCATCACATGGAATGATCTCCGAGGAAGGCCCCTTTAATTGCTATGCCTTGTCCGATATGTCTCCCCGAACTCTCTTCGAAGATAAAGCGATCTGGAAACATTCTCGGACCATCTTCTGGATGCTCTTGATCGTTCCAATGTTGTTCCCGACCACATATTTCAGACACTGATGCACCGTCGAAATCACACCGTGCATTCGGGACAGCCATGAACGACCCAAAATCGTATTATTCGAGGTTGGTGCGTCAACAACGATAAACAATACTTCCACCTCCTTCTTGAACGGTCCTTGACCTAACTCGACCACACACTGAAATGCTCCGAAAACTATTGCTGCGGAACCGGTAAACCCCACTATGGTTCATTCTGACCATCGTATAACCGGTGGGTCAGAAATTCTCATCTAAGTACTCATAAATAAAATGTTCGCGGAACTTCCTGTATCGACAAGTATCTTCTGAGCTTGATCACCAGCAATACCCGCAGCAATTACTAACGCATCTTCGTGCGGACCCGCGACATTTCTCATATCATCATCATCGAAACATATGATGGGGGAAGGTAAGCGGTGCATTTGCGCCGACACTCCTGCTTCAATCTGGGTAGTCAGATTGACCATATGCCTTTTCCACGAGCTATTAGAATTTCCAGCTATGGTATCTCCTCCAAAGATTGTCAGCGACTCAAAGAAAGCACAGAGGTCATTTACATTCCCTCTCAGAATAGTTTCCTCCTTCACGTTGTTTCTACCCTCTTTGGGATCCAGATATTCTTGCTCTATATCAAAAACATCAACTTCCTCGGTAATCACCATTGTTGTGTCAGCTATTTTTGGAACAGCCTTTACCACCGCATTTCTCTGAGAGTGCTTTTTCACATACTCAAGCAACATTCCATTCTCAATCAAAGCTTGCACTTATTTTTTCAAAGCAATACAGTCCTTCGTATCATGCCTGATATCCTCGTGATACTTACAATACTTGCTAACACTTCTGCCTTCCCTCGGAGTCTGAATAGGAAAAGGTTTCCTGAACGGCACTGTCGACCTTTCCTTGTCAAATATCACGGTAACATTTTTTGTCAACTCCGCGAAATAGTCCGGTCGAACCCATTTGTTCGAGATTGGTCTAGCCCCTTGACTGTAGTTTTGCTGACTGCCATAATACTATGGGTTTGTTTTCTGCCTCGGCGGATACTGACCCGTACTTTTGGCTTGAAAATTGGCTCGGGGCCCTTGGTTGCTAGACTCAGATCTCTTTTAGGTTGCTAGGCCCATCCTAAAAGTTGCGAGTGTCACTAAGTCTTTGCAGTACTCCATATCCGTTTTCGTTTTGACGAACCGATTGGTATAATTCTTCAAGCTCTCCCCCACTTTTTGTCTACAATAGATTATCATATCTCCGTTAGCTCTGAAATTTTTGCTCTCCACGAAATGTTGTCTGAAGATACTCCAGAACATATCGAAATTCTTGATAGAGCCCTGCGGAAGCCGGTTATACCACTTGGAAGCTACCCCCTTGAAAGTCTGAGAAAACGCTCTACATAACAATTTATTATCGTCATCGAAGTTGATCATGAAATTTTTGAATTTCTCGATATGGTTGTCAGGGTCTTGTGTTCCATCGAACTTTTCCAATTTCGAGATATCGAAATGCTTTGGGAGGTTGCCCACCAAAATTTCCGGGGACAAAGGAGATGCTCTCCAATTATGACCCGTCCGATAAACATTAGCTCTCAAGTTCTCATTGCTTGGAAAATACAAGCCCTCCTCAGACGGTAGAGTATATTGATGCTGCCACCCCGAATTTCGCGGGCCAACGTTTTTATTTCCAGCGGGAAAAGTCGTTTGGCCATAACCCCTCTCATTGACTTGAGTACGATAACTCTTCTCCCTTGGGGATCTCCTCTCCGAACTCCTTCCCTACGGTGATCCGCGTGTCCTCGACTATGTCTTTTCCTTCTGTGATTTTTCTTAGGAGACGATTCCGACGAGCTGTAACAGGAATAATCGCTCTAGTCAGGCGATTCCAGACGTCGTTTTTCTTTCCTCCTCGAAGATCGTCGCTCATATCCCCTATATCTATCATCCCTGGTTTTAGGACGAAAAGCAGCTTCGCGGTCCTCTTTCCCACTTTGTGGCTCCCTTCTCACCTTAGAGCGAAGATTTGCCTGAACAGTTTCCTTTTCGACCTTCAACCTCTCAATCTCCAGCAAAAATTCGTTCCTTCGTGCCAACAAGTCCGAATCATCTAAAGTGTCTCCGACGCGCTAGCCCCCATGAGCTTCATACTCCATGTCATTTTGATAGTCGTCACCTACCATATTCTCCTCGCAATCGTTAACAAAATTGTCCCCTTGCTCTTCCATAATCTCCCTTGGATTATGAATTATTTCCAGGAAGCGATTGTTTTCAGAACAATCTTCGTTTCCCACAGACGGCGCCACTGAAGAGTTTCAAGAGAGCTCAGGGGTGATTTTGTGATACGAAGATCTTTTAGTGTCAAATTAATCTGTTACGCTTTGTTTAGGAGTCCTCTTAGAGAGAGAAAGTAAGGATTAGTTTAAGTAGAGAGAGAAAGTAATGTTCTATTCATCTCGGGATCTGTGAAGCGTGTGTGGCCCCTTTTATAGTACAATTGCGGGTCCCACACGCTTTAATTCCTGTTTATTACATTTTTGATCCATGTATCTTTTTATCTTCTGATAAGGGCTACTTCTTTAATAGTCTATACAATTTTCCCCTAATATAATTTATTCTTCACAATTCCCTCCTAACATACTTCTTCTTTGCAATTCTCTCCTTAACAAACTTCTTCTCTGCAATTCTCTCCTTAACAAATTTCTTCTTTGCAATTCTACCATGTCTTTTATTCTCCCTAATCAGTACATAAAAAAAACAAAGAAAAAAACTGAATTACATAAAACTCAAACATTTATTGCCCTGCAAGACCTTTTATTATGAGTACCAAGAGTTTTACAACGACTAAATTTAATCTTCTTTAAAACCAATTCACCTCGTGATAGAATTATTTTCTTCTTTGGACTACCACGTTTTTGTTTTACAATAAGAGGTTGTAATGTAGGTGATTCATCTACGAGCGAAGATTGACCAAAAGAAGTAAACAGGTGTATTGACAATGAATAACATTCTTGATACACCTTTGAATGAAAATATTCTTCAATAAAATCAAATGAACGCTCTTGTGTTTTGGTGATAATGGTCAATGCATGAGAACACGAAAAACAATCGGATTGCCACTTAACGCATGAACAAGTGTAGTCAACATAATTAACAACCATAGTTGAATCGGAAATGACTTCAAAGACTGTCGAGCATGATGATTGAATATACCATGATCGTCCGATTTCAATTGTTTCTCTATATATTTTATCCATATTTGGACATAAATCACTAGTCTAAGTTAATGATTCAGCCGACGCTTAGACATTTGTACCATAAACAATATCCAAATCTTGTCAATGACTTCTGATGTAGGGAGGGTACGTATATCTTTAATTTGAGCATTAAATATTATGGCGTGGTTGAACAAACCTTTAAAAAATGCAGTTGCATAGTTTTTGGGATGTAGATTTTCAAAAAACTTTAAATCACCCATCGACTTAAAGAAAATATGTTTGGTAGGAGCATAAGCGTATTATTTAAACTTTAGAACTAAACTATCTCGTACCCCTCTAGGAAAAATTTTAAGCGAGTATGTCAAATTAAGAAGAAGATGGTAAAGGCAATACGAATGACAAGTCTAGCCTTAGTAATGTCAAAAACCACACCTAATTATTTGAATTTTCTGAATTAACAATAGCATATGCAATTGGAAACAACCTTGTAAATGAAATAACAAATAAATAATCTTAACAATAATATAAAACTGCTACCAATCTGTTTAACAGTAATATAAAACTGCTATGAATTGGTTTAACAGTAACATAGAACTGCTATCAACCTGTTTAACATTAATATAGAACTGCTAAAATAAAATTTCAAGCTAAAATAAAATTTCAAGAACTAAAATGTTGCTAGCGAGACTTGCAACCTTAAAAAGATTAAATAAGAGTATAAAGTAAGGTTGTTCCCTTGACTTCCATCTTTAACGACGTCTGAAAGTAGAATTCCGTTGTATTTACCGCTTAAAAATCATCTTCATTTGACATCATACATGTATTAACATTCGTGATACGGAAATTAATACTATCTTTATTCAGCTTCATCCATCTACTTAGCACGAAAGCAAACATACCGTCCAAACTATCAAATGAAGCTAACGGTGTACTAGCAGTTTCTCCATTGAACTTAAAAATTGTAAATACAGTATACATGTTAAACCTGTAAAAATTGAATTGAAGAAACATATTAAGGTTCATTGAGAGACGAAGTCAAGACAAAAAATTTCAAACCATCCGCATCTAGGACTAATCCTAACCTAAGGCCTTCTCTGAACCAGGACTAATCCTACTTAAAACCTTGTTTACCCCCTAAGGATCTTACAAGGACACACACTTCAACGCATGATCTATACTGCTTGGTTTTGGAGTTCTTGAGTCGATTGGTGGAAGAGTCAACACTTCGTTAAAGACATGGAAGCTTTTTCCAGGTCCCCATTTGTTTGCCGGAGCAGGTAGATAGAATACAAAAATCATTTAGATACGTACATGTGTAATACAATTAAAGTAATGGGCATATTGATAAAATGGATGTCAGGAATCACGGTGCTATGGGCAGCAATAGCAGCTCTGGTTCCCACAATGCAGAAAGGGAACGAGACGGCTAGAAATCTACACATAGCTTGGAATGCTCTGAATGTTCTCCTTTTTATTTGGCAAATCCGTACTGGCTTGAATATTGTTTTACAGGTATTTTAGTATACTAAATGGCCTTAAGCTATACATACCTGATTAAAACGTTTCGTGTACCCCGTTTTTCATGTATTTTAATCAAAGATTAGGAATATTGTATGTACCGTGTCCGAGTTAAAGCTATATGTAAACAATGATGAAGCTATAAAACTGATACGTGAAATTTCAAACACATTTATGGACTTTGTTTTTGCTTATAATACATGAAACCAGTTTAACCCGCAAACTGAGTTCATCCCTCTTCATTTTTTGCCATTATCTATGTACTGTTATTCTAACGACTATATCATACAAACTGGTAATGTGATATATGCTATCAGATGTCCGTATCCAACCTCAGCTCATTTATATCGCTATTTTAAACACCCTTAGATAGTGATTATAATGTTATACCACCTATACGAATTGTACACAAGTGAAGTAAATAAAATACCATAGAAAAAGATAAACTATTCAAGCATAAAACAACTCTAAATCTTCCTAACTTTAGATTTATAAAACTCTTCATTTCAGCAAACAAAACCGCATGTCCTGACGGTGGAACAAATTCTAAAACAAAGCACATATACATTTCATCTCCTAATAACCACAAATCCATATGATCTGTATATACAAAATAAAAGCAGTCATTTGTAGTGAATTTAGCAAAACTTTAAAGGGATTAGAAACATGAAAGAGAATATTAACTAATAATTTTAAAATTTAAAAGTATCCTAAACATGATGAATAAAAGACTATTCTAAGCTTAAAAGAAGTAAGAACCCAAACAGATTTACAGAACAATAGTATTATTTTCTAAATCTGTATATACAATAGTATTATTTTGGTATTAAATAAGAAATAACCCTATATAATATCATCAATATGAATATATCTTTTTTTAGTCAAACTTTGAGCTTTTATTTAATACTTTTAAATGGTTACACGCTGTTCGACAACTTAGGTCGATCAATATCCAAAATTCCCAATTCAAACCCTAATCCTCTCCTTCTCTTCTTTCTGAGCCCTTCGTCTTCTCCAAATCTTGTCATTTCCACCAATCAAAGCCACCAATCCAGGCAAAACCCCAATCCGAACGCAAATCAGACGAAAAAAACTTTCCTTAAACCTTCCCCAACCAACAAACAGAAAACCAAAGGACATCGCATGTGAAAACGAAGACCGATTCTGGAGAAGTTGTCTCTCTTTCAATCAGGTACACCCTTTTCTTTCGCTAATTCCATTCAGATCAAGCTTTACTGACTAGTTCTTAGATATCCATCCCGAGACCTTCCAAAAATGCGATGGCTCTCAGTCTATTAGGGATTTCGTTGCCTTCAAGGAATAGATTCTTGTTAGACTCGAGAGTGAACTCCACCATCCAATCCGTTACTGCATTCTGCTCTCTTAAAATGTGAATTACCTTCATGTTTAAGGAGATTAGTTTGTCTCCACTTACATGTACAGCCTCATCTACATCTACACCTTCATGTACACCCTCTATATCTACCCCAGCAGCATGTTCCTCCTCTTTATCTATCACCTCTACCCCCTCTTCTCCACCATCAGCATGCTCCTCCTCCATATCTACCCCACCAGCATGTTCCTCCTCTATATCTACAGTAACCCGATCTTCTCCACCACCAGCATGTTCCTCCTCTATATCAACCCCACCAGCATATTCGTCCTCTATATTAACTTCATCAGCATGTTCCTCCTTTATATCTACCCCACCAGGTACTTCCTCCTCTATTTCAACCCCACTAGCATGTTGCTCCTCTATATCTACCCCCTCTTAAGATACCAAGGGGTTCAGCCTGTGAAAAACATTTGAGTCAGAATTCGTGAGTTTGTCTCAATGTCCAACAGGTTAATCCCCTTTTCAAAACATAGCTGAAGACCATCCAGCATGGCTCTGGTCTCAGCAATAATGGAACTACCCTTACTGTAAAATTTTCTGTATCCAAAAATATCATTTCCCGAATTATCCTTGACCAGAGCTCCACAATAGCACTCTCCAAACCCAACAGTGACACCATTTGAATTCAGCCGGTAACAATCAATATGAATATATCTCTTTTACGCGGATAGATGAATGTATCTATACACAATATCTTCAATATTTTTCTCTTATTTCGTACGATGCACTGTACTAATCGTGTTTTTACACGTTTCGTTGGAAATATATTTACTTTATTTCCTTCCATATGATTTTACCTAGGTTTTTACACCGTGAGCCACAAAATATAATACTCTTCGGAACGAATAATTTATTTAAAAACGGATTTTGACCTTAATAAAAATCCCTTATATTCCTATCGAGACCGTTGGCCAATAAACAAAACTTTTAACTATTTTATTTTGCTATTTAATTATACGATTATTCATTAAAATACAAAACTAAAAGGAATAAATTAAATTAGTACAACAAATCAAGCAACAATTCCTCTACCAAGCAAGTATAAAATTCAGCTTCCAACTCCTTTGTCACCATTTCTTTCTCCTCATCAAAATCTCTCCACCTCCCATTTTTTTCTAAATCTTGTACATAAACCACCCTATTCTCTTTCACTTCCCATCCTAAAAACAATTCTTTAGATCTTCCATTAATCCAATCTTCAGCTACCTGCAATGAATCTTCTTTATAATTTTCCGTAATCTTCTCCGTAAAAAAGTCCAATAAAAGATCGTCTGATTTAGACAAAACCGAGCTGTTTGACGGGATCCTAGCTTTGATTAAGTTGAGTTGTTCTCTCGCTTGTTTTTGAGTTTCGTGTTCTTCTAAAGTGTTTGAAGTTTGCGTCAAGGAATCGTCCTTATATGAGGTTTGATCTACAAATTCATTTGGTGTTAGACGAGTGATGCTCTCTATTCGCCTCGACTTTTGGGCTAGCTTTTGTTTTGTTTCTGCAAATCGAACGCAATTGAGTTTGATCATACGCAATAGACTAAACAAGAGCAAAACACAATATCAATAATTTGTAAACACAAAAGTTAAGCGTGCAGCTCATTTAACTTGGGACGAAGACAGTTATTCTTAATCAGACGTTGCTGGTCCTCCCCCTAGCCCTAAAGTCTTAGATTTATTACTGCTACTTCTACGGCCAACAGTATTCAAGCTTTAGCATGATTTAAATTATAACTGTTCGCTTGGTCAATGGCTAAAATCTTTAAAATTTTCAATACTTTTTAAATCAAATTGATGATAAGTGTGATTAACTCACAAAATAGATCAAGACATTTAGGTTGCCTCGCTAATATATAAGGGACGACATTGTATATGTGAGCACATCCCCTCAAACGGTAGTGGAGATAATACCTAGACTGTCCGATACGAATGAATCAACGTTTATAAACCAAAAGTTATTAGCAGTTGTCTTCTATATTTTTATTCCCATCATCTTGAACTAAACCCCACATGTTTATATTTTTAGTCTCATCACCTTGAACTAAACCACACACGCGAGACTGAACAAGCAGTTTGTTTAAACACAGAGGACACATTTGATAGAAGATTACTATGGACCATATTGAGACTTTAGAGAAACAAAAAGGATTAACAATGCAATATTTTAACACATATGATATTTGTTAACAATAAAAGTGAACATGAGTAACCATAATGAGAGAAACATAAAACATGAGAGACCAACCTTCTAAAACACTATAAAATGTGATGACCTATTAGATAAAAAAAAACATGCATTGAATTAAAAAGTCTACTAAATTTAAAAAATCCTTGAAACCTTTTTTGTTAGTTATATATTTTTTTTTTTAAATCTCGAAAAAATTTACGAGTACTATTGTGGCATACCATAAGTAATAGGCTTCCGACAATGGTTAATTTGGCGAGACACAGTGACACAGTGCCGTTTTTTAAAGTGGTTGTGTTAAAGTCCTGGAGACGGGTTTTCACATGTTTCAAGATTGTGAGAGGTACATAGATCTTTGGGAATCATTGAGTTGTCTTTGCAGATTTAAAAAATATTTTCAAGAATGACGCAGTATGCAACACCTACTAGAAAACCGTTAGAACTTCGAGGTGGACAACGATCAATTTTTGTTTGTGCACCGAGAAATGAACGAGAAAATGAAAGAGATTTTAGATGGTGGAACATATTATCAAGGTGTCAAGGAAAATCCAAAAACCTAAAATCTTCAATCATTAGATTGACTATGTGATGACATATATGGTTAGATAGAGATAACATGATTTTTGAACCCAACATTAGACAAAACGTTTATAGCAGAAATTCAAGCTATGGTTTTGAACATGGAAAAATATTATATTCGAGCTTGGGGTAAAGCGGTTGATAGAGGACTTATTATTTCGTCGGGAAGTACATTGATAAAATGGACGAAGCCAAGTGTAGGAGTTAATAGAAACATGGATGGATGTTTGTGGTCGGATTATTTGACAATAGGTGTATGCGGAGTGTTTCGAAAGGTAAATGTCTCAATTTTAGGTGGATTTACATGCTCAAACTCGGTAAAGTAAGCTTTTCAGGCATAACTTTATTCATTTTAATTCAGTCATATATAATGTTGGATCATACATACGATGAGTTTGTTGTATATACACACTCGATAAAGTTGCACATGCTAGTGAAAGATGATGACGACAATGAAGGACATAAAGATAATGCAGTTATGGTCCGTAAAACTTACATAACAATATAAACCTCGAATTCAACTATATTTATAAACAAATAATCATTATGTTAACGGAATAAAAAGATTTTAATTATTATTTTTTTATTAAAAAATTAAAAATATGTATTAAAAAAAATAAATGAAAATACGGCTACTCCTAAATTTATATCATACGTCCCTCCTACTGTCCTACACTATAATAAGCATTTTTTACCCTAACAAAATATGGTGATTTTTTTTTTGGTTTATGGTGGAAAAAAATGGTTTAGCAAAAGAATTTATATTTATAAGTCTAAATGTCTCTAAAAAATGCACTCTAATATGCATGGAATGCAAGAAAAGAGGAATATCCATCAATATACTCATAAACATTAAAGAAAAAAAATAGTAAAAAAAAAAGAACCTTGTGTGCAAGAATGTGATTGGTGCAAAGGAGAGCCGGTCTCTTCCTCATCTTCAAACGGACAATCCAGTACTGATACTGGACTAAACTGCTCCTTCTCTTCATGAGACCATTCCTGCAATACATTAGACATATCTTCACTAAACAAAAACATTTTAAATAATTTGATAAAATAAAAACTAAAAATTAATGTAACCTTCTAGACAATGACATGGCACCTAGATTTCATTAAATAAAAGTTTCCAAATTATGTGTAACAAGTTGAAATACTATTATAACAACTTCTAATAAATATCGACCAAATTGGCCATATTGGCATTTACATTACAAATTTAAAACTGGAACCCACGTAGTTTCCACTAAAAGCTAACCCAACTACTTGCAATAGCTCAACAGTACCAAAGTTTTCAACAATTTAAGGGTTTTGATCTCCACCGTTGAACTATAATATTATTGACTCGATCTAGACTCTTGATTTTAATCTAAAAGAATCTTACTGAGTTGCTGGATTTATCGGGTCGGATAGGTCCGGATTTGGACCGGACTGAGAACGACTCGGTAAGTTCCTGGACCGATAAGGCCGAATCGCTAAACAAAAGATTATGGACTGAGATCGGTTTGTTAAGAGTGTCCGGTCCGATTTTCAACGGATAAGTTTGTTAATTTATCATAATTTTTTTTGAGATTTTAGTTAAAAATATACATAAATTATGAATTTTTTTTATATATATTTTTTATCAGACCGATTACAAGCGGACAAATTCAAACCGATAAAAAATCCAGAATCTTAACTCCAAACCAGTTTCCTAAACTATCAGACCCGTTTCGGACATATCTTACCGGTTCAATTTCGAACAAGTTAACGGGTTGGATGGCCCGAGAACTGCTCTAGCTGGATCTAGGAGAGTGAAATCCGGGATTGATACCACGTTGACGTGGCTTGATCAGAGTCCTCGACTAACTCGATCGCATTTAAATCCCAAGACCTATCATTCATTTCCCAATATATACTTCGCACGTGCTACTCTCGCGACATAGTTTAAATTTTTTATAACATTTTTAATTTAGTCCAAACACGTTCTGAGATATTCAATTGACCCCACAACTTTTAAAAACATTTCAATTTAGTAAAAAAGATTTAAATGTTTTTTTCCGTAACAGAATGTAAAACCGATGAAGAAAGCGCCCACTAACCTTTCTGTTATCATCATCGTCTTCACAATCTCCATCGCTGATCTGGCGGTCCACAGTTGGAGCAGTTATATCTCCGATCGCTTCGATCACTTCCTCTTCCGTCGAATCGTTGTTGTTCGATTCATCGGAATTACTGCTAGTGGACGGTAAAACATCGGCGCCAGTAAATATCTCACTCTCACCGACGCTAGTAAATATCTCACTCTCACCGACGCGGCTCGTAACCGTAGTAGTCGTGATAGATGCAGTGACGGTGGAAGGATAACTAATCACGTCGGATGTTTGAGGTTTTTCTCCAAGGAACTCACCGAACGATTTCAACCGTCTGATCTCTTTCCCGTCGCCACGATCCGTCGTTTTTCTCCATTTCAACAGCTTCCGAGAGAAACTTCTAGACAAAAACTTTTTCGGAGAATGTTTTACCGGACTGGACGAAGAGAACGGCAATTTCTTAACGGCGTTGATGAAAGCCACCGATGCTTTCCGGAAAACAGAAACCGTCGCCGATTTAGATTTAGTTTTAGTCAAAATTCGATTCGATGAGTTTCTTATCGATTTCTTTAGATCCATTTCGACGAGCAATCGAACGGTTGTACAACATTGTCGACGGGGGAAAGATTTAAAGCCGTTTGATGAACACGAGCTGAAATCATCAAGGAGGTAATCTCTTAGCATTACTGGTTTTGAATTTCTTTTGATCATTCGATTCTCACTCAAAGCCATCTCTCTCTATTTCAGAAGTATCTGAAAAATAAATGTTCTAGAGAGAGAGAATGAATGAAGATCTCGATATTGGATTCTTCTTGTGACAGGTTTTTTCTGTGATTTTTGAATCTAGAGTCTTAGTAATATTTAAATGGATTTGAAAGTATGATTTGCTGTTCAAAATTATATTAATTTTTTCTTGACTGGCTATATATAAATGTATATAAGTTTGAATAATAAATGTAAAGCAAAATAAGTATCGGATCCTAAATAATTATTTCCCTTTCATTGTAGTATAATTCAAATGTTTTTTGTTATTTTTCAAATAAGGTGTATTAAACAAACACCGTAACAAAATAAAAAGATATGGATAGCCATCGAAATAGAAATTAAGTTGTGGATAACATAGTCTATGCATACAAACATTACAACCATATAATAATATTTTCAGAGAAGTTCTTTTTAAAAATTTCGCTTAAATTATAAGTAATTTTTTACCGGAAGACAATTGTCTTTTAGCAATTAAACACGTAATTCCGCAATTGAAACGCATAAATATTTTTGGAACTAATTTCATAACCGAATTGCGTGTATTTCCACAACTAGAATACAATTCATTTTTTAAAAAAACAATTCAACACAAAATTGCACATATTTTCGCAACTACCAAAAGTTGTTTCACACACAATTAACACTTATTTTTACAAAGTAAAATTATATTTTGTTTTTGGCACTATTTTATTTTCGCAATTATTTTCTTCTTATTGTCGCAACACATTTGCACATAATTTCGCAATTTGAAAAAAAAATGGATAAGCTTTGGCAAATCGGATGAGTTTTGACAACTGGTCAAATATGGTCCTAGACCTGAATATTTCTCCTCTTGTTTCCACATTATACATAGTAAAAAAGATGGCAAGAATCGCATTGAAAATTACAAACATCAAGAATCCAACAATCAATCTACACAGGAAACCTAGTTAGACGCCAAAGAAACTACAACTATATGGATTACAGTACAACCAAAGTTAAAATTTATTATAGTCAACAAAAGTATCCAAAAGCTACAAAAAAAACTCTAACAAGATCAGTTCAAAGCCAAGTAGTAAAGAAACCAGAGAGATTAACCAAGTGGACAAAAACTCAAAATCACCTAGTGCATTAAATAGTAAGGATACCCCATCAATTACGGTTAAACCTATTTCCCCCTCTAAGAAAAGAAAGTCACCCACCAATATCCACTAAAGTAGTTTTACAGGAAGAGGAGATAACAGAAGAAATGCAAGCAATAGAAACAAACTTGGAGATTACATAAAACCAAGAAAGCAACTCACCTTATGGACCACCATCTCCAAAGCAACAAAACATACGAAGTCTACCTGCTTCACCTCATGCTTCCACACAGGAAAACAAAGAGTTCAAGAGATACCTGACCAAGAAAAAAAAAATTAAAGATACCAAAGAGTCTAAGCACAACAAAAGTTATACATCTTAAAGGGTCAATCATGCCCAAGCTGGCTCCTTTTCCAAATGACTATCAAAATACTAAGCTGGAACATTTGAGAAAATATTGAGGCAACAAGAATAAGATTAAAACATATAATTAGATATAAAAATATCAAATTCTTAGCTATCCAGGAGGCAGTGATAGCCAACATCCACATAACCAAACATTCAAATCATTTGGGTTATCAATTATGTTTGGCATATATATCAAATAGTATATGGTTGCTATGAACTGAAGACTTTGAGATTTAAACCATTGAAAACTTTGACCAGTTAATTCATGTCAATGTAAATAATGTATCTCAATCTAAATAATTTATCGTTTCGGTTGTATATGCAAAATGTCACAGGGAACTAAGGTTTGAGCTATAAAATAATCTGAGGGTGGTTTCAAATTAGTCTATTGAATGACTAGTGATAAAAGATTTCAATTCCATCAAAAACCATTCAGAACAACTATCTTGCTACTTTTTTTATTTGAGAAGTGTCGATGGATTTAATGATGCTATCAATGACTGTAATACCAGAGATGCGGGATTTGTGGGTTTAAGATACACGTGGTCAAACTCTCACAAGTGGAAAAGAGTAGACATGGTATTATACAACAGAACTTGGAACAGTATTTTTGAAAATACTCGGGTTCAACATTTGGCAAGAACATGATTAGACCATAGTCATCTTTGTATCACTATAAATGATAATACAAAGATTCCAAAAACTCCATTCAAGTTTCAAAACATATGGCTGACACACCCAAACTTCACCAACATTCTAGAAAACAACTGGAAAAAAACATATGAATGGTCATCTGATTTAGGTCCTATAGAAGAAACTAAAAATGCATACGGTCAAGTTGAAAACATGTTACAAAGAAACATTTTGCAGCATTTTTAATACTATAAAATAATCAGAAGATGAGGTTCAATTCTATGAAAAATTCACGGAAGATTCAACCACCATCCAAAACAAAATAAACTTGTCAAAAGCTAAGGCATCTCACCTCCACCCCCGGACAGGGAAGAGATATTTTGGAAGCAAAATTATTGTGTCAACTGGAAAAGAAATGGGGATAAAGACTCAACTACATTCCAGAATTACGTAAAGAAGAGAAGAAAGAAAAACAAGATCTTAAAAATCATGGAAGAAAATACTTGAATAGATCAATAAGGTGAGATGGAAAAATCAGATGTTAAACACTTCTCTAACATCTTATATGATATTCCCACTAACACAAACATCCCTGACCTGACAGAATTCATCCCAAATCTCATATTAAGGAAAGAAAATGTCATTCTTATTCACCCTCCATCTGATGAAGAAATCCAAAAATCAGTTAATGCACTGAACTTATCAAGTGTGTGAGAAATTGATGGATTTGACTATATATTCTTTAAAAAATGCTGGTCAACTATAAACAAAGACCTCTGTAAAGTAGTGCATGCTTTCTTCAAATGGTATACAATTCCTCAAGGTTTCTTCTCAACAAGTATATGTCTTATTCTAAAAAAGGATCTCCCAAAAACCTGGAAATATTTCAGGCCTATAAGTCTTTGTTCTTTATTTAACAGAACCCTTTCAAGAATACTAAATGATAGGATTTAACATATTCTACCTAAGCTGATATCTCAAGAACAAAGCAGTTTTATTTCTAGTAGAAACATACATGAAAACACTCTACTAGCACAACAGCTTGCAATGAGCTAAACAGAAAGGCTAGAGGAGGAAATCTAATTATCAAACTAGATATAGCTAAGCCGTTTGATAAACTATCTTTCACATTCATACTAAAGATTCTAAAAGTATTTGGCTTCTCACAAAGCTTTATAAGTCTCATCGAAAGTCTAATCCCAAAAATATGGTATTCAACGATTGTCAATGGAAAAACTAAAGGCTATTTTAAATCTAACAAATAAGTTAGGCAAAGGGATCCTCCATGGCATATTCATTATTACGGAAAAATTTCTAACTAAGCTTGAAAATCCTTTAAAATACTAATCTAGTTACAAGATGCAAAACATAAAGCTCAATCCAAATACCTTGTTTAGCCTTCACGGATGACATAATAATATTTCTAAATGATTAAAAGACAAGCTTATCCAAGGTCTTTAATACTCTGCAAGTATATCATAAATACTCAGGTTAGTTTCTCAACAAGGAGAAAACCATATTCACACATTCTGAAAGTAAATCACCAGTCATGATATCATACATTGAATAAATGAATGGATTCAAGTAAAGTTCTCTTCCGATGAAATAATTGGGCATCAATATACATTATATGAATAAACCAATCCACCTTAAAGATTTGGTCTACAAAATAATAGAAAATATTCAAGACTGGGATAATTATCTGCTTTCATTCGGTGGGAAGATTAACACTAATTTAGTCAAATATGTTGGCAATTCTAGTATATCATCTTCAATGCTTTACAATCCCAAAAGCAGTAATATTACACAATATAAAGGACTCTAAGCAAATACATATGAGTATCTAAAGAAAATCATCAAGAAATTTATTGAACAAGATGAAAATTACTTTGCAAACCTTACGAAGAAGGCGACTTTAACATGAAAAGTTTGGAAGACACACAACTAACCTACTCCTTTAAACTATGCTATAAATCCAAAGAGAACAAGTCATTATAAGCTTAACATATGCACTCTATCTATTACAAAAACTAACACCCAATGCAAGTTCATACAACAAATAATAAATAAAAAACCTGGAAAAGGCTAATGGAAGTAAGACACTCAGCAGAAGAATATGTATTATGTAAGTTAGGTACGTATGAAGTAGAATTCTGGTTGGATAGATGGTGTCATCATTTACCTCTTATATCTCTAAAACCAATATTTCATAATTCCTGGTACTATCAAGAAAAGGTCAAAGATTTTTGGTCAAATGACTTATGAGACATTGAAAATCTTATTCAACCAGTTTTGCCTTCAGAAATTGAAAGAATCAAATTACAATCAATCAAATAATCATATGAGGATTCTATAATATGGACAATTAACCATCAAGGAAAATACTCAACAAAGGACACATAGAATCATGCTAGAAATCAGGTGAAAAAATCCAAGTTATACAAATAAATTTGGAGCAATATTTCCCTAAAGAAATGTTCTTTCTTCCTATGAAGACTGTTACATAGTTGGGTATCAGTTGACTCTGTGATACAACGTAGAAACATACCTTTGGCTTTAAAGTTACTATCCAATGAAAATTGTGAAATTGTCAACCACTATTTTGTGCAATGCAAATCAACTTAGAAAGTTTAGAGCTAATTTGGAAACCTATTTAATGTAAATTTAGCTAAACATATGACCTTACAACACATAATTCGTTATTGGTTTTGGTCTTCTCTAAAATACATCAATATATGTTAAATATTACCTTCAATTATCTACTGGATCCCGTGGAATCAAAGAAATATAAGAAAATACAAAGATCAAACATACACAATCTCAACTATCATTCATCAAATTACATACAACTATACATAACAAACTTGTTACAAAAAGACCACCGTTTCCTGACCTAGATAATGTTATGTGCTTCTACACTCATTTAAGTAAACCACGCAAGATTGTGGCAGCAATATGGAATCCTCCTATAGATCAAAGACTCAAGATAAACATTAATGGTGCCTGCTCTCAAGACAATGAATCAAGTTATGTCGTGGTTATAAGAAATAACCAAGATGGAATTATTATAGCTATTAGAAGACTCTATAGTAAATGGAATCCTCTAATAGCTGAATGTCATACACTTCTGGATGACTTAACATTATGTTCTAATATGAAAAATTACTAATGTCGATATTGAAATAGACTCATTAACAATAGTAGCCGTGTTAAAGCATATCGATACTCCATGGTACATCTCTTCTCTAAGTGAATGTTGGAGGTGACTAATATTTCCATGGATGAGCACCACACTTATCTTTCAAGATAAGAATTCAACAACCGACTAGCTAGCCAAATGAACACACAAATGCAAGTTCAAACATGATCTACATGCAAGCTAGCTACTAAACCAATTCAAAGCTATTTTGTTGTTAGAAAGCATAACAACAACCTTCACTAAAGAGCTTTGATAAAACATTAAGAGCAAAAAATATTCTTTTTGTGAATTTAATTAATCAATAAATAAATACATAAAAAGAATGCTTAAAGTCTCGAAGAGTCTGAAATCAAAGCTATGCAGAAATTCCTCACTGGATATAGAAGAGGACGATGAAAGGCTGCAAATTAGGAGAAACTTTAATGAAAGATGCACAAAGATAAAGGAAAGACACACATCAATAACTTAACTGAATTGGCAGAAGACGATATGAATAATTTGACCTAAATTCTTTATGGGTTACCTATTGAGAGCAAAATATTTATTGAAATATAAACCAATGAACCAGTAGTAAATCAAATCAATCTTTAAAAGGAATTCAGTCTCCAAAATCTAATTATGTTTTAACGATGCATAAAATTAAACAAGGTGTTAAGTTTTAATTGCATTCAATAAAGCCTATGTTAATCATAAAAGTATAGCCCAATAGTAATGGGCCAATGTAAATCTTCACAATTTTAATACAAGTTCTTTTACTTAAAAAATAATAATTTCACAACTAGAATACATTTATTTTTTACCAACCAAATTACATATAATCACGCAAATGGAACACACTTGATTTTTTAGACTTATTTCGTAACCCAATTACACATAATTAGACAGCTAAAACACAATTCAAAACAATTCAAGAAATATATTTTATGGATCTAATTTTGTTCGTCTTAAAAACAAAACTAATAGTATTTTTAGATTTCTCTTTAGAGATATAGTTTGAAAGATATGACATGTACTTACAAAAAAAGAGAGAAATAAAAACGATTAAAGGGTATTTTAGACTACCATATGATTATTTGTAAATACTCACTTAAAACTAGGTGGTTATCCATACCTTATCAAACTTTTGGTGGTTATGAGTAAATAAGTTTGATATTGGTTGATTATTACTAGATTGGCGATAAACAATTAGTGCATAACTAAGAGATATTTTTAAAAATGCATACAATTTTACGATAATTATTTAAAAAAATACCAACATAACCATGATATAATACAAGTTTCAAAATAAAATACATGTTTTAAAGCATAAAAATAAATGAATAGTAAAAAAAATGAAGTACAAAAATAATAAAAATAACGTAGGAAGATAACCTGTCGTATTCGAAGTACAATTTTAAACATTATTTTTTAAGGAAACAAAAATCTTACAAGTGAGATAATTTGAAACTTGTTTACATTACAAAATATATAAGTTTGTCATATACAAAATATTTTGAAAAAAAAACCACGATGCGAGACCGCATATGTAGAAAAGATGTAACACAAATTGTTTTTGTGTGTTTTTTGTCCGACCTTGCTAAACCGAATTATTGAAACAAAACCATTATAAATTACAATGGTTAGTGGATGTTGACTGGCTAATCGAATGGATCCATAAAAACAAATCCGAGTTTGTGAGTTGCCATTATCTCAAATCTCAAGTACTAGCACATATTAAAAATGCGATTGATGGATTCTATATTTTTGCAATAAAGTAAAAAGTCATTTTTTTTAAATTTGAAGCATTAAATAAATAAAAATAATATTTTTATAAGATTTTGGGGCATTCCCTAGCGAAAGGCTACAAACCAAAAACCAAAATACAACAAAGATGAACATAAACGATAGAAAAAAAAATGGTCCAAAAGTTATATATGAAGCACATAAAAACAACAAAGAGATAGATTCAACTAGAGTCTCACTCAAAATACCCAACAATAACCAAATTGAAACATAGTACCACAATTGGTCCAAGTGATGGTGCCAACAATGCCACTCAAAGCGAAAACAACGAAAAAGGAGAAAAGAAAATGTAAATCAAACTATGCACAACAAAACAATAAACATGTGCTCCAAATAAACCGTAAGCTTGACGCAACAAAGGACCACCATAGCAAATATGAGATTGGTGAGACCAACGCCATTAGAAGGAGCAGATCTGGCGGACGTTTTCTTCGAAATGATAGTGGAACTAAACCACTAAAGATCTTAGTACTCCATATCGACAATAAACAAGATCACAAAATCAAAACGAATGAAAACATTATTGTCATTGAGTATAAATACCTAACTACTCCAACTCTACTATAAAGAAAACCTTTGATCTAAATATAAAACTCTCCCAATTTGGATCTAAAACCTCCCGCTCAAGAATTGAAATAGCTTCGAAATACAATAAGATATCCATAGTGAAACCTTACTCTCTCACACACCTTCGCAATCCAAAAAAAAACAAAAAAGAACATATAAAAACACACAAAACACTAAATTTAAAATAGGGAAAAGTACCACTAAATACCTTTTCAAGTATGTAAACCCAAATAAGTACCCAAATATGAGACCCTTAGACTAGTAGTAAGACGCTAATATTTTTACCAAATTAGCCCTAATACTAGAAGAAATAAAAAGTAAGTTATTATTAATACTCATCTCCTTCGATTTATTACTGTGTTTTTCTCTCTCTCTATCTCTCTCTCTCTCCTATCTTTGGATTTTCATCACATATGGTGTTTCGAAATCCTTTTTATTGTTTCGAAAGTCGAGACCGGGTGTGACGATTATCACCGTGTTATCTCATTGAATCTCTCTAGCTATGGTGTTTCAGTTCAATTTTTGCCTCCGGAACATTATACTCTTCAACAAGAATCGAAAAACGTTTTAGAATTTCATGTGAGCATGAGGTAGGCGTCGAAGGAAAAGGACATTGTGAATCTGATAGAGCTTCTTTAAGTTTTTCTAACGGCCATGAGAAATCTAATCCCATATCCTTGAGCTGGATAACATATCATATGACGCTAGATGTGCACGTCTTATAACGCTAGATGTAACCGTAATATGGCGCTAGATTAGCCCGTACTCTAACGCTAGCTATGCACGTACTATGACGCTAGACGAGTTGTACCTATGACGCTAGATGGATGCAAATGGACACTGCATATGACGCTAGATTAATATATCATATGATGCTAGATGTGCACGTCTTATGACGCTAGATGTAACCGTAATATGACGCTAGATTAGCCCGTACTCTAACGCTAGATATGCACGTACTATGACGCTAGACGAGTTGTACCTATGACACTAGATGGATGAAAATGGACACTGCATATGACACTAGATTAACATATCATATGACGCTAGATGTGCACGTCTTATGACGCTAGATGTGCACGTCTTATGACGCTAGATGTGACCGTAATATGACGCTAGAGTAGCCCGTACTCTAACCATAGATATGCATGTACTATGACGCGAGACGAGTTGTACCTATGACGCTAGATGGATGAAAATGAACACATCATATGACGCTAGATTAACATATCATATGACGCTAGATGTGCATGTCTTATGACGCTAGATGTGCACGTCTTATAACACTAGATGTAACCGTAATATGACGCTAGATTAGCCCGTACTCTAACGCTAGATATGCACGTACTATGACGCTAGACGAGCTGTCCTTCTGACGCTAGATAGATGAAAATGGACACATCATATGACGCTAGATTAACATATCATACGACGCCGCACTGTTCGACGGAGAAGATGAGAGAGCCGTCGTTCTGTTTTCTTGTGGCTTCGTCGTAGACGGTGGTGCTCTGTTAACGTCTAATCCACTTGTTATGAGTAGGAGTGTTGAATTCGATGTGTCCAGGAGTTCTAAATGTGTAGGTAGGTTCGAAGGTGAGAGAGAGGATTAAAAGGTTTATTGATATTGATAAAGAAATAAATTATTCAGTATATATGTCTTGTGAGAAACTAAATACAACAAGTATATGAATGTGTAAACAAAACAATAAATTTGGGAGGTAAGTATTATTTTAAGCCAAACCAACTTCAGAGGAAACACCATAGATAATAGCAGGAGGTTCATCAACGGTTTTGGTTTGACTAAATGATGACAAATTTTATCAAGTTCGTTCTCGACAACTAAAATGAAAACATATACATCTTCGATAATTTTAGAAGCAGGACCAATATTACAACTTTCGTTCTCACAATGGCTGAGATGAAAAAGATAGAAAACAAGAAAGAAGAGAATAGAGCACATTTAAGGGTATTTCAGGAAGGGAAATATTAGCTGGGTATTAGAAATGAATTAGTTTGGTGAGATTGATATTTAGTAGGCATAGAAAATAGTTGGGATACTAGATGATAATAAGTTTGGTGAGAATGTATTTAGTGTGACATTTCTTTTTAAAATAACCACAAGATGAATAAAAAACTATTATAAACCTTTAGTACTAGTATTTGGACCAACTTCCATGTAAAATTAGGGTGTAAATTAGTATGAATAATAGAAGTTGAGGTCTTATATATATAATTCTCTTATTTAATTTTCAACAAATATATATTTATTAGTTGGACTGACATGCGACCAGTGGTTGACATTTGATGATTAGAAAATGATACAAAACTGAAGCTGATTTAGGTAAAATAAACACTTGCGAATACATGCACGTGCCTCTGTCGTTTAACTAAAAAGCTCCATGAATGCTTTCGAAAGATACGATCCAATACGACACCGACAAAAACAGATGAAAACAATATTGCTGGATTCATTAATTGATCCAATAAAAACAGATTTCGATCATTCTTTTGGCTTCAGCTTTGATTTGGTTTTCAAATCAAATTAAATTCAAAAAGTTAAAACCAAATTGAGTCTTTTCATATATATTCCGGGTAAAGGTTTATATAAAGCATATTGTTAGATAAAAACATATGTATATATTTTAAATGACTAGTTTGAACATCAAAATGATTTTAATAATTAAATGAAGAAAATACAAATTTGAAACTAACATGAAATTATCAGCCGACCGATTACCTCTAAGATATTTCAAATGTTTTATGGATTTTTTTTTTCGTCCAAACAAAAATCAACATTATCGATTTTTGTAAAAATAATTTATTTTGTTCGAGGTCGACAATGAATAAGAAATAAAACCAAAACACGGAGTATATTTAATGTAGTTTAGATTTTGGAAATAATTTTTTGAAGAAAAAAAAATTCTCATACATAAATTATTCAATCACGCTTTGATACCCAAGATGACGTGATTCGTAGAGCTCTTTATTCGATGTTTATCTCAAAAGATCTAAACATATTCCTCTTTTATAGAAAATATGATGCTAACAACACTCGTTATTATCGTCATCATTTTTTACGTAACAAATCTTATCATACTTACAGGTTTAGGGAAAACCCTAATTCTTCATCAGACGCTCTAGATAAAATCTCATTAATAAACGACTGTAATAGATTTATAATCCTTGAGTATAGACAACCTCATAAAAGAAAACCCTAATTAATATAGAACACCAAATTAAAAGGATAATCAATTAATAAATGAAGAACGAAATAGCAAACCTAACAAGTCGAAGAATCCACTTTGGTCCATCATGTTTCGGTCCAGACAGCTTCCGACCAGTTAGCTTCAAACTAGCTTGCTTGGGACCAACTTACTTCAGATTAACGCATATCTCATTCGACTAAATGGTCACCCGTCTTGTTAGCTAGTCTCAACCCTTTGGTTCTACCAGACGTCTCTGCAGCTAAGTCACGACTCAAACTTCACCCAGAGAGTTTCAACAGTTCTTGCTTATAAATGTTATAGCAGATCCAACTATGACCATGTAGTCCTTCAGTCGTGCCTCTATTGACGAGTTACTTCTAACCTATGATAATTCTCCACATAGGCTTATAGTAACTCCATTATCCGTTGCATTTAATTAATTGCTCTTTAGAGACCAGCTCACTTGCATCTCAATACGACCTTTTCGGATTTGACATGAATCTTCTGAAAACACTTATGGTGTATGAAAAGTTAAGTGTCATGCAAATCATAACATACATAATGCTACTTCTTATATGTTGCTTCAATTGGTGTTTGAGTGACATTAAGTTTGAATTATAAACCAATGAGAGTTCCAACCGCTTTTGCTTCATACATAGAGAACTTTCTTAAAATCTTCTATTTATTCTTGGTGAGAGAAGAATAAATACCCCTTCGGCCTATTTCTCATGATATCAACACCAAGTATCCTCTTAGTTTCTCTCTTATCATTTTTGTCAAACTCATATTTTAGTTGAGTCTTTACCATTTCAATGTTCACTATATCTCTTCCAACTATTGTTATGCCATCCATATACAACAACAATAGGAATTGTCTCTCCATGTGTGTTTCCACATTCCAATAGTAACAACTATAAACATATTTGGTGGATCATATAAAATAATCAAATATTATATTACACTGTCTCGATGATTGTTTCAATACTAAATGGGTCTCTTCAACAAACACACAATACTTAATTTCCCTTCTTTAAACCCTTTTGGCTTAAGCATGTAAATTGTCTATTACAATTAACCATACATGGATGAAGTAATAACATTTAGTTAAATTTAGCTCAAGATCGAATCTAGAAACAATTAATAATATAATAATGACAGAGATTTGTTTCACAACCGACGAGAATATCTCATTGAAATCGGCACCGTCCTTTTGAGTAAAACCATTAGCCATGAGACTAGCCTTGTATTTAGGAAACTCAACACTAGGAATACCTGGTTTCCTCTTGAATATCCATTTACTCCCAACCAACTTCTGACCCTTCGACTACTTTACAAAAAATCATTTGTTCATCTTCTTGAGAGATCTCAGTTATTCTTTTATGATCGAGACCCACCTCTCTTTAATATTTCTCTTGATAATATCGTTATATGTTTTAGGTTCAAGAAGTTCTCAATTTATTTCAATAGATAAAGCATAACCAATTATATCGTTAAAATCATACATTTGTAGTTGTTTGCTTGGTCTTTATGCTCTATCGTTCACCAGTTGATAACTGTCAAGATCATGTTGCTCTCACATATAATTATTTGAAGGCCTTAAATCACCGGAACCTTGGCCAAATTTGGACTTATGCAGTGGTTGAAATTCCTCTGTACAACCCGAAGTAGAATTAGGTCCAAAATATTATACGATAGAAGTGTATCTAAGTTCACTTTGTAGATCAAATCAATCATCTTCACATCTCTCCATGATAATACTATGTTAAGTATTAATTTTATTCTTCTATGTCATGTCATTCTCATTGAAAACCACATTCCTGCGTATCAAAGCCTTTTGAAGTCCAGTTCAACTCATCACAGCCTATACCCTTTTAATCTTTTTGGATAGCCGATGAACATACATTTCCGTTCTCTTGGCCCAATCTTATTTTTCTTGACATGTGCATAAGCAGCACATCAAAACACTATTTCCAACTTAGGTTTTTCTCTATTTTATGCTTCTTCAAGACAAATAAACTTAAGCGCTGCATATGGACTCGTGTTGATGATATGTGTAATCGTTGCTATGACTTCTCTCAAGAACTTTCGATCCATTCTAGCTGTATGAAGTATACATCTAACCCATTCCAATAAGGTTTAATTTATTCTCTAGACAAGCCCGTTATGTTAGGAATTTCTATTTACACCTACTGAACTCTTTCTTCACATATTCTAAGCTATTATCATTATGAATCTTCTTTAACATTTTTTCTGGTTTGATTTTCAACTAATTTTCCAATTCATAAAGGAAGCAAATATTTCATCCTTAATCTTTAAAATTATAACTCATACTTTCTTGGAATTATCATCAATTAGCGAAATAAATTAAGTTTCACCAACATTTTCTTGGAATAGTTATCAATTAGAGAAACAAAGTAACTTTCACCACCTATAGTAGGTTCCCATGCCGGACCCAAAAGGTCTTAGTGAACATAATCAATTAATCTATTGGATGTCTAGTTATTGGGCATAAACTTCACCCTCTTGCTATTATCTAATACACAGTTTTCATAAAAGTTAAGCTTCTAAACAACGGTATCATCTAACAAACACTATTTATTTAGTTCGCCAAGTCCATTCTTACTTAAATTATGAAACCGATGATGCCACAACCTGGTAGAGTCCATCAACATACTAGACATACCCCTACTACAGATCCTTAAAAAACTAACACTTCATTAGTCCTACTGGCTTTCATAACAATAACATAAATTTGCAAGAACTTACGCATTCCATCTTTACCTCTATATGTAAACCCTTCTTCATCTTACATCATAAGAGAAATGATATTATGTTTAACTTCGGGTACGCACCTTACATTGTTATCACTCTCTTAGATCATGTAGAAAAATTGAACCATGACGTTCTAATACTTTTGACATCATATGGTTCTTCATTTACGAGGATGACCATTCCACCATCAAATATTCTCAGGTATTCAAACCAATACTTATTGGAAGTCACGTGGAATGATGCACTCAAATCCAACACCCATTTATCATTGTACCTGCAAGAATAAGAAGTCAATAACCCATCATGATACTCATAATCATTAGACACAATTTCAACATATCTTTAGCTTTGGTCTTCTGATAGTTGTTTCCCTTTTTCTTCTCAGAGCAGTTCATATTGATATTTCTTTTATTCTTGCATGTCAAACAAATTACTTTACCCTCGTCCTAGCCCTTTTATATTTTGACCAAAATTTCTTTTCCTCATACTTGAATATATTTTTCTTGATATCCTACTCATATCCATCACACTCAGTCATAGTTATTTGTGGCGTGCGGCGGTCTGTAGCGAAGAGGGCTAAAAAAGCCATAGTGGCGACGCGATGGCCACATGACATGAGGCGATCCATTACCTGAATAATATTTTTAGCACATAAATGTAATTTAAATAGTACTTTTTAGACATTTAAACTTACAATAACAACTTAAATATCCAATTATATAATACTTAGAACATCCTAGTCAAATTAAAAACAAATAGACTAAAAGATCAAATTATAAAACATCCAATCACATAATTCTTAAAACATCTGAGTAAAAAAACAAACATAGACTAAAATATATCATCGTCCGAGACAGCATCTTCACACCTCTCATCTCCACCATATTCTCCATTTATATCCCATAATAGAGTATCTTATTCTTCAGAGTCTTCATCAACAAGACTCTGATCTCTTATACGAGCCGTTGAAGATGATATATTCTTAGATCGAAGATTGTAGTCTACTTCATCAACCTCAAAAGCTCCAACATCAACTCCTTTCAAAACATCTTCATCTTTCCAAAACTTAGTTTTAGATTTTTATTTTTTTAGTTCAAAAAAATATTAGGCTTAGCGCCTCGCCACGACCGCCACGGCGAGCGCCACAGTTGTCTCGGCCGCCACGACGAGCGCCACGCTAAAGGCCTCACCACGCCAAGTCCTGAGGCGATATCGCCTCGCTTTGCTTCGCCACGGTCGCTACGGACCGTCATAGCCGCCACGTGACAACTATGCACTCAGTTTTTCCCTTCAGAGTACCCTTCATAACAGTTTTTCTGTTGAAGATCTTTAGAGTTTAAGGTGCTTTTGACTCTGTCCATCGTAAGTGAGTCTTTCTTGTAGATCATGATATACACAAATTGTTTATACTCATTTAGAAGATAACCCTTCATGATTTCTTGATTCTCCTCATCCACCTTCACACCAAATTGATTCAAGTCGAGTATGATGTCGTTGCAAACATTTAAGGGCCTCCTGATCTCTGTGCTATTACCGATAGCCAACATGTAAACTTTTTATTTAGATAAAATATATTTACCAAGGCCTTATTCATGTAAATTACCTCCACTTGATTTCATATCTCAATCGCTGTAGACTATTCAGATTCCTCTCATAACACTTCATCTCCCAATCTCAATATGAGGCTACTATAAGCTTTAGACATTACGAGGACATTAACTTGCATCGATTTATCACCAATAATAATAATTAATCCCTTCTGCACTAGTTAAGAATTAACTTTGATTCTCCAGAGGTTAAATTCATTTAATTCGTTAATTTTTTTCTTGGCTAAGCTTCATAGAACTCATCTTTCAATTTCAAGGCAAGATATATTTTCCAGCCTTCATATAAATAATCGAACTACTTCTTAAACTATTTCTCTACGCTCACCACACCTTATTTGGAAATATTTTTGTCTGAAGCAAGAACATAGATATTATTATTGATCCTTAGGAAGAATAATATATCTTTTTCGAGATTGAAAACAAATAAAATAAAGAAAATAAAATAAAATCAAGAACACAATACATATTTAACATGGTTCAGTTTGTGCAAATAATCTTACATCCACCAGAAATGAAACTAAGTTATAAATAAGTATCTTACAAATAGACTGTTAAACACAAATGAATCATTCAATATTTGTTACAAAATATGACGTGATTCACACAATTGTAAAACTATTTCTCTTATGGAACTCTTTGATTCACACAAATGGCTCACAAAGCTCTATATTCACAAAAGATCTAAATATATTTCTCTCTCTTAAGAAATATTTTGCTCATGAAACTCAACACTGTCCTTGTCACACACTTGCACGCCAATTCTTCTTATATTTATAACTTTAAAGAAAATCTTAATTCTTCATTAGGGGCTTCAGATTAAATCCCATTAACTAACGATTGTAATAAACTTAGAATCCTTTGATATAAGAACATCATAAATAGAAAATCATATTTAATACAAAAGACCCAATTAATAAGATCATAAATCAATATATAAACACCAAAATAGAAGACCCATTTAAATACTAAACCTAACAAGTAGAAGAATTCACGTCGGTTCATCATGCTTCGGTCTAGCTCGCTTCAGATCAGACTGCTTCAGATCATCTCACTTCAGACCAACCTTCTTCAGACCGACATGCTTTGGATCCACTCATATCTCCTTCGATTTAATTCTCACATGTCTTGCTCAACCCTTAGGTTCCAAAAAACGTCTCTGTAACTAAATTAGGGTCAAGTTTCACTCAGAAAGTTTCCATAATTCTTGTCTATATATGTCACGACATATCAAACTATTATCATGTAGTAATTTTCAAGTACCTTCGTTGATGATTTATTTCTACCTTACCCCTACGAATCTCCACATATCCTTATAATAACTCCAACATCAGTTGTACCAAATATTATACTATTCATAGACCAGTTCACTTGCATCACAAACTTTAGTTAGCCCACAGAGTTCACTTATGAATATAGAGCTCACAAAATTTCGTGAAGTGCATAATAATATTTACATGTTTAGTTAACTCATGGAACTTTAGATTATTCATCAATGAAAGGAATTAATATTATCAAAAAATAAGACCACATCTTCATTTGTACTAGTGAGTTCACTCATTAATCATGTCAGCCAAAATAGCTTCGTCCATGGCTCCCATAACATCCATATATTCGGCTTTTGTAGATGATAATGCAGTGACCTTATGTATATAATACTTCTAGCTAACCACTCCTCCAAACACAATAAGCTTGATTATCTGAAGTAGATTATCTTATGTCGAGGCAACTTTCATAATCAGATTCCATATAACCTCTCAGCACTGTATCACCTGCATACTCCTGATTATATCACAACCCTACAACAAACAAACCCTTCAAGTATCTCATAAACGACTTGAGTGCATGCCAAGGTGAGTTCTGGATTTGATATGAATTTGCTTTAAACTTTAGAATATAATATTAAATTGTTTATCTATTTTTTTTAAATTATAAAATTAAGAATATATGAACTATATTACTTTTATCGTAACCATAAAATTTAACCTAAAATGAGTGCATAGTTTTGAAATGAAGCTTGTTTTTTCTTTATATCATTGATTATTTATTTGCAATTCATGAATATAAATATTGGTGCTGAAGTTTATAAATTATATATGATTTTTTCACACTTACACCAAGTTAGTCGCCTATTGCATGACCAATGTCTACGAATTAACCAAATCAAATATTTTCTAATTAGATAATGTTATTTGTTAGTTATGAGGAATCTCACATATCAAAAGATCAACATGGTCAGATTCGTGCTGCTGCATTGTGGTGGTTGGTTTTTCAGCGAGATAAAAGACTCTTATCACACGTGCGGTGTTTATATATCTTCATGAGACTAAAATTGTGTTAGGTGTATGATATTTGAGATCATTGTAAGTATAATATCAATGTAAGATATTTGAGAACTAAATCATGAAAATAAAGTTTCAAATTTAAGAGGGAGAATAATTGAAGTGTATGGTATGTTGAATAAATTTAAAAGATTCCAAATTTTACGATATGCAACTCCATCAATCTGCAATTTTTCTTGAAGAAAACTCTTGCTATTAGTATGTCTGAGATAGAAAGTATACCAAAATTTCATGTATCTAAAGGAAAAAAATTAAGGGAGAATGCACAAAAATATTATTATGAGAGGAAAAATTCTAATTCCACATACGTTTCACTTTTTATGTGATTCTCTTGTACAAAAGATAGCTAACCAATTTTATTCTATTTCAAATTATAACTCTCATTATTATGATATGATTCGTTTACATATGCGATGTACAAAATAATGGTGTGGTTATCATAATTTACATATTGTGGAAAATGACATGCTTAGTGTGACGTTAAATGTGAGTGTTTGAAAAGAAAATTATATATCAATCAATTTAACTTTAAACTTTATCAACAATGGCGTCAATTGGCCTATGATATCCAATGCCGTTATTGAAAAAAAATATTTTTATTATTGAAAACCATAAATATGTTTAAACCTCTATGATGATCCATGCAAATAATAATTACTTATATACATAGGCTTTTGTTGTTGATCCAAAGATGACCTCTATTATTTCTAGGATTGTACTGACAACTTCTTCTTCAAAATTACATCCCTTCAAAAATTATTTGTTATAGTTTATTCCGTTGCTCCTTCTAGTGTAAACGAATCTATTTTTGTTGTAAAAATTATCTTCGTAAATATCTTGCTATTGGTGATGATATTTATAAGGATATTTATTTTTACTTATAACCGTCCTCTTTAAACCAACAAACTGTAGTTATTACTGAGGGTGATTCCCAGACTGTAAAAAAGATTTTTCTTTATGCTAAGAGGGAAAAAATAAAGACGTGTGATGTCTCTACTAGATTAAATCTTGATGAAATTAAGGAGGAAGCAACTCTCGATGTTATTGTTAATTCAACTTGTTGTTTATAGGCAAAACGGAAGGCGAGGTGTAAAAAAAAATTATAGTAAAGAGTTTAAATTAAAAAAGAGAGTCAAGGCTAAAGATTTTATTTTTAAGTAATCAACACTTAACATTGTAGTTTCTAACGTAGTTGTTATAGTTCTTTCAATCCCTTCAATTATTACCAACAATGTTGATGTTTATTATCAAAACTGCAGATAAAAATCTGTTTGGTAGGTAATGTATATTTTTTCCTTAAAATATTATCCTTGGTGTTGAATCTACACAAGTTGAAGATGATAAAACTTCACTGGTGGCATACCTTTCTCTCAATACTTATTCAAATATATCTTGCCGAGTTGTTTCGTGTCAAAGTTCCTTGACATACTGGTTGAGATTTTGTTTTAGCCTATTATTGGCCTAGAATTGGTTAACTATCATTTGTGAATCCATTGCTAACCGAAGAATATATATTGTAGCCTCATACTCTGCCTCATTGTTAGAATAAAATAAATTAAATTTCATAGATTGACTCAAAATTTCTCATGTTGAAGACATTAAGTGAGCTCCCGCTCTTTAACCTATATTTTTTGTTCATCCATTTATTTCGTCTTACTAAGTTGATTGTGTGTGTGTTCTTGAAGACGCATGTCTTTATGAATTGAATTTTGTTAGAGGAATCTCGAAGTATTGAGACTTTATTCCAGTTCTTGATTCATATTCTTTGTCGTAATCCCTCAACTCGACTGACCATCTAGTCAATATTCCAGATACATCAAGTTTTTTCTTACACTTCTTAGAGAAAATAAGGTTCTTATTATGATTGTATGAGTCTGAAAGTAAGGTCTTATATTCCAAACTGTAACTAATAAAGCTAAATCAAGCTTATTTAATTTTAGGTAACGAGTTTTAACATCTAACAAGTACTTGTTTATATAATATATGGCCTTGGATTCCTTTCTTTTTACTCTTATTAATATTGCGCTAACAACAAAATCCAAAACTGCCAAGTATATAAATATGTAATCACCACACTTCCAATTTATTAATGCATTCGAATAAGTATGTTGAAAGCTTCATCACAAGCTAGAATCCATTTGAATCTCTTTTCTTCTTTAGAATTTGGAAGAAAGGCTACCACTTATGTGAATATCTTGAGATAAATACATTGAATGCATCCAACTTTCATACTAATATTTGAACTTATATTTTTATGGGAGAATCTATTACAAATGTGTTTGATAGTTGATTAGAGTATGCTTTTGTGCCTTTCCCCTAACCATATATACCATATACTTTCTAGAGCTTACACCGAAGCTACACTTCTCTAAACTGATTTATAAATAAATTATTCTAAGGTTTACAAATGTTTCGACTAGATTAACCAAGTGTTATTCATCTCGAGTTCTAGTGACTAGCATATCATCAATATAGGCTTGTAGGTTTTGACCAAGTTACGTTGTAAACATTTTTGACAAGTCTCTGAATATTTTTGTAGCTCTTGGCTTCCCTCTTGAGTTTTGACTGTGATTGTAATATTTCGGTTGTGTTGAGACTTCTATATCGTTATTTCTAAATTTCATGATAGAATTTCAAGTTAACTTGTCCAACTTAGAAAAGTTTATTGGTTTGCTAAAAGATGGTAGTGAGGGTATGAATTTGGTATTATAGTTCCTCCATTAATCCTCACTCTTACAGTTTTTTTCACTTTTGTTTGGCACTTTATCTAAGCCAATAAATCTCTGAACTTTAGTTTTATTTTATGCACAATGTGTTATGCGAAAGTCTCGATAGAATAATTTGTCTATAAGCCACAACAACCATCAAGAGATTCTCGTGAATGGATTTATACCCTGAAGTGGACACATTCCTCTCCTTTGTGAAGCTCATCATGTATAATAGTTGATTTTTGTAAGCCCACAATTTGAAGAAGGAATCTTGAGAAGTTACAGTGACAGATAATATCTTCAAGTATCTTGTAGCGAGCATATCACATTTCAACGCTTCTAGCCCCGACTTTGTCCTTCAAGAACGTTTCTTCAATGACGTAAGCTCATATTAGAGTTTATAAATATGGTTGCACATCGATAGCCATAACCACTTAGGATGATTCTTGGAGGACAACACATAGATTAGATTCAGAGATGCCTGCAAACATTAATGTGTCTACTATTTTATTTTTAGTATTTAGTACTTTTTTGTACTTCATGTGTTTGAAGGCTTGTAGGTTTGGTGGATGGAGGATAAAATTATTTTATTCTTAATTTTATCCTAAAGTATGATTGACTACCAGTTATGAGTTAGTGAGAAGTATTCCATGTCATGTCGTACAGATTTGGATGAGCCAAATCCATGCAATGGCTACTTCATATTCGACCTTTGTTGTTCAAGAGAGTGAATCCAAATCCTCCACATTGATGGAAAAGTTCTTCCGAGAGAGATAAAAAATGAATAAAAACTTTAGATCCTTAATTGTTTGAGCCCTCATCCATTTGGACTTTCCACATTGGTTGCAGACTACCTTCTTGGAGGGAGGAAGAAGGATTAGTCGTTCGGTCTTAAATTTGGTGAGGAAATATGAATATGTTTCAGCATAAGCTATGATGGTAGTTCGTAATTCAAAGTTGATGTCAAAATATCCCCACTCTACAAATCAATGCGTTAGTCTGCATGAGATGTGAGGATTTTAGAGGATATTCCGCAAAAGAAAATATCTTCAGACCACAATCGTATGGCCTTGAAACGATATTCAAACCAAAATTTATTGCCACTACCAGAGCCAATACGCGGACTAAAGGATTCAAATTATACAAAGTGGTGACAAGCATGACATGGATGTATGCCTAAAAGTTCAAGCATATTCAGATGAAATGATTTATTCGCCAAACGATGGAGAATGCGTTATCTTGTAGTAGTGTAGAACTTGCTCGGTCATAAAAGTTGTATACTCCTCATTGTTAGAATGCATATCAATTTGATGGTAGCCTGCATAGGCATCTATGAGATATAATAGTTTCCATCTCGAAGTGGCTTCCACTAGTTAGTCAATTCTCATAAATTAGAAAGATTTTTTGTACATACTCGGTTGATGTCGGTGAAGTCTTCCTACATCTTTTTTTACAAAGACTAATTCGCGGTCCATAAATGGTATAATTATTCATGTATGAGGCCTATTTTTCTTAGCGTTTGATTTATGCAATGATAACCTTGACGTTCTAAGGAGAAAACGATATGTGTCTTTGCTTGATATGCCGATAAATTATATTGATAGATAAATTATGACATGCGATTGAGGCCGTAAGTAACATCATATGCAGGGAAAGCAAAAAGATCCAATTTTTTGGATAAAAAAGGTTAGTAATTGAGATTCTATAGCCTTTTATAACCTCTTTCATACACAAATTATGCGTCTATTGCGACTGTAACTTCTTCAACAACTTTCGTTGGATCCATTGTTCGGGGGTCCTCACTTGGATTTTGTAAGTCCTCTAGAAAATAAAGACATATATTTATTATTATTATTATTATTGTGAAGTAAGCGATGTACCATAACACTCACAGGTGATGCACTAATCGATGAAGATTACATTGTTTTTTCCATATATGATATAATTAATGCACTAACATGTATTTGGCTGAGTGATAATTGGTCAAGAATGTCATTGTCCACTGGCAGACTATCTGTTATCATGAAGAACATTGGATATTTTTTTTGTATTGCCCTCACCAAAGGGTTATATCAAACTGTAGTTCACAGAGCGCTCGAGTTTTAATCTCGGTCATCAAACAAGTTTATCCAATAAACAAATGTTACAATGACGTGAACGTTAACACTAACTCGAAAAATGTATCAACCCAAATCCATCTTAATGTAAATGTAACACTGGATTTATTATTTTTCATCTTAAAAAGTTAGTGTCGTTTTTTATTCGCTACAAATACATCCATGCTTCGTCTAATTATTATTTTTTGACGTTTGAACGAGTGGTTTCTTAATATCTTTGTGGTTTTGTACCCCTTATAGTGAGGGTAAAATTATAGAAAGAGATAATGTAAAAAGCCGAACAAAAGTTAGTAATATGTTGGATTAGTAAATATTTTGATTCAAAAATTAACAAAAAAATGCAAAAGAATAAAAAACAACTTCGTTGAAAACTAAATATAAAAAAATTTGATTAAAAAAAACATGCTAGATTTAATGGTATAATGTAAAAAATATATAAAAAAAGAAATGTTAGTGTTCCTATTAAAGTTACCGTCACGTTGTCTATAAGATTTGAAAAATAATTAGTCCATTGATTATCCATTTCCTAACATATAATCCATCGACTAAAAATGTTTGGTGATACTCCATTAACTATCCATTTTCGATAAACTCACTAGGCGTGTCAACTATCCATTTCCAATACAGTTACACCGTTGATAAAATTAGTCAATAGAATATCTATTTTTGATAAAAACCAGTCATCTAAGTAAACACGCACGAATGACTAACTGTATAAAAAATGGATCACCAACGAATTATCATCAAATATTTTTTTATTCGAATGACTTACTGTTATTAAAATGGATAATCAATGCATTACCACGTAATGTTTTTTAATCGAGAAACTATCCATTGAAATGGATAATAAAAAAAACTATTTTCTATTCAAAATTTAATTTATTTTATCTAAAAAATAAAATAGATGTTTGAAATGGAATGAAGGACTGTCCACAATCCGACTTCTTTAAAATGTGGCCCATTGTAATCACAAAAACAATCTCAGCCTATACGAAGAATCAATGGATCCTATCATACAAATAGTTTATTTGACCTAACAAGTCTTTTTCTAAGACAATTTGCCATTATATTTTTCAGTTTGAAAAGAGTAGCGAATTACTATGGGCATCAAAACTAAATTTTACCATACCTACGTCCAATCCAAACTATCCCTATCTTAAAAGAAAACTATGGAATATCTTGAATAATTATAAAGACAAGGTGTGCCAACGAACCTTGCATATGCGGTTCTATAGAACCGGAAACGGGATCGGAACCGAACTGATAAAAACCGGACTGAATCTTAACGGTTCGGTTTGCGATTTCATTTTAATAATCGATAAAGAACCGAAACAACAAAATTAGTTTGTAACTGAACCGATAAAATCGATAAATCGGTAGAATCGATTAAAAACCGAATCGATAAACCGAACCGATAAAATCGATTAAGAACCGAATCGATAAATCGATAGAATAAACCGAACCGATAAAATCGATAAACCTATAAAACCGATAAAAACGTTAGAGCCAATTAATTGATTATTGTTATTAATTTTTTATATGGTCAAAATTAATAGTTAATTATCACATTTTAATAAAAAAAAGTCAAAAATAACTTCTAAACTAATTTTTATGTTATATTTTCTATAAAAAAAGTTTAAAATTAAAAAAATTATAATTACATTTAATTTTTTTAATTAAATCGAACCGGTCCGAAATTGGACCGAACCAAAAAATACCGAAACAAGACCGGACCGAATTCGGACTGAACCGAACTGAAAATTTAGCGGTCAGGTCCGGTTTTAATATAGTTTAGCAATCCGGTTTCTGTGAAAAAACAGATAAAATCGATAAACCAGTAGGACTGATAAAAAATCGTTAAACCCGATTAATTGATTATTGTTATTAATTTTTTATATATTATATTGTCAAAAATTAATAGGTAATTACCCATTTTTAATAAAAAATCAAAGATAACTTCTAAATTTTAATTTTTATGTTATTTTTTTTATAAAAAAAATTAAAAATTAAAAAAATTATAATTTTTTAAATTGGACCGACCAGTCCGAAATCGGACCGAACCGAAATCGGACCGATAACAGACCGAACCGAAACCGGATCGATAACGGACCGAACTGAAACTGGACTGAAACCGGACTGAACCAAAAAAGACCAAAACGAGACCAGACCGAACTCAGACGGAACCCGAACCGGACCGAATCGAACCGAAAATTTAACGCTCAGGTCTGATTCCAAAATATAGAACCGAAAGCTTAGCACACTGCGGAACCCAAACCGAACCGACAAACTTAATGGTCCGATCCGATTCCCGTGAAACCCGAACCGAACCGGACCAATAAACCCCCTACATAGGGCAGTGGATGTACACACTACCACCATAAGACATCCTCTCAAACCCATGGTTGTAGAAGATTTACAACAGAAGTAAAAGAGTGTAGTGCAGACAGCCACTTGAGGAATACCTATGTCCTCTTGGGCCAACTCCTAGTTGGTCCAGTTTAGTTCATTAGGAGTAGTCATGGGCTTTACAAAGAAAAGTTTTTCGTCCAACAGTCGTACACACGGCAGATGTTGGGCAGAAAACTCAATTGTCATGGACAAAGATAGACATGTCTAAATGATATGGACACGGCGGGCTGTCCGTGTGCCAGTATCACCAGAACAGTTTCTTCCTGAAAAAGGGAAAAGCACGGTATGTTTACTTATGACGGCCTGGTGTGCTTGTATGGTCCGTGGGAGATCGTAAGTCATGTTTCCGATCTCGTCACGCACAAGAAAACGCTTAAATTATGGTAACACAAGTATTTTTATCCATAAAAATCATGTTTTTTTCATAATCGTCCAAGATCAATAATTTTCATTCTGGATTATATGTGATGGAGTGAATTTTGTAAGGTTTCTAATATAATTTATATTAGGAAAAATAATTTTCCCGACTAAATTTTATTAGTAGACGCTTTAAATGGTTGCAACTTTATAAACTTATATTCATAGGACACTTATACTAATAAATTTCTTTAGTATTATAAAAACCATAAAAGAAAAACGTTTTTCATTTAAAATGATTGGAATTTACTATTTATATATTCATATCTTACATACATAATGATACACCAACAAAAATATTTATAAAATAAATCGGCATGTATTACTATCTTAATGCATCAAATTCGATGGTGGTAGATTATATGCTGGAGATTTATAATCTAATCCAACGGTGGTGGATGATATGCTAGAGATTCATGATCTATATATATATATATATATATGGAGGAGAAGGATTATTGAGATATCCAACAAATAAGTTGATCATAAATTGTTGTCATCTGTAGTTGTTCCAAGATTTGTTGTGACGTCATTGGTAGTCAATATAGTTGTTTTGGAAGCTTTTATATCTGAAATCGGCTCACTTTGTCTCATACAATTGACAATGCATATCATACAATTGACATTGTATATTGGTGTGGATAATTATCACCTGAGGGTAGGCTTGTAATTTGTTTGGTATTTTATAGTAGTATGGGGGTATTTAATATTTAGAGTAGAGAGTAGAGAGATAATTAAGCTGGCTGGTTGCAGTTAATTCTCATTACCCACACTTAATGCAGGTGGTTGGGTATTTATAACCTTATGTTTGGGCCCTTATGGGCTTTCAGGTCATGTTTAATGGACCCGGGTCATGTTCAAAGACCCATGAGCTCTAAGTAGGAGAGCAAGTAGCTTAGTCAAGAAGTGTTTAGGTTTTTTAGTACTTTTGTCATAGTTCGAACAGTCCTATGGGCTAAGTGTTCGAAGTGATCTTGTCCGGTCCGGAGGCCTTGGACCGATCTGTCCCTGTCCGGGGAGCAGGCAGAATTGGGACTCATCATATATCTTGTAATTAGCCAATTCCATCATATATTTGATCCTACCTTTCATGCATGACCTCTATCATCTTACGATCAGAAAATCTCATTCGAGGTTCTAGTGGTTGTTCAAAAGTACTACCGTCATTGGAAGTTCTACCCAACTACATTGGATCATATCATGCCTACATGATACCTCTCATAGGTTCCTAATTGGGCTGTAATTTTTATGGAGTTTTTCGTTCGAATCGCAAACATCATGCGATGAACTTCATTTTCATTGCACACATCCTGCAATAACCGTGAAGTTTATCATAAAATAGTGTATGCTGAAGATAAAGTCATCGCGTGATTTTTATGATCTGAACGTCGTTTCATGGTATTGTTATTATGATTTTTTTATAGTTTAATTGTTATATTTTTTTATGATTTTTATATGTTTACGTATATGTTTTGTTGACTTGTTTTCTATGTCGTGCAACACTAATACACTACACACACACACACACACACACACACACACACACACACACACGTATATGTTTAATATAGATAATTTCAGTAGCTTTTGGTTAATTTTGATTTTGGTTTTTCTATTCATAAACTCAATATTGTATTTTTAAAGATGGTTATACAAAATGTTACCAATAGCAAACGCTCTCCACGTCCCGTACCAACATCATGAGAGCTGATTTTATAAGATGTAAAATTTCTCGTAGTGTGCGACACAATCATCGTGAGCAGTACTGACCCATCTATAGTGCATACCTCTTTCTGCTGGATGTTTTGTAGTAAGCGTGAGCAGTACTGAGCCATCTAGAGTGCAGACCCTAGAAGAGGTATTTGCAAACATGAAACCCCATGTGCCTGGACTATATCAAGACTACAAGACTTATGTTTGGCTAATATTCTATTTTTATTAATATTTATTTATGCATCATGAAGCCTTGACCATCATTAAGTTGCTACATGTACAAAACTATTCAACAATAAGATATTCATCATCATACTAGAGCCTGATAACATAGACATCGTCTATCTACTTTTATTTTGGTGAGATGATAGTGACGCTTGAAAATGTCTATACGAGTATCGGTCTTCCTACATAAGGTACGTCTTTGGGTCTTGTTTTTATATGCTTAGCTTAGACCGACCTATATGTAGAAAAAGAGTAATAGACTAAATAGTAAGGATAAACAATATGCTCATCTTTTGTGGTTGCGAGAGACATATTCTGCTAGTCGCTTTCATGATGATGTTATGACCAATGAACATGTCACTCATGCTACTTGAGGTTATATCTTATATGTTTTTACAGTAAGATATTGGCCAACAAGATTGAAAATGTGGGTTCTCTGGACTATTTAGAGTTTATTTAACATTACATTACGATGTATAGGTAGAACTAAGGTCATATGGCTTTGACCTAGTTATACTATGCCATTCGAGGCTAAAAAGCACTACTAGTCCCTCATGTTTACCACTTGTATTAACTTAGTCCCTTTCTTTCACCTCTGCATAAAACTCATCCCCTTTGTTTTATTAATTTGTAAATATAGTCCCCCTGCATATGTGAAGCGTGAGAGATTGACACGTGGCATCAAGGTTTGTTACAAGATTGGTCCCCCAAATATTTGGCCAAAAATTCCCCTGCCCCATGCCAAGTAGGATGGCAACTCAGATTTCTAAAAAAATGATTAAACTCAAACTCAAGTACCTACTGTCTGTATCATTCATTAAAATTCAAATATATCTTCTTCAAATTTATAAGATTTCGATTTTTACCATATGGTTATCTACGATCCATACGACCATTTTATAAGATTGGTTAGATCGATCATACTTTGAATTTATAGAACATAGTAAAACCAAATTATATATCTCGTGTAGCATGCGAGTTGGGCATATTAAAACGGTACGAGGATGTTTACGACCTAATTTTCCCAAGATTAGTAGATTTTTTGGACCTAAGTTTCTATGAGATAAAACAATTTTAGATAATTGAGAAAATAATCTAATCTATTGTAAAATTGCTGGATACGAGGATGTGATGGTTAGTATGGACCGGATGTACCCTATTTAGGTTATGAGTAACATTTGGTACATAGTGGGAAACCCAAACTTAGCCGGTCTTGATACATATGTCGGGATGAACCCTCTCGCGAGTACTCATGCTAACCCATGTGAGGGTTGGATTAGATACTCGATATGGAGGCACGTCATAATATGATGATGGTGGAGGAGAAGCTAGAGGCATTAAATGAGTGCTACCGTATTACGGACTAATATTAAGATCATGGATAGATTATTTTGTGGTTTGTTATGGCTTGTACAATATATGACATTTATGATCTTTCTTTATAATTTGTATAAATTTTATGATCTTTAAAGTTTATGTTTGTGTTTGTAAATTGTATAAATTTTATGATTTTGTTATGAATTTTATGATTTACTTATGAATTTTTTTTATCTTTATTATCTTGTTTCAGTTTTATTTATTTTTTAATGAATAAAATTACTGTAAACTTCAATAAAGAAAGGCTTGGTTTTTAGGTACCATATTCATTGTTCGGATAGAATTTAAGTACCCAACTATAACCTTTGGTCACAAAAATAAAGAGATGTATAAGATTAATGTCGCACGTTTTACGAGATGTCATATTTAAGAAACAAATAAGATAAAACAAAATGCTTTTAATCGCACATAATATGGCATATAAGCTGGAAATCTCACGTATCGTTCGAATTCATTATTCATAAATATTTTTAAGGCCTAAATTTAGACTTTGATCGCATATAATACACAATTTTGGAGCTAGATATCACACATATCATGCGATTTTATTGTTTGAACAATTTTTATGGCCTAACTTTAGCCTTCCGTCGTGCAGTATGTGCGAGATATGAGCGATATATCGCATATAATACACAATACATTACTAGTATATGAAATTGAAGACCAAACATAATTTTATATACCATTAAACATACAATGAAAATACATCATTAATCATCAAATAAATATTATTAGGTAAAATCATATTATCGTTAAATTCACAAGGTGTACAATATATTAACGCACTTGCTTGTTTTGCGAGACGTTCCTCTATATAACATATCATAAAATTAGTAATTTTCAAACAAAACATGTTGAAAGCCTTTTGCATGACTTTGTATGACAGGTCAAACAACATTGGTTCAGAATTCAAATTATTGTACATGGTAAAGATTTCTTCACGAATGCACAGAGGTAGAGAGGGAGTTCATAGACGCTCGAACATTCAGTACACTTTACACACGAGTTTATAAAAAAAAGCATGAGTAGTCTCATTCGACCTTGTTCTCTGAAGAAACTTAACGATTTGAAGCAAGTGACAATGTTTTTCAATGGTCCATTCCATATCAAAGATAGATCATGTTATTTTTTTAGTTATGTTATTTGGTAAATTAAGAAATATTTTATGCTTGAGTAGCAATGTATAAAAAAGTGAATTATAAGGGCGGTGGGAAATCCTCTTTAACAGAAATTTATACTTTGCGGGAAATTCTTTGGCGGGATATTTAGCAAAAAAATGTTGACGAGACATTTAATAAGAAATTTATATGAAATTAATGCAAGCATAACGCCTGTCAAATAATATATAATTAAGTTAGAGAGTGTACCAACATAATATAACAATGCACGAAAAAGTTTGAAAATGAAAAATAACATAATCACACGTCATCTTTGTTAAGATCGATCAGTAGCTCACCAATGTCATGACCGACTTAATTTGAGTAAATTTGTTAAATATTCCAAAGTACATAATCGAGCATGCACTGGCTTTTGAGGTTTGAGACTGATTCCATACGAAGTATTATTTCTAAAACGATATATCAAGAAGCATAGAATTTATAAAATTATATTAAAAAATTATAAGAACATTACAAACTAAAAAATATATATAATAAATAATGTTATTGATATACTTACGTGTACGGAACGGATATCATGTACAAAAGAAATTCAAACCTATGGAACAAGTGACATAACAAGGTGAACAACCACGTAATGGTAGATAAGTTAATCATTAACGGAAAAATAAATGGAGTGCAACACATTGATATAAATTTGTTATCACTAATTTGATTTTGGGTAATATTATCCAATAAAGGCTATCTGGATGACTTGTGATCCAAGTTAAACTATGTAGTCTTCCATCTAAACATATGTTGAACAATAAACATCCAACCAAAAATCTTGGGTTTCGTGTAATTTCGAAATCAAATCACTTCTAACAAAAACCAAATTGTCCTCTTGATCGTTTATTGCTCTTGACGCGGTCTGATAACTATATTGTTTGTTTAATGCAACGTATTCCACGTCATTAATAAAAGGATGTAAAAATTTGGGTATGCATCCCGTTCACATATTTATATTTTCATTATTAGTATATTTTTTTGGCCGACCTACTTTCCTTTTGGTGGTGGGAGCTTTTAGTATTACAAATGGATTTACTTTTGAGGTAGTCGTGCTATCTATCATATCGGACGTGCTAGCACTCTCGGTTTTCTTAAGGACATTTTTATAATATCGTTTGTTTTGTTTAGTCGATCGGTCAAGACAAATTCTTTTCTACCTCTAGTAGTAATCAGTTATTTATGCTTTACAAAGTGATTGATTTCAGTTTTTAGGATTTGCATAACCGTATTTATAATATGATCTTGAATTTTTGCATGTAACCATGTATGAACTATCTATGATGGATAGTTTTTTATACAACATCTTCAAACGTAGTTTCATTTTTAAAAACGATATTTAATATTTTTCAAAATATATTATATTTATCCTTAGGAATAAATTTATTCTCTCTTTCTATCATAGTCATTTCATATCCACAACGCAATGAAATGGACAAATAACTATTTATTTGCGCAGACACTGTAATTATATGTTTAGGTTCAGTACGAAACTTACTTCGCCTGAAAGATTCAAAAACAATTTAATGTTAAAACTTAAGAATCTTGTGAACTGCGTTCTATAAAATTTCAAAATTACATTGGTTAGTACCAAGATAACATTTTACGGACACATGAGAACTCTTACACCATATTTTTTGTAAATTTTATCATTGATTTTTTTTTTTATAAAAAATATAACATTGAAAACAAATTCCTTGGTGAAAAAATTTAAAACAAATTCCTTGTATTTTGTTATCAGTGCCATAACATAATCTATATATTTTGGGTAGGAGGCGAACAATTCGCTCCATGATGCTAGATTTTTATTATACCTTTCTATTGTGAATGAGTCGAATAGTGCCTTGACAGTGTACTGTGTCTGGCAGTTCGAATAGTGCCTTGACAGTGTACTGTGTCCGGCAGGACAGTTTTGTGTTGTGATAATGATATTGTCCAATCACTTCAAAAGAGCTAGTCTTGTGGTATGAGCCCATTAGGCCCATAGTCTAGTAAGTCTATTAATTCCCTATAAATAGATTACTAGGGCGACACAAAACATAATCTGAAATCTGTAACCTTTTCTATCATAGTGAAACTCTTTTCTCTGGCGGCGCCCGTGGACGTAGACAATTGTCGAACCACGTTAAATCCTGTGTTTCATTTAAATCTTTCATTCGCATATATTCTGTGCTTGAGCCATTTTGTGATAATTGCATAGTATTTTATAACAAAATTGGTATCAGAGCCACGTGGTGAAATTAGGGCTTTTGCAATTAGGGTTTCACAATGGTGTCTACAGCAACAAAATACATGATTGAAAAATTTGATGGGGGATCCAGCTTTGCGTTGTGGAAGATTAAACTGAAATCTTCATTGGTACTGCAAGGGCTGTGGAGGGCTGTGGAGAATAAGTTACCAGAAGAGATGAAAGAAGAGGAGAAACAAGATCTTCAAGAAAGGGCTTTGTGCTGGATTTTAATGAGTGTGAAAGACAATGTGCTTCGCGAGATTAGTGGTGAGAAGACTGCTGCCTGCGCATGGAGAAAGCTAGGAGATCTTTACTCAGAGAAATCAGTAGTAAACCAATTATATTTGAAGAAACGTTTGTATGATTTCAGATTGAAATAAGGTATGTCCATAACAGAGCACCTAGATAATTTTAAATCAATTATAATGGACTTGGAGAACATAGATATCAATATTGAGGATGAGGATCAAGATTTGTTTGTATTGAGATCGTTACCAGCTCCCTATGAAAACTTCGTAGATACCATTATGTATGGTAACGATAAGTTATCGCTAGCAGATGTCAAAGGGGCACTGAAATCAAAAGAGATGAGACAGTTGCAGCCAGACAATCAAGCTGAAGGGGAAGGTCTTATGACTAGGGGAAGATCTAAAAGCAAAGCGAGTTCTTTAAGAAGGAAGAACTTGAGGTCCAAGTCAAGGGTGAAGCACTCAAACTGTTATGAATGCGGTGAGCAGGGTCATTATAGGAGAGATTGTCCGAAACTGAATGGTAAGAAGGGAAGTCAAAAGGAAAATGCAGCAAACATTGTTGAAGGTGTGAACGACTCCGAAGATAGTGAAAACAGTGGTAAAGGAGATGTATTGTCCGTGAGTTCAGACTTTGGGCAAAACTCTTGGGTACTTGATACTGGCGCTACATATCACATGTGTCAGTTCAAGCAGTGGTTTGATACGTACAAGCCAATGCAGGGAACTGTCTATTTAGGGAACAATCATTCGTTGACTGTTGGTGGTATTGGTAACGTCAGAATCAGAATGTTTGACGGGGTTGTTAGAATCTTGACGTGGTGGCATGTTCCTGGGTTAAAAAGAAACCTGATTTCTCTTGGGACTCTAGACTCTTGGGGTTACAAGTACCATGCAGAAAATGGTGTAATCAAAGTGACAAAAGGCTCAATGGTATGCATGAAAGGTAGTTTGCAGAAGGGTCTTTACATTCTCCAGGGGAGTGTTGTTATGGGCGATGCTGCAGTAGCATCATCAGGGAGTAATAGCCAAAGTAGGCAGGATCAAAATAAGTTGTGGCATTGGCGTCTTGGTCACATGAGTGACAGAGGATTAGCTGTTTTGGGAAAGAGAGATTTGTTGAAAGGGTATAAAGCAGAATCATTGGGATTTTGTGAGCATTGTGTGTTTGGTAAACAAACTAGAGTCAAATTCAGCAAATCGGCTGTAAGAAAGACTAAAGGCACAGTGGAATACATTCACTCAGATCTTTGGGGTCCAAACAGAATTCCATCCAAGAGCGGAGCCAGATACTACATGAGTTTGATTGATGATTATTCAAGGATGGTGTGGGTTTACTTTCTGAAAACGAAAGATGAGGCATATTCAACCTTTGTCAAATGGAAGACGATGATTGAGAAGCAAACAGGAAGAAAAATCAAACGTCTTAGGACAGATAATGGGTTAGAATATTGCAGTCGTGAGTTCAACGAGTTCTGCGAAGCTGAGGGACTAGTGCGCCATCGCACTTGTTCTAGAACACCACAACAGAATGGAGTCGCAGAAAGAATGAACAGAACGCTTTGTGACAAGGCACGAAGTATGCTCTCACATTCCGGTGTGGGAAAAGATTTTTGGGCTGAAGCTATCAATACAGCGTGTTACTTGGTGAATCGGTCTCCATCAACGGCTATTGATTGTAAAACTCCTTTTGAGATTTGGTCTGGATCGTCGGCTGATTATGAACATTTGAGGGTGTTCGGTTGTCCTGCGTATGCTCATGTGAGAGATGGTAAGCTTGAGCCGAGGGAAAAAAGATGCATATTTCTAGGATATGCTACTGGAGTGAAGGGATATAGGTTCTGGTGTACCTCTCCAAAGTCTCCAGGTTTTCTCATCAGTAGGGACGTTACTTTTAATGAGTTTGCTTCGATAGACAGTCAGAAGGAAGTAGGAGAAATGGTCGAATCAGGATCGGTTGTGAGTGAACAGGTGGAGCTTGAAGTAGAATCAGTTCCTAGCAGGTCCAATAATTCAAGTGGTTCTGAGGTGGATCCAGAATCAGGAGGTGAAGCGTCAGCATCATATGATAGTGATGATGATGCGCCTGAACCAGAACAACAACCTTATAGCATAGCATTGGGCAGAGAAAGAAGAGATATTAGACTTCCAAAAAGGTATGCGAATCTAGTTGCATATGCTCTATCAGTTGCAGAAGAAGTTGAGATGCAGGAACCTAGTAGCTATATAGAATCTATAGCAAGTTCAGAGGCAGATCGATGGATTGGTGCTATAGGGGAAGAGATTGAATCTCTTCAAAAGAATACTGTGAACGTTGGCTTAACTTTTAACAAAACCGATATTGGTGAATCGCTGAATGATGTTGCAGGATCATTGGTTGGTTTTGTTGATTCTGATTTTGCAGGTGATATGGATAAAAGAAGATCTCTGACAGGATATGTATTTACTCTAGCTGGGAGTGCGATCGGTTGGAAAGCACAGTTGCAAGCTACTGTAGCTTTGTCTACAACAGAGGCAGAGTACATGGCGGTAACAGAAGCAGTTAAAGAGGCAATATGGTTGCAAGGTTTGGTGACAGATTTGGGCTTGGATAGGACTACTACAAAAGTGTTTTGTGACAGTCAAAGCGCCATACACCTTACAGGGAACCAGATGTACCATGAGCGTACAAAGCACATAGATGTCAGGTATCATTTTATTCGTGATATAATATCAAAGGGAATTGTTGATGTGAAGAAAGTGTCTACACACGATAATCCAGCAGATATAATGACCAAGGCAGTATCAGTTCGAAAGTTTAGGGAATGCCTAAACTGGATCGGTGTTCGCAGTATAGAGTGAATGCCTTAAGGGCATTTGGTGAGTCAGAAGAAGAGAAGATTCTTTGTTGATAGTGAAGAAAGGATATTCGCCTCAAGGGGAAGATTTGTTGTGAATGAGTCGAATAGTGCCTTGACAGTGTACTGTGTCCGGCAGTTCGAATAGTGTCTTGACAGTGTACTGTGTCCGGCAGTTCGAATAGTGCCTTGACTGTGTAGTGTCCGGCAGGACAGTTTTGTGTTGTGATAATGATATTGTCCAATCACTTCAAAAGAGCTAGTCCTGTGGTATGAGCCCATTAGGCCCATAGTCTAGTAAGTCTATTAATTCCCTATAAATAGATTACTAGGGCGACACAAAACATAATCTGAAATCTGTAACCTTTTCTATCATAGTGAAACTCTTTTCTCTGGCGGCGCCCGTGGACGTAGACAATTGTCGAACCACGTTAAATCCTGTGTTTCATTTAAATCTTTCATTCGCATATATTCTGTGCTTGAGCCATTTTGTGATAATTGCATAGTATTTTATAACACTTTCCTTCGTGTTTGATTTGATAAGGAAGTTATAAAATTTCATAAAATCATCCACAACACCTTCCGAGAGGATCAAATTTTTAATGTTTACAAGAACAATCTTGCTTATATTCTATTTCATAACATGTGGATTACATCCATAAATAGGTATGCAATAGCTATCAATTTTTTTTAAATGGCACTAAAAAAATGCATATTTAGTATTTACCATCAATGTCTGTAGAACGGTCAAAGCCCATGTGCAGTTGGCTTGCTTCTCCGCGCTCATAAACACGAAACTAGCACAAAATGTAACTTGTGTTGAAGTTACACCAATTATCTCAATTTTTGGAATTTTGTACATCGTCGTCTTGTAAGTAATTATATGATAAGTACATGTTGAAATATATGAAACAAATCAATACTTGTAGGATGCACAAAAAATAAATCGGTGGTCACGTCTATTGCTTCAACTCTTTAATGCCACATGTAGTAAATGTGTTCATTCAATTGAATCAACAACTATTGCATTTGGGTTTGACTACCTTTTCAACAAAATAATATTTTACAATAGTTTTAGATCACGCGCATGCTGAAAATATTTTTTGTGTTATGCATCTTCATAATGACATATATGTCCCTAGGGCACGAACCAAGTAGCAATAAATAACGGGCAAATTTCTAATTCGTCCTCCTTGATTCTATAAGCTTACATGTGATGTTCTAACCGGATTAATGATTTATGGTTTTGTTGTTCGTTTACAACATTCAAACTCAACTAAGCAGCTAGTACATCAACTCAAAACGCTTTAAATTTAAAGGAACAATCGCGTTTTTTGTTGTACATTTTATTTCCCTTATAGTTTATGTTTTAGCTTTCGATTTATAAATATTGTACATATTTATTAATTTTGTAGACTATACTATGAGTTTTCTTTCAGTTATCAAATTCGTAAATGATAACAATGTTAATGAATCCTATCTTTTTTGCTTCAGATTTAACCCATTTTTCCAAATCAGATTTAGTATAATATGTGTAGGTGGCAAAAATATATATGTAACCACACATCATAAATATTGGTTGACCTGGTTCGTGCAACATATAATCATACACTAAATCGCACATGTGTATAGATAGTAACATATTTTTGCATCCATATTTTGACAATACAACCTCCCATCTATCACAGCGAGCGACGAACCTACAAAAAATCACAAAGTGGATCCAACTAAACCTACAAAAATCACACACTTGGTGTAACTAGACCTAGACAAAATCGCAGATTGGTAAACATACATAAAATCACATGATAGATGCGATACATCACATGTTCATCATAGAAATCGCGTCATAGAAATTGCGTGATTTAAAAATTTGCAGTTAAGAAACATAGAATGTAAGCTACATTGATGTGTTATTGTTTTATCTAAAAAACCAAACATGTCGCAAATAAATTCGTTATTATCCATCAATTGTTTAAGTTTACAAAATTTTGAGATTTTATATGTATTATAGATATCAAAGTGTTAAATTTCTTTAAATAGCACATATGTAACTATCTAAATTGTTCGGAACAATTAGCTAGACAATCAATAAAATCTGAAATCAAACCTTATCCCTACCTCTTGAAAATGCAAAACACTAAGGGCATCAAAACCAAATTTGACCATACCTACGTCCAGTACCAACCATTGTTATCTTAAAAGAAATCTAATAGGTAGAGATGGAATATTTTGAAGGATGATAAAGACAAGGTGGTGCCAGCGACCTTACACACTGCAGTGGTTGTACACACTACCTCCATAAGATATTCGCTGAAACCCATGGTCGTAGAAGATTTAGTAAAAGTGTGTAGACAGCTCCTTGAGGGACACATATGACCTCTTGGGCCAACTCCTACTTGGTCCAGTTTAGTTCATTAGGAGTAGTACTAGTCATGGGCTCTACAACTGTGTCCTCTCTATACTGTCCATTTCAGAATTTCTTTCAAACACCCAATTATCAGAGATATGATATTTTGGATAACAGGGAAAACAAGATGTGCCATACACGCGGCAGATGCTGGAGATGTGTACACAACAGCCAATCACCGGAAGACATTTGTCCACAGCATAGGCATAGTCAATTGTACAATGGGGCACAAACAAAATTGTCTTTGTCTTGGGCCAACTTATACTTGGTACAGCTGAATTCATTAGGAGTAGTCATGGGCTCTACAACCGTGTCTGTCTCTATCGGTCCTTTTCAAACGTTAAAATCTGAAACTTATTATGTCAGATCATTTTACAGTAGTTTTAAATGGGGGTCGAAATTATTTTGTAAATTATTATTAAATTTAGAGGATCTAGTATTTTTTTACTACACTATCAATTTTTTTGTTTTTATTTTTTTCTGCAGGTACGAAGCATTTTGACCGGAGAAAGAGAAAGACGAAGAAAATCGCAAAGCGTGAATAGGAAAAATTTCTTCCGTCTATAAAAAGTGAAGATAGTGGTCGGACAAAGGGTGATCGGTCCGAACGTGGGATGCGCACGGTCCAGACGAAACGCTATTTGCGGCATAGGAAATATGATGCCACAAGCGAGCGCGAAGTACAACCCTCTTCTAACGAGAGGTCCCTATTCAACGGCTCGCGCTTATCGACGAGGAGGAGACGGAGTCCCCAGGCCACCACCTCGAAGAGAGGTCCGTGCGGAAGGACGTCCAACTGATCCGGAAGGATAGAGAAACCTATTTTTATCCCATAACAATATCCGTATGTTCCCGTATTATACGAAACATGAGACGTACTACACATTTATGATTTATGGATGATGTAAGGTTTTGAATTTAAGACTAATTATCTGTTTTATTACTTAACATTATATCTATGTTTGATTTTTTTTCCAGTCGCGATCTAGTATCACGATCCAGTCGAAGTACGGTTTGCTCGGTTAGTGGGATTTTAGCAAATAATTGGGGGTGAAGGCTTTGTTGGAAGAGACACCGTTCTGGCCACTAATGTGCCATCTACCAAAATTCAACAAGCACGTACAGTTGGTCGAGGTGTTCATTGAGAGGTGGCACCAAGAGACGAACACCTTCCAATTTTGGTTCGGGAGATGACCATGACGCTGGATGACGTGTATGTGATTACTGGCCTCCCAGTCGAGGGGAGAAGTATCGACGTCTTTAGGCCGGAGTCGATAGATGCGACATATGCGCGTTATGCATATTTATTGGGAGTTTCGGCGGATGTTGTGCGGGAGGATATGAAGACGCATGACGGGAGTGGATTCGGCCTCCGATGGCTAAGGAAGACGTTTTCCGCGGAGGAGTATTTGGATCACAATGCCGCCCTCACTATGGTATACATTATGTTCTTCCTGGGTGTATCATCTTCACTAACACGAGCCAGAAGAACATCCAGTGTGATTTTCTCCATCACCTCGAGGATTTGTCAAAGCTTGGTGAGTACGCATGTGGTGCTTGTGCACTCATGTGGCTGTACAAGAGCTTAGGAGATGTTTCAAAGCACTCCTTGAAGATCTTGGTTGGGTTTTTGTCTTTGATAGAGTGTTGGGTCTATGACCACTTTCTTATCTTCCGAGCGGCGGTGAATAGCCGTTACAACCCGACCGATCCAAAAATGCTGGCGTGGTTTCCCAAAAGGGTCCCGGGATCACTAGCTTGCGGGAAGCTGTACTACCGTGACATCCTCGCGACGCAAGGAGAGACAGATGTAATTTAGCTTGTTTACGTTTATTAATATTTGTCTATTAATTCTATGATTATATGAGTAATTGCTTGTTTGTAGGTGATTTTCCGACCTTACGAGGATGTTTGTGAAGTGTGGCCGGAGCAGGAAATAGGGTTGTATCGAAACCATATTCGCCTTATGATGGTAAGAGAGACATGTCACCCAGACCGAGTGATGCGACAGTTTGGTTGGATCCAGGAGAAGCCGATGGACCCCCGTATGGCTAGAATCGACCTCTCAAGAGGAGACCATCTTTGTTATTCGCTGCATGGCAGGCATTGGACGAACTGGAGGGAGCACCTGTACGTGATTGATAGGTACTTGAGACATGTGGAAGAGAGTAGTCACACATCATCCCCATAGTACAAGGAATACGTGAAGAGGTACAGTTGGTTTAACAACATGCCTCGTATTCTTACCGAGAGCTCCGCGGTTGATGTAATGAACACGATAAATAGTGTTTGACCGTTAGATAATTCCACTGACGAGCTCGTGTCGTTTGCAGGCAAGGTGCTGAAGATCACTGGTCCTTGGCTTTTGATTATGCTAGTCTTCTTCTTCCTATGTATGTTGTTTTGGATTATGTTTTGGATTATGTTTTGATCACTGAATCGTTTAAGATAAGTTTTTTTTTATTTCTCCGTGTTTGTTATTTGTTATACCTTACATGTTTGATTGATTCTAAATTTGACGTTAACATGTTTAAAAAATTCTAAAGGTAATAGTACCCTCACCCCGACGGTTGATAAATTTTCAACCGCCGGTTGACAACTTCCCCAGCGGGTCACAATTTTCCACCCACCGGGTGAAGGCGAGTGAAACATGGATTGAATTTAGATTAAACACCCCGACGGTTGGAAATTTCCCAACCGCCGGGGGAATTGTCAACCATCGGATGATAATAGGTCACCCGGCGAAAACCTAGATTGTATTTCACTACAGCATAGTTGGGAAATAGAGGTTGTCCCCCGCCGGTATCAAAATTTAGTACCTTCGGGGATGTTTTACCCCCAACGGGATACCATCCGAACCGCCGGGTGAAAATAGGTACCCCGACAGTTGGGGGACCAAATATAAAAAGTCCTCCAATCTTTGAAAGTGGTCAGTACTCCCGGCGGTATGAAAATTTATTCCCGTCGTGGTTGTTTTACCCTCATCGGGGTACTATCTCAGTCGTCGGGTAAAAACATGTACCCCGGCGGTTGGGCTCTAGCACTCTTAATTATATATATATATAAGGTATGTTACACGCCCCGGCGGTTTGAAAATAAAGAACTGTCGGGGACACGTCACCCTCGCCGGTTTAGAATTGTTCAACCGGCGGTCGATAATTATTTTAGCCTTGTCGCCAAAATAAATTTTATCCGGGAAACCAAACTTCAGCTTTTTCCTCATTATTAGGCCAGTATACCGCCAAATTCTGATCTATAAATAGTAGAACCTGACTATGAAATAAAACACATAAGTTATAACAATGGGTGATTCCGGCTGGAACGTGCACGAAGATGCAAACCTCCTTTGGTGAGGTTTATTTTCGTCTGAGGGTAAGTTTGTAATTTTTGTTTAGATCTGTGTGGAAGTTTGAGTGTATATAATGTTTGATTATAGAGTAGAGGGAGAATTAAGCAGTCTGACTGTATTTAATTTTCATTACCCTCATTTAATTTTGGTGGTTGGGTATTTATACCCTTACATTTGGGCTTTATGGGTTTTCGGGTCATGTTTAATGGACCCGGGTCAAGTTCAAGGACCCATGAGCTCTTAGTAGGAGAGCAAACAGCTTAGTCAAGAAGTGATTAGGTTTTAAGTGCTTTAGTTCTGTTCGAACAACACAATGAATGATGGTGTCCGAATTGTCATCGTCCGGTTAGGTAGACCTTGTCCAAACTGACCATGTCCGAAGTGGTAACAGGATCCGGACTCATCATCCTTAAAGTATTTGACTTCGTCAAAGGCACGATACAAGAGGAGACTCCTGGTTTCAATGATTCAGTTTTGTGCAGAATGTTCTTCAACCATGGTATGGAAGCATCGTATTCAGGATGTCTAATTCCCCGACCACGAGGACACGAAAAAGTGGTCGATAGGTTAGTTTATCTAAAAACAGTGACTTCACCAATTAAGTCACTTCCTTATGATGTCCGAAGCAAAACCCGCGATGTATTTGGCATGAGATTTCAAAGTACAATTACGCAGGTGTTGCTCAATCGTCGTGAGGTTGGTACGGATTAGCATGTCCAACCTCTTCCAATGTTCGTTAAATTACTCTAGAGGCACCTCTAATCCTTTGGCAACAAACTCGTAGATTTCGTGCGCGCAAAGAATACCGTGCGTAGTTTGTATTGCACAACCGCAGGGCATGCAAGCCGCGATTGTCATGTTGCGAGCACAATCTACTTCTCCGGACAAAAGTTCCAAAACATAGTGTGAGACGTTGCTTTTTTATTTACCGTACACAATTTTCGCGAATTTGTGTAGGGCTAACAAGCGGCTCTTTTCGAATGAATCCTTGATGTCCCCGTGTTGCAATTGTATCAAAGTATGCAACTTCAACAAAAAAGATTCGAAATTACCTTTGCTCGTACCGGTTTAACGTTTAAGGCTCGAATGAGCACTCTTTACGCGGTTTGTGGTTTGGTTACCAAAATGCATCCACTTATTGTTTCTCCACGTGGCGAACTTGTCACTGTACGAGCGTAACCAACTTTCGGTATACTCAATTCCCTGGGGATTAAAGTCGCAGTGCAATTCGGCTCGATAGTCGTTGAAGGCTACTTCTATTTCCGCCAACATCATTTGATTCCACACTTTCGAAAAGATGTTAGACACTTTCTTCTCCTTTATGATTTTTTTTCGTTTTCTCTAGGATGTTCATGTTGATGTGCCATCGACACAACATGTGTGTTGCATTGGGGAACACTTCCTCCACCGCCTTCAGAAGCGCCAAATCTATATCCGTCAAAACGATGGATGGTAATTCGATGGAATGAGTTACTATCAACGAATGTAAGCACTCTAACACCCATTTGTAGCTCTCAAATTTTCTCCCGACATAAATATAAATCCGATGTAGAAAGTCTTCCCCTTACAAGTGGCTCTGACAACCTCGTACAATGGCATCCCGTATTTGATCACCTTGTACGTGATATACATTTCAATGAAGTTCAGAAATATGTGTAACAAATCCAAACTAACCGGGTGCGCGCATAAAATCTCGCCTATGACATCGCTTCCGTCTTCGGACTTTCTATGGAATTCGTAGTAGTTTAGCCGTTTTAGTTAACCCAACAAGTATTGGAATTGCGACTGACCACCTTTCTCGAGCTTGCAGTGTTTTAGTTAAGCGTTGTAGACGGTGCGCATTGAAGAAGAATCCTTAGGGTTCAATTTCTTCACCCCACCGAGAATGTCCCGAGGACGGGATCCTATTTTCATAGAACTAACTACGAAATCCGTCTCTTTTTTTTCGATCGTCCCAAGTACGAATGACCTTCTTTGTACGATGTAGTATCGTGATTGTGAACGTCGCATTCGACCTCTAAACCCCACAAATCATCACCCAACTTTTTTCCTTTAAGAGTGAAAGGGCATCCACATTTTTTTGTGCCGGTAGACTTCCTCTTTAGATGCTTCGGATCTACCAAGTTTGTGTAAACTCTAGATCTTTCACACACAAACTCAATTCTCTGAGTTTTTCGATCAAGTCTATCGCATTGTCGTAATATTGCCACAAACCCGTTATCTATTGCAGTTTGTTTAACCCATTCAATCAATTTCACTTAAGAGTATTGAGATTTGGTGTCGAACAAGTGGTTACAATCGACCGAGCAAGGCACCGACATTTCCTCCTCATTCACCAAACTATACAAATCATCATTTAACTCTTCATCTTTTAATTCTTCATCCTTTAACTCTTCATCATTTACCTCTTCAGCCTTTAACTTTTCATCTTACATAAAAAACAGTAAATTATGTTAGCTTGACACAAAACAAAATTTCCGACTCACCCCGCTGATTGCAAATACTCACACTGCCGGGGACGTTCTCAACCGTCGTGGAAGGTTTCAACCGCCGGTTGATAATACTCCAACCGGCGGTTACACCCTACCGATCCGGTAGTTGAAGATATTTACATCGGCTGGAACATTCTAAGATCGGTGGTTCAAAATACTACAACCGTCACGGACATTGTCAACGACCGGCTGATAATAGCACAGCCGGCGGTGGTGGAGCACAACATCCTTCTCCATATGTGAATAAAACTAAGGGGTATCAACCGTCGGTTTAGCAGTTCAACCCCGGTGGTTAACTTCTATTTGAACCGGCGGGTGGGAGTCGATTACACCGTCGGTTGGACATGACCACCCCCGGCGGTGGACCTTCATCATAAAATATGAAGTTTCTTCTTCTCCGCCGGTTGATGGGACTTCCACCGGCGGGGTAGTTCGGGTCCAACTTTCTAAAATTAGAACAACTACCAAAAATGATTTTTTTTTTTCAAAAAATTGGTTAGAACAACTACCATGTTTGGAGTTCCACGCTCCTCAACAAGCTTCTCACATTCTGAATCCATCCTTCAATGATTTGGATTTAAAAAAATGTTGGTTTTTGGAGGTTTGGGAGTTTATTTGTGATTTTTGGAGTTTTTGAAATTTTTGGTTAAGTGTTGAGTATAAGAGGGTTATTTGGAGGAGTAATTTTGTGTTTTTCTATATTTGGTTAACTATACCCACAATTCACTACAAGACAAAATTAAAGATTCTTGGACAAAGGGCAAAACCGTCTTTATCTATTTATTAAAAAAATTCTTTACAATTTGAGAATGGTTAACAAAATATGACTCCTAATTTAGCTAAATCCATGGTAATATATGAGGAAGCACATATTGAATCCTTAAAAGGTAGAGAAGATTACAATCATAATTATTATTAGATAACAAAAATGCTTACATCCGATCGGCCACTAACAAAAAATGTTAACAAATAGAAAACAATTGTAATCGGAATCTATTGCAAATGTGATCCAAAAATGTGTCATATTGCAATAAAATTCGTTGTAATTTTTTTAAAATAAGATGATTTGAATTATATTTCTAATAAGTTGAATTTCGTAACAACTAATATGAAAAAATTGTTGCAAATATTTATTAATTTTGTTCCAAATTAAATATCGTTGCAAATTCATCGTTAAACTTAATAAAAATGCAAAAACAACTGCATAGCTATATAATCCTTGAATAACATTTTCAGCTTTATTTCATTATTTCAAAATGCAGTAAATAAATTTATATAAATTTTGGTTCAATAATATATCGTTGAATTAGATAGAAGTCAAAAATTGAAGATAATGTCCTATTTTACTTAGCATTGTGAAAATAAGACATGTATTCATCAACTTTATTTCATTTTTAAAGTGATTAAATCTTATGGACTTTTACTTCTCTATGATGAATTGTATACATCAATCAAAGAGGAACTTAAATTCAATGTACAAGAGAATTGTAACATAACTTGGAAATAATTGTTTGTGCGATAAGCATACATAAACTTATTGAGAAAACATGTTACAAGTTTGATATTAAAATAAATAAAAAGGTTACAATTGTAGCTTATTGTTATAGTAAGTTCTTTGCAACTTAAAATGTCACATTACAAATCAAATCCCAAAAGATAGTTGGCTTGTGTTTTAAGAGTTATAATAAGTTCAACGGATATGATGAAAATTGACTTTTATTTTTCCCTCGAGTATTAAATGTTTTCATTCATAAATTTACGGCTAATGAGCGATTTGATACCCTCGTACGGGGTTTCTTGTGTACTTCCAAACATTTGGTTTAGCAAGGATTTATGCAACCCACCACCACCTGTATGAGTTATCATAATCCGAAATATATGTAAAACTTATAAGCAACAAGAGTACAAGTTACATTTTTATTAGTTGTCATCTACAAGTATTATTACAAGATACTGTGATCCTACAAAAATCGTATCTTTATTCACATACAGATATGTACATTAGTTTATATATGGTAGTACATAATCTCCGGATAAGCAAGAAGGCCAGATTGTCCGAGTTGATATTTTCTAAAGGTAGCTGACATAATAAGATTTCCTTTAGACGATGTAGATGATTGTCAAGACTATTCCTATGTTAGGATATGACAAATCCATTTCATGTCCTAAAAAATCTCAAATTTAAGAATAAATCCTACATTTGAGTACGCTACTACATAAAATACCAAAACCCAGAATCTGCCACAATATCAAGACATCAAAATAGCATCAAGAATATGTGTTGATGCTGCAAAAGTTAAATCAAAGGAGTTTATAGGCTAAAAACCCTTTCAAGTCACCGGTGTATGACACCTGTTGCATTCGTGCCACTACCTTTCCTTCGTCCCCAAAACGAGTCATTGGTGTTTCAGATAGTTGCATTTTTGCCACTGGCGCACGTGTCACCCCCATTGTACTCAAGTTTGTTGCATATACGGTCACCTCTAATTTCCTTCCAAAAATACCCCTGTTCAGTTGTTTGACCTCTTTACTCTAATTTTTACTTTTTACTCCAAAATTTTACTAATCTTTTTAAATTTTTACCTAAACTACTATAATTACACAGTGTTATACCCAGCCCATCCCACGTATCACATATATCCACTTCTTCTCTTGTTTCAAACCCTAATTTCCCATCTTCACCATAGCCTGCTTCAAGACTTCTGTAAAACCCTAATTCCTTTCTTCACCTAGCCACCTTCTACACACCCCTAACAATGTCGTCTACAAACTCCTAATAATTATCTTCTTCGCAAAACCCTAAATTAGATGGTTATTTTGATGTAAAGGACGAGGACGACATTGTTAGGGGTTTGTAGAAGGTGGCTAGGTGAAGAAGGGAATTATCATAGACAATGAACAATCATATAATTACATAACATAAAAACAAACTAGTACAAAAAAGATAGAAAATTTAGTAAAATTTTTGTAGGGTTGTTATATAATATGAGATGATCGAACAACATAAACATATCTAAAAGTAAATTACATGTTCACTTTACAATACTACACCATGTAACTACACTGCTTTGATACATGAAAGTAAAAATAAGAACAAAAAGAAATTCAGATTTGTGGGCTTTTGGGGCTTTTTTTCTTCTTCTTTTTTGTGGACAAAAACAAATCTACCCCATTAAAATATCAACCTTTAATCTAGTATCAAATAAAGATCCACTTACTCCTTCGTATCAGATTCATCGATCACATCGTAAATCCAATCACAAACCGTCGCCGATCGCCTCTATCACGGTGACGTATGTTAGCACTCCGTTTTTTTCTGTAATTTTTCTTGAGCTACAGATCTAAATCGATTCTTCTATTTTGAATAGCAAGCAAACATAAATTCCAATACCCAGCTCCTACCTGTATAACCGTAAAATCCGGAGGACGCGGAAGTCAATGACTTGCTCCGGCGATACGTTTTCCGATCGTAAACAGATCGTTTCTCTGGATCCGATAGTGTGGAATACGTAGAGTAAATTTTCATGAAATCGCTCGCCGAAGATCCTTTCCGATCAATCGTTGCCACGTCAGGATAACAGATCCTTGCTAAACGCCGGTAAGCCGCCTTGATCTCGTCGCTCGTGGCTATCAAAGGGATCTCAAGGATATCATAGAGTGATGAGCTCAGAGTTATCCGTCGCGGACTAAAAAAAGTAGATCTACAATCCTTCGTCACGGAGTCGGTTGCGGTTGTCGTTGCGGAAAGAGGAGGGAGAAATCTAGCGCGTGGAGTTGAGCAGAAGGAAGCTTTAGGGGAGAGAGGCGGAGAAGAAAAGGGAAGATTGAAGAAGGGAATTAGGGTTTTACAGAAGTCTTGAAGCAGGCTATGGTGAAGATGGGAAATTAGGGTTTGAAAACAAAAGAAGAAGTAGATATATGGGGTAAATGGGATGGGCTGGGTTTAACAGTGGATAAATAGATTAGTTTGGGTAAAATTTTAAAAGGGTTAGTAAAAAGTAAAAATTAGATTAAAGAGGTCAAACAACTGAACATGGGTATTTTTGGAAGGAAAATAGAGGTGACCGTATATGCAACAAACTTGAGTACAATGGGGGTGACACGTGTCATCTTTCTGTGAATTTGCACGCGCCAGTGGCAAAAATGCAACTATCTGAAACACCAATGACTCGTTTTAGGGACGAAGGAAAGGTAGTGGCACGAATGCAACAGGTGTCATACATCGGTGACTTGACAGGGTTTTTAGCCGGAGTTTATACATGAAAATTTCTATATTCAAGATAAAGGTGATCATTTATTTATCCAATTCATAGCCTAATACAAGAAAAAAACTTATACAAAATTCAAAACATATTGTACTGGGTAAATTCTCTACTTGTAAACCTTAAATGGTAATAATTTATAACTTTTTGAATAACTTTGGTTTCTTAGGAGGCTTCAGTCTATCTCAGTGGGAATCAAGGCATATTCTAATTTAATTCCACCAACAAAATGATCTTTGTAATATTTGAAAAGAAACATGTGGACCATAGAGAATCATACTATAAGATTACTTAAATGGTTCTCACTCTTCAGTCATAACATTGAACCCCTCATAACACCTATATGGATTACCCTACCAAACTTACTCAAGTTCATGTTCAATGAAGACACCATCAAGGCTATTGTTAATTCTATCGGAACACGATTAACTATATGGGTTACTGCTAAAAATATGGAAAGGTTCAATTGTCGCAAAGCATGGATCAAGCTTGATATATCTAGAAAACTCATCAACATAGTTTGGATAGGATTTGAAGAAAGAGATGGATTTTGGCAAGACATCTTATATGGTTTCATGACTACTTATTGTTTAATATGTTCTCACCTGGGCCATAATCAATTAACTTGCAAGAAACAATTACTACAAGAAGCATGACACACTTTAAGGAACACCAAAACCAAACCTACATCTGTAGGAAACAGTGTTTGATTTTTGGATAAGTCTCTGAAGTCTTGTAAACAATTTCTAATTGAAATATTTTTGGGATTCTCCAAAAATTCCAATTATAAAAAATCAAAGATATGTTTTCAAACAGAGAGAATGAATATGTGCCAGATTGTTTTTCAACATAACCCAACATGTATGTATTTCGACCAATGCATGCGGTTTGAGAGTTAGAGTAGTTGGATAGTTAGGTCAAATAACATGAACTAAAATTTTAAATTAAACCTCGTTAGGGGATCCGCCCCTTGAACCCTGTTAATTATGATATAATCTAAGAAGTATGCACTCCGCACTCTACGACTTGTTCGTTAATATATCATTGGGCGACTAGTTGATCCAATTACACTAAAATATCTAAAATCTTCCCCCATTTTAGTGTAATTCATGATCAACTAAACACAATCACAACAATTAACAAATTTAAGCATAAATGAAATATCGTAACGATTGAATTTCACATTAGTATATTGCACATTGAAAATATCCGAATATCAAGGTATCACTAAGGATTGAACCTTTACTATTCATAATGACTACATGAAGATAATATACACATAAATTTATATTCTCACTTGTTCTTACTTAATACTATTTTTTACTAACCTTGTGTCCTTATTCTTCTTAAGCATATTAAAGTCAAGTCCTATCTTCTTAAAGCGGCTAAATTTTATGCTCAAATAGGTAGCTATTTTCCTCTTGCACATGCATATGCAAATTTTCAAAAGAACTATTAAGAAGATAATCTTCAACCTTCACAACTTGCAGGTCTGAACACATACCTTGGGATGATACTACAAATGTGTTCCAATCTTTAGATGTTAAGCTTTCAACATTGAATTCAACACTTAATGTCATATTAGATGGGAATTGGGTATCTTAACATGAAAGATTTCAGATGGACTTTAATTCCATTTCAATAGCGGATTTGTGCACAAGATCTTTACTTATGCGTGATAATCGACTAAATTATACATATATTAAAGTAACATCATAGGTAAAGCACTCACAAATCATAATGTGTCTAACGCCTAAGTATCTAGACATGCCTTTGTAAACTTTTCTATAGACATTGGCCAAAACAGCTCAACTATCACATCTGATAGATATAGGTGATATCGGTTTGGGCCACAATGGAATTTCATACATTAAATTTTTTAGCCACTTAGCTTCTTTACTCGATGCTTCTTTACTCGATCCATATTGGAAATGTAACTCACATCTGAATATCCTTCAACTACAGAAGGAAATCCAGTATAAGCTAAACCATAATTCATGGGTCCTTTCAAATACTTGAATACTCGATTTAAAGTTTGCCAATGATGTGAACTATGATTGCTAGTATACCTACTAAGCTTTCAAACAACAAATGAAATATCTGGCCTACTGCTAGTCATGGAATACATAAGACAACCGAAAGTTCTTGAGTATTCAAGTTGAGATATAGTTGCACCTTTATTATGTAGAATCTTAAGACTAAGATCTATAGGTGAGCTTACTGGAGAACAATCTTTAAAATTAAATTTATTCAATATAATGAGATTGAGAAATCGATATATTATTGATCTTTTGCTTAATTCTTATACAAAAAATCATCATCTCAAAATTAGATGATAAGAATTTCTTCGTTTCATCAACTTGATATTGGTCAATACCAAAAATCAACATATCATCTACATATAAACAATTCATAATTCATTTACCAGAATTTTCAAATTTGCTATATACATATTTGTCCGCTTGGTTAAGAATAAAGTCATTAGACAATATCAAATTATCATTTTTTATACCAATCCTTTAGTGCTTGTTTCAAACCATAAAAAGATTTTTTAAACCTGCATACCTTGTTTTCACAACCAGGCATAACAAAACCTTGCGGTTTCATATAAATCTCCTCATCCAAATCACCACTTCAGAATGCAGTTTTAACATCCATTTGATGAATTATAAGATTTTATACAGATGCAAGTGAAATCAACAATCTAATAGTAGAAATCCTAGTAACCAGAGCATAAGTATCAAAGAAGTCAATTCCTTATCTTTGTTTAAATCCCTGGATTACCAATCTAGCTTTATACCTTTCAATAGTGCCATCTACTTTCATTTTTCATTTAAAGATCCATATATTTCCCAATTATTTGCAACCATAAGGTAGATCAACCAACTTACATGTATTATTATGCATGATAGACTATATCTCATATTGGATGGTTTCTTTCCAGAATGCACCATCCCTTGATGCTATAGCATCACTAAAATTCCTTGGATCATCTTCAATAACAAAACAATATTGACATTCATAGTCAATCTTATCTCTTGACCCTTCAACTAAATAAAGTTTAAAATCAGATCTGAACGACTTAGCTACTCTAGCTCTAGTACTTCTCCTTGGTTCAGAAGGTTCAGGTACATAAATAGTACCACTTGATATATTTTCAGTTTGAACTGAGTTCCTATTCAAAGAGTTTTGAATCATATCTCTAGATCTAGGTATAGAGGTAAATATATCTTCATCAAATATTGCATTTCATGCCTTGATTACCGTGTTCACCAACACATAGTTATTAGATTCTAACACATAGATCCTATCTGCAACTGAATGCTCAACATATCCAATGAAGATACAATATATACCTCTTTCATCTAAATTTTTCCTTTTGGGTTCAGTGAGTCTTACAACTTCTCTACAACCCCAGACTCTCAAACAATTCAGTGTTGGAGGCTTCTTAAACCAAAGCTCATATGGGGTCATCTTATACCTTTTAGTATCAATATGATTCAATAAATAACAGGATGTTACCATAGCCTCACCCCAGAATCCTTCACTTAAACCCGAATAGGACAACATGGAATTTACCATTTATTTCAAACTCGTATTCTTCCTCTCAGTTATACCATTATTGTTGTGGTGTATAAAAAGCCAGGTTTGATGAACTATACCAGTAGACTGAAAATATATAGGATCATAAAATTCACCTTATATATCCGTGTGTAGATTTTTAATCAAATAATTCTTATGTAGTTATACTTCTTCCTTATATAATTTAAAAAATTATCAAGAGCTTCATTTTTAGCATGCAACAAATAAATGTAGCAATATCTAGATGCATCATCAATAAAATTAATAACATACTTTTTATTTCCTAACGAATCCGTAGCATGGAAATCACATAAATCACTATTTACTAGTTCTAACATTTTGGAAACTAGGTTAACATTATTGAAAGATTTTCTAGTCATCTTAGTTAACATGCATGCAAGTTTTACATATTTTATTATTTGCATCAACATGAGGAATAAGCCTCACTTTCGACATGTCTTTTATTCTTCCATGATGAACATGTCTTAATCTAGCATGCCATAATTTGTTTTATTCAAATTTCTACACATACTAGTAGAAGTCATAGACATAGAATCATTATGGAATGAAATATTAATATTTAACATAAACATACCATTACAAAATATCCAAATCCCACAAATACAGTTGTTTGAAACCACAACTTTTTAAAATAACACTAGACAAAAGATTATTTCGAATCCTAGGAATATACAATACATTATTTAATACTATATATTTTCCATAAGTAAATAATAATTTAACATTTCCTAGTCCTTTAATTGGTTCAGTTGCAACATTTTTCATCTTAAGTGAAAATCCATCTTCAATCGGTTGAAAATTACTGAACCATCGAAGATCCTTACATACATGACTTGTTCCTCCCGAGTCAATCCATCAAGTAACATCGCCATCCTGCACATAAAATACCTTAGATATTATAGATATATAATTTTGAGCATAATTAAAATTCTGAAATAAAATCTGACCTTGTTGCTTTTCGGGATCCTTAGATCCACTTGAACCAGCAATGTTTCCACTTGGACCAGCGTTATTTTTTATTTTTCCAACTCGACAATCCCTCCTAAAGTGACCAGGTTTGCCATATTTCAAGAATGCCATTTTAGCGTTTTTGTTGGAAAATTGTTGTTTTTGTTGTTGCCTTTAAATTTTTGTTTATTCCCCTTATATGTATTACCTTTCTTAAGGAATCCGCTGGTCTCATACATATTTACAAATAAGTTTCCCACTTGGTTTTTACCCTTAGGATTACTGATTTTATCTTTACCCCTTAGAAACTCTTCAATCTTAAAGTGACTACCAAGTTCGACTAAAGTCATTTCTTCTTTGTTGTGTTTCAGAGTGTGTTTAAAATCCTTCAATGAAATAGGTAATTTATCAATAACAGAAGATATCAAATTATATTCGTCCATTTTCATATTGTGTTGAACAAATTTACCCAACATTCTTAGTAGTTCATTATATTGTTCCATCACAGGTCTAGAGTTAACCATTTTGTAATTTATGAAATCAAAAACCAGGAATTTCCTACTAGAAGCATCTTCTGCCATGTATTTTGATTCAATAGAATCCCATAACTCTTTATAGATTCGAAATTTTAGTATACATCAAAAAAAGTATCAGACATACTATTTAATATGTGGCCTCGGCAAATGTAGTCATCATTCTCCCACTTGATGCGCCTCCTCGTTTGTTCCAGCATTTCATTCTCAATGATCTCCGGGCATCGAGTACTCAGGACATACACAACCTTGAGGGTAGTCAACATAAAATGCATCTATTTCTGTCATCGTCTAAACTCGTGTCCTTCAAACTTGTCCAATTTAGCGAATTTACTTGTCATCTCCTTCGTTGATTCTCATTCGTTAGTCATTTCTATCTTCATAAACAAAAACAAAATATTTCAATTATTTGTAAGAAACAGTATTTGATTTCTGGATAAGTCTGTGAAGTCTTGTAAATAATTTTTAATTGAAATATTTTTTGGAGTTCTCCAAAAATTCCAATTGGATAAAATCACACATATGTTTTCAAATAGAGAGAATGAATATGTGTCTGATTGTTTTTCAACAAAGCCCAACATATATGTATTTTGACCAATGCATGTGATTTGATAGTTAGGTTAGTTGGGATAGTTAGATCACATAACGGGAATTAAAATTTTGAATTAAAACCGGCTCAAATTTAAAATTCAAATAAACGTTCAAATTTCCAAATTTGAAATTTTGTTGACTTGCAACAATTTCTAAGCTGACTTGTTAGCTTGATCCCAGCCAGAGGCTCTGCCTCTTGTACCCCACAAAGGGTTCCGTCCCTTAAACCCTGTTAATTATGATATAATCTAACAAGCGCGCACTCTGCATTTTACGACTTGTTCGATAATGTATCAAAATTAAATTAGTTGACTAGTCGATCCAATTATACTAAAATATCTAACATCAGCTACTACTAATACTTCCAATCAGTCTAGATGTTTGCATCCTAAAATATAATAAATTATAATCAAAGAAGGGAACTCATAAAGCAAAATAAGACACCAAGATAAGGAAACAAATTCAGGAAACAAAGAGAACATACGAGTTCATATTTCTCCACACAAAGGTTCTACAGTTAAAGAAACAAAACAATAGTTAAAAATCATATAGATCAAATACCAGATCACATAATCAAAGAGGATGCCATGTTGATCTCTAAAATTACTGAAAGAGTAAAAAACTCCATCTACTATAGACAATGAAATCATCCAAGCTTTATAGACAATCCAAACATGAATGTTGTTTTCATCTTCCAAATATTATGATAATTTAATAACTGACTCAGATTCTCCAACACAAAAGACATCTTACCTCAATCCCTTATCCTAAGCAAACTTGAAGTTGGAAAAAAATTCAAGAAGATCTTAAGTAGGAAGATGAAGAACACCAAAATTCAAATCATAAAAGGACTTATCTCTACTAAAGTTTTTTAATTTAAAGAGTTCTGGTTGACCCTTCTCGTATCGATTTAAAGGACCGTATCAATTATGAACATGTTGATTTAATGGTTAATCAAGAGTCTATGACTTCTGTTGAAAACTTAGATAGAGTAACAAAGAAGCTTTGATATCAAGTCAGCATAACAAACACCAACTATAAGATTTGAATTCTACAAAAAAAAGGACTCTACTTAAAGATCTCATTTATTTTGCAGGTCATTCGTAAGTACTAAACCTCATTAGAAATCAGACAAAATGGTTATATTCAACCAGAACTACTGGATAAATTATTTTAAGCAGAAAAATCAGAGTGAATATAAACCAATATCAAACACTGAACCATAGTATGGAATAAGACAATTCAACATCTTGACCTAATTTTAAAGACACAAAATAATAATAATAATAATAATAATAATAATAACAAACCATTTTTTTCAAGCTAATATACCTTTTTAGAAGATTAATGATTATTATACAATTCATATGCACCAGTAAGTCTCGTCCTCCTCAAGCTAAATCAAAATAAAGAGTAACGATAAAGCTAGAAACTTATAACTAAGCCAATTGGTCGAAGAGTCAATTTTTCATTTCGATTTCATTCCCCTCTTTTGATTCTCAAAGAATGTAATCGACATATAAAAGTTATGTTATTGGGCTAAAATAAAGTTTTTATTCATTTCAATAAAAAACGGCTAAATAAAAAAATAGATAAAAATACCTACACTAATGGTTTGATGTAAAAACAAATATAACCACTTTACTGTCAAAGTTATTGTCACGTTTTTATTCTTAATAAGAATATTGTTTTTTAAATAAAAGACAACTTGCATTGATAAAATGGTTGGGTTACAATAAAGCCCAATAATGATGGAGCTTGGATATTATTTTTGGATTTCTCCTAAACAAATAACCAGAAGTCATCATGAAATTAGGACACCAATGTTGATTTTAAATCCCCTCCTTGAGCTTGGATTCATTTCATAGAGTTTCAAATGGATAAGATATATAATTTGTGCATTTGATGATCTTTTGTTTTACTTATCTTGAATTAACCTATGCTTTTGAACGAATTTTAGAGAGACTTTGAGCTCGATTCATTTACTGAAACAAGGTATATGCTTCTTTAATGAATTATCTCTTTAACTTTTGGTGTCTTCTGGATATAGATTGTTGTGTTGTAGACTAAGCTACTTTTATTTATTACATCTTTTAACAGAGAGCTGCACCGGAAGGTCTTGATGAAGTTGGAACTGATACCAGTCTTTAAGAGAATAATTGATTTTGATCTGCAATAAAGATATTTTACGGTATGATCATATTTTTCTAGTGTTTGAATAAAAAATTAATCGTTCCAGTGGATCCAAATTTTATTTGAGATGTTAGTAGTGTTATTATGATAAAAAAAGAGCAAGTTTTTTTATCTGATGATGAGTTTTAGCCCTGCTTCGAGTAGTTTTGTTGTCATTGTTTCTAACGGTCCAACATAAGATATTTATTATTATTGAGATGAGTGAGAGTGAAGTCTGGAAATTTTTTATTACTAATACCATGGATATTCCAGCAAAAGATTGTTAATATCATTGTATAGAGCCAGCTTTAAGTTTGACGGGTCTTTTGACATAAATTGATTTGGTTGTGATAAGACTTTTGAATAATTTATACTTATCATTTTCCATTTGCTTCATCGGCATTTACTTGAAATTTTTGTTTTCATCTCTTGTTTGTGCATGTGATGAAGGAAGGCTATCCATGGAATTTAGTTGAGGTGAGACATGGGCTGTTGTGAAAGGCCAATGCCAAGATGTGAGAGCTTATTCAATTTCTCATTTTCTTATTATAGGTAAACGAATATTGATTTCTTGATTGTTTGAAATTGATGATTCTTTATTTTTGCTGGTCAAAGTTGTTGAATGAAGAGGGATGTGTTGCATCATATAGTCTGTAGGTATAGTTGTATTGGCTTGATGAGTAGAGGCTTGACTGATAACCTATTGACTATACTTGTTACCATCGTTTTGAAAAATAATTTGAGTTGACATGATCTGGATTTTAACTAATATTGACTTTAGTTTAGTAGCCATTTTCTTTGAACTCATCTTGGTGGCTTGATTGATTGTAATGTCTTGGTCTTTTTAAATATAATCTGTTTGAACTATGATTGGCTGTGTTTTCCTAAAATCTTGTTTTCTATGTCCTAAGTGACAACATTCTTTTGCTTGTAGCTTGACAAATCTTTGTATAAAATCTTCTGCCAGTATCCTTCTTTTGTACCAAAACATACCCCGACTTTGCTGATTAATGGCTTAAGTATGTCCAATTTTATATAGGTTTTACAGTAGTTATACATGGCTTGGTTTTTAGTTGGTATCCATATCGAGAGGATTTCCTAAAGTCTTTGCAATATTCTTGATAGTGTTAGCATTATACATATATGTTGGCATCTCGGATAATGAGATCCATATCGATGTTATGGATGACTCTTTCTTAGGGTTAAATAAAGAATTTCATTTTAGAATTCTCATAGAATATTCTCCCAAAGTTCACAAATTTTTGAGCCATAATTTCTTGATATCATTTTGTATAATAACCTCTATTATTAGGTGCCTCACATCCCAGAAAACTATGCTGACTTGGCCAATAAACCTCATAGATCCAATGAACTTTGAATTTTTATCATCCTAGGTCTACCTTTTGTGAACTTACCAATGAGAGTAGACTTTGTTCAAGATTCTAGAATTCTTGTCTTACTAAGAAATGAAGAGATAATGGCTTGTTGTTATTCTTGATTTGCACATCTTCATGGGTGTAATCTTTTACTGATGATGTTATGGCTTCAACGTAATATTTAACTGACATTTTAGGTTGATGGGGTTGTGGCAGGATAGGAGGTAGGGAAGGGTTTTGATGTTCGAATGTTGGATTACATGTGAAAATGTGTATAGATGCTGAATTAGAGATTCCAACATTGATAATTCTTGAGTTCTCTTTGATTGAGTGCAAGAAAGTCAACGTCCGTTTTTTCTTAAAAGATGCAGCCTGTTACTGGTGAATTCTTTGATGAATTCTGATAATCAGCATGTCTTGTTGATGAAAATGAGATGGCAGAGCTTGTCAATTGATGTGTTGTCTTATTTGATTTTACCATGGCAGAGGTTGTTTATGATCATTGGATATTATGATTATAGAAGATATTCATTAACTTGGCTTCCCAAAAAATAATTCTTGGAGATTTTGGATAAACAAAATCGAACAAAACAATCTAAAAAAACTCATATTATATATATATATATATATATATGAACTTTGGAATAAACAAAATCGAAAAAAATACCTAAAAAACTCATTATATATATAGTCATTTTAAAGAATTAAATTTTCCATAGGATGACGTATAACTAAATAGTATATTGTATGAAATAAATATAAAACAAATATAATATCTTATCACCATCTAGTTATATTTACATAGAAACAGAATGACTAAATATACCTGGGTTTTATATTATCTTTTAGAAAACGTTCTTTTGATAAAGGGCACGACTAAAATGAAACCCTCATTATTTATAATGAGATATCTAAATCTTAGTTTATTTTAGAAATACGAAATGAACAAACTATCCCCAACACATATAAGCCTAAATTTCAGCCTTAAATTTATTCTTACCCAACCACTTCCATCTACCCGCCTTCAAACACTAACTCTAAACCTCAAAATATACCAAAAACACTTTAAATCTCTTCCCCATCATGGATTTGAGTGAGATTAATGATGATTTTAGCTGCAATGTCGATAATGTTTGTTCGGATGAGGAGGAGTCGCTAAATGACCATCTACAAACAGGCCTTGAGGTACATTTATACATTTTTAAACATCCAACATGTAACTCAAACGTTATTGCACGTTGTGATATACATAATCACGCAAGAACATTCGTGGAATTAGTAAAATCACGCAAAAAAACGTGACTTTACGTAAATTGCTGGCACTGTTATGCGCGATTTTACCAAATCGATGCACAATTTTGCCAATTCAAAACAATTTCCTGCGTAATTTTACCCAAATCAATATAATTTTGTTCGCTATTTTCCCAATCACATATACAATTTGTGCGTGGATTTGCATTATTATGAGCATGGTCATCCTCCAACTACTTTGTTTTTAATTGAATGAATTGCGATACTATAGTAACTTGTTTTAATGCATTTTGTAGGAACCGGAACAATCACCATATTCCATGGCCGATTACACTCAAAAGTTTACTACATAAAGCTTTTACATCAAATCCGAATCGGTTGTATGGGTTGACACATAAAGCATAAAATTAGGATTCATTATTTTGATCGATAAAGATGACGATGATAATAAAAACGTAAAAATTCCAACGCTATATTTTAAGTGCGAGAGGCACGGTGTTTACAAACCGAGGCCCAAACTGGGGTTTGTGAAGAAGCGCCAATATTGTTCATAGAAAAATAAAGTTGTTCGTTCACGTTAAGGAGAAATTCGGTCTTAGATAACCTGGTTGTTGGAAATCAGTAGTGTTAAATGGGAAACACAACCACCAACCGGTTTTACACTTGTATAGATATTCACGAGCCACTAGGCTAAAAGCCAACGAGCATGAGTTTGTTTGTAAACGCACAACAACCGATTCTCTGCCAAGAGATATCCATTGTGGTTTGAGTGCATATAATCTACAACATGCGTCAAAAATAAAAATTGGTAGATAAAGAGGGGAAAACCCAAATGCAATACTTGTTCGGTAAGTTAAAACAACACGAGTACTTCGTTTAGGAGCGAACAAACAAAGCAACAGGCGAGATCCTTGAATTGTTTTTTCCCATCTTACAAGCATCGAATTATTGCGCATATTTCCTCAAGTTCTTATAATGGATAGCACATACAAAACTACAAGGTAGAAGATTCACATGCTATAAATAGTTGGCCAAACGTCGACGAAGAAGACCTTATGTATCATTTTTATTTTTTGAGCTTTGAGATGCAAACGAAGTACATGTTGTCGTGGAGTGTTCTTAGGGACGTGATGATGAATAAAATTTGTGCATTGCCTAATATTATTGTCACCGATAAAGAGTTGGAATTAATGCATGCTATTGAGAACGTATTTTCGGATGTCATTCAAATGCTATGAATATAGCATATAAACAAGAACATTTGCTCGTACGCTAAGAAAGTTTTTCCCCAAGCGGACATGTTCGATGAGTTTCTCGAATATTATGAAGTGGTATCCCATTCGGAGATGCTTGAAGATATACTAAACACCTTGTCGAGTTTCACCAAGTGTACGTATTTTGTCCGACGATTATCGATTATGTGATGAAATAATGGAAGACATTTATGGAGAAACCTTTCTTAATATCCACACGAATAATTTTAAACATTTGGGCAATCGGACTAGCAATCAGTGAGTTATATTATGATTTTTATACTTTATTTTTTAAGATTAAGTCTTGGACTTCTAATTAATTTAATCTTATGGTGTAGGGCAGAGAGTGCTCCCTCTAGCTTAAAACGGGAAACCTACATAAGTCTATGCATATTTGAACAATATTAGGATAGTTTTCATACGTTGATTCACGTTCATCACTCTACAAATTTTATATCATTTAAAAAAGTGATTTTTGTCCTAGACACGCATCTAGGGGTCTACCTATAAGGAATAAAAGGGTAAACTTTCATGTACGACCATAAAATTAATAGAGAAAAATCTAAAAACGGTCGGGCATTTAGGCTTCAATCTCGTAGCTTGTGGTTATGTTATTATAAAAACACATAATTTATCATGTGCATGTGAGTTACACATGATCGAGAAAGAAGGTAGGACGATTCAAAATGATGAATATGGTGTTTATTGGAGTACTATAAAGATCAAACCTAGGGATAACTTTGTATCGAATATGAGTTTACGAGAAATTTATCCTTAATAGATAGTACCATCCGCCCTTAAGGTCCACACGTGCAAGATCATATCATAAATAGGATGATGTAAATTCTAGATTCCGCTAGAAGTCATGTATTGGAACCTAAAGAGCCGACTATCACTAAAGGTAGGAAAAAACAGGTCGAGATAAATCAACTAAGTGGAACCATCTTTGTTCGAATATGATGGTAGTCAAGGCAATAGCACTCTCGGTACGATAGCTAGCAAGACTACCTTGGTAGCCTTAGTACCTAAAGCCAACCCTAAATCCAAAGCTCAACAAAAAAAAGTGGCTCGAGACAAAAATCAAATAAGGGCAAATAATTTAGTTATGATGAGAGTTGGTTTCCCAACTACTTACATGACTAAATAACTAGCACCAAAGACGTTGATCCTGATGTTAATTGCGGATTTTGGGTTGCAGCTTCATCGATATACCAAAATATCGATTCATGGGAACAAGTTAGACATGATTTAATGCATGAATTGCAAGGTCAACGTGATCTATGGGGGGAGAGTTTTTGATGGTGCACAACGATGACCATTGCCGGAAATATACTCTAGTTGGTTTGCATTCCGCACTAATGATGACGTTACTAGTTGGGTAATTCTGTTAGAAATTAGAATAAGACTAGCATCAACATTATTAGTAATAAGTTTATATCTTATGTATAGTATATACTCCTTATAATGATGAGGTAAGTTATATCAAATACTAACGTAAAGATAATATACATGTAATAAGAAGACGTTAAACAAAGGTTATAAAGAGGATGTTAGATAAGGGTTGTAAGAAAGGTGTTACACGATGGTCATAAAGATTAATAAGACAAAGGTTTAGAGAAATGGTTAGATGAAGATCATAAAGAGGAGGTAAGATGAAGGGCATAAAAAAGAAATTAGACGAGGTTCATAAGGAATCGGTTAGATGAAAGTCATAAAGAGGATGTTAGACGAGGTTGACAAAAATGATAAGACAAATGTCATAAAGAACTAGTTAAACAAAGGTCATAAACAAGTTATTGGACGAAGTAAGGAAGTTATTAGACGAAGGTCATAAAGAAATGGTTAGACAAAGGTCGTAAAGAGGATGTTATGAGGGGGTTATGAGGAAAATGTTACATGCAAGTCATGAAGTAATTATAACAACATCCAAACTAGGGATGCCAATCCGCGTCTTGTCCATCCCGATACGATCGGGACCGGTCGGGTTTGGTCCAGTCCGAACATATATTGGGCCGGATACGGGTTTAAATTTATAATCCGTAAGCGGGCCGGGTCGAATTCGGGCTTCTAATTTGTCTACCCGTTCGTGCCCGAAAATTATATATATATATATAATATTAGATATAAAATCAAAATAATATATATATATATATATATATATATATATATATATATGTTTAAAATAAATTGAAATATATAAAAAGATATTAAAATTGATGTTCGCGGGCCGGACCAGGTTGACCGACGTACATTAATAGGTTGACTCGGGTTTAAAAATATTACACACGGAGTGGATCGGACTGGGTTTTGGACTCAAATATCCAAAAGGTGGACTCGGGCGAGCCGACCTGCACCCAGCCCGCAGACGATCCATGGTCATCCTAATCCAAACTAAACATAAAATCTTCATTTTTAAAAAAACAAATTCATCTCAAACAAAGCGATTTAATAGAAAAGAAAATTATTCACGCCTATTTTCTAGTTTATTTTGACTTCTTTCTCAACATTTGATACAACTCAAAAACTATTAAATTCTAACCTTTTACTTTTTTTTTGCATCGTATTAGAATATTGTTCAATTTTTAGATCGATCTAATCGAGAAAAATGATTGTTTGTGCTAGAAAAACATCAAAAGAGCGACAATTTTTGGTTTTTGGATATGTTGTGTGCGGCCACAATAAAAACATCTTATTGAGAGGTTAAGAATGTCGGTTTTTGCTGAATTTTGGATTGCGTGTTTGTGACATCTATCTATTCAGTAAAACTAGTTGGATTTTGACTTGGTGATATGGATTAGGAGAAATCAAAATTGGAATAGTGCATGATTTTGGTTTACGGATCTCTTGTTTGTTGTTACAATCAAAATATCCGATCAAGAGGCACACGACATCGGGTTTTGCTATATTTTAGACAATGTGTTCGTGATATTTATGGATTCAATCTGATTGGTTAAATTTTTATATGGTGCTACGGCTGGGGAGAAATAGCTGCTGGATTCAATCCGACTTGTTAAATTATTATTTGGTGCTACGGGTGGGGAGAAATCGATGTTGGCACAATACATTGCTTTTGTTGGTAAAACATGTTTGATTTTACGCATAAATTAATTTTAGATTTGAGTTTGAATTTGAATTTAAATTTGGACTTTGATTTGATTTTATTCTGGTTATAGATTTAGATTTAATTGGGATTTTGATTTTGGACTCTTATTTGGATTTCGATTGTGAGTTTGAGTGAGCGTTTGAATTTGGACTTGGTTTTATTCTGATTTTGAATTTTGAGTTTGATTAAGATTTTGATTCAATATCTTTATTATGATTTAATTTTGATTTGTATTTGGATTTGATTTGGATTTGGATTTGAGTTTGGACTTCAATTTTACTATGATTTTTTATTTGAATTTAATTACGATTTAGATTTAAATTGTGATTCAATTGGATTTTATTTTTCGATTTAGAATTTAATTGAGTTTCTTACTTGATTTTAGTTTTCTATTTAGAATTTATATCTCTCTATTGTTTTTTTTTCAGTCATAAATTGTCCATTCCTATTGAAAATCTGACAAGAAAAAATATCTCCCAAAAATGTCTACAGAGATCTGATAAGATCTTCATACAATTTTTCCTATATCCAATCCTCTTTTGAAGGCCGCTACCGCAACATGTTCCTTGCAAGTCACCATATTGTTCATTTCACGGACGAATCTTTGGACATAACTCTTTAAGATTTTCTCTCTTTTTTTGTACATGTTCATAATATAGTCGCCTCTTTTTTAGGTGTTCAGTTTCCCATGATTTGTTTTGTAAAATCCCTCCATAAATCTACAAAATATCGAATGTTCCTTATTCAAAGTCACATTGAAGCCTTCCGGTTGATGAAAAGAAATTGGTTTCGAAAACCTTTCCATTGCGTGAAGACAGCATCCTCTTATCCAGTTGATAAAAAATAGTTTTGAAAACTTCTTCATAACCTGAGACAACATCTCGATAAGCAAGTTTACCTTGATCCGATGATTAGTAGGCAATTTAAATTCCTTCTGTAACTGATCAATAAGATCATCATCGAAACGCCTAATGTGTCTCCCGCATACCAAACGAACTTTGAGATCTTCATGACCGTAGGTGTTGTTCTCTTCTTTAGACCTTGAATCAGATGAAATCAAGATTCAGAAACATGGTTTGTCCCGTAGTAAATTATTAAACCAATCTAAAAAGTTTCTTTTAAATGTCATAAACAGCATTTTGCAAAGCAACATTTCATATAGATTAAACTCCATCACCATACTTATAAACTTCTCTAGATGATGCCCAAAATCTCAAGATCTATCATAGATTGCTATCTTAAAAGGATAAAATTTTCGTCTAATCATTTTTTCGAAAATCTTCTTTAACAAATGAAGGTTTTTGAAATAGATCTAGTGTTTATAGTTTGAATATTTTTAATATAATTGAAAAATATAATACGCATAGTATGATATTAGAATAAAATTAGCATTTTTAGCAAAGATATCTTCATTTCTAAAACTTGTATATCAGAAAAAGATGAGATTTCATACAATTTCTTTACCATTTATCCACAAAAATTTTCCTATTTATTAAATTGTTGTGTCTAACATAGATCGGTCGCTGTGTCTAAGTATTCAAACTACTCAAGTTTACTGATTAGTGGCATGGCATAGGTAGATAATCGTTGTCCAACTCCAACCATTGCTATCCAATAATCCAATACGAGATATTTTGGAGAACTAAAAAAACAAGATGTGCCAAGAGTCGTACACGCGGCAGATGCTGAACATATTGTACGCAAACCCAATCACCGTAAGACATTTGTGCGCAGCATGGGCATACATGAATTAAGACAAAAGTAAGAGCGTGTAGACAGCCCCACAAAACACTGTGTTTGTCATGGGCCAACTCCTGCTAGGTCTACTTCACTTCATTGGGACTAGTCATGGGCTCTACTAAAGTAATACTACTATATAAAATATCTTCTTAGACAAGACTATATACAATGTAAACAATTACTCCTAACAAAAATTTGCATCTTTAGATATTTCTCAAACAAGCCTCAACCAAGTCCGAAAAGATTGATATAAAAATAATATAGAGAAACTTTAAAAATATATATTTTTAAAATATTTTAAACTAAAATATTTCATTTTATATAAATTTAAAGTATTCATTTTGTTGTTACCGGAAAGATTAAAATATTTTATTTATATAAGTTTAAAGTATTCGTTATGACGCAATAAATTTGTGGTATTTTGCGTGTACATGGACATTGGATTATAGTAATAGAATATAACGTTGGTACGAAGAAGGATTTATAAATACAGACATATAGAGAAAGAACAGTATTTTTGTTTTTCTTTTGCTATTTTTCTTTTTTTTCTCTAAAATAAAACCTTGAGCTCTAAAATATTTTTATATTCCATCCATTAAGTGTTGTTAACATAATATTCTTTAAGCAGTTAAGTAATACAACAATTCGTGCTTCACCAAAAGAACTGCAACTCCGATATCAAATCGTCGTCGTCTACAAATGCAGTGTTCCGCTCTATCATCGGCAAACGCACATGATATCATTAGGTATTCCAGAAAAACATGTTGTATTATTATTGCATTCGAGTTGTTAAGATTTTGATCATAAAACTCTACAATTAGTTTGAGTTGATAAGGCTTATAGATGTTAAGACAACGTTTATCAATGAAGATATTAAGTAAACGATTTATATGAAGGATCCTGGAAACTTTGTTTATGGAGATTGAAAATCGATGATGTGAAGGCTAAATAAATACATTTATGGTCTAAAAGAGGTATTTTGTCAATAAGTCCGTAAATTCTTATAAGTCATCACTTCATTAGTTTTTTAGATGAACTTTGGGGAAGATTATGTGTATAAAAAATGATATAGAAATAAATTAATATATTTAGTGTTATAGGCCAATGGTATACTATTTTTCAGGAAAATTTATATTCATTAAATTTCATTAAGGTTATGTCATATAATTTTACATGAAATATCTTGATCATGCGTCATTTGTGATAGGGATCCCACTAATAAAGATTCGCCCTCGAGGCATTCAGGCTCTATCATAAAAGGCATATACTTAAAGTATGTTACAACGTTATGATATACTTGATGTCCATCATCGTTAGCTCATCTTATCATACCCAATTCAATGTATACCTCACCATTCTATAATATATGTCTAATAAACTTTAGTTGGTCAATAAGAGGCAATCCATCATAGTACTATTAGGAACCTTTACCTCTCTGAGTATAAGTTGTCTAGCGGGATATGATCATATCATGACTCATCTATGGTCCTTGATTTATATATGATGTACATGTTTAAGGAATATCACAATCATTTGGACGAGTTGCGGTTCGTTATTACTTGTTATACCTTTACATTATTTATATATTGGTTCAGTTTGAATAATTATGTTAGTTGATGTAACATCTTGCATGCAGTTTCCATTATGTTAATCTACATCAACGATTAAAAACAAGTGGTGTGTTGATATGATGTAGGATGTCTTGCAACTTCATGACTACTGATTTGACTATGTAATTTATAAATCTTTAGATGAAATATTGAGATATTATTCAATCATTATATAAAGAAAATGATAAAGTCATTGCTCTTTTAACTATTTTGTACAAAATTTCACTCTAAAAAATTTCTCTCTCTAAACTTTCCAAGCAAGATGAGGTACCTCGTCATGGTAATCATACATATCGTGGACTTGTATAAAGAAGAATTTAGCTAGTATTCTATAATCATTTGTAATGTTTATCGTTTTGAGTAGTCACCAAACTTAGGTTTAATCCAGGTGTGCTTTTCATTCTTCTAGCACATCCTTGTTAGTTATAGTAGCATCGTGGTTAAAGTTCATGAAATGTTAGACATAATTCGCTCGTATAACACATCAATTATCTCATCACAAATGACCATGCATCTCGTTAGTTTGGGGACATAGAAATTTGTTCAAGTAATATATCCAGTAATGCATCATAAACATCTTCTGATGAAAACCAAGTTGATAGGCCTCTACTTATTGATCGTAGGAAAATGTGCTGATAAAATCTTACTAATACTGAAAATAACACTCATTCAAGATGATATCTCAGCTATCATGCATGAATATTTTAATCTTGTTGTTGTTTTTGCAATACGTACTAAAATATCTTATTTATGGTAGCCACTTAGGTAACTGAAAATAACAAGAAGTTGATCATATAACTAATTTATTTAGAGTTTTTTAAGTCCAAACATGCATATATCCTTATGAATACAATAAGGACTTGATACATCATAAGTTTATTCTTTTAGGCGATTTTATTCTTCATCTTCCTGTAGAAGGGAATCTTATAATATATTAAGGAAGACGAAGTCTATGATGAAGGAAAAACCCTCTCATAATATGCTTAAGAGTTTACACTAATTTTTAGATAAAAAATGTTTAGAAAGTGAAATATTATTATTAATGAGTCAACCTTTTTTACAATAATTACATCACATATTTATAACACCTTTTATTTCCTAATTATTTGAGATGGGTGACATGTGTATCTTATTATACGTGTCAACCATCTATTACAAGAATTATAACTTTAATCTTCAACTGTTATGGGTACTTTAGTAAATCATATCTTCATTGAATCTTCTACAATTTTTTATCATCTTCTACTATCTTCTACCATCGTATACCATATTTTACTATCTTTTTCATTATTTGTGTTAACTCTGAGTACTTTCCATCATCTTTTTATCCTCAAATATACACTTTTATTGTCTTTTTTATCTAGTCTTTATATTATATATCATATGTCTTCATCTTATATACGTTGGTTATCTTCAAACATCGACTGCCAAATATCATCTTTTTAGCGTCGACTGGAAAATATTTTTCTTTTAACTGATGTCGTCACTTAGTTATTTGGTTGACGCTTTCTTTTCATGTGCTACTCTAAACCTTCGTCTAGCTGATATTTTTAATAACAGATTTAGCTTACATATTTACCTTACTAATATGAATCTTTACCTTTTCCAAATTAATGTAATGACATCCCATCAGCATATAACCTTATCATGAGTTTTCCTTAGTCCTGAAATATATTCATATGTTTACGAACAATCAGTAAAATAAGAAAAGTAAACTTCATATCCGTTTTCAAATTTCGTTGTATATCTCCACCGTCAAATTTTTATGCATATTTAATTAATTTAAAATGATGAAATAATGACACTTATTTTTCACTAACCGACTTCTAACGTTTTGTTTCTGACACTTCATATGGACCACTAATCTTACTTTAGATCAATGGTTATTATTCATCTATCTACTTTATATATATATATATATATATATATATATATATATTGCAACTTTTTCAATTCATGTTTTGCACTCTTCAATTTTCAAAAATTATCTCTCTAACTTCTCACTATAGATTCACTTTGTAAAGTCGACGCATGTCCCATTCATCATCCAATATTTTATCTATTATTATCGTACCCTCAAGTATATCTTTTTATTACTTCAGTTTTAACTAGATTATATTAAGTAATATAAATAAAATTAACTATGTAATTAAGTTTAAATGACATTTCCCAAATCATCGTCCAATATTTGACTTTTGTTCTTTATCCATAAGGTAAACTATCAATGTCTAGAGATTCAAATTGTGACAACGACCCATCAAATTCTTAGAATGACCAACGAAGTGGTCAAATTGAAGATGATAGATTATCGGATAGTAATGATTTTCAAACTTATTTTTCATCTTTATCGTCTATCGGTGGAGATGATATCAAACACTTGTAAATTGATCAAACCCTTTCACCGATACCAACCCTAAATCTAAGAAAAGCATTAAAGGAAAAAATCATCATTATTCCCCAGAAACGATTTAAGCCTTCAGTTGTTTATTAAAATGATAATGACCAAGACTTAAATAAAACTAATACCCTCTGATTGTCTACTCATCTAACCAACTTGAGAGGAAAATGAGGATTTTTTCTTGATATTTTGTCTTAATAAAAAATTATTTATGCTGAAAATAAAATTTTATGAGGAACGAATATTCGATTCAAATGGAGTATTTTTAACGATGTTTAAATTCGCATTATATCATAATGAGACTATAGTCATCATTTTATTGGTACCGAAATATGTTACTTTCATAAGATGATGTAGCGGGGTATTAGGTTCTCCTTTATCCTAAAATATTATAGTTTTTTAGTTGTGTAGATTATATCTTAGTCAACTTATGCCTAATAGCTGACGATTATTAACTACTGTAATTATAACATATGTCTTGTTGAAAATTCCTTTTGAAGTCTCTCAAATTTTATAAGTGCCAATTTAAGAAACCCATTGTTACTTTTTCAATTATTTGTTGCTCCAAAAATTCATGTTGTAGTTATATTACCCTTCTCTCATAATAATTGAAAGGAAAACAATTTATATGTTAATGACAACTAAGAGTCCAAATCACTCGAGCTAGTTTGCGAGGCTGAAAGATGACGGATGACAAGAGTGTCTTCATCTTTTATATATTATTATTATTTTCTATTTTTTTATTTTCATAATATATACTTATCACAAATTATTATAATTTTTCAGAAGCTAAAGTGATTTCTAAATAAGGGAAGAAAATTAGTTCTCGACGCACTTTCTTCAGCTAACTTTCCTTTGCTACTCAACCAATCTAGGAGGATAAATATCACGATATTTTCACAAAAAAACTGCTTGTTTCTTATTTTGGCCATTAGAATGGGTTCCAAAGCATAAATACATTAATAAAGACAAAACCATGGATAAAGTCACTTAACATATTTAGAGGGGATAAGAAGGATCACACAAAATCAAATACATCGTGGCGCAGGAAGATACCTTTTATCGGGGATATGACCAATCAAGAAATAAAATATATTTGAAACTCATTCGTAATCAAAATATTAAGTCATACGATAGTGACCGAGACTTGAAGCTTAAGTTGTATCTGATTCAACAGTATACAAAAACTTAATCCTTAGGTGATTCACTCATTGCAAGTGTTTACAGACGCAAGTGGAGCTTCGTATTTGTGGGCCTTCCTATACAAATTTAATAAGAAAGACAAAAACTAAACTAAGCATACAAGGCATGTTCAACATGGTTAAAATTGTGAATAAATCCTACATTCACGGGCAATAGACATGTATTTTATATAGAAAAAAGATACAATGAGACTATCTAAAAAATCTAATATAAACTCTCTTTTTATGTTACAAAGAAAATTAGACTTACATAAGGAACTATAGATCTGAGTGTGTACCTTCTAAATTGATCCCCTCTCTAAAACAAGTCTATATTTTACTTTATCTCTCTATAAGATTCTCACGCGCATCTTCATACCTTTCTTCTAATATTTATAGAATAAATGATGAGTGAGTTGATCCTATATGCTCACAATAACACCATACATCATCCTCATTCAAACAGCCAAACATAAATTGTATTGCAGCTCTGATATTCGTATAGGCATACATAGTACCAGGTAGTGGCACCATCATGCTAATACCTTCACTATTGTACCTTGTAATACATTGTTCATTCTTTGAGCATGCTTAAATAAACGGTAATTTGATCAATGGATGAAAATAATTCATAAATTTTATATTATTCAACACATTAGTAAATTAATTCTTTATAGGAACACATAGGTATCTTCAAAAGCATTCAGTTTCAAGTTCATGAACCTAGATCCACATGTAATGATCTTGCGCATTCAGTTTCAGAATTTACTTAATACTTGTCTTTAAAAAATCCCATCCTTTATGTTCCAACAAATATCTCTACATCTAAGTTTTTCCTGAGCACCTTGACCCTTATAGGTTCAGCAACTCCAACCCTTAAATTTTATCTTACTCTGGACTTCGGCTCTTAAGTTTCGATTAAGCTACACCAATCACTTTCACCATACACCTAACAATTATCCATCTAGCTTTATATTGACTTCATTATTCATTTTCCTGATGTTCCAACAACTCTTCATTAATTCAATCCACCTGCTTCCCAGACTTGCACAAGTATCATGCAGTTAATAAACTTTAAAACTAGTAACATTGGTTAAAGCATGTGAAGGATGTTTAGCACATGCAATCTTTTCCACCTTCAATTTTTCTATCTCCATCATATCTTGTATGAAGTGCATGTTCATATCTACACACTTAGTTTAATCATGGGACTTTAGATTCCTCATTAATTCAATAGCACTGGTATTATGATAGAACAAAATCACATATTGTTCTATACCAATGATACCACTCAATAATCCTTTCAGATATATAGAATCCTCCATTGTTTCAGTAGCACCCATGTATTCAGGTTCTATAGATAAAAAGCAACGACCTTTTGAAAACTTGATTTCCAGTTAGGCATTTCTTCAAGAAAAGTAAAAGAATAACCCAAAGTTAACTTATTTGTGTCAATGTATCTTGCATAATCAGAGTCAACATACTCCCTCATCATCTCATAACGCAACTTTAGCCAAAACCTACAAGTATCTCTTGATCCGTTTAAGGACTTGTTAGTGAGGATTCCTCAAATTTGACATAAATCTGCACAAAATACTAATAGAGTGCGCTAGATCAAGTCTTGTTCATATCGTTGCATACATAACGCTTTTAATGAAATTAGTATAAGGTATCTCATGTATGAACTTCTTATTTTTTACTAGTCGGTGATTGAATGACACTTAGTTTAAAATGGGAACCAATAAGAGTTCTAACCTCGATGGGTTCGGACATACCAAACGTTTTGAATACCTTATGTTTGTATTCTTGTTGAGATAAGAATACATACCCTCTTAATTTATCCTTCTTGATCTTTATACAAAGTATCATATTAGTCTCTCCTATATATTTCATCTAAAAGTCTCTATTCCGTTAAATTTTCTTCGTTCCAATTCTTATCGTATTCTTTCCAACTATCAGTATGCCATCTACATACATAAACAATAAGATCCATCTCTTCATGCGTGTTACCTTATTACAATAGACATAGTTTCATAACACATCCTGGCATACTTGATGAGCCTTATAAAAGAATCAAATATTCTATTTCACCCTCTTGGAAGCTATTCCAACCCATATAGAGGTCTATTCAACAAACACATATCTCATTTATTCATTTCCTCAAAAACTTAAGGCTGGATCATGTAAGTAATATCCCCAAGTTCTTCATACAAGAAGACATTATTAACATTAATTCTATATAACTCAAGATCAATTCTATAAATAATTGATAGCGGAACCCTTATAGAGGTTTATTTCATAAATAGTGAGAAAGTTTTATTAAAATTAACACCCTTACTCACCAACCTACCTTTTGTATTTAGATAATTCAACTCCGTGAATGCATTTTACCTCTTAAATATCAATTTAATCCTAAAAAACTTGTGAACTTTTGGTTGCTTCACAAAAATCCATATGTCATTCTTCTCGAGTTCTTCCATTGTGGCCTTCAACCACTTCGACTTATCATTGACCTTAATAACATCATAATAATTCTCGGGTTCAAGAACATCTCCTTACATTTTAGTCGATAAATCATAAACTATAATATCATATACATCGTAATGTGTAGGCTTTCTATGTCTCTGTGATTTATCCATCACCCACTTGTAACTGTCATGATCATCATGTTGCTCTTTTGTCTAAACATCTGAATTTTCTAGAAGATAAAACTCTCGACCATATCATAACTCATGCAATCGGTGAACTTATTTGGCATGCCTCGTACTTGTACCAAGTTTGAAATCATTTTTATGAAAATAAAATTTGTATTCACTCTCTTATTCAGACTCATCATCAGCTCAAACAAAAAAAATGACAGTACTAGATTTGGTCTCCACCACCTTAACCAATAACATAACCTCATTATTGAATACCAGGTCTTAGTTAATCAAAGCTTTCTGACTTCCAGGTTCCATACACCATAACCTATATATTTTCAATCCTTTCTAATAGTTGAGGAACAAACACTTTCGTGCTCTCAACTGAAGCTTATCTTGTTTTATATGTGCGTAAGTAGCACATCTAAACACTCTTAAATATTCCAACACATGTTTCTTTACAGTCCATGCCTCTGTGGACATTATAAATTCAGTGACGTAAATAGAATCTTGTTGATGATATAGGCAACTATCATTACAACTTTTCCCTAGAACCTTCGGTGTATTCTAGTTCTCAGAAGCATAAAACTTACAATTTTAAATAAGGTTTGGTTCATCCTCTCACATATCCTTTATGTTGGGGAGTTTCTCTAAAAGTTTTGTGTCTAGTGAATACTTCATCCACATATTTAAAGTCATTGTCAATCGTGAACTTCTGCAGCATATTCCCAATCGAATTATCCATTTTCCTTCCAGATCCTTAAAGCATCAAATTTTTCGTCATTAATCTTCAAAATTATAACCCATATCTTTCTAGAGTTAGTCATCAATCAAGGATATGAAGTACCTAAAACCATATGTGTGGGATGCCTTGCATATCCGTAAAGGTCTAAATGGTCATATTCAAACACCATTTTTATTTTACGTAGTACACATGTTTAATAGAATCTCAACTTATGAACCGTGTTACCATCTAAAAACCCCTGTTTTCTAATCTCAATAAAGCCTTTCATTCACATGCCCTAACCTCATATATTTAAATTGGTTGAATCTCTATTTACACTAGATACACCTCCAGCCACTATAGATCCTTCAAGAACTAGAACACCATTAGTCTTATAGGCTTTCATAACAACTACCGAGACTTGCAGAATCCTAATTTTTTCATTTCCACCCTTAAATGTAAATACGCTGATTGAAAAAATGTTTCTATTTAACTTTTTTTATCACTTTCTTAAATCATATAGTGTACTTGAGTCGGACGTTCCTCATCTCATTTATAGTGCATGGTTCACCATTATCTATTATTTCCTTATCACCATCAAATAATCTCAGGTTTTTAAATCAATGTTTGTTGGATATCATGTGGAATGAAGCTCTTTCGTCCAAAACCCACTTGTCATTGTACCTGAAATAAACAAGAAACTAAAACATCAATTTATTTATAGTCATTTGAGACCATTGCAACATTTCTGACTTCATGCTTTGGGTAACTATCTTTATTCCTCTTCTTCGAACAGTTCTTCCTGATATGATTTTTTTTACAACCAACCACAAATCTCTTTAATTTGGACCGAGAGTTTCCTCTATTATTGATTGGATATTTTCTTTCAAGCTTTCCTCTCACACTCACTCTCAGACCTTCTAAGTCACTCTTCAACACTGTATTCATATAAGATCACTTGAATGTAGAGTACTCTTCATTTCATCCATCGTAAAAGAATCTTTTCCATGAAGCCTTGTGTCAAGAACTTGTTCATACACCATCGACAGAGAACTCCAGAGGATTATTGATTGATCCTCATATTCTAAATGAATTCTTATTGCATTAAAATCAAGAATTATTCCATTAAATCATCCAAATGTCTTTGGATCTTTTTGCTACCATCCATTACCAACGTATATAGTTGACTCTTAAGATACAATCTATTAGCCATGAAACTTTTCATGTAAATGACTTCCAACCAAATTCATATCCCTATCGTTGTAGACCCTTCAAACACCATTCGATGTACTTTATCCGTCAAACTCAATATCAGATCATTATAGGCTTTGGACAACACTTCGACATCAACCTCTTCTTAGACTCTTTCATCAATGACAGCAAACAATCATTTATGTACTAGAAAATCCTCAATCTTAATTATCCATATGTTAAAATCATTATTTTCCTTGAATTTTTCAAGATTGAACTTCATAGAAATCTTCTTTGTGACTTTTCTTGATTTGCAAGTGAAATCTAAATCTCTGACCTTAAGACCTCAAATGTTTTTCATCATTCTACCTTGTCTATAACACGTACTAATAAAATTGATATTTGAGACTAAGTGCTAATCACAATATCTAAATAATAAGATAATGATGTAGACTTCGGATTTCAGCTATATGTGATTCATAGTAGGCCAATATGCATTCGTCACTTTAGTTTACACCTAACACCTCTACTCTTAAAATTTATCTATAAAAAAACCGTTCAAATCCCATACCGATTCTAAGTCATTTATCAATAATAATTTTTGTATCTAGCCAATGGTTGTGTCTATGTATTCAAACTGATTCAGTTCGCTGACTAGTGGCGTGGCATAGATAGGTTATTGCTGTCCAAGCATTGCTATCCTATAACCCAATTATCCGATATGAGATATTTTGGAGACCAGGAAAAACAAGATATGCCAACGGTCATACACGCGGCAGATGCTGGACATATATACACAACACCCAATCACCGTAAGACATTTGTGCACAGCCTGGGCATGAAACAAAAGTAAGACTGTGTAGACAGCCACACAAAATTGTGTTTGTGTTGGCCCAACGCCTGCTTGGTCCACCTCACTTCATTAGTAAGAGTCATGGGCTCTACCACGACGTACTCTCCCAATCTGTCAATGTCAAGTCTTTTATATTCATAAGAAATAAAATATCTTCTTCTTGCACAAAACATATATTTTCATTCACAAATAGTCGAACAAAAATTTACATCTTTAGATACTTACAATCCAAAGCAAACCTAAACAAATTTCATACAAGGATGAAAAAAATCTCACTTTTCTTTAATACATTGAATAACTCCACAAAGACAGGTCGGCATCACCGTACTCCGCCGTTCTCTCACTGTACAAAAAGTCCTCCCGCGGAGGAGACATCAACGGCTCCGCCGTCATGTTAATCAACCACCGTTGCATATCCACATCCACCTCCTCTTCCGAAATCGAAAACAGATCATCCACATCCACATCCACTGTACTAGAAGAATTACCTTCACTATCAAAAACACATTCTTCATCTACTGTACTAGAAGAATTAACTTCACTATCGAAAACACATTCTTCATCACCATACCTAAACATCTCCCCTGCCTCTGCCGCAGCCTTCTGGATATCCTCTGTTTCGGTCGAAACCGGCAACGGAAGTCTCCAAGCAGAGTCGGCAAAGTTCAAACAGGCTAATCGTCCCCGAAACGCTATAGCCGCAACGTCGTGGGCACGAGCCGCCATTTCGAGCGTAGAGTAGGTCCCGAGCCAAACACGTTTCTGGGTTTTGGGGTTCCGAAGTTCGCACACCCATTTTCCATGGTTTTTCAGTCTGACTCCTCGGTAAACAGGGTGACGTGTCTCTTTGAAAACTCGGCGGCCTGCTCGCTTTTTGGGTGTTCTTGAAGCTAGTATCACATTCTCGTTTTCCATATCCATTATTAGTAAGAGAGATTGAGTGTTTTTGGGTTTGTCTTTTAGTTGGGAGAGAGTGTCGGGTTGGTATATATAGATTTTCTATGTGTTAAATATCTAAGAGATGTGGCTACGAAATGGCCACGCGTATGGAAGATTATTGGTTGAAGATGAAGGCCGGTCCCCTTTGGATATTATAATACACGTTTTGGTTCTACTCCCTATGTGGTTTAATGTTGTTTCACCAATATTAAGAAGAGGAATAATTACTTTGAAAAAATAAACAACAATAAATTTGATTGGTGGGATGAAAAGTTTCTGCAATCAATTAAGAATTTTATTGGTGGAAAGTTGAAAAGACATGATTAATACTACCTTGAAAAAAGAGAACGGCAATTAATATGAGACAAAAAAATTCTCCTAAAACGTCTAATATTATGAAACGGAGGGAGTAATTGGTAAGATTTAATACATCTAAACTCATTCTAGACTCATATTTGTGGGGATTATGCACGGGAGTCCATATTTCTGGATTCTTGACTCATTATATCAATAGTTCATCATCATTCTTCAATATATCGTTAATTTTTTTTAGTCATACAAAATCTACATATGTTTGATGATGATGAAGGGGTACGTGCTTGTTGAGGATGAACATCCGGGATATTCACCAAAGTGTTGATCATAAATTTTTGACCGATTTAGTCGCAAACTGAAATCTTGGAAGTAGTTAAGAGAAAACTGTTGTAATCATTAAAATCGGTTCAGAACTCTTGATATTGTAAAATCAATTGTTGAATGGTGTCTTTCATTCAACCTTGCCTTCATACATGACCTCCAGCATCTCACATTTAGTTAATCTACTATCTTGCTACTAGCAGTATTAGGTATTTATGTGGATCCCTTTTTGCCTAGATGATTACCACCCTCGAGGTGGATGAAGTTGTGAACAGTCATTAGTCGCTCATATGTTATGCATATAGTCTTCAAAATATTGATACACCTCACTTCGACCAAATGTGTTGATCCTTAACTAACTTCAATGATAATTTGTGACTTCTTGTCAAGTTTAGGTTAGTGCAACCATCATCTCTGTACCCTTAGAAAACAGGTGAGGTCTATCGTTATTCAATAAGTGAATTGAATGTTCTAATACCAAAGGTTACTTATTACCCCACATACGAAAAGAGTATGTTAATCTCTGATATGCATTACTTAAATAACACATAAGTATACCATGTAATATTTTTATGTTAGTTGTTTAAATTGTACCGACGCACCCATAGATTTAAAATCCATGTCATAATTATTTTTAATTGATAAATTTAACCTACAACTGATAAGGGCGGAAATATTCGAAATACGAAATGGACAAAGGCCAATATTTATTTTATCATGTATTTTTTATAATTATGATTTTATTATTTTATTTATTTATTTATTGGTGAATGGTATTTGGACCATGGGCTTGGGTAAATAAAGATTAGCCCATGGACTTTGCTCGGCCCATTAAGGCGAATTAAGGCAATTCAGCTTATAAAAGGCTTTTGAAGGCATTTATTAGAGCATGAAACATACTGCTAAAATATGACTCTATCTCTTTATCTCTAAACAATCACTTAAGCACATTGTTTATCTCTCTACTCGCTGTAAAAAAATATTATGACTCCTTACCACATTACTAAATAGCCCTTCATATACAATTTACCTATATCAAATTGACGACCACGGTAGGAGGTTACAAAGGTGCCCAAATAACAAAACCCAAAACCTAACATACGAAAATTCGCCTTCGGGACCCTCTGAAGCATGAATAGATATACAAATAGATCTTGCTCTGAATAATGAAGGAGTCATGATCAAATAAGAATCTCTCCATACACCATATATGAATGATGAAAACCAAGTAAGACTACTCATACGAGAGGAATGAGACCAGTTATGAGGAAAAATTAAGGCATTGAGGTCCCAAAGAGAAGTTGGCATGGGTCTTCTGGTTAAGGTCAACAAAAAAATTCAAAAGTATGAAGGGAAAGAGGATGATACTCCATATAGTCTGAAGAAACACCAGGGGGACCAATCTCAAAATATTCATTAAACTTCGAAAAGGAAACGTAGAACCCGTGATTGTTCTAGTTCTTCAAAATCTAGTAAAGATTCAACTTCTGAATCTGAGGTATTCTCGTCTTATTCGAATAGTGAACATTATCATAAGAAGATAAAGAGTCACCGTGATAACTGTCGGTCAAAGAAATGTTCTAACAGACATCACAAATCAAGCAAACAAGACTCTACGGGTAAAATAAAACACCAAAAGAACAAATAAAAGAAAAAACACCATGAAAAAGTGAAAGGGTCATGAAATCACAGCATACCGCCTAACAATTGAATAATTCCATGATGAATTTTGACATTGACAACATATTGTTATGCAGGGATTTTTCCCAAATCTTTAAAGACAATGCATTGAAATGGTATAATCCACTTCTGCATGAGTCGAACAAGAAATTTGACATGTTCTAGATAAATTTCCAGAGATCGTTTGTGAGAAGCAAAAATATTCGAGGAAATTGAGACATAATAATCCATTTTCAACAGTTTGTTGGCGAAAACTTGAAATAATATACCAAACGTTTTATGAAAACTAAAAATGGTCTGCAAGATTGCTTTGAACAACTGGTTATAACTGTTTTTTGGAAAGGAATCCTAGTTGGAGAGTTAATTGATATTGTCACAAGTTGAAAAACATATTACAGTAGAAGAAACGAAGAGATTGAAGTTGCACAGTCTATCGGGGAGTAGTTCTTTTATCTTTCAAATCTTTCAACAAACAAACTACATTCAACTTCTTACAATGCTATCTTTAGTAGATCTCGCTTATCAAGGATGCATGATATTGCATCAACAGTTCACCAATGATTGAAATACGCAGTTGGAGGGTAGGTTGGATTCGTTCAAAGTAGCCAAAAAGTGGCTAAAGAATGTTATGTCACTTTTATGGCCCCAAAAGCATTAAAGAATATAGCAGCTAATAAGGAATAGAAATTACTAGAATCGTATTCGTATTTAAGCAAAATAGATGATCCAAGAGAGACTCTTGGTGCGGTTATTACATACCAAGATATTGAGTTGCACATTTTTCCGGATGGAAAGTGTGTTAGTATTAGAGCCAATTTTCCATCTAAAGTAAAAGAAATTGTTCTTATCTGAGAATTTGCATGTGTTTATTGGTGTACATAGAAGCATCATTTTCCATAATCTAGTTATACGACCCGACATAGGCCGTGTGATACATAAACGGAGGCTGTTTTTGTTGAAAAATTGAAAGCTATTATTAAAGAGGTAGATCGAAAGAACAAAATTTGGGAATATTCAAGAATCTTAGTACCCCTTATGGACTGCTAATCCAGTAATTGTGAAAAAGAAGAATGTAAAATGGCGTATATATATTGATTTCACAGACCTAAACAGAGCATGTCCAAAGGATCTTTTCCCAATTTCTCGGATATATTAGTTAATATTCTGGCAACAAGCTACTATCATTCATGGATGCATTCCCTAGTTACAATCAGATACAGATGGATCTGAAGGATCAAGACCATACTACGTCTATAACAGATTTGGGTCTACATTGTTATAAGGTTATGTCTTTCGGTTTGAAGAATGTTGGGGCTACTTAACAGCATCTAATGAATAAATATTTTGCTAGTGATAGTGGAAGAAATATTGAGGTTTAAATTGATGATATTCTAATAGATAATTTAAAGGATGAGGATCATTTGTCTGATCTCAAAGAAACCTTCTCAAATTTGAAAGTTATTAACTTGGAGTTAAATCTGAAGAAGTGTATGTTCGGAGTACGGTCCGAGAATTTTTTTGGATATGTTATAACTAAAAGGGGAATTCAAGCCAACCCATCGTAACCGAGTGTATTACTTACTATGGACCCTCCCAGACCCACCAAAGAGGTTCAAATACTGACTAGAAGTCTGCCTTTGTTGAAAAAAATTATATTAAGGTCATCTAACAAGTGTACACCTTTTTTCCAAGTCTTAAGGAATGCTAAGGAGTTTAATTGGTCTCTGGATTGTGTTAAGGTATTTTTTTAAATCAAGGAAAACGTGTCTTCACCAAAAATATTAACCAAGCTAATGATAGGTGAAAGGATCTACATTTACTTAACAGTATCTGATTATGCAGTAAGTGCAATTTTGGTTCGGGAAGTTGATAGTTACCCTCGCCTTGTTTACTATATTAGCAAAAGTTTTTCAGATGCTAGAAAAAAGGTATTTGAAGATGGAAAAGTTAGCTTTAGACCTTTTCGAACCTCTTTTCCACTTAAAAATAGTTTTCAAAAACCAGATATATCAGGTCGAATGACCAAGTTGTCGGTGGAGTTGAGAGATTATGATATTTGTTTTTTTATTTGAACTGTAATTAAGGCACAAGCTATAGCAGGCGTTTTGGTTGAATTCCATTCGGAACGACCATATATTGAATCCCTCATTGAAAACCCTATGAAATAATAGGTAGTTCAAACAGATTGAAGGTCAAACATGTTGGGTTGTGGGGTAGGAATTTATTTTATATCTCCCTTCGGAGATTCAGTTTACCAAGCAATATGCTTTAGTTTTAAGTCATCTAATAATAAAGCTCAGTATGAGGTAGCAATAGCAGGGATAAAACTCTCCCAAATTTGTGTTTCGCAAATTTGATTGATAAGTGATTCTCAATTACTCATACGTCATGCTCACGACCAATCCAAGACTAGAGAATAGAAATTGATAAAGTATTTATATGTGTTGAGGGAGACATGAGCCTTCTTTAAATATGTGGAATATAAGCATGTGCCAAGAGCTGGAAATTCGATGGTTGATTTCTTAATTATATTGCTTACTCTAAAGTGTATCCATGGATCTTAATACAAGAATGCACTTCAATATTAGAAAACTTTGAATTTTAGACAAGTACTGATTCCTAGTATCAACAATAACAAACAGGGATCAGAGGTGTGAGATCAAAAAAATTATTACTAAGGGAAGTTTACCAGTTGATAAAGTGTTGGCTAAGACGTTGAAGTTTAAAGAACATGGCTTTTTAGTCTTGAGGGATGTCCTCTATAAGAGATCTTTTAGCAGACCTTTGTTACGATGCCTTAGGTATGATGAATCCTAGGTGATCTTATCTGAACTGCATGATGGGGAAGGCTCTACCCACTGTGGCTACAAAACTTTAACCAGAAGGGTTATATTGGTAGGATATTATCGGTCTTCCATCACGACAGATGCTAAAAACTCAGTTAAATGATGTGATCCATGCCAAAAATTAAAAATGAAATGCATGTGCCGGCAGTCCCACTAGAATCAATATCTAAGATGATACATATTGATAAATGAGGGCTCGATTTAGTAGGACCCCTACCAATAGCGTCTGGAGGTTGTCAAACTATTATATTACCAGTTGAATATTTTTCCAACTGGATAGAAACAACGCTTCTCTCTGGTACTACATCTAAAGTAGTGATAAAATTTATCATCTCCAACGTATGTTATAAATTTGGGATCCTTAGAAGCATTACAATGGATAATGACCCTCAGTTTGAAAATATAGATATGAAAATTTTATGTAATTCCAAAGGAATTCAACATTTTTTTTCTTCAGCTGTTCACCCTCAAGCCAATGTGCAAGTGAGGTTTTCAATGGGACCATCCTGATGGGTCTCAAGAAGAATTTAGAGGGGGCAGTAGGTAAGTTTCTAGATTATTTATAATAAGTGTTATGGGTTTATCGTACTACCACCAAAACTGCCTCAAGAATCTCATTTCGCTTTGGTTTATGAGATAGATGAATTAACACCAATTAAATCTACCCTCCCATCTTTCCGAATTGAAAATTATTCTAGAAGAAGATAATGATACAACTATAAGAGGTGAATTATATTTGATTAAAAATAAGAGAATCAGAGCTTATTTTAGGGTTGTTCAGTATCAAATTTTGATGAGAAGAAGATATGTGTCTAGAATTTAAATAAGGGATTTCAAATTAAGAGATAAAGTGCACAAAAACATTTTCTTATATTCCAAAGACAAAATGTTAGGAAAGCTAGCACCAAACTGGAAAGGGCCATATATGGTAAATGATAGAGTTAAGCCTGGAACTTATTGGCTGACAGATCAAGAAGAAAAAAACAATTAGACATCTATGGAACATCAAACACTTAAGACTTTATCTTGAATAATTGTATAAAATGTTTATTTTATTTCTCTCTTATGTAAATATATGGGGACATAGTCTTTCCTATCTTGGTGGCTCGGGGAGGTTTTAATGAGATGTCCAAACTGCTTGCAATCTATAGTATTTTTCTTAAACCATTCTTATTTTATTTTTATACTTAATATATTTATACAATCATATATGCCTTCAAATGGATTCGAATAGTTATAGTGATTGATTATATACCTTCGAATGGTTAGAGTGATTGATTTATGCGTATTTGAATAGATTACATTCAAATGATTAAAGTGATTGATTTATATACCTTCAAAAGAATACCTTCAAATGGTTAAAGTGACTAATTTATATGCTTTTGAATGGATTACGTTTGAATGGTTAAAGTAATTGATTTATATAACTTCGAATGGTTAGAGTAATTGATTCATATAACTTCGAAGGGTTAAAATGATTGATATGTTTTCTTTCGAGTGGATTACCTTAGAATGATCTACCATCTAATGAGTTATCTTCGGATAATTGGATTAGTTAATATATATACCTTCGAGTAAAATAAAATAAGTTGAAAGGAAATAAGATAAGTTGAAAGGAAATAAAATAATCTCAATCCAGTGATAAAATGACGAGTACAAAACTGCCTTGGATATACTAAGGACTTATTGAGGTCCGAATGAAATACAAAAAACATTCCTTGCATATTCTAAGAACTTAGATACAATAAAAAACATGAATTCACTTGCCTCTAGGCTCATTCCTATCAACATTATCTTTCTCTTAACTCTCACGTTAGGAGTTTCTCCCATCGCTCTTTTCAGAACTATCGCTAGATGAGTCCATCAATTTACCTAACTAGTCAGCTATGGGTATATCATTGGGCCATAAATCATATGGGACCAACTCCCACAAATATTTAAGGTTTAGCTTGGAGAATACCTTCTGAAAATCTAAATCCACGTTAGACTTGATTGAAGCGTCCTGCTTAGATAAGCACTTCAATTTCTTGGCTAGTCAGTCTTGATCGTCTAGCTGCGCATTACAACTTGATCATACTAAATGCATATTCATTTTCCACTATAGAAAAAATACCATAACTTGGCACTCAGTTATCTCAAATAGATTATTTTTATTTTTATTTAACTTAAAATTCGGAGATATACATGATAGTTTGGTTATATTTTTTAATAATCGAGTAATTAAGTCATTGAAGTTCACCAGATGTAATGTGTATGTTAGTCGATTGACTTCAGATATAATGGCTTTGACTTTCTCATGGGAGGAGGGTCCGCCCAATTCCTTTATCGACCTATAATTATTTTTTATAAAAATCTTATGGCGCTCTATTGACGCTTATAGTTTGGTTATATATTGTGTAGACTAAGAAAATACATCCAATTTATTTGATAAAATGTTAGAAAACTTGTGTAGATGATCCATTGTAATTCACAATTGTGTCGACTATAGTTTTGCTTCAAGTGTTAATATTTCCCCTGAATCCACGATATGAGGGGTCTCCCTTAGATCATCAATATCGTCTAAGGTTATGAGGGTGGGGGTTAATTTCTATTTGTTAGGAGCAAGGGATATAATATAGCATTCTCTGGTTACGTATTGCTTGTTGTAAATTACTCTGATCATTCTGTTGATGATATATTACAGGAACTGATGCATAGTAGATACAATGGTGTACATATGGTTGAGCCATGGGCATATAAAGATATCATGTTACAATGAAGGACCATCCAACTTCAGGAAGAGTCATTACACTTTTTTATATTTTATTTGTCGAATGATGGTATCTAACTCTAGTTTGCCAAGTACCGAGGTTGCGACTACACTAAAACTAATGAGAATTAATTCGGGAGGTGTTAATAATATTATGACTTGGATTTTACCATAACGTTTCTTGACAATATATTAGATGAACTTCCTGTATTAATCATAATTCTTTTGATTTCGGCTTTAACAATCTTGACGTGAAAATTACTACATCTTCGTGGAATCCGTCTACCCACCTCAAGTCGTCATCTTTCAAACACAATTCTTCTTGTAAAATAAAAACAACTTTCTATTAGTATTACAGCATTGTTCTTCTCATATCTTCTTTTATATTCATCTTCTACAATCTTGATCAAAATTCACAATCGATTAAATCAATCAAGTTTGCTTGACGGATAATTATAATTGATGATTTAAGAGTTTAGTATAATCTTCCGTTTTATTTATTATGGTATTTTTTTTATATTTGTTTCGATTATGAGTTTTTCATATTTTTTTAAATATACAAAATATTTTAACTTGTGTTTTTATAAAAAAAAATTATTGGTTCAAAGCGACCAAATGACTCTTGACTATCTATGGTCGTAAAGCTAATGTAAAATCTCTCTCTACCCATCTTCCAAATCTAAATTTTTATCATGATGATACACATGTTCTCATCGATGGTCTAGAATTCCCAAACCTTGGAACATATTCTTCCGATGAAAGAGTTGGTATCATTGGTAGTACTGGCGGTGGTTCGAAGTCTAAGTAGAAAACATCTTAGACATAAGCCCATTTTATTGCGAATACTAATAACAAATCATCTAAGTGTAATCATTGTCCAAGTTTATATAGTTATAAGGGTGGAACTAGAAATTGCAGCACTCATATCATACTATGTTAGCTTTGACATGCAATATTTATCTCACTAGTAATATGGAGACGTTTACTGATTTTGATATGTTGTCTTATTGTACATTGGATTTATCTTCAATAGATACTCTAAAGAATAATTGTGTGGTTTGAATCTATTAGAAAACAAAACACTGTTATAATTAGAGATAGTATCTTTAAGTGTATGAATGCTTTTCGTATTGAAAATAAAATTACGTATATTCCGTTCTACAATGATCTATGAATTGGAGATCTATTCAGTATCTTAAAAATGATTGCAATCCTTTATTTCCTAATATGTTTCACATATTGATGTTTATGTCATATACTTCAATTGATTGGAAAAGATAAATTAAATATGATAGCTAAAGATTTTATCAATCTTATTAAAGTAGGGGTCTTACTATGTTCGACCTTCGTTCCTAGAAAAAATGATTGGAAATAAATTGTTAAGGCTAGTGAAGTCATTAAAAAACTTGTTTTAGATGTCAAAACTAGATGGAACTCTATATATTATCTTCTTGCACGTGCTTATACATATAAAGAAGAGATTACTACACTTTATAATAAACGTTGTCTAAATAAACCTCTTGAAAATGAGAATTTGATTTATTGTGCTATAATGTTAAGGTTCTTGAGCTCTTTAAAGATACAACCAAAAACATTTTGCACAATATACTCCTAACATTCACTTGACCCTTTATGCAATCACTCATCTTGCCATGCATATTGTGCTATAATGTTAAGGTTCTTGAGCTCTTTAAGATACAACAATATACTCCTAACCAGGGGCGGATCCAAGATTAGAATTTAGGGTGTGCCAAAAATATCATTAAACTAAAAAAAGTCAGAGTAATATATAGTTAAAATACATCAACACACTATTACAACTAAAAATGAAAATCTATTTCTAGTCTAAACGTAATTGCGTTCTTCTCACTCATGCCTTGAAAACGCTTGATAATATCTCGATCATCGATTATAACAAACACTTCTTTCTCCACAAATGTCACTAAGCAATCATTAATCCATGGATTTGACATTCGATTTCTCAACTCATTCTTCACATATTTCATACTAGAAAATACCCGCTCAACACTTGCAGTGGCCACCGGTAATGACAAAGCTAGCTTTAAAAGTGTGTACACAAATCCAAATGTTTTTTTCTTTTTTGTACGCACAAGAGTCCTCCATAGACCCGAGATACTCTTTAAATCGAAAAAATTATCGTCCATCTTCACACACTCATATAAGTCTCAAGTTGGCTAGACAACTCTTTATCACTAACATCCACAAAGTCATTTGGGTATAATCTTGCCAACCTCACAAGTGAGTTAGTGTCAAAACCTTGAAATGAAGAACAAGGATTCAAACATACCACACAATTCAACAACTCAACATTTTCGAGTGTAAATCGATCATGTAACTCTTGCATTACAAATTCTATGACATGTAGAAAACAATCATTCTTGAAATGATTGTGATTTGTCAAAAACGTAGCAAGTCTTTTGGATTTATTACCTTGCACATACCTTGACTCCATGTCGGGCACATCAACTTCAAGATTACCACAAAACCCACAACTTTCTCATAAAATGGTTCACATCCACTATCTCTCATATGTTGAAGCATTTTCTTACTTACTTGAACAAGTTGCATAGCGGTCATAATATCTTGATCCCCTTTTTGTAATGCTTGGGACAAATCATTTGTCAACGAGAAAACCTCAACCATTAAGTGCAACATACAAACAAAACCAAAAGTTTGCATAACAAATAAATTCACCCTTTGAATATCTATCACTTTTCAAATCTTCAAGCACTTCAATAATGGGAGTAAACAAATCAACCAACCTACTAAGAGTCCGAAAGTACGATCCCCATCGTGTATCACCCGATCTTGCAATAGACAACGCTTGGTTCAAACCGGTACCCGTTTCCACCAACTCATTCTCAATTAGATTAGCAAAATGAGCAACTTGTTTTTTACGAAACAAAGCTCGTCGTTTGTTAGAAGACCTTAGAAAACTTACAATACGCGACACCTCAAGAAAAAACCAATCAACATCTTCATGCTTCCGAACCATCGAAACAAGAGCCAATTGAAGTTGGCGAGCAAAACAATGTACATAGTAGGCTTGCGGATTTTCGTTTTGAATCAAAGTCTTCAAACCACCAAATTGACCATTCATATTACTCGCTCTATCATATCCTTGTCCTCAAATTTTAGAAACACACAATCCAAATCTTAACAATGATTTTTCACGATCATCTTTAAGCGCTATTGCACTAGTATCTTCAACATGAACAATCCCAATAAACCGCTCAACAACAAGTCATTTATCATCAACAAAACGTACAACTACTGTCATTTGTTCTTTACCAGAGTAATCACAACTACTGTCATTTGTTCTTTACCAGAATAATCACCGGATTCATCAACTAAAACACAAAGGACCAACTCCAGTTTCTTCAACTCCAGTTTCTTCAACTATCTTTGTAAAAGTTTCCACCGCAGGTGTATTTACAAATTCTTTTTGAATAATAGAACAAAACATATTGCCATTTCCACCGCTCATAAAAGTTTCTACTATTTTTTCATTGTTTCCACCCTTACCCATCGCCGTGATAAACAAATTACTATTAATCCCATTTACCACCTCACCTCTATTTCTATCCTATAAGGGAATAATTAGATACCGGATATTTTAGAGGAGAAGAAAACCAAGATGCTGGTGTACATATGTACACGACACCCAATGACCGTAAGACATTTGGGCACAGCATGGGCATAGAATAGATGACTCACAACAAAAGCAAGAGCGTAGAGTGGGCCAACGACTCATATTTTACTTGGTCCAGTTTACTTCATTAGGCTCCACGACTCTGTCTCTGTCCTCTCTCTATCTGTCCTTCTCAACTCTGCTTTCCCAAGAAATAAAATATCTATTCGCCAAAAACACATACTCATCAATGTACAAAATTCATACGACAAAACATATATTTTCATTCACAAATACTCGAACGAAAACTTACATCTTCCGATATATACAATCTCAACCAAATCCAAACAAAAAAGAAACTTTTTTCAATACATTGAGTAACTCCACAAGGACAGATCGGCATCATCACCGTATTCCAATTTCTCATTGTACAAAAAGTCCTCTTGCGGAGGAGGAGACATCAACGGCTCATCCGTCATGTTAATCAACCACCGTTGCATATCCAAATCCACCACCTCCTCTCCCGAAATCGAAAACAGATCATCCACATCCACATCCACTGTACTAGAAGAATTACCTTCACTATCGAAAACAGATTCTTCATCTACTGTACTAGAAGAATTAACTTCACTATCGAACACACATTCTTCATCTCCATACCTAAACATCTCCCCTGCCTCTGCCGCAGCCTTCTGGATATCCTCTGTTTCGGTCGAAACCGGCAACGGAAGTCTCCAAGCAGAGTCGGCGAAGTTCAAACAAGCTAATCGTCCCCGAAACGCTATAGCCGCAACGTCGTGGGCACGCGCCGCCATTTCGAGCGTAGAGTAGGTTCCGAGCCAAACACGTTTCTGGGTTTTGGGGTTACGAAGCTCGCACACCCATTTTCCATGGTTTTTCAATCTGACTCCTCGGTAAACAGGGTGACGTGTCTCTTTGAAAACTCGGCGGCCTGCTCGCTTTTTGGGTGTTCTTGAAGCTAGTATCACACTATCCTCGTCTTCTATGCCTGTTGGTTTCAAAAACTTTTGTGTCATCTTTTGATTTGAGTGGCTAGTTTGTGTTTTTGTTTGTAATGGTCGGAGTGGTTAAAGGAGAGAGCTTTCTGGCGTGGTATTTATAGATTTTGATGAGTTAGAAATATCTAGACATGTGGCTACAATTTCGCCACGCAGATGTGAATGACGATTGCTTACGGTCTTTTAGAGATGAAACTTTGTTCACTTTTATATATTATACACGCGTTTTGGTGCTTAATTTGTTTGAACTTTACTGCTACCAAACGATAATTTTTAAATTATCTCATAGCCATTTTATTTTAAAAAACATTCATAAATAAAAAAAACTAAGTTTTTACATCTACAATTTGATTTTAAAAAAATCATCTTCTTCTGTGTTTTTCCGTCGAACAACAACATAAATTCCTAAGAACGAATACTTCACAGTCGCATGCAAATTTTTTAAAGTCTTTTTTTCTTTAAAAAAAACCTTATAGAGAACCGTATGTACTATTATTCAATCTCATCGGTTTCTAAATCATATGTTTTTATTTTCGTTTTATACATTTACATTCACATTTGGCTTGCTGATTAAATATAGATTATACCACATTGGCAAACCCCAACTATATTATTTTCTCTATGAGTTTTGTTGTGGGAGATTCTAGATTCAGCGTTTGTCTTTTCCTTTTTGTTCGTCGAAAATAGGAGCCGTTGGAGTTTTATTAACTTTGTAGGTCTGTTCTACTGTTTCATCTTTTAGGTTGAACGAAGTATCACGTTCAGTTGCTAAGGAGCTATCATCTAATATGATGGATCTTCCCTTTTCGTGCTCACAGGTGCTTTTAGTTCTTCCGATACGTTTAAATTTACCTTCGGGTCTCAAATTCATATCCTATATCGTTATTTTTTGTATATTTTCCATATATCTTTCTTCAGGGATTCATGTACTTATATGGTTAGCCTTCTTGCCTCCCTATTTTCTTCTACTTCTAGCCAATTTTTTAATAAAATTTGGTCTTCAATCGATCACATGTGGTCTCTAGCTTTCGGTTTTAGGCTTCCGGCGTAGTCTTCGTACTTCTCAAACTTGGTTAATTGACAGCACCCTCTCCGACAGGTTAATTGACGGCATCCTCTCCGGCGGGTTAATTGTCTCACCTTGTATTCTTTTCATCAAAACGTGATAGTACTCCGACGTGGTAAATAGTCGGCGCCCTCTTAATTGTCTCACCATGTATTCTTTTCGTTTAGGGTTTGTTTTGTTACGTTGTTTTGGTTTTCTACTGGTCCGCTAAGATATTGGTTGTGGGATTTTATTGGATATATTAGGTTTACTTGTAACACTTTTATTGTTTTAATTTAATGTTTTAATTTTACCAAAAAAAGATCGAATACTTCAACTATTGACAAATTCAACGAGTAAGTTTCTTCCAACTGTTGAACTAATTTATTTTTAATTTGTAATTGATTGTTTGGTAGAATCTAGATTAGAATCGATTTGGGATGTCGACATTAGTTAAATATAGTACTAGAATCGATTTATGAATTATATTATTGTATGGTTGTGTTGATTTTGTCCTAGATTAAGGTTTTTATACGGATTTAGAGTGTTAATGGCAAAGAACAGTCGTTAAAAATTGTAATTACTCTTGAACATTGGCGGAACGAATGCTTTATACCATCGGTGTTGTTGATATGGCAATGGCGGTGCCATATTTTAGGTTTTCTTGTTCTTTAGCATCGTTAGTATTTTTAAAGTATATTGGTGGTGCTAAACATATAGTTCATATTCATTTGGCTATTTGTATTGTATGCAATAGAGTGGTAGGTCGACAAAGAAGGCTCTACAAAAGGTTTATGCACACAAACATATGTGTGTCTTACAAACCAAAGAAGTTCATACATTTAACTCTACAACAGTGGCAAGTCAACATGTGCATAGCTAGCATATCGAATGGTCTTTACGGGGTGACTCGCCACTTATTTATTGTGAATCATCATCGGTCATTGATACACGTTTTGACGCTAATGAACATAACATTTCTACTCAAAAACCGAGTAGTACTCCTGATCTCAAGAATCTGTTATTGGAAAAAAAAAACATCATACTAGTTTTAGAGTACAAACTTCACGAGGTGTACAACACCTACATCGGGAATGTAAGTTTGATGATTTATTTTAATTTGTTGTTTAAATTTGGTTTATATTGATAAATATATTATAATATTTATTTTGGTTTGATTTTCTTTCCTTTTTTATAGTCTCGGACGAATATTAATGTTCAAACCATGTATAGATTGTTAGCCAAATGAGTCATCAGCAACTAGGTGGCGATTAAGAATATCATTGAAGCCACCTCATTATGGCCTCGCATTCAGAATTTGAGTAGGTTGAACTCAAATTCGTAATCTAACTAGGCTTTTCTCGAACGCTCGCAACAGAAAACCAGCATTTTCAGCTCTCCTTCGGTGAGATGACTATCACTTTAGACGACGTATTCTTAATTATTGGCCTCCCGGTAGTGGAAAGAATAACCATACATTTTTCATGAGACATTCGGTGGTTAGTAGAGACGTTGTGCTCGGTTGTTAGGAGTTTCAGTCACCGATGTTAGTGTATAGTTGGATGTAAACCAGAAAGGATTCGGGTTTGGTCTTAAATGATTTAGCTAAAGGTTTTATTCTAAGCGTTGTTTGGATAGAAATAAGAATCATACCGGTGATGTTGTTCTGCAAGTTGTGCGTGCGTACTGGATGTATTAGTTACACTATTTTTACTGATACTAGCTAGAAGTTCATAAAATGAGACTTCATCTCCTTTAGAGTATATGGATAGATTATGTGATATAGCATGGGGGATATGTGTGTTGATGTGGCTATATAGGGGCATGAGAGATGATGAAACGTTTTTATGGCTTTATATGTATGTTAAATTGCTGGATCTACGACCACTTCCCTTGTTTTCTCCCTCAGATAAACCACAAGTATGGAGTTTCTGATCAAAAGATTGTTAGCTTGTTTCCAAAAAATCTTATGAGCATAAAATTTTGACCAAAAACCTATTTCTGTGACATCCTTAGTGGTCTAAAGGATATGCATGTAAGTACTTTTAATTTTTTATTTAAATTTTATCAAACCCGATGTGTATCATAGTTTGTTATGTCTTTATTTACAGGTTTTATTCCATCCATATGTGAACTTGCGGCAAAAAATTTCACAACAAGAGATCGGACTCTATCGCGATCTGATTCAGATTATGCTCATGACTAAAGGATATATGTTGCATCGAGCCATATGAAAGTTCGGTTGGATCCAATAACAATTTTTGACTCCTCAAGCAACTAAAGCGACATATATTAAGAAAGGGGACCACTCCTCACATATTGTTCATAAAAAAAATTGGCGATGATGACATAACCATTTATTTGATGTTGATGATATAACACATCTCTTGGTAGGACACGGAAAGACGACGATAATTCAATACAATAAATATGTTAAAAAAGTATGATCGGTACGTCATAACTCATAATGTTCTTGATATGTGAGGTATTAGATGTGATTAATCGGATCAACCGTGTGCGACCTCTTGATGATAGTGGTGTTGAGATTCGAAGTTTCACATAAAAAGTTATGAGAATCACTATGCTCCTTGTTTTGTTAAGTATGTTGATTGTTCGTTTGATTATATAGGAATCAAAAGATATTGTTGTTATTGTTGTTGTTTTATTTTGATATTTTCTAAGTACAAATTTTTTTTGTCGGATGATGTTGTTTCCATTGTTGTATTTTGACACTTTATTTATGTATTTTATATTAGATTTTGTTGTTTACTATTGGATGTTGTTGTTTCCTAATGAATTATAGTTATTAGATGTTATATTCGATAATGTTGTTTTGGTGGAAGTTATGTCGTGATTTCGATTTATCACAAAAACGTGTGATGGTGCAAAAATAGTTACAAAATACTTATGTATACCGGAAATATGTATATGTCTATACCTTCGATAAAATTTATGAACCGTCGAGTATAGAAATTCCATACTCATAGGGAAGTATTTTATCGGTTGTATAGAAATTCTATATTGTCGATAACATTAAAATCAAGTATAAATTGTATAATACATTCTTTAATTTAATGAGCATCGTGATTCCAATAGCGAAAACATATATAATTATAAGAATCTCTATGATAATTCTAATATAAAGTAACACACATAATATCAAAATCAGTAAAACTTTCCATGGCAAACTAAAAATTGTATCACTAATAAGTTTTTTTTAAAAAAATATTTCAAAGCTATTAATCTCATATAAATATATTGATGCATTTGGATTTTGGGATGACCTCCTTTTTCATCCAATTCTCGTATCTCTATTCGTTGGCAAAAGAAAAAGACTATGCACTATCACTGGCATATTTCATCGTTTAATCCATATATACATTATTACTAAAAAAAAGTATATTATCGATACTTGGATTTATGTTTTCATTTCCATCTTTGACACTTTTGAAGGATTTGTAGTTTTGCTTGTACTTTCTAAGTATCTTTTCATATCGACGGCGCCGTTATTTTGTTCCATCCATATAGGACAGTTGTTTTCCACAAATTTTCCGTAAATTTTCCACAAATTTTTATTTATTTCAAATCTTTCAATAAAATATCTTCAAATAAAAAATTTATTTCGAGGGTTGGATTCTCTAAATCAGTATTTAAATCATCATGCATATTTATATTTTTATCTTATTGAAAATATAATTTAGATATATAGGTTAGGTTCAACTTGGCGATATATACTTAATACTATGGTGACTAGATATATAAATCATCATGCATCTCTACGTTTTTATCATTATTAAAAACATAATTTAGATATATAGGTCATATTCAACTTGGTGATATAGGCCTAATAGAATGGTGACTAGTATTTTGTCTTTTGTATCATTAAAAGTGTGAAGCGAATAATATGAAACAACTAGTCATATAAAATGGATCAAACAATAACACATATAAGAAAATGAATAACAAGCCTTTAATTACCAATCCACAAACAAACTTGAAATTGATCGAACTTTAATAGATGAATGTGCTGATCAAAGTTGGTTTGAGATATTATAAAAAAAATTAAAGATTATTGAAAAAAAAAGTTGGATTGAGAGATGATGAATGAGTTGTGGCGGATGAGAGTTCTATATATATGGAAGAGGAAGAGAAAGACTTTTTCCTTTAAATTGTCATTTAGACATTAGTTGAATTACCAAATAATTGTGCAAAAACTATAAAATATAGTTGTTGCACTCACCCGGCTACCCGACTAAGGTATAATACATTGGCTGGTAACCTAACTAATTTTGCAAGCCTACAATGGCTATATTTTATAGCCGTTGCAGCTTAGCTCGGTACCCGACTAACTCTATTTTTTTAAAATAATTTTTTTATAATACATTCTATTTTATTTTATAAATACATCTCATATTTCCCTCTCTCAACCAAACTACTCACACTTTAAACCAAACTATCACCTCTCCTTCACTAATCAATCAAAGTTCGTATACTCCATATATATATCACTAATCTTTCATCTACTATTCCTTGTCTTCCACTAATCTCTCAACCAAACTACACTCTCGTTCACTAATCTATCTAGTTTTTCTCATCCACTAATATCTATACTCCCTCTCCTCCACTAATCTCTAAACGAAACTACTCATTTTCTAGTCAATCATTTTATAAAACGGCTTCAAAAAGGTTTTAAAAAATTACATTGTCGTTATACTACATCATCAAGAATAAATGGTATCTTCATTAGAATAATAAGAAACGATACATGATGATGAGAAGGAGAAACCAACCGTTTGGAACATGCGACCAACAAAATTAGTGGAATTTAATGTACGATATATATTATTGATTGTCTAGAAAAATTGGTTTAGATTTGATGAATGATCAAGTGTTAGGTATGGTGGTATAGTTGAAGAATTTTATAGTAAGATGAGCAGGGTATAATTTATGCAGGGGACATAGGAAAATAATATGGTATGCATATGTGTAACTTAGATGATGAATATGTGGAATTAGGATACCATATTCGTAAGTGAGATAAATAATGATATTTGGCATTAGAACGTTCAATACATGTATTTAATAACAGTAAAGCTCGTTCGTTAGTTAGGGGTTAAGAGGAGGTGGCTATTAATAAAGCTGAAATAGTGGACTTTGTATCAAAGATTAACATTGAAGTAAGTTAATTGTTTTTCCTTAATGTTAATGTTAATGATAAAGATCCATATCCAAAATATATTCAAATATTTGTAAATTGTTTCACAATTACAAAATAAGCCCATAAATTTACCCAGTTTGATGATTAAGTATATGGATAATAATCGTTAATATAAATATATACCTCGTCATATGTTGATATCTCATTTTCTTGTAAATAAAGGGATAAATATGAGTTAATGAATCTGGTCAAAGTTGAAGGTGTATGAATGTTTTAAAGCCTATGTGGATGACTTTTTCATTTTCCTCGAGGTGGCAATCATATGGGAACAATAGAGAACTACCAATACAAGGGAGTTAGAGCCACTACAAGCACCTAAAACTGCTACTAGTAGAATGAGTAGTGTATTGACTAAACGTGAGATGCTGGAGGATATGTGTGCAAAGAAAATTCGGGTGAAGGACATCATTCAGAAACTGAGTTTGCAATATCAAGAGTTTTGAACCGATTTTATTCATTAATGAACATTATCTTAACTAATTCTAAGATTTCAATGTGCGGTTAAATCAACACTTTCGTGAATATCTGAATGCTCATTCCGTCGACGGTACCATACATTCATCCATGGGGCTAAGGGATATTCCTTTAACTAGAGATGAAATTATTAAATTAAATGATGATGAAGAATTAATATTAGAAACAAATGGATAAATTGTGATAATGTAAGAATATTAAATGTTTTATTTATTTAGTTGATTACATATTGTATCAAAATCAATTTTTCATTTATATATTTGTTGTCTTACAAATTTCAAGTATTTTGTTTATGATAATAATCTTAGTTTTGTTATTGTTCAACTAAATTTACTCATAAAAATAATTTTTTTAAAATATATTAGAAGATCTAATAAACTATTAAAAATATCAAAACAAAATTAAAAAATATCAAATAAATTAAATCAGTCATGACGATACTAGAAATTATTTAATATATTAAATCAATCACATCAAGTCTAAATAAATATCGAATAAATTAAATTAGTCACGATGAGACTTCAGTCACGGCGGAACTAGGTCACGACATGATTTTCTCACGAGGGGATCAATTGAACGGGGTGAGACGAGATGTGACCAATTTTAAACGGGATGAGACGTGTTACACATGTTTGCCATCTTTAGTTGTTTATATCATGTTTGAATCTAAGATCAAATGCCTCTTACTTTCTTTATAAAAACCAATACCACAAGTAGTTGGATATTTTTTTATAATAGATGCGAGACCGGTGATAGATGCGATGCATTGTAATATATGTTTTTATATAGACGCATGATGAGTGGTAAGTATGAGATATTGTGAAATAGTTTTTAGATAGATTCGAGAATATTAATACAATGAAGACATTGTAAAATATTTTTAGATAGATGCAGGACCAGTAATATATGCGAGAGATTGTAAAATATATTTTAGATAGATGTGAGACAGTTATATATTCAAGACCAGTGATAGATGCAAGACATTATAAATTATTTTTTAGATAATTACCATACGAGTGATAGATGCGAGACATTGTATAATATGTTTTACATAGATGTACGACCAGTGTAAAATTGAAATTTTAACACTGATCTTACATAAAAAAGTAAAATAATATCATTTATGGATCTAGTTTTCTTCATTACTGTTTAAAAGATACAAACTTTTAAACTTTAAATTATAAAAAAAATATACACGTGTTTGATGATTTTGTATAAAAAATGATATTTTGGATACAAAATTAAGTTAAAATTGTTGGATGCTAAACGATGATAATTGTTTGGGTTGAATCTTAAGCAATAAGTAACCTTTAAAATATGTTTGAGTTGGTTACGAAAACATCAATAAACAAAAGTCCAAATATTTATTAGTAAATGAATATTAGTTTAGATATTTATTAATATTTTATTCTTTAACGAATTAACAGTAAGAAATTGAGGCTTCTTTGTCATTCATCTTCCTCTGTAAAGCCGAAGAATATTTTCTTAAGCAAAAATTCAGAGAAAAATAGCTTAAGTTGGGTATATAAATACTAAATATTCATGAACAACATCAAAACTCGTCTTTTATGCAACAAAATTATTTCAGTTGCGAATAATATAAGTGACTTAATCATCAATCCTTCTTGGGTTACCAACGTTTTGGTTCGTCATTTTAAAGACCTTTTTGGTACTAGGTACCAACTCGGTTACCCGAGTCTGGTAAGAGTCTCGACCTTTATACCATATAGGGTCAATTTTTCGTATAAGATATTTATGACTAGCTTGGTAACTTGCGATAAGATTAAAAATATTATTTTTAGTATTAATAATTATATATCCCCTAATCCCGATTGGGTTAATTTTGATTTCTTCAAGAATTGTTGGAACATTACGAGTGATGATATCTGTAGTAATGTTTTCGAATTCGTCAATTCTAACAATTTAGAATCTTCTTGGAACTCTACCTTCATATTCTTTATCTTTAAAAAAGACTCTCCCACATATGCCCCTCATTTCATATCAATTGCTTTATGCAATGCCATTAACAAAACCATTTCTAAAATCCTTGTTAACATAATCAAATATTCTCTCCCCTACCTAATTAACAATTCACAATCGTCACTCCCTTTTATGGTAATAACATCAGTGCCGATCCTTGTAGTAATTTCCATAGTAGAAAAGGCTTAAGACATGGCGATCCCTTATTTATTTTTCTTTTCATTCTTGCTATGCGAGCCTTATCGTGCGTTCTTAAAAGAAAATAGTAACATACAATTCAATTTCGACTGAAAAGTGTCATAAACTCAAAACAGTGAATCTCTATTTTGCGGATGATTATAGTTTTATCGGAGTATATGGGTTTTCGCAAGTACTAAGATTTGGTTTCTTTTTAATTATAATGCCAATTGGGTCTCATGGTTTCATGAGGCCTCAACTGATCTCTCTCTGTTTTACGCTACCTACGGCACGCCTCCTTTGGTGCTACTATTTAAAATATTTTGAAGGAAATAAACGATAAAATCTTCGGTTCCTCTTCAACCTTGCCTTCATTGTCTCATATCGCATGCTCTTTAACCTTCGGTTCACATTTCATAGGACCAAAGTTGTCTAGCCTATCCAGTCTCTATAATCTCTAAATAAACTTACTTTTGTTTTTGTTTTCATAGTTTGCAATCAACCTTCTTTTGTTGGTTTGGTGTTTGCTGTTTTGCTCAGGTGTTGTTTGTTCCTAGCATATTATTTTGTTGATGCTATTTGGTTTACGCATTCTCAACAATTTTCTTTTGTTTCAATTTTAGCTATGGTTGGACAGACTTATACTATTTTTTAATATCGCTCCTCGCTATACATCCCATATACTTATAAAAAATATTTTTATTTTTATTGAACATATTATTTCAAATAAAAAAATTAACGCAAATAAATAAATAATTACTTCTCTCTTTGAATCTAATTTCTAGTATATAAAAACTACTACACTGATCGAGATTGACAGTACGCCAGCACGATTAATTAAATAATCTCGGTTCAAAATCGCACCCTACACCTACGCCTACACCTACTAATCCAATTAGAGAGATGAGATATTTTTAAGTAGAAAGAAAACAAGATGTGCCAAAGGTCGTACACGCGGCAGATGCTGGACTTATACACCACAGCACCCAATCACCGTAATACACAGCATGGCATAGCAGATGATGCGGAACAAAAGTAAGAGGGTGGGCCAACTCCTGCTTGGTCCGGCTTACTTCATTAGGCTCCACGACTGTGTCCTCTCTCTATCTGTCTGTCCCTTTCAATTCCTCTTCTATTATTAAGAAATAAAATATCTTCCTTCTTGGACAAAAATGTGTACAATGTATAAAATTATATGACGAAAGATATAAAAATGTACATCTTTGTCTATTTACAATCAAACCAACACGAATTGAACATAGAAAATGAAAAAGTAAAAAGCCTGGCCCTTCGTGAGCTAAATATCTAGGTAGACATTGTTGTGGCTACGCTCTCGCCACGCACACACTGGATGACGGCTGATTACCGTCTTACTTTTACGGATAATTTGGTCCTTAGTTTCTCTTTAATTTTAGTCTATTTGTTGGGATAAGAACATTAGTTAGTCATTTGAGTTTCAAAACTGCTATTCAAGTTATATTTGTTTCAAAATTGTTATTTTTGTTTGTTTTCTTTACATTTATAGTCATTAGCGGTGACTAAAAATGCAAAAAAAAAAACCAATACTAGTGACCACTGGTGAGATAAAATGACTGCTTTGATACAAAAATTAAATAAGTGACTGTTTTGAAACAAGTGCCCAACTCTGGTGACTAACCAAATTTTTTAATATTGTTTCAAGTTATTTTATTGAAGTCGCATAAACTCTATAGCAAGTAATCTTACGGGTTTTAAAATATGTAAGTTTTATTGGTTTGTTTTTATTTTTGTAGCATATGATTAACTAAAGAACAAAACAAAAGAAGAGGAAAACGGATAGATTTTTGTATTATTTAGAAGGCTTATGAATTATATAGAGTATATATTTATATTTATAGATAAAATAAAGAGTTAACGAATTTGGACCTTATATCTTTAATATTATTTTTCAAACTCACAATGCAAGAGTTAAATATTGAGAGTTTGTCACAAATAAGACGAAACCGTGTTGTTGACTAAGCTTTCGTGGAAATATCAGGAACTTACAAAGCTGATGGAACATATGGAAGCGAGATTGTGCCGATCTGAAGATAGTGTTGAGTGAAGTGACAATTTATTTCAATGTGCTTCATCCTCTCATGAAAAACATAATTCTTTGATATTTATATGGTGCTTTTGTTATCACAATGTAAAGAAGTGAGTTTAGTAATATTAACCTCAATATCTGCAAGAAACCATCGTAACAAAAAAATCTCACATGTGGTCACGACCATAGCACGATACCAGCTTCAGCAGACGATCTAGAGACAACATCTTGTTTCTTGATTTTCCATGAGATTAACGAATCTTCAAGGAAAATACAAAAACCAATAATAGATATTCATGAGGATCACCATCCCAACCAACATCACTATAGGCACACGGTCCAAGTGAAGAGGTCGAAGAAAACATAATGCTATAAACCGAGTGCCATGAATGTATCTCAATATTCGTAGAACAGCTTCCCAATGGAAGGATGTAGGAGCAGTGACAAACTGACTAACCATATGAACAACATAAGCTATATCTGGCTGAGTAACTGTAAAATAGACCAAACTCCCTACAAGAGTTCGATATAGAGTTAGGTATGATAAAGGAACACCATTAGTTGAAGAGTACCGAGCATTAGTTTCAAGATGGGTATCTACCGCCTTGTTATCAGAAAGTCGCATTCACTCGAATAAATTAGATATATATTTTGTATGAGAGAGAATATAAACTTTTGGAAAGTGAGCTACCTCAATACCTAGTAAATAACGTAATAGTCCTAAGTCTATCATCGCAAAATGCTGAGCCAAATCATGTTAGTGCCTAGATGCCATCAATATCATCTATATATAGGAATAAAATAATTCATCCTGCATGCATACATCTGATAAACAATGGTAAATCATGATTACTAGCACGAAAACCAAGTGAAGTAATAACTGTAGAGGACTTTTCAAACCAAGCACGAGGAGCTTGTTTGAGACCATATAAAGCTTTCCTAAGTCGACAAACTTCACCTGGTTGGCGAGAAACACATAGAGGAGGAGTCATATAAACCTCTTCATGAAGATCACCATTCAAAAATGCATTTTTGACATCTAGTTGGAAGATGTTCTACTGGAAAACGGATGCAACCGCAATAAGAGTAATTTCGTCATTTTTTGCACTACGACAAATGTGTTATCATAATCCATACCATACTTTTGTGAATACCATTTTGCTACAAGACGAGCCATATATCTTTTAACAGACCTATCAGACTTTATTTTAATTTTAAAAACCCAACGAGAACCGATTTTATGGTTAGGGGTGAAGGTTTAACTATATCACATATATGAGTATGATAACGAGCAGTAAGCTCTTCGACTATAGCATTTCACCAATGAGGATCACAAACAACTTCTTTAAATGACTGAGGTTTATACAAATCATGTATATTTTCTATGAAAGAAGCAAAATGAGCTGAGTAAGAAGAGTACACAAAATATAGTAGTTTTGTAGACTTACTTATACGAGTGGATCTCCTGAGAGGTGGAGGATTCTTTTTCTACTAGAGAAAGGATCTGGCTCTGGCATTGATGAAGTTGACTCAGGCATTGATGGAGCATAAGTAGTATCAACTGTTGTAGATGCCTCATTAGCTCGAATGTCAATGTCAAAAGATGTATCACAATCGGTTTCAAAAGGAACAATAGCCTGAATGTTTGTCTTTGTTACATCATGTGATTTTGTCGGAATCGAATAAAATAGGATATGCATAAGAGATATGACACGATGAGATACATATAGCTTTTGAATGGTGGGATGATAACAATGATAACCTTTATATGTAACATCATAACATAGAAAACACATATAGTTGTTTTAATACCCAATTTGTTGCATTTAACATGAGGACGAAGGATAAAACATGTACATCTAAACACTCGTAAGGAAAAATAATTTGGAAGTTCCTCGTATAACTCATGAAATGAAGATATTCATGCATTATGAGCAGCGGGAATTCGATTAATCACATAAAAACAGTCAAAATTTCTTCTCCCTAAAAAATAGTTGGAACTTCAGCTGATAAAAGGAAAGAACAAACAGTCTCAACAAAGTGACATTATTTTCTTTATGTAACAATATTTTGTTGATGAGTGTCAGTACAAGATGATTGATGTATAGTACCATCAAATGAAGTAAATGTTTAAAATCATTGGAGGTATATTCACCTTCTAAGTGACACCTAAAACATTTTATCATAGCAAAATATTGGGTCTTAACCACTGCTCTAAATTCTGTATGGATTCCAAGGAAATCTGACATTTGTTTCATCAGATAAATCCATATGTATCGAGTATAATCATCAATAAATGATACATAATAGGACAAACCAACCTTTGTGGTGACATGAGATAGACCCCAAACATCAGAATGAATAATATCAAATGGAGCAATAGAAGAAGTGACACTTTCATTAAACGGGGATGCCGAAAATTTTGCTAGTTTACAACCACTACAATCCGAGATATTACAAGTGTTTAACTGACCTAAAGAACCTGTAAAGACTAAAAATTTCAAAAGCGATGCAGGTACATGTCCCAGATAAGAATGACAAAGATAAAACTCAGATGATAAAAAATTCAAACGAAACGAAGACAAATCAACACACTATAGGCAACAATATCAGTCAAATATGTTTTTTATTATCAACACCATATATATATATCCACATCTGTTACTTTGAGTTTTTCTAAAACATAAAGTTCTCTTATTTGACGGCCTGTCCCAATCACTCTATGAGTCTGTTGCTTTTGCATAACATAAACAGAATCAGAAAAAAGACCCAATAACCAGATTTACACAATTGACTAACCAAAATAAGATTCAAAGCAAGGGTGGGAACATAATAAACATCAAGTAACGATATATGATGGGTACAAATAGAGCCAATACCCTTTATTGACATTGTTGTAGCATTATCAGACAAAATAGATATGGGTGAAACATGAGACAACGAAACAAAGTTCGACATGTGAGGTGGCATATGATGAGACACATCCGAATCCAAAATCCACAATGATGAATCAATACATAAAGTGGAAGACGGTGACGTACCTAAATGGTATGCAGATGTAGACATAACAAAATACTTCTTATTCAGTTTGGTACTAGTAGACTGTAGAAAATCATATTTTTCCTATCATATTCGCAATAAGATCCACAATCTCTAATCGAACAAAATCAAACAATCAAGAGATACCAAATCCAAATAGCAAAATCAAATCAAAATCTTAATCAAACCCCAAACCCAAAATCAAACCAAGTCCAAATTCAAAGTCTCAATGGTCAAGCAAAACCAAATAGAATACTCAATCAAATCCAAATCCAAATCAAATCTATATATTATTTTCCGTTTTAAATCAAACCTCTTTTACTAACAAAAAAGCATTGCACTGGTCCAACAATGATTTATTCTAAACCATAGCATCAAATCACAATCCAACCAATCAGATTGAAGAATTGGATGTCCGGAACACACTCTCTGAAATTCAGCAAAAATAAACCTCATTTGTCTTTTGATCGGATTGTTTGATTGTGGATGTACACAACATATCCAAAAACCAAAAATTGTATCTCTTCTGACAAAAAGCATATAAAACTTTCCAAATAAATCCAATCAAAAAATAAGAGAACATATTTGAAGCCAACTAAAAAGAGATCTCAAATAAACAAGAAGAACAATCACAACCACGCATCACGTGGAAGTGTCAAAACAAGAAGAACAACCACAGCTGAAACACAATAAAATAAACAGCCAACGAGAAGAACAACCAGTAATTGAAGCGCGATAAGAAGAACAAGGCAACAACTGAAGCACAATATGAAAAGAAGAACAACCAGTAGTTAAAGCACAAAAAAAACCGATCCAAACAATGAATCAAAATACCAAGACAAAATTGAATACCAATACCAATACAAAATCGAATAATCCAAATAACGAATCAAAATTGAATACTTAGCAGAAATTAAATACAAACAACGAACCAAAATACAAATACAAAATCGAATACCAATACCAATACAAAATAATACCAATAGGCAATCCAAACAGCGAATCAAAATTGAATACCTAACAGAAACAGGGCGGATTGCTACACTTCCCTGATCAGATTACTCCAAGCTCTAATACCATGTTAACAAAAGAACAAAACAAATAAATAGAAAAATGGCTAGGGATTTTTATTATTTATAAAGCATATGAATTATGTAAAGCATATCCTTATATTTATAGATAAAATACAGATCTAACGGCTTTGAACCTTATATCTTTAATAGTTGTGGCTACAATTTCGCCATGCACACAGTGGATGACGACTGATTATAGGTCTTACTTTTACAGATAAAACTTGGTCCATTTTTATATATTATACATTTTTGGTCCTTAGTTTCTCTTTAACTTTATATATGTTTCATATTATTTTTTGAAGTCACGTAAACTTTATAGCAAGTACTTTTATCGGTTTCAACATACATAAGTTTTATAGGTTTATTTTTATTTTACATTATATGCTGATTTTATATGTAAAAGGCTTTTAAATCTTTTATATAGTGTTTAATAAAAAATTTTAAAATAAATTCATGTGTAAGAAAGTTGGATTGGTGTGGAGATTCGATATTTGAGAATACTTAGTCTGTATTTTAGAATTTGTAAAACTTTGAACTCAGAGAATATTAATGCAATGACACCGCATTTTAAAGACCTTAAAATTACAGCTTTAAGGGATACGTAAACGATTAAGAAAAAAAATACAAATACGTTATGGAAGAGTTCGAAAGGAAGGTAAATTTGGTTCGAAGGCTGTTTAAAAAATCGGTGAAATTGGTGTATACAATAATAGATTACCCAATTTCGTATAATGCGATGTTTGGTAAGTCTTGACTATAAAAACAATACATGTTATTGTCTTTACCATTGACCAATGTTTGAATTATGTTATTATGAATTAGGTGGGAGTTGTGCAAAGTAACTAGAAAGTGGCAAAAGAATTCTATATTGCTTCGTGAGCTCACAGATAAAGATAACAGTTACATTGATCAAATTCAGAATCAGATGTTGTAAATGATCCGAAAGAGACCCCCATTTTGGTAATACCTGATGTGAATGTTGAAGCTTATTACTTTCTCGACAGTAAAAGTTTGAAGATTATCACTTTACTATCGTTAGATGTAAAATAAGAGTTTATATATTTTTATCGAGTTCTTTTGGTGTTCCGCAGATGTAATAGGATTACATAAAAATATTATTTTTCATAAACTTGTTGTACGGCTTAATTCACCTCCGTTAACTCAGAAAAAGATAATGTTCTCTATTGAGAAATCTGAAGCAATTGTGGCTGAAGTAACTCAGTTGTTAATGGTAGGCCATATCAGAGACTCCCAGTAACCGTCGTGGATAAAAAATCTAGTACTTGTGAAAAAGAACAATGGAAAATGAATGATGTATGTTGATTTTACCGATCTAAATATAGCTTTTCTGAAAGACCCATCTCTTGTTCTAAGAATTGATCAGCTAGTGGATTACATCTTGGTAATAGATTTTTATCTTTTATGGGTGCATATTCTGGGTATAATCATATACAGATGAACTCGAGGGACCAATACAATACTGCATTCATTAATTGAGAGTGGTTTATATTGTTACAAGGTAATGTCTTTTGGTTTGAAAAATGATGGATCAACTTATCAGAGATTAGTAAAAAAAGCTTAGGCTGGCCAAACTGGAATAAATGTTGAAGTTTATATCGACGACATATTGATAAAAAGTGATAAAGATGATAATCATTTTTTTGATTTGGAAGAAAATTTCTGTAACCTAAAAGTAATAAATGTTAAGTCGAGGTGCGATCCAGAAATTTCTTACGATATATTGTGAGCGATTTGTTTTTGAAGTCGTACTAGTACAATTGAATGCTTTAACTGCTATAGGTCCTCTGAGATCCATCAAGGAAGTATAAATCTTAATTGGAAGGTTGGCTGTTCTAAATAGATTCATATCAAGGTCATCAAACAAGTGTGCTTTATTTTTTAAAGTTCTGAAAAATTAAATCATTTCAATTGGACACCGAAGTGTGAGGATGCTTTTATCAAGATAAAAGAGCATATATCTTCTCTGAAAATTTTAACTAAGCTAAGTGTGGGAAAAAAATCTATTCATTTATATCGCAATATCGAACTATGGAGTAAGCATAGTATTTGCCAGAGAAGTTGAAAATTATCCTCTTCCGATATATTATATTAGTTAGAGTTTTTGGATATTGAAAAAAATACTTAAAGTTAGAGAAACTAGCCTTGGCCTTAGTTTTTACAACCATAAATATAATACCATACTTTCAGGCACATTCAGTTGTGGTTCGAACTTCATTTCCACTAAAAAAGTACAACAAAATCCTGACGTCTAGGTTCGGATAACTAAATGGTTCGTGGGACCAAGAGACTTTAATATCGAGTTCAAAACTCAGATGACAATAAAAAAGCAAGCATTATCAGATTTTTTAGTTGAAATTCACTGCAAATGACTAAAACCAGAACCATATATTAATATTCTTAAAGACAAGTGGGTTATTCGAACTAAAATGGGGCTTACGCATATCAGGTTATAGGCATGGGTTCATTTGGTAACTCTGACTGGAGAAAAAATATATCAGGCGATACATTTTGGCAACCTTAGTAGGGTTGCGACTTGCCCAAATTTGTGGTGCCAAAAAAGTTTTCTTGATAAGTAATGCACAACTCTTAATCAATTATGCATTAGGACAGACCGAGACAAAGAAATAACATTTAGTAAAATATCTAAAAGATTTAAAAGAATATAAAATTTTGTTTGAGAGCATTCAGTATGAACACGTTCACAGGACTGAAAATTCAATTGCTGATTCTTTTGAAACTATAAAATACTTTGAAGGGCATCATTGCAGATTCAAACAAGAACAACTTCGATAACGAAAAATTCTACACTAAATATTGAAGAAGCTTTGCATGTATTAATAAGTAGATAAAAAGATTAGAGGCATGATTTTATATGATTTCTGGTTAGATGAACTTTTCCAAATGATAAAGAATTGGCTAAAAAATTGAGACATATATCTATAAAAAAAACTTTAAACAAACCATTGATGCAATACCTCGGAATGGACAAATCACATATATCTTATCCAAACTTTATGATTGTGATGGATTGTCTCATTGTGGGTTTAAAACATTGATGAGAAAGGTTTTATTGGCTGGATATTATTGGTCTTCCATCATGGCTAATGCCAAAAAGTTGTCAAAATGTGTAATACCTGCTAGTGATTTTCCAACACCATACATATGCTACCAGTACCATTTGAATCAATCTCCAAAAGATTTCCATTTGATAGATGTGCATTGGATTGGGACGTTACCTATGGCTTCTGGAGGACGTTTATTCATCCTAGTTTCTATTGATTATAAATCTAAGTATATGGAGGCCTAACCTTTGGTTAGAACTAAAGAAAATGATGCTATCAAGTTTATTATGTCTAACATATGTTGTAAGTTTGGAGTACCAAGAAAAATCATCACAAATAACATTACTGAATTCGATAACAAAGATATGAAATATTTCTGCTCTTCTAGAGACATCCATAATTTGTTTTAGCACATTTCCACCCTCATACCAATGGATAAGTGAAAGTGACAAACAAAACTATCATTTATGGATTAAACAAAATGGCTGCTGGAAAATGACCAAATGAACGACTCCTCAGACAGCTACCCAAGAGTCACATTTTGCTTTGGTTGTAAAGTGGACGCGGTGACCCATGCTGAAGCTAAAATTCCATCATTCAGAGTGACAAAGTATTCCAAAGCTACCATGATAAATGAAGAAAAACTAAGCTTGACTTGATTGAAGAGAAAAAGACGAAGGCACATCTAAGATCAATTCATTATCAGACTTTGATGAGAAGTAGATATGTATCTTCAGTTTGATGAATGGAATTTAAAGCAGGCGATACGGTTCTAAGAAATATGTTCTTGCACACTAAAGATTAAGAGGCTTGGAAAACCAAAGGAAAATTAGAAAGGACTTTATTCGGTAACTAAAAGGGTAAAAACATGAACTTATCGGTTGATGGACCAAGAAAGAAGACCGCTTTAGCATCCATGGGACATTGAGCATTTAAGATTGTATTTGGAATGAATGTGTAAAAATTATAGACTTTTCAGTTGACCATGTCATGACTTGTGGCATGTTTTTTCCTACCCTCGTGGCGGAAGATGATTTTAGGCACGTGCATATATAGCCAACTGGTAAATGTAAATCATTTGCCTTTTGATATTTTCTGACTTCATTTTATACAAGCGCAAGAATTTATGACCTAAAATCTTACTTTAAAATGTTCCTACACTAGTTGGTAATGTTTAAAAAGTTCAAACACTAGTTGGTCATGTTTAAAAAGTTCCAACACTAGTTGGTCAATACTGGGAGCTCAATATTTTTGAATCTATTAAGAGCTTCAGTAAATCGTTGGGGATTGATCACCATCGATTGTGGTAGAATTCGAAGACATGACTTTATATGCAAAATTTATACGATGATAAAAAAACTATGAACAAAGATATTAGCATTTTAAAAAATATAAAATAATAACATAAAATTCCTTAGCCGTACATGGACTTGCAATTCAGAAATAATCATACAAAAGATAGAGTTATAACATATGAAACACAAAAGAAAAATTATTCAACATCCTCGGGTTTGTCTTTTTTGACCTTTTTATTTGTTTTTCACCTCTGTTTTTAAAGATTGTTCTTAGTATTTTCTTCTGAATGAATTTCTTGAGAGCTAACTTAAATGTGTGTGTTGATTTGTTTTCTTCAGATGAGAGGTTTTTTTTTTCTTTTTTTTCTCGGTTGTTTTTTATTCATCAATTTCATTCATTTGTTCATTGATGTTTAGTTCGGTAACTTCAGTTGTAATCTCCTTATTAACCTTCATATCAACCAATATAGCTTGCTTCTTCCCTTTCTTAGCATATTTTTTGGATATCTTTTTATCCGGAACATTAAAAGTTTAACCATTTTGTTAGAAGCTCTTTTTTATGGTTGGAACGTTAACATGAGCATCAGGAGCAACCAATTGGTCTATAATTTGATCTGGGTTATGTTCCGAATATAGGGTATATTTTTTTTCATACTTCAGAGGTGGCTTTAGATTAGTTTAACATAAATAAAGAAGTTATGAAATTAGCTCGATCAACTTTTCTTTTGCCACATTTGTTTAACATGGTGAAAGTCTTCTAAGCAATTTCTAGATGATGTAGTTGGGAATGAGAAATTACTGTAAAATAAGATTGTATGAGAAATAAAACATTAACATAAAAAGTGAAGTTTGATAATAGTTTTAGACAAGTTTTATGGAAGACCAAACTTACTTATACTCTTATAATTCTTTCGAAGTCGGTGACGATTTTCCCTCATTGGATTGTTTTTACTAGTTTTCCCAACAACCACTAACAAAAAAGAATTGCTGCTTCCAATTCCTCTATGCCTTGAGGAGATCATCCACCACCTTGTAGTCGTTTCTTAAGGTGATGAAATAAATAATTATGAGAGAAGTTTGATTTGAGAAAGCGTCAAAGCGATGATGCAATATATAAGGGTGAACCATGTATTTGGACTGTCCTGAATAGGGCAAAGGACCACCACTACGAAGTACCAAATGATGGCAGAGTCCAAAGGAAACTGAAATCTCCAATTCAATACATCAGGATAAACAATGATTTCACATCTCTTGGCAGACACTGGTGGCTCTCCAACTTCAGGAAAGTGGATGTGAACCGATTCTAGAATTCCTCATCTTCTTGATAGGTCTGATTCTTCAGTTTCAGAGTAATAATTGTACTCGATTTTATAGAGAGCTATAAGGTATCGATTGGTGACGTTGCAAAAATTCATTTTGAGTACTTCAGATATCTATAAGGGTAGTTCAACTTCAACTTTTTCTTTTTCTTTTTCAAAACATTCAAATTTTTATTTTTATTTTCTTTCTGGACCTCAACCTCATCTACTAGATCTTGGTAATCTTCAACACCATCTTTTATTTCATTCGAACTATGAATGTTCAATCCCAATTCATTTTCAAGCCTCAATCTTATCATCATAATCCTCTCAAACTATGGATCTAGTGATTGAATATATATATATATATATATATATATATATATATATATATATATATATATATATATATATAAGAGTTTCTAGTAGTACTATTTACGGCTTCTTTTAAGTCTATTTTCTAAATTAAATGCATCAAGGAGGTTTCGGGTTTACGGGTAACTTTTTCGCATCAGAATTCCAGCGACAACTAGCGTTCTTTCTTGAGATTCGGTAAATTCCTTCGGGTATGTAACCTGACTTGAAAGCATCCTTTGGGTCTCGTAGGAAACTTTTCTCTAGACCCTAAAAATTATTCTGGGGGTGTATCATGGTTCAGAAGAATCACCCTAGGCCTCTTATATTCTTTTGTTTTAGATTTGGGAGAGTGTTTTTATTTTCTCCAAAGGTAGCGATAGGATTTTTTTGGTAGACAATTCTTCAGTATGAAATTGGCCCATCAAAATGAACCGGGATTGAGGTTTATTTCTGTGGCTACGAGTTTTTCGAGGAGGATATGTGATTCTTGTCGAGATATAGTAAGTAAAAAGGGTCGAAGAAAGCGAATGTCAAACTAGTTCAGCTTGCTCTTTCCCTGGTGTGCCGATTCCGAAACCAAATACTTTAATAATAATGCTAGGTTCTTCGTTTACAATCCCATTGAGTATTTTTAGCTCGACTTTCTCAGTTATCGACAACCAGTCTAAAAAGGCGTTATCCAGGAAAAACATACAATGAATTAAGTTGAGGAATTAAGAAGTTACCTCGAACAAGCAATCCGGATAATTCCGAGGGTAGGTACGTAACAACAATATTTTTCCAATTGACGAGGAGAGAAAAAAAACTAGCATTTTTGTCTGAAAATGAATTTAATTTCTCTCTTTATCAATTAGGCAGTGAAAAGTGAGAAAATGAGAAGAAACAACGAATTTATTAAAAATGTTCCAAAAGCCCAACAAACACTTTTATTAAGGAGTGGAAATGTTTTTTCACCACCCTCTTACGCTTCATCATTAAGGGTATATTGCATATGTATCTAATTTTTCATGACACATGTACAAAAATATATCACGCATGATGTAGACAGTTTTTGGGATGATTGATTTCCCCAGCAAAAATAATCGAAGGCACAGTTATCCAATATGTGGCGTTTCAGACCATATAGCCGCTTGCAGTAAGTGGTAGAGGTACATATAAAATCCGAACCAACAACAAAACTAGTCCTCCTTCGAAATTCTCCGCAAAAACAATGAGACTATTGATAATGATAGAATTTTTTCCGACCCGTAAGTCGAACCGATAAAATACTAACAAATATATATTTTATAATATACACTCAAAAGTAAACATATTATAATTTAGTAAGTTAATGAAATAGATTAGTCATGCATTAACTATGGTTTAAAAACTCACCACCATTATCATATAAAATGCTATATTTATTTTTGAAAAAATAAAAATAAAAATTATTTTTAAAAAATAAAAATTTAGATATAACTCCGAAATATTCCGAACACATGTTTTTTGAATATTTTCACAAACCATCCAATATAACAATATTGTCTTAAATTTATAAAAATATAAAAAAAAACCAAATATGATGTTTGGGTTCAAAATGTTAAAAAGTTTCACTAAAATCATTCAAACTCTATTATGAGCACTAGTACTTTTTGGTATTTATTAAAATGTTGTGTTTACCGATTCGATTCGATTCCATTTCAAAATTACATTCTACGGTAGAAACCGAATCGGAAAAAATCGGATGGTATTCGTTCCAAACCTTTGTCATTCTCCTTCTTCTATTTCAATATATTTGTCGTTCTAGTAAATATTTTATGTTCCATAATATATATTGTTATCGTTCATCAATGCAAATTTACATATTATTTATAATCAACTACCAAATAGATTTTTTTATTTTTTATTTTTTATGAAAAAAGAAAATAATTTTTTTTTTTTAATAATGATGCCTTAAAACGACATATATTTTGGGGAGGAAAGAGTAAAACCAAATTGTAAGTAGATATTTTGGATGAGAAGAAAAACAAGATGTGCCAACTAGAGGTGTCAAACGGTTTGAACCAGCACCAACCCGCACCGTTTAAGTCTGAACCACGGGTTGCAGTCTCGGCGGGTTGCGGTCTCGGCGGGTTGCTCTTATGCGGTCCTGACGGTCTGGCGGTCCTGCCAGGTTGCAGTCGTAATGGGCCAGTTTCACAGTTAAACCGCCAGTTCAAACCACCAGACGAACCATTTAAGAGCCGTTTATCAGTTCAAACCATCAGCCAAACCATTTAACCATTTAAGAACCGTTTATCAGAATATATTATAATGTTATTTAAAATTAATTTGTAAGTGTTTAATTGAATCTAATTTCAATAATTGAGTTAATTATTCTATTTCATGTATTTTAATTTAAATATGTTATCATTTTAATCGAAATTTTATAATCATCAATTACATTCTTAAAAAATAATTGTAATTTGATTTTGATACGTTTTCTTTTCTAATTATATTTATGTATTTAAGATATTTTATTTAATATTATGTAGATATTAAATAAAATAAGTACATCTAATTGTATTTTGATTACAAATTTACAACATTTGAAGTATAAATTTAATATTTGAAGTATTTAATTTTTGAAGTATAAATTTAAAGTTTTAAAAATTGTATAAATTTGGATTATGTTCCAATTGCATAAACACATGTAATTTGATTGTGAAATAAATTCAAAAATACCAAATGTGTTTCAATTAACTATCTGTAATGTGGTTCCTAAAAAGAAATTATATTATGATGGCATAATTAAATATAATTAATTAAATATATTTATTTAGGAGATTAACATCAACAACAATATAAACTATCTATTATGTTCCAAATTAACTTGCTAATAATATAAAATTTATTTCAATAAACTAGAAAAAAAAGAAGGGTTTATAATATAAAATTTCTTTCATTAATCTAGAGAATTTAATATATATTTTTTTCATAAAAGTACTAAAATTATTTAAAAACTAATAGTTCGAAAAATTTATTTATAGATTTTTATTTTTTTTAATATAATAGTTCGAATTTCCTATTTAAATAATTTTTTTAATTTTTTTTTTTTAAATATTAGTGCGCGAAATCCTATATATAAAGTTTTGATTATTTTTAATAGTTTAAAATGCTTACATTTTAAAAAAAATTAAATTTTTTATAAAAAAAATATATTTTTTTTTAAAAAATCAGTCACAGATTGCTGACGTCATCCGTGACGTCATCAAGCGGACCATCCGGCCAACCATCCGGATGGTCCGCGCGAACGGCTAGTTCAAACGAACTAGCCGTTGGATGAACCGGGGCATCCGGATGCACCGTCCGGATGCCCCGGTTCCAACCGGACCATCCAGATCGATATCCGGATGGTCCGATTTTCCTGTCCGGGCGTCCGGGCGAAACCTTCCGGATGCCCCGGACCGTCTGCCCGGACCATCCGGACGCCCATCCGGATGGTCCGGACGAAAAAAAAATATCGGTTTTTTCAAAAAAAAAAAATATGGGTCTCCCCTATATATAGAGGAGACCCCAACTCCAACCTCACACACTCTCTAAATCTACTATAAACTCTCTAAATCTCTCAACTTGTTCTAGATTTTGTTATTAAGCTTAACTTTTGTATTTTACATATCGTACTTCTGTTTTCGAAATAGTTAGATTTTTTTTTCGAAAAAAAATTGTTATTAGTTTGTATTAGTTATTATTTGTTCTCATTTCCTATTTCCAATGCCGTCTTGTGGCTTCAACAACAGGTTAGGACAAGCAACTCCGAAAACTGATTTTTCGGAATTTTCTTCTTTTATGATGTCTCCTCCACCCGAGAGGGATCCGATCACACGACGCATCAAATGTGCTACTGAACCTACGAATATGAGTAAGACTCTCAAACAAAATTTTAGTTTGAAAATTTCTAATAAGGAGAGGCGAAACTTCAAACTTGTTAGTACTACACGTACGACTGTTAGTAAGACCGCCAAACCAAATTTTAGTTCTAAAATGGTCGACAAGGTGACACGAAGTGTCAAACACCCAACTATAACCAAGACTAAGAGTAAGACCGTTGTTCCTAAACAAAGTCTTAGTACGAAGACGAAGATGGTCGATTTGATTGCTGCTGCGTTAAGTAAGGTTAATCGTGAGACTCGAGGACAAGTTTTGGGAGATCCATTACAAATTGCAGCTACTGTTGAGAAAGTTTTGCGACTTAAAAAAGTGGTTAGCGACAAGAGACTAAAAAATGTATTTTAGCAATTGTAATATTAAATATTTTAATATAACTTGTAATATCTTAGCATTTGTAATATTAAATATTTTAATATGACTTGTAATATTTTAGCATTTGTAATATTAAATATTTTAATATGACTTGTAATATTTTAGCATTTGTAATATTAAATATTTTAATATAACTTGTAATCTTTTACCATGATAAAATATGATTTTGGTTTAAAAAATAATAAATAACATTTGTAATATTTAAAACCAAATCACAATAATAATATTCAACAGGTAATTTTAAAATGATATAACTTAAAAATAATAAATAACACTTGTAATATTTAAAACCAAATCACAATAATAAAATTCAAAATGTAATATTAAAATTATAACAATATAACTTAAAAATAATAAATAACACTTGTAATATTTAAAACCAAATCACAATAATAAAATTCAAAATATAATATTAAAATTATAACAATATAACTTAAAAATAATAAATAACACTTGTAATATTTAAAACCTAATCACAATAATAAAATTCAAAATGTCATATTAAAATTATAACAATATAACTTAAAAATAGTAAATAACACTTGTAATATTTAAAACCAAATCACAATAATAAAATTTAAAATGTAATATTAAAATTATAACAATATAACTTGTAATATTTTTGCATGATAAAATATGATTTTGGTTTAAAAAATAAAACCAAACACTTGTAATATTCAAAACCAAATCACAATAATAAAATTCAAAATGTAATATTAAAATTATAACCATAGAATTTGTAATATTTTAACATGATAAGATATAGTTTTGCTTTGTATTAGATATAAAAACATAATAATAATAATATTCAAATATGATAATAACATAAGTAATATTTAAAATTTTAGACTATATAATAATTACAACACTTAAAATATTAATAACCAAAACAAATTAATATTAACAAAAATGTAATAATAATTCTATAATAATATTCAATCTCAATATTTTTTAAATATAACATTTTTGTTATAAAATAAATAAAATCAGCATAATATTTACCAATAAACCGCCGGTTTTTTACAAATAAACCGTGGTTTCTTACAAATAAACCATGGTTTCGCAGTCCTGCCGGGTTGCGGTCTCGGCGGGTTGCGGTCTCGGCGGGTTGCGGTCCTGGCGGGTTGCTCCTTATGCGGTCCTGGCGGGTTGCGGTCCTGGCGGGTTGCGGTCTCGGCGGGTTGCGGTCCTGCTAGGTTGCAGTCCTAATGGGCCAGTTTCGCAGGTAGACCGCCAGTTCTTAAGCGGGTTGTCAGCTTTGAACCGTGGTTCCTGAACCATTAGACACCTCTAGTGCCAACAATGGTTGTACGCAACACCCTATCAACCACCACAAGAAATTTGTAAACTGTCACTCGAGGTTGAGGGCCACACAAAGCATTGTCTCTCGCTGCTTTGGGCCAACTTATACTTGGTCTAGATCACTTCATTAGACTAGTCATAGGCTCTACTCCTATGTCCTCTCTATCTCGAAGACTTCTTACTTATAAAATAAAATATATTCTTAAAATATATATATATACAATGTAAAAATGTTATTGCCATGGTCATATGAAATCGAAAATTCGAATTGAACCGAAACCGAAATAACGGATTCGGTTTAATTTAAATAAACATACGATTTTTTATTCTATATTTCTACCGTCATCGGTTCAGTTCAGAGTAGTTCAGAGTAGAGAATTGAATTTATTCGTAAATAACCGAATAATTAATAATATTTTTGGATATTCTTAGTTCGTCGTTAGGTTCTAAATTGGTTTTTTTACAAAATAGACATTTGATTAATAACTATTTTTTTTATTCATATGCAAACGGGTTTATATGCACACATATTTTTTACAAAGTAATTATTTCGATTTTTTGTTTGGTTTCAAACGGTTCTTTTGGTTACAAAATAACTATTTAGAACCGAAATTCGAATCTAATCCAATTTTTTCGGTTTTCAAATGGAATATTAGTACCCAAGAAAAAAAAAATTGATTATGCAAACAGTTTTTTGTTTACAAAGTAATCATTTCGTTTTTTCGATTGTTTTCGGACGGCTTTTTTGTTACAAAATAACTATTTGGAACCAAAGTTCGAATGTGGACTGATTTTTTCGATTTTCAGACCAATTTTTTCGGTTTTCAAATTGAATACTAATACCGAACCGAATCGAAAAAAATCGATTGTAAAAATCAGAAACCGAACCAAAAAAAAAACGAATACCCAAACCTCGAATGTTATACACAAAATATATATTTTCTTTTATAAATACTCCAATACGAGATTATATCTTTGGATACTTACCATCTAAAACAAAACTAAGAGAATTAAGTAAAAAAAAAAGGAAAAGAAAAAACCTCAATTATATTTTTACATCGAGTAACTCCGCCGGGACAGATTGGCATCACCTTACTCCAGTTTCACTGAGTATAGTGAAGTGTTGCGAGAAAAAATGATTCCTTTTTGTTTGTGTTGGAGTGGTTAAAAAGGGAAGTTGTGTGGGTGGTATTTATAGATTTTGATGAGCTAAATATCATATTGTTGTGGCTAAAATTTCGCCACGAAGACGTAGATGTCGACTGGTTACCGTCTTATTATAGATGAAAGTCGGTCCACTTTTATATATTATAAAAGTTTTGATTTTTGATTTCTGTATAGTTTGTCTGTTTTAACATTTCTTTTAAATAGTTAAAAGAAATATGGTTTTTTATTTGTTAAAATAATAATTTATCTGAAGATGAATTTTGGATGTAACATAATCATTGAAACGAAGGAGATTAGAACTTCCAAAAACTTTTTGACGAACACATGTATTTATTTTTTTAAAAGGATTATAATTATTGTTAGGATGACGACTAAAGTAACACATCTCACATCGGATAAATAAAAGATGATCAATGATATATAAGTAAAAACATATCTTAACTAGTATGAAATTTTTTGGAAGTTGACCAAAAGTAAAGACGTGCGGATTTAGGATCCAAAACGGACAATATCTAAATTTTGACGGAATATGCGGTACCCATATTCCCAACAAGTGGTATCAGAGCGCCATGCGGAAACATAACGCGATTGGTGGATGGAATTCTCAGAGACCGAATTTGATGAACCAGAAGCCAGATATCGTACTCAAGGTGAATGATCTACTCTAGAGATCCTAGTTCGAAGTGTCCGTGGCTCATCAAGCAGATGACACTTGATTGGAGTGTGGCGCTAAAGAACAAGACAATATTGTCTAATAGGAGGTGAGAAACTTGAGAGGAGGTTGAAATGGTACTTTGTTCAAGATGAGGATTTGTTAGGATGGCGACCAAAGTCCCACATCCCACAGCGGTTAACATGTGAAGGATCAATGGTATATAAGTATGAACATATCTTAACTAATATGAAACCTTTTGGAAGTGAACCAAAACCAACCCGTGCGGGCCTTCGGGCACCATAGCGGATAATATCATACTAGTGCGAAGATTGACTATTCTTACTTATATACGGAGATAGAATATGCGGTACATATATTCCCAATATATGGTATCAGAGATCCAAGCTAAGATGGAACGCGATGGTGGTGAAATTTTTTGGAGGTCGAACATGATGAACCAACAGCCATGCTCAAGGTGAATGATCTGCTCTAGAGATCCTAGTTTGGAGCGCATGTGGCTCATCAAGTGGTGGTATTTGATTGGAGTGGGGAGTGCTACTAAAGAACAAGACCAGTATGGTTTAATAGAAGGTGAGAATCAACGTCCATAGTGCCTCTATGGTTTATGTAGTCCCAACCTGATTAGAGTGGACATATGGAAGTTAATTGAGAGGAGGCTAAAGTAGTACTTTAATCGAAAAAAGGATTTGTTAGGATGGGGACCAAAGTACCACATGCCACATCCCACATCGGTTAAACATGGGAAGGATCAGTGGTATATAAGTAAGAACATATCTTAACTAATATTGTGCGGGCCTTCGGGCTAAAAGCGGACAATATCATACTAGTCTTGAGATCGGATTGTTTTTACTTATATACGGAGGCGTAATATGCGGTACCTATATTCCCAACAATTATAATAATATTTTATTTTCATTATTCTCTCTCTATCTTCCATTTAGGGCTGTCAAACGGATATTCCGGATACAAATCTGCCTATATCCGAATCAGAATCCGAATTCGAATCCGAAGTTTTATAAAAACCATTATCTGAATCCGTATCCGACGGATATTATCCGGATACGGATAATACCCGAATCCGAATTTCCACTAAAGTTTTTAACTAATTGTACTATTGGATGGGCTACTTTTAGAAGCACCTTAGTAGAAATTCACACTTCCATTTTAGATGTGGGATAAGACTAAGAAAAATATACTTATTTTGAAAAGCTACAATGTCTTTTATAGTAAATTTGGTAGCATTTATTTTCCACATTTTAAATGTGGGATAAGAGTCAGAAGACTAAAAAAGATATAATTGTTATGAAAAGCAACCATGTGTTTTATAAACAGATCGGTAGAAACTCCTTTTTCCAACTTTAGATGTGGGATAAGACACATTTTTTAAAGAAGCAACCCTATATGTTTATAGCCAACTTTGTTAGTAATTTGTTTTGCTTTTTACAATGTGGGGTAGCTAAAAAATATGCTTTAATATATAAAAAATTATATATATTTATTTATAAAATTCGGATATCGGATATTTCGAATACAGATATGACTATATCCATATCCGCAATTTTCGGATACGAATTCAGATACGAATATTATCCGTTTTCTTTCGAATACAGATATTATCCGTTTTATTCGGATTCGATATCGAATATTTCGGTCGGATATCGAATTTTTTGGATTTTTTTGGCAGCCTTACTTCCATTTTCTTTTCCAAACGATTCTACTATTTCTGATACAGTATAACCTCTATAAATTAATAATGTTTGAACCCAAATATTTTATTAATTTAATGAGATATTATTATATGATAAATTAATCATTTATCAATTTATAGAGGTGTTATGTATGAATTTTAATTTTTGAAGTCTAATGTAACACTTACTATGTATATTAGTAAGAGATGATTACAAAGACAAGTTCTAAGGCATATTTTATGGATGTACATTCACAAATTAATTGAATTTGTCAAATTCATTATATTTGAGTAAGTAAATAGTTAGTTTATGGTACCAACAATACGGTAATCATGGTTAAAAAATTGAGCATTTATAAAATGTTCACTGAAAATTGCAAACGATAAAATGATGATTTATTACTTGATCACTAGAAAAGGAATATTCAATAACTTTGAAACCGGTCACTCAGAAAGAGGCATTGCAAGCGGTAAAAACTCTTCAAAGCTTTTTGTTGCAATACGAGAAGACAGTTCTCCAACTCTTAAGTGCAATGCGGATATTTAAATATGAACTAAATATAGATTTGAAGTTCAACAAAAAACAATTGATGATAAATTCATTTTTAGTACAAATTAATTGAATTGGTCAAGTTTATTGTAATGTTTTAGTAACTATTACTTATAGTTTTGTTGTGACCAATATATATATATATATATATAGTGGAATTGCAAAAAACAATATCTCATTATTTTATCAGCTGGGATCCAATTTTGTACTGGTCTCAATTTGGTACCGGACAAATTATTAATTTTATCGAGGTTATTAATTTTTAGAGTATTGATTTATTGAGGTTTTACTATATAGTGGTCTTGATTTGGGAGAGTCATAAGTAGATGCCTTTCGATTGGTGCAATTGTTTTGCCTTTCAGATGCTTTATCTGAATAGGATTGTGGATTTTTCTCTCGTTCATGATTTCAGCCCTCCCAAGTGGGTGCTAATTTTCATGTTCTTAGCTGTTATGTATGTTGAAAGGCACGTTAAGCATGAGTTCTCTGATTTTAATAGGCATGGATTTTAACTTCAAGTTGTATCGTCGCTCGATCGTCTGTTTCATAGCCAATTCCCATAAGTGTGTTTCGTCGCGACTCCCTTCCATCAAATCTAAGTCAGACAACCATCTTTGTTTGTTAGTTTTCTCGTTTTACTGTATGATTTAGGAGGTTGGTGCCCGATTTCTACTGACACTACAACCTCCACCTCGTAGGTAAGTTGGAAGTGAATTTTTCTGGTCGGGCCTCGCGACGTTATTCGATATGTCCATACTATTTGTGATATCATCTCTAGTAACTTTTTTTGTGTTTCCCATGATTTTATATAGGATATCTATGATCTTATAATTGGTCAGTTCTACTTGCCCACTTTCCCGTGGGTGATAGAGTGAGGGAAAATGGTGGTGGATCTCACACTCAAAGCAAAATTCTTTAATCTTCTCACTGTCGAATCACAACTAGTTATTGGAGATAAGGATTATGAGGATACTGAAACGAATGTTTATATACTTCCATATAAATTTCATGATCTCTTCTCTTTTACTTTGATTTATAGCTTCCGCCTCAACCCATTTGATGAAGTAGTCGATCAAAAATATTACAAACCTGACATTTCGTGGTCCGGGTGTGAGGGATCTGACAAGAGCTAGCCCTCATTGACAAGGTGTAAACACCTCTAATATTGATGTTAGCTTGAACCCTCGTTGGTCCTGAAACTTGGACCACCAGCAGAAGTTGTCACACTATTTAGCCAGATTTTTGGCGTCATTGCGCATGCCAAAACATTAGTACCCCATCGTCAAGGATTTATGGGCCACACTAAAGGCCCTAAGATGCCCACTGCATGACCCCATATGAATTTCTATGAGCTAGTATCTGGCCTCGACTGGTCCCAAACATTTCAACAAAGGTTTGAGGTATCCTTTACGGAAGTACTTCCCATCCATGATCACAAATCGCGCAGGTCGCAACCTCAACCTTCATGCTTCCACCTTATTGGAAGGTTGAACGTTGTTGACTACGAATTCCATCACCTCCGTCGTCCATGTTGGTAATTATGTCATAATCAAGTTGACAATTTATGGCTTCTCTTTCACAAGGCATCAAACTTTGTACCTTTATACTACCTTTTTACAAGTGCCTCTCTTGTGATTCTCTTAGAGGTAAGGTAATATACCCTTCTTTTGTACTCTCATCCGATCTACCTAAAGGTAACTCGTTTGCGAGACTGATTGAGTTTCTTTACTTGCTCAAAGTACCATCTCATCTGATCTTTTATAGTATCGTACAGTCTAATGATTTGCTTCACAACTACTTGGGAGTTATTGCGTACTCGGATGTTACTGGACGTGAATTTCGTAATTTTTTTCATCACTGCTATCATTACCTTGTATTTTGCCTTATTGGTGGAGGCTTTAAACCCGAAACCAATGAACAATGGCTAAAATTACTTATTCTCTTCTCAATTTCGTGATGTCCACTCCTAGTCACATCCTCTCACATTAGGGGTCCATCTACGTCAATTCCATATTCACCCATGGGTGTTTCTCCAACTCCCTCAGATACAAAGTTGGTTAATATTGGCCCATTTATCACACTTCAAGGAACAAATTCACTGTCAAAATCTCCTAACTCGGTGTCCCACTTGGACAAGTATTATTACGTCTCTGGTGTACTTAAAATCGATATGATAGGTAGGGCCGTGGGCAGCTCAATTGGGTGGGATTAGAAGTAACTCTAAAGTTTATGGGCGACTGTCACTAGAGACAACACGATATTCTCAAAAGTGGAGTACATGGTTTCTTCCCTTAAGAGATATTTACTACACAGTAGATGAGGCGCAACAATGTTTTTCTTTCTATTACCAGGGTGGTGCTCATGACGGATGAAGATACCCCTACATATGCAATCAAAGTTTTGCCTCTCATGGGAATGAAAAGTAACTAGGGTAGGGCGAGGTAGGTTTTTAATTCTCCGAAGCCTGCCCATCTTTTGTTCTAATCCAATTTTCTAGTCCTCGATAAGGTCTTAAAAAAAAGAAAGCACGTATCTATGACTCATGAGATCAAAAAATATAGTACTGCTATCCTCTCATTCAACCTTTTGACTTCTTACACTGTTTGTGTGGGGGGGGGGGGGTTCCTTTCTTTTAACGCCGTATTTGCTTTGAATCATCGTTGATTCCTACATTATGGATGACAAAACTGAGGAATTTCCCGCAAGTCAAACCGAATTAGCACTTCACGGGGTTAAGTTTCATGTTGTGTTGTCTCAAGATGAAAATTTATCCGAAAGATCCTCATAGTGAGATTGTTTATACTCACTTTTTACCAGCATATCGTTGATATATACCTCAATATTCCTCCATAACCTTTCCTTGAACATTTTCTTCACCATTCTTTGATAGGTTGAACTCACGTTCTTAAGTCCAAAATGCATTACCACATAACAATAAAGTCCTTGGTTGGTGGTGAATGAAGTATTCTCTTGATTCAAAGGATTTATATTGCGAGATGGTCGGTTGAGGCTGGTGAAGTCGATGCACATTCTCCAGATTTCATTTTTATTTTTCACCAAAATAGGATTTCCCACCTACTCAAGATATCTAACGTCCCGAATGTGACCCATGACCAACAATAGATCAACCTACTCTTCTATCGTTCTTGACCGTTCAAGGGCCAACTATTTATTTTTTTGATGCATCAGCTTTACTTGGGGATCTATCATAAGATTATGGGTAGCGAACGATGCGAGAATGCATGTTTCAAATGTATTATACCATGCACAAACATCCTCGTGCTCTTATAGTAGGTGAATTAGGTTCGTCTTTATCTTTTTCCTCAAAGGTTTCTCGATGCTCACTACACGGTTAGCTTTTGCTTCCAGATATATCTCTAGCAATTTGTCTGCTACATCAAATTTTTATTGGTGCTCACAGAGAACATCCACAACGATGGGAATATTGGAGTTGGGTTGCTGAAGCATTCTCACTAGCGCCAACATTTGTATATGTCACAGTTAGGCCAAAATCTACGGATCCTCCGTCACTTATTCATGGATTACACCGAGGTATCCCTTTATGACTCATGATTCGTCCCCCACCATGTACCTCATGCATTAAGGATAAGGTGAATGTATCGCTTCTAATTATAGCAACCATGTTATGCACAAGATAGTGTTTTAAAGGAATTTCATATCGAGAATCATACATTCCATCTTTTTTTTCTTGGCACATGTATTGATTCACATTGAAATTTTTAGCATAGTGTTGACCACATATGTCAGTGCCTTTCCATAACGCCCAACAATGGAATTTGGAGCGGGACTAATGATGATACTAAAATGGAATCAACTATTAGTGGGCATGAAGAGTAAGTTTTATGTTGCATTCTGATTTATGAAAATCATCCTTATCTCAGACCCCTTCACATCGACAATTATTAGTAGCACATCTCGACGAGGGTTGGTTACCCCATCCAAATCCTTATGCGTGTAGTAGAGTTTGGTGTTTCCAGACCTCTCCTACATGCCCGTATAACAGCGTTTCTAGAAAGATCCTTCAATGGTTCATCATTTTCTATGCTTCTTTTTCTTGGACTTTCACATCTGACCTTGGTCAAAAGGTGGAAAATGGTGTGGCCCTGTGAGAGGTTTATAGACCTGATATTGGATCCGTCCTCTTGTCATCTTGATGGATGGTTGGGATATGGGGTTGTATTTTACCTAACATAATGAAATCTGAATATAAAATACAAACAATATCATCGAAAAAAATAAGATAAGAACTTACAAAACTTTCTAATAAACACTCGTATTTATTTCGTAGGAGTGATTCTAATTATAATGATTATTTGTTTTCAATATTTTATCTCTCTATCTTACCTCCCTTTCCAAATGATACTTCTACTCTTTATGTAATAGTCTTGATTGGATGAGTCTTAATTTCTCTCTTTATCTTATCTTCCTTTCCAAATGATTCTTCTGCTATTTATGTAATAGTCTTGGTTGGAGGAATCTTATGTAGATTTCTCTTTATTCTTGTAGTCTTTTGTGGCCTTTGGGGTGCTTTATAAGAATGTTATACGTCCTTATGCCTTCATCGTAGTACGACATTAGATGCTAATCAATATAATATCAGAGACAGTTTCCATAATTTTCAGGCGTGTTGTCCATAGTATACGAGTGTTGTTTATATTATTGGGGGCGTAGGAGGAGAGGAGACCTGACTATGATGGGAAACAATACTTGACCAAAGTGGAAATTTTAGATGACCAATGGCCATGAGATTCGGTCATTAGCCAAGTACTATTGCATCTTGCGGTGCAAACAGTGGCCTTGATATTTGGTCAATGGCCAAATCCTGGTCGCGCTTAGTGGCATGACCTGGGTCAAACAACTTGACTATTTTACAGGCCATACGATGAGACTATGTATTTATAAAGGCTTGCTCATTTGGTCGACTTAGGATCATACTTGCTTAAATGAAACATACATGCCTCGAATTCTATATTCTTACTTGGCTTTATTCGTCATTTTCTTAAGTGACATTACATGTCGTATTATTTATTATTTATAATTATCGCGTTTGTAACTGCCATAATTTTGTTAAAATTTACAATTTTGACGAATATAATATTTTATAAAATCAAAACAATATTGATAAAATTAAAATAAGAAAAGTTATTCGAGTTTGATGAGGGAGAATAAAAGATGTATGGGAAAAGTGTAAGGAAATAGCTTTATTGGGGAAGTATTGTAAAAAGTACAATAGATATAGTTATTATGAATAAGTGGGAAAATATAGGGGCTAAATGTGTAATAGGAAGGAATTAAAGTGTGTGAGGCCCGTTATTATACTATAAAAGGTGTGTTGCTTCTTTGCCTCTTCAAGTTGAGAGGAAGCAAGAGCAGTCTTGAACTTATAATGGTTTTTTCGGTCTTCTAGATGCTGCATTCTTCTTCCCATGTTGACAGATGCATGTAGAAGGCTGCGAAGACTTAATGAAAATTCATCATGCTGAGGAATTTCGAAGGAGCTGGAAGGCGATCCAATTGCTGCGGGGTCAAAATCCAAAGACTGACCAGTAAGAATATTGAGATCAACATTTTGAGGAGGACCGCTTCGGGGAACTGGAAGCGGTGCTAATGTAGGAGAATTTTCAACTGGAGAGGGACTTGAAGCCTGGGTAATAGGAGAATTGGGTGTCTGACTTGAATTTTCTCTAGCTTCTTTTTCAGGCTCACTTGACACATCTTGGGTCCTAGTGCCTTGGGCAATTTCCTGAACATCATCCTGTGTTTTAGCGTCCTCGGATAATTCTTGGATGGGTTCCAAAACAACCTTTTTCTTGCCTTTTTTTGTCTTGGTATCTTTTTTCTTGCTTGGGTGGACAGAGTTCTTAAGGAGGGGAAATCTAAATGGGTGCAAAAGTGTTTGGCGAAGAGGATGGCTCCTGATTAGCAACTAACCCTTCATAGTCTGGCTGAAGGTCTTTCGTGGACACTTCCTCGTCAGAATCACCAAGGTGACTTTTGGCACGAGAGCGTTTCAGAAGATAGATGACTATATATTTCTTGGTCACTCGATCCAAAATTTCTTGTTGAGAGGGAGGGGTCATCTTTTCTTACACGGTCAACCGATCAAGGGGATTCAACCTCCAGAGTCGAATTTTGGCCAAGTTGTTATTCATGAAGCACATACAGAATTTGTTGTCCCAATTTTCTTTGGCCCACTCGCTGAGTCCGGTGAAGACGGTGGTGACACTCTCTACGTAGTCTACGTATGGTTTTGAAACTTTGGTCATAGCTACGAAGAATTTAAGTTAGTACATCATTATCGGAGGAGGAAAGATAAACGAAGAAGTTAATGAACTTACATTTGTTGGTCCACAAGAGAGACAGCTTGTGTGGATTCGAAGGATTCGATTCCGATCGTATCTCCCAATGGCCAGAAAAGTAGACAAATTGTTGCCTCCATTTCTTATCAGCTTCTAGCAAGTCTTTCAATACTTTTTGTCCTCGGCCAAAAGTTAATGAATAAAACGGGAAAAATGGATTCCTTGCTAAGCCGGATAATCCGACGAGCTCTTCTAAGGAAAATTCGTTGCCCGAAATCCTCGAAGCCATGATACATGCCATGAGTGTGAACCACATATTTGGACCGGCTTGTGAAGGTCAGAGGTCGATCTTGGCAAAGTACTCAATAAAAAATAGGTCTAAAGGATACCTTAACCCCCATTTCATAATTTCCGTGTAAACAACTAATTCATTATCCCTAACTGATAAGGGAGTCTCACCTTCTGAGGGGAATCTAATGTCGTTGTACGAAGGGATACACCATCAGGTCCTCAACATGGGCTCTTCCGAAGGCAAAAAGTATTTATACGATATGTTGTGGAGTGCAACCATATGCTTGTTTTCGATTCCTCGAAAGTTGTTGCCTGCAATGGCATCAAGTTCTAAGGGAAGAGTAATGTCTCTTTAGATTTAGGGGCGATCCAACGAGCCTGTTCTTCAGACATTGTTGGGGGAGCGGTAATCAATCGACTAGAAGAACCCGAGGGAAGTTCAATGGCCTTGCTCTGCTCTACATTAGAAATTGGTTGAGTTTCTGGCTCAGGATTATCCGAGGCAATTGCTTTCCCTTTATTAGCTAAGCGTTTGTTTCGCATCGTTTGAAGATCGTCTTTGGCAATGGTGGTTCTTGATGGGGAAAATCGAGGGCTCCCGGTTGCCGTTATTGAAGGGGTGGCTGGAAGGCTTGATCCAGAAATATCGGTTTTTCCGAGGAGGATTTTCAACTACTAAAGCCAAAGTGGGGTCTGGGGTTTCCGAGGGAGTTTCTTTGGCACGCTTGCGTTCCTGAGAGTTCTTTTTATCCTTATGATGTCTTTTCATCTTACCAGAAGAATGCTTATGGTGTCTATCTTTACCCATGAGTTCGAGGGGGCTGAGATCGGAAGCTTGGTTTTGTTGAGAAAGTTCGAGGGGTATGATAGCAGCAGAGTCTTCCGGTGGAGGCTAGGAACCGTAGAACGTGGTGACAGAAGGTTGGGGTTGAGGTTCAATATATTCACCAGCATCAACTCTTTCTTGAAATTTTTTACTAATTAAAAGCCACTCTGAAATTTGACGAGGTTTATAAGCCAACTTTCTCTCTCTAGAAATTTTAGAATGAAAAGTTTGGAGTGTAAATGAAGGAGATCAATATTTATAGAGGAAGATGGGCTTTTAGGGTAAGGTAGGCATGGGGACATTTTCCTTTGTTTGCCTAGGGGCGTTATGGGTAACATAAGCACAATTATGTTGATTCGAAAAACGAGGGAGAAGATGAAGAGGCAATCAAATGATGAAAAGTATTGGGAAACGAGATAAGATCTCTAAAAAGATTTGGTGACGAGGAATTACGACTAATGACGTCATGAAAAAGGTGCAAGTTTGTTGATTGAGGTATGCAAGTTCGCACTAATAATTTCGACGAGTCTAATCCTTGCAATTTGTTAGCCAAGTATGGGAGGCTGCATTATGTTGAGACGATTAATTCCGATGAACAATATTGATGAGAGGCATGGTTCAAGCTTTGCTAAAACATTGCAAGGATTGGGGGGCTACTGACCAGTATTGCATAAGAGGATATTAATAAGAGATATTTTTCGAAGAGGCATTTTTCAAAGATGTATTATTCGAGGACAGTTAAAGAGTAAAATATTTTCGAAGAGGAAGGCTATTCGAAGAGGCATTTTGTATTTGAAGAGGTATTATTCGAGGACAGTTAAAGATTAAAAGATTTTCGAAGAGGAAGGCTATTCGAAGAGGCATTTTATATTTGAAGAGGTATTATTCGAGGACAGAGAAAGAGTAGAAGATAGTCGAGGAAGTGCATTTTCGAGGAGAATCGAAACGAACAAGATGAGATTCGAAGATGTCTTCGCAGTCCCAGTAAAAATATTTTTACTAGGACTAAGGGGCTACTGATGAGGGAGAATAAAATATGTATGGGAAAAGTGTAAGGAAATAGCTTTATTGGGGAAGTATTGTAAAAAGTACAATATAAATAGTTATTATGAATAAGTGGGAAAATATAGGGGCTAAATGCGTAATAGGAAGGAATTAAAGTGTGTGGGGACCGTTATTATACTATAAAAGGACCACACACGAGTTGATAATTGGGATGATTAAAATAATATTACTTTCTCTCTCTATTTAGTAATGCTCTCACTTTCTCTCTCTAAGAAGACTCCCTAACAACGTACTTTATACATTTCGCACCCCCATATATTCACGTAACGCAAAATTACTCCTGAACTACTTCTTAATTCATCAGAGTTATGTTGAATTTTTTTTCTTTCTAAAATTTTATTGAAATCTTATGTACATGTATTGAAGGCCTTAAATGAAAAAATGTTTTTATATTTATTTCTTTTTGTGATGGTATCAATATTGTAAATATTAATTTTTTTTTATCTATCTATATATATATATATATATATATAATCTATGGAGAAGAAATTACTAGTCATAAATGGCAGAAGATATATAATAGGAATAAGATTTTGAAACTGTTTTAAATATTTTAAAAAATTAAGAATAATTTTTTTTAAAAAAAATTGCCAATAGCATTTTCTTAAGAATTTAGAACGTCAAATAATTTGGGAGGAGAAGTCACATGTTAGTATTTATAAACAAATTGTGTTTGCCTGATGGATTTTCAGTTCAAAATCACATCATACAGTTGAATCAAATCGAAAAAAAAAAAGACTAATTCACCTTTGCCATTATAAAACCAAAATATAGAAAAATTATAGAAAAAATACAAAGCGGAGATATTTGAGAGGGCAAGAAAAACAAGATGGGCCAACAACGGTCCTACACACCACCCTATCAACCACCACAAGAAATTTGTAAAATGCCACTCGATGTTGAGGGCCACACAAAGCATTGTCTCTCGCTGCTTTGGGCCAACTCATGCTTGGTCCTGATCACTTCATTAGACTAGTCATAGGCTCTACTACTCTACTATTGTGTCCTCTCTCTGTCTAGAAGACTTTTTTTCTTCAGAAATAAAATATATTCTTGAAGAAAAATATGTACAACGTAAAAATGTTGTATTTTCATTCATAACTACTGAACAAAAGTTTATATTTTTGGATACTTACAATCTAAAGCAAAACTAAGAGAATTATATAAAAGAAGAAAACCTCAAATTTATTTTACATCGAGTCCACAGAGACAGATCGGCATCATCGTTCTCCAGTTTCACCGAGTAGTATAGTGAAGTGTTGCGAGAAAAAAATGATTCCTTTTTGTTTGTGTTGGAGTGGTTAAAAAGGAAAGTTGTGTGGGTGGTATTTATAGATTTTGATGAGCTAAATTAAATATCTAAAATTTCGCCACCAAGACGTAGATGTCTACTGGTTACGGTCTTATTATAGATGAAAGTCGGTCCACTTTTATATATTTATATTAATTTTAAAAAGAGTTGTTTATGAATTTTAAATTTGGAAATCTAATATATTAGTTGCAATTTATATTAGTTTGATATAAAAAATGAATTACAAAAACAAGTTTTAGAACCTATTCTACGAATGTACATTCGTAATTTAATTGAATTTATCTAATTTATTGTTTTCGAATAAGTAAAAAGTTAGTTTATGGTATAAAAACGTTGGTCCATGTTACTAACACAATACATTAAATATGGTTAGAAATTGATCACTATAAAACATTCATCGAAAATTGCAAGCGACAAAAAGATGATTCATTATTTGATCGCTACAAAACAATGATTCAATGGCTTTGAAACCGGTTTGCAAGCGGCAACAACTCTTTATAACTTGTTGTTGCAATACGAGACGATAATGCCCTAACTCTTAAGTGCAATAAGGAGATTTAAAGATGAACTCAATATAGATTTGAAGTTCAACAAAAAAACAAGTGACTACAGATTCCTTCTTTTATTACAATTAATTGAATTTGTCAAATTCATTGGAATCTTTTAGTAATTATTACTTATAATTTCGTTGTGACCAATATATATACAATAAAATTGCAAAAAAATTATCTTATTATTTTATCATTTGGGATCCAATTTTTCACTGGTCCCAAGTTGGTATCAAATAAATTATTGATTTTATAGAGGTTATTAATTTATAGAGTATTAATTTATAGAGGTTTTATTGTATAGTGGTCTTGATTTGGGGGAGTCTTAAGTATATGCCTTTTTGGTGTAGTTTTTTTGCCTTTCAGATGCTTTATTAGAATGAGATACATCATTTTGGCTGCATCGTCGTACAAAACCAGACGCTTTATATGTACAATGTCAGACACAGTTTACATACTTGTTAGACATGTTGACTGTATTATCCGATGTGTTGTTCGTACTGTCGACGTGAGAGAAGGTGATACCCAGCCGTAGTGCGAACAAATACTTGGCCAACGTGGCTTGGTTTGATGAGAGGCGTACGCGAGTGTACAAGTTCAGTATCAACTTGGCATTGGTGCAAGTTTAGATGACTAATAGCCATACGATTTGGAAAAGGTAATAATTTTGTACATAATACAAACGCAAATGTTCCATATTCCATGGATTGTGGATCTCTCGTTCATGTTTTTAATAGAATAGTCATAGGTCGATTGCATTCAATCATCATATATTATCCCTCCCAAGTGGGTGCTAATTATAACATTCCTAGCTGTCGGGTGTGTTGGAAGACACATCTAAGCATGACTTCTCTAATTTTAATAGGCATGGATTTCAACTCCAAGTTGTATCATTGCTCGATCATCTGTTTTATAGCGAATTCCAATAAGTGTATATCGTCGCGACTTTCTTCCAGCAAATCTAAGTCAGACCACCATCTTTGTTCATTAGTGTTCTTATTATAATGTATGATGCGGAAGGGTGGTGCCCGATTTCTACTGACACTACATCCGCTGCCTCGTAGGTACGTTGGAAATGAGTTTTGCTGGTCGGACCTCGCGATTTTGTTTGGTACGTCCATACTATTTGTGATAGCATCTCCGGTCAGTTCTTTTTTGCATTTCCCATACTTTTCTATATAATGTCCATGATCGTATGGTCGGTGAGTTCTACTTGCCCACTTTCATGTGGGTGATAGAGTGAGGAGAAATGGTGGCGGATCTCGCACTCAAAGCAAAATTCTTTCATCTTCTCATGTCGAATTGTAGCGAGTTATTGGTGATAAGGATCATAGGGATACCGACAAAAAAGTTTATATACTTCCATATAAATTTCATGATCTCTTCTCCTTTATTTCGATTTAGAGCTTCCGTCTCAACCCATTTGATGAAGTAGTAGATCACGACGATTACAAACCTAACGTTTCATGGTCCAGGTGTGAGGTATCCGACAAGAGCTAGCCCTCATTGATCGAGTGGAAACGCCTCTAGTATTGATGTTAGCTCGAACCCTGGTTGGTGCTGAAACTTGGACCAACTTTAGAAGTTGTCGCACTATTTAACCAGATTATTGGCGTCATTGCGCATGCCAAATTAGTAGTACCCCATCGTCAAGGATTTATGGGCCAAGGTAAAGGCCCTAAGATGTGCACTACATGACCCAATATAAATTTCCTTGAGCTAGTTATTTGGCCTCGCCTCAAACATTTCAACAAAGTTTTTAAGTATCTATTACAAAAAAACTTCCTATTTATGCTCATAAATCACGTAGCTCGCAACCTCAACCTTCATACTTCTACCTTATTAGAAGGTTGAACTCTGTTGATTAAGTATTCCATCACCTTCGTCCTCAATGTTGGTAATTATGTCGTAATCACGTTGAAAATTTATGCCTTATCTTTCACAAGGCATGACTCTTTGTAACTTTGGAACTGCCTTTTTTCAAGTGCCTCTCTTGTGCTTCCCTTTGAGGCAAGGACATATGCCATTCTTTTATTCTCTCACCTGATCTACCTAAAGGTCACTTGTTTGAGAGAATGCTTGAGCTTCTTTACTTGCTCAAAGTACCATCTCATCCGATATTTTGTAGTCTCGTACGACCCAATGAGTTTTTTTACAATTAGTTGAGAGTCACTGCGTACTCTGATGTTACTTGACGTGATTTTCTTAATCATTTTCATTCCTATTATCATTACCTTTTATTTTTCGTTATTGTTGGAGGCTTTAAACCCGAAGCCAATAAACAATGGCCAAATTTGTTTATTCTCTTCTTGATTTTGTGATGTCCACTCCTCCTCACATCCTCTCACATTAGAGGCTCCATTTTATTAGATTGGCCATTCTGGGTCAATGCCCTGTTCAACCATGGGTTTTTCTCCCACTCCCTCAGATACAAATTTGGTTAATATGGGCCCATTTATCACACTCGAAAACACAAATTCAGTGTCAAAATATCCTAACTCGATGTCCCACTTGGATAAGTATTATTACGCCTCTGGCGTGCTTTGAATCGATATAATAGGTAAGGTCGTGGGCAGCTCAATCGAATGGGATTAGAAGTAACTCTAAAGTTTACGGGTGACTATCACTAGGGACAACACGGTCTTCTCAAAAGTAGAGTACCTGGTTTCTTTCCTTAAGATATTTTTACTATATAGTAGATGGGGCGCTGCACGTTTTTTTTTTCTACCAAATAGGGTGGCGCTCACGACGCATGAAGACACCCCTAGATATGCAATCAAAGTTTTCCCCTAATGGGAACGAAAAGTAACTGGGGTAAGCCAATATAGGTTTTTAATTCTCTGAAGCATGCATTGCATTTCTTATTCAATTGAAATTTTCCAGCCCTCCGTAAGGTCTTAAAAAAAGGAAGGTACCTATCTGCGGCTCGTGAGATGAACCTATTCAGTGCGACTACCCTCACATTCAACCTTTGGATTTCATTTACTATTTGTGGAGGGGGGGGGGGATTTATTTTAATATTGTGTTTGCTTTGAATCAACGTCGATTCCCCAATTATGGATAACGAAATTGAGGAACTTCTTGGAAGTCAAACCGAAGAATCACTTCATGGGGTTAAGTTCCATGTTGTGTTGTCTCAATATGAAAATGTCTCCAAAAGATCCTTATGGTGGGAGTGTTTATACTTACTTTTTACCAGCATGTTGTTGATATATACCTCAATATTCCTCCATAATTATTTATTAAACATTTTGTTCACCATTCTTTGATAGGTTGAACTTGTGTTCTTAAGTTTGGAAGGCATTACCACATAACAATAGAGCCATTGGTTGGTGGTGAATGAAGTATTCTCTTGATTCCGATGATTCATTTTGAGAGATGGTCGGCTGAGGCTGGTGAAGTCGATGCACATTCTTAACATTTCATTTTTATTTTTTACCAAAATAAGATTTACCACCAACTCATGATATCTAACCTCCCGAATGTGACCTATGTCCAACAATCGATCGATCTACTATTCTATCGTTTTTTACCGTTATCGGGCCAACTACTTATTTCTTTGATGTACTGGCTTTAATTGGGGGTCTATCATAAGCTTATGGGTATCGAATGATGCGAGAATAACTATTTTAGATGTATTATACCATGCATAAACGTCCTCGTGCTCTTGTAGTAGGCGTATTAGGCTCGTCTTTATCTTTTCAATCAAATTTGTCTCGATGCTTACCACATGGTTAGCTTTTCCTTCTAGGCATATCTCTTCTAATTTTTCTGTTATACCAAATCTTTATTGGTGCTCACAGAGGACAACCACAACGAGGGGAATTTTGGAGCTGGGTGGTTGGAGCATTCTCACTAACGTCAATGTTTGTAGTTGCACACTAGGACCAAAATCTACAGATCTTCCATACTTAATCATGAATTACACCGGGGTATCCCCTTATGACTCATGATTCGTTCCCCACCATATACCTCATGCATCGATGACAAGGTGAATGTATTGCTTTAAATTATAGAAACCATGTTCAACGTAAGATAATATTGTAAAGGAATTGCATATCAAGAATCACGCATTCCATAAATATTTCTTCACACCTATATTGATTCGCAGTGAAATTCTAGCATCGTGTTTCCCACATATGTCATTTTCTTCCAGTCACACTTTACAATGGGATTTAGAGCGGGACTAATGCTGATACTAAAATGGAATCAACTATTAGTAGGGATGAAGAGTAAGTAATCTGTTATATTCTGAATTACGAAGATCCTACTCATCTCAAACATCGCCAATTCTATAGTTGTTAATAGCACGTCTCGATGAGGGTTGGTTATCACATCTAAATCCTTCGGCATGAAGTAGATGTTTGGTGTTTTCAGACCTCTCTTACATGCCCGTATCACATATTTTCTAGGGAGATACTCCGATGGTTCATCATTTTCTATTCTTTTTTTTCCGGACTTTCACCTCTGACCTTGGTCAAAATGTGGCAAAGTGGTGTGACCCCTTGAGAGGTTTATAGACTTGACATTGGATCCATCATCTTGATGGCTGGTTATAATATAGGTTTGTGCTTCATTTCTTGAAAATATAACCAAAATGGTGAGGTAATAATTCATATATCATAATAAATTTGAATATAAAATACAAACAATATCGTAGAAACAAATAAGATAAGAACTCCCCAAACGTTATAATAAACACTCATATTTATTTCTTATGAATGATTATAATTACAATGTTTCTTTGGTTTCAATATTTTCTCTCTGTAGCTTTACCTTCATTTCCAAATGATTCATCTACTCTTTATATGATGGTCTTGATTAGATGAGTCTTATGTATATTTTTCTTTGTTTGTGTAGTCTTTTCTGGTCTTCCTGGTGCTTTATAAGAATGTTATACGTCCTTGTGTCATCATCGTAGTACGACAATATATGCTTATCAATACAATATCAGAGACAAATTCCGTAATTTTCAGACGCGTTGTCCATACTATACGACGTGTTGTTCATAGTATCGGGGGCGTAAGAGGAGGGGAGACCTAACTATGATGGGAAACAATACTTTGCCAAAGTGGCAAGTTTAACTGACCAATGGCCATGAGATTTGGTCATTAGCCAAGTACTATTGCGCTTTGTGGTGCAGCTGGTGGCCACAAAATTTGATCATTGGCTAAATCCTAGTCGCGCTTAGTGGCATAATGAGGGTTAAATAACTTGACTATTTTACGCACCATACGACAAGAGTATGTATTTATAAAGGCTTGGTCATTTGGTCGAATTAGGGTCATACTTGCTTAAATAAAATATACATGCTTCGAGTTATATATTATTACTTGACTTTATTCGTCATTTTTTAAATAACGTTTCATGTCGTATCATTTATTATTTATAATTATCGTGTTTGTTATTGACGCGTGAAGAAAATAAAATTTCATAAAATCAAAACAACATTTCAGAAGATTCATAAGGAATACATTTCACAAGACATACATTAACCATTTTACCACTATGAATAATAAAAAAAACATATTTTGTTATATATATTATGTAGTCAAAATTACATAAACATTTTAGCAACTATTTTAAAATTACAAATGAAAACTAGTCAACTTGTACACAATTATTATATATTTACAAAAAGTTATTTAAAGAATTCATTATTTTATATGACGGTTTTTTAATTTGATTTTCTTTTGTTTTATTTATAATTTTTAATAAAATTTAATTTTGAAAAATAAATTAATTTGTAAAAATACTATATTAACATTATTCGGAAATTGTTATTCTATGAATAATTTTAACCCTGTCCATTCGAAACAATAAAAGAATGAAACAAATATAAAACAAACACATAAGACAATATTTAACGTGATTGAGATTGTGAAGAAATTCTACATCCACAAATAACAGATATTTATATTTTACTATTATTAGAATATTATATTAAAACTCTCAAACACTAAACACTTAATCACTCAACTCTGCTACAAAGCTCTCTTTTGGGTTTGCAAATGAAACTTTAATCTTAAATAGCTTATTCAAGTGTTTATCTCCTACCCCAACTATAACCAAAGTTTATGCTTTCTCTTTCTAAAACGAGATTCTCTCTCTAAAGACTCACCTCTTAGCTTGTCATTCTCGCCACGCTACACCCTAAAATTTTATTTTCCTTATTCTTATATATAAATTTCTCAAGCAAAACCCCATTTTTACTTCAGATCAGATAAAACCCTAATACTGTATATGCTAAAATTAAATCACTTTAATCAACGACTAAGAATGAAATCATACTTAGAAACTCATATGAATAAACCTAGTTCCAACCGGGAACAATAATGCAAAAGTATTCTACACTCGGCGGGGCGCTCCCCGCCAAGGAGCGAATTCTGCTCCCACGGGAAAACAACCAACAATTTGCCATAGTTGGTTTTTCAATATTGTATGCAGTCCTGTCGGGTTAATAATTTTTAACTGACGGGTATGAAATAAACTGACAGGTTATAATTTCCCACCCGCTGGTTGTGAGACTAAGATTTTAACTACAAGTCTAGGTCAGCATTTCTTTAGGTTCCCGTCGGGTGGATAATTGTAAACCGCCAGGGAAAATGGTTAATAAGTTTTCAACAATCGGATCGCGTGTTCGACCATGGCGGGGATATACATTAATTTAACCATTAATAATGCATTAAACTACCTTGAACCCTCTATAAAGAGTTAACCAAACCCAAAAAATAGTACAAGCAAAACAATATCACATACAAACCATCAATGTTATGTTGTAAAACATACAAAAACCACACAAGTTCATAAGTAAAACATACTTCAACCGATAAAACTAAATTCCAATACAACATATAAACCTTCAATTTTATGTTGTAAAACATACTAAATAACTAATAAGTTGTTCGACACAATATATAACTAAAATATCAAACATAGTATCAAAAAAACCTACCGTGATATGGAGCCACAGACTTGTGATTTGGAGGACTTTTTTAGTAAAATTCAAGGCCTACTTCGGACTATCGTCGAGAGGTCGAATAAGATTTATCGCATTAATCAGATCCACCATAAAGTCTTTATTGAGGATATGCGAAGTGATGTTACGGCGTACAGATCGGTCAAAACACTAAGAATACTCTTCCCACTCCCCCGATATCCCCTTGTAGCTTCCCACCACCACTACGTCGTCCAGGCGAACCTTTTTCGGAGTTGGTGAGGCCTCTTCCCGTTCACGCCATCCCTTTTGACCTTTTTCCTTGTCTGCCACTACAACAACAATTATGATCGAATTATAAATGAATAATCCACCGCTGGGTGAATCTGGGCAGCCCCATCGGGAAACGTACAAAGCCTGCAAAAAAAGTATGTTTCCCCAACGGGTGAGAAAATCCTCCCCCACGGGAAAGAAGAACACCTGTGAACAAAACCCGAAAACAACAGGTGTTCTTCAAAAAAAAGTAACCTAAATATATATATTCTATAACAAATCAAACCATCCAAACACAACATATCACTTAAAACACTTATATAAACATAATTTATCTACTTAAACAACCTAAATACCTTAAATCTAGCAAAACGATTTCAAAAACTCAAAAAAACAAAAAAAACTATTAATACAAGAAGCTGACTCTTTTCCTTCGCATATTTGATGTTGTTGATTCAATTAGATTACTCTCTTCTCGATGAAGAAGGATTTTGGTGAGGGAAAATGAGTTTTATGATTTCTGGTAGATTTTAGGTTTTGGTAATTAAAGTTATAAGGGAGGGAAGAAGAGAAGGTTGAAATTAGGGTTGTTTTGTTTTTGGGGCCGGTTATAAAATTAGGTTAGAACTTAGTAAATTCAGAAATGGTATTTTGGGTACAAATATGAGACTGCTTATAAAAATTGAAGGGGCTACTTATCATTTTGGTTGACTATTTAACCAAAGATTTTAGCTAACTATAATGTATTATCTATCAGATGATCAATTCTTTTTAAAACAATATCAATAACAGATCAACAATTGATATATATATATATATATATATATATATTTGATTGAATAGATATGTTAATTATATATTCCTTTATTGTTATAAGACAGTTTAATAATAAAAGTACTTGGTTAATTATATTATACGTTGTTAGTTGTATTCGACTTATATGAAGATAAAGTGTTATGGACTTAAGTTAGTAACTGAGTTGAATTTGGATATTGTGAAGGAGAGGGTCCCAATCTCAACACTTTGGTCTGAATTAGTAACTCATGGTGTAAATAGATTTAATCGATTTCCTAGGTTGTGGTCTCCGATCACAGACGAAAGAAGGTTACGGGTTTACAACTTAGGGTTTCAAGTTGTAGCCTATATAAAGAAATGACTAGGGTTTTAGTATTCCTTTAACAAAACTTAAACATAGTCATCATCTAGTGATTGGAATATTTTGTACCCTTTTTTTCTAGTTATTTCTACATTTCTTCTAGAAAATCGTTTGGAGTATAATAGTTGATCCTGATGAACATTCAAAGGACTGTAGATTATGATGAGTCCGGATTTATTCACCACTACTCACTTAGAAAACCGGACATGGGTAATTCGGAAAATAAGTGCCCACTGAACTATCCGGACAGGACAAAAGTATTAAAACACTAAACATCTTTTGACTAAGCTAGGTGCTAATCTACTTAAAAAACTAATGGGTCTTTAAACTCGACCCGGTTTCACAACTTGACCCGAAAGCCAATGGATCCATAATTAACGGTATAAATACCCAACTACTTTCATTAATGAGGGTAATGAACATTTAATACAACCAGACAGCTTGAATCTCTCATTACAAAACACCCAAACATTTAATACTCTAAAAACTCTCCAAAATACTTGACAAAATTACCCTCAGCCTAAAATAAACCATACCGAATTGGCGACCACAGTGGGACCACGAAGGTGCCTGAATCTAGCATTCGAAATCAGCAAGAAAAATCAGTTCGGATGAATCAGACGAGCAAGCAGTGCCCTCACCTTTGGTAGAGGTGGTGGGAGAAAATAATGAATACATGATCGAAGAACGAGACAGGATGAAAGCTGAAATAGAAGCGTTGAGGGCTGTTAAAAAGGCAGAGTTGGGTTTAAAGAAAAAATCTAAAGTGTCAACCATTCACCATATCGACAACCTAAGGGAGAACAACCCGTCAGTAAAGACTCACTTGAGTTCAAAAAAGACCCATGTCAGTTCATAGAAATCTCACCGGTCCAAGCCGGAGGAGAGCTCAGAATCTGAGTCCTCTAGTAGCTCCTCGAATGAGGATGGGCTTGAGGAGTTCTTGTCATCCAGCAGTGATGAGGGGAGATCCAAGAAGAAACAAAAGTTGGTTAAAAAATATTCAAGAAAGAGGGATAGGCATGGAAGATTAAAGAATCATCTGGGAAAAGGGTCGTCTCACAGCCACAACCATAGTCGTAGGCATGGGGATCAACTGCTGATGGATCCCTTTGCTTTCCATGATGAGCCGGATATTTTTGCAACACCTAATGAAGAAACTGTTTTTAGTCGTGGCCGGAATTAGAGACAATCCCCATTGTCATCCAAGATACTGTCCGAAAACCTTACTAAGAGGTTTGACAGTACTAAAATGGAGAAGTATGATGAGAGCAAAGATCCGGACAACCATCTGGAACAGTTTAAAAATTTTATGATGAATTTTGATGATGATGACAAACTACTTTGTAGAGCCTTCTCTCAATCTTTTACGGGAAGTGCTTTGAAATGGTACAACATCTTACCACAAGGTTGTATCAGGAACTTTGACACATTTTGGGTGGCCTTCCGGAGGCAGTTTGTGGAGAGTAAGGAGGTGAAGGGCAATGAAGATACTATCATCCATTGTGCCCAAGAGCCAAACGAATCACTGAAAGATTGTATAAGCCGGTTTGTAAACACAAAGAATGGGTTAGCTGATTGCTTTGAGCAGGTAGCAATAACTTCTCTAAGACAAGGATTAAACCCTGGGAATCTGGCCGATTCGCTGACCAGGAAAAAGGCCATGACTTGGGGTGGGTTGCTAAACCAGGTGGGAAAACAAATCAATGTAGATGAAACAAAGAAGATTAGGGTACACAGGCAAGTTAGATCTACCCCAGCTGCACCAAACAAGAACCAGTACGGATACAAAGCCAAAGAAGTCGGACAGGGGCCCAACAGGGCCAAACAGAGTCAATCTCACCCACCTCCAGCTCAGAGCCTGCAGTCCAGAAATAAACGATGACCTTGGGTCCAACCGGAGTGGTTTGCTGAGTTAAAAGAAAATGTGGCCACTATCTAGGACAAAACAAAAGATGAGGTACATTTCAGGAAGCCGACAGCGCTTCAATCTCATAGGGAAAGTCGTAATACTTGTTTTTGCCATTATCATCATGATATTGGTCATAACACCGAGGATTGCATCGCTTTGAAACAAGAGGTGTGGAATCTGATTGAAAGGGGGAATCTGAGAGCTTATGTCTAGAGGAGAAGTGGAAACAGGCCTGACAATGCTCATTGGACTGGCCCAACGAACAATGCAGGGACATCTGCTCCGAACGGGGCCATGATTTGATGTCGAATCAGAGTGTTTAGATCCTGATCTAACCCAGAATAAAGTGGGGGTTATAACAAAACATACCAAGACAGTTTCTGGGCTCATAAGCTTTTTTGAGTCACTCACTATTTTCGGAGGAGACACTATGACAACGCCTACTCATTCTTTAAGAAAGAGACATGTTCACACTCTAGCTACTCACTTGGAGAGAGGCATGTCTTCCTATCAATCCCAAATTCGTTTTCCCTTCATTGTTTTTGATGAAGATGATCTGAGGGACATAGCTGGGCCTCATGAGGATGCTGTGGTGATAGTAGCATCAATTAGGGGCAATGACATCAGGCGAATTTTGATTGACACTAACAACTCAGCCAATATTCTATTTTTAAGTTCCTATAAGCAGATGAAAAATCCAACAGTGATTCAACGTTCGAACAGATCCATTGTGGGCTTCACTGGGAGCTCTGCAGATGTGATCGGAGAATTTAAGGAGGAGGTATTGTTAGGCAAAGGCCCTTTCAAGAAGATGGTCAGGGTACTTTTCGTTGTGGTAGATTGCCCCACATGTTACAATTCAATCTTTGGGAGATCCTGGCTCTCCAGGATGCATGTTGTGGCTTCAACAATTCACCAATGTTTAAAGTATGCAATTCAAGGACAAGTGGGAGTTGTCCAGAGTAGCCAAAAAATAGCAAGAGAATGTTATACAACAACACTTGCCCCTAAAACTCCGGGGGCAGTTCGGATTAATAAGGATTAGTGGTTGTTGGGGCCCTCTGAGGGTGAGGGTGAAATTGATGATCCCAGAGAGACCCCTGGTGTTTTGATACCAATCGAAGAAGCTGAAACCCACTCTCTGGCTGAAGGAAGGAGTGTTAAAGTTGGCTCCAAGATGGCACCAGAATTGAATAAAAAATTGTTGTCCCTTTTGGCAAATCACCAACATGTTTTTGCTTAGTGCAATGCTGATGTGACCAGAGTACCTGCAAGTGTTATATCACACCAACTGTCCATCCGAAGAGATGTTGCACCTGTTGTGCAGAAAAGGAGAGCTTTTTCTAAGGAGAAAGCTGATGTAATAGTCCAAGAGGTTGACTGACTTACCAAGATGGGTCAGATAAAGGATTCTCAATATCCTTTATGGACAGCCAACCCGGTGTTAGTAAAGAAAAATAATGGGAAACGGCGTATGTGTATCGACTTTACCGACCTCAACAGATCTTGCCCAAAAGATCTTTTTCCAGTCCCCCAGATAGATCAGTTGGTAGACTCCACATCTGGAAACAAGTTATTTTCCTTCATGGATGCCTTCTCTGGTTACAACCAGATATAGGTGGATTCGAAGGACTAGGAACACACTACCTTTGTCAGAAATATGGGTCTCCATTGTTACAAGGTGATGTCGTTTGGGTTGAAAAATGCTGGGGCTACCTATCAAAGGTTGGTGAACAAAGCATTTGCTGATCAGATTGGGAGAAATATGGAAGTATATATTGATGACATGATGGTGAAAAGTTTAGAAGAAGAGTTTCACCTCATTGATCTTCAAGAAACTTTTGCCGACTTGGCAAAGGTTAACTTAAAGTTGAATCCAGAAAAATAAAAATGTGTGTTTGGGGTGCAATCCGGAAACTTTTTGGGGTATGTGATAAGTGAGAAAGGGATATAGCCTGATCCGGACCAGCTTGATGCCTTGTTAAAAATGGATCCTCCTCGAAATATTAAAGAAGTACAAAGGTTGACAAGAAGGTTGGCTGCATTAAATCGTTTTATTTCAAGGTCTTCGGATAGGTGTGCCCCCGTTTTTTCAGACTTTAAAGGGTGCTAAAGATTTTAACTGGTCTCTGCAGTGCGACCAGGTTTTTAATGAAATAAAAAAGCATTTATCTTCCCCCAAAACCCTTTTCAAACCTGTTGACAGAGAGACACTGTACATATGCTTAGCTGTGTCTGAATGTGCTATAAGTGCAGTGCTGATAAGAGAGGTGGACAACTATCCTCGTCCGGTGTACTACATCAGCAAAAGTCTAATGGATGCTGAAAAGAGGTACCTAAAGCTTGAAAAACTCGCACTAGCCTTGGTGATTGCTGCCAGAAAAATGTGGCCGTATTTTCAGTCTCATTCTATTATCGTCTGGATGTCTTTTCTTTTGAAAAATGTTCTTCAGAAGGCAGACATATCAAGTAGGATGACCAAATAGTCAGTAGAATTGGGTGATTATGATATTGATTTCACCCCCCGAACTGCAATCAAAGCTTAATCTATTGCTGATTTCCTGGTTGAGTTCCATTTGGACTGAAGTACTAAGCAAGCTGCAGATAAGAAAACTAAGAAAGTATGGGTTGTCCGGACAGATGGTGGATCAAGTACCATGGGTTGTGGTGCTGGGATATGTTTAACCTCTTCGTATGGCGATAAGTTATACCAGGCTATATGTTTTGTGTGGGGCTAAAAGAGTGAGGTTGATGAGTGATTCTCAGCTTCTTATCCATCATGCCCAAGGTCAATCTGAGGCAAAAAAGGAGCAGTTGATCAAATACTTGTTTATTCTTAAAGAAGTGGCAACTAACTTCAAAAATGTTAGCTACGAGCATATACCTAGATCGGAGAACACACTAGCAGACTCTTTGCCAACCATAGCATACTATGAGTCCTACCTATGGGTTTGTGTACAAGAATGTCTATCCATACAACCCAATCAGAGCAAGGAAGAGGAGGAAAGTTTAAGTATACAAGTGGTTCAACCCAAAGACTGGAGATATCCCCTTCTTCAATACATCTCTGATGGAATTTTGCCTCTGGAGAAGGATGTGGCAAGGAAAATGAAGCATAAGGCTCGTGGTTTCTTAATCATAAGAGATATCCTTTATACAAAATCATTTAGTAGACCTCTCATACGTTGTCTGGGGTTATAGAGTCCCAAATTGTGCTATCCGAACTACATGATGGAGAAGGATCAGCACATTGTGGCTATAGAGCTTTAACTCAGAGGGTTTTGTTGGTCGGATAATACTGGCCATCCATAATGGCAGATTCCAAGGAGTTGGTGAAGAAATGTGACCCATGCCAAAGATATGGAAATGAAATTCATATCCCAGCTGTTCCTATGCAATCAATTTCTGAGCCAGTGCCTTTTGCTCGTTGGGGACTTGATTTAGTTGAGCCTCTACCAATGGCATCCGGAGGGTGCATGACTATCATTGTAGTCATTGATTATTTCTCAAAGTGGATAGAAGCAGCCCCGCTGGCAGGAACTACTTCGAAAGCTGTTATAAAATTTATCGTGTCTAACATTTGTTGCAGATTTGGGGTTCCACATAAGATAACCACAGATAATGGGCCACAATTCGATAACAAGGATATGGAGACTTTCTGTGCCTCCCGGGGCATTCAGCATTGTTTTTCTTCTCCTTTCCATCCACAAGCAAATGGTCAAGTTGAAGTGGCAAACAGGACCATCCTATCCGGTTTAAAGATGAATTTAGAAGGGGTTGTAGGAAAGTGGCCAAGCTATTTGCAAGAAGTTTTATGGGCATACCAGATTACTCCTAGAGTTGCTACACAAGAATCTCTTTTTGCTTTGGTATATGGGATGGATGCAATTGCTCCTATAGATGCAACTCTTCCATCATACAGAGTCCAAAATTATTCTGAACAGGCTAATGAAGTGGCAATCAGAAGTCAGTTAGACTTGATAGAAGAGAGAAGAGTTAAGGCTCGTCTTAGAAGCACCCATTACCAAGGCTTAATGAGGAGAAGATTTGCTTCCAAAATCAAAAGAAGGGATTTTCGATCTAGGGATAAAGTATTAAGGAAGATTTTCTTGCGTACTAAGGAGAAGCAGTTCGGCAAGCTAGCTCCGAACTAGGAAGGGCCTTATGAGGTCTCCGAAAAACTCAAGCCTGGGACATACATGCTTCAATAAAAGGATGGAAGAATCTTAAAGCACCCTTCGAATATTGAACACCTCCGTTTATATCTGGAATGAAAGTTGTGTAAATATTTACTTGTTTAAAATCCATGTAAATATTTGGGGGCATACTTTTTCCTACCCTGGTGGTGCGGGGAGGTTTTAATGAGGTGTCTGGTTTTTTCAATGAAATTTGATGTCTTCTTAAATTATTTGGAGTGGTTTGATTACAATTTCTTTAAAGTCTTCAAATTACTAAGGATCTTTGGCAGATCGAATTAATTTGGTTGAATGATGACCATTAAACACAAGTCATCAGAGATTTTAAACATTCTCATTTTAAATACTTGTAAAATAAATAAGGGCTCTTTAAACATTAGCCATGGAAATTGAAAGCCAATATAAAAAAAATAGAACTTGAGTAAGATAAACCCGTCCGGATAAAACCGAGTAAATATATTAGAACATAAAATATGCCTTGGCCATCCAAGGACTTTAAGTTTAAAGAAAGGCTTAACCGGACTCAAACCGGACACAATTACAAAAATTTATTGGCCATCCAAGGACTTTAAGTTTAAAGAAAGGCTTAACCGGACTCAAACCGGACACGGTTACAAAAATTTATTAGCCTTCCAAGGACTTTAACGGTTCACAAGATTAAGAAAAACAAGTAAGAAAAGATAGTTAAAAACCTCAGGGCTTATTCCCTTCGGATGTTCCTGCATCATCTTTTTTCTGGGAACTTTTGAGTTCGGCACTCGAACTCTCATCAGTTCTTTCTTCTTCATCAATAGAGGAATCTATTACACTACTATAGCCATGCCTATCACCTTCTACCATAGTATAAAATGGGAGGTCTTCGTACTCCACATATCTCCATAGCTGCCGAAGGGTTATCTTCGAAAAAGTTTCATGGAAAAGAAGTACCATATCATACTTGACCTCCGCATCTCGTACTTCCAGGAAATATATTACTTTGTTGGTATACGCATCAATCCTGGCCTGGATTGTCTTTTCCTGCTCTTTCACCAAGTCCTCCTTCTCCATGGTTGCCTTGGATACAGTTTCTTCAAGGGAAATCTTTTCACCGGACAAGGAATGAATGACATCATCTTTAGTCTTCACATCCTCCTTCAAGGTGGAATCTTTCTCTAAACCGGAGCACTTAGTTTGGAGCTCTGTGTTAGCCTTCTCCGAAGTGACCAGCTTGGTTGACAGATCTTCCTTGTCCTTCATACCTCAATTCTATGGTTGGCATTGAGGAGGTTAGTTGACAAAGTCTCATTGTCTATGTTGAGGGTGTTGATGAGGGCAAACTGATTCTTCACTTGGCTTGCCAAGTTAAGTACTGGCTGAATATGGCCCAGAAGAGAATGAGCCATCACATCGGTCTCCCCGGAGACAGTATAGGACTTGCCATTGTAAGTCACCATATTGGAAGAGTTTGAAGGACGGTAGGGGCCGACGAAGTCATCCTTCTCAGATTCGTTGAAATAAAGACCAATGTCTTGACGGGCACTGATGTCTACTCTATCAATCTCCCCTCCAGTGCATTCTCCAAATTAAAAATCTGTTAGAATTTTCTCTGCCAAAGTAGGTCAACAGGAGCTGGTGGAGGAAGAAGCTCTGAAGGGCGAAGAGTTATTTATCCCCCTAAGGTGAGCTTTTTCTTCTTGGTAACCCTTTCATCACTGCTGGCTCCCCATTTTCGGTCATTCTTCGAAGGATTTGGTAGGTTTGATCTTTCTCCTGCCTCCTTAACAGTTTCTTCTTCAACTACTTGGTGTAAGGAGGCATTAATTCATCCTTGTTTCTCGCCTCCTTGGTTAACCGGACCAGTCTCTTCTGCAGCCCCCCGAACTACCTCTACTGCAGTCTTCTTTTTCTTGCCCTTGCTTTTCATTTTGCTAGGGGCTTTGGCTCTGGAGGGAAAGGCCAGTTTTCCATCCTTTTCTTATGTTCTCTTGAGAATGACAGATGGGGGAGGTGATGTGGTCAATTCCTCCCAGGTGAGATCTCTCCGGCCCGTGGTATTGCATAAGTGAGATCTCACCAAGTTGCCAGAAGTGAAACAGTTGTGGAAAGCGTTCCCCCAACGTTCAGTAGCCCAGGCATTCAGCTTGGCACATGTGGTCTGCCCCTCCTCCAAATAGCCGATGAACTCCTTCGGCAATACTAACAAGGGAAAGAGTTGATTCAGAAGTGAAATTTTTGTGAAAATAAGAACGAGAAAAAGACAAACAAAACTGAATACTTACTTGTGCTCTTTCTCCCATTCTCCCATGTCCCACTGATGAATATGGACTGAGTCTTCCAGTTTTTCTCTGACTCCAACAAGTCATCCACCACTTTGAAGTTGTCTCTCATGTTGTAGTGGTAGAATGGGATGTGATGGTTTTTGCGCAGGCTGGCCACTGCGGCGAATTGCTCCATGGGGAGAGGAATGCCGGACAACCTCGATGCCATTATATAGGCAAGGAGAGTATACCAAGCATTTGGACTTAGCTGGCTTGGACAAAGCTTGATCAGGTGAAAATACCTAAAGATTTCTAGGTCCAACGGGAATCTGAGCCCCCATTTGAATAGCTCAGTGTAAATGACAATCTCGTTGAGCTTGTAGTCCATCGGAGTTTCCGGTGTGACTGGTATTCTCACCTTCACTGATTTGGGGATCCCCCACTTAGTTCGGATCCGGCCCAGCTCAACGGTGTGAGTATAAACATAGTTGATGTTCTGTATGGCCAGCAGATACTTCATATTGACCTTCTCAAAGCAAGGTCCCACCTTTCCCTCCAAGCACTCCGGTAGCTCCGGATGAGCCAGTCCCACCTTCACTTTGCCCTTTCCTTTTTTGTCAGAGGAAGCGTCCTCAGTTTGTCCAAAGGCTTCAGTCTCAAAGGGGGCCTCTTTGATGCTATCTTCCATTACTTCTTCCATCATTGTGGAAAGTTTGTCAGTTGTTGAGGATCGAAGAGTGTCAGCTTGTGGCTCAATGGTCTGTCCGGATGGTTGAGCACCAGTTTCTTCTAGAGGTCTGGTGTCCGGTTGGGGCTCAGCTCTGGAGGACTTTGTTTGAGAAGGTATTTTAGATATCTCTGATCCGGAGGCTTTATCTTTGGATGCTAACTTACAGGCCCCCGGTTTGGAGGACTTTGGTTGTGAGCCAATTGTTTGGCCTTTTACCAAACGTGTTGTCCCGCAAGGGTTGGTTTTCTCTGGGGACTTTTCAATGTCAGATCCCATGGCAATGAATGGAGAAGGTTTCCTAACACTTGATACCGCTTTCACTTGAGCAGTAGAAGGTTGAGACTCTTGAACAGAGGAGCCTGATGGGATTGGCGAGAGGTTTGGCTTGAATAAACGTTTAGGTTTTGCGCTTTTGGTAGAGCCCGATCCTTGATCAGCTTCTAAGGATGGTTTGTCAGACTTATCGCTTGGAGAGACTGGAAGACCAGCAGCAATGCGTCTCTCTCGTTCGACTTTTTTTCGCTTTCTCTAGTTCAGAAATATTCAACCAACCGCCTTTTACATGAGCGTTTCTCGCTGTGAACATAAAACTATCCAAGAGAGGTTTTGAAAGAAAAGGTGAAAAGCTCTGAGAAAATAAATTGTAGAGTGGTGAAGATGGTGAAACGGTAAAAGAAAGTAATTTATATATTAGTAAGGGAAAAAGCTACTGATACCTAGGAGAAGACGAAAAGATTCAGGTAATAATTGAAAACGGCGCTGACGTAAGAAGTATTAAATGCAGAAGTTACTTTTCAGGCTTAGTAGGAGCGTCGTTCTAGGGAGAAAACGGCTGGTAGGACAAATCAAAATGCGACACGTGTCCCACAATCCAAAGAAAAAGTCTTAGAATTCTAAGAAGAAATCAGTCCGGATTAACCTCGAACCAAACACATAAACGGCCCGGAAAATGTTGTTACTGACTGAATGAGTTTTTTAGTCGTGCCAAATACTTTTGACAAAGTTTAAAAAAGGGACTACTGATGAGTCCACATTTATTCACCACTAATCACTGAGAAAACCGGACATGGGTAATTCGGACAATAAATGCCCACTGAACTATCCGAACAGGACAAAAGTATTAAAACACTAAACACTTTTTGACTAAGCTATGTGCTAATCTACTTAAAAACTAATGGGTCTTTAAACTCGACCCGGTTTCATAAGTTGACCTGAAAGCCCATGAGTCCATAATTAAGGGTATAAATATCCAACTACTTTCATTAATGAGGGTAATGAACATTTAATACACCCATGCAGCTTAAATCTCTCACTACAAAACACCCAAACATTTAATACTCTAAAAACTCTCCAAAACACTTTACAAAATTACCCTCAGCCTAAAATAAACCACACCAGATTACATAAGAACTTATAATGGAAAACAACAAATAAAATCGTAAGTTCTTCGTTTCGTTTATTCTAATATGAGAATAAACTCAAAAGGCTTTATATTTTTTCTTTCGTTTTGTTATACTGGTATGATTCGATTTAAATCCTAGTTAATAATTGGTATTAGATATCGTAAAAGCCCTTTTACGATTTGATAAAATAATCAATTGCATGTATTAAACATATGTTTTTTCTATCTTCTGAATAGAACCCATGCCATTGAGATTATGTGTTTTAGTTGAAATGGTTAGGGCATGGATTTAGGAAATTGTATGAAAGGTCGGTGATTTATTTCCATTGAAACTCATGCTTATGTGATTTTCTCATGTTTGATATGAACAAAACTGTATGTTTGATAATTTAAGATTTTTTTGATTAAATTAGGGCTCTTTGATGTCTGGAATTCCTTCTCTCGAATTTAGTATAAAATGAACCCTAATGTAACGAATAAATTCAAACTATTGGGGCAACGGCTCATCGACGGCTTAACCCTTCATGTTAACGTCGTTTGAATGACGTCTAACAATTTTCACCATAGCCGACGAACTGTTGAAGTTGTGGATGAACACCGCGACGTACGAGGATTCGCAAAACCAATGTTAACTCGATGATAACTGTGGAAGGGTGCTGGCAATAAAAACTGGTGCAGACTGGATGCACGTCCATGACCTGCAGCAGGTCGAGAGATGTTGTAAAATAAATTTTAAAAAAATCGAAAAATTACTTTTTAAATTAATAGTTTGTTAATATAAAATTGATAATTTTTATATTTTTTTCACTCGATTTATGTGTTTGGGATACTATATGTGATGTATTTATAAATTATGAAATAAATATCAAGTACTTGAATGAAACCGGATATGCATGACTTAGGTTTCGATGATTAGTAAGTTAATTGGCCCTCCAGAAGATTAAGTTAATCTCTTTTGAGGATCATAGGTTTTAAAAGGTTTCGGGATTGATCATGTTCCAGCTCTCATCGACCCTCTGAAATGTTAACGTTTGGGTTTAGATTGATCATAAACTGGACAAAATTACCTAAAATGATCTTTATGGTAGATTTAGTTATAAGTAGGTGAAATCGGTCCACCGAAAGGTTTCATCGGTACTTAGGATAAATTAGTCCTCTTGAAGGTTTTACTAGTAATTAAGACAATCAAATTATGGTTATTTTAATTTAAGTAAATGACATCGGCCCTCGAAAAGGTCTCATTGGTACTTAGTAAATTAAATTAATGATCATGGTAATTTTTTCTAAAACTCATACAATGCATACTAGTATGATTTTCTCTCTGGTATCTATTATCAAGGCCAAAGCTATTTCCTCCATGTTATTTTTTATTTCCTCCATCTTTTGAAAAATCCTTCATGATGTTATTTCCTCCATAAAGGAAGTTACAAAATTGCCCTTTTACCCATTTTTTCTTCACAAAACCATTACCCTAACATACCCGTTCTATTCAGTACAACAAAACCATTCTTCACCATTATCACTACCTTACAAAGAAGAAAACCCATTTTTCACCCTAGAGAACTATCTTACAAAGAAGAAAACCCATTTTTCACCATTATCACTACCTTACAACAGCTGATTCGAAGATAGAGAAAGCTTGGAGAAGAAATTCTAGGTTTTCTATGTAATTTTTTGTTTATCGGATGATAATGACCTTATCGTATGTAATTTTTTGTTTATCGGATGATAATGATGTTTATCGGATGTATCGTTTTGTTTATCGAATGATGTTTTTTGTTTATCGGATGATGTTTTTTGTTTATCCTTGTTGTTTAGCCTTGTTTAAGTGTTTAGAGGTTAAGAAACAATCAAATTTTAATATACCAGCTTTACACTTGATTCCGAGAGGGCCACTCGGAATCAAGTGCAATGTCCCAGTGAACAAGGCTATCACATTAAATAACGAGACAGAGGGTTTGCAACTGATTCCGAGTGGCCCTCTCGGAATCAGTTGCACATTTTTTTTGAAAAATTGCAACTGATTCCGAGTGGCCCTCTCGGAATCAGTTGCACATTTTTTTTGAAAAATTGCAACTGATTCCGAGTGGCCCTCTCGGAATCAGTTGCACATTTTTTTTAAAAAATTACACCTGATTCCTAATTCCCGGCTCGGAAATAGTTGTTTTTTTTTCAGAACTGTAAAAATCGGGTTTAGCTAAAAAAATAAGTTTCGAAATTGGTATTTTCAAGCTATGAAGTTGTAAAACGTAAAAACAAGTTTAAATTACCTTGTTTGTCGATTGAGTGTTGTTCTCCGGTTTTGTATGGGTTTCTTCATTTTCCATGATTAATCTTTAATAAAATTGAAGTTCTTTGTTTTAAGGTTAATTTTAGAGATAAAATCATATATCTTGGATTAAAGTTAGGTTAATGCTGTGTTTTTTCATATAAGACTATCTACTAGATAAATGGCATCTAGTGATAAATTTGAAATAAAAATAAGGGTAATTTGGTAAAAGCAAGTCACTAGTGTTTTTGAAAGTTTGAAAGATGGAGGAAATAAAAAATAACATGAAGGAAATAGCTTTGGCCATTATCAAATGTCTCATGTTTTACATGTTATATGCCATGTTCATGCATGTTGTTTAAAATTATATGTCAATGTTCATAAATGTGCTATGTGGTGTTTGTTTCTTATTTCTTTTTTCGAGTGAACGTGTCTTACAATCTATTGGGAAATCATCCATCCATGTTAGATTGTTAGGACTTCCAACTATGGACAAAATATATGCTACTATACTTATCTGTACATGACTACGACTATGCACTGATCCATCCCAAACCATCTCCCCATAGTCTGGAAAGTACAAGGAGGGATCTAAGGAAGATGAAAGGTAGATAAAGTATTTGCTAAAAATAAGTTACCACTAACACAGTCTTTGTCATGAAGGTAGATAAAGTATTTGCTAAAAATGAGAATGTAGACATGTAGTGTCTAATACATGGGGTATCTACCACGACGTATAATGGCAAAGATAAAATTTGTGAGCACATTCTTGGAATATCTGCGTTTGGCTAAAGTTAAAGGCAATCGGGGTAGACGTTCCTGATGAATGCATAGTAGGGTTCGCGTGTTGGTCATTGTCGAACCGATTCAAGTATTTCTAGTGCACCTATAACTGCATGCGGGTAAATAAAATATCAATGAGTTGATTATCTACGATGCACAAGAGCATGAAAAACTTAATAGGGTAACGACTGAGGTTAATATAATAAAATGAGGCGGGGCCTAAACATTAAGTATATGATAAATGACCAGGTCAAGGTCCGATAAAGAAGAAAAATCTTGAAGAATAGACCGGTGTTCAATGATTTTTCTGTAAATAAAAATGATATCTGAAGAAGGATTGTGAGAAGCGCCAAGATTACATTTTAAGTAAGTGTACTCTCACAACTTTAATTGTTCATAAAACTAATATTGTTTATATGAAAATAAATACTTGGTCGGTTGATTCGGTTGTAACAAATCATGTGTGTATTTTTTTGCAGGTTACGTTAAACAACAGAATGCTAAGTAAGGATTAAAGGTCTATCTTCACAACAGACGGGAGCTCTTGTCATGTTTAAGCTATTTGTGATTAATCTTTACAACAATATATGTATATTGTAAGTAATCGATTTTTTCCCTTATGTGATCTCCTTAAATCAACTTATCTTATTTTTATACGTTTTATTTTTTATTTACTTTAACAAATTCAATAACGTCTCCTAAAATCGTCAATTAATAATCGTTCAAACACTATACTTTCTCTCAAGTTCAAAATCTTCATCTAACATTTTGATTTTTTATTTTTCTTTAGACCATCTTATCTCACCGTCTCTCTTGTTCTTATTCAAGAGAATTAGTTGTAGTCCCTAAGGGGTAGTCGAGTTGGTTGAGTAAGACATGTTCGTGACTAAAAATCATGAGTTCGAGTCTTTTTACATATGTTTTTTTGGCTGAGCCTGTCACTTTGTGTGGTTTACCTTCTGGCGTTGGTCTGCAGGCTACTGCGTCAGACAGAGGGTTTAACCTGTACGCACTTCTTGAGTAGCGACTTCGGGTTCCTTCCGAAAAAAAAGAATTAATTGTGGTTTAGGTGGGATGCTTGACATCCATAACTAACCAAAGCAATTTGGTGCATTTTGGTATTGAACGCATTATTGGACTGTTTGTCAGTTATGATTTTTTTTTTCATAATTGTTATATTGAGTTGAATCCATAAATGATGATTTAGTTGTGATGAATTTTTTCAATGTGTTGCTTCCGGCGGCCAGCCATCAAGCATCGTTCTGTTCAATAGTTGGTTATTGGACCGTTTTTTTACAACATGTTTTGAGTTTGGGTAATAGTTTGAGTGTGGATGATATGTCATTAATTTTTTTGGTTAACTTCGTTGATTTAGTCATAAAATGTATCATTTTTATGTTTTTTCTAGGTTAGACTATTTTTATGTTTTTTAGTCAAACTAGTGAGCGGCCTCTTCTCAATCTTGGTGGATTATAAATTTTTATTCACGTTGAACCAAATTTTTTAAATTAAACTCATAATCCTAGTATATTTATTGATATACTTAAATATTATTCGAATATGAAAAAACATTCTCAAACTATTGGTGCATTTAACTCTTTTATCAAATCATTTTTTCATTATGGATTATGTTAATTCTTTTTCATTTATTGAGGATGAGTTCTGGGTCATGGATAACTAATTTGCTAACAATTTAATATTTAAATTCGTCACGAAATAAACGGACAAACGAAATCTTCATTCTTGTATCAAATATGATTAGATATTTGATCTAAAACAAAATATTAAGTATGAATAAAATCAACGCAAATAACACAGAATACTTTTTACGCTGAAAACCTTCCACGTGTAGGAAGTAAAAACCACATGACTAATTTCGGAGTCCAATCAAATATTCACTATCAGAAGACGGGCTACAAAATTATTCTCTAGATAAAACTAGAGCACACACCATACGAAGTATGACAACTTCATATACAACCCAATACACAATATAGTATACCGAAAGGGTATGGCTATATATACCCAATTTCGGTTTAAGTATACCCATAATCCTCCTTCGACTTTACTTTGACTTTTTTTGACCAAATTACCCTCGACGTTCCAATTAATCTCGTAATTGCCATTAAGTAAAAAAAAAACTACTAAGTGTATCCTAAGTATACCCAATTCACCAAATAACCTATTTAACTATCTATACCCACACAAACACTCTTGCTTAGTGAATTTATCATCCAAATAGTCTAGTTTTCTGATAATTTTAAAAATCAACTTCAAATTTCAAAATACAATCAAGAACATTCAACCCCATTCCAAAAGAAAAACACAAAATCGATCATAAATCACTCGGAACTAAGGATTAGCGTGGAGGAATTGATGTCGCCGGAGAAAAAATATGATGAATTCTTGTCGGAGAAGAAGCTGCAGTCACCGGAGAAACAACCATCGTTGCCGGAAAAGGTAAGGTTTTGCCCGGTTTGACAACGCACGCACCATCGGTTCCAGACCATGTAACTGGTGGTGCGTAGGTCACGCACGGCCAGTTCTGGGCCTTAGAACCGGCCGTGCGTGACCTACGCACCACCGGTTCTGTGGCCTTGAACCGGTGGTGCATGGGCCTCAGTCTGCTCAGTTCTGAGGCCCCATCACCTCCGGTTCGTGTACGGCCGGTTCCTGAGGCCTAGAACCACCGTTCTAGGCCCCTAAACCATTGGTTCGCGCAAATTTTCTAAAAAAACAAGGTTTTTTTTATCCTTTTTTAATTATACCTGATTGCTTATTGTGTCTTGTTGTTGTATAACATGGGACAGATGTCGCCCATGGGACTGAGGAAGCTTTTGTTACTGACTACAGTAATTTGTTCTTCACTACCGAGTTCTATACACAAGAAGCGTTGATTAAATAGGTGACGAAGACATGAAAACGCCATGGTTTGGTTATCAACAAAAGTCGGCGCGACAAATTAAATAGTAGAAAAAGTCCTAGGATATTTTTCCAGTGTAAGAGGTCGGGAAAGTATACTCCAAGAGTAGCTAAGAAAGACCGTAAACGGAAGTCTACAGGAACCAAAAACATTGGCTGCCCATTTGAGCTTCTGGGGTTAATGGTGGAACCAGATCAATGGAAGTTAGAAGTGAAATGTGGTATTCATAACCACGAGAGTTCAAAACAGCTAGACGGTCATTCTTTTGCTGGCCGTTTGAATGATGAAGAGATGGAATATGTTGAATGAGCAACCTACATTGGAACTAACCCCATAGATATGTTGAATGGTGTTAAGAAGCTAAACGAAGATAACATTTATTCTATGCGCACCATAATTGAAGAAGGCGGGTAGGTCACAACTCCAGTTCTTGTTGGGTGATCTTAAGTCACATAATTATTATGAATGGCATAAATCTGGTGAAGACGATGGACAAGTCATTACAGATATATATTTTTCCCATCCAGTCAGTGTTGACCTTTTGCGGACATTTCCAACAGTGTTGATAATGGATAGTACGTATAAAGTCATACGATATGGTATGCCATTGTTTGAGATAGTGGGTGTGACATGTACCGGTTTTACGTACTGTGCGGCATTTGCTTTCATGTCCGGTGAAAATTTAAACAACTTCAAATGGGTGTTAGAGTGTTTGAATTCGTTGATTTCCGTTCACGAAATTGATGAACCTCGTGTCATTCTGACCGACAGAGATTTAGCGCCGATAAACGCCGTAAAAGTGGTATTCCCAGAGACAACGCATATGTTATGCCGCTGGCACATAGCCCAGAATGTTCATGGGCAAACAAGAAAATATTTCCCCGAGAAAAGTGATCATGTGAAGTTTGTTTCTTTTTGGAAGAAGATTGTGTATACAACATTAGAGATTGAATTCGATCACGCCCGACCAGACATGCTATTGGAGTACAAAGACTATCCTCTTGCAATCGAATACACTGATAATTTTGGCTCGATAAATACACGGACAAATTCGTTGTTTAGAAGACGAATAATAACTTGCATTTCGGACATTGCGCGACTAACCGCGTCGAGAATGCTCATTCAAACCTGAAACGTTACCTACGTACAAGCAAATTAAACTTTGAGTTATTTTGGGGGAGGGTTCATTCTCTAGTCGAAATCCAACATGCTGCCATTAGGTCGTCGTTTGAGAAGAGTCGTTACATAGCGCTGCATAAGTTCGCCGACAAACTATTTCACAAAATTCGAGGCAAGGTTTCCCACATGGCGTTAGAACTATTTTTCGACGAAGTAGAGAAGGGCGAAGATAGCAATATGATTGCTATCAAAGATGGGTCGGATGTTAAACACAATGACGTCTATATATGCGTGATGAAATCTACCCATGGTATACCTTGCTACCACCAGGTCCGCAAGTGGCGTAAAAACGGAAAAGTTGCATCGTTAGAATCGTTTCATAGCCACTAGACAACGTTAGAAATAATGTCTCGTTCATACCGTACGACCATGGAGATTCTCAAAGTCAATCTGCAAAAGCTAGTAATCGATGTTATGGAGACAAAAGACAAAAGCCGTATAAAACACATTTACAAGAAATGGTTTGAAATTGTTTATCCTGAAACATCCTCATTGCTAGAGCCATTGGAGAAGCAGAAAATTTGTTGTCGATACATCATCCACCAAACGGGACAAATGCCAATGGGAACATGTGGATGATGCTGATAAGGCTAGTCTTGACCCAGTGATGAACTCTTTTACCAAAAGTGAAAAAGGTTAAAGCAGTTGCTAGTGCAAATACGATTCGGGCAGATGTGCCTAAAGTACCTCGTACTCGTAGTTCTTCAATTTCCTTGCTTGCTAGCAATATCTTACAATCATCTATTGGTGGAGTCAAAGAACTTATCTATCGGGCATAAATGATGTTAAGGCATATTCTGCCATTTCTAAAGACAAATAGTCTGTGATCATTAAACCAAATGAGTCGAATGCGTCATTCCTAACTTCTGGGGCTCGTTGAACACCAAGAACATTGTTCCACTAGTTATACACCTACACCTAGTGGCTACCTCCTCACGAGTACGAGATTGAGGCATTTGTCTAGACGTAGAAATTTCGTCGTACATGAAATACATCATACACAAAAATTCATCGAAAAACTCATCGGTATTATTGTCCGGCCTTTTAAACTTCACGTGTTTTGCAGCCTTGAGTGAATGAGCATCGTCAAACACACTCCGCCTCATAAAGAAACAATTGAGCTAGGCTTGAAGAAGATTTTTATGTGTTTGGTGTGTCAAAATTAGACCTCTTTATATAGAAAAGTAAAATATTAGTTTGGCGGGAATTAGAGAGCGCAAAAAAAATAAGCGGGAAAAACAATGCGGGAAAACATTTCAAGTAAAAATTGCGCACCATAGGTACAGCCTACTGTGTACCTATGGCGCACAGTAGAGTGTACCGATGGTGCCAAGTCTACAGCACCATCGGTGCGCCTCACTGTGTACCGATGGTGCCATGCACCGGCCGGTACATGGGATGCCGGTCGGTGCATTGTACCATTGGTAAAAATGTACCATCGGTACATGCCCCTTTTAGTGATGGTACAGTGCACCATGGGTACGCCTTGCATTGTACCCATAGTGTACATACAGTTGTACCATTGGTACGTAGTAGTGTGCACCATAGGTACTCATGACTGCTTACCAATGGTGCACAATGACTTGTAAATGTTTTTTAGGTTTTGACTCATTTATATTGTTTTTGGTTTTTAGTGAGCCGTTAGAATGTTTTTTGTTAATTTGTTTTTAACGGAGCTTTTGTTCCGGTTTTAACGTTAGTTGTTTACAATGAAACGACTTAAGTTTGCAAGCAGATTAAACGAGTTTAAATTGATTTCCGAAGATGTACTTATAAATTGTTATAGGAAATTGTGAATTTATAGTTTAATGGAGTTACTTAAGGAGAAGATGGAAATAAAATACTAACATTCATACACAAATAAAAAACTATTAGTCATAATACAAAGAGAGTTTAACAAATCCTAAAAATGGATAAAAAATATAAACGTGAATGAAAAGATAGATCATAACACAGCTAAAACAAGTCCAATAATAAGGAAAAATAACCAAGGAGAGAAGAGCTGCAAGACTGATCTCTCCACTGAAGCGCACCATCTTCCCTTTGGCCTACATGCAATGTAACAATCGACCAAACAACCTCTAGATAAATGTCGTCTGTGGTGCGTGGTGGTGGACTAATATTATGCCAACCATACTCAGCCAAGTACCTCGAGTAGGTGTTCGTCACCGACTGTCTATAAGTGGCGATGTTAACGCTCAGGCGATCCTATGAAATTAAGTGTTGACGCCATATGTACCTAGCAAAATCTCTCTTCTTGTAACCCGGTCTAAGTACAAGTGGGAGTTCGGGTTCATCCTGAACCCGTCCGAACTGGCGCATAACCCGATCAGGCATGTAACCCTCGACCGTGCTCATCATCCGCAAAGGATAAACGATGGTGCAGATCTCCTACACGAGGAACTGGACTCTGATATCCTCGTATGGCTTGAAAATGGCCTGTTCCAAATAAAGTAAAACACTTAGAATGTTAAAAAAATATAACTTAGTATGAATATGTTACTTACTACTAAATTTAAACACTTACATCTTTCTTCTTCTGATCTGAAAGGAGAGTACGCACAACCGATTTGGGGCGGATGTTTTGCCCAACAATCCGCTTTGGTAGCCACTTCACAATCCTAGGCTGCCTCGGTACGTGGTCCGCGTTCTCGGAGGCTCTAAACACGGGAAAATAGTCATAAATCCAGCAATCTAGCATGGCTACAAATCCGTATTGGTGGCTCGCTGGAAAATGTTAGAGAGAGGTGGGAGTGTTTTGAGATAAGAGTGTTTGAGAGTTTAGAGAGAAGTGAGGGCAGTTAGAGAAAGTTGTAGGAAAAACGTGTTGGATGGAAGTTAGTAAAAAAAGACTTATATACCTATAAAAAGGTATTTTTGGAAGATATTGGGTATACTTAGATCACCTTTGGGTATACTCAAAATTGGGTATAATTAAACCAGAATTGGTATATATAGCTTGACCCATACCGAAATATGAAAATTCACTAAAATATCCCCAAAAACGCAGTTAGAAGAAGCTGATCTAAAATATATGTAGAAGCCTCCAAATCAAAATCCCTCTGGTCAGATTGGACATGAGAAATAGACGAGTCTGCTCACCAAAATTGAAGCTGATCAGACCACGGAAGACAGTCCTATTAAAAGCACAAAGTTCTGCTGCGAATTGCTTTTTCTCTCAAAACTGCACTGCACCTAGAATTGTAACAACAGAAAGCACGAGACAAGAGAATAATATTTATAAAGAACCCAAAATCCTATGTATTACCCTTATTTGGCCTTAGTCCATTTGATAATTGGACTCCCACATAAGAAGATCCCAATAAATCTCTCCATCACGATTATGTGGGAGGATTCACCATCCCGATGATCAATCTACAATGTTCAAGCTTTCCCCTAGGCAATGTTTTTGTCATCATATCAGACCCATTATTACCTATATGAACTTTATCAACCTCCATTAGTTTAGCATCAAGATTATCTCGAATTCAATGATATCTCACATCAACATGTTTCGAATTTGAGTGAAACGATGAATTCTTCACGAGATGAATAACACTCTAATTATCACATAACATTACATACTTGTGTTGCTTGAATCCAAGTTCTCTTAAGAACTTTTTCATCCATAGTAGATCTTTACCCGCTTCTGTCACTGCAATAAATTCAAATTTTGTCGTTGAAAGGGCAACACACTTTTGTAGTCTTGATTTTCATGAAACAACGCCACCACAAAAGTTAATCAAATATCCAAGAGTAGACTTGCGAATGTCAATATCTACAGCCAAGTCTGAATCATAATAAGCCAAAAACTCAAGTTTCTCTATCCCAAAACTGACCTTTCAATTAGAGGTTCCTCACATATACCTCATAATCCATTTCACGGCTTCCCAATGCTCTTTATTTGGGTTTGAAAAAAATCTGCTCACAACACAAAAACTATTAGTTAAGTCAGGACGAGTACATATCATGGCATACATGAGACTTCCAACTGCAGATGCATATGGAATATTATCCATATCTCTCTTTTCTTTATTAGTTGAAGGACATTGTTTCTTGTTTAACTTGAAATGACTGGAAAATGGTGAGCTGATCACTTTAAATTTGTCCATCTTAAACTTCTGAAGAATTTTCTCAATGTATTTTTCTTGTGACAAGAACAACTTCTTCAAATCTCTGTCTCTAGTAATTCGAATGCCAATAATCTGCTTTGCTTGGCCTAAATTTTTTATTGCGAAAGACTTACTTAATTGTTTCTTCAAAGAATCAATCTGTGAGTTATTCTTCCCAAAAATAACCATATCATCCACGTAAAGTAAGATAACAATAAAATCAGCATCGACAAATTTCTTCACAAATACAAAATTATTACAATAAGTCTTCTTGTAGTCATGCTCCCCCATAACTGACATAAACTTCTTATACCACTGTCTTAGAGCTTGATTCAAACCATATAGACTCTTCTTCAGTCTACACACATAATTTTCTTTTTCTTCAACCACAAAACATTCGGGTAGTTTCACAAAAATCTCTTCTTCCAAGTCACTATGCAAGAATGTTGTTTTACATACATTTGCTGCATGGTTAGAACTATCATCTTGTTTCAACCTATAAACCCACTTGTTACTCAAGGCTTTTCTTTCTCCCTTCAGGTACCATCACTAACTCAAATGTGTGATTCTCAACAAATTATTGCATATCTTTATACATTGCTTCAATTTATTGATTTACACACACCGCTAACAGCCTCATCGTAACACGTAGGCTCACCTGCATCGGTTAATAAAATATATTGATCAGAAAGATATCTATTAGAGGGTTGTTTATCTCTAGTAGATCTCTGAGTTGGATCTTCAGCTTGTTCAACCTCTTCTTCATTCTCTTGTTCATCCACAAAATCATTATCATGATCACCAGTATAAAAAAATATACGAAACTCTTGAAGCAGATGAGTCACCATCCGAATTTTATTCAACTTCTATAGGAGTATGTGCAAGCAAAATAAGCCCCAAATCCACCAAGTCATTCTCTAACATAGGCACTGAATTCTGACTCTTATCAATATCATGAACAATTTGATCTTCGATAAACACAACATCTCTGCTCCTAATAAGGTTCTTATTAATTGGATCATGAAATCTATAGCCAAACTCATCAAAAACATAACCAATAAATACACACTATCTTGTCTTCGAATTAAGTTTAGACCTCTCATCTTTAGGAATATGCACATAAGCTTTGCACCCAAAGACACGTAAATGATCGTAAAAAACATCTCTACGTGTCCAAACTCTATTTGAGATATCTCCATCTAAAGGTACAATGCTAAGATTCAAGACATGTACCACTGTATTCAAAGCTTCATCCCAAAAGTATTTAGGGATTTTTGATTGTAAAAGAAGATATATCACCCTTTCAATTAATGTTCAGTTTAGTCTCTCAACTACGTCATTCAACTGAAGGGTCTTGAGAGATGTCCTTCGATGTCGAATACCTTATTGCTTTCAATAATCATCAAAAATACCAATGTATTCTCTCTCATTATCACTTTTAACATACTTCAATTGTTTCCCAGTCTGCCTCTCAACTCAAGCTTGAAATTGCTTAAAGACATCCAACACTGGATCTTTTGTTTTCAAAGTGTAAGCCCAAACTTTCATGGAATGATAATCTACAAAAGTAACAAAGTACAAACAATCACTTAGTATTCTGGTTTTGAAAGGACCACAAACATCATTAAAGCAAACTTGGTTTTCTTGAAGGAGTCGAGCTCTTGAAAGACACTATATTCTGCTTTCTAGCCAAACAATGTACACATTTCTTTAAATGAGATTTATGTATCCCAAAAATATATTATTTCTTCCTCAGAATATCTAATATATTTTTTTCGCTTATTTGACTGAGTCTTTTATGCCACAAATCAACCATTGCTTCATCATTAACCACATTGATTTTCTCAGCATGATCCCTTGCAGACATGATGTAGAGGGCAGAATATTTATGTCCTCTTGCTACAAACAACGAGCTCTTAGTAAGTTTCCATTGTCCATTCGCAAAAATATTGCAACTTCATCATCTAGCTTCCCTGTAGAGATCAAATTAGATCGAAGACCAGGTATATGTTTAACACCTTCACAATCAATCTTGCACTCGTACTTGTTTCTAGATAAACATCACCAATACCAACCACTTTAAACGAATTATTATTTTCCATCTTTGTTGAACCAAAGTCGCGAGAGGTGTAAGATGAGAAACATTATCTACGATGAGTGACATGAATTGTAGCACCGCTGTCAACTACCCAACCACTTTAATCATACACAAAATTCACAACAACATCATCAATAACAATGAAGTAACATTCTGAAACTGCAAGAACATTTTTCTTGTCACCCATTTCCTCATAATTTTTCTTTTCTTCCTTAGCATTGTTGGACTTCCCAAAATTATTATTCTTTCTCAACTTTATAGAAAATTTCTTAGTATGCCCGATATCATATAGTAGTAGCACTCTTATCCTGCAAATTTATTAGACTTGTTCCGACTCTTGCTTCTACTTTTACCTCTAGTTTTCCAACCACGATTTTCATTTCTACCACGTTTCTCAACAACTAGAGGTTGTGAATGTGAAAAGAAGCCAACTGTTTTTCTTCTCATATCTTCATTCAACACACTAATTTTAGCCAATGCTATTGAAATATTACCTTCAGGAGCTGAATTAGAAAGAGACATTCTGAAATTATCCCACGAGTCTGGCAGCGAACCAAGCCACCATAATGCCAAAACCTCATCATCAAATTTGATACCCATAGCATCCAACTGATTAATCAAGCCTTGAAAGGTATTAAAGTGATCCGTAAAAGGCGATCCATCTTGATACCTCAAATACATCAACTGTTTGAACAAAAATAACTTATTATTTCCTGTGTTCCTAGCATATAACTCCTCAAGTTTACTCCACAAAGTCCTTGCATTTGTTTCGTCTACCACATTATTCAATATATTATCATCAACCCATTACGAAATAAAGCCACAAACCTGTTAATAAATAGTTACCCATTCTGCATCAGACTTATATGTAGGATTTTCATCACCAAACACTGGTAAATGAAAACCTTTAACATAAAAAAGATCTTTTATCTTCGATTTCCATATAAGATAATTCGAACCATTCATTGTCACCATTCTGTTTGTATTCACCTCCATATTTGATACAAGAAAAATACACAACCAGTCGCTCTAATACCACTTTGTCAGGAAATATACGCACAAACGAAATCTTCCTTCTTGTATCAAATATTATTATAGATAATGATCTCAAACAAAATACCAAATATGAATAAAATCAACGCAAATAACACAGAACACTTTTTACATGGAAAACCTTCCACGTGTAAGAAGTAAAAACCACGAGACTGATTTCAGAGTCCAACCAAATATTCACTATCAGAAGACGGGTTACAAAACTATTCTCTAGATAAAATTAGGGCACACATCACACAACGTATGACAACTTCATACACAACCCCAATACACAAGATAGTAAACCGAAATCAGAAAACTCACTGAAATATCCCTAAAACCCCCAATTAGAAGAATTTGATCGCAAATATACTTAGAAGACTCCAAATCAAAATCCATCTGGTTAGATTGGAGATGATAAATAAAAGATCCTTCTCACCCAAAATTGAAGCCGATCGGACCACGAAAGATAGTTCGATTAAAAGCACAAAGTTCTGTGTCGAATTGTTTTTTCTCTCAAAACTACACTGCACGTAGAATTGTGACAACAGAAAGCACGAGACAAGAGAATAATATTTATACGAAAACAAAAATTCTATGTGTTACCCGTATTTGGCCTTTTTCCATTTAATAATTGGACTCCCACATAGAAGAAGCCGAACAAAATTCTCAAAAGGTCACCTTTTTTTTCGCGAATTAGAGATTTGTTTATTGTCGAGTGTAACATCTCCACCTCTCTGAAGTTGACCTTATTGACCTGAGATATGTCATGATTTTATAAAAATTCTTGAAGATTGCATCAAAATTCTTATAAGAGAATCTATAAAGATGAATTCGTTTTGTTATTGCGTGTTTATGTGGTCTCCATATTGTAACTCGAAGTGTGACTATACTCGTATGTGAGTTTGGATTGGACTTTCGGTTTTGTCGTTAAAATACTTCAACCGTACGAATTTTGCATTGATGATTAATGATGTTGGTGCATTATTTTGAGTGGACAACACCAGTTTAAAAATCACATATGCAGTGTCCTCTCGTTTATGTGTTAGAATGAACATAAAAATTTGAATACCCATAGAGAAAGAGTCGGGTTTATGAATCACAATTATTAATTGTCATCTTGAAAATTAATTAATTGTCATTTTGATGGACCCGAGCTCTCAAATTGTAAATTGCAGGAATGTTAATTTTCAACAAAATTAACATTCCTACAAGGTGCCCTAATACTTCTAATGAAAATGCTAGTGTAATATGGATTGAAATCGGGTTAAAAGTAAGATGAAATTTACTATTGATTCTTTTCGGTTATTTCCACGTTTAAAATTTGAGCAATATTGATTAAAAAAATCAATTGATGATAACTTGTATAAGTTCTAATTCGAACGAAATCGGAGAACGAAACAGAAATTAAACATGAATAAGATCAGATTTTAGAGATTGAATTATCTCAAACCAACCCATTTTTTTAAAGCTAGCCAAATTTCGTTCGATATTTAAAATTTTTTTTTACATATTTACGTCACAAACTACCAAGCAACCACGTTAGTGGTATAATAATGATTTAATGAATTTTCAATTTTTTTTATTAACTATCCGATCTTTATTAAATATTTTAATCGATCGTGGTTTATGTATAAAATCCAATTTTTTATTTTATTTTTGAACATTTTAGTCGTTTTTGTATTTTCTATTAAATTTGTTAAATTAAATTTGATTTAAAACTGTATATTTATTTTATATAATTTTATCAAGATTTAAAATAAGAATCGTACTAAATATATATTCGAAGTCCAAATCCACTTCAATCGGCCCTGATCCAAATAAAATGGCAAGAAGACAAAACTACAAACTCAATCAACTTTTTTATAATATCAACATCCATACATATACAGAGTCGTGTGAAACATAAATACTCACGTACCGATTACTTACGCGGTACAATGGAGCGCGTTAGAAGCTGAAGCCCATACATACTTGGTTTCCTTCACGGTGGCTACTTACTTACACTCTTCACTCTTCCTGTATCACCGTTGGCATGTCTTTATCGCTATTTTTCAAGTAATAACTAGAACTAGAAGAAGACTAATTAATGAAAATGATTCATATGGTCAAGACTTAAAAGATCGATCAATGTTGCTCCTTCATTAATTTGGACCCAACGAATGTTTCACAAACCCATGTGTGTATCCTAATAATAACGAACGGTACAGATCGGCAACAAAAAGATAATATGGAAAACATTTTGGTCAAATCTAACATGCGATAAATTTTTAACATGAATGATGTTCATTAATATATGCAATAAAAGGAAGGTGAATAATATTCCTAATTTATATTTTTTTAGAGAATCTTACTTTCACTTAAACTACTAATAATTCAACATCGGCGTAAAATGGGTAAATGAATGCGATTGATTAAACTTTCAGAAAGATATTTGAAATTTAATTTTTGATGGTTCGCAATGGAGAATGTATTGTTGGAGGAAGTATACGTGATGCGACATAGGACATGGTTGTTGCTTTTACTTCGTTTATAGGAAATGGAAATGCTTTATGGGGTGAACGTCATGCTTTACTTTTGGGATTGCAAATTGTTTACTCTTTATCTTTGGTTGTTGATTTTATTAAAGAGGATTTTCTACTTGTGATTAATGTTGCAAAATCTCATTCCAAGTTTTGGGTTTCAAGGAATGAATTTTTTGATATTCATGATCTTAGTTTTGGGGCTCAATTTGGACATGTTGGTAAAGATACCAATGAAGTTGTTGATTGGTTGGCTAAATGGGGACATAAATTCCGTGAGGACAGGGTCATTTTTTGTATTGGTGATGTTGAGCTAAAACACCATGTATGGAATGATTCATGGGGTTTGGGATCTTTTCGAAATGGCTAATGTTCCTTGTTATCATATTTGATTTGATTTGCAAACTATACTTCATGTTATGCATTTTGGTTCATTTGATGTCGATGTTTATATTCACTTTTACTTCATGCAATCGTTTGTGGAGCATCAAAACTTGACTTCTCCTCACTTTACTTTATTGTTGCTTTTATGGTCGTTATTTCTCTATTTTACATATCTATGGTTTTTTAGACTCCAACCTTTATTGTGTTGTTCTGCCCGTTTGTTTTTATACTTTATTAAGACTATGCACAAGTGTCTGCATGTAATAATATTGTCTCGTAGGTGGGTATGGTGAAAATATCAAAATGTCGATTTTTTATGATTTTTTAAAGAGGCTTTGGACTAATCCTCTCTCCAGTTTGTTATTTTTATTTCTTATTAATAAAACTATACTCGCATTGACGCGTTTTATCAAATAAAGAAATAACTAAATATCGACATAAGATATTTGAGTCAAATTTAGTAAGTATTAGATTTTTAATAATGTTTTGTGAAAAAACATTGATCATCTTGTGAAAACACAAATATATTCTTAATTGGTCCTACTTAACTCAAGATCTACTTAATGAGCAAGAGAAGTCAATCAAACTTAAATGAATATATATATATATATATATATATATATGAAATTAATATTAAATATACAAATAAAAAATATATATATCGGGGTCTATTACAAAACTCTCACTTAAATCAATGAGCCTCAAAACAAACAACACACATCGTAATGGTGTATTCTGAAAATTTATGTGTAACAATGTTTTGGAAAGATGATTTGTTACCTTAGAGTTTGTAGCGATATTATATATACGAATTTGACGACTCTAAAAACTCTCTTTAACGTATATGAACTCGATATATGTAGACTCGTTTTTTTTGTATGTATACACCTAACCATTTCATTGTGCTTTGTATGCCCTTTATACTTTTAATGCAAGCACTACATACATAATAATTAAGAGAACCTAATAAATATTTTAACAAAAAGCTTATCATATATTTCCTTAAAGATATGACATAAGTCTTTGTGATACAAATTTCTAAATCTTTCATCTATACAATTTAGTTCATCATATGCATGTATGTTTATTATTATTTTCTGATACTTAATAGTATCTAATAAATATAAGAGAAATGGCATGGCCAAACATATTAGTATCTAGTACCCAAAAATGGGTTAATGCTCACTTAATATCCATCTTAATAAAATAATTCTCTTTCAAGACCTATTTTTTTAATACCATAACTACCATCAACCTAGTATATAAACCTTATTTTGAGAATTAATGGGTATTTTCACCCAATCATCAATTTTGAATTTGAATTTTAAGACAACCTCCACTCTCATCTTCTTACCCGAATTCCACAATCCTAAATCAAAAAACAACTACAATTCCATGGACAGAAAAATTTAACTAAAAACCTGCTTTTAAGTATTTTGAGAGAGTGGAATACTAGGTAATCTCCCATTTTTTCTTTTTTTTTAATTCTTATACCTCTATTTTCTGATCCAGTTCTCTTCTCCATTTTTCTTCTTCGTCTCTAATCTTTGACACATTATATTCGCTCTTTCTTTTCTACTAAAAGACTCTACCGTTATCTTCTAATTCTACTGACTCGGACCAGCTTCTTCTCTACTTTTAATCCATCTTTTTTGGGGGGCGATCAAAGAATTTTTTCTGGGTTTTGTTCGTTTGTTTGTGTTTGTTATGATAGTCGAAGCTTTCAATTTTTTACTCGTGGTTTTTCATGGAACGTGATTATCGTCACTGCGGGGGTTCGGTGGTGGTAAGAGAGAAACGCCAAGTTTTGTTTAGTTTGTTTGTAGTTTATCATATAAGGAGTACTGGGTTTGCGTTAGAGTTACAAACCTGATTGATTATCGATGGTTCTTGTTACTGAAATGTTTGAATATACTTCAGGTTTAGGCGTCACTGCCAAATCAAGAACTTTCTTGCTTTCACGTTTGATTTAGCGAACATGATGCGGTTTCTGTGTAGATGATGCAATTTCCAGCTTGTATTTAGACATTGCTAGATACGGTTTAATGAGATTTCTAGATACATTTTATTGGATTTCCAGATGCACTCAGAAGAATTTTACAGGCATCTGAAGATTTAGCGAACATGATATGATTGTCGTGTAGAAGATGCGATTTTCGGCTTGTATTTAGACATTGCTAGATACAGTATAATAAGAATGCTAGATACATTTTATTGGATTTCCATATGCCCTCAGAAGACAATGCTAGACACACCAATACAACATTGCTAGACACACTAATACAAAAAATTTAGATACACTAATACCACATTGCTAGACACACTAGTATAATATTGCTAGACACACAAATACAACATTGCTAGACATGGGAATTGTTACTCCGATTGTAATTCAAATATCACATTGCTAGGTACATTGATATGGGTTTGCTAGATACACTAATCTCACTTCTTACATTGCGATTGTGTTTAATAACTTCATTTACAAATGCTTCCTGGAACTACTGACTCTCTAATCCTTAGTGATATCATAAATAAAGGCATTACTACTGTAAATATCCATTGTACACCCAAAAAAAATAACAACATAGTTTTAAAATAAATTAAAACATTAGATAGTGGCTTTACAACTTCCAAGTACAACAACCCTTCCAAAAAATAGAATATCTTAGACGGTTGGTCCATTTCTTCCAATAAAACAAAAAAACATATTAAATAAAAAAACATGCTGCATGAACTCCAATAACATCAGTCTGAATACTAGTTACATAACATTTCTAGATACAAGTTATATGATATTCCTATAACAAGTTCTATATGACATTGCTATATACAAGTTATATGACATTGCTAGATATTAGTTTATATAACATTGCTAGATACTAGTGTATGACATTGCTAGATACTTTATTACCACATTACTAGATATTCAATTATGACATTGCTAGATACGTAGTAATCGTTATGGTTGGATACACCAGGATTGGCAAGGATCTTGCTTGATACATTAATAATACATATTAGTATCTGGAAATGACATCCTATGTATCTAATTACCAAACATATTAGCACTTGGTACCTTGATGACATTGTTAGATACGAGTTATATGCAATTTCTATATACGAGTTATATGACATTGCTAGATACGACGTTATGACATTGCTAGATATGAGTTATATGACATTGCTAGACACGTTCTTACGACACTGCTAGATATTTAATTATGACATTTCTATATACGAGTTATATGACATTTCTATATACGAGTTATATGATATTTCTAGATACGACATTATGATATTGCTAGATACGATTTATATGACATTGCTAGACACGTTCTTACGACATTACTAGTTATTCAATTATGACATTGCTATATACATAAAAATACATTGCTAGATACACGTAATTTGACATTGCTAGATGCTTTGAAAATGACAATAATGAGTTATTGTCCCAACACTAACGTCTAAAAAAGATCCATACAAACAAAACCAAATATAACTACCATCGTCTGATTGTGTTTGAATCACTAAGGAAATGCTTAAATATTTCGGCTCTCTTTTTAGCGGGCATATTCTTATTCCTTATGTCGGACGATGTTTTGAGATACGTATAGAAATCGGTATCTCGAGCAGCTTCTTTGTGTTCTGCTGTTATTATATTTCGTCTTAGAAGGTTGATTATGCTGACTAAGCCCGACCAGTCATGTGTGCCTGCACATATTGTAATTTCTAGTCACTTTAATAATATTCTTTATATCGCGGTCATAACCTACATCCCAATCAACCAAACAAAACAGAAAAAACTTGCCACATTTCTAGACATTCTAAGCCAAACAGTCATTGGGTTTCACTAAAAAAACTAAAGAATCAACTAACTTACACACATTGCTAGATATATGAAAAGACATTGCTACACATTGCTAGACATATTTAAAACAGTTGTAGACGTAATGAAGACATTGCTAGACACATTGATGACATTGCTAGACATATATGCAGATATTGCTAGACGTATTGCATGTTAGTGTACACATATTTTGAACATTGCTAGACATTGCCGCAATTTTTGCAGACACTGCTAGACATGAACAACATAACAGAAGAAAACATCACATTAGTAACCTATATCGCAATAGTAACCTATATCGCAATCCCCCCAATATAACAGAAATAACTTTCCACAATCCTAGATATTAACCAAACAAAAACATCAACTAACTTACACATATTACTAGACATATTGCAGATTCAGTGCAGATATTGTTAGACATATTGCATGTTAGTGTAGACATATTACGGACATTGCAACACATTTTGCATACATTGCTAGAAATGTACAACATTGACATATTTCATCAACTAACAACATCAACTAACTTTATACACATTGCTAGACATATTGTAGATTCACTACTACATTGTTAGACATGTTGTATGTTACTGTAAACATAATACTGACATTGCTAAACGTGGGAACACAGATTGCATACATAGCTAGATATGTACAACATTTCACTAACACTGATGCAAATACTTCCAGAAACAAATATATTCCTAGATATGGCTACAATTTCACGGTGAGGTTGCGATTCTCGACAAAAAAACAACTAACCACTACCTGCTCCATCGGAATTCTCGGATATCAACATCGACACTAACATAACAACTACACCATCACCAACACATCTTCAACTCTTAACTAACACACCAAAAGTTCAGGAAAAAACAACGACATCTCAATAGCAAGAAATAAAATCGACGTAGAACTATAGAAATTAAGAAAAAATGGCGTCGGATACAGTACTGAGAAACATGTTTCTAGATACAGTGCCTCGTCCGGCTAAAATAAGACTCGACATACTAGTCTAGGACGTTACAGTGCATCGTCCGGTGACAAAAAACCACCATGAATACGAAACTAACCCCTAGGAGTATAACCCCGCCAGGAACTGTATCGAAACCATTGTGCGTCACCGGTAACGTCCGCTTCTCACCGTTGATCGGAATCAGAGGTGATATCGTCGACTCAAACGTTGGTTCAAGGTTGGGTTGAAGTTCGTTTTTGGGTTCACTCTCGGTTTTTATGTTTCTCTCTCCTCAAAATTATAATAGTAAAAATGGGGGGAAATGGAACCCAAAAGTCAGGATTAGAAGGTGAAAAAAGTGGGTTGTAACAAAATTTCCCCCTTTATACCCTATAGGGTATTTTTATCCAAACTATTATTCTAGGTATCTTATGAAACTAGTCTAAAAGTGGGTACCACTTTGGTATTACAAACTTGAGTAGGTATTTATGGGTACTTTTCTCTAAATATAAATTATCATTCATTGTTAAATATACAACACCTCTCATATTATCATGTAAACAAAAAATCGTTTAATGTTTCCCCAAAATACTTGAATATCCAAAGGTTTCTTTGAAAGGAAAACGGTAAGATTATTTAAAAAATCTTTAAAATACAAGATATATTTACTAAAAGAACAACTGAAAATAAAAAATGGCATAAACTAAGAACGAATTACTTTTTTTTAATAAATGATCTTATCACAATCATTGAAGATTCAAATTATTATTGCACCCGCATAGAAATATACAAATGGATGCTCGCAGTCGTATCAACCGACTATGTATTTTGTGCAATTGAAACCAACATAGTTTCCGAATGGACCAGAGTAATGAGATTTTTGTTAGCTTTCATGTAATCTTGGTAATTTCAGACTCCCTTTTGAGATGACTCGCCCTCTTTCAAAATATACATCAACATGTAGTAGGTGATTCATTAGGCTTTTTTACTTTAAATTGGAAATTTTATCAAATTATCTATCATGCTTTACATTCATTATTTTTCCCTATTGAGAACTTATCACATGCACATCATGAAATTATTGTTTCAATCTTTGCTCTTCATAAGGATCATGATACATCTATTCACAAACTGACCACTTCTCACACTAAGGAAATAATGGAACATTAACCCTACCACAAATTCCTTGTGAAGGTCAATTTTTAATTACCTTTAACTTTGAGATGATTATTGATATCCTAAAAATATTTAGCCTTGTTGTATTTTTTGCAAGTAAAATTTATGGTGAAAAGCTTCATTATCAATATATTGATATACATATTATTAAACTTAGCAATCCTTTCTCAACTATTTTGGGAGAATCAATTCCATATGTGGTGTTAGTCTAGACGACCTCATGGAATGCCGAAAGTATTCATTGTTTAAAATTTCCAAACACAACCTTTTTAAATTTTCTCATGTCTTAGTTTTTTTATTCTTCTTATGAAAACTATATTTAGTGAGGAGTGTGTGCTTCTTAGTCGTTAATGTCAGTCATAATCATGACAATTCAATAAATTTCATGTTATATTTTCATTGGAAACACTAACCCATCTAAAATGGAAGGTGAATTTCCTAATAGGTTTTAAGTATTGAAAATATTATTAAACATAACAAAAAATATATAAACATCACATCTATTGACATATAAATCTTAAAAAAATGTTTAATTTATACGTAAAACATGTAAAATTTATCTTACATCACTAATATGAACTTGTATGGGTTTGAGAAAAATCGCACTTAATCTAACTTAACTTAAATTAATTTAGGATAACCCTCGTCTGAGATGGTTTTCATAAATTCACACAGAGACTAAAGCATGACAATGACTTTGTCCCCAAAATATTAAGGTTTTTCGCAATAAAATGAAAGCGTCTCACTTTTGAGTTGTCGTAGCAATCTGATCCCAAATTAACTCAAACACCTTAATATTTCATCTTAGAAACAATCTGAATTGATTAAACATAAATCTTAACATGTTTTATCCATAACAAACCAATTAGTCATTCAATTCCAAACTTTAGATTCACACATATTTTAAATCAATCGATAAACAATTCCAAGAAGTATGGATCATTTATTGAAAAATAAAATTACATGCTACATAATTGACTTATGAACACAACCTATCATTCAATATGAAGGGAAACGGTTTGTTATCAATTGGTAGAGATTTATAATGCATAAGCCTTAATCTGATTATTAATACATATTCATCTTTAGAATTGAATGCTAATTTAGTCATAAAATATTATACTTGCAAAATGTGTACGACATCGTCTTTCGTCAAATTTATTCTTAATTTTGCTCTAGATTTTAATATCTTGAATCTTATAATGAATTATTATATCTACTAGTCCGTTGAATCCCTTTAGTGAATCCATATTATATTTTCTGCTCCTAATTAAATATCTTGATAGAAGATATCTTTCTAGGTTTTAGGTCTTCTAACCAACAACACAGTTGAAATAAGTATGTAAATAAATGAATGAAAACTTTACTCTGTATATCTAATCTACGATTACATTTTTTAACTTAAACCCTATTGCAATCGTATCTTTAAGTTCTGTTGTTGTGATGATGGACCATAAGTTGAATAATTGTTTTTTCACAAATTCCTCTATAAACTTTATATTTAGACTTAAGTACAAAAATTTGGGTTCGATCTTTGAAAAAAAATTAATTTGACATAGCTACTACATAATTATCTTCATAAATAGTTTAAATTTAATGGTGTCATGATATTTTATTAATTTAGCGAAATATTTTTATATCGATAAATTTATTAATTTATTAATTTATAGAAATGTTACGTGCGATCTTTAAATTTCCACGTCCAATGTACTAGTCACAATATATATCATTAATTTAAAAAAATGTTACGAGATAAAAAATAAATTACAAAACCAATTTTCAAAGCACATTCTATATATTGTACATTCACAAATTAACTCAATTCGTCAAGTTCATTGTTTTTGAATAAGTAAAAACGTTAATCCATAGTACCAAAACGTTGGTGCATTATCAACACAAAATTGATGTGAATCACTTATTAGATTATTTCTGGCGGATACCATTCAAAATCCGTTCGATGAAGAAGTTGGAGATGATTTAATAAATTTGTAACTAGTCACTCGCAAAAATGCATTGCAAGTAGCCTCCGCTTTTCATAATTTATTGTTACAATGCGAAACAATAATGTTCAAACTCTTACATGTAACACAACATTTAAAGATGAACTCCATATAAATTTGAAATTTAAAATAGCTATAAATTTATTTTGTATACAATTTAATTCAATTTATCAAATAATTTATAGTTTTTGTCGAAACTATATATATATACACTAAAAATTTGTTATTTTATCATTTTATCCACGTTTCTAATTTTATCCTTCTAGAGATGTATTACTCTATATAATTAGTTGTAAAGGAGAAATGACAACTCACTTTTCTTAGCGAGGTCACTCTATTTCGTCACTACAAAAATGTTACTAATATGAAAACGACCGGCTTCATCTAAGTCCGTGGGATTTTAGAATGGTAACCCATACGTGTACATTTTATAGCCACATGTCTTCATCTCAACTCACGAAAAACTATATATACCCGGCCGATGCTCTGTCTTCGTTACCTTAAAGTCTCGAAAGCAAAAAAAATTCACCGACCAAGCACAAAAACCCCGACCTGCAACAAGAGACCAAAGTACTACTTGCGACCAAAGTTAATACTATACTTGCCGACCAAAGTGAACTTGTGTGAATGGACATGGAAGAGAATAAGGATGTGATACTAGCCTCAAGAACACCCAAAAAGCCAGCGGGACGGCGAGTTTTCAAAGAGACACGCCACCCTGTTTACCGAGGAGTAAGAAGGAAAAGCAAAGACAAATGGGTTTGTGAGCTACGTAACCCTAAAACCCAGAAACGTGTTTGGCTTGGTACCTACCCGACACTCGAAATGGCGGCGCGTGCTCATGATGTGGCCGCATTGGCGTTTCGGGGACGGTCAGCTTGTTTGAACTTCGCTGACTCGGCTTGGAGACTTAGGTTGCCGGGTAGCACAGAGACAGAGGATATCCAGAGAGCAGCTGCAGAGGCGGCCGAGATGTTTAGGTGTGGAGGAGAGGAGGAGGAGGAGAGTGTTGTGGTTGATAATGAAGGTGATTGTTCTGGTTCGAACTCTAATGAGGTGGTGGAGGAAGCAGCGTTTGATATGCAAGGGTGGTTGATGAGCATGGAGGCGGAGCCTTTGATGTCTCCACCGCAGCAGGATTATTTGTACGATGAAGAAGTGGAGTGTTGTGATGTGGACGTGTCGTTGTGGAGTTACTCGATGTAATAATAATAATGGAGGTTGGATTTTTATTCTGATTTGATTTCTAAATTCTGTTTCGGCTTCTCTTTTTCGGTAATAGCCTATAGGGTACCCGTGATGTTTGTGCATTTGTGTTTGGATATTTATGAATGGAAATGAAACACATGGTTTGTGTAAAATGTTTGTGCTGAAAGATATTTTATGTGTTAAGAAAATATCGGACTCATGGAAACTAAAAGTAGGGTCCAATACTGCAAGAGTGATAGTACATTGGTTTGAGAGATCAAGAAATGGGTGGTCGAAACTTGAAAGCAAAATTCTACGAAGTTAGAAAAGTGAAAATCCCGATGGTCGGTGAAACTCAGCCTGGTTTTGTTACCCAATGAGACCATTTTTATATCACTTAATTGGGTGTTTGCCATTTTTTATTTTTAGTCAGTCATTTTTAGGGTATTGAGGTTTTTCATTTCAACTATTTATTTTTAAATCCCTCACTTTTTAGTTTTCAATCTTTATCGGGTATTATAATCGATTGTTGTGTCTAATGGTCTATTTTATTATGGTAATTAAGCGACGAAAAAACGGCAATGTTTGATGGTGTAAGGGTTATTTTCGGGAATGACAAATCATGTGATATCAAAGTGATTGAAACGGTTCGGCTCAAATTGTTTATGAGATTTGAGAGAGAGATTAACAACGTAAGGTATGTATCAAAAGTTAAAAGTAACTTTTTTTGTTTTGGGATGTTAAATGATGAAGAGTTCAACTATAAAAGTGGAGATGACAGACTTATGATTTTGCAAGACTCCCTTGTTATTATGAAAGACAATATAACTAATGATGACTTAGTTTTTGAAGGCTCTGTAGGGGTTGGGTGTGTGTCTAGTGTGATGAAGGGTTTTATCAGGTTGTGGCATCATCGGATGAGGCATTTAACTAAGAAGGGCCTATGTGAACTAAGTAAACATGGGATGTTAGATGGTACCACATTTCAGAAGCTGAACTTTTGCGAAAGCTGTGTATTGGGTAACAACAAGAAGGTGAAGTTTTTGTCGAGCAATCGGACAACCAATAGAGTACTTGATTATCTTCATTCAGACACTTGGTGTTTAACACGAGAACTTACCATAAATGGTGCAAAGACACCAAATTTCCATGATGATGACTATTCGAAGAAGGTATGGGTAATACTTTTAAAGACCAATGATCAAGCATTTGCTGCCTTTGTGAACTAGAAGACGTTGGTAGTAAATCAAACTGAGAAAGGGCTATAGAAGCTTCTGATTGATAATAGCTTGGAATATGTGAACAAAAAGTTTATTAGATATTATGCAAAGCTTGGCATTTATACACATCGAACCGTAAGTGGGACTTCTTACCAAAACCGTCTTGTTGAAAGAATGAATCGAACCCTTTAGAATGAGTCAAAGGATATGAAAATAAGTCGTGACAACAATTGCATATATCATAAATAAAAATCCATCTACGATGCTCAAGTTTCTTTTTCCTCAAAACGCATGAAAGAGAAATTTAAGTTGAAACTTTTGAGAGTGTATGAATATGCTGCCTACTCACATATGAAGCAAGATAAACTAAGGTCGAAAGCTCTGAACTTGCTTGATCGGCTATCCAGAAGGAGTAAAATGGTATAAGTTATGGTGCCTTAAACTTGGATGTCAGAAAACTTTGATAAGCAGAGATGTGGTTTTCAATAATGAGAACATGTAATTGAAGAAGGAAGTTGAGACTCAACCTAGTACTTCCTAGAAGAGATGTGAAGTTGATGCAGGATTTGTTCTACATAGTGAAGCTAGAGATGCTTCTTCTGAAATGGATTGGATTATGTACCACTTCATATTCTACATAGGAAGTTCAACCACTACATGAGCCCAAAGTTGATCGAGGATTTAGTTTCCAAAAGCTTTCAAATGATCAAATAGGAGATCAACATGATCTTAACAATTATCAACTTGCGAGAGATATAAAATAAAGACAAAACAAATAACCGCAACGGTACGATTTTATTGATGTAATTAGCTATGCTTATTTATTGAACCGAAAGGATATTTTCTTGAACCCGAGACATATCATGATGATATCAAGAGCAATGATAAAAAAAAGTGGGTTACGACCATGGAAGAATAACTGAAATCTCTCAAGAAGACGGACATCTGGATTCTTGTGAAGAAGCCGAAGGGTCAGAAGCTGGTTGGGAGTAAATGAATATTCAAGAGGAAGTGTGGTATTCATAGCGTCGAGTTACCGAGATACAAGGCTGCGATCGTGGCTAATAGAATTACTAAAAAAAAGGATTATTATTATAAAGAGATATTTTTGTTGGATGTCAAACAAACCTCCATCAAGGTTCTGCTATCAATTTTGACTAAATTTGATCTTGAGCTAGATCAAATGAGTGTTAGTAATACCTTTATGCATAGGAAATTAGAAGATATACTTTCTATGTGTCAGCCGAAAAGGTTTGAAGAAGGGAGAGAGGTGATGTGTGTTTGTTGAAGAGATCTCTCTATGAGCTGAAACAGTCGTTGATGAAGTAGAATAGAATATTTGATTCTTTTATGAGATCCATTATATATGTCCATAACTGCTACAAAAAATGTCTATTGGAATGATGAAATATATAGTGAGAGACAAGTCTTATTGCAGTTATGTGTGGAAGACATACTAATAACTAGAAGAGATAAGAGGAAGATTGAAGCAGTAAATACTCAACTAAAAGAAGATTTTGAGATGAAGGATATGAGAGAGGCTAAGAGGGTACTTGGTATGGATAAAGGAACATTCCAAATGGTTATTTTTTCTTATCTCAACAAGAATTTATACATAAAGTTCTAAGGAAATTCTCTATGTCCGAAGTAAAAGCGGTTAGAACTCTCATTGGTTCTCAATTCAAACTTAGTGCCACTCAAGTACCAACCAAAGCAGCAGATATAAAGTATATGATGGTGATAAATTATTCCAATATTATCAGTATGATTATGTATGTTATGATTTGCATGAGACATGCGGTTGCCTACACTGTAAGTGTTTTGTTTAGCGGATTCATTTGAAATCCAAGAAAATCGCATTGGCATACACTCAAATAGTCATGGTATACTTGAAGGGCTCGATCGCTGTAGGATTTTATTACATCAGAAGGATACAAGAGATATAGTGTTGAAAGGTTATATGAAATCCGATTATATATGTTGTCTCAACACAAAAAAGTTTACTTTGGGTTTTCAGTTTATTATTCTTGGAGAAGTGGTTAGTTGGAAATGTTATATACATAAGTTCGTTGTGATATAATCTACACAATAAGAGTATATGGTTGTTACGCAAGACATGAAAGAAGCTATTTAACTGAAGCGATTGTTGAGTGCACTCCCCGGTGTGGAGCAATATGTGGATGTTTTATGATAACACTAGTGCTCTTCATTTAATGGGGAATATGAAGTTCCATGAGCAAACTGGACATGTAAATATCAAGTTTAACTTTATTCGAGACATGGTGGAGAGAGAACAAGTGAAGGTGGCTAAGATTTCGAACGAGTAAAATCCTTCAGATGTGCTGACCAATGCATTGCGATTTCAAAGCTTACGAACTACATGCGACTTGTTCAAGTCTGAGATGCGATTGAGGTGGTCTCTAAAGAGTAGAACATTAGTGCAACATGTGTTAGAGTTAATATAAGCCTATGAGGAGAATCTTTTAGGTGTAGCCTAGAAGTAACCTGTTAATAGAGGTACAACCAAAGGACTACACAGTTGCTGTTAGATCTGTCGATTACATGTATAAGCAAGAACCATTGAAAATCTCTGGGTGAATTTTATGTGGTGACTTAGATGCATAGATGTCTGCTAGATCCTAATGACTAAGACACACTGACAAGATCGGTGACTATTGAGTCGAATGAGATATGAGCTGATCAGAAGCAGGTTGGTTCAAAACAGTCTGGTCTGAAACAAGATGGACCAAAACATACTAGACCAAAGCATAAGAGTTGGACCAGGGAGGATTCTTCTACTTGTTAGGTTTTATATTTAGTCGAGTCTTTTTTTTCCTATACTAATTAAATTTTATATAAAATAAATTTTCTATTAATTGAGTCTTCTATATTATTTAGGTTTCCTATTAATTTGGATTTCTTATTTATAAGATTTTCTATTTTAACGGATTTGGAGTTTATTGCATCCATTGATTAATTATTCTGGAACGTTTGTTAAAGAATTATGATTTCCATAAACCTATAAATAGAATAAGATACGCAATGCAAGAGTGCGACAAGACAGTATTGCGAGCAACATATTTTAGGTAAGAGAAAAATATTAGGTCTTTTGAGAGAGAAGTGAGTTGAGAGATACACCGTGAATAAAACATTCTATGAATCACATCATATTTTTAACAAAAAATGATTCAGCTCTCCGTGTTTAAGATTCTTTTGTAACCTACTTGTTTAATAGAGTGTTCATTTCCTGTGGATACAGGATTTCTTTACAATCCAAACCACGTCACATATAACTTGTAAGTTTTGTTTTATTTCACACTTTCTTTTATTTGTTGCTAATCTTGAATATGTTAAATCATTCTTCTGAATAGAATCGGCACACCAGGTTCTTGACTTGGGACGAGTTAAATTTCCAACACAACTAGTGTATTTTATTTAGATAACGGATAATAATATAAGTTGGATTATTTTACATCAATTTATCATTTTTGTTACAATGATCCACAATTTAAAATCAAAACTTTATATGATGTTATAAAAACTTAAACTAAATTATCCTTTTACATTCCAAGATTTTCAATATTTTGATAAAACATTTTATGGTGTTATGGAATCTTAATCATGATTCTTATACTTCACTACAAAGAATCATAATACTCTTGTAAAACTCTTTATTTTGTTGCATCATAACAATCTCAATGTTCTCTTAGAGTACTTTATAGAAATACTTAGCCTAATTTAAATACACAATATTTCATTTTTCTATGTTTGTGGATATGTTTAAGCTACTATACTAATTTTACTTTGTACAATATTTTCAGCATGTTGAGTTTGTTCTTTATGAACAACTGCAAACGGTTTATTCTTAAGTGGGGATTTGAACATTAATTTCTATTGTAATTGATGATTCTCACAATTGGAAGATGATTGATTATGAAAGTTCAAATCCTTATCGCTTGAATCTGAATCAATCATTTAGTATTCTTCCCCATAATCAAATTTTCTCATTGATAACTCCCTAGATTCAAACATCTTCAAGATTGTTATATTATCTCAAATCAAAATTTTGTATTGGATTCCATAGTTAATTTTTTTTAGAATGGAATATATGTTAATTTTGAGATGGTTATTACTGTATTGAAATCGTGTTTCATATTTCTAAGCCCATAGATCTTTGCTTTTGTTAGACATCCCCAAATGTACAATTTCCTCACACGTAGATTTTGCTTAGATTTAAGATTTATGTACCAACTTTAATAACTACCTCTGAATAAATTGGGCTAGAAGGAACTATTGCATATTTTAACAAAAAAATACAGATCGTGAGATTATTCAGTGAACTACCATACCTCTACAAAATTTCAACCACCTGGGTCAGTTACAAAAAACTTGATTATTTTATTTGAATGATATCTTATTTTGAGTTTTAAAAAATTCAAAAGTGTCATTGACTCTCAATCGTAATTAAATATGAGTATAATAGAGCCAAATAATATCTCTGAACAATATATATGTTATCATGGTCCTCAATACAAATGAATGATTTGAAGATAATATTTTAAATTTGTTGTGGAAACAATTTTCTTGGATGAGCCAAATATCTAACCTCTTATAACCCTTTTGAATTTATACCATATCTTTTGTTTTAAAACAATTCCATTTGGATGCTAAATTATACTTAACATTCTTTGAAATATAGTGCAATTTAAATAATTTTGAATGCTTAATATATTTTCTTCAAATAATTTTGCTATGTAGGGCTGTTTATTTTTCAAAGCCTAAATTATTTTTCCTCAATAATTTTCAACTTTAATGTTGACAAAAATTTAAAAGTCTCATATAACTAAAGTAAGGTTTAAAAATATAAAGTTTGTCGTTAATATTGACAACCTTTCTCAAATGCCAGTAAAAAGTAAACTCCAAAATTTGACCGTGTAAATAGAATTATAACTGATTTTCTCATAATTCTCACCATTGACCTTATCTAAAATCTAGTGTTAAAACTTTTACTTTGCATCATTTTTTAGATTTAATGAAATTCAGAAAATCTAGAGAAATTTAAGCACTTAAAATTTAAAATTTTGGTAGTGAAAGTTATAAGTCTCTTAATTATCTTCTTAGGAAATATTCCATAATATTGTTAAATAATGTCCCACGAACTATCATTAGACTTATAGGATTGGACATTATTCTCATTTATTCTCTGCTTATATTTTAGAGTAAGAGGAAAGGTTTTTCCAATGTTATTGTCTTACGGATGTCCTTGTATTCCTAATGAGTAAACATATCATATTTTTATTATATCTAAAAAAATTGCAATACGGTTACCTAAAGGAATAACTACAACCTAAAGTTACAATATTTAATCTTAATCATTGCATAAATAACATAAGAACTAATGTTTCTCAAGTTCTAACTTCTAATAGATATTCTTATGAGCGGACTAGTTATAATCCTTAGAAAAAAATTTAGGTAAACACGTCATACATTATTTCTAAAGTACAACTCTTTAAGGGAAATAATATTAATTCACGATTTAAACATCCAATCCTTTCTTTTGGTTGATCACGATTGTTTTGTGGGAAACCCTGAAATCATTCAATATTGAAGTCTAGTTATACATAAGTATACAATGTACAAATGCAACAACGATAGCATGAAGCAGTTTTGTCACCCTTAAAGACACGTGTTTATAGTTATTTTGGGCCGGTCTACACATAAAACTATTTCTCTTTGGCAATAAGTTCCCAAACTCTTTTCCTTTATAAGTTGATAAGGACCGAATTATCCGACCCGCGAGTTAGACGAATAAGCTACTGGACCATAATTTAGTCTATGGTACCAATGTAATAAATATGTAATATTAAGAATACTTCATCTAATAAAGTATAGTTATGGGCTTAGGTTATATGAGCTTTGTTTATCCATGTGTTCCCATTAACAATGTAAGCCCATAAATGCCCAATATTCTTATAAAAGAAATTTTTAAGCTTTCACGAAATTGATACACATTATGCTCTCTAACTACTCTTTACCTACTTTCTCTCTCTACATTACTAATCAAGCAACTCAATTATCTCTCTAAAAACTATTATGACTTTGAAAATATCAGTGGGGACTACAACTAGAGCCTAGATAGGCACCCTCATACTAACATCTAAAACCTTAGTCGAGTCAGGTTTGTCTTCGGAATTTAGCGAATGATGGGTTCATAAATGCAGGTGGATTATGCGATGGTTACCGAAAGAGTTACGGTTGGAGAAGGGTCTAATCAGTTAGCTTGGAGAGCTCAACCCCAAAATCAATACGAAAAAAATCAAGAATAATTGGCCCTAGATGAGCATCGTGATTGATTATGTGAGAAAATCGTTGTATTAAACTCATAAAAACAATGTTGATTCAACCAAGAAACGTTCATTATGAAGTTCAAAAACTTAGGGAAGAATATGGTTTTCAGGGAGAAGATGTTGAGTCCGAGTGTTTACAAAACCAAGAAAAATAGCTAAGAAAGAAGTTTCGATTTAATAAAAGCCACAATTCTTTGAAAATTGAACGAAAGGCAATGTATCACTACAATCCTTTGAAATCTAGTGAATGATCTATCTCTGATTCTTAAGGTTTTTCCTCTCCCTCACAAAAAGAAACAATGGTGATTCAACCGAGAAATGTCCATTTTGAAGACCAAAAAATTAGGGAAGAAGAGGGTTCTAAGGAAGAAGATGTTGAGTCTGAGTCTTTACAAAACCAGGAAAAGTATCGAAGAATAAAGTTTTGATCAAATAGAAGCTGTCATTCTTTGAAAATGAACGAAAAGCAAGGTATCACTACAGTCCTTCGCAATCTTGTGAATAATCTATCTCCGATTCTGAGGGATTTTCTTCTCCCTCAAGAAAAGATCGTTATTACAAAAACAGAAGATATTATGGTGGTAGGCGTTATTTGAAGAAGCACACAATTCGATATCAAAGCCTGGAGTAGGAAAGAGAGTCTAAAACAAAACGAATCTTCGGATAAGTAGAGTTTTTGAAGGGAACAAATAGAATGAAGGTCGTGGTGCAACTCCGGGAAAGTCCAGCTGTGTTACGAGGGGGCTCGAGAAACTAGAATTTTGATTACCATGTAAATAGTCAATTTGCAGTTTCGTCTGAAAATGGTCTTTATGTAACAACCAATGATGACCACCAGTACAGTCACAGACATAACTGGAGGCAGTATTCACTATCTGCTGAAATCATCTCTGGACACCTATCGGGGCGATTTGATATACCCATAATGGAAATTTTCGATCGAAATAAAGATCCGGATAATCATATATGGAAGTTTAAAAACTTTGTGATGAATTATGACGACGATGACAAGTTATTGTGTCGCAATTTCTCCCAAACTTTCAAAGGCAATGCTTTAAAATAGTACAATTAGCTTCCACGAGTTTCTATAAAACAAATTGTTATGTTCTGGACAACATTTAGATGACAGTTTGTGTGAAGTAAGGAGCTACACGTGAATGAAGATACAATAATACAAGGTCTCCAGGTTGTTGCTTAAAGTTTGAAAGATTACACAAACACTTTGTGCTTATGAAGAATTGTCTGGATGATTATTTTGAACAAGTAGTTATTGCTTTTTTTAAGCAAGGACTTCAACCCGTAGACCTGGCTGATGAGGTAACCAGAAAACAATCCTTCACGTTCGAGGCTCGACTAGCCCACGACAAGGAGAAAATAATGGGGAAGATAAAAAAAATTAAGCTGACCTCCCACAAAGATAGATCTCACAGTTGTCAGCCCTAATTTGTTAACATCACGAGTACAAAAATTTTAGCCTTAGGAAGCTACTACGTTCCTCCCGAAGAGCACAAGTCTGACCCCTCCTCGACCTTGGGTAAATCAACATCCAGAAGGTCAGCAGTATAAACCCATAACAAGTCAATGAGTCTAACTTGATAACTGTGCTGAACTGAAAGAGAGCGTCGCTACTATTATCGATAAGACACATAATTTTGTTCAATTTTGAAAATCATTTCTTATTTAAAATTTGAAAAAAGTACGAATAACCGGTTTTGCAAGTATCATAACGATATAGGCCACGATACAAGGGATTGCATAGATTTGAAGCAGGTAATCCAAAATTTGATTGAGAATGGGAAATTGATAACTTTATTAAAACATAATCCAGGGCTCAGAAACAGGTACCCATGGGAAATAATGCCAAAGTACAAAGAGAGAATCGAGATTGCATCCAAGAAGGAATATACAATGGTCATAGTCAAACCTTATAATAATTTTGATGTGAGTTCCAAGTATCTGGACCATGATCCTAACCGAATGAGTATTATGGTGATTGATGAAACCAACAATGAGGGAAGGGTTAAGAATTTTTATAAATTCTTTGAATCTCTGATTATATTCGGTGGGATATTGTATCGGGGCTTTTGGCTATTTACGAAAGAAGCATGTTGTGATGGATAGACCTTGTATAATGCTATTTTTGGCATATCATAGTTGTTAAGAATGCATACATTATAGCATTATAACTTGTGGGACAGTCCACCACCATAAAAAGTTCCTGGACCTTTTTCTTAAATGGTCCTTTTCCCAAACTTACCTCACCCTCAAATTCCCCAACAACACTAGCAGTTACACCCATGAATCCAATAATCGTTCGATCCGATGATGTTGCGTCAACTGTCCATCACTGTTTGAAATATGTGACCGGATGTCAGGTGGGATTTTTCCCCAACAACCAGAAAGTTGCAAGAGAATGCTACGTTAATGCTCTCATCTTAAGATAATCAAGAGTGTTGAAATGAAAAAATAATATCAGTTATCGGAGTCCATTTCAGAGTCAGGTGTTTAAATAATCCAATGGAGACTCCCCGCTCGATAACACCTAATGAGGAAATTGGAGTTTATACCTTTTTAGTGGAAAATGCTTGCATATCAGAGCCCAGTTACTATCGGTCATAAAGGAACAACCGAATCTTTTTTATCAAAAAGTTTGTATATTTTTTCCTGGTGTACCGATAACGTAACGGGAGTCGCTACATGTGTTAACAAAAGTAATTTTGGCTTATCGTGCCTTGATCTAGTCTGCTTGAGCTGTTGCCACCAGGATGCAGCTCGGCCTCGGAACTTAGTTGCAGCCAACTGTACCCGTTTTGCATCCGGAACCTCCTTGAAATCAAGAACTTCTTCAACTGAGGCGATCCAATCTAAAAACTCCTCCGGTGCAAGACCCCCTTGGAACTCTGGGATCTCCAATCTGAATCCAGATTCCCACCGGTTGTTGGCGTTCAGATCAGAATCTCTCGGTGGCGGCTGCTCAAAAACTTGGTCACGGCAGTCTTGTGGTGAGTATTGACCCTTAACTTGTTCTCGGCGAGGAGCAAACAGATTCTGCTCGCGACCGATCTCTCTCTCAGATCCCGACGGCTGGTTGCTCGAACCTGGAGCTCGAAAGCCGTTGGTTTGGTTGTTCAACAGCCTGTGTAGTGCTTCTTGTACGTCTCTCAACTGATTTCCCAACGAGTGCATCTGTTCACCAACCTGGGATTGGAATTGACCGAATTCATCACGGTCGACCGATTCAGTGATCGGAATAGTGGACTTCCCCCAAAAAGATCGCTTTGGCGGCATACCGTTGTTACCCACGCCGTAGGAACCTGGCTCTGATACCAATATGGTGGCGACTGGTTTTGAAACACAGTCGTCGGCATTAGAAATCAAGAGGAAGAAGACAAAGCAACCGATGGATAGTTCTAACCCTAGGTTAGATTAAAGGAGACTTTAAAGAAAATCAAAATTGTATTCAAAAAAGTCTGAGGCAAAACTAGGGTTTGAGAGCCTTTTATAGAAGTGCTCGAAACCCTAGCCCAAAATTACAGCTTTTTTTTCTTATGCAATAAAATAAAGCCCAGCCCAATTTCAAAGCGATTGGAGCTGGTTAAGTATTTTAATAAAATCTAAATAAAATAGGAAAATGCAGAAAATTTACTAAAACAGCAAAATGAGGGTTTAACCGACGAAATTTAGGGCCTAGACTTCATCACTTTGTGATGCTTTCGAAAATTGTTGGGCTTCTCGACGCGTTCGATTTGAGTGGTCGCATCGCCTAATTCTGATATCTGGGCCCCAAATAAAGCCTGTTTCCGTTTGTCCAAAAGGGCCATATAGTCATGGGCTTGTGCAACTACATCATCCTCCCCTTCTTCGGAAGAATTCGCCCACGAATTCTCAGCTTCATCATCCTCAGCAGCAGCGGTAAATGGCACCAGGTGCTTCACGTTGAAAACGTTATGGGTCTTCATGTGGCTGGGTAGTTTCAACCTGTATGCATTGGGATTAATCTTTTCAATAATTTCAAACGGACCCACCTTCCTTGCAGCCAACTTGTTGTACTCGTGTGCAGGATAGCGATCCCTGGTCAAAACAGCCCATACAAAGTCTCCCACTGCAAACTCCACCAGGCGGCGGTTCTTATCTGCGGCAATCTTGTACTTCTGTGTTGTTTCCTCTAGGTGTTTGCGGGTGTTCGCATGGATCTCCCATAGATCAGCAATAGCGTTCTCGACCTTAGCTGGGACCTTATCAAGCGTTGGGAAAGCTAAGTCTATAGGACCCCGTGGGTTATAACCATAGACTACCATGAAGGGACTATACCCAGTATTGCGCTTGTGGTGCCTGTTGTAGGCGAACTCAACATGATAAAGACGAGAATCCCATGCTTTCAAGTTCCCAGAGACATCTGTGTGTAACATGTTGCCTAACGTTCGATTAGTTACCTCGGTTTGGCCGTCTGTCTGCGGGAGATATGCGCTGCTAAAACTCAGCTTCGTGTTTGTGAGGCGCCACAAACTCCTCCAAAAATGCCCCACAAACCGCGCATCGCGATCAGAAACGATATTCAAGGGTAGACAATGTAAGCGGTAGACCTCACGAAAGTATAAATTAGCAACATTCACAGCATCTATGGTTTTCTTGCAGGGAATGAAGTGGGTCATCTTAGAAAACCTGTCAACCACTACAAAAATAGAATCGTTACCTCTCTGTGTTCTTGGCAGCCCAGAGATGAAATCCATGCTGACACTTCGCCATGGTCCTTCCGGTATTGGGAGTGGTAGGTATAGACCTGCGTTGGAGGATGTACCTTTTGCCACCTGGCAAACCCGACAACCAGCTACAAAACGGATAACATCTCGCCTCAAACGCGGCCAGAAGAACTGACTGGATACAGAGTGAAGGGTTTGATCTCTACCCCCATGCCCCTCGTTGTGTCTCTCCTGTACAATCAGTAATCTCAAACTACCCTCAGAAACACAAAGTAAATTACCTTTGAAGTGGTAACCGTTGCTCACTGCAAAATCTTTTCTCAAACCTGCGCTGACGTCCTCTAGAATAAGACCCAAATATGGATCGATAGCCAGTAGATCCTTCATCATCTCGAATCCCACAACTTCTCCTTCCATACGAATCATCATGCTGCGTCGGCTCAATGCGTCAGCTACGCGGTTAACTGTCCCCGAAGTATGCTTAATGGAAAAGGTACATTGTTGCGTAAATGCTGCCCAACGTGCATGGCGGGAAGAGAGTTTCTCCTGACTCTGCAGATGTTTTAAGGCATCATGATCGGTGTACAGGACAAAGTCATTGTAGGCCAAGTAGGAACTCCAGTGCTTCAAAGCTCGTACAACTGCATAGAACTCCTTGTCATAGGTGTTGTAGTTAAGTTTAGCTCCACTTAACTTTTCGCTGAAGTATGCTACATGACGACCTCGTTGGCTGAGTACAGCGCCAATGCCCAATCCGGACGCATCACAATGCAGTTCAAATCCTGTAGAAAAGTCAGGTAAAACCAGAATTGGTGCATTGGTCAGTCTTACCTTGATTTCCTCAAACGCTTTCGCTGCTTCAGGGGTCCAGCAGAATGTCTTGCCCTTCATACACTCTGTAATGGGAGCCATAACAGTGCTGAAGTTATGTATGAACCGTCTGTAAAAGGAGACCAATCCGTGAAAAGAGCGGACTTCAGTGATGGAAGTAGGAATAGGCTAGTCTTGCACGACTTCTACTTTCGACTGATCCACTGAAAGCCCATCTTTTGACACAACAAACCCCAGGAAGACGACTGAATCTATCATAAAACAACACTTATCGAGTCCTCCATAAAACTTCTCTCGCCTCAAAACAACCAACACCTCGCGTAAGTGCTGGAGATGCAGCTCTTCCGTGGTACTATAAATAAGAATATCATCAAAGTACACAACAAGAAATTTTCCGATGAATGGGCGAAAGACCTGGTTCATAACCCGCATGAACGTGCTAGGAGCGTTAGAAAGACCGAATGGCATTACCATCCATTCAAACAGACCTTCTCGGGTCTTGAAGGCTGTTTTCCACTCATCCCCCATACGAATACGAATCTGGTGGTATCCACTCTTCAAATCCAGCTTCGTAAACACAGTAGCACCATTCAATTGATCCAGTAAATCATCAAGGCGAGGAATAGGAAACCGATACCTGACTGTAATTTTGTTGATAGCCCGGCTATCCACACACATTCTCATTGAGCCATCCTTCTTTGGTGTTAATAGTGCAGGAACCGCACAATGACTAAGACTCTCCCGGATGTGGCCTTTCGTTAACAGTTCCTCCACCTGTCTGCGGAGCTCTTCATGCTCTTTTGGGCTCATCCGATAATGCGGTCGGTTTGGTAGACTAGCACCCGGTACAAGGTCAATCTGGTGTTGGATATCTCTCAATGGAGGAAGACCTGTAGGTAAAGTATCGGGAAAGACAACAGAGAATTCTGCTAAAAGCGGCCGAACTCGCTCAAGTATACCAGCAAATGGATTAGTACTAAATTTTTTAACCACCAAAAGATAGACAATCCCTGTTTCATGAGCATGTTCTATAAACGCCTTTCGAGCTAGAAAGTTCTTACCCGACTCCTTTGATACTGCAAGGGCAGGTTTTGGAGAAACCTCTCTAGTTAGTGTTAATATGAACCTGACATTATTCCATATAAAACTGTAGCGGTTCCTCCTACCATCATATGTGACACTTCTATCATATTGCCAGGGTCGGCCTAGCAACAAGTGACACGCATCCATCCCAATAACATCGCACCAAGCTTTATCCCTATAGTTACCAACAGAGAAAGATACTAGACATCTTCTAGAGATACTTACCTCACTACCTTTCTTTAACCAGGCAAGCTTGTAGGGGTTTGGGTGGTCTTCTGTTTTCAGGGCCAGTTTCTTGACAACTTCTTCAGAGATAACATTTTCGCAGCTCCCTGAATCAATAACGAATTTGCATACCTTTCCCCCAATAGTACAAGTCGAATGGAAAATATTATTTCGTAGCCAATCATCTCCATCACTTTTGGCTTTCGGCGTCAAGCAGATACGCCTTAGAACCAATGCCTGACCAATATCTCCTCCTGTAACCTGGTCCTCTGGAACCTCATCAACAACATCCTCTGGTTCTTCATCAAACTGCGGCTCGCCCTCCAGGGAAAAATCAGCAGTGTCAGCGAACAGACCCCTCGGGAGTTGTGGTTGTTGTCGTAATTTTGGACACTGTAAAGCAACGTGCCCTAGTTCATGACAATGGTAGCACCGGACCTGTGAGGAAGTAACTGTACGACTAGGGTCCTGCAAATTAGCACCTGTGCGCATAGGAGAAGCAGTTGGCTCTCCTGGGTTAGGGCTTGGAGCCGTCCTTTTGGGGAATGTCAATGGATTTGGTCTGGCAGTGTCTCCTCCATAAGGCCTTCGTGAAAGGGCTTTCTCCAGATGCAGTGCGCGCTGATGTGCTTCAGACACATTCATAGGGTCGAACATATTCAGCTGGTCCTGAAACTGTTGTCGCATCCCCCCTATATAGCGAGATACTAGCTGATCTGCTGAATCAGTAATATATACACGGTTTTGTAGCGTGAAAAAATTGTTAGTGTACTCGTCAACAGTCTTTGACCCTTGTTTAAGGTTTTGGAACTACTGATACATTATGCGGTTATAGTTGTAAGGCAAAAACGCAGCCCTCATGTGCTTCACAAACTTAGCCCAAGTTGTTATTTTTGGCTTACCGTGCCTTGATCTAGTCTGCTTGAGCTGTTGCCACCAGGATGCAGCTCGGCCTCGGAACTTAGTTGCAGCCAACTGTACCCGTTTTGCATCCGGAACCTCCTTGAAATCAAGAACTTCTTCAACTGAGGCGATCCAATCTAAAAACTCCTCCGGTGCAAGACCCCCTTGGAACTCTGGGATTCCCACCGGTTGTTGGCGTTCAGATCAGAATCTCTCGGCGGCGGCTGCTCAAAGACTTGGTCACGGCAGTATTGTGGTGAGTATTGACCCCTAACTTGTTCTCGCCGAGGAGCAAACAGATTCTGCTTGCGACCGATCTCTCTCTCAGATCCCGACGGCTGGTTGCTCGAACCTGGAGCTCGAAAGTCGTTGGTTTGGTTGTTCAACAGCATGTGTAGTGCTTCTTGTACGTCTCTCAACTGATTTCCCAACGAGTGCATCTGTTCACCAACCTGGGATTGGAATTGACCGAATTCATCACGGTCGACCGATTCAGTTATCGGAATAGTGGACTTCCCCCGAAAAGATCGCTTTGGCGGCATACCGTTGTTACCCACGCCGTAGGAACCTGGCTCTGATACCAATATGGTGGCGACTGGTTTTGAAACACAGTCGTCGGCTGTAGAAATCAAGAGGAAGAAGACAAAACAACCGATGGATAGTTCTAACCCTAGGTTAGATTAAAGGAGACTTTAAAGAAAATCAAAATTGTATTCAAAAAAGTCTGAGGCAAAACTAGGGTTTGAGAGCCTTTTATAGAAGTGCTCGAAATCCTAGCCCAAAATTACAACTTTTTTTTCTTATGCAATAAAATAAAGCCCAACCCAATTTCAAAGCGATTGGAGCTGGTTAAGTATTTTAATAAAATCTAAATAAAATAGGAAAATACAGAAAATTTACTAAGACAGCAAAACGAGGGTTTAAACGACTAAATTTAGGGCCTGGACTTCATCACTTTGTGATGCTTTCGAAAATTGTTGGGCTTCTCGACGCGTTCGATTTGAGTGGTCGCATCGCCTAATTTTGATATCTGAGCCCCAAATAAAGCCTGTTTCCGTTTGTCCAAAAGGGCCATATAGTCATGGGCTTGTGCAACTACATCAGAAATTAAGATTCTTTTTAGTTTAAAAAAAACTAATAAGAATACATTTTCATAAATAAAAATGTTTGATATTTTTTATCGAAGCTTCACCATCAGCAACTGATACTATTCATAACACCTCATCATCAGAAGGGTCATTTGCAATTATTATTTTCAGGTCAATTGGCTCTCCAAAAGTGAAAACAATGAAAGATTATATTTTTTAAAAAATGTACTAAACAAAATATTTGAAAGCTTGAGTGGTAAGTAGTATCATGTTAGCGTCTGTAAAGTTCTGTGACATCAGATGGATGCCGTTGAGAGTTAAGTAGTCAAAAAATATCTTTGTTGCTTTATAAAAATTGTATCGTGACAAAATTTGTGGTATAGTAATAGGGATCTTTAGAGATATTAGGTCGACTATATTAGGCCCACTTGACCCTATAAATAGTAGCTTAAGTTTTTTTATAAATATAACATTCTAACTAATAAAATATTATAATCGTATTTTGTTTCTCTTTACTTTTTGTTTTTTTATTTTCAACATTGTATCACATTTTGTTTTTCATGATTGGTGTTGTTTATTGTTTGACTCAAGCCATTCGTGTAAAGGGGTCTGCCCACTGAGTCCAGCATCTGACGTTGATGATGGGTATTGAAGGGTTATGACACATCGGTTAGGTAGTATTAGTTTGTAGTGTATAAGAAGAATAAGCAACTATATTCTATCAAGGCGTATTTTGGGAGGTTTAGATCTTGAGTTTAGATTTTTTTTTCTTCCGTTGTATCGGTCGACAATTGTTTTCGCTGTCCATTGGGAGAATAATTTTTTTAATTGTTTGCAGCTTTCTTGGTCGACGAGCAATTGCAAGCGTTTTTAGTCATAAAATTGGAGACCATGTTAGTAGAATTATGAATGAAATTTCGGTTAAGATTTTGATTTGATTTTAATTTAGATTTGGATTTTATTTGCTTTAATTTTTTTATTATTTTGATTTTGATTTGGGTTTGGATTTGATTTTATTTTATTTTGATTATTGATTTGAATTTGATTTTTAATTATTTGATTTTGATTCGATTTTGATCTTGAATTTAAATTGGTATTTGGATTTGGATTTGGTACTTGTTTTTACTTTTGGTTTTGGATTCGGTAGTATTACTTACAATTTGGATTTAGTGTTGAGATTTTGATTTTGATTTGGTATTTGGTATTTGGTATTTGGCATTTTGTATTTGGTATTTGGTATTGGGTTTGGGTTTGAGATTGTTTTATGGTTTGGATTTGGATTTAGATTTGGATTTGATTTTGGAAATTTGAAATTTGATAATTGGAAATGGGAATTTGGAGTTGGGAATTTAAAAATGAAAAGTATAAATTGAATATTTTAGATTTGGTTGATTTTTTTTTAATTTTTAATATTTTACATTGGGTTATAGACTTGGTTGAAGAATATCATATAGAAGAAACTTGAAGAAGAATAACAACAAGAATACCATAAAGAAGAAAAACATGAGGGATGGAAAAAAAATGAAAAGGAATATGTGCGAAGAAAAAGATGTATCAAGAAGAATATGAAGAACTGTCATTGTAAAAGAAACCATTGAAAGATAAGAAATATATGACGTTTTAAGGTGGTTTGAAGATAATTTGAAGATTGAAGGAAACTTGCAGATTTGTTGAAGTATGATGTTCGAAGTTCATTTGAAGATAAACTGAAGATTAAAAGAAACTTGTAGATTTCTTTATAAAGGCTAAGTGGACATCTCGTTTTTGTTTTTTTGTGGACAAACATTCAATGCTTATAATTGTTGTGTTGTGAATTTGAGAGAGTGTGTTAGAATATTAAAGTCAGTAAATATATTAGGTCCACTAGCTCATATTATTACTTTATAAATAATGGCTTAAACTCTTTTTAAATATGCAATTTCACTTAATTAAAAAAACCTAACTATCTTTTGTTTATCTCTTTCTTGTTCTTTTTCTATTTTCAACAGTCGCCGCAACCACCGTTACCACTACAAAATATTAACCTATTTGAAATCATTTTTGGCTAGAAAGAAGAGAGTGAGTGAGAGAAAATCATGAAAAGATTAGAGAAATAATGGCTGAGAAACAAATTTAAAGACAAAGTAAAAACATCTTAAGGTTATTTTAAAATTTTAAAAAATAATTCATACCAAATGAAAATACTAAAATTTTATTTAGTATTTAATAAAATTTAATTATCTAAAACCAATTGTAAATAAATTAAATTCTATATTTTTGTATACTATATATAAGTAACCTATAAATCTATCGCAACAACACATAATAATTCCAGCCACTTGACAATTCTGTAAAAGAATGACTACGATAACAAACAGGTTATTACATTTGATGGTAATATTCAATAATTATTTTAACAACTGAATTCACTAATTAGCTAAACCCTAATAGAGATTATAAATATTCATGTTAGCACAGATTGAGTCTTTTTACTTAGAGTGGTGGTTGAAGATGGAAATTTGAAGAACGATTTGGAGATAATACCCTAACTTTGTAATTTTGATACCCATAGGTTATTTTGATTCGATATTTTTCGTTTAAGAATGAAATTATTATGTAAGTGTTTACATATACCTTTCATACTCTTTTATTAATTTATAGAACTCTTCACATTCCCAATCAATGAGTTACTCGGCATCAATGAGTTACTCGTCATGCCAGTATATTAAACTTGGAGACATACATTAAACCTAGACATTCACAAGACTTCCTAGATTATTCTCGAGGTTACTCTTACACTTCATCTTCAAGGAATTAATTATATCACTAATTTCAATACCCTTTAAAGTATTTTTGTTTTTCCTTATAATAATGTTTATTAACTATTTCAAGTATTAGTGCTTATCTTTTGGAAGTGTTTTTGTGAAGATATCCGCCACATGCTCGTTTGTGCTGCAATATTTTCTCTCGACCTAGCATTTCTCCACAACATATCTGATGAAGTGATGCTTGATTGCTATATGTTTTGTAAAACGATGATGAATTGGGTTCTTTCTAATGAAAATTGTAGATTTATTGTCACACATGATCGAGATGGTTTTTTTTGCTTTTTTCCAAAATTATTGAAGATGCGTTTTAGCCATATTGCATGTAACGTCACTAATGTCGTTGATATATTTTTCCTCAATAGATGATTTTGCTACCATCACTTGATTATTTGAAGACCATGTAACCACATTGAACCAATAGTAAAAGCGTAGCCCGAAATAATTTTCATGTCGTCAACACATCTAAGCCAATTACAGTCACAATATCCAAGCAGCATTACTTCAGTGTTCAACTTTACATCATCATTCTTCCCTACCACGATATTCTTTTCATTCCAGATACTAAGATCAAGAGTAACTTTGATATACCTCATAAGCCGTTTGCAGCATCGAGATGAATTTTATACGGCTTATGCATGAACCTCGACTACAAACTTGTTGCATATATCGTGTCAGGTGTGTGGTAGTTCTTAAGTAAAGTAAGCTTCATACCAAGCTTCTATATAGAGACACATCCACATTTTTATGTTTTCTTTGCTTAACTTTTCATTCACCAATATTGGAGTGTATAATGGATTGCAGTCTTGCATTCGAAATTTCCCAAGAAGATATTTTGCGTACTTCTTTAAAACAAAATACTCTGATTTCTTCTTGATAAATTTTAATTCCTAAAAAATAATGCAACAACCCGAGATCAACTGTCTCATATCGTTTCTTCATCTTGGTCTTGAAATCTGAGATTATTTTTTTATCTTTTACCTTTATCACCATATCCTCAATGTAGAGAGAGATAAATATAATGAGAATTCTAGGCGTACCTTGTTTTTTGACATGCAAGTTCATTTCATTCTTAATTCTTTTGAACCTTTTAGCTTTAAAGTAACTATCAATCTCGATGCACCATGATCGTGTGCTTGTTTTAGTTCGTCAAATTATTCTTTAGCTGGTATATTTTCTTTTTTCTCTTAGTGGCATAAATCATTGAGGTTGCTCTACATATACCTCTCCCTTCAACATACCATTCAAGAATACAGACTTTACATCCAATTGATGTAATAAATAGCTCTTTCGAGCTGCCATTGCAATGAGAACCCAAATTACTTCATTCCTTGCTACTATGGATAAGCTTTCTTCGAAGTCGACTATGGGTTATTGAGAGTAACCCTTAACAACCGGCCTTTGTTTATTCTTGAGAATAGACTCATCCGGATTGAGATTAGCTTTGTATATTCACTTCACCCTAGTCACGTCCTTCTTTTATGGTTTCTCAATGAGTTTCCATCTTTTGTTAATTTTATTGCTTCTTCTATTTCTTTGTTCCAATTTTTTTCTTTGATGGCTTATTAAAATATTTTTGGCTTTATAATGCAAAAATTTCACCGATCATACATACTCCTTAGACTCTCCATCTTCTTTAGGGTTGAGCTTGGTCAATATGTACTTGATGTTGATCTCGAACTTTCTTGTGGGCTATTTATGGAGGATATTGGCTCTTTGAGGTTATTTTATTCTTATTCTTTGTGAGATGATTCTTCACATGGTACCTCGGTGCTTGATCTTACCTCGGCATATGAAGGTGCTTATGCTCACTTCGGTTTCCAATTCCAAGATAAATGTTTATTAAAGATCACGTCTCGGCTAATCATCAGTTGGTTCTTCTTCAAATTAAATAATTTATATCCCTTTGATTTTGAGCTATAACCCATGAATATGCACTTTTCACATTTCTTCTTGAGTTTGCGCCTTAGTTGCTTCAGAATATGATCATAATAAGTGCACCCAAACACTCTTAGATGGTTTACGAACGTTTTTCTTCCACTCTAAAGTTCAACTAGATTTTTGTCTTCTAGTGCATTTGTTGGACATCGGTTCAACATATAGATCGTTGTGACTACATGTTCAGCTTATAATAAAATTGGCTACCATTTTTCTTATGAAGTATTGACTTTGACATCTCCTTCATTGTCCTATTTTTTCTTTCAACGACTCCATTATGTTATGGCATATATCCATGCATTAACTGTATGTCCAAGCCCATATCTTCAGAAAACCTTTTGAACTTGTTTGAGTTGTACTCATCACCTCGGTCACTTCTCAATACTTCGATTAAGTGCCCATTTTTATTTCCATACATTGTTGAATTTCTTTTACAAATAGACTAAACACTCGATTTATGCCTCATAAAATACACCCATGTCATTCTTGAATAATTATCAATGGAGGTTATAAAATATTTATTACCCCCCTGAGATGTTAATGGTATTGGTTTACATACATCGGTGTAAACTAACTCAAACAATTCTTTAGCTCTGCACGTATTTTCCTCTAGGAATACAATGATATTTTCCTAAAATATATCATTCACGTAATTCTTTTAATTCTTGAAATAGTGGAAGGTTGTAGACCATGTTCTTATGATAAATATATTTCAAGCTTTATAAATTCAAGTGTCCAATCCTTTTATGTCATAGCCACGACTCATCAACCACTTCGGTTTTGAGAATAATATTTTGTAAGAAAAAGTTGTATTTATATCAATATTTACTACTATCATTTTGGACTTTCTTTGATCAATGATCTTTCAAGGGATCTTCAAAATAAACGAAATATTCTCGTTCTAGAAGTTTTCCAACACTTAGTAAATTTTGTGTTACGTATAAAACTAGCAACACATCTAGGATATTATTTTTCATCTCTATTGCGATTGTTCCATTTCTTTTTGGACCAACTGGAGCACCATTCCTTATTTTCACCTCAAAATTATAGGTTGTTTCAATCTTCTTGAATATACTTTCATTGCTAGTCATATGAGTGTTACATTTTTTATCAATGAATCACATCTCATTTTTTATTATTTGGCCACTTGATATGCATAAACATGTGATTTTCAATAAATGTTTCTTGCTGATTTTCCACAAAGTTACCATTTTTTAGATATGTCGCACATTTTGCACTTGTAACATTATGGTTTATCTCAGAATTATCTTTTTCGTCATGACCATTGATAAGTTCCACACCACGTTATTTTTCCTGGTAATTGTTTTTGTCAAGTTCCACACAATTGTTTTAAACATTGTCGTATTTTTTGCACTCTAATGACATCATATGGATACCTCGTTGTTATGTTTGGTAAAATTGTCTCTTGCTCTTCCACGACTTCATGCATATCGAAATTTTCCTCTTGTTGTTCCTCTACTACAGAAGGATTTATGAGTTGAGTGCTTCTCGTGGTTATTTAGACAACATTGAGATTGGATTAAAATGAGCTATCTATTGATCTTTCAAACCGCAAATTTAATATTTCCTCAAATGCCTTGAGGGAATCCATCAATGCTTCCAACACCTAAAATTTCAAGATATTTAGTTTGCTTTATGATAGAAACAATAGAATAATATATTTTCGACAAGTTGATGAGAATTTTCTCAATAATTCTTTGATTGATAAATTTTTCTCCATACGTCTTCATTCAATTTATCAGGCCCATGGCTCAGATGAAATATGAAATCCTCCATCTTCAAGTTCTTGAACTCCATTTGTAGCAATTGAAGTTCTATGGTTTTCACTTTGTAACTTCCTCTATATTCCTTTTCAAGAATATCCCATGCCTCCATAGATCTCGTAGCGTTAATGCTTCTTGGAAAATACTCTTTGTTACTCTTTATTAAATCAAATAAGAGCTTTTACATTTTCTATTATGTTCTCCTTCAATTTGGTGGCATCACCAGTAGATAAGTTTGTCTTGTCTTCTGGTTCTTCAAAACTATCCTAAACATATTCTAAAATATGTCGTGAAATGAACAATACTCTCATTCTCACATAGCAGAAATCATAATGTTTCCCATCTAATTCGGATACAAAACTTTACTTGTAGTCTTTGTTTGAGGATGTTATTATCACTTTTTGATGCCACTTTGTTGGTTCGTGTTGAGATTTTTACTTAGATTTGTGGTCGAAGAGTGAGATTTTTAAAAAGAAATGAAAATAATTATATAACTTAATAACTTTTTATACTTAAAACTATTTTGATTCTCTTTAAAACGAACTCGGTAAAAAGATGTTTACATATAACATTTTATAATTAATGCATGCTAAACACTAAACTTTGACACGTACACCCACCATAAATATTTAAAAGACTTCAATTAATGTATGATTTACAAAAAATTAAATTCTAACGCATACACTAAACATAAGCATTCATAAGACTTCGATTAATGTATGATTCACTAAACATTACTCTTTTTTTATGATATAAGTCTTTGTAGATGTATTTTTTTGTTTCAAAATTATTTTCGTTTTAAAATTTCAATGTAACTTTATTATGTATTTTACTTTTTTTTATCCTTTGTCTTGTAATGACTTTTATTATATTGTTGTTTTCGATAAAGGTTATACAATTAAGTTTATATAAAATTAAGATTAATCATTATTTTAATATTCGTATAACAACCTTAAAAGACTTATATTATGAAGGGTGAAACTATTTCTCCCATCACTTTTTTTTATTTCCTCTATAATTCAAACTCTAAAAAATACTCATCACTTGCTTTTAATATTTTACCCTCATTTTATCTTTTAATTTATAATTTTATACCACTAACCATTCTCAAACACTTATATCAACAAACAAAAGATTTAACCCAATTGAATCCAACATATATGTTTGAACTTATAAAATTGAACCCTAAAAACAAAAAAACCCTAAATTTGATAAAAATTATCTATAGAGGAGGAAGACACCCAAACCAAAGATTTAACACCGGAAAACATCATACAATCAACCAACAATGTAATTTAATCTTGTTCTTAAGTTGTATATTCATGTAACTTGCAAATTTGTGTTAAAAACTCTTTTAATCACAAATCCCCATTTCTGCAGGTTTTAGCGACAAACACATGATTCCAAGGTGGTATCTTGGAATCAGTTGTTTTTGCACAGAACAACAAATTCTGAGATACTACCTCGGAATCAGATGTTTTGTGCAAAATTAACTCATTCTGAAAACAACTGACTGTGAGGTGGTATCTCGGAATTAGTTGTTCTGTGAAAAATAACTATTTCCGAGATGCCACCTCGGAATCAGTTGTTTTGCACAAAACAACTATTTCCTAAATACTATCTCGGAATCAATTGTTTGTCGATAAAACCTACCGAAATCGGAATTTGCGATTAAAAAAAGAAGAAGATAAATATGTCATTTTTTATGGAGGAAATAACAACATGGAATCTTTTCTGAATTATGGAAGAAATAACATATTTGATGAAGAAAATAGCTTCAACCTATTATAAAATATAAAATAATTTTAACACACCATATATATTCACAAGACTTCCTATATTTTTGTCGAAATTACTCTTGCAATTCATCTCCTCGGAAAATAATTCCAACATCAAGTTCACCAGTTCACCACATACTACCACCGTAGAAGATACCATAAAACACGCTCCGGTCAAACATTATTTAATATGATCTTGAAAATGGTCACTTGTGCGAAGCAGAAATTACGTCACACGGAAAACAAAAGTGGGCTCAAACGTTATCTAATATTATCTTTAAGTGGTCTCGCAGTTCATTTGGATGGATCGCTTTCAACGGCCCGCTTGAACCAGTCTACTATCATTCTTGCTGTCTTGGAACCCTACCAGGGTGTTGATGGTTTTCCATAATTGAAATTAAAACGATAAAATAAACCATCGAAAAATAGAACCCAAAAAAATCGAACTGGTTTTTAAATACTGGTAAAGGAATTGAATAAATAAAACCGATTTAATCCAACTGATACAACCAGTAAATTAATTGAACCGATACAAGGGTGAATATCGATTCTGTTTTATTATATATATTTTATATATATTATATTATTACTAAAAAAATTAAGTAGCATCAATTGGAAAAATCAAAATTTAACTTTTAAATTTTATATTACTTAAAAATTAAATTAAAAAATTGGATTGTATTTTTTTAATTAATAAATCGAACCGAACTGAATTAGTTAGTCCAAAACGGATCAAATATAAATCGGACGAAACCGAAACGGACAAAAAAAACATACAGAATCAAACCAGATTGAAACGAACCTTGGATCGAATCGGTTAATTCTGAAAACCACAACCGGAACAAAAAAACTCATAAAAGATTTTTAATTTTTATTCTTTAAAATGTGATGGTAAAATAGATATAAAATGATTTACCAAAAACATCCAAAACTATAATAAAATATTCTAAAAAATACAATAAAAATATTAAAAATAAAAATTAAATAATATATTTAATTTACTAATTAAAATATATATATTTTTAATAAAATAAAATATCAAGTATAGTAAAATAGAGTTTTCGATTCCGGCTAAACAGTAAAATCTGATGTCCGAATTTCAGTTTTGAAAATTATTAAACTTGTCGAAACGTTCAATTTAGTACCAATTTTGACCATGATACTCGAGTGATAAATAAGATCTATTAACGCGAACTCAAAACCGCTACATAGTTTTGGACCGTCAAGACTATAGTCCGGTCTATGACAGTTATCGGTCCGGTTCGGTTTGGGTTTTGAGGGAACCAGACCGGATCGTTAAGTTTATCGATTCGGACCGGACCGTTAAACTTTTGGTTCTAATTTTTGGAATTGGACCGAATCGCTAAATTTTCGGTTTGGTCCGGTCTGATCCGATTCGGTTCGGTCCGGTTCGATTTCGGTTCTGGTTCGAACCGTTTCCGTCCATTTAAAAATAATAAATCTAATTAAAATTTGATTTTTAATTTTTTTTATTGAAATAAATGATATACAAACTAAAGTTTATAAGTTTATCTTTGATTTTTTTTTAAAAAAATGATAATTAACTATTAATTTTGGTACTATAATTTATAAAAGAATAAATAATAATAATAAATAATCGGTTCTAACGGTTTTATTAGTCCGATTTCGTATAGATTCTACCGGTTTATCGGCTCTATCGGTTAGATTCTGTATCGGTTCTATCGATTTATGGGTTTTATCGGTTCGATTCCATATCGGTTTTATCGGTTCGGTTCCTAACCGATTTTTTTGTTTCGGTTCTTTATCGGTTTTCGATTTTTAGAATGGAACCGCAAACCGGACCGTTAAAATTCGGTCCGGTTCTCTGTCGAGTTGTCGGTCCAATCCCGGTCCAATTTTCGGTTCTGGAAAACCCTCAAATTAACCAGACCAATAACCGCCCAACACCGTACTTTTAGTTTATACGAGCGTTTTCATTTCAGAAACTTCTTAATCAAGCTGGAAGATATCTTTCAGCACCAAGATTTACACAAAACACTGTCTTCCGTTCATAAAATCCAAACAAAAATGCACAACATCACGGGTACCCTGAAAATTAAAGGCCAAACTGAATTCAGAAATCAAAATCAACCACAGTAGTCATCACATCGAGTAACTCCACAAAGACACATCCACATCAGAGTACTCCATTTCCATTTCTTCATCGTATAAAAATTCCTGCTGCGGAGGCGACATCAAAGGCTCCGCCGCCATATTCATCAACCACCCTTGCATATCAAACTCTGCTTCCTCTACAACCTCTACTTCATTAGAGCTCGAACGAGTCGAACCAGAACGATTAGCTGATTCACTATCAACAACAACACTCTCCTCCTCCTCCTCCTCCTCTCCTCCACACCTAAACATCTCGGCCGCCTCTGCAGCCGCTTTCTGAATATCCTCCGTCTCTGTACTACCCGGCAATGTAAGTCTCCAAGCCGAGTCAGCGAAATTCAAACAAGCTGACCGTCCTCGAAACGCCAATGCCGCCACATCATGAGCACGCGCAGCCATTTCGAGTGTCGGGTAGGTACCAAGCCAAACACGTTTCTGGGTTTTAGGGTTACGTAGCTCGCAAACCCATTTGTCATTGCTTTTCCTTCTTACTCCTCGGTAAACAGGGTGGCGCGTCTCTTTGAAAACTCGCCGTCCGGCTGGCTTTTTGGGTGTTCTTGAGGCTAGTATCACATCCTTATTCTCTTCCATGTCCATTTTATACAAGTAACTTTTGGTCGGAAAGTGATATGTTTAGTTATATTGTGTTCGAAACGTGGTCTGAAATCGGGTGGTCTTATGTTTGGTCGGTGAATTTATTTTTGTGTCGGAGACTTTTAAGTAAGAAAGATAGAGCATTGCCATGGTATATATAGTTTTTCATGAGTTAAGATGAAAGACTTGTGGCTATAAAATGGACACGTCGATGGGAATTATGGGTTACTAATACTATAATCCTACGGTTTTGAGATAAACGGGGTCCATTTCATATCATTTTCTATAGACAAGTATAGGGTGTGACCTCTCTAGGAAGAGAGAGGCATGGCCATTTCTTCTTTGCAATAATTATACATAGAGAGTTTTGGGATATTTGCTTTCTAAAAATTTAAAATATTATTTATTATTTATTTGACTAGATTAAAATACTATTATTTTTAGATTTGGAGAATTTTTGTAAATTTTGGCACTTCGCCAGCAATTCGTAAAAGGTTGTGATTGGTAACAAAGAACATACTTCAGTCATGTATGTTTCGTGATTATTTACTATATTTTGGTTAACCATTATGGGCTTATTATTATTCGAGATTCTCGTCTAAGGAGTAATCTCAAGGTATCTTATATTATTTCGGATGGTTTCTGGAATTGGCGGACGCATTTGAGGTATGCCACTACTGAATTGTAACTTTTACGAGATCAACTATCGCATGCTCTCACTCCCACCTACTAACATCAACTATGTTGATTTGCATTGTTGGACCACAAAGATTAGAAATGTTAAATTCACAACTAAAAACACCTACGATGTTATTCATAATTGAACCCCCAATTGTTGGGTGGGCAGGGTTGATATGACATACGTATAATATCCCTTACCACTCATTTATCATTTGGCTTTCCATCGTGGGTAAGTTATCTACTATGGACAAACTCATTAGATGGGGTATAAACTCCCCTACTAATTGTGTGTTGTGCAATTCTAATGATGAATCTAACAACCATATATTTTATAAGTGTACTTATACTCAGGATATCTCGACTGTCAGCTTCAAGTTTGGGTTCATCTTTCATGGTGGGGATTGACCCTCGAGTAACCACATATTTTGGCATGTATGTTTTGGTCTCTTCCTGTCCTCCCCTCTACGGTGTCTTACCGTATTCTTTCTGATATTCGATTTAGATTCATTGCAACCCATAGAGAATGAACAAATCATTAAGGCCTTCCTTGATTAGAAGCAATGAATTAATATCGGCATAGAAGAAGATCATTAGATGATCCACAAAACATAGATTAACAATTTTCATCTTATGACATTTCCAATGGAATTTGAAATTAAGGTCATTGTTTTTCTCCTTGAATATGTCAGAGAGAACTTGTATGACCAGGACAAACATGAAATATAAGAGATGATTCCCTTGTCTGAGTCATTTCCTTCCCTGAAATAACTTTGTGTGATCATCATTGATATTAATGATGCATTAGGGGGTAATGATACACTAGATAGTTCAAGCGATCATTTGATCAGGGAATTCCATGGAGACAAGAATGTCAAGGATAATGTGTCATCTAACATTGTCAAAATCTTTCATCAAGTCAATCTTTAGAGCGACTCTCTTACTTTTAGAGTTTAGATGGTACCCCTTGAGTAATTTTGGGGAAATTAGGATGTTATCAGAGGTGGTCATGCCAACCATGAAAGTTGGTTGTGAATCATCAATCAAATAGGTAAAAAATTATTTGATTATGTTGGCCAAAATCTTAGAGATGATTTTGTAGATGACATTATATAATGCAATGGGACGATAGTCAAAGGAATATGTTAGGAAGTCGGATTTTGGGATGAGAGCAATGAAAGTAGCATTCCAAGTCGGGTCAATTTTGTTAGAGCTAAAGAAATCGAGAACTCTGTTGCATATGTCATTGCCCACAATGGTCAAAGAGTTTTTTGAAAAAATTAGAGTTAAAACCATCGGGACCAGGAGATTTGTTGATATCAATGCTGAATATAGCATATTTAATTTCATCTCGGGTAATCGGGAGGGTCATTGAGGACTTATCCGAGGGATATACCTTGGAAGAGATAAGGGAAGAGACCCTGGATAGACTCAGATACCCATGATAGTGTTTGGTCCCCAGAAGGAAGTTAAAATTCCTAGCAAGGACATTGGAGATGCCAGAAGGTGTTTTGATCAAATTACCATAGATATTTTCGTAACAAACATTTTTTTATGCTATTATAGAAGAATTTGGCATTTCCATCCCCAAGTCTGAGTCTGTTTTTTCTTGAGTTTTCCTTAAAGAAGGATTCTTCCGCTCTACTAAGGAAGACATAAGTCGAGGATTCCTCAATCTCCTTATTGATAAAAAAGGAATTAGAAGAAACTTGAGCGAGAAGGTTTTGGGCAGAGAAAAGATCCTTTTGAACGTTGGGAACTCTCAAGTTGATATCAGTATAAATGGTGCATTTCATATTTTGAAGGGAAAGTTGAAGTATTGAGTTTAAAGGAAACCAGAATGAAGGTGGATTGCCACATATTAAAAGATTTATAGGTTTCTTCTTACGCTTACAAAATATATCGATTGTAAAAGTAATGGTGGTATGATCAGAAGATCGGGAGTAACCGTAGTAAATAGACAAACTCAAAAAAGCCTCTTTTTAATCATTATTAACAAGACACCGTCAATCTTAAAATATATGGGATACTTTTAGAGTATATGAGATTAGAGGGACATTTATTATGCTAGGCATAGAAAAAACCAGTAGATCGAAGATCACTTAGTTCGTAATTAAAACATAAAATTATTGAATTCACCAATTATCAAAGACCAGTTGCTGAAAGCTCCATAACATTCCTCCGGACGACAAACTGAGCGAAAAACCAAGAATACAATTTTTTAACAGCGACAATCAAAATCACCTATATACTAAGTTGTTAGTTCAGTATGATCGTTTTATTAAATTATAAAAGAATCTTATTATTTTAGAAGGAATGCTTACGAATGCTCTTATATATTACTCCCTCTATTCATAATATAAATATTTTTCTTTAAAAAAATTGTTTCATATTATATGCCGTTCTCATTTCCGAATACACTAATGCTTACATATATTTCACTTTCAACCAATAAAATACTTAACCTTCTGTACAAGTTGTTATAAAATACTATGCAATTATCACAAAATGGCTCGAGCACAGAATATATGCGAATGAAAGATTTCAATGAAACACAGGATTTAACGTGGTTCGACAATTGTCTACGTCCAGGGGCGCCGCCAGAGAAAAGAGTTTCACTATGATAGAAAAGGTTACAGATTTCAGATTGTGTTTTGTGTCGCCCTAGTAATCTATTTATAGGGAATTAATAGACCTACTAGACTATGGGCCTAATGGGCTCATACCACAAGACTAACTCAAGTAATTGGACAATATCACTATCCCAACACAAAACTGTACTGCCGGACACAGTACACTGTCAATGCACTATTCGACTCATTCACAACACAAATTAATAAATCCACCAACCAATTTTTTTCAAAAAAATCATTATTACTTTCTTGAATTTTGATAAAAAAAATTTAGACGACTTGACTAAAAACAAAATTTGAAACAATATACTCCAATAATATAACGATATTAATGGATGATAATGATTCATGTTGTGAAGACTAATGATTAAGGCTCTTCGTGCCTTAAAATTGGACCCACCAAACCAGAGTGTCTTAAAAACCCGTAAATCTCTTCTAGATATTGTTGGGGTATAGTGAAAAGGACATGACAAGTGTCGACACGCGGCAGTTATAAACAAGAGTCTGCAAGTAAGTAAGTAGCCACTCCACTTGAAGGAAACAAAACTTGTACGGGTTTCGCTATTACAAACACGCTCGGCTCAACTATATGACCGCGTAAATAATTTATGTAGCCTCTTTATAACCATTTATGTATGAGTGAAGCTTATAGTTTTGTCCTATCTTGATTTTGCTTAATTGTTTTTATATCTCAGTTATGAAAATTTTACTTATTTTATTTACTTATAAAATGTTGTAAATGAAAGGAAGATTAACAAGACTCTCTATTTTTTTAAAAAAATGTTGAGTTTATTTTTTTCAAAAGTTTGAGATAGTGAAAAATCAAGATTTTAAATAAAAAATATATATTTTTGAAGATTTAAATAAAAACAATCTAAATTTAAAAAAACAATAATTAAAATAATAGTTAAGTTGTGGAAAAGATACAAATTTAAATCGAAGTCAATAAAAAAATTGTTCAAAATTCGATAATTATAATGGGATACAACATACTACCTCATTATATATATTTTATAATTTACAAAAATCATGAACATTTAACTAATTTTAGACCATTTAATTACTGCGTGCATAAAAGAATATTAATAGAGAATGTGACTTACAGTTCTCCATCTTTAAGTTTTTGTGATTAAAGTTGCGTAGGAAATTATTGTCTCTAATTGATCGAGATGGTGGTAATAGTATTCCACAACTTGTTAGCTTGCTCACTAGACCGTTCTTAAAAGATGTAGAATAGTGGTCTTGATAGAATCGATAGAGAGGTAAAATTGAAGAGAGTAAAAAGAAGAGAGAGAAGATCTCTGAAAAAACTAAAGCGGTAGATTTTTTGTCGTTTGTTTGCTTAGTCTCAATTAGAGTTAGGTTATTTATTTGTGTAGTTAGTAAATTTTAATTCACTTATTGCATACAAGTCCTCAATTTAACTTCATGTATTCAATATATCCTATATTTTATATTTAAACTTGTAACAAGATGTCTGAATATTCTATATTACACATGGTGAGGTATTCCAAAGCCAGGATCTCCTTACAATCTCCCACTTGGATCAATCATGTGTATTGTATTGTAAATATTTGAATTATCCATTACGAAACGTTGTTGGTCATGAATAATGTATGAATGTTTATTCATGTCCGACGATAAGCAAGAATGAATCCAAGAAGTTCCACCATGTCTCATTGTATGTGCAATTACTCTATAATAAGTTCAGTGTTGACTACTATCATAATGAATCCTTACTTCTCTTGCAGTGTAGCATGCAAGTATGACACGACACATATCAACTTTCAAGTGGTCCTACCTTACTTTATTATGATCGATTATGTTAAGAAATGAGAGAGAAAAAAACTAAATAACTGAATCATTGCACTATTAATAATTTAAGTGTATACATATAATAAGTATACAATATGAAAAAGTATGCTGGTGTAAATTACATTATTTGATTTAACATCCCCTTAACTTATAAAAACATGCACGGTCTCTTAATTTCGTGACTTTCTTTATATTATCATATAATGTTGAATAGTGAATAATAGATTACTTGTACCCTACTGTATCACGATACGTGCCTAGAAAACTTAAGTATTGTAAGATCTTCATAATAATTTTTATACTTTATCTTAAATTAACTTATGATTACGTGAAAGATTCAATTGTTAAAACATATGAAATCTTTGAGATTAGACTAAGAAAACTTGTCTCAAATCAACTCAAGCATATTAGAGGTTTGTCGTTTCTTCCACCATAATGCTTTAGCATGCTATTATTGTACATCTTTTGTGATTAATCTGTTCTTGTTGGTTCTTGGTTCCTTCGTACATAAGACATATCACCTAAAATATTTTGGTGGCATTCAACTCGTTACTGTAACTTATGGTAATTGAAATGATAAGTATCTCTAAATCGAAATCCACTCCCACTGAATTTATGAAGTTCATAATATTCTACTAAGTCAATCTCAACCTAAAATGAGATTACAACTTGAAAGAATATAATGTAATTAATGAGTATCAATAAATGAGTTATTTAATAGTTATAGACTCTTGAATTTATTATATCTGAATATAATTTTTACAAACTTGTTAATCTTTATGTTGATCGATTTACTTTTTTAACTTATCAATCTTAATTAATTGAGTTATTGAATTCTAATATAAATATCATTGATATAGACTTGATCATAATGTTCATTTAATGAAGTTTCATCATGAAATATGCAAAATTTACAACTATCATTTTGATATAGTTCGTTATAAAACTCAAATAAAAATTCTTTTAAAAGATTGATTTTTTTCATATTCGATAAAACATACTTGGTGTAAGACCTTCCAATTATAGTAACTGGATTATCTTATATTAATTATTTATTCTTGTTACAGTAGTCTACAATTAAACATTATAAATTTGAATGTTGTGATATGGAAGTGTGAGCTAAATTCTCCATTTACATTACTATATTTTTAGTTCTCTTGTAGAATTCTTTATAATGTTACAAACAAATTATTTGGATTCTTTTTTTATATCAAAAGATCTTAATATTTATATGGAATTCTTTATCGCGTTACAAGAGCTGAAATCATATCATTTGTTGTATTATAAAGTATGTTAATGTTCTTAATAACTTTTTATGACATTACAAAAGTTGAAGTTGGATTCTTATGTTGATCTTAAAAAATCTTAATGTTCCTACGAAACTCTTTGTAACATTACAAAATCTAAAATTAGATTCTTTTGTAAGCTAATGTGTTAATTTAAGTTTGCATAAATTCTCCTATTTAAGTACTCCCATCAACTAGATAAAATTTTTCATTTTATACCAAAAATACCCCTAGTTCAAAAACCAAATTCTCACATCGAAATACTAATTTCTCACATTTTAAGAAAAAAATTATTTTGTTCTTCTTTCTTCAAGAACACTAAACTCTTAGACACAATATTCATCACTTCATCTTCTTCAATAACAAAAATGACATATTCTTCCTCTCAAAAACATCAATTCCATCAATAGAATAAGGAAAATAGTAAGATTTCTTCATAGTATTTTTTAATATATTTTTAGTTTTGAATTGATTTTTTTTTTCAATATTGATTTAACTCATTTATGATGTTATATTTAATTGAAATTAGTATAATATAGGATTAAAATCGATTTAGGAATGATTTGATGGTATAAATATATTGATTTAATATTAAAGTTAGGTTTTTTAGGGTTTTACTGGAGTCTGTTTGATGGAGTATGAAGGCTTCATACCGTCGGTGTTGTTGGAAAGGTATCACCGGTATTGATTCCTAAGTATATTATGTTCTTGTGTACTTGTGGTACAAATATATGGTACCGCTAGTATGGTTTGTCGCATCGATTACCCCTAATCACGGTGAACTCATCCAATTTTGAAAAAAAATAAAAAGATCCTAAATTGATTTAAATTAGGGTTTTGTCCTAATTTTTTTAAAATTAAACCTACACTTTCAAACATATAAATATGTATATTCAATTATATATCCTCGCTCATACCATCCAATCATAAGCATGTGATTCTAAATTTTTTAATCACTTAATCAACTTACTCTAAAAACTGAAACATTAAAATTTGAGGTTTTTTCTCCCAAACTGAAATTAATCATTGGAGTAAGGATTTGGAAGATTCAATTATAGTTATAAACATGCATCTCATATTCAGACTCATTCTTATGCCATTTTTTACATATAATAATAAGTTGAGGCTTAAAACCTAGTGTTCCAGTAGCTAATTCTTGAGATAAAAGATACGTTTAGAAATGTGAACCATAAGCTTACATGATTACATCTTTTTCCTAAAATTAAAGAACTGATGTGTAACAAAAAATCTTGATTTATGAGAGAATGTGATTATTATCCTCCACCAGGCAGGTGAATGACGCACTGAAATTATTCTCGAATGAGTAGAAACCCTGAATGCTTTTAATGGATCTGCAAAGAAAATAGAAGAACAATTGAGAGAGAAAAAGTAAAGACAAACGCGGGCGTATTGTTTTGCATAATAAATTTAGGTTCGTTAAACTATTTATATTAGAGAATCTAGTTCTCTTAATTATATAATAGTCTCTCAATTAACCTCTTATATTTAAATAACCGTTATTGGACTTCTAGATTCCAATACTAAATTATTCGATTAAAATATCTTCTCTTTAGATATATTTTATCTCAATTGGCATTCACACTTTCTTTATTATATATAACTCTAATATTTCTAATACTTCTAATATCGATTACTTTAATTAGTTAGACTTTCAACCACAGACCTGAATATTCTGAATTCACACATGATGAGACATTTCAAACTATAATTTATTTACATGACACCGATAGAGAACTAAAATTCTAATATATTTAATTTTTATTATCTAATATATTAAATTCCAAAAAATATTTATATTATATATTAAAAAATACTAACATATATATAAAAATATGTAAATATCTATTTTTATTTTGGTATTCTAAAGCATTAAATAAATATAAAATAAAATTTTATAAAATTATGGGGCACGAGCCTTAACCCAAACACAATAATAATAGACACAAATAAAAGAAGTGTAAACAAGAGCCTAACAGTCTAGCTCGACACCAAAATACAATAACAAATACAATAACACGGGTCCATAAAGAAAAGAATACAACAGATGATCCCGAAATGGTGTATTGGGAGATAGAAACACCTTTGGAGAAAACAACCAGAATAGTAACGAAACTCTAAGAGAGAGAAAAGATGGCAGATATTGAGCCATAAGGCGCGATCAAAACTCACTCATCTGAATCAACAACTAGATATCAACGAGTACCACGCGGTGAAAACATAAAATCAAAATACAACTACACTAGTGGGATAATAAAAACAATCCAAATTCAAATACATGAAAACAAGAAGATGTAAAGCAGGTCTACATCTGACATCCCAAGTTTTAGATCTAAAACCCCAAGATATGAAGTCTCAAGATCTAGATATAAACCCAAAAAAAAGATCATGAGCTAATAAAATAACCAAAGTTCTTCACAAAGTAAACATCCAAAAATTATATAACACAAAAATATGATAGATCTTGAAGAAAAATATAGTATAAATAGATATAACTTTTCAAATCGATACATTTGACCGTCAAAATGGTAATCGCATACTTTGAGATAAAACCTCCAGAAGAAGGAAGTCGCATAATGACGAAATCAAGAAAAGAAAAAATAACATTTGATATAAAACTCTAACCCTAGGTTAGAGAGTAAAAGAGATTTAAAGACTCAGAGAAAATAATCTTTATTTTCATTCATCAAAGTTTGACCGCAAAATAGGTATAGGAGGCTTTATATAGCAACTACCCAAAACCATAATCCCAAAATAGGAAAATTATATAAATGTCTTAAAATAAAATAAAAATAACAATTAAATATATAAAATAAAGTGTAAATATAAAAACTAGTTTTTGAATGCTTTATAGGTCGAATTTGGGTACCAAACTTTGTGACAAGTCACAGTTTTGAAATCTGACGGGTTCTTCGAAATCTTCAATTTGAATACCTGTTTGACCCGGTTTCGATACTTGAGCGAGAAACACACCTATATGCATTCTTCGCTACATCAACATGCTTTAAAGTCAAACCTATATACCAAGAAAGTCGCACAAATATGAAATCGATTATCGATTACTCGATTTATAAAATTAAAATAAGAGATCTTTAAAAAAGACGTTGCTAATATATCAGTGCATAGAACACGACATCAACACGATCCGGACCGTACCTCCGTTGACAACTGTTAGCGTTTCCCCCGCCTATTATAAAGCTTTCATCGATATAAGAAACTTTTATAGAAAATGAGAAGAGTCTTCAAAAAAATATTATACTTACAATAATACTTTTTTAAAAGAAATTCAATTTAATTAAAGTATATGGATGTAAATACCCAAACATTATAAATGATTGATTCCACGGTTAAGAAATTTTATTAGTCACCGGTGTTAGTCACTTGTTTCAAAATTATCACTCAAGTTATACTTGGTTCAGAATTGCCACTCAAGTTATATTTTTTTACATTTATGGTCACTAGCACGGATTAAAAATGAAAATAAAAAACTAACATTAGTGACCACCGACGAAATAAAATGGTTGTTTTGATAAAAAATTAAATAAATGACACTTTTTTAATTAGTGACCACCCCTAACGACTAACAGTAAGTTTTAGCCTTGATTCGACGGTCACTCGTTAACATTACCCGTAATAACAGAGAGTTACAAGTTTGTAATATTTAAACGAGTTGATACTTAAAATCTACGAAGTGAAACTGTGACGCATATTACTAGTAAGATATTTCGAAGACTGAGTAGTACCGAGAGTGAGATATATATTTGGGAGAACGCGCGTCGGTGGGGTGCACCACTATAGGTATGTTTATGTCGTACATTATTACTTCGGATCAAAGTAAGAGCGTTGAGAGATACTCAAGAGACAACAATTGTCTTATATGGTAATACAAGCGCGTCCATAGTTGAGCGCGTACATCATTTGTTTTTGTTGGAATTTTATTTATATTATTTTCTCCGAAATCTGTTCATGAATACTTAGAGGAAAATTAAAATTACAAATAAAGATTTCGAAGTCTAACGAAACCAACTTGTAACATAAGTACTTTATGTCTAATATCTTAAAATTGGTTATTCTTATTTGGTTATCAACACCTTATTTCTGCAAAAAAAAATTATTTTTGCACCTCGTTTGCATGTTATTCCATAAGTGGAACATATTTGTTTGTTTGTTTGCACCATAATTATACATAATTCCATAACTTGAACATAATCGATTTTCTAGACTAATTTCGCACTCTAATTATATATATTCTTTTGCAATTGGACACTCTTTTTTTAATAGTTTCTTCAGCACAAATATTAACATATATTTGCAACGATAAAAATAGTTGTCTCACACACAATTAACAATTACTTTCACAAAACAAGTTTGTATTTTGTTTTTCACACAATGAAACTTATTTCGCAACCAAAGTTCTATTTCAACAATTATTTTGTTCTTATTTTTGTACCTTATTTGCACATAATTTCGCATTTAAAATACATATTCTTTTTTGCTCTCCAATTACACGTAATTTTTCACCATAAACATATTTTTCGCATTCTAATTACACGTAATCTGCAATAGGAACACAATTGTTTTTTCCAGAATAATTTTGCATCACAACTACATGTAATTTTGCACTCCAATGCATTCAATTTATTTTAAACCATATCTTTCATGGATATAGTTTTGTTCGTTTTAAAAAAATAAAACCAATAGTATTTAAAAAAAATTGAGTTATGGTTTCAAAGATATGACATTTAAAAAAATAAGATATTGGAAAAATGGTTATGGATATTTTGGACAACGCACTCGTATTAGTAATTTTAATTCAAATGCCAGGTGGTTGTTCGTACTTTATCCAACCATGGGTAGTTATTAGTAAATAAGTTTGACATTTGATGGTTATTAGTAGATTATCTTTATTTTTTTAGTTTAATAGATATATTAGTGTTTTTTTAGCACATTTTTTTATTAATTATTATAATTCATAGTATTTTATTCCTCTTATTAATTCATGTATATAAATGTGTGGTTTTATTGTGTATCATTAAAAACTCGGTAATGATGTTAATATATGATCATAAAACATATTTTAATGAGAGAGTGTAGACCAATATAAATTACAACATAATTTAGAGATTGTGACTCGGAGCAAGTCTAAATTACATATCTAAAAAATAGTGACCAACAACAACAACCATCAAGTATAATAGTAAAAATCAATAATAAAAGCAGACCAAACTTAATGATAATAAAGATCCCAGTTTCATCCTGAATGAGGTCATCTTTAATGATCTTACAAGTTTCAACCCTGAGTAAATAAAGATAGTAAAAAAATAGGGGAGAAATTAGAGTTTTATTATAGTAAGTATGACATTTTAGTTCCAAGGTAAGTGTAGCACAAATCTGTTACCATACTATGTGATATTACAAGGGCTAAAAAAATAGAAAGCCAAAGATTCTTATATTTCTTTCCCTCCATAAATGGTAGATTATCATACCAAAACATATCTTTCAAAACCATCCATTGTCGGGGCACATCCACTGGAAAACTAAAGTGACTTGGGTTGGCCAATGTAAACTGGACAATAAAAGACCAAACTTAATGTGCATTGTTGCCCAAATGTTACGATTGAACTCACAATTCATAAATATATGGTTGATGGATTCAGTATTATTATTAAATAAAAATATATATGGAGTAGGTGTTTAAACCCCAACTAATAAATGTTTTGTTCTAAAAGAGTTTATGAAAAATAACGAGATAAATAAGGAAAGTATAATAAGGGATATGATATGTGTACTAGACTAACTTAGTTTACTCGACACATGATCAAGCCTCCAAATGAAGTACTACAATATCATCTTATGAAGTAGTTGGAATATCTACATTTTTAGGTAGATGAAGTACTATAACATTTCAAATAACCTATTTATGGCGCATCATGTTTTTTCCATCAACAACAAGATATATGTATGGTTGTGATTGAAAGAATTATAAAAAAACAGGCAGTATTACAATTCTCTGGTTGTTTTGAACCTCTTTGAGTGATTATATTTAATAAATCATGTGGATTTAGATTACCAGAATACAATGTTATAACAAGATTAATAGTTCAAGTGGATGACTAGGAATTCATCCTTTATTAGTGTCATTTGTTTAGTTGATGAGATTTTATCTTTGTTACACGTTATACGATCATTAATAGGGCTATTGGTTTGGTTTCCACTAGAAGATGTCTATAGACCATTATTAGACGATTTACTTGAAAAACTATTTAACTTGCTAAACTAACCATACAATTGGACCTTCTGTGAATCTGATTGAGAAATTAACATGCTACAATAACGAATCTTATCTAATGTTTATTATTTTTATGTTTCATGTTACTATACCTAATAAGCAAATTCTAAGAAGACACGTATTATACATGGTTGGGATCTGGTCTGGTGATTAGGCAAAGTGATACATTGTCAAATTATTGCGATGGGATACTTTGTCTCGTTAGAGAAAGTTTTTTAAAAAAATTCTATATAACGTATGTCCTAAAAAATATAAAACATAGTTTGTAATTCATACACTTTGATGCAGTATAACTCTAGTAATTCTTTATATCTAAAAAATGGGTTATCTTCTTTAAAGTTCTTGCATAAAAGTGAAAATGATTGATAATTGTTAGTCAACTTTCTTTTGGTTTAACCTCTGATGTCTCACATAAGCTCTTATGGATAGGGCTGTTAATGGTTTTAAAGAACTGGAAACCGGACCGGAAACGAACCAGTAAGAAGCGGACCAAGAACCGGACTCAACCTTAGTGGTTTGGTTTAGAATTCTATTTTAAAAACCGAAACCGATTAGGAACCGAACCGATAAAACGGTAGAACCGATAAAACGGGTAAAACTATGCCAATATAACTATAAATATGTACTACCTTACTCATACATACATTTATCATTTTCAATCATAAAACACTAATTGAGTTTGGTAGTATCTCAGTCACACTTAAATTTTCGTTATTATTTTGCTTTCATATTTAACTCAATTAAACATCTTATTTTACAAAGATTTTTTTTTCGCTTGATAACTTATTAAATTACATACTAAAACCACCTTATTATTTAAATAATGAGATGTTAACTTATTAAATTATATACTAGAATAAACCGTAAACCATACCTATAATAAAGTCCCACTACTTTTTCAGTAATTTGTTTGTTAATATTTATATAATATAATCCAAACATGATAAATATAAAGAAATTTGTGTAGAGATTCACCATCTAAAAATGGGTTCAATAATATTCTAAATTAAAAAGAATTCTAATTCTTGACTTTTTCTATGAAAATACATATACATTTTTGTCCATCTCTTATAAATAATTAATTTATCTCTAAAACATAAGAAACAACCATGTCAAAAATGTCTATAATCATCGATTATCTAACTCATGGGTTTGCAATACTTTTAATGTATACCTTTTATAATAATACAAGAATACCACAAGAGTAATAACAATGAATTTGGATTCCTAAAACAATATACCAAGATCCTTCCTATCGAACTTGTCTAACAGAAATCTCTTTGTAGTGTGAAAAAAAACTTTATTATTTAAGGCAAGAATTATGTCATTGACATATGATATTAAAAATATAAAATTACTCTTACTAAACTTCTGATATAAATAATTCTCAACCAAGCTAACCTCAAAGCTAAAAGGGACTATTAGCTCAAGAAATTTGTGATACCATTAATGAGAAGCCTGTTTGAGCTCATAAATAGATTTTTTTAAGCAGGTATACCATATTATTTAATTTGCATACTTCAAAGTATTCCAGTTGCACCATATAGATCATTTCCTCAATATTACTATTGAGAAATATGATCCTTATATCCATTTGATGAAGCTCAAGATCAAAGTCTGCAACTAATGTCATTATTGTTCTAAAGGAATTCTTCGTCGATACTAGGGAGAAGGTTTTTTATAATTAAATGTTTCCATGCTGAGTATAACCTTTTGCTACAAAGCGTGTTTTACGTCTTTCTATATTATATAAGGAATTACGCTTGGTTTTGTAATCCCACTTAAAACCGATTGTATTTTTCCCTCCAGGTAATGTGAAAATTGCTCATATTGCATGTCTTACATCGATTTATACTATTCCTTCATATGTTAATCCATTTTCAAGCGTTACAGCTTTTCAGGGCCTATTTGTACGATGAAGGATCATCTACAGTGCCAGCACATGACTCATCATGTGCCTGAAGATATACTATAAACTTTGGATGTATAACACTCTTTCTTTCTCTCTTATACCTTCTTAAGGGAATTGTTACCTTTTGTTACACTTCTGGAGGAGGTATAGTTTGATCTTCATGAAAAAATTCATTTTGATCTTCTTAAAAAGGATTTCTTTGAGGTTCTTCTTGTTCTAATTGGACAATAAACTATATTCTGGTTAAAATCCTCAACCAGACATCAATGTTTTGATGTGATCAAAATTATTAAAATTATAGCCCAATCTTATGATACTCGAGTATCTCCGTTATGGCCTTCATGAATCAATAATTGTTTTTCCTCAAAATGAATATTTGTTCCCATATTCTCACCCCTTCCCAAACTCAATATCATCTGTAAACTTTATCGTTCACGATTCAAATATACTACTAGAAAAATGATCATTAAATTTAAAACCTCTAGAGTATTTGAAATTTACATTGAAGAAGAAACTAATTATTTGTTTGTCTAATTTTCTTTCTTGAGGTTTGTATGCTCTTGCCTTAAATAGACGTCTCGATATATGTAGAAGATTGCACCCATTCCAGAGCTCATATGGGTTCCAAACATTTTTCTTAGTGGGTAATCTATAAAGTATATAAGCGACATATTTGATGGCTTCCCCCTAGAGAGATAGTGGTAGAGATGAGTTACTTATCATACTTTAACCATATTTTTTAGTGTATAGTTCCGACTCTCAGATATAACATTCGTACGAGGTGAACCCACCATTATGTATTCAAGAACTATACCACAATCCTCTAGGTATTTTGTAAATAATCATTGATATTTTTCTCCCGATACGTCATATCTACCATAATATTCACCACCATATTTAGATCAAACGCTCTTAATGCTCTTACCAAGTTTTTCTTCAACTTCCATCCTAAAAGCTTTGAACCTGTCTATGGCCTTGGACTTATTATGAAGAATATAGAGGTACTCGAACCAAGAGAATTCATCGATAAATAATATGAAGTACCGTTGTCCGTACTACGATTCTTGTGAAAAAGGTCCTAGATATCGGTATGTATCAATTATAAGACTTCAGTCGATTTATATGCCTCTACCCATTTGGTTTTGTTTTGGATCCATTTGGTACACTTGATACATGTATTGAAATAAGATTTATCTAGGAGAACTAACAAACCTTTAGCTATAAGCTTGTAAATATGGATATATGACCTAACCATTTGCGTTACAGTTTAGCTGAGTTTTGGGATTTAGTAATTTTATTTAGTATATGTTGTGTATTCATGGAATTTGTTTTATTAACAATATTTAATAAATATAAATTATCTTTATTTATCAAAATTATATGTCAAACAATCACATCATTTAAAGAAATAGTAAAATTATTGTTTCCCATAGGACAATAATATTCATACAAGTCTAAAATCGGAAAGAAAATTAAGTTCCTATAAAAACATTAAACACACGTTACATTCTCAAAAAACAAAACATATATGGTATAAAGTTCTAATTGTAAATCAAAAAATGCCGATGCATGGCATGAGCTCCCGTTTGAGGTTAAATTGGATCTTTTATCCTCACTTAGCATTATGCTCCTTGACGTACTCCGCAAAGAAATACACACACGAGTTGTTGCAGCCAAATCAACCCACCAAGTATTATTTCCCATCGAAACAAAATTATTAAAGTTGTGAAATCACATTTTCTTAACATGTACGTTTGTCGCTTCACAATATCGTTCTTAATATGTCATTTCTCATTGCAGAAAGAGCATCGACCAACCATTGATTCTTCAAGATTTTTCTTCTTAGTCGGCCTTGACCTGGTCATTTGCGATCAAACTTCCACTTAGGCCGCATTCCCTTCTTGGATGCTATCATATATACTTTAGGCATTATTCTTTTAAAATCTTTCCTTCTCTTGTGCAGCATGGGAAATCAACTCATTGTATTTTATCTTTTTCGCATGCAATTATAGGTGGATTGGAAATGCTTAAACTTTTATGGTAAAGACTGAACAATGAATTATACCACACACTCCTCAAGTAAGTCTACCGTGATTGCCTTTAACTTTTGGACAATTATAGACATTCCTATAATATGCTTATGGATCTTATCTTTTCTAGCGTATTTCTTCGTAGAGAGCTCATTAATAAGATGTGGAATCTCTATCTTGTCATTCTTAGCAAATGTTTTCTTGACTTTCATGAGAACATTTGTAACTATTGTAGCATATGTTGGGACAATCCGACGAAATGCAATTGGTATTCCTTGTAGCATTATGGCCATGCAACTGGTATTCTTTGTAACAAATTGCAAGGATTAATTTAATTTTCTTTAATACTGGTGAAACCCTGAAGGGTCATTTTCAATATATTATCTCCAATTTATGATTAATCAAACTCAAATATTAACTTCCCGAAGGACCAACAATATTTGTATTTAAATTAACCCCTTAACCATTTTCGAAGCTTATGATCCTCAAAGAGATCAATTTAACCTTTCGGAGGGCCAATTAAATTAATTCCAATATTTACGTACCAAAATATAAAATCTTAGCCATGTATACCCATTTAAACATTCAAGCCCATAAACAGCCATTTCACAAATATATACGAAAAACAACATGCCCAAACAATTTCACATGTGAAATAAATCAAGAAATATATATAAACTAATTAAACAATTAATTTAAAAAATATTTTTTTGAAAAAATTAAAATTTCGAGCCCACTGCTACTAGAGTGGGCGAACCACCCAACCAGCAGCCCCCTCCCCCCATTATTGTCTTCACGACAATAACGTGTTTATGAATTACCTCAGAAACCATAACGTTTATCTGCAACGTCAATAGTTCGGTGGCCACGATGAACGTCATCAAACAATCTTCGATGAGCATTAACATCAGGGGTTAAGTCATCGATGATCTATTGTCCAATAATTTGAATTGAATTGTTAAATTAGAGATTATTTGATGCTAATTTAAAAGAAAAAAGCAGACATCAAACAAACCTTAAATTAATCTAAAAACCCAAATACTATCATATGCAATAAATATATTAAAAACGATTAAACAAATAATCATACTTTTAACAAGAACAATCGTATTCATGATTTTCATACAAATCATAAATTCATATCCTAACCAAGTCAATTAAACAATTAATTCGCAACAGTATATGGATTGTTTTACAGTAAAAAGCATATAATATTCAATTATTGATATACAATCGGTTATCCTATGAATCATAAAAGGGTTCGCTGGCTCTGATACCAATTAATGAAACCTAATGAATCGCATTATAACAATTCATCAAATACATATAAAATAATTAGCCTCTTACGAATTCTACTATAAAATAAACTAAAATGCACTTACCAATTTGCCTCCTATCGTTATCCATTAATCAACTTTTCGGTACTCTACAGTTCGTTGATAGACATCGAATCATTTCGAATCACGTTCTGAGAGATACATGTAGAAGACAGTTGGTTCTTCCGATCACAAAGGCGACAACGTTTCTTATTAGAATTAGGCTTGAATGAATACGTAGATTCTAAGTTATTCTAATATGCGCTATACAAATTAGACTTTAAGTTGCACAGACCAATTAACATATGTTGTCTTGTGATGAGGGACACAATTCAATAAATTGATAAAATAAATTTATTCTCTGAATAATTAGCTCATGCTTAAGTGTTGAGATTTTGACACAGTTATTTACATTACTCATATTCAACCCGGTTACCACACCTATCATTCCATAATATTTTTTTTTCACATGTAGGCCCAATTAGTGGTGTAACCAAGAATCAAAACAAAAAAAAATGCTAACTATGAATATAGATGGTCGTTGTTTTTCATTCTAAACCCATACAACAACCATATAGATTAGCTATATATGAATATAATATAATTAATCCGATTATTATTGTTATTAAACTATTTTATAATAATGATTAATCTCTTAGGAAGGGGGCAACTAGTTCACAAAAATAATTTAGAACCCCTTAAGTATATTGAATATTCATTCATGTGATAGATACATCAAAGGGAACCAAAAACCAAACTAAATGAATGACATTAGGTGTATACAGAGCAATGGTACTCTATAAACAAAATTAATCAGTAATTAGAAAGACATTCATATTCATAAATAATTATACATGAGATATATTGTTCATATATATTTTTGGATCTTCTATAAATATATTCCAATATATATGACGTTCATTAAACAGTTCAAATAGTTTGTTATATATGTATGTGGTAGTTGCATGATAATGCATAACCCCCTCATCGTTTTATTCCCATCTACCAGGACGAGGTACCTTCGACTTTCAAACGATAATAGAGAGGTACATGCTTAAGAAAAATCCCCCAGTCGGACTATACACAACGAACAGGTCGAGCCATCATGGATCATGTATTAAAGCTGAAGAAGAATCAGTGTAAAACCCATTGACCGTTCGTGTAAAGGTCGGACTATACCTCTGACGTAAAAAATAATTATTAAGTGAGTAAGGTCACTAAAGGCAGTAACGAGGTACCGATAAGAACATAGGGATAAACCACGAACCCACGATCAAGCCTATATGAAAGCAAAGAGTTTTTAGGAGAATGTGGTATAATGTATAATGCATAATGTATTTAGTATATAAAAGGATTGAAACCTTAAATTAATGTAAGATTTTCCGATGGAAGTAATAAGATAACATCACATTTATTTTTCCATTTTCCAAAGCATATCACTATTACTACATTCTTTCATCATTATAGTTAAGATGTGCAATAGTTTCGTATTAACTGAATTCATAAGACGACGATTAGTAAAATTACTACATTAAACCTTACACATAAAAAACATTGTTTAAGAAGTTTGTATATTTAGGGACATCTAGTATAAGTAAAAGTTATGTTTCACAAAAAATGTGTGAAATGTTTGACGACTTTATTAAAGAAAAGGCCACATCGATGAAAAAATATTTCAAGATATATAGGTTGGTTTTTAAGATTACACAAAAGAAAACAAAAATAAATACAGATGGAAGCTCAAGTGGTTTACTAGGAAATGAATTAATGAGTGGGTTCAGAATGTTAATAGTGTGTATGGGGGATGATCGAATAAGAAGGACGATATGATGGGCTAAGTATGTTAACTTATTGCTAGCAGTTTTGGTAAAAATTACAGTCATTAGAGAAATTGTAGAAAAATTAAAAATCATTAAGTTAGGAAACGATTGGTGTACAAGCTGAATTAACAAGATTCTAAAACTTGTACTGATTGCAGAATACTCATTTCTTAAAAAATATGCAAGAAATTTAATCAAACCTATTTAAAAATTTAAATGAAAAATAAAAATTGCAGCTAACATATATTTTTACATTCAACGATACCTAAACAATGCATAAAAACAATTATTCTCGTAATTGTATATCAGGAAGGAGAAAAAAACTGATTTTTTATAGATACATAATTAGCCGATTATAGTTCATGTAATCCATGTATTTTTCTGAATCATTAGTCATATATTAAACGTGAAGATTAAGATTTTATTAAAGACAAACAGTAAAAATTTAATGGTCCAAATGTTAGTTCGGTTAGGCCGGATCTTTTTATTTAAATGGTTCTGACCCGGTTCTAATAGTTATTAGGATAAAATTTAAATATAAAAAGTAAATGATAAAAAAATTAAAGTTAACTCTAAGTAAAACAAGTCACAAACAATGATGTGTGTATCATTTGTAGAATAAAAAATTGCTTGGTAAAGCAATTAGTAGAGTTATCAACTAATAATAAAAACATTTATAATGATTATCAAGTCATTATGTGTAATAATTTAGTTTCATTTGTATTTTTGTTGCGCACCTAAAATTGGGTGTCACAGCGATCTGGGAACAATGAGTTAAATAACATATGTTATCACAACAAGTTTCTCTTGAAAAAATGTCGAGAACGTTTTTACTAATTCATCACGATTCATGATAGGATTGTCACGATAATGATCCTTTTTATTGCCAGCCATTAATCATTGATACACACTATCTACCAACCAAAAAACATTTAAATAATGCTTGTATCATTTGTAGAATAAAAAATTGAATATGCTTTATAAACAAAATTCAATTTTTTACACTATAAATTTTATAGTGTAGAGGTACATTTAGATTAATTTGGTATTTTATTACATAACTTAACACCTTGCGAGTCTTGCTAATGTAGAAAAAAAACTTACAAGAAATCTTTTTGTTAGTTTTCCATGACATATGTGAAATTTATTGAAGGTGATCATGTTTTGTATTCTTGATCTTCCAAGTGTTGATAATGTTGATCGTATTTTATATTAAAACATAATAGTAAACTCAAAATTAGTTTTTGTTTTAAAAAAAAATTTTCTTCATAAAATACATATTTTTTTAAAAAAATTTATAGATTAGTTTTTGTTTTTATACATTCAAAATCTATGGTTCAATATTTGAATTTCAAACAAATCAGTCATATCATATACTAAAAATGAAATATTATTTTATGAAATTATCACATTAATTCTAAGTTTTGTTCTACAGAAATTATCCAAATATATTTAATTTTACTTACGTAACTTATTTATAAATTTTATTTTTAATAATATATGAATTATATAGGATATTTATACGATAATTATCGTAATATGATTAAAATATATTATTTTTTATTTTCATATTTTATTATATTAATCAAAGTATTATAGTTAAATATATTATTTAATATAAAATAATTAAAAATTAAAATACTAAATACATAACAGTTGTAGAAAGTTTGCTCTTAAGATTGATCTTATAAAAGCTTTTGATAATAACGTCTGTTGGCACTTCATTCTGGATATTCTTGTTGCAATGCACTTCCCTGATGAGATGATCAATTGGATCATCAAATGCATTTCATCCCCCACCTATAACATTATCATAAATGGGGACCTTCATGACAACTTCCATGGTAAAAAAAAGCCTTAGACAATGAGGCCCTTTGTCTCCTTTCATGTTTCTCCTTGTTATGCAAGTCATTTTTGGTGAGGTTTATTTTCGTTTGAGGGTAATTTTGTCCAGATTTTTATGGTATTTTGAAGGTATTTAATGTTTGGATAGAGTGTAGAGGGAGAATTGAGCTGCCTGGTTGTATTTAATTTTTATTACCCTCATTAAATGAAAGTGGTTGGGTATTTATACCTTTAATTGTGGGCCACATGAGCTTTCGGGTTGACTTATGGATTCGAGTCGAGTTCAAAGACCCATTAGTTTTAAGCAGGTAGATAATTAGCTTAGTCATGAAGTGAATAAGTTTATAGTACATTAGTTCAGTCCTGACGGTTCAGTGGGTGGATGTTGTCCGGATTACCCCTGTCCGGTTCTCATAAAGAGTGACAATACATTCCGGACTCATCAATTTTCAGTATCTTTAAAGAGAAAAGTAATGACCCAAATTTTCAGTTTTACTGGAAATGTCACAAGCTTAAGATCACTAATCTCTGCTTCGCTGATGATCTCATGATCTTTTGTCATGGTGATGTCAATTCCCTTCTTTTCCGGTATCGATAGCCGCCTTCGTATCGATCTCCTCTCCATTTTGAATTTCGGTGAAGTTTCCCTTCTTGTCAAATATTTAGGAGTCCCCCTTCTAATGGGCCATCTCTCTCACATAGACTGTCGCCCCTCCTTTACAAAGTCACTTCAAGAATTGATTCTCAGACTTCCAAATACCTCTCTTATGTTGGCAGATTTCAGCTCATTAAGTTTGTCTTGTTTGTTGGTCAAGTTTACTGGTCTTCTTATTTTATCCTCCCATCTAGCATCCTCAAAGAGCTTTCCCTATATCTTTGTTGTTTACTCTAGTATGGTCGTGCCATGAAAATTTACGGTGCCAAAGTCGTCTGGACCAACATTATCACTCCTACAAAAGAAGGCGGTCTTGAGATTCTAGACCTTAAAACCTGGAATCAGGCGGTTGTCCTTAAGCATCTCGGGTCTAGTATTAGTAGTAATAGAAATTCTATCTAGAGTGATTAGATTAAATTGGAAAAAATTAAAACAAGAATTTTTAGGATCTTGACCTTGGCTCTTCCCCATCTTGGGCTTGGCGGAAACTTTTACACCTCCGCCTTATTGCCAACAGCTTATATAGAGTTGCTATTGGTACTGGTCAGTATACCTCTTTTTGGTACGACCCTTGGCTTCTGTCTACCTTTCTGGTTCAACAATATGGTCCTAGCATCATCAAAGATTTTAGGCTTGGAAAAATCTTCAAGGTCTCTCATATTATCTTATATGGTAATTGGAACTGGACCCTTAACCTCAGATCGACTTATGCAAGGAACCACTTAAATCTTCAAGAGATGAACAACCTCATTCTTACTCTTCCTCCGCTCAACATCATCTCCAACGATGTTCATTAATGGATTGCGAAGGATGGAAATCTCATCTTCGCAATCAAGGATACGTATAACGTCATTCGTCTACCTGCCCCATTGGTGGGTGGGCCAGGTTAGTTTGGAATAAATACAACATCCTTCGTCACTCATTCATTTTATGGCTTGTCATCCAAGACAAGCTCTCTACTCGCGACAAACTTCTGAACCGGGGCATTAATACCCCACCAGGTCTCGTCTTTTACAACTCTGAATCTGAAACTATACCTCATATCCTCTATAATTGTAGTTTTTCTAAGAGTCTATGGACCTACGCAAGTTCCAAGTTGGGTTTCCCAATTACCTTTTCTTGCTGGAAACCTTGGATTTGTGAGGCGTCAAATTGGTCTCATACTCGAAATCGTCATATTTGGCGCTTTTGCTTTGGTGCAATTATCTATCACGTCTGGCTACAGAGGAATTCAAAAGTCTTTGGCTCCCTTCCAGCTATTTCCTCTCTGGTATCAAACCAGATTTTCTCAAGTATTCGGTTTCGATTCTTTGGCACCAAGATTCGTCGGCCAATGTAGTTATCTACTATTTTAATTATTTGTTTTGTTTTTTTGCAGCTTTGCGTACCATATTGGATTTGGATTCGAGACTCCAAGTCACTTACCTTCTAGATACGCTGGTGTTCTTGCTCCCATTTAGTTCTCACATTTTTTTTATTTAGCACTGATTTATACGATTGTTCGAGTAGACTTTCTATTTTTTATGTGTCGATTTGTAGTTTCGACATTTTAAAAATCTACGTATCTCCGCTAATATGCCTTAGATACTTGTACGAACCATTTTACTTTAGTCTAAAGTTTTTATTAAAAAAAATAATATATTAAATAATTAACTATGAAAATAAATATCTTACTCTAGTTGAATGGACCCATGTAGATGAACATTTTTTAATTTTTAATTTGTTTTTGTTTTAAAATTGTTATTTAGACAAAATAAAATTCCATCGTACAAACTTCAGGTGGAGCGCGTAGTGTTTTGGAAACTGTGTACGTGTCCAATTCGTAGCCCACACCTGACTGACCCCAACACGCGAAGACAAAAACTATATATACAGAGCCATCTAAATAAACACTTACTACTAGCTACTCGAATCAAAAGATGACACAAAAGTTTTTGAAACCAACAGGCATGGAAGACGAGGACAGTGTGATACTAGCTTCAAGAACTCCCAAAAAGCGAGCAGGTCGCCGAGTTTTCAAAGAGACACGTCATCCTGTTTATCGAGGAGTCAGATTGAAAAACCATGGAAAATGGGTGTGCGAGCTTCGTAACCCCAAAACCCAGAAACGTGTTTGGCTCGGGACCTACTCTACGCTCGAAATGGCGGCGCGGGCACACGACGTTGCGGCTTTGGCGTTTCGAGGACGATTAGCCTGTTTGAACTTCGCTGACTCTGCTTGGAGACTTAAAGTGCCCGCTTCGACCGAAACAGAGGATATCCAGAAGGCGGAGCCTATGATGTCTCCGCCGCAGCAGGATTTTTCGTACACAGAAGAACTGGAAATGGAGTACTCTGATGTGGATGTGTCTTTGTGGAGTTACTCCATGTCATAAAACAGAGAGGTTAATTTTATCGTAGATTCTTTCATTTAATCCTTTATAATTAGATAGATACTTAGGGTAAAATAATTCAGACCGTTAAAATGATGTGTATTTTTGTTCGAATATTTATGAATAAAGAATATGTGTTATTTTCATAATTTATTTGAATCTATATTTTCTAACCCATACTTCATACTTCGACAATGTACATATCTTTTTTAACTAATTTTTTTTTTTTGGTAGAAATGCATTGAAAAAGAATTATTTTTTTACAAGTATATGGGGCATATTCGGGTGAATGATATTAAGAGCCAAAAAAAGAAAGTAATCAAATAAGTTGACTAATAATACTTGGTCCAACAAGTACAAGCAAAACGATTGCTTAAATATTGAACTTCAAGAATGAAAACACTTCAAGTACTTCAAGAACTCGATCTTCATCCTCACTCACAGATTTAATTTCCCTTAGTCTTACTCACGGATTTAATCTGCCTTAGTCTTGCTTGGATTTTCCTTCAAGTTGATGGAGGAACGTGAATACTTATCACCAAACAGTCGTAATGCTGAGGAAATGACTTCATTCTTTGAATTAGATTTCCCCATGTTGAATCAGAAATCAAAGCAAGGTCATAAGTCTTTGAATGATAATTTTAATCATTCTTAACTTGATATCAATTCAAGAATAAGAAGTAATCTTATCTATGAAGATATTTCAAGGAGTTTGGAAAACCCAATCCAAAGAATTGGAAAAATTTATATCCTAATAAATCGTTCGCTGATTGTCTCAAACCTAAGTGTCAAGGAATAATCACGAGAACGTCTTCTTCTCTCATAATGCGGATCATTCCACTATTCATTTTGATAAGAAGATTAAAGATAAGGTTCTGAGCAATTCTAAACACACAATTGTGGGTAAATTGGCTCTGGTAAACCTAACATGGACTAAATTAAGTCATTTCTTGGAAGCTTCAAGTTTAAAGGGGAATTCAGTTTAACGCAACTGGATTTCAGACACGTGTTTATTGAATTTGAGCTAAATGAAGATCTTATCAGGCTGTGGAGAAGGAATGTGTGGGTTATAGGAAGCAAGACAATGAGAATTTTAAAACGGGGACCTAACTTTAATCCTCATCGGGAAAATCCTATTACTCCTGTCCATATCGATTTGCCTAATTTACCATAATTTATGTATAAAGAGAATACAATTCTTGAAATTTCCAAATACCTTGGATATCCCTTGAATGTTAGGGTACCTTCTACGAATAGGGCAAGGTTTAACTAATGTAGAATACGGTTGAAATCGATGTATTTAAACATGTGCCTAAGAAACTATTAGTTTTCTTTGGTTAATAAGGGTTTTGGCAAGAGTTAGTTTATGATACTTACCTTCATTATTGTAGCCACTGCTACCATTTGGGTAATCAGGATTCTGCTTGTAGGAAAGCTGTTCCTCCAGTTATTCCGGGTAATCTTCAAGGCTCTGTTAATTCTCAGCTCTCTAGCAATGTTCAGAATGCTGCAAGAGTTAAGGCAAATGGTGAACCAACCAAAAACTACTGTATAAAATCTTTGATAGTGAAAGATCAAGAAGCTAACTCTCAACAAAGAACAAGAAATGTTATTAAAGAGTCTCTAATTGAAAATTATGTGGATTCTAATCTACAGAATAATAATTATGCTAACCTCGTTTTTCATAATGATATTGCTGAATTGACCAATGCTGAAATCATTGGTGCCTTGCATGCGATTGACTTGGATTTGATATCGTTCTTGATAATTTGCATAAAGCTCCAAATTCTCCAGATTTAATTCACTCAGAAAGTCTGCATTGTTCCCCTGTTGCAAAGAAAGAATATTGGAATAAGATTCAAGATAAATAATTTAAGAAAGTTGTTCACAAAAAATCTCATAAGTTAAAAGTGCTGAATACTAAAGGGCTATTATCTACCAAACTATTGCAGCACAAAGGTGTTTCTAAAACCAACAATTCTAAATGACCATCTCGATTCTTAATTGGAACGTTCGGTGAATTGGAAACAAAAAAACGATTCAAAGACTAAAGGCTATCAAAAGATCTGAGAATATTGTTTTCATGGATTTACAGGAGCCCATGGTAGACAATTTTAAGTTGGCTTCTACTGCTAAAAAATTGGGATTTCAGGGTTTTTCAAGCAATATCAGTAACAAGGTTTGGGTATTTTGGAAATAATATTTGTTGTTGAGACTATTGCTAATGATGAGAAATTTATTCACCTGAATGTTAAACATAGTAGCCTCAACAAAAGTCTTAAAGTTTCTATTGTTTACGCAAAATGCAATACGAATTTAAGACAAATTCTATGGGATAAACTTAGAAGTCTGGATGACAGCTGCAGTGAATGGCTTATTATAGGGGATTTTGATACTATTTCTTCTACTGAGGAGTAGCTTAATTGTTCTACATCTTGCCTAAATAGTATTTATGACTTCAACTATTTTATCTCAGACTGTAACCTTACAGGCGCTGGATTCTCTGGGCCTAAATTTACGTTGACTAATGGGAGGAAATGAAGAAGGTTGGATATGGTTTTATTCAATAACCCTTGGCTTAACTATTTTGAAGAAACCATGGTGACTCATCTAGTTAATACTTGCTCAGACCACTCTCTTATAATTATCAAGATTTCCTCCAATTTAATCAGGTCCAAATATTTTTTTTAAATTTATGAATATACGGATATTACATGAAGATTGCAACAGGTCTGTGAAGGCTAGCTTGTCTAAAGAGATTCAGGTTAATGATATTCAATTTTTTTTGTTCAAACTGAAAAGACTTAAGTCTGAATTTCAAGTTTGGAACAAAATTGTATTTGGGAATATCTTTGACTCAATCAAACCGATTAAGGAAGAGATAGTTTATAAAGACATCAACTACCAACAATCTAATTCTATTGATGATAAGAATAGTCTTGACTATGCTAAAGACTATCATCTTAAACTGCTGGAAAGAGAAGAGGTTTTTTAGGAACAAAATTATCATTCTAACTGGGCCAAAAATGGTGAAAGAAATACTGATTTCTTTCACAATATAGTTAAAAAATGGCCAAATTGAATAGAATCTTCGGAATCTACAATAGCACTGATCAGATTGAGGATCAGATTTGGATTAATGACTATGCAGTGGATTATTTCAAGGAACTTCTAGCTGATAGCCCTACCCCTTGGAAGTCCAATGTTATTCGTAACATTATTCCTAAAATTCTTGATTATGAGATGAATGCTAATCTCATGTTAATTCCTAAGGAATAAGAAATTAATGAAATCATTTATAGCCTTAATTATAACTCTGCTCCTGGCCCTCATGGCTTTAATGGTAAGTTCTTTCAACCTTGTTGGTTAACTATTGATAAGGATTTGTGTGAAGCTATATGGGATGTTTTGAGAAACCAACCTATTCCTAATGGAGTCTTTGCTACTGCTGAGTATCTTATTCCTAAAATCAAAGATCCTAATTTCTGGAAGGATTTTAGACCAATTAGTCTAACTACTATGTTCAATAGACTAATTTCGAAGGTCATTGATAACAAAGTCAGCAAAGTTCTTCATCTGTTACTATCTGACGAACAAGGTGCTTTCTTAAAGGAAAGAAAAATTCATAAGAATGTTATGATGGCTTAGGAGATATTCTATGATTTGAATCTTAAATCTAGAGGGGGAAATGCCATTTTTAAATTGGATATGACCAAGGCTTTCAATACACTTGATCACACCTTCCTATTAAGCATTCTAGATGCATTTGGTTTTGGGCAAATTTTTTTAAAGCTTATTAAAATGAATATTTCTAATTGTTTTTTCTCTATTATTATTAATGATGAGGCTAAAGAGGTTTTTTAAGTCCAATAAGGGATTAAGACAGGGAGATCCTTTATCTCCCAGTCTCTTCATTTTGGCAGAGGAGTATCTGGTCAGGGGTTTAAAGAAGATAGCTGAGGACTATCCTAATTCTTGCTACAAAAATAGAGGTAGTATTATGGTACCTTGTTTTGCGTTTGTAGATGATTTTCTCATCTTCTGCAATGGCTCCATTTTCCTCATTGGCAACTTCCTGGCTCACTATGAAGAGAAATCGGGGCAATTAGTAAACAAAGAAAAATCTAAACTAATTGTCTCTAATAAGATGAACTCTGTCAGAGTATCTTACCTTGAGAAGATCACTGAATTCAAGCATGACTGCTTGCCTTTCAAATACTTGGGTATTTCAATCAACACGAGAAACACAATCCATAATTATGATGAATTGGTATCCAAAATCAGACAAAAAATAGTTGAGTGAGATAAATCTGTTTTGTCATTTGGGGGAAGATTGGTTCTAATTCAATATGTTTTAGCTTTATACCTTATTTATACTATGCAGAATTATATTCTTCCTAAATCAACTATCCTAAGGATTAAGAGGTTATATAGAAACTTCGTATGGGGCTCAAAGGACTCTCAAAAGTTTGTTGTTTGGACTAAATGGTTCAATATTTGCAGAAGCTATGAGGAAGGTGGACTAAACCTAAGAAGTTTGGAGGATTATCAAGAGGTCTTCTATTACAAGTTATGGTGGACATTTAGAAATCAAAACACTTTTTGGTTCAAACTCCTCACCTCCATTTACTGTAAAGATTGTCATCCTTTAACTATTTCTAAAAGTTTTAGTTGCTCTAAGATTTGGTTAAGGCTTCTAAAGGTTCGTGATAGAGCTGAAAGGTTTATTATTTGGCATCCTGGTGAGGGGTTGATAGATTTCTGGATTGATTGATGGTGTTCTTCTCAGCCTTTGGTTATCATTGAAGAGAGTGATGATAGATCTAGCTTTGGGAATAATCTGGTCAAGGATCATTGGTTGAATGGTTGCTGGAAAAGTAATCTAAGTAGTCTTGATATTTCTGATACAACTTATTCTAATATTCAGAAGATTCATCTCTCCAATATCAAAGACTCTCCTAATTGTATCATATCTCCTAATGGTCAATTCAGTTCTAAGCTTACTTTGGAAGCCCTTAGAAATAAATGCAATGTTTCTAACCTCTACGGGAAAAATTGGAATGCTGTTACTTTTTTGAAATACTTCTTCTGCTTGTGGAAGGCTCTTCACTCTTGGTTGCCAATTGATTCCATCTTGTAAAAAATTAAAATTTCATTAGCTTCCAAATATCAGCAGTGTGAGTCTATTGAAACTATCAATCACACGCTTGTAGAATGTCTGAATGCTTGGTCAGTTTGGGTTTTCTTTACATGTATTTTTAACATACAAATATTTCAATCAATGACTTTCCCTAATATGGTTAAAAATTGGTTCTGGAGCTCTAAAAAATCTATTCACATTTGTTCAATTATTCCTTCTATAATCACTTGGGTTTTATGGAACTCGAGAAACAAGAAAAAACATGATGACCAATCTATAAATGCAAATAGGATGATTGATCATGTTATCTTTATTATTTCGGGGATTGACAGAGCTTTCATTCTTAAAAGAAAGCATTGAGGAAAATTTAGCTATTCTGGTCCTTTATTGGGTTGCCTGAATCACTTATAGAAACCCAGAATTGTTTTATCCTTACGATGGATTAACCCTAAATCTAATAGATACAAGCTCAATACTGATGGAGCTTGAAGTCTATTTAATGAAGCCAGCGGTGGAGGCATTGTGAGGGACAGTAATGGACTTATTGTTTTTTGGTATGGAAGATTATACGGTAATAGTATTCTGATTGCGACGGAATGCAGAGCTCTGCTTGACGGATTGATTATTTGTCAAGAGAAAGGCATTACGAATCTTGATATCGAGATCGATTCTACTCTGATTACTGAAATTATTTTCAGGAGTAGAACTTCATGGTTCTTAATACCCATCATTTCTTGCTTTAGAAAGTTAATCTCTATTCATATGAATTTGATTCACATATTCAGAGAGAAAAATGAAGTGGCTAATTGGATAGCCAATGACTCTCAAATATACCACTGAAATGGATTTCAACAGAAATCAAGCCCTAAATTATCTTAGAGCTATCACGTTTCTGGAGAGGTTGGGGTCTGGATACACAAGAATTTTAAATAATTCTTGAAGTTGTGGAAAGCTTACCTAGATTTTCTTCATTCCTTAAGCTATAAAGGGTTTCGGTCGTGCATGTCGAAATCTGATCTCGATCAGCTTGAGTTTTGTTTGAAAGGTGGTTGCTGTTTGAGGGTTCTCTTGGGTGTTTATTATAGAACTCAAATATTTTGATATAATTTTCTAAAGGAATTTAATGGTTCAAAGGCTTAATCGGTCTTCAATTTTGGTTTTGAGTGGAAGGAGAAGAGGACTAAAGAGAGAGTTTGAGAAGAGAAGTTCGTCTTACTTTTAGAAATTTAGGGTTTGTTGCTTTCTTAGCTGGATCGGATCTTTGATATTTCTAGCCTCTTTACTTGTAATGGATCTTGGGCCTGGATTTAATCAATAAAAGGTTACATTTTTGCTTTAAAAGAAAGTACAAGCAAAACAAAAAATCTACCACTGAAATGATCGACCAAAGCTTGCCAAACGAGTACAACAATGCAAATAAAGATACTAATACTGATATGATTAGAGAGACTAGATAGTAGCGAGATAGGAATACAAGGGCAATAATCCAGAAGGGGAAAAAGGTTGCATCAAACAAACACAAAATAAATTAAGTAACAAAATTAAAGGGATTGGATAGGTCAGACAACCTTGGTTCCAAGGAATCTGAACTGGAGGTCAGACAACACGCGGTAAGAAATCGTTGAAGCAAGGGTCAAAGATGATCTAAAAATTCTAGCATTCCTCTCACACTAGACGTGATAAACAACAAAGCCAAAGCATGCATGCCAAAGGTGTCGAAATCTAGTTAGAGGCCAGTTGGACGTCTCTTGGATCCAAGAGACCTAATTGTTATAGTGACTTAAAGAGAAACCAAGCTTAGAGTTTGTGAATCCCCAAATTCTTTGAGTCTAACTACATTCATAGATGATATGATTAATGGTTTATGAGACGGAATTTCATAAGACACAATTTGGGGGTTTGTTTAAATCCCAACTCAGAAGTTTATCTTGGGTGGACAGTTTGTCATGGATAGCAAGCCAAAGGATGAATAAATAACGGGGAATGTTAAATTTATGCCAAATAAGCCTCGCCCACCTGATGTTGGGTGGGCATACGAATGACGTTGTAGGTATCCTTGATAGTGAACTTGATAATTCCTATCTTATAATCCAGTAGAAGACGTCATTGCATAGGATGTTGGGGTGAGTGAGAGATATGATGAAATAGTTAATCTCCTCAAAGGTACGATGGTTCATAGCACTAGAAGACCTTAAATAGTAGGAGAATATCAACGACCATCCCGAATGATATCGGAAACCCTCAGGTTGCTCGACCAACGAGAATCTCGAATAATATTGTGTCCATAGTGATTGACCAAAGAGTATAGAGCAACCACGGGTCAAACCAAAAGAAGGTCTTCTTCTAGGTACCAATCGTGACCCTGTACAAATTTCTAGCGAGAGGCCTACGATTTAAGATTTTCTTCTAAGTCCAAGAAATAGACTAACCATACTTTTATCGAGCACTCGTCTTCAATTAATTTTTTATCTTTAATAACAGATACTTCTACAGAGCCATCTTCAGTAAATTTTTAATGTTTAATTATTGATTATCAATCATATTATTTATATTATTCGAATATTTATAAAAATGCATTCATTATTTTAGTATTTCAATTTATTTTATTCTACAATACATAAATGTTAATAACATAATTATAAAATCTATTAATTGCATCTTAGCAGAGATGGTGGGTGCCACTGCGCTATACAATTATATCATTTTGAAAACCTCTATACATTAATCACCATTATCTATAAAGATATTTTTCAGCACTTAATTTTGGAGATTTAATGCATCCACTCAATGAAGATTAAATTTCTTTAAAAACTATATGACAATAATGAATCACCAGTATATGTATTGATGTTTTGCCATCACTTTATTTCGAAATTTAATGTATTTCTAAATGAAGAGACATTATGATGGTTGGAATTGTACCAATCCATCAAAGATCTCTAATAACTGAATATAAATTAAAAATATGCATTAGACTTACTTAATGTCTGAACTTTGTACAATAAAAATTATTCTTATTACTTAATGTATTTTATTTTAAGAAATTTAATTCATAATCCTCTTTATTGGCCAAAATCATCATTATTCCCTTATTATTGTCCAACCTTGTTATGTTTATAATACTTAATAGTCTCATCACAATTAAACTCAGATTGGAAAATTTAGAGATTGTAGTTAATATTGGCGATCTTATTCAAGGAGTTATCTAACTAATTTGGAATAGATTATCTAACATCTAACTATATTTGAGGTAGTCTTCTGTAAAGGTCGATCTACACACACAACAATCATTGATATAGTATTGAGGCCTCAAACTCATTTACTTTCATGAATTTCGTAACATTTCCCACGCAGGTGTGATACCAAGTATGTTAATCAATTCCAAAGAATAGGCATGTGAATCATTACTGAATCGCCTATTTGTAAAATATCATACCTTAATATGGTGTATCTATATACTATATTAGCATCTGAAGAAATTTGGGGATATGAAAGCAAACGAATATATGAAAGGAAGATGGATGTCAATTAAACTCATGTCCCTAAACCAAACATTCCCCAAGAATCCAGTACAGAACCCCATACATCCTAGAGTCTAAGTGTCAACGATAATTAGTAATTGCCTCCAATCCCCAACATACATTCTCAACACTAGATATTTCTCAACGGGCACATACTAGGGCTACATAACTTGAACCCCTAAACATAGAGCATGTTACCTATCATGGCATACATACGTTATTCCAAACAACCACTTAAACGTGCTAATTCTACACGTGTTTTACAATAAAATAGAATAATACATTCATAATATAAACATGTAGTACTAAGACATACACACAATATCATTGATCTATAAAGTCTGACTTAGTTGTTGTTATATTGAATGAGGCTCAATGCAGCCAACCACGTACTAACATAATACACATATCATATATATTGAATTTTTCGGACAAAACTAATCGATTATTTAATAATATAAATAAATGATTATGTAAATATTTCTAAACTTTAGATGGAATAAAAATAAAATCACCTGATTTAGATAGCCAGACTCGAAGTTATAATCTTACCGAAAATAAATAAAAATCTCAAATATTATTTATGTTCGTCGCGATTACAACAAGAGTGGTCACAATAAATAAGAATCTATCATGTTTTAAAATATACTTTGTTTAAACAAATTTAATTTAACTAAAAATATATTATTGAAATTGAAAAGTTTCTAAATATAATAAATGATTGATTCCACGAACACTATTTAACATTACACTTGATAATAAAGCGTTACCAAGTTTGTAATATTTAGACGAGTTGAACTTTAGAATCTACGAAGGCATATAGTGACACATAGTAAGCATGGATAAGTAAGATATTTTGTGAAGACTTTAGTGAGTGAGATGGGTTATTTTGGAGAACGCGCGTGGGTGGGGTGCACCATTGATTACTTACTTCGGATTAAGTAAGACTTTTGAGAGGCACTTAAGAGACAACATTTGTCTCATATGGTCATACCAAGCGCGTTCATAGTTGAGCGCGTAAATCATTTGTTTCTATTCGATTTTTATTTATAATTATTATTTCGAAATCTGTCCAAATCCCTTGGAGAAAACAATTATAATTTACAAATAAATAATATATTGTATTTAATCCTCTGTAATATTTCAAAACACTTGATAAAATTATATTCAGTGGTAGTCTTACGCTTACGGTTTCAATTTTTAATGGTCGATTTAAAAATTCCGGATTGTTCGCACCGATAATCTACTTTTGGTGTTTTCTTTTTTTTTGTATATCCGTTTATCGAAAAATCCAACGATTTTCCGGTACTTTTTACCCACTCGGTCATCTAGTTTAAGCTATATTCATCGTGAGTGGTGAAATGGTGAGCGTAGTCCGAAACAAGCGAAATATCGTATTGGATCACCACATGCAATATGTAAGAAGTAGAAAAACCAATTAAGCTGACATTCCGGATATGTTGAGCCCATTTCTCCAATGAGAGGGCGTAGAACACCACCAATACGCCACCTGCTGCGTAGAGCACTCATCATACGCCACACGTACGGCGTATGCAAGTTCCCACGCCAATGGACGGCGTGGCTATGCTGCTTTACGCCTTCTCATTGGCGTACGCAGTATCGTCCACGCCAGAGGGTGGCGAAGAACAGCAAAACCGGGTTTTTTGACAAAAGTCTGTTTTTTCGCGAAAATGAGTGAGAGAAATGCAATGTACCTCCTCGACGACCATGCTGTTCTGTGTAGGAATTGCTTACGACTCTTTTCCGGTCATATTATAAAGTTTTGAAGTTTTTGAGAAAATGGACTTTGTTAGTTGTTAAGTTTATATTTTTAGTAGTTTGTAGAAGATGAATTAAGGTTGATGTTTGAAATTATGTTTGTAATTTCATGAAGTAGTTTGGACTCTTCAATGACACAACTTGTAATTAATTTGACTTCTAAAGATTTTTTAAGTTTTTTGGTGATGGTATTTTTTGTAAATATTGAAAATAAAAAACGTGTGACTTCGCCGAATAATTCGAACTCTTCAAATGTAATGTTTTTAGACTAAATCAAAATTTAAATAAAATATATTTATTTATTAATAATTTAATCTATGTTCAACATATTAGCGAATATCTTTTGATTTCTTCGTATTAAAGTTATTCTATAAATCTTTACACAAAATCCTATCTTAATAAATAAGTATCGGTTAAAGCGCGTAGGTTTTTGGAGACTGTACACGTGTCTAATTTGTAGCCATATCTCTCCATCCCAAAACTATATATAGACAGAACCAAGACTCACTTCTAGTTCTAACTACTTCAACACACAAACCATCTAAGAAACACTTACAACTAGCTACTCGAATCAAAAGATGACACAAAAGTTTTTGATGCCGACAGGTACGGAAGACGAAGGTACTGTGATACTAGCTTCAAGAACTCCCAAAAAGCGAGCGGGTCGCCGAGTTTTTAAAGAGACACGTCACCCTGTTTATCGAGGAGTCAGATTGAAAAACCATGGAAAATGGGTGTGCGAGCTTCGTAACCCCAAAACCCAGAAACGTGTTTGGCTCGGGACCTACTCCACGCTCGAAATGGCGGCCCGTGCACACGACGTCGCGGCTTTGGCGTTTCGAGGACGATTAGCCTGTTTGAACTTCGCTGACTCTGCTTGGAGACTTAAAGTGCCAATTTCGACCGAAACAGAGGATATCCAGAAGGCGGCGGCTGAGGCTGCCGAAATGTTTAGATGCGAAGAAGAAGAAGAAAGTGTTATTGAAACTGAAATTGATTCTTCTGGGTCGATTTCGAATAAAGCAGAGGAGAGGTCTGATACTGAAATTAACTCTTCTTGGTCGAATTCTAATATAGCATTGGAGATGCCTGAGACTGAAATTGATTCTGCTGGGTCGAATTCTAATAACTTAGAGGAGACGGAGTTTGATATGCAAGGGTGGTTGATGAATATGGCGGCGGAGCCTTTGATGTCTCCTCCGCAGCAGGATTTTCCGTACACAGAAGAAATGGAAATGGAGTACTCTGATGTGGATGTGTCTTTGTGGAGTTACTCTATGTCATAAAACAGAGAGGTTTATTTTATTGTAGATTCTTTCATTTAATTCTTTATAATTAGATAGATACTTAGGGTAAAATAATTCAGACCGTTAAAGTGATGTGTATTTTTGTTCGACTATTTATGAATAAAGAATATGTGTTATTTTCATAATTTACTTGAATCCATATTTTCTCACCCATACTTCCACAGTGTGCATATCTTTTTTAACTATTTTTTTTTTGGTAAAAATGCATTGAAAAAGGATTTATTTTTTTACATATTCCGGTGAATGATATTAAGAGCCAAAAAAGACATTAATCATATAAGTTGACTAATACTTGGTCCAACAAGTACAAGCAAAACGATTGCTTAAATATTGAACTTCAAGAATGAAAACACTTCAAGAACTCGATCTTCATCCTCACTCACGGATTTAATCTGTCTTAATCTTGCTTGGATTCTCCTTCAAGTTGATGGATGAACGTGAATACTTCTCACCAAACAATCGTAATGCTGAGGAAATGACTTCATTCTTTGAATTAGACTTCCCCATGTTGAATCAGAAATCAAAGCAAGGTTATAAGTCTTTGAATGATAATTTTAATCATTCTTAACTTAACTTGATATCAATTCAATAATAAGAAGTAATCTTATCTATGAAGATATTTCAAGAAGTTTGGAAAACCACAATCCAAAGAGTTGGAAAAATTTATATCCTAATAAATCGTTCGCTGATTGTCTCAAACCTAAGTGTCAAGGAATAATTACGACAATGTCTCCTTCTCTCATAATGCGGATCATTCTACTATTCATTTTGATAAGAAGGATAAAGATAAGGTTCTGAGCAATTCTAAACACACAATTGTGGGTAAATTTGGGTCTCGTAAACCTAACATGGACTAAATTAAGTCATTTCTTGGAAGCTTCAAGTTTAAAAGGAAATTCAGTTTAACGCAACTGGATTTCAGACATGTGTTTATTGAATTTGAGCTAAATGAAGATCTTATCAGGTTGTGGAGAAGGAATGTGTGGGTTATAGGAAGCAAGACAATGAGAATTTTAAAAGGGGGACCTAACTTTAATCATCATCGGAAAAATCTTATTACTCATGTCCATATCGATTTTCCTAATTTACCATAATTTATGTATAAAGAGAATACAAGTCTTGAAATTTCCAAATGCCTTGGATATCCCTTGAGTGTTAGGGTATCTTCTACGAATAGGGCAAGGTTTAACTAATGTAGAATATGGGTTGAAATCGATGTATTTAAACATGTGCCTAAGAAACTAAGGGTTTTCTTTGGTTAAGAAGGGTTTTGGCAAGAGTTAGTTTATTATACTTACCCTCATTATTGTAGCCAATACTACCATTTGGGTTATCATGATTCTGCTTGTAGGAAAGCTGTTCCTCCAGTTTTTCCGGGTAATCTTCAAGGCTCTGCTAATTCTCAGCTCTCTAGCAATGTTCAGAATGCTGTAAGAGTTAAGGCAAATGGTGAACCAACCAAAAACTACCGTATAATATCTTTGATAGTGAAAGATCAAGAAGCTAACTCCCAACAGAGAACAAGAAATGTTATTAAAGAGTCTATAATTGAAAATTATGTGGATTCTAATCTACAGAATAATAATTGTGCTAACCTGGTTCTTCATAATGATATTGCTGAATTGACCAATGCTGAAATCATTGGTGCCTTGCATGCGATTGACTTGGGATTTGATATCATTCTTGATAATTTGCATAAAGCTCTAAATTCTCCATATTTAATTCACTCAAGAAGTCTGCATTGTTCCCGTGTTGCAAAGAAAGAAGATTGGAATAAGATTCAAGATAAAGAATTTAAGAAAGTTGTTCACAAAAAATCTCATAAGTTAAAAGTGTTGAATACTAAAGGGCTATTATCTACCAAACTATTACAGCACAAAGGTGTTGCTAAAACCAACAATTCTAAATGACCATCTCGATTCTTAATTGGAACGTTCAAGGAATTAGAAACAAAGAAACGATTCGAAAACTAAAGGCTATCAAAAGATCTGAGAAAATTGTTTGCATGGCTTTACAGGAGCCCATGGTAGACAATTCTAAGCTGGCTTCTACTGCTAAAAAATTGGGATTTCAGGGTTCTTCAAGCAATATCAGTAACAAGGTTTTGGTATTTTGGAAAGAATATTTTGTTGTTGAGACTATTGCTAATAATGAGAAATTTATTCACCTGAATGTTAAACACAATAGCCTCAACAAAAGTTTTAAAGTTTCTATTGTTTATGGAAAATGCAATAGGAATTTAAGACAAATTCTATGGGATAAACTTGGAAGTCTGGATGAAAGCTGTAATGAATGGCTTATTATGAGGGATTTTGATACTATTTATTCTACTGAGGAGTAGCTTAATTGTTCTACATCTTGCCTAAATAGTATTTATGACTTCAACTATTTTATCTCAGACTGTAACCTTAGAGGCGCTGGATTCTCTAGGCCTAAATTTACATGGATTAATGGGAGGAAATGGAGAAGGTTGGATATGGTTTTATTCAATAACCCTTGTCTTAACTATTTTGAAGAAACCATAGTGACTCATCTAGTTAATACTTGCTCAGACCACTCTCTTATAATTATCAAGATTTCATCCAATTTAATCACGTCCAAATCTTTTTTTAAATTTATGAATATGTGGATATTACATGAAGATTTAAACAGGTCTGTGGAGGCTAGCTAGTCTAAAGAGATCCAGGTTAATGATATTCAAAAGTTTTGGTTCAAACTGAAAAGACTTAAGTCTGAATTTCAAGTTTGGAACAAAACTATATTTGGGAATATCTTTGACTCAATCAAACCGATTGAGGAAGAGATAGTTTATAAAGACATCAACTACCAACAATCTAATTCTATTGGTGATAAGAATAGTCTTGACTATGCTAAAGACCATCATCTTAAACTGCTGGAAAGAGAAGAGGTTTTTTGGGAACAAAATTCTCATACTAACTGGGCCAAAAATGGTGAAAGAAATACTGATTTCTTTCAAAATTTAGTTAAAAAATGGCCAAATTGAATAGAATCTTCGGAATCTACAATGGCACTGATCGGATTGAGGATCAGAAAGGGATTGATGACTATGCAATGGATTATTTCAAGGAATTTCTAGCTGATAGCCATACCCCTTGGAACTCTAATGTTATTTGTAATCTTATTCCTAAAATTCTTGATGATGAGATGAATGCTAATCTCATGTTAATTCCTAAGGAATAAGAAATTAATGAAATTATTTATAGCCTTAATCCTAACTCTGCTCCTGGCCCTGATGGCTTTAATGACAAGTTCTTTCAAGCTTGCTGGTCAACTATTGCTAATGATTTGTGTGAAGCTATATGGGATGTTTTGAGAAACCAACCTATTCCTAATGGAGTCTTTGCTACTGCTGTGTGTCTTATTCCTAAAATCAAAGATCCTAATTTCTGGAAGGATTTTAGACCAATTAGTCTAACTACCATGTTCAATCGACTAATTTCGAAGGTCATTAATAACAAAGTCAGCAAAGTTCTTCATCTGCTACTATCTGAGGAACAAGGTGCTTTCTTAAAGAAAAGAAAAATTCATAAGAATGTTATGTTGACTTATGAGCTATTCTATGTTTTGAATCTTAAATCTAGAGGGGGAAATTTCATTTTTAAATTGGATATGACCAAGGCTTTCAATAGAGTTGATGACACATTCCTATTGAGCATTCTAGCTGCATTTGGTTTTGGGCAAAAGTTTCTGGATCTTATTAAAATGAATATTTCTACTTTTTTTTCTCTATTATTATTAATGATGAGGCTAAAAGGTTTTTTTAAGTCCAATAAGGGACTGAGACAGGGAGATCCTTTATCTCCCAGTCTCTTCATTTTGGCAGAGGAGTATCTGATTAGGGGTTTAAAGAAGATAGTTGAGGACTATCCTAATTCTTGCTACAAAAATAGAGGTAGTATTATGGTACCTTGTTTTGCGTTTGCATATGATTTGCTCATCTTCTGCAATGGCTCTTCTGAGTCCATTTACCTCATTGGCAACTTCCTGGCTCACTATGAAGAGAAATCGGGGAAACTAGTAAACAAAGAAAAATCTAAACTAATTGTATCTATGAGATGAACTCTATCAGAGTATCTTACCTTGAGAAGATCACTGAATTCAAGCGCGTCTGCTTTCCTTTCAAATACCTGGGTATTTCAATCAACAGGAAAAATACAGTCAATAATTATGATGAATTGGTATCCAAAATCAGATCAAAAATAGTTGAGTGGGATCAATTTGTTTTGTCCTTTGGGGGAAGATTGGTTCTAATTCAATATGTTTTAGCTTTATACCTTATTTATACTATGCATAATTATATTCTTCCTAAATCAACTATCCTAAGGATTGAGATGTTATATAGCAACTTCGTATAAGGCTCAACGGACTCTCAAAAGGTTGTTGTTTGGACTAAATGGTTCAATATTTGCAGAAGCTATGAGGAAGGTGGACTAAACCTGAGAAGTTTGGAGGATTATCAAGAGGTTTTCTCTTACAAGTTATGGTGGACATTTAGAAATCAAACACTATTTGGTTCAAATTTCTCACCTCCATTTACTGTAAAGATTGTCATCCTTTAACTATTTCTAAACGTTTTAGTTGCTCTAAGATTTGGTTAAGGCTTCTAAAGGTTCGTTATAGAGCTGAAGGTTTATTATTTGGCATCCTGGTGAGGGGTTGATGGATTTCTGGATTGATCGGTGGTGTTCTTCTCAGCCTTTGGTTATCATTGAAGATAGCGATGATAGATCTAGCTTTGGGAATAATCTGGTCAAGGATCATTGGTTGAATGGTTGCTGGAAAAGTAATCTAAGTAGTCTTAATATTTCTAATACAACTTATTCTAATATTCAGAAGATTCATCTCTCCAAAATCAAAGACTCTCCTAATTGGACCCTATCTCCTAATGGTCAATTCAGTTTTAAGCTTACTTTGGAAGCCATTAGAAACAAATGAAACGTTTTAACCTCTATGGGAAAAATTGGAATGCTGTTACTTTTTTTTGAAATACTTCTTCTGCTTGTGGAGGGCTCTTCACTCTTGGTTGCCAATTGATTCCATCCTGTAAAAAATGAAAATTTCATTAGCTTCCAAATATCAGCAATGTGAGTCTATTGAAACTATCAATCACACGCTTGTAAAATGTCTGAATGCTTGGTCCGTTTGGGTTTTCTTTACGGGTATTTTTAACATACAGATATTTCAATCAATAATTTTCCCTCATATGGTGAAAAACTGGTCATGGAGCTCTAAAAAATCTATTCACATTTGTTCTATTCTTCTTCCCATTATCACTTGGGTTTTATGGAACTCGGGAAATAAGAAAAAACATGATGACCAATCTATAAATGCAAATAGGATGATTGATCATGTTATCTTTATTATTTCGGGGCTTGACAGAGCTTTCCTTCTTAAAAGAAAGCATTGAGGAAGATTTAGCTCTTCTGGTCCTTTATTGGGTTGTCTGAATCACTTACAGAAACCCAGAATTGTTTTATCCTTACGATGGATTAACCCTAAATCTAATAGATACAAGCTCAACACTGATAGGGCTTGCAATCTATTTAATGAAGCCAATGGTGGAGGCATTGTGAGGGACAGTAATGGACTTATATTTTTTGGTATGGAAGATTATATGCTAATAGTATTCCGATTGCGGCAGAATGCAGAGCTCTGCTTGACGGATTGATTATTTATCAAGAGAAATTACGAATCTCGATATCGAGACCGATTCTGCTTAGATTACTGAAATGATTTTCAGGAGTAGAACTTCATGGTTCTTCATCCCCATAATTTCTTGTTGTAGAAAGTTAATCTCTAGTCATATGAATTTGATTCACATATTCAGAGAGAAAAATGAAGTGGCTAATTGGATATCCAAGGAAACTCTCAAATATACATTTGAAATGGATTTCAACAGAAATCAAGCCCCAAATTATCTTAGAGCTATCACGTTTCTGGAGATCTTGGGGTCTGGATACATAAGAAGTTTAAATAATTTTTAAAGTTTTGGAAATCTTACCTAGATTTTCTTCATTCCTTAAGCTATGAAGGGTTTCGGTCGTGCATGTCGAAATCTGATCTTGATCAGCTTGAGTTTTGTTTGAAAGGTGGTTGCTATCTGAGGGTTCTCTTGGGTGTTTATTACAGAACTCAAATATTTTGATATAATTGTCTCAAGGAATTTAATGGTTCAAAGGCTTAATCGGTCTTCAGATTCGGTTTTGAGTGGAAGGAGAATAGGACTGAAGAGAGTTTGAGAAGAGAAGTTCGTCTTACTTTTAGGAATTTAGGGTTTGTTGCTTTCTTAGCTAGATCGGATCTTTGATCCTTCTAGCCTCTTTCCTTGTAATGGCTCTTGGGCCTGGCTTTAATCAATAAAAGGTTACGTTTTTTCTTTAAAAGAAAGTACAAGCAAAACAAAAAAGCTAACACTGAAATGATCAACCAAAGCATGCCAATCGAGTACAACCATGCAAATAAAGATAGTAATACTGATATGATCAGAGAGACTAGATAGCAGCGAGAAAGAAATGCAAGGGCAACAATCCAGAAGGGGAAGAAGGTTGCATCAAACAAACATAAAATAAATTAAGTAACAAAATTAAAGGGATTTGATAGGTCAGACAATCTTGGTTCCAAGGAATCTGAACTGGAGGTCAGACAACAGACGGTAAGAAATCGCTGAAGCAAGGGTCAGAGATTATCTAAAAATTCTAGCATTCATCTCACACTAGACGTGATAAACAACAACACCAAAGCGTGCATGCCAAAGGTGTCGAAATCTAGTTGGAGGCCAGTTGGACGTCTCTTGGATCCAAGAGACCTAATTGTTATTGTGACTTAAAGAGAAACCAAGCTTAGAGCTTGTGAATCCCCAAATGCTTTGAGTCTAACTACATTCATAGAGGATATGATTAATGGTTTATGAGACGGAATTTCATGAGACACAATTTGGGGGTTTGTTTAAATCCCAACTCAGAAGTTTATCTTGGGTGGACAGTTTGTCATGGATAGCAAGCCAAAGGATAAAGGAATAACGGGGATTGTTAAATTTATGCCAAACAAACCTCGCCCACCTGACGTTGGGTGGGCATACGAATGACGTTGTAGGTATTCTTGATAGTGAACTTGATAATTCCTATCTTAGAATCCAGTATTGGACGTTATTGCATAAGATGTTGGGTGAGTGAGAGATATGATGAGATAGTTAATCTCCTCGAAGGTACGATGGTTCATAGCACTAGAAGACCTTAAATAGTAGGCCAATATCAACGACCATCCCGAATGATATCGGAAACCCTCAGGTTGCTCGACCAACAAGAATCTCGAATAATATTGTGCCCATAGTGATTGACCAAAGAGTATAGAGCAACCACAGATCAAACCAAAAGAAGGTCTTCTTCTAGTTACCAATCGCGACCCTGTACAAATTTCTAGCGAGAGGCCTAAGATTTAAGATTTTCTTTTAAGTCCAAGAGATAGACTAACCATACTTTCATCGAGCACTCGCCTTCAATTAATTTTGATCTTTAATAACCGATACTTCTACAGAGCCATCTTCAGTAAATTTTTAATATTTAATTATTGATTATCAATCATATTATTTATATTATTGGAATATTTATAAAAATGCATTCATTATCTTAGTATTCCAATTTATTTTATTGTACAATACATAAATATGGATAACATAATTGTAAAATCTATTAATTGCATCTTAGCAGAGATGGTGGGTGCCACCGCGCTATACAATTAGATCATTTTGAAAACCTCTATACATTAATCACCATTATATATAAAGATATTTTTCATCACTTAATTTTGGAGATTTAATACATCCATTGAATGAAGATCAAATTTCTCTAAAAGCTATATGACAATAATGAACCACCAGTATATGTATTGATGTTTTGCCATCACTTTATTTCGAAATTTAATGTATTTTCTAAATGAAGAGACATTATGATGGTTGGAATTGTACCAATCCATCAAAGATCTCTAATAACTTAATATAAATTGAAAATATGCATTAGGCTTATTTAATGTCTCAACTTTGTACAATACAAACAATCTTATTACTTAATGTATTTTATTTTAAGAAATTTAATTCATAATCCTCTTTATTGGCCAAAATCATCATTATTCCCTTATTATTGTCCAACCTTGTAATGTTTATAATACTTAATAGTCTCATCACAATTAAACTGAGATTGGAAAATTTAGAGATTGTAGTTAATATTAACGATCTTATTCAAGGGGTTATCTAACTAATTTGGAATAGATTATCTAACATCTAACTATATTTGAGGTACTCTTGTGTAAATGTCGATCTACACACACAACAATTATTGATATAGTATTGAGGCCTCAAACTCATTTACTTTCATGAATTTCCTAACATTTCCCATGCAGGTGTGATACCAAGTCTGTTAATCAGCTCCAAAGAATAGGCATGTGAATCATTATTGAATGGCCCCCAAGGGGGTAGCCGAGTTGGTTGAGTATGGCATTCTTATGACCAAAAGGTCATGAGTTCGAGTCCCTCTACATACACTTTCTCGGCTGAGCCTGTCACATTGTGTGGTTTACCTTCTGGCGTTGGTTTGCAGGCTATCGCGTCAGACTGAGGGTTTACCCTGTGCGCACTCATTGCACTCTGAGTAGCGGCTGCGGGTTCCCTCCGGAAAAAAAAAAAGAAAAAAAAAAGAATCATTATTGAATCGTCTATTTGTAAAAGATCATACCTTAATATGGTGTATCTATATACTATATTAGCATCTGAAGAAATTTGGGGATATGAAAGCACTCAGATATATGAAAGGAAGATGGATGTCAATTAAACTCATGTCTCTAAAACAAACATTCCCTAGGAATCCAGTATAGAACCCCATAAACCCCAGAGTCTAAGTGTCAACGATAATTAGTAATTGCCTCCAATCCCCAACATACATTCTCAACACTAGATATTTCTCAACGGGCACATATTAGGGCTACATAACTTGAACCCCTAAACATAGAGCATGTTACCTAACATGGCATACATACGTTATTCCAAACAACCACTTAAACGTGCTAATTATGCACGTGTTTTACAATACAATAGAATAATGCATTCATAATATAAACATGTAGTACTAAGACATGCATACAATATCATTGATCTATGAAGTCTGACTTGGTTGTTGTTGTTATATTGAATGATGCTCAATGCAGCCAACCACGTGCTAACATAATACACATATCATATATACTGAATTTCTCGGACAAAACCAATCGATTATTTAATAATATAACTAAATGATTATGTAAATATTTCTAAGCTTTAGATGGAATCAAAAATAAAATCACATGATTTAGATAACCAGACGCGAAGTTATAATCTTACCGAAAATAAATAAAAAAATTCAAATATTATTTGTGTTCGTCGCGATTACAACAAAAATGTTGACGGTCAAAAATCTATTGTTTTAAAAGATACTTTGTTTAAACAAATTTAATTTAACTAAAAATATATAATTGAAAAGTCTTCAAATATAATAAATGATTGATTCCACGGACACTATTTAACATTACACTTGACTTGATAATAAAGCGTTACCAAGTTTGTAATATTTAGACGAGTTGAACTTTAGAATCTACAAAGGCATATAGTGACACATAGTAAGCATGGATAAGTAAGATATTTTGTGTAGACTTTAGTGAGTGAGATGGGTTATTTTGGAGAACGCGCGTGGGTGGGGTGCACCACCATTGATTACTTACTTCGGCTTAAGTAAGACTGTTGAGAGGCACTTAAGAGACAACATTTGTCTCATATGGTCATACCAAGCGCGTTCATAGTTGAGCGCGTAAATCATTTGTTTCCGTTCGATTTTTATTTATAATTATTATTTCGAAATCTGTCCAAATCCCTTGGTATAATTTACAAATAAATAATATATTGCCTCCAAGGGGTAGCCGAGTTGGTTGAGTATGACATTCTTATGACCAAAATGTCATGAGTTCGAGTCCATCTACCTACGCTTTCTCGGCTGAGCCTGTCATTTTATGTGGTTTACCTTCTGGCGTTGGTTTGCAGGCTATCGCGTCAGACTGAGGGTTTACCCTGTGCGCACTCATTGCACTTTGAGTAGCGGCTGAGTGTTCCCTCCGAAAATAAAAATAAAAAAATAAATAATATATTGATTTTTAATACTCCTAAAATGTTCGCATTCAGTATAAAATAAACCACACTGGCTATCAGTAGTCTTACGCTTACGGTCTCATTTTTAGCGGTTGACTTAAAATTTTTGGATTGCTCGCTCTGATAATCTACTTTTAGTGTTTTTCTTTTTTCTCTATCTCTTTGGATGCTACGTTTATCGAAAAATCCAACGACTTCCCCATATTTTTTACCCATTCGGTCATCGAGTCTAAGCTATATTCATCGTGAGTGGTGAAATGGTAAGTGTAGTCCAAAACAAGCGAAATATCGCATTGGATCACCTCCTGTAATATGTAAGAAGTAGAAAAACCAATTAAGCTGACATTCCGGATAAGTTAAACTCATTTCTCCAATGAGAAGGCCTAGAACACCACTAATACGCCACCTACTTGTGTTGAGCACTCATCATACGCCGCACGTGCGACGTATGCAAGTTCCCCACGCCAATGGACGGCGTGGCTATGCTGCTTTACGCCTTCTCATTTGCGTATGCAGTGTCGTCCACGCCAGAGGGTGCCGAAGAACAACAAAACCGGGTTTTTTTGACAAAAGTCTGTTTTTTCGCGAAAATGAGTGAGGAATATGCAATGTACCTCCTCGACGACCATGCTGCTCCGCGTAGGAAGTACTTGCGACTCTTTTCCGGTCATATTATAAAAATTTTGAAATTTTTGAAAAAATGAGTTTTGTTGGTCGTTAAGTTTCTATTTTTAGGAGTTTGAAGAAGATGAATTAAGGTTAATGTTTGAAATTATGTCGGTAATTTTCACTCTTCAATATCATGTTTTTAGGCTAAATCAAAATTTAAATAAAATATATTTATTTATTAATAATTTAATCTATGTTCAACATATTAGCGAATATCTTTTGATTTCTTCGTATTAAAGTTATTCTATAAATCTTTACACAAAATCCTATCTTAATAAATAAGTATCGGTTAAAGCGCGTAGGTTTTTGGAGACTGTACACGTGTCTAATTTGTAGCCATATCTCTCCATCCCAAAACTATATATAGACAGAACCAACCAAGACTCACTTCTAACTACTTCAACACACAAACCATCTAACAAACACTTACTACTAGCTACTCCAATCAAAACATGACACAAAAGTTTTTGATGCCAACACGTACGGAAGACGAGGACAGTGTGATACTAGCTTCAAGAACTCCCAAAAAGCGAGCAGGTCGCCGAATTTTCAAAGAGACACGTCACCCTGTTTACCGAGGAGTCAGATTGAAAAACCATGGAAAATGGGTGTGCGAGCTTCGTAATCCCAAAACCCAGAAACGTGTTTGGCTCGGTACCTACTCTACGCTCGAAATGGCGGCTCGTGCACACGACGTTGCAGCTTTGGCGTTTCGAGGACGATTAGCCTGTTTGAACTTCGCTGACTCTGCTTGGAGACTTAAAGTGCCGGTTTCGACCGAAACAGAGGATATCCAGAAGGCGGCGGCTGAGGCTGCCGAAATGTTTAGATGCGAAGAAGAAGAAGAAAGTGTTATTGAAACTGAAATTGATTCTTCTGGGTCGAGTTCGAATAAAGCAGAGGAGAGGTCTGATACTGAAATTAACTCTTCTTGGTCGAATTATAATACCTTAGAGGAGACAGAGTTTGATATGCAAGGGTGGGTGATGAACATGACGGCGGAGCCTTTGATGTCTCCGCCGCAGCAGGATTTTTCGTACACAGAAGAAATGGAAATGGAGTACTCTGATGTGGATGTGTCTTTGTGGAGTTACTCCATGTCATAAACCAGAGAGGTTTATTTTACTGTAGATTCTTTTATTTAATTCTTTATTATTAGGTAGATAGGGTAAAATAATTCAGACCGTTAAAGTGATGTGTATTTTTGTTCGACTATTTATGAATAAAGAATATGTGTTATTTTCATAATTTACGTTGTATATATTTTCTTAACCGGTAATTTCAGTAACTGATATTTTCACCCAGCACCGGTCTTCAATCAACATTTAATTTTCAATCATCAACATACTATCCATATTTTTAAAATCTTTATAAACCGGTATATATAGTCTAATAATAAAAATAATTTGATTAATTATATTATATTTATAGTAAACCGACTTACATGGCTAGTTTTACTGTTATGAAAGAAAAAATAACCACATATATATATCTACATTAGCATCCCGTTGTTTCAATTTTTGGTTCCGTCACTTATGGGAACCTATAAGTGAAAAAAATGTGTTATAGATTTATAAATGTGGTAATCGCGTTGAATTTGGGCATCGTGAAGGATTATGCCAAAATCTCAACATTTAAGTTAAGTCTGAACTAATAATTGAGTGCAACTTATAGTTTAAGTTGTATAACTTATATAAAAATGACTTAGTATCTACGTATTCTTGTAACCCTTATTCTAATAAGAAAAGTTGTCGCCTTTGTGATTGGAAGAACTAAATCTTCTGCATATATCTCTAGAATAAGATTCGAAGTCTAGCAACATGATTCAAAGTCTAGCGAATAACTGTAAGATTTAATTAATGTATAACAGTAGACAAAGTGATAAGTGCCTTTTAGTTTATTATGTACTAGAATTCATAAGAGGGATAATTATTTTTTGCGTACTTAATGAATTGGTATGACAGATCAAGAGAACAACGTCAATGATCATTTACAAAATACCTAGAGAAGTGAGGCATATTCCTTAAATATATAATTTCGGGTTCACCTCTTATGAATGGTATATCTAAGAGTCTGAATTGTACACTAAAAGATATGGTTAAAATTATGATAAGTAACTCATCTCTACCACTATCTCGTTGGGCGGGGGGGGGGGGGGAACCATCAAATCTGTCGTTTATATACACAATAGATTACCCACCACTATGGCAACTTTAGGACCCTGTATGAGCTTTAAAATGGGCACAAGTCCAATGTAAAACATCTACACTTATCAGGGTGTTTAGCTGAGGCAAGGGCATACAAACCTTAGGAAAACAAACTAGACCCCAAAACAGTTAGTTGCTTCTTCATTGGTTATTCTGAATACTCTATAGGTTTTAAGTTTTATGATCCTTTTACTGGTAGTATATTTGAAACGTGAACAACAAAGTTTATAGATGATGTTGACTTTTGGAGGAAGAATAAGGGGACAAAATGTTCATTTTGAGGAGGAATATATGGATACTCATGAAGGTTTTCACATAAATACTCGAGTATCAAAAGATTTAGCTTTAATTCCAATCAATTCGGTCCCGTTAGAACAAGGTAATATTCATAATTACATTGATGTCCTAATTAATGATTTTAAACAGGATTAAATCATGGTCTTGTTTAAATAAGAAAAAGATCAAAATGATATTGTTCATGAAGATCAAACTTTACCTCTTCAAGAAGTGCAATAAGAGGTAATAGTGCCCTTAAGAAGGCCCACGAGAGAAAGTAAAAATGTTATATATCCAGATTTTATAATATATCTTCAGGGACATGATAAGTCATGTGTTACAACTTTAGATGATCCCTCATCCTCCAAACAGGCTATGGAAAGCTCTAACTCTTGGAAATGGATTAACACTATGAATGAACAATATAAATAGATGTAAGACAATGCAATATTAGATGTCACATTATCTAAAGCAAAAAATTTAATCGGTTGTAAGTGGGTTTACAAAAGCAAATACAATTTTATGGGCAATGCGGGTAGACATAAAGCGCGCCTTATATCAAAATTTTATACTCAACGTGAAATTATTGAGTTTAAAGAAACGTTATCCCTAGTATCGACGAAGGATTAATGTAGAACAATAATGGCATTAGTTGCATGCTTTGATCTTGAGGTCCATAAAATGTTAGTCAAGACTGTAATTCTCAATGCTAAAATTGAGGAAACGATTACTTAAATAATATGCTATGCAGGCTTAAGAAATCTATGTATGGTCTCAAACAGGCTTCTCGTCAATGGTGCTATAAATTCTTTGAGGTAAATAGTCTTTTTTGACTTCCAGGTCAGCTCGGTTGAGAATTGTGTGTATTACAATTTCAGGGAGAGTAATTTCATATGTGTGGTGTTATATGTCAATGACATACTGCTTACCTTGAACAATAAGGAATTTTTGCACACTACAAAGATATTTTTGTCATACAAGTTATATATAAAAGGTCTTTGTGATGCCAATTTTGTGTAGGGAATCCAAATATATTAGGATTTCTCTCGTGGTATTCTTGGATTATCACAAAAGGCATACATTTAAAGTGTGTTATAATGTTATGAATTGACAAAATACAAACCCTTGAGTACCCCTATAATAAAGGGTGACAAACTAAGTTTGGGTCAATGTCCAAAGAAAAAACTTAAGACTCAAAAATGAAATTGATCCACTATGTTTCAGCAATTAGGAGTTTATTGTATGCTCAAGTTTGTACCAGGCTAGACATTACTTTTGCTATAAATATGTTTGGAATGTATGTAAGTAACCCATGTGTGGACACTTGAAAGAAGTTAAAAGGGTGTGTAAATATCCCCAAGGAACAAAAGGCACATGTTGACATATGAGAAGTCAGAAAGGATGGAGATCAATGGGTATTCCGACTCGAATTTTGATGGATGTATATACACATTAAAACTCACTTCGAGAAACATATTATTATTGGTTGGAGGTGTAATATCATAGAAAAATGTAAAGCAAACTCTTATTGAATTGTCCATTATGACACCAGAATTTGTTGTATGATTTAAGGCATCAAACCATGCGTTATGGCTGCATAATTTTATCATTGGGTTACGTATTGTACAAGGGATAACATTCTTAATGAGGTTATGTTGCGACAACAATTCCGGGGTACATTACTTTAACAATAACAAGAGTTCTTCGAAATTCAAACACATAGACATAAAGTTCATATCTGTTAAAAAGAGAGTTTAGACGTGCCAGATAAGTATACAGCACATTGGCACAAACTCCATGATAGCATATCTTCTTCCAAATGTGGTTTTGCCTAAGGTTTTCTAGGTTCACACTATTAGTATAAGTGTAGCTAATTTAGAGAAATGTTAGTTTCAGTTGGAGCATTTGTAATAGGATCTGATGATATTTGCAATATCGTATATATAAAGGTTTATTACAATATATATGCTTGGTTATATTTACTGATATATGTTATTTATTAGATATCGAAAGGTAGGGCCATTTAAGAGTAGATATGTGCGATTATAATTAATATTACTCTTAAACTTCACATCATAAATTGATTGATGGATATAAGGTGATTACAATTGCATCATATTGTTCGCATTACGAGAACGAGGTCTTTAGTCCTTTGTTGTTTATTGATCATGACAGGGTTGTACCGATCTCTTATTAACAACTGCTTCGGGGTACCCATTAAAGTTATAAATATATATTATTGAGTAGCATATAATGGTCCAAATAGGGGATTGTTAGAATATTTATAGACCGGCATGCTAAATATATATTTAGTCATTTTTAAGGTAGTCCAATAATAAAAATAATAGGATTAATTATATTATATAATTAATTATGTAATTGGTGTATTTGCTGCTGGCCTCCCAGTCTCCTTAGGAGACAAGTCTGATAAACCATACCAAGAAGCTGATCAAGGATCATCTTCTACCATAAATCCAAAACCCAAACGTCTATTCAAACCAAACCTTTTGCCAATCCCATCAGGCTCCTCTGTTCAGGAGTCCCAACCTTCTACTACCCAAGAAAAGGCAGTATCAAGCGTTAGAAAACCTTCCCCTTTCATAGCCATGGGATCTGATATTGAAAAATCTCTAGAGAAATCCAACCCATGCCGGACAACTCGCTTGGTGAAAGCCCAAGCAACTGCCTCACAATCAAAGTCCACCGAACCGGAGGCCTCTAAGTCTGCATCCAAAGACAAACCCTCTGGATCGAAGATTTCTATAAGAGCCCCTCGAAAAAATCCATCCGGATCAGAGGCATCCAAAGTAGCTTCTCAAGCGAAGTCCTCCGGAACTGAGCCCCAACTGGACACCAGGCATTTAGAAAAAACTGGTGCTCAACCATCTGGAGAGACCATTAAGCCAGAAGCTGACACTTTTCCATCCACAACAATAGATAAACCTTCCACAGTGATGGAAGAATTGATGGAAGATAGTATCGAAGAGGCCCCCTTCGAAACTGAAGCCTCAAAGCAAACTGGAGATACTGCCTCTGATAGGAAAGGGAAAGGGAAAGTGAAGGTTGGAATGGCTCATCCAGATCTTCCGGAGTGCTTGGAGGGCAAGGTAGGACCTTGCTTCCAGAAATTCAACGTGAAGTATCTGCTGGCCATGCAGAACATCAACTACGTTTATACTCATACCGCTGAGGTGGGCCGGATCCGGACTAAGTGAGGGATCCCAGAGTCAATGAAAGTGAGAATTCCTATCACTCCGGAGACCCCAATGGACTGCAAACCTAATGAAATTGTCATCTACACCGAGCCGTTCAACTGGGGGCTCAAATTCCCCTTAGACCGAGAGATCGTCAGGTATTTTCACCTGGTTAAGCTTTGCCCAAGCTAGTTAAGCCCGAACTCTTGGTACTCCCTCCTCGCTTGCATAATGGAATCGAGGCTGCCCGATATCCCTCTCCCTATGGAGCAGTTTGCCGCTGTGGCAAGCATGTGCAAAAATCATTGCATCCCATTCTATCACCACAATATGGGAGATAATTTCAAAGTGGTAAATGATTTGTTGGAGTCGAAGAAGAATTGGAAAACCCAATTTTTATTCATTAGTGGGTCATGGGAGAATGGGAGAAAGATCAAAGCCCACACTAACCCTAGCATGCTCACTAGTAGGTGGAAGATTACAAGTAATTTATTCAATCTTGTTTTTCATTTTCTCCTTTTCACTTTACAATTATTCCACTTCTGAATCATTTATTACTTTCTTTTTAGTACTACCGAAGGAGTATACCAAATATCTACAGAAGAGGCAGACCACATGTGCCAAGCTGAATGCGTGGGCCGCAGAACGTTGGGGGAACGCTTTCCACAACTGTTTTACTTCTGGAAATTTGGTGAGATCTCATTTGTGGAATATCACAGGCTGGAGGGATCTCACATGGGAAGAATTGACCACACCATCTCCCCCAATTGTCATCCTTAAGCGAACAGAGGAAAAATATTGCAAAATGGCCTTGCCCTCTAGAGCCAAAACTCCTAGCAAGATGAAGGGAAATGGAAAGAAAAAGAAGGCTGTTGGAGAGGCAGTTCGGGTTGCTGCAGAAGAGATCGGTCCGGGGAACCCAGGAAGGATCGATGCTACTTTGCTCAAGGTAGTTGAAGATGAGACTGTTAAGGAGGCAAATGAATCACAAAATCCACCAAGGCCCCCTAAAAAGGACCAAAAGAGGGGAGCAAGCAGCGATGAGAGGATTGCTAAGAAGGAAAAGGTCACCTTAGGGGAAGAAGTAATCCTTCACCCTTCGGAGCCTCTACCTCCAGCAGACCCAACTGATCCCACCTTAGCAGAGAAGATTCCCACCGAACTGCAATCCGGAGAAGGTACTGGAGGAGAGATTAATGGAGTAGACATCAATGCCTTCCAAGATATTGATCTTTATTTTAATGATTCTGAGAAAGATGACTTCACTGGCCCCTACTGTCCTTCAAGCTCTTCTAATATGGTGCCTTACAATGGCAAGTCCTATACTGTCTCCGGGGAGAACGATGTGGTGGCTCATTCTCTTATGGGTCATATTCAACCACTACTTAACTTGGAAAGGTAAGTAAAAAATCAGTCCGCCCTCATCAACACCCTCATCTCAGACAAAGAGACTCTGTCAACTAACCTCCTCAACACTAATAAGAGTATTGGGGCACTTAAGAAGGAGCTTGAAGAGTTGAAGAGGGACAAGGAAGATCTGTCAACCAAGCTGACCACTTCGGAGAAAGCTAACGCAGAGATTCAAACTAAGTACTCCGGCTTGGAGAAAGATCTCTCCACCCTAAAAGAAGATGTGAAGACCAAGGATAGCGCTATTCAGACCTTGTCCGGCGAAAAGACTTCCCTTGAATAGGCTATGTCTAAGGCAATCAAGGAGAAAGAAGACTTGGAGAAAGCAAGAACGGAGAGTTCAGGCCAGCATTGAAAAATATACCAACGAGATGATAGATTCATTGGAGAAAAGGTATGCTGAAGCGAAGCCTGACATGGTACTGCCCTTTCATGATAAGTTTCTAAGGAGGACGCTTGGTCCCTTGTGGGAATATGTGGAGTATGATGACATCTCGTTCCATACACTGGAAGATGGTGATAAAAAGAACTACTCTAGTGGAATCGATTCTACCACCAATGAGGAAGAAGGAACCGGGGAAAGTTCAAGCGTTGAACTCAAATGCCCTAAGAAAGGAGATGACGCAGGAACATCCGAAGAGAATAAGCCCTCAAGTTTTTAACTTTCTTTTTTGTTTTCTTTATTTTGTGAACTATTAAAGTCCTTGGATGACCAATAAATTTTTGTAATTGTATCCGGTTTGAGTCCGGTTAAGCCTAAAACTTAAAGTCCTTGGATGACCAAGGCATATTCTGTGTTTTAATATCATTATACGGTTCTTACCCGGACATGCTTACCCTACCCAATTTTTGCTTTGTTTCATACTTGCTTTCAATTTTAATGGCTAATGTTTAAAGAACCCTTCTTTACTTTACAAATATTTAAGATGAGAGTGTTTAAAATCTCTGATGACATATATTTAATGGTCATCATTCAACCAGATTAATCCGATTTGTCAAATATTCTTAGTATTAGATTGAAGACTTGAAAGAAATTGTAATCAAATCACTCCTAATATTTTAAGAAGGCATCATATTTTATTGAAAAAACCAGACACTTCATTAAAACCTCCCTGCGCCACCAGGGTAGGAAAGAGTATACCCCATAATATTTACATGGACTTTAAACAAGTAAATATTTACACAACTCCCATTCCAGATATAACCGGAGGTGTTCAATATTCCACGGGTGCTTCAGGATTCTTCCATCTTTGTCTTGAAGCCTATATGTCCCAGGCTTAAGTTTTTCGGAGACCTCATAAGGGCCTTCCCAGTTCAGAGCTAGCTTGCCGAACTGCTTTTCCTTAGTATGAAAGAAAACCTTTCTCAATACTTTATCCCCTGGCTAAAAATCCCTTCTCTTGATTTTGGAAGCAAACATACTTTCTCATCAAGCCTTGGTAATGGGTGGTTCTAAGATGGGCCTTAACTCATCTTTCTTCAATTAAGTCCAACTGACTTCTAATTGCCAATTCAATGGCCTGTTTGGAGTAGTTATGGATTTTGTATGATGGTAGAGTTGCCTCTATAGTAGTAATTGCATCCATCCCATATACCAAGGCAAAAGGAGATATTTGTGTAGCAGCTCCATGAGTAGTTTGGTACGCTCATAATACTTCTTGCAAATAGCTTGACCACTTCCCTGCAAGCCCTTCTAAATTCTTTTTCAGACCGGACATAATGGTTCTGTTTGCCACTTCAACTTGACCATTTGCTTGTGAGTGGAAAGAAGAAGAGAAGTAATGTTGAATGCCCCTGGAGGCACAAAAATTCTCCATATCCTTGTTATCAAATTGTGGTCCATTATCTGTGGTTATCTTTTGTGGAACCCCAAATCTGCAACAAATGTTAGACAAAATAATTTTTATAACAGCTTCGAAGTAGTTCCTGCCAGGGGGCTGCTTCTATCCATTTGAGAAATAATAAATGGCTAGAATAATAGTCAAGAACCCTCCGGACGCCATTGGTAGAGGCCCAACTAAATCCAGTCCCCAACGAGCAGAAGGCACTGGCTCAGAAATTGACTCTATAGGAACAGCTGAAATATGAATTTCGTTACCATATCTTTGGCATGGGTCATATTTCTTCACCAATTCCTTAGCATCTGCCATTGTGAATGGCCAATAGTATCCGACCAACAAAACCCTCCGGGTCAGAACTCTATAGCCAGAGTGTGTTGATCCTTCTCCATCATGTAATTTGGTACTCTTCAGCCCCCAAACAACGTAGGAGAGGTCTGCTGAACAAATTCTTATAAAGAACCTCTCTTGTGATGTATTGAAGAAGGGGAAATCTCCACGAGCCCTGTGTTTCATTTTACTTTCCATAGCATACTCCGGAGGAAAAATTCCATCAGAGATGTATTGAAGAAGGGGAAATCTCCAGTCTTTGGGTTGAACCACATGTACATTTAAGCTCTCCTCCTCTTCATTGCTTTGATTTGGTTGTATAGATGGGAATTCTTGTACATGAATCCATGGGTAGGACTCAGAGTATGCTATGGTGGCTAAGGAGTCGGCCAGTATGTTTTCCGATTTGGGAATATCGTCCGAACATTTTTCCTTTGAAGAATGTGATTCAGAAGGCAGACATATCAAGCAGGATGACCAAATGGTCAATAGAGTTGGGTGATCATGACATTGATTTTGCCCCACGAACTGCAATTAAAGCTCAGTCTGTTGCTGATTTCTTGGTAGAATTTCATTCGAATAGGAGTACTAAACAAGCTACAGAAGAGAAAACTAAAAAAGAGTGGGTTGTCCGGACAGATGGTGGATCAAGCACAATAGGTTGTGGGGTTGGGATTTGTTTAACCTCTCTGTATGGTGATAAGTTATACCAGGCTATATGCTTTGCTTTTAGGCTTCTAACAATGAGTCTGAATATGAGGCAGCTATAGCTGGTCTAAATTTAGCTTTTTTGTGTGGGGCTAAAAGAGTTAGGTTAATGAGTGATTCTCAGCTTCTTATTCACCATGCTCAAGGTCAGTCCGAAGCCAAGAAGGAGCAGTTGATCAGATACTTGTTCATTCTTAAAAAAGTAGCAGCCAACTTAAAAAATGTTAGCTATGAATGAGACTGAAAATATGGCCTCATTTTTCTGGCAGCAATTACTAGGGCTAGTGCCAACTTTTCACCTTTGTTAAGTTGGCGATTTTTTTTGAAGATTAGATAGATGCAACTCTTCTTCTAAGCTCTTAACCATCATATCATCGATATATACTTCCATATATCTTCCAATCTAATCAGCAAACAATGGAGACCCCTATCTGTAACAAAAGTAGTGTGCTCTTGGTCCTTCGGATCCACCTATATCTGGTTATAACCGGAGAAGGAATCCATGAATGATAATAGCTTGTTTCCAGATGTGGAATCCACCAACTGATCTATCCGGGGGACTGGATAGAGATCTTTTGGGCAAACTCTATTGAAGTTAGTAAAATCGATACGCATACGCCATTTCCCATTATTTTTCTTTACTAATACTGGGTTGGCTATCCATAAAGGATATTGAGACTCCTTTTTGTGCCCCATCTTAGTAAGCTGGTCAACTTCTTGGACTATATTACATCAGCTTTCTCCTTAGAAAAAGCTCTCTTTTTGCACAACATGTGCAACATCTCTCTGGATAGACAACTTGTGTGATATAACGTTTGCAGGTACTTCGGTCACATCAACATTGCACCAAGAAAAAACATGTTGGTGATCTGTCAAGAAGGACAACAATGTTTTCTTCAACTCTAGTGCCATCTTGGAGCCAACTTTAACACTCATTCCTTCAGCGAGAGAGTGGGTTTCAACCTCTTCGATTGGTATCAAAACACCAGGGATCTCTTTGAGGTCATCGATTTCACCCTCACCCCAGAGGGCCCCAACATCTGCTAATCTTTATTAACCCGGTTTTCCCCCAGTGTTCTAGGAGCAAGTGCAGTTGGATAACATTCTCTTGCTATTTTTTGGCTACTCCGGACAACTCCCACTTGTCCTTGAACTGCGTACTTTAAACACTGATGGACTGTTGAAGCCACAACATGCATCCTAGAGAGCCAGGACCTCCCAAATATCGCATTGTAACATATGGGGAAATCTACAACAACGAATAGTACCCTGACCATTTTCTTGAAAGGGCCTTTGCCCAACAATACCTCCTCCTTAAATTCTCCGATTACATCCGCAGAGCTCCATGTGAAGCCCACAATGGATCTGTTCGAACGCTGAATCACTGCTAGATTCTTCATATGTTTATAAAACTTAAAAAGAGAATATTGTCTGAGCTTCCAGTGTCAATCAGAATTCGCCTGATGTCGTTACCCCTAATTGAAGCTCCTATCACCACTGCATCCTCATGAGGCCCAGCTATATCTCTTAGATCATCTTCATAAAAGTAATGAAGGGAAAAGGAATTTGGGATTGATAAGAAGACATGCCTCCCTCTAACTGAGTAGCTAGAGTGTGAACGTGCCTCTTCCTTGAAGAAGGAATTGGCGCAGTCATAAAATCCCCTCCAAATATAGAGAGTGACTAAAAAAAGCTTATGAGTCCGGGCACTGTCTTAGTTTGTTTTGTTATAACCCCCACTTTATTCCGGGTTGGATCAGGATCCAAATACTTCGATTCGACATCAAATATTTCAAGGATTACCATAGACCCTTCCCGAGCAGATGCCCTCGCATTGTTCATTGGGCCAGTTCAGTGAGCATTGTCAGACCTGTTTCTACTTCTTCTTTTGACGTAAGCTCCCAGCTTCCCCTTTTTAATAAGATTCTACACTTCTTGTTTCAAAGCGATGCAATCTTCAGTGTTGTGGCCAATATCATGATGATATTGGCAAAAACAAGTATTACGACTTTTCCTAGGAGATTGAAGCGTTGTCGGCTTCCTAAGATGCACTTCACTTTTTGTTTTATCATAAATGGTTGCCACATTCTCTTTTAACTCAGTAAACCACTCCGGTTGGACCCAAGGTCCTCGTTTATTTTTGGAGTGCTGGCTCTGAGCTGGATTTGGGTGGGATTGAGTATGTTTGGCCCTATTGGGCCCCTGTCCGGTTTCTTTGGCCTTGTATCCGGACTGGTTCAGGTTTGGATCAACTGGGGCAGACCTCACTTGCTTGTGTACCCTAGTCTTCTTTGTTTCATCTATGCTGATTTGCTTTCCCACCTGATTTAGCGAACTGCCCCAAGTCATGGCTTTTTTCTTGGTTACCGAATGAGCCAAATTCCTAGGGTTTAACCCTTGTCTCAAAGAAGCTATTGCTACCTGCTCGAAGCAATCAACCAACCCATTATTAGTGTTTACGAACCGGGTTATATAGTCTTTCAATGACTCATTTGGCTATTGGGCACAATGGATAATAGTATCCCCATTGCCCTTCACCTCTTTACTCCCTACAAACTGCCTTCGAAAGGCCACCCAAAATGTATCAAATTTTCTGATACAACCTTGTGGCAAGCTGTTGTACCATTTTAAAAAACTTCCCGTAAAAGATTGTTAGATGACTTAAACTGTTCCAGATGGTTGTTCGGGTCTTTGCTCCCATTATACTTCTCTATTTTAGTACTGTCAAATCTATTAGGAAGGTTTTCGGTCAGTATCTTGGATGAAAATGGCGATTGCCTCCAATTGCGACTACGACTAAAAATTGTGTCTTCATTAGGTGTTGCAAAAATACCTGGCTCATCATGGAAAGCAAAAGGATCCATCAACAACTGATCCATATGCCTGTGATTATGGATGTGGCTGTTAGACGACCTTTTTCCTAGATGCCTCTTTAGTCTCCCATGCCTATCTCTCTTTCTTGAATATTTTTAACCAACTTTTGTTTCTTTCTGGACCTCCCCTCATCGCTACTTGATAACAAATAATCCTCAAGTTTATCCTCATTCGAGGAGCTACTGGAGGACTCAGATTCTGAACTCTCCACCGGCTTGGACCGGTGATATTTCTTGGAGCTGACATGGGTATTTTTCGTGCTCAAATGAGTCTTTGCTGATGGGTCGTTCTCCCTTGGGTTGTCAGTATGGTTAATGGCTAACGCTTTTGACTTTTCCTTTAAACCTATCTGTGCCTTTCTAGTGGCCCTCAATGCTTCTATTTCAGCTTTAAAGTTGTCTCGCTCTTCGGTCGTGTACTTATTATTTTCTCCCACCACCTCCACCAAAGGTGGTGGCATTGCTTGCTCGTTCGGATTCATCCAAACCGGTTTTTCTTACTGGTTTTGAATGCTAAATTCAGGCACCTTCTCACTCCTACTGTGGTCGCCAATTTGGTGTGGCTTATTTTACGTTGAGGGTGACCTTGTCAAGTGTTTTGGAATGTTTTAAGAGTATTAAATGTTTGGGTGTTTTGTAGTGAGAGATTTAAAGTGCATGGTTATATTAAATGTTCATTACCCTCATTAATGAAAGTAGTTGGGGTATTTATACCCTTAATTATGGACCCATGGGCTTTCGGGTCAAGTTATGAAACCGGGTCAAGTTTAAGCACCCATTTACTTAATAAGCTGATTAGCACCTTGCTTAGTCAAAAGGTGTTTAGTTATTTAATACTTTTGTCCTGTCCGAATAGTTCAGTGGGCTCTTTATGTCCGAATTGTCCTTGTCCGGATATCTCAGTGGGCAGTGGTGAAGTTATTCGGACTCATCAGTAGCAAACAAATAAATTACCTTTTTCATTTGGTAAGAAATTCGGTAAAATGAGATGATAAGTGGGATCTTAATGTCTTTTCCGGGATGCACAACCACAAACCGATTAAGTATGTCCAAGGACATTTGCAATGGTCCGCGACAAATATTTGATGCTTTGAAAAAGGTCGATCCGGAGAATGCTTCAGATATCTGTCACGTTTACAATCACCGTCAAAGAACGAGGATGGTTGAAAACGGCGGTCGATCCCAAATGCAATGTTTGTTAGTTAAATTACAATTTCACAAGTACAAGTATTAGGTACGAAAGGGGAATGACGGCTCTAACGTCATAACCGATTTGTTTTTTCGCACATTCGCTTAGTATTGATTTACTACCGACCTTCCCACGCTTGCTAATCATGGATAGCACGTATAAAGTTATTCGTTACGGGATGTATTTGTTCGAAGAATTTGGAGTAACATCGACCAACAAAACGTTTTGCATTGGTTTCACGTTTATGGTGAGTGAAAAACAAGACAACTACAAATGGTCATTGGGATGCTTGAAAATGGTAATGGAGGAGAATGATTGTGAATTACCTTGTGTTATCGTTACGGACCGTGAACTAGCCTTGATGAATAGCATCGACAAAATATTCTTTAGCGCTAGTCACATGTTATGCGAGTGGCATATCAATAAGAATGTTAGCGGGAGAACGAAAAAAATGTTTCAAGACGGGAAGGTGGCTAACAATTTTTTGGCGGCTTGGAACGACGTTGTTTCATCGAATACCGTTGAGGTGATGAACGAGAGGTTGGCTACGATGCGGTAAGTGTTCAAAGAGAAAGATAAGGCCGTCGATTATGTCGTATACTCGTGGATTACACTTTATAGAGAGAGGTTTGTTCACACTTATACTAACAAAATCATATATTTCAATAATCACACCTCTATTAGGGCGGAAAGCTCGCATGCTTCATTGAAAAAATATGTCGGGTCTAGCCGATTGGATTGCGATGGGTTTTGGGATAAACTACATGGCTTGTTAGCGATGCAACATTCGACCATTAAAGAATCGATGGAGCTTAACAAGTGTCGTCTAATTCACAAATTTCAAGATTTTAAACCGTTCAAATTTTTACGGGGGTACTTATCATCTATTGCATTGGCGATAGTATACGATAATTATATTGATAAAAGCGGTGGTGAAAACTCTTCGTGCGTTTGCACCGATCGTACGATCCATGGTTTTCCGTCTCCCCACGAACTTGAGGCAATCCGAAGAATGAACGGTCATGTACCTACTCAGATTATAGATGAGCATTGGAAGAGACTAGATATCGTTCCTCGAGTTAAACTCACCGGCAAAGAAGAGGTGAAAATTAATTTCGCAAATCTAAATGTGAAACTTGAAGAGTTTGATGTTTACGAACAAAGTCATTGGCTAAAAAAATTTCAACAAATTTTGGATCCGTCGATGAAACTCCTTTGCGAACCCCTCGGGAAGGTTAAAACCCGTGGTAGAAATTCCGGACATGTTGGAAGCTGTGTTCATGGATGGGGTCGGGGTCGCTTTAAAGGTAGAAAACTCCAACGTGATTATTCGACGAAAATGGATCCTTTGTTATCACGAATACGACGAATAAGAAATGTTCGAGTCCCACGATAGTGTTGAAACTCCACGAATGGTAACACTCGCCGCTATTATAGCAACCCTGGTCGTCACTCTCAGTAACACCGCAAGAACGGTCACCGCACATACTCCTAGTAATTCCGGAGCAAAACCACCAAAAAATAAAAAAAAAAAACGGGTTGAATGTGTTGGTTTAGGCACTCCGGATGCGTCGAACGACATCACCGCTATACCGTCATTCTCGGTTAAACCATTCCCGACGAGATTACCAAATGTTCCGGACTCGAGATTTTCAAAAGACATACCTCAATATATGCATCTTTTCATAAGCCGAATTACAAATGCAATGTCCGACGGTAATTGTGGTTTTAGAGCCATCGCGCATGGTATGGTCGGTTACGAAAATGGATGGCTAATGGTTAGAGAACCCTTGGTTCATGAGCTAAAGAGAGATCGGGAGTTTTATAAACGGGTTGCATATTACGGCGATGAAAGCGAAGTTGATAAGGAGATACACCGGTTGACTTTTAATAAAGAGAATGCATATTACGGCGATGAGTAAATAACTTTTAGTTTCGCACACATTTAATCATTTATTTTCTTAACGCGCATTGATATTCAATGTGAATTTTTAGGTTGACTTGGTTAAAGGGTCACCTTTACCGACTATAGATCCAACGATGACACATTTCGTTGAATTTGAGGATCCCATAGTGGACTTAACCAAAGATTGTTAATTAAGTTGGTGTTGTAATTTTTAGTTTGAAATCGAATTTATTTTGTGTTTGGTGTTGTTGTTTTTTCGTTGTAAACTCACTTCGTTGTATTCACGGCCCATTAAACTATCTTCTATTAACCAATTTTTGTGTAGATTTTTTTTTAAATTTAACTTCACAATTTTCATAGGTAGGTGTTTTCGCCAGCAAAATGGTGTAACTGACGACTCTCACACCAACGGCTGACGTGAGACATCCACGTCACGCCAATCGTTGGCGTGGGAATACATCCCTACGCCATTTGGCTCGCTTACACAACCTTTTGGAGCCTGTGTTCTCAAAAGAACAGAGAGCCCCTTAAGGATTAAGCCTATTGCCGCCACACAGTGGCCAAAAGGCTTCCCCTACGCCATTGCCTGGCGGCAGTAGACTAAACCCTAAATTACAATATTTTTTGTGGCTTTTTTTCTTTGTCTACTCTAATTTTAATTTTAATTTTAATGTTAATTAAATTAAATAGATAATTAACGTTAGTAAATTTTAGATACATTACTAAATTAATTTTTAAATTTCAAAAACTGTTTCATGAAATCAAACAAGCTGCAACACAAACTAAAGCATAAAAGTGAACATGAACTGAATCATGAACTGAAACATAAACTGAAACATGAATTAAAACACAAACTGAAACAATAACTCAAACTTAAACTCGAACATAAACTGAAACTAACTGAAACATAAACTGAAACATGAACTAAAACATAAACTGAAACAAACTGAAACACTAACTCAAACTTAAACTAAAACATGAACTCAAACATACTGAAAAACAAACTGGAACATAATTTATCTATTAGGCCAGTTCCATTTTATCAGCTTCCTTTCTTCTTTCGCATCCCGGTAGTCACACATTTCCTCTAGCCGGATGTCGATAATGTCAGAACGGACCTGATCCAGCTGCTCCTCTGTTAGAGAATCCGTGACCTGGCAATTAAACCGGTTACACGCAACACGACGTTCCAACTCGGTGAGGCCAGAAACTGGATGCAGACGGAATGTAACTAGGACTGACCATCTAGCTTTCACCTCATCAACACGCCTTGAAATTCTAGGCAGTTGGACACCATCCCTTTCGTATAGGAAGTACATTTGGCATAGCAATGCCTCCCAATACGTTTTACGCCCCTCTAGCATGTTCGTCTTACCAACTTCAATTAATGCTTTCATCAGATATTGATCTTCCTACTCAGTCCATGGACACATTTTTTGTTTAATTTATCAACTAGTTTACCCTTTAATGTGAATACAACATCTATTTATAGATAATTTCGTTTTCTGGTAAAGTAATCCAGTTAAACAAATTAAAACGTGACACATGTAAAGTAATGAGAATGAAAGATAAGGATAAAGACGAATGCCTAAATTACTCAGTATAGTTGCAGAGATGATTAAATTCAACAGGGACCCACCAATAACTCCAACCGGCATAATAACTCCCGCCAACACAAAAAATCCTGCCAAAAAATTCCAGCCAACATAATAATTCCCGCGAACATAATAACTCCCGCAAAAACAACCAATTATGTTTCATTTATGTTTCAATTATGTTTCAGTTATGTTTCATGTTTCCTTGAATGTACTACTGTTATAAAACAACCAAAACATACCAAAATATCTAAGCAATTACGAAAATACAGATATATCAACTTCAAAATATGTAACCGCATAGTACGTGTATCAAAAAACAGACAAACCATCAAAGTAACCGATAATATTGATAAAGTATCATACAAACAAAAATACAACATACTGTCTAAGCAAGTCTCCTGGCAGTGGACACAACATCCTCGTAAGCCCCAGCCAGACAATTGAAATCATGATCAAACTCACCAACTCTGGGAAACATAGAGATCATGTGCATACCCGCACGCAAATGTCGGTTGATAGCTCCCTCTCGATCCTCATGCACATAGTCATCGGGTGAGTAGATTGCGGTGTTGATGAGGTCGAACCAGATAATCCTCTGATGAAGGAGAAGGTACTCAGGATCACAAAAAGACTCCATCTCGTCTCTCATCATCACTCTTCTAAAAGCCTGATGCAATGTGTTGATCTCCCAGTTCACTCAATCATCCGCATCGAAGGTATACACCATCGTCTTTAGTTTTCTCCTTGACTTGGACTGCATATCCACCAAATGATGCGCGGTACCCCTCTGGATACGACCAAACTGCCGTTGAAATCGCTCTGGATAGTATCCCTGAGAGTGCTCCACACCGCATATGACATTTCAAAACCATGCTATATGTTTGAACGGAAAATGATCACGTATAGCACGATAAGGATCAAACAATATCTGCAATACAAACGAATATGAACATAAACACAGATAAAAAAAAGTTTTGGGATCACTAAATAATAAGACTTACATCGCTCTCCTCCAGGTTGTTGACGGAGATACGAAGGTTCAGCTTCGTCCGGGAGTCAGATACTACTGCAGCTGTATCCCATCTACCAATAGTGGGCTGGCACTTAGTGTAAGTGGAACGCGTAACCATGCGGAGCATGACAAAATGACCATGTATCCATGTGTCCATCAAGCCGATACATCCAACCATAGTCCTCGTGTCGTGAATGGAGGCCTCACCCAGATGGTGGTACAAGTAAGCGAGAACAGCACTACCCCATGAGTAGCTACCGACCCCTCCTGAGTCAAATCGCGCAACCAAAACAAATATATGTAATTGGATTACCTGTTGCTCTTGTCCGAGAATATGACGGTGCCGAACATATGTAATATGTATACGCGGGCAGCCGCATCTACCATCAGATCACTGAGACCAGGGTTGTCATCGTAGAACTCTGGCCCACTAAACCTACTCCTGATCCATTTAAACCCCAAACCAACGCCCTTGCATTTATCAACCTCCGTCACGAAGGAAAACTCATCCACCATAAGAAGTTCAACGCACTCGTACATGGCCATAGTCTTGTCAGATATAACGGGAAACACAACAAGCTTACCCTGAACTGGGAGTCTCAAAATGGTGTGGACGTCGTCGAGAGTAATCGTCATATCTCCGAACGAGAAATGGAAACTATTAGTCTTCATATGCCACCGGTCTAGAAAAACCTCCGTCATGTTAGAGTGTGTGTGCATGTGATAGAACGGCTCTATGAGTCGACCGAAAGGAGTGGCGTCAACTACGGCACGTACCCTAGTCTGTGTAGCCAAACTCCATGCTCTATGACTCGGATAATGGGTATATAGACGCATCTCTCGCTCCTGAAAGGATTAGTTCAAATTAGTATATGACAAAATTAAACAGTCATAAAATTTCAAATTGGAATTTCAATATTACATCTCCCATCCAAAGGTGGTATGCAGTATGAGAGATGAACGCCTTGCCGAATATCGGTGGCAGTCTGGATGGAGGAGGAGCTCTAGGCTTCCTTGTAGGTGGGGGAGGATGGCGTCGTCCGCAGGAAGCGGAAGCAGGACGCATGCGGTCCGGAAGCTATAGGCAGCTCATCCATCGGAACTGCTGAATCGGCAGCTAAAACGGGCTGAGCAACTTCCCATACCTTACTCCGCTTTGTTATTCTCTTCGTCCGCGACCCATCAGCAGACTGTGGGGCGTCACCATGATCCATAAACGCATAAACGTTTTTAGATAAATAATAGCATAAACACGGTTAACACACGCCAAACAACAAGAATAAACCGGTCCCGGGTGATTCCGGTGACCGAAGCAGCCTGCGCTATCACTGTTGCGTGGGTATAAGGGTGTACGCCAAAACTGAAGCATACACCAATATACCCACGCCAGAGTGATGGCGTGGGCGTGACATCCTACGCCACATGATGGCGTACAAACCCTGTTTTTCGCCGCCGTGTGGCGAAGACCACTTTCTCCATGACATAAGCTTCAAGCTTCTGCCAGATCGTTCTAACAGCCCAAAACCCCTAAATATACACTAGTAGCCTAATTAAACCTAACTAAAGTAATTAAAAACAATGAAATCGACGTACAATAGATTATTTCGATTCTGATTCTGTGGAGTTGCTCGCTGGTGATGATGCCGTTCTGATTGTTGCTTCGGGTACGGTTCTCCGGTGGACGTCTGGGCAGTTCGTCTCGGCTGCTTGTTTGGGTGGTGGGTGTCGCCGACTCTCGGCTGGTTTTTGGGTCGTGGGTAAGGGAGCGAGAAGACAGTGTAAGGGGGAGAGAGAGAGAGAGGATAGGGTAATTTTGGTTTTAAATTTTTAAGTTTAGTTTAAGTTTAAATTTAATTATAGATTAAGTAGATTAAGTAGATTAAGTGTGGTTTATTTTTAATTTTGCGGTTTGGTTTAAGTATTAGTTTAGATTAAGTGTAGTTTTAATTTTAGTTTTAAATTTTTTCCTTTTTTAAAGAGAAGGTAGAGAATTGAGGTTTTTTTTTGGAAATTATGGTAACTTCGCGGAGTAAATTTGACTATTTATACAATTTCGTAAGGGTAAAATAGTCAAACAAAATAACTTCGCGGAGTAGTTTTAAAAAAAAATTAAAGACGACTTCGCGGAGTAATTTTGGTCGTTTTTTTAGCAATTTTCTAAGAAGAAATCAAAAGATATTCGCTAATAGGTTGAACAAAGATTCAATTATTAATAAATAAATAAATTTTATTTAAATTTTGATTTAGTCTAAAAACATCAAAATTAAACTCGAATATTTGGTAGTCTCCATTTAAAACAAACCGTCGATTTTACGCAACTAATTATATTATAATTATGTTTATTTTCGATTTCTATTAGGGGAGATATAATTATTCTTAAATTAGGTACAATTTTTGTAAGGCTTTTATTGGTTTTAGAAAAATATCACACATATACACATAAACCAAATTGTATTAAAAATTAAATTTATTTACGAACGGACACGACAAACATATATCACGCATCACATATGGAACTCAATGTTATATGTTGCAACCTTTTAAAAATAACTTGTTGTTACCCACTAAAATACTAGTATCTAAATTATATGTAATCAGGTTGGGTTTTCATCATTTGAAACATATCAACTTAATATTTTTAGTCACATTTCTTTAGATGTAGAGTTTAGTAATTCTCAAGTCAATTTTTTCGTAAATAAAACTGTTAGGTTCTTACTAGATCGCGCGTATGAGATATACACGCCCGTTTCTTTGGTTTCCAAGAAATAGTAGCTATTGCAAAAGTGAACACTCACCATATAGTATAGGAATCTAACTTGTATGTGTGCATCCATTAACTATCTAATGAATATTAGAATATTGGAGACACATGTTTTTTTATCTTCTTGAAGTACCTTAGAACTGCTCCAATTACATTCCATTTTTTTGTATTTAGATTACTGGTAATAATTTACTCACCGCAAATAAAAAATAAAATTCTAGTGCATAAAGCTGCATACCTGAAACTTTTTATAACATTTGTGTATTCCAACTGAGCCACTGATCGTCCATTATTGTTTTTGAGTTTAGAAATGTGATGAAATGACATATATGTTTTTTTGGATTTTTGAAGTTTAAATCTACCAAGTATATTTTTAATGTAATTGGATTTACTTAGGGAAAAAATTTAACTAGCTTAATACTTTTATTCATAAAATACTATATATTTCCTTTGTAATTATGGCTAGGTACTCAACTTCTAAAAATGGTCATTTCTCTTGTAATTACGACTAGGTATTCAACGACTATAAATAATCATTTCCCTTGTAACTGCAGCTAGAAAACTAAGGTTTTATTTTCAACCTTACGCCATTTCCATGCATGCTGACCAACCTATAAAAGTGAGATTAAGCACACCCAATATTTTAAAGCTTTTAGAAAAATAAGCTATTGAGTTTGGTGTGTTTGGAACTAGCTTCGTACTCTACAACGCCATGAAAGGCCAGATTTTTAAATGATTTTATTTTAGAGACTACGTGAGAAATAACCTTAACTATATGAAGTATAAATACAATGAATGAATGACTATTATATGTTGACAGTGCGACTAAAATACTCGGGTGTGAAGGTAAACTTTACATTGTCTTTCTAACTTTTATTTAATCGGATGTAGTACATCTTCGATCATGACTTTGTGATTAATATTTCACTCATGGATTCTTGTTATGCTACACATACTCTAACAAAATTTAATATTTCTAGTAAACGATTTTTAGCTCTCCTTAAGTTTTATACAAATTTATACTATTTTTTCAACCCTTATCCTTATCTAATCTATATATTCTGATACTATTAATTGATAAATCTATGATGGTGATATACCATTTTATCTTATATCTCGTATTACTATGGATAACACCCCACCAATTACTTGTATATTATGAATATGTTGTTTTTCCAAAACAACATTATAAGAACTAGGTACCTCAAACACGAGGAACAATGTACATATTATTTTAATCATGTTTTACCTTCTAATTATTACGAAAACCTCAAATTCTCTCATATATTTGGTACTTTTATCGTCCAGGCTAATACATGAAATATGTAATCATTTTGTAATATCCACTTTTGTAAAGTATATTGGTCAACTTGAATTCTTCTTACTTCTACTTCATCAATGTGTATGGTCACTATCATTGTATCTTTATCAAAGAGTAGTTGACCTCGGAAATATTTCATTTTTTTTAAATTAGATTTTTAATTTATTTATCATAAATCCATATCTTGGTATGCGTCTTTTTTATTTTTTATATATTATTAACTTCAATAGTTATCCATTATCAATAAACTTGTGATAATAATAATAATAATTTTTATCATTCTTATCTGTAACTTGAGTGTCCCACATTTTTTTTCAAAATTATACTTAATCATTGATCATATTAAATACCAAAATGGGCTGAGACAACATTTATTTATTTTGGGCATTAAAATTTTTAGTTTATATTATTTTTTTAAAATGGTACTCAAGAATCTTCTCTCCAAGATTTTGGTAAATCAACTGAAGATTCTCGTCCTCATCTTTGTCTTCAAATTAGATCACCTTAATTTAATATTGAATTGAAATATCCTTTCAGATCATCTTCAAGATTTCACTTTGATTTCAATGTTCCATCAATCCTCAAGACCCGCATTTTAAAGTCGTCAAAAGAGGATTATGGGTTCTGCTGCAACCAATCTCCAGTAATCCCCTTTTCTTTGGTTTGAAATTGGATTCAAACACCTGAAATTTGAAGTTCCAGATGTTTAATCAAGATTCATTAGATCTATATATGGTTCAAGACAATATTGGTGTGGACAATAAACGCCTGAGGGTAGGCTAGTAATTTCAGTTGGTGTTTTACGGTGGTATGTGGGTGTTTAAGTCGTGGTGTGTGGGTGTTTAATGTGTTTAGAGAGTAGAGAGATAATTAAGCAGCTTGGTAGCAGTTAATTTTCATTACCCATAGTTAATGCAGGTGGTTGGGTATTTATAGTGTGATGTTTGGGCCCTTATGGGCTTTCGGGTCATGTTTAATAGATCCGGGTCATGTTCAAAGACCCATGAGCTCTAAGTAGGAGAGCAAGTAGCTTAGTCAAGAAGTGTTTAGGTTTTTTAGTACTTTTGTCATATTTCGAAGAGTCTTATGGTTATTTGTGTTCGAAGGGATCTGTCCGGTCCATATGATCTGTCTGATCTGTCCGGTCCGGAGGCCTTGGACTGATCTGTCCCTGTCCGGGGAGCACGCTGAATTCGGACTCATAAGGAGCCCCTTTTTTAGGTGTTTGAGCAAGTATTCTTGTCAGAGACCTGAAAAACAGTCCGATGTTAGAAGTGGTTTTCAATCCGGACAGGTCTATGGGTTTACCCGGACAGATAAAGGTTCACGAATTCAAAACGGTTTTTGCCAGAGTTCGTGGGACACGTGTCACACTCTGACTGGTTGCTTTAGCCGTTTTTTCACCTTGAATTTCGAACCCAACCTCTTTAATTACAAATGATGACATCAGCGCCGTCTTTTAATCATTGCCAAACTTTTCGAATTCTCCTAGGAATCAACTGCTTTTTCAAATTTATTATAAATTCAGACTCACTTTCTATTGTTTTACTATCTCTTCCATATTTACTCTACAAATCTACTCAGAGCTTTCTCTCTCTAAAGCAAAAGATTTCCTTGGTAGTTTATGTTTACAGCAAGGACTGCATTGATCAAAGGTGGTTGGCTCAACCTTTCAGAGTTGGAGAAAGCACAAAAAGTTGAGAAGGAGAGACGAATCGCAGCAGGGCTACCTTCATCACCTGTTGACAGACCAGTTGCCTCCGTTACAGAGTCAGATCGAGGCTCGTCCTCCTCTAAAGGTACCAAGCCCAAAAAGTTATTTCAATCCACCCTCTCGCCTATAGTTTCTGGTTCCTCAGTTCAGGAGTCAGTACCTGTTGTTGAGCCAGGAGTCACAGTCACAAGTTTTAGGAAACCTTCACCTTTCCTCGCAATGGGATCAGACACAGAGTATTCTCCGGAGAAACTGGTTGTCAAGAGGTCAAGGCGGCTGGTTAAGGGGCAAGCCTCCAAAGACACTCCCTCAAAATAGGGGGCAAAAAATAGTAGTTCTGGGTCTGGAGTGCCTATTAGAGCTCCCCGGGAAAGGCCATCCGGTCCGGATGCTAGCAGCCCAGCACCCCAGAGAGAGACTTCTGCCTTAGAGCCCCAGCCTGAGACTAGAAGTCAAGAAAACACAGAACAACAACAGTCCAGAAGCCAGGCATAGCCAAATTTGAATTCTCCCCGGGCCCCTACCACTGATGTTCCTCCTACGATCATGGAGGAAAGAATGGAGGACTCTGTTGAAGAAGTCCCTTTTGAGTCTGAGCCCTCCGGTCAGACTAGTAACACTGTTGCTGCCAAAAAAGATAAGGGCAAAGAAAAACTGTGCTTGAGGCATCCGGATCTGCCAGAGTGTCTCGAAGGGAAGGTAGGGCCCTGTTTTCACAGGGTCGAACTTAAATATCTCTTGGCCTTACAGAAGACCAAGTATGCTTTTATCCACACGGCCGAACTAGGTCGAATGCGCACAAAATAGGGGATCCCAGAAAACGTGAAGATAAGGATTCCCATAGATCCTGAAACCCCTATGGATTGCAAGCTAAATGAGCTGGTCATCTTCACAGAGCTCTTTAACTGGGGACTCAGATTCCCATTGGACCCGGAGATCGTCAGATATTTTCACCTGGTCAAGCTCTGCCCGAGCCAGCTGAGCCCCAACGGTTGGTATACTCTGATGTCATGTATCATGGCATCTAGGCTGTCCGGGATCCCTCTCCCTATAGAAGAGTTTGCAGCAGTGGCCAACCTTTGCAAACATCACCAATTCCCCTTCTATCATTTCAATATGGGGGACAGCTTCAAGGCTGTCAATGATCTGTTGGAGTCTGAGAGCAAATGGAGGAGCCAGTATTTGTTTGTCAGTGGCGCCTGGGAAAACGGCAAGAAAATCAAGGCCGGAGAGAACCCAAGCCTCCTTAGAAGCAGGTGGAGGAGTGACCGTAAGTCTCACACTTCAAATCTTTGTCTACTTCTTCCTTTTCATAGTTGATTCAAACTAATTTGTCTTCATTTTTGTTTTAACAGAACTGCCTAAAGAGTTCGGGGACTACTTGAAGGCCGGACAGGTCACTTGTGGAAAAATCAATGCCTGGGCCGCAGAGAACTGGGGGAACCGATTCCACAGTGCCTTCACAAGTGGAAATCTGGCAAGGTCTCACCTGTGGAACACCACGGGTCGGAGAGATTTAAGCTGGGAGGAGCTCACCACTCAACCCTCTCCGTACACAGTGCTCAAGAGGTCCCATGAAGCAGATGGGACACTCTTCTTGCCAGGCCGGGCCAAAGCCCCAAGCAAAATGAAGGGCAAGAAGAAAGGCAAAAAGGCGGCGGGCAGTGCTAACCCCGCTGATGCTGAGAAGGATGCTCCAACTGACCCGGAGGGGCCGGCTCAGAGCCAAATGGATGCCGCCCTCTTGCAAGTGGTGGAGCAAGAGACAAAAAGGCAGGAAGCAGACCTCCCAAAGCCTCCAAGGGCCTCGAAGAGGAATCGTAAACAGGGGAGTGAAGGGGCAGACTGGGCAGCCAAGAAGAAAAAGACTGTAAAGGGAGATGAGCTTGCTCTCCGGGATCCGGAGCCCTGTGTCCAGGCTGACCCTTCTGACCCAACACATGATGAGGAGATCCCAAGAGACTTTCATACTGATGAAGTTGAGGGAGGAAAGCTCAATATGGATGATGTAGACATCACTGGTCTTGGTGAACTTGGCGAATATTTCCTCAACCTCCCCAGAGGCGACTTCGCATGGCCTTAGATTCCTCCGAGCAGCTCTAACACCGTCAACTTCAACGGTAAGACTTTCATTGTTTCTAGTGAAAAGGATACCATAGCCCACTCCTTGCTAAGCAATGTGCAGCCGGTTCTCACATTGGAGAGACAAGTCCGGGGTCAGGCAGACATTATAAAAGACCTTAAGTCTGAGAAGGAAAAACTGTCTGAAGACCTTCGCACTTCTACTGCAAATGCTGACATGCTAAAGGAGGCAAACGAGGAGCTGAAGAGGAAACAGGTGGAAAGCACCACAAAAGTTGCCACCCTCGAGGAAACCATCAAAGACCTCCAGGAGAAGCTGTCTGGTCTGGAGAAAGACCTTACTGCCTCAAAAGAAGAGACCAAGTCAAAGGACAAGATTATCACCAACCTGACTACCGACAAGATTGCTCTTGAGAATGCAGCATACAAGGCTGTCGAAGAGAGCACCGCTTTGTTAAGGGATCAAGAGGCTACGATCAATGCCAAGATCAATGCCTATGCCAACCAGATGATTAAAAGCGAAGAGCTATTGCTTGAGAAGGTGAGGTCTGACATGGTTCTTTTATTCCATGAAAAATTTCCGGGCAGGAACCTAGGGGACTTATGGCTTTATGTTGAGCCCGACGAGGTTCCATACCACACGATGGCTGAAGGTGACAGGTTTGGCTACTCTAGTGGCTCCTCGGTTGATGAAGAACACACCGGGGAGAGCCCAGATGAAGAGAAAGACGATCCTAAAGGCAAGAAAATAGTCGAAGGGAAAAGTGACTTCAAGGGCAAGGAGGCAGATGAAGGTGAGCCATCTTCAAAGGCTCAACCTTAACTTACGATCTCCTTTGATTATTTTTATTCAGACTAAAGTCCTTGGAAGGCCAAGGCACACTTTTTGTAATGGTGTCCGGTGTTTGTTCGGACAGGCTTTTTGTGTTGTATCTTGACTATATTTAAAATTCCTTGGAAGGCCAAGGCAAGTTTAAGTTATTTCTTTTAATGAATATCTCTGTTTTGTGCAACCATCATCTTCTTTCACTTTAATTTTGACAGCCAGAGTTTAAGTAGCCTTTAGTTGTTGCATGGTGAGAGTGTTTAAATTCTCCGGCTAGAGTTTAAATAGTCCTTAGAAATTCCAGTCCGTATAGTATGACAAGGAACAAAACTTTAAACAACACTTAGGAAATTTTTTAAGTAGGCATTGAAATTTAAACGCCCGGACACCTCATTCAAACCTCTCCGTGCCACCGGGGAGGGAAGAGTATGCCCCCAAATATTTACATGGATGTTCAAATAAGTAAATATTTACACAAGTGTTATTCCAAGTACATCCGGAGATGCTCAATATTCCAAGGATGAGTTAAAACTCTGCCATCTTTGTCTTCCAACCAATAAGTTCCAGGCTTAATTCTTTCAACAACCATATACGGACCCTCCCAAGCTGGGGCCAGCTTTCCGAAGAGCTTTTCTTTAGTGTGTAAGAAGACCTTCCTTAATACCTTGTCCCATGGTTGGAAATCTCTTCTTTTGACTTTGGAAGCAAACCTGCTCCTCATCAAGCCTTGATAGTGTGCAACTCTGAGGTGAGCTTTAACTCGTCTTTCTTCTACCAAATCAAGCTGGCCTCTGATTGCCACTTAATTAGCATGTTCAGAGAAGTTATGAACACGAGAAGAGGGGAGAGTCGCCTCTATGGGAGCTACTGCATCCATCCCATAGACCAAAGCAAAAGGTGACTCTTGTGTTGCAGCCCCAGGTGTTGTCCGGTAGGCCCACAAGACCTCTTGTAAATAACTAGGCCACTTCCCAGCAGCTCCTTCCAAATTCTTCTTTAAACCGGACAGTATAGTTCTATTAGCCACTTCAACCTGCCCATTTGCTTGTGGGTGGAAAGGTGAAGAAAAACAATGTTGTATACCCCTTTAGGCACAAAAGCTTTCCATTTCTCTATTGTCGAATTGTGGCCCGTTGTCTGTTGTTATTTTCTGTGGGACACCAAATCTGCAACATATGTTGGATAGAATGAATTTTATAACAGCCTTTGATGTTGTACCTGCTAGGAGGGCTGCTTCTACCCACTTCGAGAAGTAGTCAATGGCCACAATTATAGTTTTGCGCCCTCCGGACGCCACAGGGAGAGGCCCTACTAAATCCAATCCCCATCGAGCAAAAGGAATAGGCTCAGAAATTGACTCTAAAGGAATGGCTGGTACATGAATTTCATTGATGTACCTCTGGCATGGGTCACACCTTCTTACCAACTCCTTAGCATCTTTCATGATTGATGGCCAATAATATCCGGAGAGCAAAACTCTTCTTGTCAAAGCTCTAAACCCACAATGGGCTGACCCCTCGCCATCGTGTAATTCGGAGAGGACCATTTGTGATTCTTCATCCCCCAAACAGCGTAGGAGAGGTTTACTGTAAGACTTCTTGTATAACACTTCTCTCAATATGATGAAACCACGAGCCCTGTGTTTCAATGTTCTGGCTTGTGACTTATCCGGAGGCACAACACCATCGGAGAGATACTGCATTAGAGGAAATCTCCAGTCTTGAGGTTGTTTTGCTTGTATTTCAAGAATCTCTTCTTCTTTACCCTTGCAAAGTTGAATGGAGGGGCTTTCAAGCACATGGATCCATGGATATGACTCCGTATATGCTATAGTTGCCAGTGAGTCTGCCAGTTCATTTTCTATCCGGGGAATGTGCTCATAGACAACACTTTTAAACTTGAGCGCTTCATTTTTTAGGAGGAGCAAATATTTCACAAGTTGTTCTTTCTTAGCCTCAGACTGGCCTTGAGCATGGTGGATAATTAGTTGGGAGTCGCTTAGCAGCTTGACCCTCTTAGCCCCACAAATGTAGGCCAATTTTAACCCAGCTATAGCTGTTTCGTATTCGGACTCGTTGTTAGATGCCCTGAAAGAAAAACAAATAGCCTGGTACATCTTCTCTCCATACGGGGAAGTTAAACATACCCCTGCACCACACCCCATAGTGCTAGATCCACCATCTGTTCGGACGACCCATACTTTCTTATCTTTTATATCAGTAGCTTGCTCCGAATCTCTGTCAGAGTGGAATTCGACCAGGAAATCAGCCACAGCTTGGGCTTTGACTACTGTTCGGGGAGCAAAGTCTATGTCAAAGTCCCCCAACTCTACTGACCACTTAGTCATTCTGTTCCAAATATCTGCTTTTTGAAGGATATTCTTCAAAGGAAAAGAAGTCCGGACGATGATGGGATGAGCCTGGAAATAAGGCCTCATCTTTCTGGCTGCTATCACCAAGGCCAATGCCAATTTTTCAAGTTTTAAGTAACGCTTCTCTGCATCTATCAAGCTTTTGCTGATGTAGTACACTGGAAGGGGATGACCATCGACCTCTCTTACCAGCACAACACTGATGGCACAACTTGAAACTTCCAAATATACAAAGAGAGTCTCCCCATCGACTGGCTTGAACAAAGTTTTGGGGGAGGACATGTGTTTTTTGATTTCATTGAAGGCCTCATCACACTGCGGGGTCCAATCAAAGCCCTTTGCACCCTTCAAAGTTTGAAAGAAAGGAGCACACATGTCCGAAGACCTTGAGATAAACCTGTTTAAGGTAGCTAACCTCCCCGTTAACCGTTGTACTTCTTTAATGTTTCGAGGAGGTTCCATTTGGAACAGAGCATTTAACTGGTCCGGATCGGGCTGTATTCCATGCTCACTTATAATATAACCTAGAAACTTCCCGGACTGCACTCCGAAGACACACTTTTAAGGGTTTAACTTTAAATTCACTTTCACCAAGTTGGCAAAAGTTTCTTGGAGATCGGACAAGTGCAACTGCTCATCCACACTTTTCACCATCATATCGTCAATGTACACCTCCATATTTCTTCCAATTTGATCAGCAAATGCCTTGTCGACTAATCTCTGATAAGTAGCCCCAGCATTTTTCAAACCAAATGGCATAACTTTGTAGCAATGAAGACCTCTGTCTGTGACAAATGTGGTATGCTCTTGATCCCTTGGATCTACTTGAATTTAATTGTATCCGGAGAAAGCATCCATAAAGGAAAGTAGCTTGTTCCCAGAGGTAGAGCCTACTAACTGATCAATCCGGGGGACTGGATACAAATCTTTTGGGAAAGATCTATTGAGATCTGTGAAGTCAATGCATATGCGCCACTTGCCATTCTTATTTTTCACTAAGACAGGATTGGCAGTCCACAAAGGGTACTGAGACTCCTTGATGCGCCCCATCTTTGTAAGCCCGTCAACCTCTTGCACAATAGCATCATCCTTTTCTTTGGAAAAAGCTCTTCTTTTTTGAACCACTAGAGGTACATCCCTCCGGACGGATAGGTGGTGTGATATTATTTCTGATGGAACTCCAGTGACATCAGCATTGCACCAAGCAAAAACATGCTGATGGTTTCTCAAAAACTTTAACATGTGATCTTTCAAAACAGGTGACATTTTAGACCCTATCTTGACACTTTTTCTATCTTCCAACTAGTGCGTTTCTACTTCTTCAACTGGTATCAACACTCCGGGGGTCTCTCTGGGGTGATCAATTTCACCCTCTCCCCCAGAAAGGCCCTCAAACTGCTATTGTTCACCAATACGGACTGCCCCCAGCGTTCGAGGAGCCAGGGCAGTGGCATAACACTCTCTTGCAACCTTTTGGCTGCTCCGGACAACTCCAACCTGTCCCTGAACAGCATATTTCAAGCACTGATGGACTGTTGAAGCTACTGCATGCATCCTAGAGAGCCAAACCTCCCTAAAATAGCATTATAGAAACTGGGACAATCCACCACAATAAAGAGTATTCTGACCATTTTCTTAAAAGGGCCTTTGCCCAATAACACCTCCTCTTCGAACTCCCCGATCACATCTGCTGACCTGCCTGTGAAGCCCACGATTGACCTGTCCGAATTCTGAATTACAGCTGGATTTTTCATTTTCTTGTAAGTGGTTAGGAAAAGGATATTGGCTGAGCTTCCAGTATCCACCAGGATTCGTCTTATGTCATTGCCCCCTATAGATGCTCCTATGACAACAGCATCCTCATGAGGGCCAGCAATGTCTCTCAAATCGTCCTCATCAAACACAATGAAAGGGAATGAGTTTGGTGACTGGTAAGATGTCATGCCTCCTTCTAGCTGGCTGACCAAAGTATGAACATGCCTCTTCCTTGAAGAAGCAGTAGGAGCTGTCATAGTGTCTCCCCCAAAAATTGTGAGTGACTCGAAAAATTTAATGAGCCCGGAGACCGACCTAGTACATTCCTCAATAGCACCCACTCTGTTCCGAGTTGGATCAGGATCCAAGTACTCAGATTCCACGTCAAACCTTTCAACTATAACCATGGCTCCCTCCGGAGCAGCATTACTTGGACCAACCCGGTGAGTATTATCAGGCCTGTTACCCCCTCTTCTTTTCACATAGGCCCCCAGCTTTCCCCTTTCAATCAAGTTCTGAACTTCTTGTTTCAATGCTATGCAATCATCAGTGGTATGACCAATATCATTGTGATATTGGCAAAAAGAGTTGTTGCGATGCTCCTTGGGAGACTGCAGTGTTGTCGGTCTCCGGAAATGCACCTCATCCTTTGTTTTATCAAAGATAGTGGCCATGCTTTCTTTTAACTCCGCGAACCACTCCGGTTGGACCCATGGTCCTCTCTTGTTTCTGGATTGTTGACTTTGAGCAGGAGCAGCTGGCTGAGACTGAGCTTTTGCCCTACCATGCCCCTGTCCGGTTTCTCTTGCTTTGTTCCCATACTGATTCTGATTGGGATTTGGTGCCACCGGGGTAGACCTAACCTGCCTGTGCACCCTGGTTTTCTTTGTTTCATCGACGTTTATTTGTTTGCCAACCTGATTCAGCAACCCTCCCCATGTCATGGCCTTCTTCCTGGTCACTGAATCAGCTAGATTTCCTGGGTTCAAACCCTGTCTCAGGGATGCTATTGCTACCTGTTCGAAGCAATCAGCCAACCCATTCTTTGTGTTCACAAAACGACTTATGTATTCTTTCAAGGACTCATTTGGTTCCTGGGCACAATGGATTATTGTGTCTCCATTGCCCTTCAGCTCTTTACTCCCTACGAACTGCCTTCGAAAGGCCACCCAAAACGTGTCGAAATCTTTAATACAACCCTGAGGCAGGCTGTTGTACCATTTTAGAGCACTCCCCGTGAAAGACTGGGAGAACGCCCTACAGAGCAGTTTGTCATCATCATCAAAGTTCATCATGAAATTCTTAAATTGTTCCAGATGGTTGTCCGGATCAGTACTGCCATCGTACTTCTCTATCTTGGTGCTATCAAACCTCTTAGGGAGGTTTCCGGACAGAATTTTAGAAGACAATGGAGATTGCCTCCAATTCCTTCCACGACTGAACACGGTACCCTCATTGGGAGTTGCAAAAATACCTGGCTCATCGTGAAAAGCGAAGGGATCCATCAACATCTTGTCCACATGCTTGCGACTATGAGATGATCCCTTCCCAATATGTCTTTTCATCTTGCCTTGTCTATCCCTTTTTCTTGAGTATTTTTTAATCTGCCTTTGCTTCTTTCTAGTTCGACCCTCATCGCTGCTTGAGGATAAGGATTTTTCAACTCTGGTGTGAATTAAAGTTGTAGTGAGTGAATTAAGAACAGAAAGTCTTCAAAGAGAATTTAAAGTAGTGAAAAGTACTTCTGAATATTTCATAGGTCAAAATAACTCCTTTAGCCTCTTTAAATAGGCAGGGTGAGTTAGTTAGAAAAACGGTTACATATTAGTATATTTACAATTTAACCCTTCGGTTTCTCCTAAAGCCTAATTTAATCCTAAAATTACAGAACTTATCACTTTAGTCCCTATTAATTGCACTTATGTCCCTGAGGAATATCTTTCCTTATCAGTAGCCCCCCTAGTTCTTATACAGAAATTTATAAGAACTATTAGTTCCTCGAATTCTTCCTCGGATCAACACCATTTTCACCATTTTATGTCTTTATTATGATTGAACTCAATGGTCTATGACTTTCTTCGAATTTGTGAATAAGTGCAAACGGATTTCTCAATTGCTATGAATTTAACTCCTCTTCGAATTTAACTTCTTGTGGTATAGCTTTGCCTCTTCTTCGAACATTATTACTTCAAACATAATTTTCCTCTTCGAAATCTCTGATCCCTAGCTGATGGATTGATTAGACCTCTAGTGGTAGACCTGTGACACTACTCGTTTCCTTTTCGTTTCATATTCCACCCAATGAAAACAACTTACTTGTTCCACACTTTCACATTCTCGATGTCATTCTTTTACCCTATAAATACCCAGCTATTCATTCATTAAGAACTTTTTAGAGAATCCGTCTTTTGAACCATCTTCAACCTGTTCTTCATCTTCAACCTCTTCATCTTCAACCTGTTCTTCATCTTCAACCTGATCTTCATAAACCTTCAACTCACTTCATCTTTTCTTGTCTACCCAAGCAATCTCTCATACCAATACCCATTGTATGAGAAAATATCCTAGATATAATAGATTTAAACCCAGAAGACCAGTAAGATCAAAGAAAAATCTTTTTCCTGGTTCCAGTAACCAAGTATTCGGGGCCTACAATTATCTTTGCATTTCTCGAAGAGCCAAAGAATACAAAGCTGCTGGGTTGATCTACAACGGTCCTCACTCTTCCTGTACCACTTTTAAATACGGTAACTTCAATCCTAACCTTGCCACTTCGTCTTCACCTTTAGTTTCTAACCCAGAAAGTAATCCAACAACCTCTCTTCCTCAAAATCTAGCCAATTCTTCATTGTTAAGACCTCATCGGAAATCTAGAGTCGTTACTTTAGATAAGCCACCAACTGATAATAAATCACAACCCAATTCACCTGTCCTTCAAGTCGAAGAGACAAAAAACCTTCAATCCAACCCACTCCCTCCTCAAATCGAGGCTATCAGAGCTAAACGTGCCAAAAAATCACCTTTTCTAGTAATGGGTGAAGAAGCAAAAAACTCTTCTCCTCCTCAACACTCTCCTCCTCCCCCACAAGAAGTGGATGATACTACACCAGAGTGTAGTCAGCCAATTCCTGTGACTCAACAGGAGACTCAAATCCGAAGTCACTCCGATGAAGGTCACAAAAAAGACGATTCAGAAGCTACTGAGTCTGATGCCGAAGAGGAATCCGAGGCTGATGGTGTAGCTCCTCCAAAGAAGACTCGAGGGAAAAAAGCTCTTATCACACTTCCTGAGAACGTTGCCTCCTTAGTTCAAGAAAATCTCAAGCCTCTTTCTGCTTGGTACATTCTTGCCTTAAAGAATGTATCCTACAGCTACTACCTCGAATCAGAGAAAGAGCAACTCAGGAGGCTATGGGGGTTAACTGACAATATGACTCTTCGATTACCAGTTGAAGGAGAGACACCCTTAAACTGTCAAAAAGATGAACTAGTAGTGTACCCTGAGCTCTTCAACTGGGGACTTCGGTTTCCCCTTGATCCGATGATAGTAAAGTTCTTCGAAATCCACAGACTGTGCCCAACACAAGTCACCCCCAACTTGCTCTTCACTTTGTTCTCAGCAATCATGGTATCGAGGCTTGGAGGCATTCCCCTCGAAATCGAGGACTTCATCTCAGTAACCAAAGTCTCAAATGGCCCAGTTCTGCCGTTTTATTACTTAACCCTTGAAGATGATTTAAAAATTATCGACGACCTCCTCGAAGCCGATAAGTTCTGGAAACAAAGGTTCGTCTTTCTGTCAGGTGCCTGGGAAAATGGCAAAGATATTTCCGATGCGAATCCTTCCAAACTTACCCTTACATGGAGAGACAGTAGTAAGTGATACCTTCCTTTATTTATTGAGTTGTTTTCGAATCAATTTATTTAGCTAATTATTTGTCTCTCTTTAGAAATTCCGAGGCGATTTAAGAGTCGTCGAAAAGAAGCCAAACTTATCTTCCAAAAAATGGCTGAGTGGGCTGAAAAGTCTTGGGGAAATGGCTTTCACTCAGCATTCGAGCCTATTAACTTTGTTAATAGCCATCTCTTGCGTATATCTTTAGGGGCTGACTTCCCTCAAGATCCGATGACGCCACCAGATCCCCTCCTAGCAGTTGAGAGGATACTTGCACCAGATGGGAAATGCTATCTTCCGCTCCGGAATCGAAGTGACAGCCATCTTCCTTTAAAGAAGAAAAGAAAATTGACCCAGAAGAAAGCCAGCACAAGCAGGGCTAAGCCTTCCAAGACTTCGAAGAGTGTAGGGAAAAGAAAAACATCTGCACCTTCACTTCCCACTATATCCGAAGAAGATCAACCTGCCCTGAAAAAGAAAAAGGACACTTCTCCAAAAAAGAAAAAGAATAAGTCTAGCAAGCCAAATGAAAAGAACGAAGCTGATATACTAGAGGCTGTGCTAGCTTCCGAGGCGCAGGGTAAAACTTTTGTTGAGGAAAATCCTGAAGGAGAAATAACACTTGGAGATAAACAAATAGATGATTATCTGAACTTCGAAGACTTTAACTCAAGTGGAGATTTTGTGTTTTCTGGCTCTCAGACTGCCAATATTGTTCCACCAATTTTTACTGGGGCTGCTACAGCTTCAACATCTAACACCATCGCTCCTGTTCATCAGCCATTAGTCTTTCCTCACTCAGAGAAATCCGATGAGGTAACTTCAATTCTCCAACCTTTTCCAAATTTAATTGCTGCAGTCACAAAGTTATACGAAGAGGTGAGCAAATCTCAAACCCAATTGGAGCGCCTCGCCCAAGAGTTAGTTAGGAGCAGAAAAGAAACAGTCTCTGAAAAGACTTCGAAAAACGAAGCACTCCAGAAATTCGAAGCTGAGAAAGAACAGCTTCTTAAAGAACACAAGGAAGAAGTCGAAGCTCTTAAAACAACTCATCTGCAGGCTCTTGAAAATCTAAAGGCTGAACATTCTACTGCTATTTCCGATGCTACGGAGCTTATTAAGGAAACGAAAGAGAAACTGGAAAAAAGCCAGACTGAGATTACTACACTTCGAACAGGATTCGAAGAAGAAAAGAAAGCTGCAGTCAAACAGGCTGAAACCAAAGTTAGTTCTGTGATGCTCGAAGGCATGAAGAAAACTCAAATTGATACATCTATTCAGCTTCTTCGAGAAGTTCATGCTGCTTGTCCAAGACTAGACTTATCAGACCTTTGGAAACGAGTTCCAGAAGAACAACGCCCAAAGGAAGCTTTCGAAGCGCCACCAAGCTCCTCCTCAGAAGAAGGAAATAGTTCCGAAGAGCAATCATCAGAAGAAGAAGAAGAAAATGATGCCTAATAGGCTAGACAGTTCGTTTTTGTTTTTTGTGTATGTGATTAAGTACTTCCCCCCTTTTTTATAAACTTCGTATTTTATCCCACGAGCAAACCACTTATCTTTTTTATATCTTAAATTTCTGGTATACTTGTTTGAACTGGTTATTTCTAAACATAGATACACTCATAAGACGTGGCACCTCGAAAAATAGATGCACTCATAAGACGTGGCACCTCGAAAAATAGATGCACTCATAAGACGTGGCACCTCGAAAAATAGATGCACTCATAAGACATGGCACCTCGAAAATTTGGTTGTTTCTTCAAAGCTATCGCTTCGGAAAATTATTCTTGGTCAACTTTCAAAGATGATCAGTCTTTGCCAAATTACCAAAATAATAAATCACACATCATAGTAAACAACCAATGGCCAAAAGAAATTTTATTAAAAAATTCAATATTAATCAGACACCTCGTTAAAACCTTTCTGGGCCAACAGATAAGGAAAGAGTATGTCTGTTTTACAAAAATTCGAAGTTCAGTTTTACTCACAGTACAATTTCAAGTGCTCTATGTTCCAAGGGTGCTTGAGCATCCTCCCTTCTCGATCTGACAACCTGTAGGAACCTGGTTTGACCCTCATTTTAACTTCGTAAGGACCTTCCCAATTCGGGGCCAATTTTCCGAGGTGTTTATCCTTGGTGTGAAGAAATACTTTTCGTAACACTAGATCGCCAATTTTGAATTCCCTTCTCTTAACTTTAGCATCGTACCTGCTTCTCATTAATGTTTGATAATGGATCACATTCAAATGTGCCTTGACCCTTTTTTCTTCCAACAAATCAAGTTCCACCCTTCTAGCCTCATCGTTATCTGCATCGGAATATTGTAGTAGTCTATAAGAGGGCAATGTAGATTCAGCAGGGCACACAGCGTCCATTCCATATACTAAAGAAAAAGGGGTCTCTTTTGTAGCCTCTCTAGGGGTTGTTCTATATGCCCATAATACTTCTTGAAGAAAATTTGGCCATTTCCCTGCTGCTCCTGCCAAATTTTTCTTCAAGCCATCCAAAATAGATCTATTTGTAACTTCTACCTGTCCATTTTCCTGGGGGTGGAAAGGAGTGGAAAAACATTGCTGTATCCCTTTTGAAGAGCAAAAAGAGTCCATTTCCTTGTTATTAAATTGAAGACCATTATCAGTTGTTATTTTCCGAGGTACTCCAAAACGGTAGCAAATGTTACTTTGAATAAACTTGATTACATCCTTAGCTTTTGTCCCAGCTAAGGGTTCTGCTTCTGCCCACTTCGAAAAATAATCAACCGCAACAATAATCATTTGTCTTCCACCAGAAGCCATAGGTAATGGTCCCACTAAATCAATTCCCCACCTATCGAAAGGAACCGCCTCTGAAATTGTCATTAGGGGTACCGCTGGTTTGTGTATTAAATTTGCATACCTTTGGCAAGTGTCACAACTTCGAACTAACGACTTGGCATCTTGCAAAATGGTAGGCCAATAATATCCTGCCAACAATACCCTACGCGTTAAAGCTCTAGACCCACAATGAGCTGACCCATCCCCATCATGCAGTTCGGACAGAATGTTCTGAGACTCATGCTTGCTTAAACATCGTAGTAAAGGTTTCGAAGCAGACATTTTGTACAATACTCCATCCAGTACCACATAGCCAAGGGATTTGTACTTTATTTTCTTGAGCAAGTGTTTATCCATAGGTAATATTCCATTTGAAATAAAGTTTAACAAGTCAAACCTCCAATCTCCTCGAGCGCACATCGGATTATTTACCACCTCATCAACAACTTCACATTGCTCAGAATTCGGTATGATCGAAGGCGATGGTTGTGTTACAATCCATGGGTATTCTTCTGAGTAAGCCATTGTTGCCAAAGAATCAGCCATAGTGTTGTTTCCTCTTCGAATATGCTCCACTTCGACATTTTCAAACTGCGCCATCATCCCCCGAAGCTCTTGTAGGTACAAAACCAAACCCTCCTTTTTAGCTTCCGACACCCCTTTAACGTGGTTAACTACCAACTGTGAATCTGTTTCCAAGCGTACAAACATTGCTCCACAAATCTTCGCCAACCGCAACCCTGCTAGCACAGCCTCATATTCAGCTTCGTTATTTGAAGCATGAAAGCCAAATTTTATAGCTTGAAACATAAATTCCCCTGTTGGTGCCACCAACTCAACTCCTGCACTTGACCCTTTACTACTGGATCCCCCATCAGTTCGTATTGTCCACGTCGGATTCTCATTCACCTTTTCAGCATCTTTCTCTTCGGATCTGCTTGAGTGAAACTCCACCAAAAAATCTGCTAAAGCTTGACCTTTGATAGCTGTTCGAGGAGAAAATAGCACATCGAAATCTCCCAATTCCACAGACCACTTGGTCATTCTTCCTGAAATGTCTGGTTTTTGCAAAACATTTTTTAATGGATATGAAGTTCGAACTACAATCGTATGTGCCTGGAAGTAAGGGCGCATTTTTCTTGCTGCCACTACTATACACGGTGCCAATTTTTCGAGCTTCAAATAGCGTTTCTCAGCATCAACCAAACTTTTGCTGACATAGTAAACAGGCTTCGAAATTTTTGTGTCCTCACTGATCAAAACTGCGCTCACTGCATAATCTGACACTGCTATATACAAAAATAACTGCTCACCTTTCCGAGGCTTTGATAATATTTCAGGAGAGGACAAAAGATTTTTTATCTTCAAAAAGGCTTCTTCACAATCCGAAGTCCACTCGAAATTATTGGGTTTACGCAGCACCTGGAAAAAAGGCAAGCACTTATCTGAAAAACGAGAAATGAATCTGTTCAAAGCTGCTAACCTGCCCGTTAGCATTTGCACTTCTTTGATATTCCGAGGTGAAGACATCGATATCAGAGCCTTCAACTGTTCTGGATCCACCTCGATTCCTCTTTCACTAATCATATATCCCAAAAATTTGCCAGATCGGACTCCAAATGTGCATTTTTCTGGGTTCAACTTCAATTGAATGGCTCTAAGATTCAAAAACGTCTCTTCTAAATCATCAATATGTTCATCATCACTTTTGCTTTTAACAAGCATGTCATCGATGTACACTTCAATATTTCTCCCAATCTGTGAAGCAAACGCCTTATTCATCAGCCTCTGATATGTTGACCCAGCATTTTTCAATCCAAACGGCATTACTTTATAGCAATGCAAACCTCTGTCAGTAATAAAAGTCGTGCTTTCTTCATCATCTGGATTCATTCGAATTTGATTATACCCCGAAAATGCATCCATGAAAGTCAAAATTTTATTTCCCGAAGTGGAATTCACTAACTGATCTATTCGAGGCACCGGAAAAGGATCTTTTGGACATGCTCTATTCAAATCTGTGAAGTCCACACACATTCGCCATTTTCCGTTCTTCTTTTTTACTACCACCAGATTAGCCGTCCACCTCGGATAATTGGCCTCCCTAATGTGCCCCATCTTGTATAGCCGATCCACTTCGGCAACTATGGCCTCAGATTTCTCCAATGAAAAAGCCCTTCTTTTTTGGATAATCGGTTTGACCTTCGGATCAACCGCTAGGCTATGACATATGATGTTACTTGGGACCCCTACTACATCTTCGGATCTCCACGCAAACACATCCAAATTTTCAGACAAAAAAGTCAACAACTTTTCTCGCATCGACAAAGATAACAGAGTGCCAATTCGAAGTACCCTGCCATTATTGAAAATATATTCCTCTATTTCTTCATTGACCACCACAGAACTCGGGGTTGACCTCGGATCATCAATTCCCTCATCTGTTCCATCAGAAGACAACCCCCCAAACTGCTAATTCTCCATCAGATCATCAGAACTTTTGCCCCGTAGTCTAAATGCAGCAGCATAACATTCTCTTGCTACCTTTTGATCACTTCGAACTACACCGACCCGGTCCTCAATTACATACTTCAAACACTGATGAAATGTGGAAACTACAGCATACATCTTCGCCAACCACGACCTCCCAAAAATAGCGTTGTAACTTGATGGACAATCTACCACCACAAAAAGTACTTGTACTTTCTTCTTGAAAGGCCCCTTTCCCAAAGAAACTTCACCCTCGAACTCTCCTATCACATTTGCTGTTGCGCCAGTAAACCCTATGATAGTCCTTTCTGATCTTTCTATTCGAGGCGGAGCAGTCAATCTCTCATACGTTGACTTGAAAAGCACATTAGCAGAGCTTCCTGTATCAATCAGCACTCGTCGAATCTCCACCCCGCATACTTCTGCTCCAATGACCACCGCATCTTCATGTGGCCCAGTAATCCCCCTCAAATCATCCCCGTCGAAAATTATAAAGGGCACATCCTTTCTGCTGCTTAGGTGTGCCGATGCGCCTCCCTCAATTTGTCGCGTTAAGTTTACTATATGCCTCTTCCTCGAATTATTAGTGTTGTTGGTCATCGAATCCCCTCCAAATATTGTTAGTGATTCGAAAAAGGCACACAAATCTCGAACACGTCCCTGACGCATCGGCTCATCTATTGACATTAACAAAAGTCGACTGGGGTCTGGTTCGACATATTCCGAGGCTACATCGAAACCATCCCCCTCACCTGCAGCATCTAAAATCATTAACGCAGTTTCCTGCTTAGAATTGGGATTACCACCTTTAGGAGCTGTTGCCTTGGCATTCTTCCTGACATATTCCAACAACTTTCCATTTTCGATCAGAATTTGCATCTCCTTCTTCAGAGCAATGCAATCATTTGTATCATGGCCGACGTCTTCATGATACCTACAGAATTTATTATTGCGCTCCTCTCTTGGCCTGTTGATAGCTGGTGGCTTTCTAAAATTGATTGTTCCCCTTGTTTTTTTATATATTGAAGCCACGCTCTCAGTTAAATCTGCATAGTAATCTGGCCTTACCCACACATTCGACCTGGACCTAAACTGCTGCTGATTGTTAGAATTATGCTGATTATATCCCCCTTGATACGAGTTCGAGGTTCCTCGGTTAGAAACATTTTGATTGTTCTTCGGACGCGAGGGATTGTTGTTCGAGACGTTAGATTGTCCACTCCCCTTCTGAACAGTACTAGCACCTCCTCGAACCCTCGTCGATTCTTCGACCTTAATCTGGTCCTCAACCTGAGCCATAAGAGCTCCAAATGTTAACGCCCTGCGCCTCGTAGTCTCATCGGCTAAATCCCCAGGCAACAGCCCTTGCCTGAACGCCGCCATAGCCACACTTTCTTCACAGTCATCCAATTCAGCCTTTGTTGACACAAACCTCTTGGTATAATCTTTCAACTTCTCTCCCACAGCCTGCTTGCATTGTATTATTGTGTCTCCATTGGCTCTCATTTCCTTGCTTCCCACAAACTGTCTTCGAAAAGCGGTGTAGAAACTCCTAAAATTTGCAATTGACTCCTTAGGAATCTTATTGAACCATTTCAGCGCAGTTCCCTTAAACGTTTGAGAAAAAGCTCTACACACCAATTTATCGTCATCTTCGAAATTAGTCATGTAGTTTTTAAATTGTTCTATGTGGTCATCGGGATCTTGAGTCCCATCAAACTTATCAACTTTGGAAATATCAAACCGCCTTGGTAGCGGCACAGATCTGATCTCCCTGACCAGTGGTGAGTCCCTCCAGTCAACCCCCTGAACATACTGGTCCTCATTTCTCATCCCCACAGTTGCATATAAACTGGACTCACCTTCATATTTCCGAGGCGAACACCTCCGAGGCGAATATTTCCGAGGTGAGTATACTCGCCTCTCTTTCTTTTTCCTTCCTTCCTTATACATCTTAGCTGGCCGGAGCTCACGCTCTGCTCCTCTTGAACGACCTCGAGAGCGTTCGTACCTCGGTGTCTCATCAGACTCGGAATCTTCGAAGTCCTCTTCATCACTAGAGTTTACATACAGTCGCCTTTGTAACTTTTCTTTCCTCTTTATCCCGCTATATTCTTTTTTTTGCTCAGAACGTGTTTTACGCTGCTCATAGTGACCATCGCCATCGTCCATTGACTGATCCGACTGATCGTTCTGATCGCCCCCTGCTATCTTAGACCTAAGCCTAGCACCATCATTATTTCCCTTCTTTTTTACCAATTCGTCAAGCTCAGCCACCTTCCTAATCATCTCATTCATTTTTCCTTCAAAATCAAATTGGACTGATTGAGTTGGAATAGATTTACCTGCCTCTTGCAGATCGGATTTCAGCGTTTCCATCGCCTTGCGAACGGATGGATTGTCACCTTCCTCTGGATTCATCTTCAATCAGCGAAAAATCAAACAAAATATGAAAATTCGAACGAAAAACTTTGAAAAACGAAAACTCGAACGTCGATTTTTGATCTGTTGATCAAGGTATCCTCGACCCCCTCCTTCTAGCGCCAATTTGGTGTGAATTAAAGTTGTAGTGAGTGAATTAAGAACAGAAAGTCTTCAAAGAGAATTTAAAGTAGTGAAAAGTACTTCTGAATATTTCATAGGTCAAAATAACTCCTTTAGCCTCTTTAAATAGGAAGGGTGAGTTAGTTAGAAAAACGGTTACATATTAGTATATTTACAATTTAACCCTTCGGTTTCTCCTAAAGCCTAATTTAATCCTAAAATTACAGAACTTATCACTTTAGTCCCTATTAATTGCACTTATGTCCCTGAGGAATATCTTTCCTTATCAAACTCCATCACTATCCGAAGAGCTATCAGAAGACTCTGAGCTTGAGTCAGAACTCTCCACTGGCTTAGACCAGTGAGACTTTTTAGAACTGGCATGAGTCTTTGAAGACTCATGCTCCCTGGGGTTATTGGTGTGATGAGCAGCTGATGCTTTGGATTTTTCTTTCATGCCCATCTTGGCCTTTTCAGCTCTCAGAGCTTTTATTTCACCTTTGAGCCTATCACGCTCTTCGATGGTGTACTCATCGTTCTCTCCCACCACTTCGAGCAGAGCTGGTGGTACTTCTGGATTGTCCGGATTCATACGGACAGATTTTCTTAGTTGGTTTTGAATGCTTGATTCAGGCACCTTCGTGCTCCCACTATGGTCGCCAATTTGGTGTGGACAATAAACGCCTGAGGGTAGGCTCGTAATTTCAGTTTATGTTTTACGGTGGTATGTGGGTGTTTAAGTGGTGGTGTGTGGGTGTTTAATGTGTTTAGAGAGTAGAGAGATAATTAAGCAGCTTGGTAGCAGTTAATTTTCATTACCCATAGTTAATGCAGGTGGTTGGGTATTTATAGTGTGATGTTTGGGCCCTTATGGGCTTTCGGGTCATGTTTAATGGACCCAGGTCATGTTCAAAGACCCATGAGCTCTAAGTAGGAGAGCAAGTAGCTTAGTCAAGAAGTGTTTAGGTTTTTTAGTACTTTTGTCATAGTTCGAACAGTCTTAGGGTTATTTGTGTTCGAAGTGATCTGTCCGGTCCATATGATCTGTCCGATCTGTCTGGTCCGGAGGCCTTGGACTGATCTGTCCATGTCCGGGGAGCACGCTGAATTCTGACTCATCAAATATGGTGTTTATTAATTTAAAAGTAAATCTCAGTTAATCAAGATTTCAATCTGGCTTCCTCAGCAATGCACTAAAGATGGAAAAATAAATTATTCTGAATCTTCGAGGCAACAATCCTTCAAGATCGTCCAAATTCCTACTTGAGCCCTTTCAAAAACAAGACGACAATCAAGGTCAAATAGAAATCCATGAATAAAAATACGCATCTGTCTCTTAAGCATACATGGAAGATTTTACTCTGCTCAAATAAACCAACATCACAAAGATTCCAGTCAACAAGATACCTCCTCAAAGAGCGACAGGATCTTACATGGAAACAGCTAAACGAAAGACAACCATAAAGTAAATCATTCACGAAGATACATCCATTTCCAGCAAAGGGGACTTCGACGTTGTGCATTCCACACGGAAAGATAAGCCTTTATTTCTTGAAAATTCTCAATTCATACTGTTAAGAAAATTCACCCTATGAAATATATATATATATATATATATATATATGCATGTCATTAACGCATTTATGAATAGCTTAAACATTTCAAGATACTTTAATATAATAGTCTATAACCAAAGGAATATTTTCACTGAACTCAACCTTATAGAGGACCTTAGGGTCATTTGGAAATGAAATTTGTGGCATATTAGCCAGCATTTCATGAGACTTTCAAAATATGATCCCAAATTTAACGCGCAAAACGAATCCTCTTTGACCCCTGTGTGGGTCATCTTCCCCAAGATCCTAGAATACCTATATAACAAAGAATCAATAAACATCATAGCCAAAACCTTAGGCAGACCTTTAAACCTATGGATCCTTAGTTCTACTATTTTCATGTACAATTATTGCCATGATTGGATAGAACTAGATCTATCCAAACTTTTAAAAGACAAAATTTGGATAGATTTTGATTAAAAAGATGGTTTCTGGTTGGATATAATATATGGCTACAAGCCAATATTGTCCAACCTGCTACCATCTTGTCTATAATTCATATCAATGTAAAAAACTAATAAAAGACAAAAATACTGAAGCAAACATAAATGAGGATAATCCTAAGATTCAAACTAAAAATAACCTGAACAACAAAATACTATTTGGTTTAGAAAGTTAAAATCAATTATCATTGATCAACAAAAGGATAATAGTGTTGATACTATTGCTAATAATATCAACAATTTTAGCAATGTTCGTAAATCAGAATTTGTTATCCTAATCGTCCACCAAACCATCATCTCTCCTAAGTCTACCACCATAACCATAGAAGCTCTCCACTCCATAGAGCTTGGAACTAGATTTAATTCATTAAATGATTACTCCAGATGAAGAATAGACCAGTGACTCACCTAGGCAAACCTTAACAGGAAGTCTTCCCACCATCTCAACTCAAACCCAAAATAGAACAAACATGGATACTTCTGATATTGGTTTTCATCAATGTTTTTCTAATATGAATAACAAAATTTAGGTCTTATGGAAAATTAATTATTTTGCGGATGTTAGTTGCAACCATGAGCAAATCTGTTATATATGCTAAGTGTACCAAACTTAACAGACTCCTTGTTTGGGATCAATTGAGAAACATCTCTAAAACTCCACTTTAGTGGATTGTTATGGATGATTTCAATTGTATCACTAAAGCAACCGAATAAATTTCATGCACTACATTATATTTAAGAAGTCTATATGACTGCAAAAACATAATGCTTGACTGCAATCTAAATGATGCTGGTTTTGTTGGCACTCCTTAGATTTGGCCTAATAAAAGAAAGTACAAAAGGCTGGATAGAATTCTTACCAACAATCTCATGAACAAGTAATTTGATAACATTCAGGTTAAACATTGGGCCATCAATTGCTCTGACCACTTCCCCATAACCATATCTATTTCGAATAATTCAATTAAAATAAAAACATCATTTAAACTTTTAAATATGTGGACTCTTGACCCCCCCACTTCTACCAAATTACCAAGGACTCTTGGGATGACCCTTTATCTGGGCATCCCTTTCATATTTTCTGGCAAAAATAAAAAGTTTGAAAGCCCATATTAAAAAATGGAATCATTATACTTTTGGCAACATCTTCTCTACTATAGCTAAAGCAGAGGATGAGATTACGTTTTTGGAAAACAAATACCTTATATAAAAAGTTGGTGATGATAAGTCTAGTTTATCCAAAGTTAATGTTAATCTCTCTATTCTTTTGGAAATAGAAGAATTTTTTTAGAACCAAAATAATTGTCTTAATTGGACTGAAAATGGTAATAGAAACACAACTATATTTCATAGTTATGTTAAAACCCAAATAAAAAAGAAACAAAATCAATGTATTCTTCATGACAACATATGGATTGATGATAAAACTAAAATCAGTGATTCTGCCATCACCTATTTCAAAGATCTCTTAACAATTCTCAACATGTAGACCAATTTGAAAACTCTCTTAATATTATTCATAATCTTAACAATGAAGATGATAATCATTTTCTTATGGATCTTCCCTCTAAAAATGAGATCCATAAATAGTCAAGAATCTTAAAACTAATAGTCTAGTAGGCCCCGATGGTTTTAATGTGTATTTTTATCAAAATGGTTTTTCCATCATTAATAAAGATCTTTGTCTTGCTATCCAAGAATATTTCAAAGATAAATCTACTCCCAAAGGCACTGTCTTCAAAGATATATTTCACAACTATATGCCGTATCCTTAAATTAGAAAACTTGAAACAATAAAAAGACTATAGAGCTATTAGTCTTTGCACTGTCTTCAACAGACTTATTTCAAAAATCATCAATGACAGGTTAATGAATCTTCTTCCTAAGATTATTTCCCCTGAGCAAGGTGAAGTTTTTTATGGAAGAAATACCCACGATCACATCCTCATTTATCATGATTTTATCTATGACATAAAATAAAAAATCCAGAGGTAACAACATCCTCTTAAAGGTTAATATGACCAAAGATTTTGAAAAAAATCTATCACTGTTTTATTCAAAATGTTTTAAAAGCTTTTGAATTCCATAATAATTTAATTAATCTTATTAGTAATGGTATCACCTCTGTCTGTTTCTCTATTATCATTAACGAAGAATCTCATGGTGACTATAAAGGTCTCAATGACATCATGCATGGAGATCCCTTATCACTCAACCTTTTTATAATGGCTGAAGAATAACTCATAAGAGGTATAAATATTATCTTCAATAGATATATTGCTATAAGCAATATCATCATCAACTTCTTCGCTTTTGCTAATGATTTTGTTATATATACTAATGGTTTTAAGAATAACATTAAAAGAATTATTAGATTCTTAGACCTTTACTAAAGATTATCTGGCCAATCTATTAATAAAGATAAATCTAGCATTATTGTGTCCTATAATATGAACAATCAGAGTCTCGGTCTTTTAAAAGACATCATTGGCTTTAAAAAAAGGCCCCTCCCTCTAAAATATTTAGGTGTCTCCATTCATAACAACAATAAATCCAGTTTTTATGATGATATCATTGTCAATGTTAGATCAAAGATCAATGCGTAAGTTAAAAGATCCCTCTATTTTGGTAGTAGACTTGTTTTAATTCAATCCGTTTTAATTATTATTCATATGTACCACATTTAATGCTGCATAATCCCAAACATTGTCTTAAATAGACTTCAAAAACTTATGAATATATTCTTATGGGGGGTCAAAAGACACAACTAAATCCCTTATTTGGATAAATTTTTAGGAACTTATGTAAGCCTCACAGACAAGGTGGCTTAAATATCAGAAAGTTTTCTGATATCCAAGCTATTTTCTCTTGTAAGATTTGGTATAATTTTTGTGAAAGCAAATCAATATGGGATAAATATATGAATCTATACCAAATACCTTCACTCCCTTCAAATTAATTACAACACTAAAGGCTCGAGAACTTGGAGAAGAATACTGTCCCCCAAGTCCACTACTGAGCCCTTTATCATCTGTAATTTAGGCAAATGAAACATTGACTTTTGGCTGGACAAATGGGTTGACAATAAACCATTAATAAGGCTTTCTAACATTATTGACAATTAGTATAATCATAAATCTGATAAAGTTAATAAATTTTGGTCTAATAACAATTAGAACTTAAATATCTTCAATTTCATTGTAACACAAACTGAAATCAATAAAATTTTGAAGTTTAAAATCAATAATCACATGGATGATAAAATTATTTGGTTCCTTGACAATTCTGGCAACTTTTGTACCAAGGCAACCTAGAACGCTATTAGAAGTAAATGTACCATTTCTAATTTTTTTTACAAATATTTGGAATCCTATAACCCCTATCAAAATCTCATTTTTATAATGAAAGATTTTGAAGGGCTGGACTCCAGTGGATTCCAACCTTCAAAAGAGAAACGTCGGCATTTCTAAGTTTCAATTCTGTAATGATATGGAAACTCTCAATCATTTGTTTGTTAGTTGCCCTTTAATTTGGCCTATTTGGAATTATTTTATTGCGTTATTCAATATTTCAGTTACCAAATACATGAAAATCCACCATCTAATAAGATGTTGGTTTTGGTCTGCCACTAAAACTCTTCATATTAGACACATTCTTCATGCTTTAATTTGTTGGTCAATTTGGTATTCTAGAAATCATGTTAAATATAGTAATTCCACTGTTACTATCAAAGATATTCTAAACAAAAATTGGATTGATGATCATCATATTGCAAATATGCTAGGTTGTTTCTTTCATTTTAGTCCCATCATTTCAACTGTTATTAAATGGATTAAACGTAAGAACAAAATATATAAATTAAACACCAATGCTTCTGCCTATCAAATGGTGAGTCCAGTGGTGTTGGAATTATAAAAGACTCAAACGGTAATGTTGTTTATGCTTCTGGTAGAGTTTATGACAAGAAATCCTCTCTGATTGTTGAATGTAGAGCTATTTTAGATGGTTTACTTATTTGTAATCACTGTGATATTAAAGATGTTAATATTGAAATAGATTGTAGCCTTTTTTATATGACTTCTAACGGTAATTGCCCTTGGTTTCTTGAGCCAACTTTAAAATGTTATAGATACTTTATTATGTCCACCACGTCAATCAAATTGATTTCCAGAGTCCAAAACCAGGCAGCCAATTGGCTTACAAATAGACTATGAAGTTTAAAATGAGATTGGATCTTACAACCAACCAAATTCCTAACTCTTTAAATGCTATCATATTACTCGAAAGCCTTAATTGTGGATACTTAAGACTTGATTAATTGTTTCAATTGATTAAAATTTATCCTTATCAATTATACAAATTCATTTATATTGGTTTTCAATATTGGACAAGAATATCTTCAAATATTTAAGCCTGAGGTGACTGAAATCAATTGGAGGATGAGCCAAATGAATGATCATTTCCAAGGATATTTATCATTTATATAGTATATCACTGCTAGCTAACTTCAATATGAAGTTATTTACTGGTTTTCTATGTCATTGTATTTCCTTATTTTTTAAGCTTATGTAAATATTATCATTCATTTTCAATAAATTTTTCTCTGATTACAAAATATATATATTAAATACTAGGATCTTATTTTATTTCTTCGTATGAGGTGTAGCTTTGATTATCATAATCATTTGTTGTTGTTTTTTCCGTTTGAGGTCCTTATTTGTATATTCTTTGATTTTTATTAATGGCATGATATTTCTGGTTATGATTATATATATATATAGTTATCTCGCAATTATGGTCGTCTTATTTTATAATTCATTGACTCATTGAATTTTAAAAATATAAGATCTCTCATTATATCTATTCTTTATTTTATAAATACCTTGAGTATGGGAGTTTCAGTCAGGTTATCTTACTTAAATACTAAAATTGTAATATATTATTTACAATCATCTAAGTTATTCGCTTTTTGGATACTCTGTTGGACATCATTCCTTATTCTTTCTCATTTTCATGGTAGAAGATCCTAATGAAGTCTTATTTTTTTAAAATTACTTTACTCCCGATGAACTGGCATTAAAAATCATTCCAAAAATTATCAAAGTTGCCAATCAAATATCCTGAAGTACGATAAAATATGAAGGCATCATCTCTACATACCATCGAGAAGGTTTGGTAAGTAACTTGTCGTCTAAATCATATATGATCACTTTATATATATATATATATATATATATATATATTTCAATGTGATATGTGGCGTTTTTGAAACCAACGTACTTGTCCATTTTTTGGATCAAGCTCTCTATGGAGTACACTTTGTAACTTTTGTATGAGTAGACAAGACTGGTTCAAGGTATTTGTTTTGAAATATTTTAGGACCAATATATGGTCTCTTGCTTGTTCATTTCTTTAAAGGATGCCAACAAACATAACTTTTTCACATTTTTAGGGACTAACCACACTGGCATGCCAAAAAAAATCTCTTTATGGATATATGTTTAATGGAATTTGTTTCAAAAATATGAAATTCATCATCCTCATTGTTTTGGATTTGATGCAGTTTTCTTCTTTTTGGATTCTTTATCGACACATATTTTAAAAATATATTATCAGTTAATATTTTTAATGAATTCAATACGAGAAATAGTTGGATACAAAGTTTTTTCTCACTTTGATAATGTCAATTGATTTTAATCAGATAGACACAAATTTATTTTCCATTTTGATTATGTCACTAAATTTTGCTTGTTTGTTCTAGTCGTAACATTTCAATTTGATTTGATAAAATTTTGATAACGGTAGGATTTAGAACATTATTGGTATCACTCCATTTGATTCTTATCTAGTAATGATCGTTTTATTATCCATTCGATGATTATTGTAAAAGATATATAAAGATCAAACAAATTTAAAGTTTCTCTTATTAATCTAAAATAAATACATATTGAATTATTATAGCGTAAGAAATAAATACATATATTTATTTTAGACTACATATTGTTTTTATATAAAAAATCAATCAGTTGATTTTCTAAACAATTAGTTATATTGAAATATCATATACTAATTATATGTATGATTTACAAAAAACTATATAAATTTATAATTTATTTTACTATTAAAATCAATTAAAATTTAAATATTTATAATTATTATTAAGTTAAACTTTACTAAAATTATATATATATATATATATATATATATATATATATATAACGAATTATTTAATCAAATTATGTATTAAAATATATTAAAACGTATAATAACCAATGTATATAAAAAGTCTAGTTAAATATAATAATCTGAGAGATAATTATGATTTGTATCTTATTCTTTTAACATCAATTAGAAACTTGAAATCTTGCGGTCTCTTTTAAATTTTCGTGGTTTATAATTAGTAATAACAAATACTCTATGTGGTGCGGTCAGATCAAATTCAAAAAAATAAAAAATAATAATTTCTGGGATTTGGATATTGGTTCCTCATTTTCTTAGATTTGGAGAAAAATATTATGACTTCGTCATATGGCTAGCAATTTGTATATGGTGGCAATTGACAATGGATTAGACATCTCATTCTGGTATGGTCATTGGCTCCTCTCTACCCTTATGGTAAAACATTATGGCAAGAATATCATCAAAGATTCTGGGCGAGGGAAAAATCTTAAGGTCTTTGATATCATAAACAATGGTCACTGGAACTGGTCATCTAATATCAGATCGGCAAGAGCAAGGAATTGCATCAATCTTCAGGAGATTAACTCATTCACTCTCTACCTCCACCAAATATCAACTTCAATGACGTTTGTTATTGGATCGCGAAGACTGGAAATCCAATTGACACGATCAAATATATCTATAACGCCATTCGTACGTCTATCCCAACTACAGGGTATGCCGGGTTAGTATATATTAAGTTTAGCATTGAAGAGTTTTAAGTTGGTCCGGGGGTGATTATGCGATACGAGGATTACTTAGAGGCAATTCGGCGATACAGAAATGTCTTAGTGTCAGTTTTAGAGAGAGAAAGTAAAGATTATTAGATTAAGTAGAGAGAGAAAGTCTCATATTATTCATCTCGGGATTTGTGAAGCGTGTGTGGGCCTTTTATAGTACAATTGCGGACCCCACACGCCTTAACTTTGGTTAATTACATCTTTTAGTCCCTATGTTCTACTTTCTTCCTATTCTGGCTATCTCTTTATATAGTTTGTACAATTTAGTCCTCACACAGTTTTCCCTATGCGTTTTCCTCCTATCACACTTTTCCTTTGCTATTTGCTCCTGTCAAGTTTCTTCTTCACACTTTTCTCCTTGTCTTTTATTCTTCCTTATCATTAGCCCTCCAGTCCTAGTAAAAGTTATTTTACTGGGACTGAATAATTCTCCGATTGTTCACTTCACATACCCTCGAATGATTACTCTTGACAGGCAGAAACCATTTTCCTCGAATATTTTCTCTCAGAATTTCCACAATGCCCTTCAAACCATCGAGGCCATAAATCGCTCTTCGAAACGTCACTCTTCAAAATTCCATAATGTTCCTCGAACCATCGAGGCCACCAACCGCTCTTCGAAACGTCACTCTTCGAAATTCCATAATGTTCCTCGAACCATCGAGGCCACCAACCGCTCTTCGAAACGTCACTCTTCAAAATTCCATAATGTTCCTCGAACCATCGAGGCCACAAACCACTCCTCGAGAAATCGCTCTTCGAATTTCTCCTGTTAACCGAGTAGCCCCCCAATCCTTGCACCATTTTAGCCTTTTAAGCCCCCGAATAATTTCAGATTAAGGCTAAAGGGGGCGCCAGGATTGATCTTTGACGTCATTTAACAAACACATGCGTCAGCACATCTTTTTGGAAAACGTTACCTATTCCCCTGACATTTTCTGACAGAAAACTCTTGATCTTCTATTGATATTTTCTGACAGAAAACTCTTGATCTTTTCCTGACATTTTCTAACAGAAAACTCTTGATCTTCTCCTGACATTTTCTGACAGAAACCTCTTCATCTTCTCTGTAGCTGGTGTCAGAATAATTCGCACCTATATGGACCATAATGTCCCTAGGCAAACATCATAAAAAGTCCTCGGGCCTGATCTGTCAGGAAGGCCCAGCTTCGCTTATAAATACTGACCTTCTCTCCTCATTAACTCAACTTCTGTTCAATCATTTCTAGAGAGATAAAGCTGGCGAATAAACCCCGTCGGATTCCTGAGTGGTTGTTGATCAGTAAAAGATTCGAAGAGAGAATTGCTGCCGGCGAAGACGTGAGGCCTCATCCCCCATCATCGACTACTACCTTTTTTGGTGCCTGGCCTCCCTCAGCAGATTCGACTGCAATTATCCCCCTCGAAGTCGCTCGACCAAGCTTACATAGCGATTTGAACCCCCTCGGAGAAATGGGTAAGGACAGGCAACACAAACACTCGTCCGGGAAGAGAAAAAAGTCCCACAAGGATAGGAAAGGCTCTCATGAGCGAAAACGTGCCAGGGAGGTGCCCTTGGTCATTCGGGAGCCTACTTCACCAATATCCCTCGAGAATCTCCCTCAAAGATCTGCTAGCCCTCTTCGAACGTCTACCAGACCTCCTCGAACTTCTGTCAGTCCTCCTCGAATATCTACAAGAACATCTACAAGCCCTCAACGGACTTCTACCAGTCCTCCCCGAAGAAACGAAGTAGATGGGTCAAGTCTGCCTTCCACTCCATCCATGACCGTTCATGGAACTCGATTTTCCCCTTCGAAAACGCTCATTACCGAGGAGGACATGCTCAATAGGCGAGATGAGAGTCGAGATGCCAAAGGGAAAAAACCTGCCACAAAGCCCCTCGAACCAAAGGTGCCTACAATCCCCTCCTTAGGTTCTATGAACATTGCAACCTCTTCATCCCAAATAATATTTGAAGAGCAAGCCCGTCGGATCGCTCCAAAATCAAAAGGGGACATCGTGCTGCCCTTGGAGCTGGACAGTATTGTCGGTCACAACATTCGGGGCATCGAAAACAAACATATGGTAGCCCTTGCCAATATCAAGTATAAGTACTTTTCAAAAGAGGAAGAGACGATGCTAAGGACCCGATGGTGCATCCCTTCCTATATTACCATCAGATTTCCCTCAGAAGGAGAGACACCTTTATCAATGAGGGACAATGAGTTGGTGGTATACACAGAAATCATGAACTGGGGGCTAAGGTATCCCTTAGACCCCTTCTTCATCGAATACTTGTCGAAGATAGACCTTTGCCCTTCGCAGGTTGGTCCTAACATGTGGTTTACTCTGATGGCCTGCATCATGGCCTCGAGGCTCTCAGGTCATGAATTTTCGTTAGAACAACTCATTGGCCTTGCTGGTTTGGCCAGAAATCCTTACTTTCCCTTTTATTCACTGACTTTCAATCGAGGACAAAAAATCTTGAAAGATCTACTGGAGGCTGACAAGAAATGGAGGCAGCAGTTTGTCTTTTTCTCTGGTTGCTGGGAGACCGGGTCAGAGGCCACTCCCTCAAATCCTCACAAGCTCTCTCTGATGCGGACTAATAAATGTAAGTACCCCCTCGAATTTTTATGCCTCCTCGAATTTTTATGCCTCCTCGAATTTTTATGCCTCCTCGAATTTTTATGCCTCCTCAAATTTTTTATTGTGATTGGTCTTGGTATTGGCTTCTTCACCAAAATTCACTCATGGGCAAAGAATCAGTGGGACAACCGATTTCGTCTCTGCTTTACTGATAACAATCTTTCCAGGAGTCGATTGTGGAGGCTCAATCCCCTCGACCGCATTAGTATGAGAGGATTGATGACTCCTCCCTCGGAGCGAGAAGTGATGGAGCGGTGTAGCCAAAAAGACGTAGTGGTATACCTGCCCAAGCGCTCCCGTTCGCAGAGTCATCTTGGGGATCCTCCAGAAGATGAAGTTGTATCAACTCAACAGCTAAACCCTGAAGGACCGGTCAACACTCAAAGGCCCCCCTCCTCGAACAATGTTGGGGCATCGAATTTCCTTCCCCCTCCACCAAACAATACTGGGTCATCGGATTCCGTTCCTCCTCCCCCTGCTCCCATCCTACCTTCAAGAAAGGATGCCAAGATCAAAGACAGGAAGGGTAAGGGTATCCTCGAACCCATCCAAGAACTATCCGAGGGAGGTGAGACGCATGAAGACAATCAGGAGGCTGGTCTAGAGGAAGAGGTCTAGGAAATCACAAGTGAACCTGAGAACAGAGGTGGCCATTCTCCCAGGGAAAGTTCTCATCAATCCCCACATTCGCCTCTTACTGAGGCTTCTCATCCAGCCCCCCTCGAAAATAGTCCAAGATTAGCACCTCTCCCTATTCCTCGGAGCAACCCTCCTCAGCACATTGACCCAGACACTCTTGGAGGCGGGTTTTCTAAATTTGACTCTGCAGCATTAGGGTCTCCTTCGAGCTCTTTTGAAGTTCCTTTGGATGATGAATTCTCACTATCCCTTCAGAAATTGCTGCACACTTCAGTAAATAGAGGCAGAAAGATGCGTCACCTTGAGAAACGCAAAAATCACTACAAGTTCAAATCGCTGTTGGCTGCCTCTCAGCTCGAAGAGGCCAAGAAGCAACATGCAGTGATCGAGGGCCAAGCCGATGCCTTATATGAGTGTTTGTCTGCCTCCGAAAATTACGTGATAATGCTGGAGAGGTGTTGTCAAGAGGAGAGGGACTTGTATAAGAAGAAGACTGATGCTCAAGAGCTATTGATAGCTGAGTACAAAAAGGGGGATCGTTTGGCTTGTGATGGATTCACAAAGTATACCGAGGCCCTTAGAAAGGTGACAGTAGACCGAGATCACTTACTGAGACGGATTGAAAACTTTCCTGGACAAGTCGAGGAAGAGAAGGACAAAGCTGTGGATGCTTATGCAGCAACGTGCACAAGTAAGCTGCAAGCCCGGGATGCCACTACTCGAGCTGGTTTGCTTACCCAAATCTATGCTGAGTATCCTGAATATAACTTGGGGGCCCTTCCTTGTCTTTTAACCGATATGTGCCTGGTTTTATCTTTTCGGTGACCTCATAGGGGCCTTCCCAATTAGGTCCCAACTTCCCCAAACTCGTGTCTTTAGTGTGCAAGAAAACTTTGCGTAAGACCTTGTCTCCCACCTTAAAATCTATGTGCTTTACCTTAGACGCGTATCGACTCCTCATGAGAGTTTGATAATGGAGGGATGTCAATTGTGCTTGCTGTCTCTTTTCTTCAACCAAGTCTAAAGCCAGTGCTCTACTCTGGTCATTTGTATCGGAGACATATGTTGCTACACGATGTGAGGGAAAAAGAATCTCCGGAGGAACTACGGCATCCATTCCATAGACTAAGGCAAATGGGGACGCAGCAGTGGCCGTTCGCGGAGTCGTTTGGTATGCCCACAATACTTCCTGTAAATAGTCGGGCCATTTCCCCGCTTTGCCCTCCAAGTTCTTATTCAAACCATCGAGAATCGTGCGATTAGTCACTTCCACTTGCCCATTAGCCTGAGGGTGAAATGGTGCTGAAAAACATTGTCGTATGCCCCTCGAGACACAGAAGCTCCGGAACTCCTTGTTATCAAACTGAGGTCCATTGTCCGTGGTGATCTGCAATGGTACACCAAAACGACAACAAATGTTAGATATGACAAACTTGATCACATCTTTGGCCTTTGTCCCTGCCAGCGGCTCAGCCTTTACCCACTTTAAAAAATAATCGACTGCCACGATTATAGTCTGTCTGCCCCCAGACGCCATTGGTAGGGGCCCAACTAGGTCAATGCCCCATCTGTCAAACGGGACTGCCTCGGAAATGCTTTCCGGTAACGCCGCAGGTTTGTGAATCACATTAGCGTAGCGTTGACACGTGTCACATCGTTTGACTAAATCTTTTGCGTCGGCCGCGATAGTGGGCCAATAATAGCCAGCCAGAAATACCCTTCGAATCAATGCCTTGTACCCACAATGGGCAGATCCTTCACCATCGTGCAGTTCGGACAGGATAATTTGAGACTCGGGCCCACTCAGACACCTCAATAATGGTCGACTCAGAGATCTTTTATACAGCACTCCTCCCAACAGAATATAGCCATGAGACTTGAATATAACTTTCCTCGCTTCGGACTTTTCGACAGGTAAAGTGTCATGGGCCAGAATATCAATGATGACCGTCCGCCAATCGTGCGTAATCACGTTGCTTTCCTCCGAGATGTTCATCGTGTGCTCTTCGCCGATCGAGATCGAAGGGCACTCCTGAACCAGAACCCACGGGTAACCTTCCGTCCGTGAAGCGGAGGCAAGAGAATCTTGGACAGCGTTTAACTCTCTTCGAACATGCTCGTACTAGACTTCCTCAAATTCAGATGCCAAATCTTTCAATAGCTTCAAATACTGTATCAGCGTATCTTTCCTAGATTTGGACTCTCCCGAAGCTTGATTTATCACCAACTGTGAGTCACTGATCAGTTTGATCTTTCGAGCCCCACATATCTGAGCCAAACGCAAGCCTGCTAGGACATTTTCATACTCAGCCTCATTATTCGTAGCCCTAAAACCGAAACGAATGGCTTGGAACATAGCTACCCCTTTCGGGGAAATCAATTGGACACATGCCCCACTTCCTGAAGTGTTCGACCCCCCATCCGTCTGTATCACCCATTCCTCTTCGTCAACCAAGTCATGCACTTCCTGTTCCTCTCTATCCGAATGGAACTCGACCAGAAAATCGGCTAAAACTTGTGCTTTTATCGCCGTTCGAGGCTCAAATGTTATGTCGAAGTCTCCCAGCTCTACTAACCATTTAGTCATCCTGCCAGAGATGTCAGGCCTTTGCAATAAACTCTTCAGAGGAAAAGTCGTCCGAACAATGATTGGGTGGGCCTAGAAGTAAGGTCTCATCTTTCGGGCTGCCGTTACTGGTGTGGACAATAATCGCCTGAGGGTAGGCTGGTAATTTCAGTTGGTATTTTACGGTGGTATGTGGGTGTTTAATTGATGGTGTGTGGGTGTTTTATGTGTTTAGAGAGTAGAGAGATAATTAAGCAGCTTGGTAGTAGTTAATTCTCATTACCCATAGTTAATGCAGGTGGTTGGGTATTTATAGTGTGATGTTTGGGCCCTTATGGGCTTTCGGGTCATGTTTAATGGACCCGGGTCATGTTCAAAGACCCATGAGCTCTAAGTAGGAGAGCAAGTAGCTTAGTCAAGAAGTGTTTAGGTTTTTTAGTACTTTTGTCATAGTTCGAACGGTCTTATGGTTATTGTGTTCGAAGTGATATGTCCGGTCCATATGATCTGTCCGATCTGTCCGGTCCGGAGGCCTTGGACTGATCTGTCCCTGTCCGGGGAGCACACTGAATTCAGACTCATCAAGAGCCCCTTTTTTAGGTGTTTGAGCAAGTATTCTTGTCAGAGACCTGAAAAACAGTCCGATGTTAGAAGTAGTTTTCAATCCGGACAGGTCTATGGGTTTACCCGGACAGATAAGGCTTCACGAATTCAAAACGGTTTTTGCCAGAGTTCGTGGGACACGTGTCACACTCTGACTGGTTGCTTTAGCCGTTTTTTCACCTTGAATTTCAAACCCACCTTCTTCGAAAAGCAACCTCTTTAATTACAAATGATGACATCAGCGTCGTCTTTTAATCATTGCCAAACTTTTCGAATTCTCCTAGGAATTAACTGCTTTTTCAGATTTACTATAAATTCAGACTCACTTTCTACTGTTTTACTATCTCTTCCATATTTACTCTGCAAATTTACTCAGAGCTTTCTCTCTCTAAAGCAAAGATTTCCTTGGTAGTTTATGTTTACAGCAAGGACTGCATTGATCAAAGGTGGTTGGCTCAACCTTTCAGAGTTGGAGAAAGCACAAAAAGTTGAGAAGGAGAGACGAATCGCAGCAGGGCTACCTTCATCACCTGTTGACAGACCAGCCGCCTCCGTTACAGAGTCAGATCGAGGCTCGTCCTCCTCTAAAGGTACCAAGCCTAAAAAGTTATTTCAATCCACCCTCTCGCCTATAGTCTCTGGTTCCTCAGTTCAGGAGTCAGTACCTGCTGTTGAGCCAGGAGTCACAGTCACAAGTTTTAGGAAACCTTCACCTTTCCTCGCAATGGGATCAGACACAGAGCACTCTCCGGAGAAACTGGTTGTCAAGAGGTCAAGCCGGCTGGTTAAGGGGCAAGCCTCCAAAGACACTCCCTCAAAATCGGGGGCAAAAAATAGTAGTTCTGGGTCTGGAGTGCCTATCAGAGCTCCCCGGGAAAGGCCATCCGGTCTGGAGGCTAGCAGCCTAGCACCCCAGAGAGAGACTTCTGCCTCAGAGCCCCAGCCTGAGACTAAAAGTCAAGAAAACACAGAACAACAGCAGTCCGGAAGCCAGGCAGAGCCAAATTTGAATTCTCCCCGGGCCCCTACCACTGATGTTCCTCCTAAGATCATGGAGGAAAGAATGGAGGACTCTGTTGAAGAAGTCCCTTTTGAGTCTGAGCCCTCCGGTCAGACTAGTAACACTGTCGCTGCCAAAAAAGATAAGGGCAAAGAAAAACTGTGCTTGAGGCATCCGGATCTGCCGGAGTGTCTCGAAGAGAAAGTAGGGCCTTGTTTTCACAGGGTCGAACTTAAATACCTCTTGGCCTTACAGAAGACCAAGTATGCTTTCATCCACACGGCTGAACTAGGTCGAATGCGCACAAAATGGGGGATCCCAGAAAATGTGAAGATAAGGATTCCCATAGATCCTGAAACTCCTATGGACTGCAAGCTGAACGAAATAGTCATCTTCACGGAGCTATTTAATTGGGGACTCAGATTCCCATTGGACCCAGAGATAGTCAGATATTTTCATCTGGTCAAACTCTGTCCGAGCCAGCTGAGCCCCAATGGCTGGTATACACTGATGTCATGCACCATGGCATCAAGGTTGTCCGGGATCCCTCTTCCTATGGAAGAATTTGCAGCAGTGGCCAATCTTTGCAAACATCATCAATTCCCCTTCTACCACTTCAATATGGGGAATGATCTCAAAGTTGTTGATGATCTGTTGGAGTCTGAAAGCAAATGGAGGAGCCAGTTTTTGTTTGTCAGTGGCGCCTGGGAAAACGGACAGAAGATCAAGTCCGGAGTGAACCCAAGCCTCCTCAGAAGCAGGTGGAGGAGTGACCGTAAGTTTCCCACTTTAAATCTTTATCTACTTCTTCCTTTTCATAGTTGATTCAAACTAATTGGTCTTCATTTTGTCTTAACAGAACTGCCTAAGGAGTTCGGTGATTACTTGAAAGCCGGACAGGTCACTTGTGGCAAAATCAATGCATGGGCCGCAGAGAACTGGGGGAACCGATTTCACAACGCCTTTACTAGTGGAAATCTGGCAAGGTCTCATCTGTGGAACACCACAGGTCGGAGAGACCTGAGTTGGGAGGAGCTCACCACCCAACCTTATCCGGACACAGTGCTCAAGAGGAGCCATGAACCAGATGGGACCCTCTTCTTGCCAGGCCGGGCCAAAGCCCCAAGCAAAACGAAGGGAAAGAAGAAAGGCAAAAAGGTGGCGAGCGATGCTAACCCTGCTGTTGCTGAGAAGGATGCTCCAACAGACCTGGAGGGGCCGGCCCAGAGCCAAATCGATGCTGCCCTCTTGCAAGTGGTGGAGCAAGAGACAGAAAGGCAGGAAGCAGACCTCCCAAAGCCTCCAAGGGCCTCGAAGAGGAATCGTAAGCAGGGGAGCGAAGGGGCAGACCGGGCAGCCAATAAGAAAAAGACTGCAAAGGGAGATGAGCTTGCTCTCCGGGATCCGGAGCCCTCTGTCCAGGCTGACCCTTCTGACCCAACACATGCTGAGGAGATCCCAAAAGACTTTCATACTGATGAAGTTGAGGGACGAGAGCTCAACATGGATGATGTAGACATTACCGGTCTTGGTGAACTTGACGAATATTTCCTCAACCTCCCCAGAGACGACTTCGCAGGGCCTTACATTCCTCCGAGCAGCTCAAACACCGTCAACTTCAATGGTAATACTTTCATTGTTTCTAGTGAAAAGGATACCATAGCCCACTCCTTGCTAAGCAATGTGCAGCCGGTTCTCACATTGGAGAGACAAGTCCGGGGTCAGGCAGACATTATAAAAGACCTTAAGTCTGAGAAGGAAAAGCTGTCCGAAGACCTTCGCACTACTACTGCCAATGCTGACATGCTAAAGGAAGCAAATGAGGGGTTGAAGAGGAACCAGGAGGAAAGAAACACAAAAGTTGCCACTCTAGAGGAAACCATCAAAGACCTCCAGGAGAAGCTGTCCGGTCTGGAGAAAGACCTTATTGCCTCAAAAGAAGATACCAAGGCAAAGGACAAGATTATCACCAACCTGACTACCGACAAGATTGCTCTTGAGAATGCAGCATCCAAGGCTGTCGAGGAGAAAACTGCTTTGTTAAGGGATCAAGAGGCTACGATCAATGCCAAGGTCAATGCCTATGCCAACCAGATGATTAAAAGCGAAGAGCTATTGCTTGAGAAGGTGAGGTCTGACATGGTTCTTTTATTCCATGAAAAATTTCCGGACAGGAACCTAGGGGACTTATGGCTTTATGTTGAGCCCGACGAGCTTCCATACCACACGATGGCTGAAGGTGACAGGTATGGCTACTCTAGTGGCTCCTCGGTTGATGAAGAACACACTGGGGAGAGCCCAGATGAAGAGAAGGACGATCCCAAAGGTAAGAAGAAAGATGAAGGGAAAGATGACCCTAAGGGTAAGAAGGTGGATGAAGGTGAGCCATCCTCAAAGGCTCAACCTTAACTTATGATTTACTTAGTTTATTTTTAATCCAGACTAAAGTCCTTGGAAGGCCAAGGAACTCTTTTGTAATGGTGTCCGGTGTTTGTTCGGACAGGCTTTTTGTGTTGTATCTTGACTATATTTAAAAGTCCTTGGAAGGCCAAGGCAAGTTTAAGTTATTTTATTTAATGAGTATCTCTGTTTTGTGCAACCATCATCTTCTTTCATTTTAGTTTTGATAGCCAGAGTTTAAGTAACCTTTAGTTGTTGCATGGTGAGAGTGTTTAAATTCTCCGGCTAGAGTTTAAATAGCCCTTAGATATTTCAGTCTGTATAGTATGACAAGGAACAAAACTTTAAACAACACTTCGGGAAATTTTTTAAGAAGGCATTGAATCTTATTTAAAAGCTCGGACACCTCATTAAAACCTCTCTGTGCCACCAGGAAGGGAAGAGTATGCCCCCAAATATTTACATGGATGTTCAAACAAGTAAATATTTACACAAGTGTTATTCCAAGTACATCCGGAGATGCTCAATATTCCAAGGATGAGTGAAAACTCTGCCATCTTTTTCTTCCAACCAATAAGTTCCAGGCTTAATTCTTTCAACAACCATATACGGACCCTCCCAAGTTGGGGCCAGTTTTCCGAAGAGCTTTTATTTAGTGTGTAAGAAGACCTTCCTTAATACCTTGTCCCATGGTTGGAAATCTCTTCTTTTGACTTTGGAAGCAAATATGCTCCTCATCAAGCCTTGATAGTGTGCAACTCTAAGGTGAGCTTTAACTCGTCTTTCTTCTACCAAATCAAGTTGGCCTCTGATTGCCACCTGATTAGCATGTTCGGAGAAGTTATGAACACGAAAAGAGGGGAGAGTTGCCTCTATGGGAGCTACTGCATCCATCCCATAGATCAAAGCAAAAGGTGACTCTTGTGTTGCAGCCCCAGGTGTTGTCCGATAGGCCCACAAGACCTCTTGCAAATAACTAGGCCACTTCCCAGCAGCCCCTTCCAAATTCTTCTTTAAACCGGACAGTATAGTCCTATTAGCCACTTCAACCTGCCCGTTTGCTTGTGGATGGAAAGGTGAGGAAAAACAATACCGTATACCCCTTGAGGCACAGAAGATTTCCATTTCTCTATTGTCGAACTGTGGCCCGTTGTCAGTTGTAATTTTCTGTGGGACACCAAATCTGCAACATATGTTGGATAGAATGAATTTTATAACAACTTTCGATGTTGACCCTGCTAGAGGGGCTGCTTCTATCCACTTCGAGAAGTAGTCAATGGCCACAATTATAGTCTTGCGCCCTCCGGACGCCACAGGGAGAGGCCCCACTAAATCCAATCTCCATCGAGCGAAAGGAATAGGCTCAGAAATTGACTCTAAAGGAATGGCTGGTACATGAATTTCATTGTTGTACCTCTGGCATGGGTCACACCTTCTTACCAACTCCTTAGCATCTTTCATGATTGATGGCCAATAATATCCGGAGAGCAAAACTCTTCTTGTCAAAGCTCTAAACCCACAATGGGCTGACCCCTCGCCATCGTGTAATTCGGAGATGACCATTTGTGATTCTTCATCCCCCAAACAGCGTAGGAGAGGTTTACTGTAAGACTTCTTGTATAACACTTCTCTCAATATAATGAAACCACGAGCCTTGTGTTTCAATGTTCTGGCTTGTGACTTATCCGGAGGCACAACACCATCGGAGAGATACTGCATGAGAGGAAATCTCCAGTCTTGAGGTTGTTTTGCTTGTATTTCAAAAATCTCTTCTTCTTTACCCTTGCAAAGTTGAATGGAGGGGCTTTCAAGCACATGGATCCATGGATATGACTCCGTATATGCTATGGTTGCCAGTGAGTCTACCAGTTCATTTTCTGTCCGGGGAATGTGCTCATAGACAACACTTTTAAACTTGAGCGCTTCATTTTTTAGGAGGAGCAAATATTTCACAAGTTGTTCTTTCTTAGCCTCAGACTGGCCTTGAGCATGGTGGATAATCAGTTGGGAGTCGCTTAGCAGCTTGACCCTCTTAGCCCCACAAATGTAGGCCAATTTTAACCCAACTATAGCTGCTTCGTATTCGGACTCGTTGTTAGATGCCCTGAAAGCAAAAAAAATAGCCTGGTACATCTTGTCTCCATATGGGGAAGTCAAACATACCCCTGCACCACACCCCATAGTGCTAGATCCACCATCTGTTCGGACGACCCATACTTTCTTATCTTTTATATCAGTAGCTTGCTCCGAATCTCTGTCAGAGTGGAATTCGACCAGGAAATCAGCCACAGCTTGGGCTTTGACTGCTGTTCGGGGAGCAAAGTTTATGTCAAAGTCCCCCAACTCTACTGACCACTTAGTCATTCTGTTCGAAATGTCTGCTTTTGAAGGATATTCTTCAAAGGAAAAGAAGTCCGGACGATGATGGGATGAGCCTGGAAATAAGGCCTCATCTTTCTGGCTGCTATCACCAAGGCCAATGCCAATTTTTCAAGTTTTAAGTAACGCTTCTCTGCATCTATCAAGCTTTTGCTGATGTAGTACACTGGAAGGAGATGACCATCGACCTCTCTTACCAGCACAGCACTGATGGCACAACTTGAAACTGCCAAATATACAAAGAGAGTCTCCCCATCGACTGGCTTGAACAAAGTTTTGGGGGAGGACAAGTGTTTTTTGATTTCATTGAAAGCTTCATCACACTGCGGGGTCCAATCAAAGCCCTTTGCACCCTTCAAAGTTTGAAAGAAAGGAGCACACCTGTCCAAAGACCTTGAGATAAACCTGTTTAAGGCAGCTAACCTCCCCGTTAACCGTTGTACTTCTTTAATGTTTTGAGGAGGTTCCATTTGGAACAGAGCATTTAACTGGTCTGAATCGGGCTGTATTCCATGCTCACTTATAATATAACCTAGAAACTTCCCGGACTGCACTCCGAAGACACACTTTTCAGGGTTTAACTTTAAATTCACTTTCACCAAGTTGGCAAAAGTTTCTTGGAGATCGGACAAGTGCAACTGCTCATCCACACTTTTCACCATCATATCGTCAATGTATACCTCCATATTTCTTCCAATTTGATCAGCAAATGCCTTGTTGACTAATCTCTAATAAGTAGCCCCAGCATTTTTCAAACCAAATGGCATAACTTTGTAGCAATGAAGACCTCTGTCTGTGACAAATGTGGTATGCTCTTGATACCTTGGATCTACTTGAATCTGATTGTATCCGGAGAAAGCATCCATAAAGGAAAGCAGCTTGTTCCCAGAGGTAGAGTCTACTAACTGATCAATCCGGGGGACCGAATACAAGTCTTTTGGGCAAGCTCTATTGAGATCTGTGAAGTCAATGCACATGCGCCACTTGCCATTCTTCTTTTTCACCAAGACGGGATTGGCAGTCCACAAAGGGTATTGAGACTCCTTGATGTGCCCCATCTTTGTAAGCCTGCCAACCTCTTGCACAATAGCATCAGCCTTTTCTTTGGAAAAAGCTCTTCTTTTTTGAACCACTGGAGCTACATCTCTCTGGACGGATAGGTGGTGTGATATCACTTCTGATGGAACTCCAGTAACATCAGCATTGCACCAAGCAAAAACATGCTGATGGTTCCTCAAAAACTTTAACATTTGATCTTTCAAAACAGGTGACATTTTAGACCCTATCTTGACACTTTTTCCATCTTCCAACCAGTGCGTTTCTACTTCTTCAACTGGTATCAACACTTCGGGGGTCTCTTTGGGGTCATCAATTTCACCCTCTCCCCCAGAAAGGCCCTCAAACTGCTATTGTTCACCGATACGGACTGCCCCCAGCGTTCGAGGAGCCAGGAAAGTGGCATAACACTCTCTTGCAACCTTTTGGCTGCTCCGGACAACTCTAACTTGTCCCTGAACAGTATATTTCAAGCACTGATGGACTGTTGAAGCCACTGCATGCATCCTAGAGAGCCAAAACCTCCCTAAAATAGCATTATAGAAACTGGGACAATCCACCACAATAAAGAGTATTCTGACCATTTTCTTAAAAGGGCCTTTGCCCAATAACACCTCCTCTTCGAACTCCCCGATCACATCTGCTGACCTGCCTGTGAAGCCCACGATTGACCTGTCCGAATTCTGAATTACAGCTGGATTTTTCATTTTCTTGTAAGTGGTTAGGAAAAGGATATTGGCTGAGCTTCCAGTATCCACCAGGATTCGTCTTATGTCATTGCCCCCTATAGATGCTCCTATGACAACAGCATCCTCATGAGGGCCAGCAATGTCTCTCAAATCTTCCTCATCAAACACAATGAAAGGGAATGAGTTTGGTGACTGGTAAGATGTCATGCCTCCTTCTAGCTGGCTGACCAAAGTATGAACATGCCTCTTCCTTGAAGAAGCAGTAGGAGCTGTCATAGTGTCTCCCCCAAAAATTGTGAGTGACTCGAAAAATTTAATGAGCCCGGAGACCGACCTAGTACATTCCTCAATAGCACCCACTCTGTTCCGAGTTGGATCAGGATCCAAGTACTCAGATTCCACGTCAAACCTTTCAACTATAACCATGGCTCCCTCCGGAGCAGCATTACTTGGACCAACCCGGTGAGTATTATCAGGCTTGTTACCCCCTCTTCTTTTCACATAGGCCCCCAGCTTTCCCCTTTCAATCAAGTTCTGAACTTCTTGTTTCAATGCTATGCAATCATCAGTGGTATGACCAATATCATTGTGATATTGGCAAAAAGAGTTGTTGCGATGCTCCCTGGGAGACTGCAGTGTTGCCGGTCTCCGAAAATGCACCTCATCATTTGTTTTATCAAAGATAGTGACCATGCTTTCTTTTAACTCTGCGAACCACTCCGGTTGGACCCATGGCCCTCTCTTGTTTCTGGATTGTTGACTTTGAGCAGGAGCAGCTGGCTGAGACTGAGCTTTTGCCCTACCATGCCCCTGTCTGGTTTCTCTTGCTTTGTTCCCAGACTGATTCTGATTGGGATTTGGTGCCACCGGGGTAGACCTCACCTGCCTGTGCACCCTGGTTTTCTTTGTTTCATCGACGTTTATTTGTTTTCCAACCTGATTCAGCAACCCTCCCCATGTCATGGCCTTCTTCCTGGTCACTGAATCAGCTAGATTGCCTGGGTTCAAACCCTGTCTCAGGGATGCTATTGCTACCTGTTCGAAGCAATCAGCCAACCCATTCTTTGTGTTCACAAAACGACTTATGTATTCTTTCAAGGACTCATTTGGTTCCTGGGCACAATGGATTATTGTATCTCCATTGCCCTTCAGCTCTTTACTCCCTACGAACTGCCTTTGAAAGGCCACCCAAAACGTGTCGAAATCTTTAATACAACCCTGAGGCAGGCTGTTGTACCACTTTAGAGCACTCCCCGTGAATGACTGGGAGAATGCCTTACAGAGCAGTTTGTCATCATTATCAAAATTCATCATGAAATTCTTAAATTGTTCCAGATGGTTGTCCGGATCAGTACTGCCATCGTACTTTTCTATCTTGGTGCTATCAAACCTCTTAGGGAGGTTTCCGGACAGAATTTTAGAAGACAATGGAGATTGCCTCCAATTCCTTCCACGACTGAACACGGTACCCTCATTGGGAGTTGCAAAAATACCTGGCTCATCGTGAAAAGCGAAGGGATCCATCAGCATCTTGTCCACATGCTTGCGACTATGAGATGATCCCTTCCCAATATGTCTTTTTATCTTGCCTTGTCTATCCCTTTTTCTTGAGTATTTTTTAATCTGCCTTTGCTTCTTTCTAGTTCGACCCTCATCACTGCTAGAGGATAAGGATTTTTCAACTCCATCACTGTCCGAAGAGCTATCAGAAGACTCTGAGCTTGAGTCAGAACTCTCCACTGGCTTAGACCGGTGAGACTTTTTAGAACTGGCATGAGTCTTTTTAGTGCTCACATGAGTCTTTGAAGACTCATGCTCCCTGGGGTTATCAGTGTGATGAGCAACTGATGCTTTAGGTTTTTCTTTTATGCCCATCTTGGCCTTCTCATCCCTCAGAGCTTCTATTTCACCTTTGAGCCTATCACGCTCTTCGATAGTGTACTCATCCTTCTCTCCCACCACTTCGAGCAGAGCTGGTGACACTTCTGGATTGTCCGGATTCATACGGACAGATTTTCTTAGCTGGTTTTGAATGCTTGATTCAGGCACCTTCGTGCTCCCACTGTGGTCACCAATTTGGTGTGGACAATAATCGCCTGAGGGTAGGCTGGTAATTTCAGTTGGTATTTTACGGTGGTATGTGGGTGTTTAAGTGGTGGTGTGTGGGTGTTTTATGTGTTTAGAGAGTAGAGAGATAATTAAGCAGCTTGGTAGCAGTTAATTCTCATTACCCATAGTTAATGTAGGTGGTTGGGTATTTATAGTGTGATGTTTGGGCCCTTATGGGCTTTCGGGTCATGTTTAATGGACCCGGGTCATGTTCAAAGACCCATGAGCTCTAAGTAGGAGAGCAAGTAGCTTAGTCAAGAAGTGTTTAGGTTTTTTAGTACTTTTGTCATAGTTCGAACGGTCTTATGGTTATTGTGTTCGAAGTGATCTGTCCGGTCCATATGATCTGTCCGATCTGTCCGGTCCGGAGGCCTTGGACTGATCTGTCCCTGTCTGGGGAGCACGCTGAATTCGGGCTCATCAGTTACCAACGCTAAAGCTACCTTCTCCAACGCGAGGTATCGCTTCTCCGCATCCAGCAAACTCTTACTGACATAATAGATAGGCTTCAGGAGAGAGTCATCTTCGCGGAGGAGAACGGCACTGACAGCGCATACCGATACTGCTACATAGATAATTAATGTCTCTCCTACCAATGGTTTAGATAAGACTTCCGGGGACGTCAAATACTCTTGGATTTGACGAAAAGCGGTCGAACATTCCTCGGTCCAACAAAACTGTTTCGCATTCCGCAACACTTTGAAAAATGGAGCACATTTATCCGAAGACCTAGAGATGAATCTGTTCAGAGCGGCCAATCTTCATGTCAGAACTTGTACTTCCTTAATATGTTGAGGAGAGGTCATCGTGATCAAAGCTTTGAGCTGCTCGGGATCGGCTTCGATGCTTTTTTCGCTGATCATGTAACCAAGAAATTTGCCTAACCTCACCCCAAAAATGCACTTCTCCGGATTGAGTTTTAAATTGACTCTGCTTAAATTTCGAAATGTCTCTGCCAGGTCGGCGAAATGGTCTTCGTCCCGCTCACTTTTGACCAACATATCGTCAATATAGGCTTCCATGTTCCGCCCGATCTGCCCCTCAAAGGTTTTATTGACCAGGCGATGATAGGTTGCCCCCGCGTTTTTTAATCTGAATGGCATGACCCTATAGCAATATAAACCTCGCCCGGTGATAAAATAAGTGATTTCCTCATCGTTAGCGGCCAGTCGGATTTGGTTGTACCCCGAGTAAGCGTCTATAAATGACAACAGTCGATTTCCGGAGGTCGAATCCACTAGTTGATCGATGCGAGGCACAGGAAACGGATCCTTAGGACAAGCTCTGTTTAAATCCGTGAAGTCAACATACATTCTCCACTTGCCATTTTTCTTTCGTACTAATACCGGATTCGATGCCCATATGGGGTAATGCGACTCGCGAATATGGCCTATGCTCAGTAGCCTTTCGGCCTCCAACAGAATTGCCGAGGCCTTTTCCGGGGAGACAGGTCTTCTTTTTTGGACTATGGGTCGGACATCTAATCGTACCGCGAGTTTGTGACACATGATTTCGGACGGCACTCCAGTGACATCCTGTGCACACCAAGCAAACATATCAAGTTTATCAGATAAAAAAGCAATTAATTTTTCCTTAAATTCTGGAGAGAGATGGACTCCAATCTTCAGAACTTTGCCACTCGCAAATTCGTGTATTGCAAAATCTTCTTCTGGGACCTGAAATCCGAGGGCCTCCCTCGGACCATCACAGGGGATGATTTCGGGGGGGGGGGGGGGGGGGGCTTTAATTGCTATGCTTGGTCTGAAGTTTCCCCCCGAACCCCCTTGGAGGACAGGTCTATCTGGTAACATTCACGCGCCATCTTCTGGCTACTTCGGATGATCCCAATATTGTTTCCGACCACGTATTTTAAGCATTAATGCACTGTGGAGATTACGCCATGCATCCGGGACAACCACGAGCGACCCAGGATGGCATTATACGACGTTGGCGCGTCAACCACACTAAAAAGCACCTCCACCTCTTTCTTGAATGGTCCATGGCCTAACTCGACCATACACTGAAATTCTCCAACCACCACTGCTGTAGCGCCAGTAAAGCCCACTATAGTCCTGTCGGATCTCCGGATAACAGGCGGGTCAGAGATTCGTCGGTAAGTACTCATAAACAATATATTCGCGGAGCTCCCCATGTCGATGAGTATTTTCTGAATTTGATCACCAGCAATGCCTGCCGCAATCACTACCGCATCTTCATGAGGGCCTGCAATATTTCGCATATCATCATCATCAAAACAAATAATGGGGGAAGGCGATCGGTACATTTGTGCTGACACTCCCGCCTCAATCTGTGTGGTCAGGTTGACCATGTGCCTTTTTCGGGAACTGTTGGAATTTCCCGCAATAGTGTCTCCCCCGAAAATTGCCAGAGAATCGAAGAACGCACAAAGGCTGTCCACTCTCCCCTTCGGAATTTCTTCTTCCACCAAGTTCACATTGTTTCTCCCCACCTTGGGATCTAAATACTCTTGCCTGATGTCAAAATTATCGACCCCTTCGGAAATTACCATGGCTGTGTCAGTGTTCTTTGAGACAGCTTTTACCACGGCGTTTTTCTGGGAGTGTTTTTTGACGAACTCCAACAACATTCCATTCTTAATTAGGGCTTGCACCTCTTTCTTCAAAGCTATGCAATCCTTGGTGTCGTGCCCAATATCCTCATGATACTTGTAATATTTGTTGACGATTCTGCTTTCCCTCGGAGTCTGTATGGGAAAAGGCTTCCTGAACGGGACCGTAGATTTAGCTTTATCAAATATTGCAGCAACATTTTCTGTCAACTCCGCGAAATAGTCTGGTCGAACCCATTTGTTTGACATGAGTCTCGCTCCTTGATTGTAGTTTTGTTGATTGCCATAGTACTGTGGGTTCGACTTTTGCCTCGGAGGATATTAACCCGTACTTTTAGTTTGAACATTCGATCGAGGGCCCTGGTTGCTCGACTCAGTCCTTTGAAATTGATTCTGGTCCAACTGATCCCCCGATCCTTTCTCCGAGGCTTGGGTCTCTTCTACTAGTATCCTCTTCTCAACCTGATCTAGCAATGCTCCAAAGGTCATCGCCTGACTTTCCGCCACCGTATCCTTCAACAACCCGGGGAGCATGCCCATCCTGAAAGCTGCAAGCGCCACTGAATCCTTGCAATATTCCATATCCGTTTTTGTTTTGACAAAACGATTAGTGTAATTTTTAAGGCTCTCCCCCACCTTCTGTCGGCAATAGATGATCGTGTCTCCGTTGGCTCTGAACTTCTTGCTCCCCACGAAGTGTTGTCTGAAGATGTTCCAGAACATATCAAAATTCTTTATCGAGCCCTGAGGTAGCCTGTTGTACCACTTAGATGCTACTCCCTTGAAAGTCTGAGAGAATGCTCTGCATAGCAGCTTATCATCGTCGTCGAAATTGATCATAAAATTCTTAAATTGCTCGATGTGATTATCCGGATCCTGTGTCCCATCAAATTTTTCTAACTTTGAAATATCAAAGTGCTTCGGAAGGTTCCCCACTAAAATCTCCGAGGACAGAGGAGAGGCTCTCCAATTGTGACCTGTACGATAAATGTTGGATCTTAAATTGTCGTTATTCGAAAAGTACAAACCCTCCTCGGAAGGTAAAGTGTATTGTTGCTGCCATTCCGAATTTCGAGGGCCCATGTCCTCTTTCTTATCAGGACACTTTGCCTGTTCATGAGACTGATCACCACCTCGGGCATGGTGACTTTTTTCCCTCGAGGATTTCCTCTCCGAGCTTCTTCCTCTTCGGAAATCGGTACGCCTGTGATCACGTTTTTTCTTTTTGTGGTATTTCCGAGGGGACGATTCCGAAGTGCTGTATCGAGAGTAATCGCTTGATTCGGCCGAATCCGAACGGTGCCTATCTCTTCTCCTTGGCGATCGCCGCTCGCGTCCCCGATATATGGCATCCCTATTTTTGGGACGAAATTAAGTTTTGCGTTCCTCCTTTTCAATGACAGCCTCTCTCCTTATCTCGGATCGAAGATTCTCCTGTGCGGCTTCCTTTTCTGCTTTCAATCTTTCGATCTCTAGTAGCAATTCATTCCTTCGAGCCAGGAGATCTGAGTCATCAAAAGCGTTTTTGACTCGCTGACCTCCTTTTCCCTCGTATTCCATATCATTCCAGTAATCATCGCCTATCAAGTTCTCCTCGCAATTGTTAACCAAATCATCCCCTTCCATAGTTCTCCTCGGAACAGGGATTATTTCCAGGAAGCGATTGCCGTCAGAGCGATCCTCGCTTCCCACAGACGGCGCCACTGAAGAGTTTTAAGTTGGTCCAGGGTGATTATGCGATACGAGGATTACTTAGAGGCAATTCGGCAATACAGAAATGTCTTAGTGTCAGTTTTAGAGAGAGAAAGTAAAGATTATTAGGTTAAGTAGAGAGAGAAAGTCTCATATTATTCATCTCGGGATTTGTGAAGCGTGTGTGGTCCTTTTATAGTACAATTGCGGACCCCACACGCCTTAACTTTGGTTAATTACATCTTTTAGTCCCTATGTTCTACTTTCTTCCTATTCTGGCTATCTCTTTATATAGTTTGTACAATTTAGTCCTCACACAGTTTTCCCTATGCGTTTTCCTCCTATCAAACTTTTCCTTTGCTATTTGGTCCTGTCAAGTTTCTTCTTCACACTTTTCTCCTTGTCTTTTATTCTTCCTTATCAAACATTTCTTGTCATTCCTTTATTTTTGGCTTTCAATCCGTGACAAGCTTTCTACTCTAGACAAGCTTCTGAGCTGGGCTCTTAACACCCCACCAAATTGTGTTTTATGCAATTCAGACTTTGAAACTATTTCTCATATCCTTTATGACTATATTTTCACTCATATTCTTTGAAACTGCGCTAGTTTTAAGCTAGGGTTCCCGACTAACGTTCGCTACTGGATATCTTGGGTTTACGAGGCGTCAAATTAGTTTTTTTCTCGAAACCGTAATCTTTTGGAGGGAGAATAATGCAAGAATATTTGGTTCCCCTCCTGCCATTGTCTCTATTGTTTCTTATCGTATTTTCTCGAACCTACGGTTCAAATTCCATGCCACCAAGATTGGCTGACCTGTGTAATTTCTTTATAAATTTTACTTACTTGTATGTTTTTTCTTGTCTTTGCAGATCACTCATCTTTTTTTGTTTGACTTCTTCATTGCTCGCTTTTGCTGGCGTCTATATTGGTTTTGTTGCTTGCCCTTTTCTGACCAGTTTTGTCTGTCCCCCATGATTTGTGTTATTCTATATCATAGTTTTCTATATATAGATTAATGTAACATTAGTTCGTGTCGATTCTCTTTTAGTTGTTCATGTCTTTTCCCGGGATATGTTACATGCTTATACACAAAATTTATTTAATTTAAATTTTTTTTACATAAAAAAGTTAATCACTTTTTTTAACATATATTTCTATTTATATAACTATAAAAGACTAAAAAAATTGAATTTTTTAAAATTTAATTTGATCCTTTTTTATCAAATATTAGTTAAAAGTGATTTACTTTCAAATAATATACACATTTATAAAGCAAGAGGGAACAAGTAAAATATATTTTAATACACTTGACTTTAAGAATTTAATGGCATTGGCAAGTTACAATATTTAAACGAAATGGACTTTTGGGGAAAATTGTGACAAAATACAATGATGGATAAGTCAGATAAGACTCAAATTCAATAGTGAGTGAGCTAAGATATTTTGGTGAACGCGCGTCAGTGACAGTTGCACACAATTTCTGTCACTTCACTCTAGAGACAACAATTGTCTCTTATGATAAAACAAGCGCGTTCATAGTTGAGCGCGTAACCCCTTTGTTTTAGTTTGATTTTTACTTATTGTTTTTCTTTAATTTTCATAAATATATTATATTGTTTTACCACAAGTCTATATGACATATATTTTCCTATAAACTTTTTATTTGTATTGTTTCTTTTTAAATTATAATTTTTTTTAAATAATAATTTTTTATTTATATATTTTTTTAAATACGATGCCTTCTAATCTTAATTTTTCAATCTAACAAAATATTAATAAGATTTGAATAAATAAATATCAATGAAAACAATAACAAGTTAGTAACTTGTACGGTAATACGTACAAAATATAATATTTTCAGTGAACATGCAATCGAAGCGATTTACCTAATCAATTGTTGTAGTAAAAAGAACAAAAATAAACTGCATAAAATAAAGTCAAGTTAGTAATAATAAAAATATTCAGTTTGGTTAGACAACATTGGTGTTTATGAATATGAAGGGAAGGTAAACATATGTTGAGCCAAACACTCAAGTATTTTCTCTTCTACTAGATGTGAGGTTACATCATCAAATTATATGCCAAAGATGGTGGTGGCTAAAGGATGATAAGTTTTGAGCAACACGGGGCCGGATAGGTTAAACCTGATCATTCAAGATAAACCCAATTTGATACAGGTAGCATTCCAAATGCAAAATATGAAAAAACAATCATAGAAGATGCATGTGATAAATTCATCGTAAGAGTTGCAAAAAACGCAGTCGAAATAGAGTTTGAAGCCCCAACTTATAAGCTTATCCTAAGTACACAACTTGACAAGAATGACAAGCTAAATAATGAGGGAGGGATGTGGAATGTTATATTTTTGTCATACCAACCCAACTCACTCGACACAAGGAGCAAATGAATATATATTATGGTAAGTATCATTTATAGTTACTTAATTTCCCAACTTTTGATAATCCAACAATGAGCATCATATGTATCAACATGCAGATCTTTTGAATATTGTGGTGGTTTTTGGCATTACCTTACCTGATTTGGGAAGGCCAGCATCAACAGTCATCCATAATGATATCGAAAACCTTTAAATTTCTCTTGAATCTTGAATTATAAATAATGTTAGACATGTTTGGTTGAGATCTATAAAGTCTACACACATCATCCACTTGTCGTTCTTCTTCTTGACTAAGACAATATTAGTTATCCACGTGGATTATGCGACTCTCGTATATGGCTTACAACAATCAATAAATTTACTTCTTTAATAATCGCCTATATTCTTTGTTGGGACTGATATCTCATTTTTTTGTATGATAGGACAAAAGTTGTTATTGATACATAATTAGTGGCAAATGACTTATGTTCGAACTTTGGTTACATCTTGTATACTTCATGCATACATATCCAGCTTATTTTTTAGAAAACATATACAATTTTGTACCTGAGATTGGTTGGGATATCTCGGTCAATATTCAACGTCTTTCATTTTTTCTATTTGTGTATTTTCTACATCTTCCCTTGGCATTCTCTAAGGTCATCCATTCCTTTCAAGATGAACATTTCTTCTTTTTCGGATTGATATGATTTGAATGCCAGAGATGTTGCATAACATTAACTGAAGCGTAGATATTATATTGTTTATATAATCAAGCCAAAATCACCCCAATATACTATTGTGTGAGGATGATGCATCTACTACCATGAATAGGAATTGCGCATTCTTCCTATATTCATATTTGTCGAGAATGAAACCTATATTTAGCTCTCTTACTACAACTGTATTTGCTCTGGTAAAGCCAGTGAGGGTTCTTTGAGTTGGGGTCAACACTTATTTTTTTTCATATTCTCATAAATACTTATATTGATAATGTTTGTTAAATTGTCAATGTCAATCATCACCCATTCGGTTTCTACTACCGTCAGCTCTACCGTTACTGGTATCTCATCGCTGTATAAAGATGTCACTCCTTTCAAATTATCATCCGTACATGAAATTATTAGAAATAGATTTTGGTAAAAATTTCGAGACGTCTATCCTTGCTACTGCACTTCTATTTCATTTTCATACGCTTTTCTTAACTTTTTAGAAATTCTAGAATATGGATATCATCTAGTAATCATGTAAATTGACCACATGTTCATATCCACGTTCACATATTTTTCTTCCTCTTATTTATTGACTAAAACGACATGATATATAATGCTCTTTGTTCTACGACTGATACCGAAACTTGCTTAATAGTACTTTCTCGTGAACCTTGTCTAGGTTAATCTTTTTCTTTATTCCCAAAAAACTTACTGAGTTTTCCTTTATTTACTAAGATTTGGACTTTATCCTGCAAAGTCTAACAATATTTAGTAAAATGACCAATATCACTATAGATTTTACAATGATTATTTTTTTGTTTGTGCTCTCGTTCTCCATGTAACAACCCTGATCAATTGTACTTGATGGTATTTATTTCTTATATATTACCACTAGAGTTTATGTGAGCTTTGTAAATTGTCCTTTTGGGGGTTAGTGAGTCATCTTGTTATTGTTGTTATCATAACCATTTTTGGTATTTCCTTTGTATCTTTGAGTCTGACTATCTTGTGGTCTGGCCAAAGTTGATGCAATGTTGTTCCTTGGTGTCTCGTTTTTTGTACTTATATTGGACACTATATCTTTTTAGTTAACCTTGAGTGCATGTTGCGAATGTTACTGTGTCTCCCTCCTCTTTTTCCTTTGACGAATTCATTCACTTTAATATAGTGTTCCACTTGAGCCAATAAGTCGCAGAAGTTCAAACTTTTTTATTTATTATGGTCTTAGAGATTGAGCCTTACATAAACCTCTATCCAAATGCAATTACGGTCACATCATCATGAAAATCTTGTAATTTAACTTTGATTTGTACGAACAGATGGGTGTATTGTCTAAGAATTTTATTAGATCTCTGATTGCAATGGATTATGTAATCCACATCTCTTTTAATCACTTTTGAACATAATAAAATACTTTCTGAAAGTTATATGAAGCTTTTTATAGCCTTTTATGCATCATTTGGTGAGATTATTAACGTCATGGAATTGTTAGATGTGATGATGTGGATCTTATTTGTTATAGTACTTATCCATCTTATGTTGTTGAACAAGGGAGCTCACGTACTGGATTTCTAAGGCAAAAAAGTCTAGTTATTGGGAAAATCTTTCTCATCTACCTAAAAATTGTTCATGAATCGATATGTCAGTTGATACTCAGCTCACTACTATATCTCTGCAAATGGACTAACATTGTTTTTCAGCACGACATCTGTAAAGTATTGGAAATGTCTGTGGAATTTTGGTTGGTTATATCATGCAAGGCATGTGACACTAGTTCCTGTTTGGATACGATGGTGCACAATGCTGGAAGTCGACCTACGTTATAAATGTATTTCATGGGTAAGAAGCCGAGATTTGTTATTTGTTAGGGGATCCTCGACTAGACCGTTGGGACTTGCTGAAATTCCAGTTATTGTCCAAGAAACCGCTGGTATTCCCGTTGAGGCAGCAAATATCCCGACAGATATCTAGCGTAAGGAGAGGCTTGTTAGTGGATTGACTAAACATTATGATACGCTGGTGGTGGTGTTCTAGTTTCCACGAGTGGAGAAATTATTGGTTATTTTTTTCTGCTCGTCATGAGATCGATGAAGCTTCTTAACCTTTTTATCATTTCGGTTATGCTTTGAAATAAAAATTCAACGTCTTTTGTTCTTACACTATTGTTGTCGCCTCTTGACTTTGGTCAAAAATATATATAATTCGGTTTTTTTTTTTTTGAGACGATTTGAGAAACAGTTACCTCCGTCCAATATTAGCATTTCAAAATTACGTCATTTTCTTACCCATCATCCATATCCATATGCCTAGAACAATCCAAAATGGTTGCTTTGTTATTTCCTTAGTTATTTAGGAAGTAGGTCAAACTCAAATGGGAAAGACTATTAAAGTCGCTTTAAGAGAAGTTGTATTTTTAAGTTTCCTATCCGTACCATTGGTATGGAATGGTCTTGAATATGAAACAAAATAGGTTTGTAAACAAGGATGTATATAATATAAATCATGAAAATAACACATATTTTCCATTCATAAATAGTCGAACAAAAATACACGTCACTTTAACCGTCTGAATTATTTCACCCTATCTAATTATAAAAAATTAAATAAAAAAATTGTCATACAAAATAAACCTCTCTGTTTAATCACATGGAATAACTCCATAAAGACACATCCACATCAGAGTACTCCATTTCCTCGGTGTATGAAAAATCCTGCTGCGGAGGAGACATCATAGGCTGCGCCGTCATGTTCATTACCCACCCTTGCATATCAAACTCCGTCTCCACTAAGTTATTAGAATTCGACCCAGCAGAATCAATTTCAGTATTAGGCATCGCCTCTGCTATACTAGAATTGGACCCAAAAGAATCAGTTTCAGTATCAATTACACTTTCTTCTTGACATCTAAACATTTCGGCAGCCTCAGCTGCGGCCTTCTGGATATCCTCTGTTTCGGTCGAAGCGGGCACTTTTAGTCTCCAGGCAGAGTCGGCGAAATTCAAACAGGCTAATCGTCCTCGAAACGCCAAAGCCGCGACGTCGTGTGCACGGGCCGCCATTTCGAGCGTAGAGTAGGTCCCGAGCCAAACACGTTTCTGGGTTTTGGGGTTACGAAGCTCGCACACCCATTTTCCATGGTTTTTCATTCGGACTCCTCGATAAACAGGGTGACGTGTCTCTTTGAAAACTCGACGACCTGCTCGCTTTTTGGGAGTTCTTGAAGCTAGTATCACAGTACCTTCATCTTCCGTACCTGTTGGCATCAAAAACTTTTGTGTCATCTTTTGATTGGAGTAGCTAGTAGTAAGTGTTTGGTAGTTGGTTTGTGTGTTGAAGTAGTTAGAAGTGAGTCTTGGTTCTGTCTATATATAGTTTTGGGATCAAGAGATAAGAGATAAGGCTACAAAGACAACGCGCTTTAACTGTTCCCGAAAAGCAACGCGCTTTAACTGATAGGATTTTGTCTTGAGATTTATAATAATACAATTTTATAATATAAAAAATCAAAAACTATTCCCAATTGGTTGAACATCAATTCAATAATAATTAGATCTTTATTTTAATGTTTTCAAAGACTACGCGCTGTCCCGTGAAATTTGATCCCATATGATTTTATTATATAATTTTAAAATAAAAAACTTTAAATATTTATCGACAAATTTTTGAACACGGTACCCATTTATATTTAAATAATAATAAATAAATAAATAACATATCAATATATATATATCCGATTCTCATTTTATTAATTTATATATTATCGAATTTTTATATATTTTTAGTGATTGTAAACTTTTTTATGAAAAAAATAATGAGTCGTCGAACAAAGTTTTGTATTATTGTATCTTGGAGATGATTATAAAAACAATTCATTTGCTCTATTTTTTCACTTTATTTCTTTTTAAAGATTTTAAATTCTAATTCTTTTTTTATCTCGTATTATCTCACAAAAATAAAAATAAAAAGTGGGAGGTGACATCGCAACTAATCCCGACATGATTACCGACTCCTACTAATTGAACAATTTAGTTCAAATTTGTCATGATTCTGGCGACTCTTATCTATTCAATTTCGCGAGGTGATAGATGATGAAAGTGTGAAGAGCATAACACGATCACTATTTTTGTTTTACAAATCTGATTCGTTTATCTCATGAATATATTTTTATGTTCTCTGCTCCATATCGATCAAGGTACGATTATAATTCTCGATCTCAAACTCCAATTTTCTCTGTTTGTTTCCCTATAAAATTAGGGGAGCAAATCAACAGTAAAAGAATCAAACAATTAGGGAATTGAATTATGTGTACTATGTAGAGATATGATAAGCAACAAAATGGTAGTTACATCCGATGAACTTCAACTTTTGATTGATTTTATGCATTCAGAGCTAAACGATGAGATCATCGGTCTTATTGGTCAAGTCCAACAATTAAAAAGTACTTATTTTATGGAATCTCTTTGTTTATGTATGGTTATAAGATTTTCAATCACTGATGGCTTAAGTTGTTAAATTTAATTCAGGAATGCGAGTTTTAAATATCAAAAGACAAATAAAGTTATATTAGTAATCTATGAGAATCTAAGAATGTTTCGGTTATAATATTATGGTTACTTATGTTCAAGTAATGTCTTTGGCGAGATTGTTTTGGGACAAATGTGTTTATAAAAGATTTTCCTATGAATATCTTACGCTATAACCCCTACTAACAAAATTATAATTATCATATCTGTGTCGATTGTACTTGGTATCGATGCGAAGTTATGAGTTTGATATTTGCTTAAGGTGTGTGAATTGTTCCATAGATTTATACATGAGTTTAGCTTGTAAAATATTAAGTTGTCATTTCGGAGATTATGTGTTTTATGATCTGATTAACAGAAAAACACGTGATGTATATAATTGTTACTTAAAAAGGTTAGGTTGAGTATTTGTTTTGTAGTATGAGTCGGTTGCACTGCACCGGAGTTATCTTTATATTTCCTTCATTTATCACTTATTTTGCATTTCTAGTTTTAGGTATGAATTGCACTTTGACATATAATGTGGTGGATGTGAATCAATGGTCGGAAAGGGTTTCTAGTTTAATGTTGAAAAAACAATTCGACAACTATTATTCAACCAAAGTATGTTCCAGAATCTTCTAGTAGGATTTTGTCTTGAGATTTATAATAGTACAATTTTAAAATAAAAAAAATCAAGTTATTCCCTAATAAGCTGAATATCAATTCACATATAGTTAGATATTTATTTTAATGGTTTTAAAAGACTATACGACCTCTTAAAATTTGATAACATATGATTTTGTTTACTAATAATTTATTATATAATTTTAAAATAAAAAACTAAAACAAATATTCATCAACAAGTGTTTAAACACGATATCCATTATATTTAAATATTTATTCTAAAATAATATAAAACTTAATATATTTTCTACCTACTATTTCAATTATTATTTATTAATTTATATATTACCGAGTTTGTTTTTATATTTATAGTAACTACGTTACACTACGAATTTAAAAAAATAGGGAATCGTCGAGCGAAGATCTGGAATATGGTATCCAATAGGTGAACATAACAATAATTCATTCATTCTATTATTTTTTACCTTCTTTTCTTTTAAAAATATCAAAGATTCCACATTCTCATTCTTTTTTTGTTATTTTGTATTATCTCACAAAAATCAAATAACAAAAACCAATAAGGTGACATCGAAGCTAATACCGACATGGTTGCCGACTCTTACCGAATAATCAAATTAGTTCGCATTTGTCATGATTCTGACGATTCATATCGATTCAGTTTCTTCAGGTGATAGATGATGAAAGTGTGATGAGCATAATAAGATCGTTATTTTTTTATTCCTTTAAAAAATTTGATTCGCTTGTCTTATCGATATGTTTTTATTTTATCTGCTCCACATTGATGTATGAGATTCTCATACATAACCCAAATATTATCAACGAAATATACTTAGATTCTCATACATGACTAATATAACTTTACTTGCCTTTGATATTTAAAACTCTCGACTTGTTTTTTACGAGAGTGTTCGGGACAAAGATGTTTATAGAAAATTTTTATGTAATATCTTACTATATAACCCCGACTAAGATAATCATAGTTATCATATTTATGTCCATTTACCTGGTATCGATGGGAAGTTATGATTTTGATAATTGTTTAAGGTGTGTAAATTGTTCCTTATATTTATACATAAGTTTAATTTGTAAAATATTAAATTGTATTTTCAGAGATTATGTGCTTTAGAATCTAATTAACAGAAGTATATGTTATGTATTTAATTTTTACTTAAAAAAGTTAGGTTGTTGAGTGTTTATTTTGTAATATGAGTCGGTAGCATAAACTAGAGTTATCTTTATACTTCTTATGTTTTTCACTTACGTTGTACCTCTAGTTTTAGGTTTGAAATTCATTTTAATATATCAATTTTAATATATCGTGTTGTGCATGCGAATCAATAACCGAGAAGAGTGTCTGGTTTAATGCTGGAAAAAACAAGTTGAGAACTATATTTCTACCAAAGTATGTTCCATAATTTACTTTCGTCTATTTTTAATTTTGTTTTCTTCTTAAAGATATACTGAGTGAATTATATTTGTTTCTCTAAAGTCTTCGCTTGCAGTTCCTCTATCTAACACTTATGTTGCACCTATAATTTCAATTTTAAAACGCCTTTCAATATATGGTGTAAGGGATTACATCAATAATTGGAAAAGATGTCCAGTTCATACTGAAAAAAGCAAGTTGAGAACTATATACCAAAGTATGTTCTGGAACCTACGTTGTCTCTTTTTTTGTTTTATTTTCTTCTTTTAGAATATACATTAGGAATTTTTTCTTGTTTCTCTACACTCTTTGCTTGCGAGTAAATATTATACAACTGATATATTGTAGTAAATGTGAACTAGTATTGTATATTTTAATATTTATTTACGTATGAATTTTAATTCGATCTTTGTGTGAAATACTATGTCCATAAATTTAAGTACAAAAATCTTATCATCGAATTTGTTGTTTTTAATTTTTTTTATTATGTAATTTTATTTCATTTGTATGTGAAACCTCGATGAATCTGATGAAATTGTTTTCATTTTCTGATTGTGATTTCACTTTCTATTGTGTATGAGCATTTTTTGTGAGTTTGTTTATTCAGAGGATGTAATTTGATGAAAGAGGTAGGTCTGCAAAATTTTTATCCGATGTTTATGCACCAAACAATTTCTTATATAACAAGAAAATGAGAGATGTGTTACCAGATCTTAAATTTCCAGCAGCATGCTCAACCTCAGCCTCAACAAGGGGAGAATTAGAACCCTAAGTTGTGGATTTCAAAAATAGTGAAGTTTGTGGGAAATTCAGTGCAAACAGAAATTCATTAGGTCGCAACATAGCAGATTAGACAAAGAATTTGAGGTTAACCATACAAGGAATACTATGACTTTAAGGAATAAAATTGTGAAATTTGCAAAAAATGTTATGGTTGACTTCAATTATGGTGGCATGGGGATATCAGCAGCGAAACCTGTGTCGAGACTTGATAACAAAGTATGGTTTGGATCTCCCAGAGAAGGAAACTATCCAATGTATCCGGTCCACAACTATGAAAAGGACATTTCGAGTGCAAAGGATTATCACCATATGCATAAACTTTGTGAGCTTCATAACAAATCTACTAAAGTTATAGTCTTGAAAAAGATGCATAAATTATGTGAACAATGCAACATTTACCTCTCATTCTGTCTAATTTTTTCAGTTAATCTCTACTCTACTATTATAACAAGATTTACTATTTAATATAGTTTTTTATTAACCAATTTGATGCTTAAAATTGAGTAGTTTTTTATTTTATTTTATTTTCTTAAACAGTTATCATGCTATGCACATGTTTTAGTCCGTCAACCGTGGTCAAAGGCTTACTCGACTTTCACTGTTTTATTTTTTTATTCAATAAAATTGCATACTCGCAATCTATGTTTTCTTTAAGATAAATTATCCAGTTAATGTACAAAGAAATAAAAATATAGTTGTGGAATTTGGATAGGACTGCATTTTCTAATTCAAATATTCAACATGGTTGTTTTTTTTGGTAAATGAAAGCTTAAATTAATTAGAAAGGTTCATACATAATCTTAGGGTAGCTCCCAGAAGAATACAACAACAAACATTTAGAACATATAGCTAAAAATGAAGACCCCATAGAGAATCCATATAGAGTGATTCCAAAAAGGTAATCAAAGCTAATAATGCAGCATGACTATGTGGCTGGGGTAGCTGAGTGGTGACTCCATAATCATCCCATCCGGTATCCACGTTCCAGTCCAGACAAAGAATACCTGAGACACAAACAAAAATAAGTTAGATTACAAAGCTTTATGTCGGCCAGCTAATCGTGGAACCGAGAAATCTATATCCGAGATCCGATATGATCTGGTAATATATTGATGAGGCCTGGGCTGGAGTGGATCCAAAAATTCTTGAATTCCTCTCTTTCCAAATGTGATATATAACCGGATTGAAGCATGTACACAAAATATAATGGTTTTGATAATTTGACCAATTTGAAGCCTCATCAATCCAAGATAGCCATCACGAAGAGTGATAAGGAAAGCTAAATTTGTTACTAGAAAAGGACCAGATGCCCTGAGAGAAACTACATTCAAATAGAATATGAGATATAGTTTCAGGCTCAGAGAGGCAAAGAGGGCACTCAGCTAGGGTATTATAACATCAACTTCGGAGCTTATCTTTGGTGACAAAATTGCCCTTAATTTCCAACCAAGAGATAAAGGAATGGCGCGGAATATTGAACTTATTCCAAACTAACCCCGCCCATCCCTTAGAAGGGACAGGCTTACGAAGAACGTTGTACGTATCCTTAATTGTAAAGTTGTTGCATCCAGCCTTTGCCGTCCAAAAAGGAACATCCCTCGATAGGGTGTTAGGATGAGGAAGGGCGAGAATAATCTTGTGGATTTCGATCAGATGGTGACGACTTCTGGCACTTGCAGATCTCAGGTTGGCAGGTCAGCTCCATTCACCATTGCAAATAATGTCGGAGACTTTTAGGCTGTTTACTAATTTGGAGTCTCTGATGATGTCCTCTCCATAGTGAATTGAGAGCGGTAAGGAGAGAATCCATGGGTCATGCCAGAATGAAGTGTTCAATCCATTACCGATAGCCACCCTGTACAAGTTACGGGCCAAAGGCCGAAGCTGAAGAATTTTCCTCCAAATCCAAGAGGAAGAGGAAGCTACAGAAACTTCCCAAAACTTTTATTTTTTATCTTTTGAGTTCTAATCCAATCACACCAAATTGATTGATTCTTATTACTAACAATAAACCAGAGATGTTTTAGGACGGCCGCCTGATTCCAGATTTTTAAGTCTAGGATCCCAAGGCCGCCCTCTTTTTGCCCCATGAATCTTCATTGACGAGCCAAACCATAGAAAGCGTAGAAGATATTGGGTTAACTCCTTAATTATCCTAGAAGGTAGGATAAAAATCGAAGACCAGTACACCTGATCGGCGAACAAGACCGATTTGATTAGTTGGAGTCTACCCGCATAGGAGAGGTGTTTGGTAGTCCAAGAATTAATTTGGGACGTTATTCTGTGCAGAAGGGGACGACAGATACTTTACAAGAAGGGTACCTTAAGGTAAATTCATGATAGGTAGAAGGTTTGACCGGAGAGATTAGTGAATTCCAGAGAAAAAAATGTGACTTTTCAAAGGATTAAATTTAAGACCATAGAGGAAGTAAAACTCTTCCAGAGCATCCTTAATGAGATCGAGGGAAAGAGGGTCACCGTGATAGAAAAAACATTAAGTCATCTGCAAAGCATAGATTGATAATTTTCTGCCTGTGGCATTTCCAATGGAAACGGAAGTTCCCATCGTTACTTTTCTCTTTGAGGATGCCTGAAAGAACTTGCATGACAAGTACGAAGAGGAGAGGGGAGAGAGGGTCCCCCTGCCTGAGACCTTTTTTCCCTTTGAAGTTTCCCTGAAGGTCACCATTGATAATTATAGAGTAAGACGGGATAGAGATGCATTTGATAATCCAAGTGATCATCTTCTCGGGAAATTGCATTGCCACTAAAATATCCAGAATGAGGTGCCAACGAACATTGTCAAAGGCTTTCATTATATCTATTTTAAGAGCAACCCTTTTTCCTCTACCATTTTTGTTATAGCCTTTAGCAAGCTCCTGGGAGAGGAGGATATTATCGGTTATGCTTCTTCCCGAAACGAAAGCCGACTGAGAAGAATCGACCAGGTAGGGAAATGAGGCTTTAATTCTATTGGCCAGAATTTTAGAGATAATGTTATAGACCACATTGCAAAGAGCGATGGGTCTGTAATCCGATGGCGTAGAAGGTGAAGCAATTTTAGGTATCAGGGCGACTGAGGTTGCATTCCAAGAATCGGACAGGGTTCCGGAGAGGAAGAACTCTTGGACACCCTTGCATATGTCCGAACCCACGATGTTCCACGTGGATTTGAAGAAGCTGGAATTATAACCGTCCGGGCCAGAAGACTTGTCACTATCAATACTGAAAATAGCTGATTTAATTTCAGATTGGGTGATGTCACGGATCATTGACTCCTTATCCGTACTGGTAACATGAGAGGAGATCAGAGAATAGACTTTTTCGAGACCTGGGTAGTTGGCAGAGTGCTTAGTACCCAGAGAATCCTCGAAAAAATTCACGAAAACTTTTGAGACATTTGCCGGCGAGGAGACAGTATCTCCTTGCTTATTGGTGGTCGAAATAATTTTATTGCGAAAGAGCCAAGCTTTAATACTTTTGTGAAAAAAATTGGAATTTTTGTCCCAGTTTGATCCAATTTTCTCTCGATTATTTTTTAGGAAAGATTCCTCCGCTCGACTAAGAAAAATAAAGGCTTCCGAAGCCTCATTTTCTTTAGTGATGAGAAGAGGGTTCAGAGGGTCAGATGCTAGAATTGATTGAGCCTCAAACAAATATTTTTGGGCATCGGAGGCTTTCAAATAGATGTCGCTAAACTCCTTACGGTTGAGGGAAGCTAGGTCAGATTGAAGATGAGCTAGCTTTTCGGAGACCATCCTCATTCCAGTGGATGAAGAAGGGGTATTCCAACTCGAGGTGACTATGTCCTTAAACTGGGGATGGGATTGCCACATATTAAAGAAGCGAAAGGGTTGTTTCCTCCTCGTTCGAGGGAGGCCAAAATTGAGGGTGACAGTTGTGTGGTCAGACGTTCGAAGGTATCCAAAATGGACACTGGACATTGAGAAAAGATCATCCCAATCCGGCTTGACCAAGACTCGGTCTATTTTAGAATGAATTGGGTGGCCTAGTTGCTTATTAATCCAGGTAAATGGGAACCCGGTAGATCGAAGAACACTGAATTCGCACTGATATCAGCAATTATTGAAATCATCGATTGATGATGACCAGTTTTCCGAGGAGCCCATACGTTCATCGGGGTGACGGATCGCATTATAATCTCCAAGGGAAACCCATGGAATGTGGTTGTCTATCTCGGAGATGATAATGAGGTCGTTCCATAAAGGAATGCGATCCTTAGCTTCATTGAAAGCATAGATAACCGTGAGCTTAAAAGAAGCTCTGATATTATGGCATTTAGCTATACAATGAATAAACTAGGGGGATTGAGATATTTTAGTTATCGAGATTACACTTGGGTTCCAGAGAATCCATATTCTTCCTAAGGGATGATTTGAGTGGTTAGTTATAACATGCCAATAGGGGGTCATTTGACTAAGGATGAAGTCTACTTTATGAATTTGGACTTTAGTTTCTACCAAGACGATCAAAGAGATATGATTACTAAAAATAAAATCGGCAACGTCTTTTTGCCTGATCGGATTGTTTAGACTCCTCATATTCCAAGATGCAATATTCATAAGAAATACTTACAGTGAGGAAGTCGTTGGTCCCGTCGGAGGATAATACCATTCAGCCCTTGCCTTTTGCCTCGTCCGTACAGGCCCTTTTAGGAGGGGAATCCACTTCCTCTCCAATCTCCACCTCCTGATCCTCGCTGATAGATGGAAGACGGAATCGTACCCTAAGCTCCGGCTCAATTTCGGAGGGATCTTCCTCCGAGGATGAGTAACTAGCAGGAAGGAAAGAAAGCCTGATAGGGCTCATCTTGCACTAATGGGTAGGATGCCCAAAGATGTAGCAATTTTCACACTGGGGAGGGAGCCCCTGGTATTCAAAAGACACCGAGATGGATTTTCCTCTTATCTTGAAGGATAACTCAGAACGAATGGGGAACCCTGCCTTGATCTTTATACAAATGCGAGCAAAACGAAGATTTTCCTTTCGTTCCGTCTGGTGGTCCACATAAAGAGGGGTTCCGATAACTGAACCAATGTTGCTGAACCCTCCGATGTCCATAACTCAAGGGGAAGATTAAAGACCTTGACCCAGATTGGAATTTCATTGTGGGGGTCTTTAATTAGGGAGGTAAGAGGTTCCCATAATTTTAGAATCATTAAATTGCCTCCAAAATGCCAGGGAGCCTCATCCAACACTCTCTTGGCCATAGCCTCAGATCCAAATTTGAATAGAAAATATCCCTTAGGCAGGGCTTGAATTCTAAAAGACCAAATCTTTTCCAAAGAGAATCCACATTTGCTTTTAGATAGGCAAGATTGGAAGGTTGATTTAGAAAATAGCCTGAGAGACAAGCCTTCCAAGACTCTGGGTCACCAAGAGCTGAATCGTTCATAATGAATTCGTGACCCACTTTTTCCATATGGCTAATGCCAATTACCAACGGGGATCGATTATCACTATGCCCTGCTACAATACTTGCAAAAGATGGGATAAAGGATGATTTAGAGAACGAATTCGAATTAGATATACCTCTAGAAAAGTCCATTTGGGAATTAAGGGAGAGAGGATTTGCATGGGCCAATTTGTATTTTCTTTCTTTCGGTCATTTACCCGCGTTTCCGAAATTTCGGATAATAGAGTGGTGGGCACCCATTTTACCCCCTCCTAATAATCCTTTACTCTTATTTGGGCCCGGTTTATTAATAGACAGAATCTAGATGGGCCCAATTATTTTTGAAACCCGGCCCACAGGGAAGTTACCCTTCTTGACTTGACTCGAGTCATTAAACTGACCTAATTCCTCTAGGTTTAAGACCAGGCCATTGGAACAACCCGTTTGACCTACTGATTTGATTAGCCCCAAATTCAGTGGGCTTGAGACCGGCCCAGTAGCAAGAACTTCTCTCGATAGAGAACCAGATGGTAGAGAATTAGGGTTTTTTACTCCAAGCCCTATCTCGAGTCGATTGGAAGAGATAGATCCACCGGTGGTCGATTTGGAAGGAGGCGCACCAGATCAGGGAGGAGTCTGGGTGATGACATGAGAGGGAGGACGACCTTCTGGGGAGGCATAGGAGAACATGATCAGAGGCAAATCAGGGAGGTGGGAATCAAGAGGAGGGAAGTCGACGGAGGAGTCTCTGATCGTCGATTAGAAGAGTGATTGCCCTTGGCCAGACTCCATATGGTGACTGGCCAGGGCCAAGGTATTTCGAACGAAAGCTTCATGGGTGGGGGAGATTTTATGAGCTTGTTGGGGGTGAGGGTTTGGGTTCGCGAGGGTAGAATCCAGGGCAGAAGAAACAGGTTGAAGAGGTTCAGGGTGGCTTGGGAAGAAGGCGAGCATTGAGGAGAAGCTCTGGGTTCAAACTGGGGAGTGAGTCCCAGGCAGATTGGCCAACTATGAATCAGAAGAGGCCATCTTGTATGGATTTTTTGTTTTGTTTTGGTAGGTAGAATAGGTTAGAAGTTTGGGGTTGTTGTGATGATATGAACTTGTGGATTGAGATCAGGGAGGGAGTATATTAAGTAGAGAGATTTGGTTGAGAGGTGAAAGGAGTCTATAGGCTATAGTCTTTAGAGTCATTAGAGCAGGTTCATTTGAGAGACAGGGTTTAGGGAAAACAGGTCTATGGGATAGTCTGGGGGATTTGGTTTTTGAGGAAATCCATCTAAGCTTGAATTGGAAACTGAGTGTGATGAGGGATGGGCAGAGGGGAAAAGTAAGGTTAGACAATACCCAAAAGAGAAGAGAGGGGGTTTGACTGCTAAAATTACTGGGAATAAGAGGTTTGTAAGGAGAATAGAACCAGAAGCCTAAAAGGTTAATGGGATAGTTAGAAAATCTAACTAAAATAGAACTAGTCTTTGGAATTGAGCGAAAAGACTTCCCCTGAATGGGATAGAGGGGTTGAGTGGGGAGCCAGGGCCTCGATCTAACTAACCAAAGTCTTAGATTAGAGAAAGTTAGAGAGAAAGAGTTGAGTTTGTTTAGATGGACAAAATGGTATAGACTGTAGGGGATTGAGCTGCTGGGAAAAAATTTCTCCATCAGCCATAGCACCCCTTTAATCACATTGTAATCCTTTCCTTTGTGTCTCAAGATTAGACAGCATGGAGAACACCAAGGGACCAGATGGAAGAAGCTAGGAGATGGAGCCCCGCTTGAGCCAGCAGATATCCAAGGTAATGGTGCTTGAAGCAAGATTTGAGAGGTGGATAAGTTCGAAGGTGGAAGTCTGAGAAAAGAACATGAAGGAACTGGTGGGTGAAGACTTGTATGATTAAAATGAGGATCCATCAATCAATTGGAGCTTCCTCCATTAATTCGATGATCACCAGCAAGGGGCAAGAAGACCGTTGGAGAGGAGAGAGGGAACATGGTTGTGTTTCATTATCCATATCATACGAATAATTGTTAAAAATATTATGCAAATTTTATTTAACAATGAATGAAAGTTGAAAAACTTATTTTTAGTTGACAAAATACATAAACATTTATCAAGTTGAGATTTTTGTATCGTTAGAGTTTGTAATAATAAGTTTATGAGATTGTAAAGATCTATTGCAATTAGGGCTATGTATTTTTCAATGGTGTAGGAGTTAGTGATGTTAACCCCAAACATGATAAAAAGTAGTACAACTTCACTTTAGTTAAATTTTATTTTAATTATCAACTTTATAATTTAATATATATAAGTATTTTATTTATTCTATTTCTCAATAGCTTACATCAATATATATTATCAAATTTTAACTGATTCGATTTAAGTTGGTCTACTACGTCTTTTGTCTCTTTTTATTTATATATTTATATATATATATATATATATATATATATATATATATATATATATATCGTTTTAACGTTATGCACGAGTATCACTTTTATAAAAAGTGAAAAAAAAAACAATCTAATTGATATAAATAAAAAATAATATTAAATTTTTCATTGATATCCTAAAGATAAAAACAATTTCTGACAAAAAATACGTGTTTCAAAATAGACGGAGTATTCTATCAATTTGAAAGATAGTTATAAAAACCTAAAAATATTGATAAAAAGTTCAAACCGAGTTTAACTTGATCAAATTTTATAATACTCTTCTTAAAATTGATTTATTTTTTAATAAAAATAGATTTCTTAGAGGGGGAGAGAACAAATAAAATATATTTTAATATACCAATTTTTAATTATTTAAATAAATTTTAGAAGAGATTTAATAGGGATTTGTGATAATAAATAATAATGAATAAATCAAAAATAAATCAGCCTATAAATTTTGTATGTTTAATAACTAAATTTATAAATTTACAAAATGTTAATTCCAAAATAAAAAATAGTCCAAGAACGTGCACGGACCGGTACACCTATCAAAGCCTTCTAAAGATTCAATAGTGAGTGAGATTGGATATTTTGGTGAACGCGCGTCAGTGACCGTTGCACACAGTTTCTGTCACTTCATTCAGTCCAGAGACAGTAATTGTCTCTTACGATAAAACAAGCGCGTTCGTAATTGAGCGCGTAACGCATTTGTTTTTATTTGATTTTTGGCTTTTTAGTTTTATTAAATATATTACTCCTACTCTAAGTTTAGCTAACAGCTTTTCTCAATTTTTATTTTTATTTACATTTATATTGATTCTTTCAAGCTACCCTTTTTACAAATTTTTATTTATTTTATATAATTTTTTTTTTCCTATAGTTAATTTTTTTTATCACAAATTTGATTTTATTGCTTGAGTTTTATAGTTACTAAATCTATTTTTAATAAATATAATTATTAAACATATAAAATAAAAAATAAAAGGTTTTTAAATTTATGGATCAAATACTGGTCGATTTAATATGTAAATTGCCAATTTCGAAAAGATGAAATACGATATATTTAATATATTAAATTAGCGATCTCTTTAAGATTATAAGATTGGAGTCCATATATATCAATAAAAACAATAACATTTGTATATAAAATGGGTAAAAAACACCACACGTTTTTTATGTTTGTCACTTGTAACACATCAGTTTCTATTCTTTGTCTCTGTAATAAATCGGTCCCTTATGTTTTAAAAATGTAACAAACAATTTTTTTAATAAATAGGTCCTTCATGTTTGTAATAAACATGTCCCTCGCATTTTCAATTTGTAATAAACAAGTCCCTCAATTTTTTAGGAAAAGATTTGTTTGTTACGTTTTTAAAACATAGGGGACCGATTTATTACAGAGACAAAAAATAAGGACTCATGTGTTACAAGTGACAAACATGAAGGACCTGTGGTGTTTTTAACCTATATAAAATAGATATAGAGTAGAATACCCAATAGTGAATCAATGAGCATTGATTAAAGTGATCCAACAAATCAACTGTTGCAGTAATTTTTTTTTTGAGTAAACTGTAAAAAAAAAACAAAATCAAGTTAGTAACAAAGAGACGATTTAAATTAGTCGGGAAAAATTGGCATATATGAATATTAAGCGAAGGTAAAAGAGCATGTGTTATGAAACCGCATAGGCTATGGAAGTAAGGGAGCCAGACACTTTTCTGTTTTTTTTTTCTACCAGATAGGATAGGTCGTATCACCAAAGTTAGCGCTAAAAATAGGCGATTGCTAGAGGATGGAAAGTTTTGAGCAACCCGGAGCTAGCTAGGTCAATCGTGACCATTCACGTTAAATCTGAATGTGATATTGTAGCATCCTAAATGCAAAATGTGAAATCACAATCACAGAGGATACGAGTTATGAATTCATCACTAGAGTTGGAAAGAACGCAGTCGAGATGGAGGTTGATGCCCAAACTTATAAGTTTATCTCGAGTAGATAACTTGCCAAGAATGGCGAGCTAAAGAATGAAAGAGTGACGTGAAATGTTGTATTTTTCTCATACCAGCCCAACCCACTCGACACAAGGAGCAACTGAATATATATTATGATAGATATTCTTATAGTCAACTTAATTTCTCCACTTTTGACAATCCAACAATGAACATCATCATTATCAACAGATAAGGAAATAGATAGTATTCGATTGTCGATCTCTTGCAGATTGTGGTGTTTACTAGTAATGAACATCATCATTTCCAGTGGTCATCCACAATAATGTCAAAAAGCTTTAAATTTCTCTCATGATTTGTGTTAGAGATATAAGGTTCCAAGCCCACTATCCCTTAATTTTATTTATAAATATAAGTCTATATTCTATGTAATACGTACACTTTATGGATAATACAAAAACCATAGCCGTCTAGCGGCTTCTTTCTTTTGTTTTTTTTTTTATTTTACATGGTATCAGAACCTGAAGTAATCTGATCGGGGAAGCGTAACGATCCTTTATTTCGTAGATCTATTAGGAATCAGAATTGCAAAGGGGTATTGTTTGGTAAAACTGCAGGATAATATTGTTTGGTAAATTTGCGTTATTGCATTATTAGTAAAATTGTGGAAGAGTATTGTTTGGTAAAATTGCATAAGAGCATTGTTGGTAAAATTGCAGAAGAGATGAAATTGAACTTTCATGTGCAAAGCAACAAACGTGAAATTACAAAAGAGTTATTATGTTGTTATTAATTTGTAAAATTTCGGGCGACGGATCAATTAGTAAAATTGTAAAAGATGATTTAAAATTGCACTATTAAATTATTGGTAAAATTGCAATAATAAGAATTAATTGGTGAAATTGCATCCGTTAATTAATTTGGGAGAATTAATTGGTGATACTGCAAGAAATTATTTGGTAAAATTAATTACAGATAATTAATTTGGATTTCTATTCAAAATAAAAAAAATGATTTATTGATTTGGATTTCGATTGTGATTACAGTTGGATTTTGGTTTTGTTTTGGATTGGATTTTGTGTGGTTTCCAATTTGTTCTCTTGTGTTTCGATTGGATTTGTGTTAGAAATTTTGATATGTTTTTCGTCAGAATATATACAAGTTTCGGTTTTCGGATCTGATGTGTGCAGCTCCAGTCAAACGGTCCGATCGAAAGGGAAACGGTGTCTGGTTTTGCTGAACTTTGGAGAGAGTGTTTGGGACATTTAATCTTTCAATCTAACTGGTTGGATTATGATTTGGTGCTATGGTTCAGGAGAAATCGCTACTGGAACAGTGCAACAGGTTTATTGTTTGGTATATGGACTTGGTATTTGGATTTAGTTTGGTATTTGGACCTGGTTTTGGATTTGGATTTGATTGAGTATTCGATTTGATTTTGCTGGACCATTGAGATTTTGAATTTGGACTGGGTTTGATTTTGGATTTTGGGTTTGATAAAGATTTTGATTTGATTAGAGATTGTGGATCGTATTGCGAATATGATAGGAAAATATGATTTACTACTGTCTACTAGTAACAAACTGAATAAGAAGAACTTTGTTATGTCTAAATCTCCATACCATTCAGGTATGCTTTTGTTTTCCACTTAGGGTATTGATTCATCATTGTGGATTTTGGATTGGGGTGTGTCTCATCATATGTCACCTCACATGTCGAACTTTGTTTTCCTTGTCTCATGTTTCACCCATATTTGTTTTGTCTGATAGTGTTACACTAATGTCAGTAGAGGGTATTGGCTCTATTTGTACCTCTCATATATCACTATCCGATGTTTACAACTTTCCCACCCTTGCTTTGAATCTTGTTTCGGTTAGCCAACTGTGTAAAGCTGGTTGTTGTGTTTTGTTTACTGATTCTGTTTGTACTATGCAAAATCAACAAACTCATAGAATGATTGGGACAAGTCGTAAAATAAGGGAATTTTATGTTTTAGAGAAACTTGAAGTAACAAATGTGGATGTATATGGTGTTAAAACATACTTGACTGATATTGCTGCCTCTGGTGTTGATTTGTATTTGTTTTGTTTGAGTCTTTCATCATCTGAGTTTTATCTTTGGCATTCTCGTCTCGGACATGTATCTGCATCGCGTTAAATTTTTTTAGTCTCTATAGGTGCTTTAGGTCAGTTAAACACTTGTAATATCTCGAATTGTAATGGTTGTAAACTTGCAAAATTTTCGGCGTTACCATTTAATGAAAGTATTACTTCTTCTATTGCTCTGTTTGATATTATTCATTCAGATGCTTGGGTTCCATCTCCTGTCTCCACAAAGGGTTGTTTGTCCTACTATGTTTTTTAATCGATGATTATACTCGATATAATTGGGTTTACCTTATGAAACGGAGATCAGATTTCCTTGGAATTTATAGAGAATTTCGGGCACTTGTTAAGACTCAATATTCTGTTGTAATAAAATACTTCAGGTGTGACTTAGGAGTGAATATAAATCCAATTTACTCAGTTACTTGCATCTGATGGTGTTGCAGAAAGAAAACATCGTCACCTTATTGAGACTGCTCGGTTTTTGCTTTTATCTACTGAGGTTCTTATTATTTTTTGGGATATTGTTGTATATGTGACTAATCAAATTCCTACTGCTCATAATGCATGGATGTCTCCCTTTCAGAAGTTATACAGATAACTTCCAGATTATTCTTCCTTACGAGTTTTTGGATGTACATGTTTTGTCCTTCGTGCTCATGTCGAACGCAACAAATTGTGACATAAATCCGTAATATATATTTTCTTGGGTTATGGTGTTAGACATAATGGTTATCGTTGTTTTGATCCCACTAGTCAAAAACTTTATGTCTCTCAACATGTTCGATTTCTTGAGCATATCCTGTTTTATTCGATTCTAGCTAAATCACGTGATATAACAAGTACTAAACTTCAGACTATTGATCCTCTTGAAAATAATAGCGACATACCCATTGATATTGATGTGCCAGCTCATGAGACATCGACTACAACTGATACTACTTCTGCTCCATCAAGGCATGGGTCAACTCCTTCTTTCGGTGAACCACCAGCTTCACAACTCAGAAGATATACTCGTACAAGTAAGTCTACCAAACTACCAGATTTTCCATATTCTTCTTACTCGGCTCCTTTCACCTCGTTCATAGCAAACATACATGATTTATATTCGTTTAAAGAAGTTGTTTCTGATCCTCATTGGCAAAATGAAATTTTCGAAGAGTTTACCGTTCTTTATCAGACTCATACATGGGACATAGTTATGCCTCCATCTGGTAAGCATATAATCGGCTCTCGATGAGCTTTTAAAATTAAAACAAAGTCTGATGGGTATGTTGAAGGATATAAGGCTCGTCTGGTAGCAAAAAGGTATTCGCAGAAATATGGTATGGATTATGATGAGACATTTGCCCAGTGGCAAAAATGACGACAGATCGTCTTCTTACTGCGGTTGCATCTGTTCGCCAGTGGATGATCTTCCAACTAGATGTCGAAAATTCATTTTAAATGGTGATCTTCATGAGAAGGTTTACATGACTCCTCCTCTAGGTGTTTCTCACGAAAACATGTGAAGTTTGTCGACTTAGGAAACCTTTATTTGGTCTCAAACAAGCTCATCGTGCTTGGTTTGAAACATTCTCTACGATTATTACTTCACTTTGTTTTTTGCTAGCAATCATGATTTAGCCTTGTTTATCAGATGTACGAGTGCATGACGAATTATTTCATCCATATATGTAGATGATATGATCATTACAAGTGATGATATTCAGACACTAAAACGTGATTTGGCTCAGTGTTTTGTGATAACAAAACTTGGGGCTATTGCGTTATTTTTTAGGTATTGAGGTGGCTCACTCTCCAAAAGGTTATATTCTCTCTTAGGAAAAATATATATCTGATTTATTCGAGTGAGCGCGACTTGCTGCTGCTATATCTGAGGGTGTTTTTGTTGTTGAAACGAGAATGTTACTCCAACGGATGTTGAGATTAAAAAACAAGATGATCCCCCTATTAATGTTGATATTTTTACTTCAGATCTTATTGTTGTTGTAGAAAAGGAGAATTTTACTCCTATTAAAGTTGGGGTGGAAAAGAAAGGTGATGCCCCTGTTAATAGTGATGTTAGGTTTGAAAAGAAAGACGATCCCCCTATTAATGTTGATATTTTTACTTCAGAACTTATTGTTGTTGTAGAAAAGAAGAATTTTACACCTATTAAAGTTGGGGTGGAAAAGCAAGGTGATACCCCTGTTAATAGTGATGTTAGGTTTGAAAAGAAAGATGATCCCTCGGTTGTAACTCCTACTGTAGTTGGGTTTGAAAAGAAATATGATCCCTCGGTTCATGTTAATGTTACAAAAGAATAAAATCTCAATATTACTGCTAGTGTAAATACTGTTATTGAAAAACGGGATAAAAATACTAATGCTTCTGTTCCTATAGCTAATAAATCAGTTGCTAAAGTATCTGAAGGGACAAACAGTGTAGCTGAAGTATTTAAAGGGAACAAGAGTGTTGATGAAGCATCTGGAGTGATAAAGGATGTTCCTGAAGAATCTAAAGTGACCAAGGAATATGTTGTGGATGATGAGTCCGAATTCGAAGTGCTCCCCGGAGGGCAGCCCAAAGTAAATCTCTCCGTAAACCGGACAGGCTCCAAGAACTTAATTCGGACAGGACTATTGAACTGGGCAGATGACTTCGAACACTGCAAGCCTAAGGCAGTTCGAACTATGACTAAAGTACTAAAAAACCTAAACACTATCTGACTAAGCTACTTGCCCATCTGCTTAAAACTCATGGGTCTTTAAACATGACCCGGGTCCATTAAACTTGACCCAAAAGCCCATAAGGGCCCAAATTTCATACTATAAATACCCAACCACCAGCATTAACTATAAAAAACAGAATTTACTGCTGCCAAGCTGCTCAATTCTCTCTCCACATTAAAAACACTTTGAAACACCCGTAAACACACACACACACCACCGTGAAACACCCTCACGCCGCCTTAAAACTCCACTTGAAATTACCAGCCTACCCTCAGGCTACTTTTATCCTCACCAAATTGGCGACCACAGTGGGAGGCGACGGTGCCTGAATCGAGTATTCGAAACCAAGTAAAGAAATTCTGTCTGAATGAATCCGGATAATCCAGAGCTTCCACCAGCTTTGCTCGAAGTGGTGGAGGAGAACGATGAGTATACTGTCCAAGAGCGCGACAGGTTAAAACTTGAGATAGAAGCTCTGAGGGCTGAAAAGGCCAAGATGGGCGTGAAAGAGAAATCCAAAGCATCAGCTGCTCACCACACCGATAACCCAAGGGAGCATGAGGTTTCCAAAACTCATGTGAGCACTAAGAAGACGCATGCCAGCTCTAAAAAGTCTCACCGGTCCAAGCCTGTGGAGAGTTCTGACTCGAGTTCAGAGTCTTCGGACAGCTCTTCGGACAGTGAGGGAAATGAAAAGTCCTTGTCCTCTAGCAGTGATGAGGGACGAACCAAGAAGAAACAAAAACAAGTTAAAAAGTATTCCAGAAAAAGAGATCACCATGGAAGAATGAAAAGGCATATTGGAAAAGGGTCATCTCACCACCGGAGGTATACGGACAAGATGTTGATGGATCCTTTTGCTTTCCACGATGAGCCAGGTATCTTTGCAACTCCTAATGAGGATACCGTGTTCAGTCGTGGGAGGAATTGGAGGCAGTCTCCATTGTCTTCTAAAATCCTGTCCGGAAACCTCCCCAAGAGGTTTGACAGCACCAAGATGGAGAAGTACGATGGCAGTACTGATCCGGACAATCATCTGGAGCAATTCAAGAACTTCATGATGAACTTTGATGATGATGATGATAAACTACTCTGTAGGGCATTCTCCCAATCCTTCACGGGGAGTGCTCTGAAATGGTACAACAGCATGCCTCAGGGTTGTATTAAAGACTTTGATACTTTTTGGGTGGCCTTTCGAAGGCAGTTTGTGGGGAGTAAGGAGCTGAAGGGCAATGGAGACACAATAATCCATTGTGCCCAAGAGCCAAATGAGTCGTTAAAGGAGTACATAAGTCGTTTTGTAAACACAAAGAATGGGTTGGCTGATTGCTTCGAACAGGTGGCAATAGCATCCCTAAGACAAGGTTTGAACCCAGGCAACTTGGCTGATTCGGTGACCAGGAAGAAAGCCATGACCTGGGGAGGATTGCTGAACCAAGTTGGCAAGCAAATAAATGTTGATGAAACGAAAAAGACCAGGGTGCACAGACAGGTGAGATCCACCCCGGTGGCACCAACTCCAAATCCAAACCAGTCCGGGAACAAAGCAAGAGAAACCGGACAGGGCCATGGAAGGGGAAAAGCTCAGTCTCAACCAGCTGCTCCTGCACAAAGCCAACAGTCTAGAAACAAAAGAGGGCCATGGGTCCAACCGGAGTGGTTTGCAGAGCTCAAAGAAAGTGTGGCAACCATTTTCGATAAAACAAAAGATGAAGTACACTACCGGAGACCGGCAACCTTGCAGTCTCCCAGAGAACATCGAAATAATTCCTTTTGCCAATACCATAATGATATTGGCCATACCACCGATGATTAGATAGCGTTGAAACAATAGGTACAAAACTTGATTGAAAGAGGGAAGTTGGGTGCATACGTTAAAAGGAGAGGAGGCAACAGGCCTGACAACACTCATAGGGTTGGTCCAAGCAACGCTGCCCCGGAGGGGGCTATGGTAATAGTTGAAAGGTTTGATGTGGAGTCTGAGTACTTGGATCCTGATCCAACCAGAAATAGAGTGGGTACTATTGAGGAGCGTTCTAGATCAGTCTCCGGGCTCATTAAATTCTTCGAGTCACTGACAATCTTCGGAGGGAACACTATGACAGCTCCTACTACTTCCTCAAGAAAAAGACATGTTCATAATTTGGCCTCCCAGCTAGAAGGAGGCATGACATCCTATCAATCTCCAAACTCATTCCCATTCATAGTTTTCGATGAGGATGATTTGAGAGATATTGCTGGCCCTCATGAGGATGTTGTTGTCATAGGAGCATCTATAGGGGGCAATGAGATAAGGCGAATTTTGGTGGATACTGGAAGCTCTGCCAATATCCTTTTTCTAAACACTTACAAGAAAATGAGAAATCCAGCTGTGATATAAAAGTCGGACAGATCAATCGTAGGCTTCACGGGCAGCTCAGCCGATGTGATCGGGGAGTTTGAAGAAGAAGTGTTGTTGGGCAGGGGCCCTTTCAAGAAAATGGTTAGAATACTCTTCATTGTGGTGGATTGTCCCACCTGTTACAATGCTATTCTAGGGAGATCTTGGCTCTCTAGGATGCATGTAGTGGCTTCGACAGTCCATCAGTGTCTGAAATATGATGTTCAGGGGCAGGTTGGGGTTGTCCGGAGCAGCCAAAAAGTTGCAAGAGAATGTTATGCCACTGCCTTGGCTCCACGAACGCTGGGGGCAGTCCGTACAAATGACCAATAGCAGTTTGAGGGCCTTTCTGGGGGTGAGGGTGAAATTGATGACCCCAGAGAGACCCCCGGAGTGTTGATCCCAGTTGAGGAGGTTGAAACACACTGCTTAGAAGAAGGAAAAAATGTCAAGATAGGATCCAAAATGCCATCGATGTTGAAAGAAGGAATGTTGAAATTCTTGAAAGACCATCAGCATGTTTTTGCTTGGTGCAATGCTGATGTTACTGGAGTTCCATCAGAGGTGATTTCCCATCACCTGTCAGTCCGGAGGGATGTGGCACCGGTGGTACAAAAAAGGAGAGCTTTCTCAAAAGAAAAGGCTGATGTCATTGTACAAGAGGTTGACAGACTCACAAAGATGGGGCACATTAAAGAATCTCAGTACCCTTTGTGGACTGCCAATCCTGTCTTGGTAAAAAAGAAGAATGGTAAATGGCGTATGTGCATTGACTTCACAGACCTCAATCGAGCTTGCCCAAAAGACTTGTATCCGGTTCCCCGGATAGATCAGTTAGTAGACTCTACTTCTGGGAACAAGCTACTCTCCTTCATGGATGCCTTTTCCGGGTACAATCAGATCCAAGTGGATCCAAAAGATCAAGAGCATACCACTTTTGTCACTGATAGAGGTTTACACTGCTACAAGGTGATGCCCTTTGGTTTGAAAAATGCTGGGGCTACTTATTAAAGGTTGGTCAACAAGGCATTTGCTGATCAAATTGGAAGAAATATGGAGGTTTACATTGACGATATGATGGTGAAAAGCGTGAATGAGCAATTGCACTTGTCCGAACTCCAAGAGACTTTTGCCAACTTGGCCAAAGTGAATTTAAAATTAAACCCTGAAAAGTGTGTGTTTGGAGTACAGTCCGGGAAGTTCTTAGGGTATATCATAAGTGAGCATGGAATACAGCCCGACCCGGACCAACTCAATGCTTTGTTCCAAATGGAGCCTCCTCGAAACATTAAAGAAGTGCAGCATTTAACGGGGAGGCTGGCAGCCTTGAACAGATTCATCTCCAGGTCTTCGGACAGATGTGCTCCATTCTTTCAAACCTTGAAGGGTGCCAAAGGGTTTGAGTGGACACCACAGTGTGATGAGGCATTCAACGAAATTAAGAAGCATCTGTCCTCTCCCAAGACTTTGTTCAAGCCAGTCGATGGGGAGACTCTCTTTGTATATCTGGCTGTTTCAAGTTGTGCCATCAGTGCTGTGTTAGTAAGGGAAGTTGACGGGCATCCTCATCCAGTGTACTACATCAGCAAAAGCTTGATTGATGCTGAGAGGCGTTACTTGAAACTTGAAAAACTAGCCTTGGCCTTGGTGATAGCTGCAAGGAAGATGAGGCCTTACTTTCAGGCTCATCCTATCATTGTCCGGACATCTTTCCCTTTAAAGAATGTCCTTCAAAAAGCAGACATTTCAAGCAGAATGACAAAATGGTCAGTAGAATTGGGGGACTTCGAAATAGGCTTTGCTCCTCGGACAGCAGTAAAAGCTCAAGTTGTGGCTGGTTTTCTGGTCGAATTCCATTCTGATAGGGATTCAGAACAACCTGCTGATTCAAAAGACAAAAAAGTGTGGATTGTCCGAACAGATGGAGGATCCAGTACCATGGGATCTGGGGCAGGAATATGTCTCACTTCCCCCTATGGGGACAGCATGTTTCAAGCTATTTGTTTTGCTTTCAGGGCATCCAATAATGAGTCCGAATACGAAGCAGCTATAGCTGGGTTAAAATTGGCATACATCTGTGGAGCAAAAAGGGTCAAGCTACTAAGCGACTCCCAATTTCTTGTCCACCATGCTCTAGGCATGTCAGAGGCTAGAAAGGAGCAATTGGTCAAGTATTTACTCCTCTTGAAAAATGAGGCCTTGAAATTTAAAGCTGTTGTCTATGAGCACATTCCCCGGGCAGAGAATGAGCTAGCAGACTCATTGGCAACGATAGCATATACGGAGTCCTATCCATGGATCCATGTGCTCGAAAGCCCTTCTATTCAACTTGATGAAGGTAAAAAAGAGGAAGTCTTTGAGATACAAGTAAACCGGCCTCAAGACTGGAGGTCTCCTCTTATGCAATATCTGTCCGATGGCATCGTGCCCTTGGATAAATCACAAGCCAGAACATTGAAGCACAGGGCTCGTGGTTTCATTATGATTAGAGAAGTCTTGTACAAAAAGTCCTATAGCAAACCTCTCCTACGCTGTTTAGGGGATCATGAATCACAAATGGTTCTCTCTGAATTTCATGATGGTGAGGGATCGACCCATTGTGGATTTAGAGCTTTGACAAGAAGAGTGCTCCTCTCCGGATATTATTGGCCATCAATTATGAAAGATGCTAAGGAGCTGGTCAGGAGGTGTGACCCATGCCAGAGGTACAGCAATGAAATTCGTGTACCAGCCATTCCTTTGGAATCAATTTCTGAGCTCATCCCTTTTGCTCGATGGGGATTGGACTTAGTTGGGCCTCTCCCTGTGGCGTCCGGAGGGCGAAAAACCATAATTGTGGCCATTGACTACTTCTCGAAGTGGATAGAAGCAGCCCCCTTGGCAGGGACAACATCCAAAGCTGTTATAAAATTCATTCTGTCCAACATATGTTGCAGATTTGGTGTCCCCCAGAAAATAACAACAGACAATGGGCCGCAGTTTGATAATAGAGAGATGGAGAGCTTCTGTGCCTCAAGGGGTATTCAGCACTGCTTTTCCTCGCCTTTCCACCCACAGGCCAATGGGCAAGTTGAGGTGGCCAATAGAACAATACTGTCCGGTTTAAAGAAAAACTTAGAATGGCCTGCTGGGAAGTGGCCTAGTTATCTACAAGAAGTCCTGTGGGCCTACCGGACAACACCTGGGGCTGCAACACAAGAATCCCCCTTTGCCTTGGTCTATGGGATGGATGCAGTAGCTCCCGTAGAGAAGACACTCCCCTCCTTTCGTGTTCATAACTTCTCCGGACAGGCTAATGAGATGACAATTAGAAATCAACTTGATTTAATTGAAGAAAGGCGGGTAAAAGCTCATCTTAGAATGGCACACTATCAGGGCTTGATGAGAAGCAGGTTTGCTTCTAAAGTTAAAAGAAGGGATTTTCAACCAGGAGATAAAGTATTGAGAAAAGTTTTCTTGCATACTAAGGAAAAGCTCTTCGGAAAGCTGGCCCCGACTTGGGAGGGTCCGTATACTGTGGTTGAAAGAATCAAGCCTGGGACATACTGGTTGGAAGACAAAGATGGCAGGGTTTTAACTCACCCTTGGAATATTGAACACCTTCGAATGTACTTGGAATAAAGCTTATGAAAATATTTACTTGTTTAAACATCCATGTAAATATTTGGGGGCATACCGCTTCCTCTCTTCGGCGCCACGGAGAGTTTTCAATAAAACTTGATGCCTTCTTCAATAATTTTCTAAGTTTTTGCAAAATTCTGTTGCTTGTCATACTACCCGGACTAAAAGGTCTCAAGGCTACTTAAATTCTAGCCGGAAAAGCTAAACACTTTCACAATACAATAACTCAAAGCTACTTAAATTCTGGCTGTCTAAAGTAAGGCAAATAATAAAAGAAGAAGATGGTTAAGTAAAATAAAAGCATTCATTCAACAACTTAAAGTTGCCTTGGCCTTCCAAGGACTTTTGAACATGTTTGGCCACAGTACAAAAATCTGTCCGAATAATACGGACACCATCACAAAAAAGGTGCCTTGGCCTTCCAAGGACTTTAGTTCAAACAAAAGATAAACAAAACAAATTATAAATTAAGGTTGAGCCTTTGAAGATGGCTCACCCTCATCTGTTTTCTTGCCTTTGATGTCGCTCTTCTCCTCGACAATCTTTTTACCCTTGGGGTCAATCTCCTCCTCACCTGGGATCTCTCCGGTTTCCTCTTCATCACCAGACGAGGACACATCAGTGTACCCTTCATCAACCATGGTCCAGTATGGGAGATCGTCGTCATCTACATAGCGCCATAAATCCCCTAGTCTCCTCTTCGGGAACTTCTCGTGAAACAGGAGGACCATATCGGACTTCACCTTTTCGATCATTAATTCTTCACTCCGTATCATCTCCCTGGCATAAGCGTTGATTTTGGCCTTGATCATGGCCTCCTGATCCTTCACCAAAGTAGCTTTCTCTTCAACAGCCTGATTCACTGCATTCTCTAAAGCAAGTTTGTCAGTGGTCAGATTGGTGACAAGCTTCTCCTTTGCTGCAGTCTCCCCTCTTGAGGCTGTCAAGTCCTTCTCCAGTCCGGACAGCTTAGCCCGGAGATCTTTTACGGTCTCTTCTAAAGAAGCAACTTTTGTGTTGCTTTCATTTTGATTCTTCTTTAGCTGTTCGTTCGACTCCTTAAGCAAATCAACCTTAGTAGCAGCGGTCCTGAGGTCATCGGACAACTTCTCCTTCTCAGACTTGAGGTCTTTGATGGTGATTGCCTGACTTCGGACTTGCATTTCCAAAGTAAGTACTGGCTGCACGTTGCTAAGGAGAGAATGGGCTATAACGTCCCTCTCACTGGAAACCATAAAAGTCCTACCATTGAAATTCACTATGTTGGAACTACTTGGGGGAACATATGGCCCTGCGAATTCATCTCTGGACAGGCCAAGGAAATAATCACCTAGTTCACCAAGACCGGTGACATCCACTTCATCCATGTTAATCTCTCCCCTTTCGACCTCATCAGTATGGAATTCCATTGGAATCCCTTTATTAAGATTCCCTGGGATCTCTTCGGCTAACGTCGGATCGGTTGGGAAAGTGGGCTCCGGATCCCGGAGAGCGAGCTCTTCTCCTTGGGAAGTCTTTTTCTTTTTGACTTCCCTGTCAGCACTGTCACTTGCTTGCTTACGAGCCCGTTTGGAAGCCCTTGAAGGTCTTGGGGGATTCACTCCTTGTTTCTCGCTCTCCTGTTCTACCACTTGTAGAAGGTTTGCATCAACTTGAGCCTGGGCTGGCACCTCTGAATCCATTGGGGCCTCTTTCTCAGTATCCTCTACCGCTTTCCTGCCTTTCTTCTTCTTGCCCTTCATTTTACTTGGGGCTTTGGCCCGGGCAGGAAGAAAGAGGGTCCCATCCAGTTCATGAGACCTTCTCAGCACGACATCTTCATCAGGTGGGGTGGAGAACTCCTCCCAGGTTAAGTCTCTTCGACCTGTGGTGTTCCACAGGTGAGACCTCGCTAGGTTCCCAGGAGTGAAGGCTTTATGAAACCGGTTCTCCCAGTTCTCTGCGGCCCAAGCGTTGAGTTTGCCACAGGTGACCTGTCCGGCCTTCAAATAGTCCACGAACTCCTTTGGCAGCTCTGATAAAACAAAAGAAAAACCGATTAGTATAAACTTAAAAGAAAGAAAGATTCGAATAGAAACTTAAAATAAAAACTTACGATCGCTCCTCCATCTACTTCGAAGAAGGCTAGGATTCTCCCCGGTTTTGATTTTCTTGCCATTTTCCCATGAGCCACTAACAAACAAGAACTGGCTCCTCCACTTGCTCTCCGACTCCAGGAGATCGTCAACAGCTTTAAGATCGTTCCCCATGTTGAAATGGTAGAAGGGGAACTGATGGTGTTTGCACAAATTAGCCACAGCTGCAAACTCTTCCATTGGAAGAGGAATTCCGGATAGCCTAGACGCCATAATACATGACATCAAGGTGTACCAACCGTTGGGGCTTAGCTGTGTTGGACATAGCTTGACCAAGTGAAAATAGCGCACTATCTCCGGGTCCAGTGGGAACCTAAGTCCCCAATTGAATAGCTCCGTAAAGAAGACTATCTCATTTCTTTTGCAGTCCATCGGGGTCTCTGGATCGATGGGAATTCGAATCTTTACATTCTCAGGGATCCCCCACTTAGTACGCAGTCGTCCCAGATCTTTAGTATGGATGAACGCATACTTGGTCTTTAATAGAGATGAAAGATACTTGAACTCCACCTTGTGAAAGCAGGGCCCTACTCTCCATTCGAGGCTCTCCGGCAGGTCCGGACGCCTCAGATACAAGTCTTTTTTGCCCTTCTTGGCAACAATGATAGCAGTTTCAGCCTGTCCGGAGGACTCAGACTCAAATCTAACCTCCTCAGTGGAGTCCTCCATCCTCTCCTCCATTATTGTTGGGGGAGCTTCTGTAGAAACAGCCCGGGGAGGGATGAAGCTTGGCACAGCTAATCCACCGGACTGTTGGCTCTCCGAATGTTTTCGACTTATCACCTCAGTTTGAGTTTCTGAGGTTGAAGTTTCTTTGGGATGTAGAGGACTGCTAGCCCCCGGACCGGCCGGCCTTTCCCGGAGAGTCCTAATAGTTGCCCCGGACCCTTATTCACTATTTTTTGCCCCCGATTTTGAGGGTGTGCTTTTAGAAGGAAGTCCTTTAACCAATCTACTCGGCCTTTTCATGATTAATTTGTCTGGGGAGTGGTCAGAATCAGACCCCATAGCAATGAAAGAAGATTTCTTCCTAACACTGGTGACAGTGACCCCCGGTTCGACAATAGGAATCGACTCTTGAACTGTAGAGCCAGATACTATGGGAGAGAGTGTTGATTGAAAGAGTTTTCTAGGTTTTGTACCTTTAGAAGAAGATGAACCTCTGTCAGATTCTTCAATTGAAGGGGCTGGTTTCTCGACAGGCGACGCTGGGAGCCCTGCTGCAAGTCTTTTTTCTTTTTCAACTCTTTGAGCTTTCTCCAATTCTGAGAGGTTAAGCCAACCGCCCTTGATCAGTGCTGTTCTTGCTGTGAACATAAACAGCTAAGGAAATTTTGAAGTTTTAGAGAGATAAAGCTTTGGGTAAAATGGCAGAGTGAAAGAGATAATGAAGCTGTGAAAAGTGAATAGAATTTATAGTAAATGTGAAAAAAAGGGTTGATTCCTAGGAGAATCCGAAAAGTTGGGCAATGATTAAAAGACGGCGCTGATGTCATTTATGGCATTTAAAAGAAGTAACTTGTTCGAGAAAGTGGTACAACTTTCAAGGAGAAAAAACGGCTAAAGTGACCAACCAAAGGGTGACACGTGTCCCACTAACTCTGACAAGAACCGTTTGAAATTCGTAACGTTTGGTCTGTCCGGGTCCGTCCTCAGTTCTCTTCGAATTGAAAAACCACCTTCTAAGTCGGACTTTTTTTCAGTTCTTTAACAAGGACACTTGTTCAAATACCTAAAAAATGGGCTCCTGATGAGTCCGAATTCGAAGTGCTCCCCGGAGGGCAGCCCAAAGTAAATCTCTCCGTAAACCGGACAGGCTCCAAGAACTTAATTCGGACAGGACTATTGAACTGGGCAGATGACTTCGAACACTGCAAGCCTAAGGCAGTTCGAACTATGACTAAAGTACTAAAAAACCTAAACACTATCTGACTAAGCTACTTGCCCATCTGCTTAAAACTCATGGGTCTTTAAACATGACCCGGGTCCATTAAACTTGACCCAAAAGCCCATAAGGGCCCAAATTTCATACTATAAATACCCAACCACCAGCATTAACTATAAAAAACAGAATTTACTGCTGCCAAGCTGCTCAATTATCTCTCCACATTAAAAACACTTTGAAACACCCTTAAACACACACACACCACCGTGAAACACCCTCACGCCGCCTTAAAACTCCACTTGAAATTACCAGCCTACCCTCAGGCTACTTTTATCCTCACCAGTGGACAAAGAGGTGATACAGATAACCCAAAATTAACTTGTATTTAATGATATATACTGTTGTGTATTATCTTCTTTTTTTGCTTGAATACTGTAATATTATTTATATCTATATGTTTATTAGGCTACATGTTTCTCCCATTATCTGTATCTTCTTCCTATTACCTTATTAAAACTTCCAAAGAATGGATCATATCCAGAATTCACACACATTAACTACATGTTTGGATTTATATCTACATATTCATATTCATCTTTTCCAACCACTACAATGACATTGGTATCCAACCATAATGATGCACTATTTTCCTCAGTGTTTCTTTCTTGTATTATTTGGGCTATTGTGTCTTTTCGGTTAGCCAAAGTGCATGTTATTGCGGTTACCGTATCTTCTTTCTACTTTGCTCCACCTTAATATATCGCTCCATTTGAGCCAATAAGTCACCAAAGTTTAGATATTATTTCTTTATTATGGTCTTAGAGAGGGAACGTCTAACAACCTCCTGCCTGAATGCAGTTACAACCACCAGATCATAAATTTTTTGTAATTCAACTTTAGTCTCTATGAACTATTAGGTGTATTCTTTCAGACTCCCGTTAAGACTCTACTTGAAATGACTTATGTAATCCTCTTCTATTATAATTGCTTTTGAACCTACAAAATGATTTTTAAAAGTTGTCTAAAGCATTTTATAAATTTTGATGCATCTTTTTAGGAGACTAGTAAACCATTTCATGGTGCTTTCTAGGAGCGTTATGAAAAATGTCTTGCACTTCATCGTGTCTTAGATTTTTGAATTGTTGAATACGCTTATCTAGATCTTTGTTGTCGGTGTACTTAGTTGAAAACGGGGACTTAGTTGCTAGTTAGAGAAATCTGTGATTGGACTCTTACTGTCCGCTAACATTTTTGTGACTGCTTAAAAAATGTTAATTGAAACCATGATTCTCTATCTTCGACTCTTCATTAGTTGGTCCGATGATAATTTTTTCAGAATCGATTAAAAGTGAGCAGTTCGGCGGTTCACTTTAATAGAATTTTGGGTTCTATTATGTGTAACTTCTTTTTGTAAAAAATAAAATATGTTTGTAACAAAGACATATACAATCTAAAATAAGAAAATGACATATTTTTTATTCATAAATAGTCGAACAAAAATACACATCACTTTAACAGTCTAAATTATTTTACCGTTATCTATCTAATTATAAAGAATTAAATGAAAGAATCTACAATAAAATAAACCTCTCTGTTTTATGACATAGAGTAACTCCACAAAGAAACATCCACATCAGAGTACTCCATTTCCATTTCTTCTATGTACGAAAAATCCTACTGCGGCGGAGACATCATAGGCTCCGCCGTCATGTTCATCACCCACCCTTGCAAATTAAACTGTGTCTTCGACCCAGAAGAAGTAATTTCAGTATCAGGCCTCTCCATTTCGATTATTGTTTATTTACCTATCAAGTGGTATGGTGAGTATGAAGATTTGATACCAATATTCAATACTGGTGAGGAAGTTAAAATAAGAGAATGAAGATTGTAGATCTTTGAGTAAAGTCAAACGTAGTCATAATGATGAATTCCATAAAGTTTAACCTTTAGAAATTCATAGAAGATAATGTTTTTTATCTTTGGATAATTAAGGTTAAATCATACATTGTACAAATTGGAATATCTAATGTCACTAAAAAGAAGGGTACAAAGGAGATTGATGACGAGGTGTTGTCCAATCTTCGTGATACATCACTTGGAACATATTTTCTAAAGGAAATAAAGTTTTAACTATTATTGTATATGCTGAAAAATATGGTCTCATTTTCCTAGTTGTAACTACTAATGCTATAGTAAGTTTCTCTAGTTGTAAATATCTAGTTTTAACTGGTAGTGGAGATTTACTTACATATCTTCAAAATACAGATACAAAGATTCTCCTGGCCAGGGCTTCATTTACACTTCTAGAGAATTCAATCATTTCCTTATGTTATTGAATACTTCATCACATGGTAAGGTCTATTCAAATTTTCCTTCTCATTGTAGCACTAGGAAGAAATGTTTACACTTGTTCGAGGATCTTGACAAAAACCTATGAAGTGTTGTTAATCTTCCAGTTAAAATTTGAACTTCATTTGTATTCCTTGGTGGCTTCATTGCTACTAGATTTGCAAATTATGTGGAATATGCTTTGAGTTTTTTTTCACTAACCATGTAGCCCAAAAGGTTACTGCACTTTACCTCGAAGTTGACTCTTCCAATATTTGTAAATTTCTCGGTCAAATATGTTAGGTGGTCATCCTCATAAAGGCTTATCACTAACATGTCATTAATGTAGGCATGCATGTTATGCTTTTAGTTTTAGATACCCCTTCTTATTTTGATTGTTATGCTTTGATTGCGAGAGATGTTTTATATCATTCCATTGAGGGATTTTTATTTTATTTAATGACATCTACTTTGTAGTTTATTGGGTATCTTAGGAACTAATGAGTCGTAAATACTACGATGTGTATCTGATTGAGCCGAAATATCCTCAATACGATGTTGTACGATGATGGTGTATCTACTACCATGAATAAGCATTTCACATTCTTTATATACTCTTGATTTTCGAGAACGACATCCAAATTAGCTCTTTTAATACAATTTTCTTTCTTTGTAAGAAAGAAAATATGTTTGTAACATTGACATATACAATCTAAGATATAAAAATGACATATTTTTTATTCATAAATAGTCGAATAAAAATACACATCACTTTAACAGTCTGAATTATTTTACCGTATCTATCTAATTATAAAGAATTAAATAAAAGAATCTACAATAAAATAAACCTCTCTGTTTTATAACATGGAGTAACTCCACAAAGACACATCCACATCAGAGTACTCCATTTCCAGTTCTTCTGTGTACGAAAAATCCTGCTGCGGCGGAGACATCATAGGCTCCGCCGTCATGTTCATCACCCACCCTTGCATATCAAACTCTGTCTCCTCTAACCTATCATAATTCGACCCAGAAGAGTTAATTTCAGTATCAGGCATTTCCTCTGCTCTATTAGAATTCGACCCAGAGGAATCAGTTTCAGTTTCAGTTTCAATTAGACTTTCTTCTTCTTCTTCGCATCTAAACATTTCGGCAGCTTCCGCTGCGGCCTTCTGGATATCCTCTGTTTCGGTCGAAGCGGGCAATTTTAGTCTCCAAGCAGAGTCGGCGAAATTCAAACAGGCTAATCGTCCTCGAAACGCCAAAGCCGCGACGTCGTGTGCACGGGCCGCCATTTCGAGCGTAGAGTAGGTTCCGAGCCAAACACGTTTCTGGGTTTTGGGGTTACGAAGCTCGCACACCCATTTTCCATGTTTTTTCAATCTGACTCCTCGATAAACAGGGTGACGTGTCTCTTTGAAAACCCGGCGACCTGCTCGCTTTTTGGGAGTTCTTGAAGCTAGTATCACAGTACCTTCGTCTTCTATGCCTGTTGGCATCAAAAACTTTTGTGTCATCTTCGATTTGAGTTGGTAGTAGTAAGTGTTTTTTAGTTGGTCTGTGTGTTCAAGTAAATATGTGAGTCTTGGTTCTCTGTATATATAGTTTAGGGATGAAGAGATATGGCTACAAATTAGACACTTGTCCAAAAGCTTACGCGCTTTATGTGACCTTTCTTAAGATAGGATTTTGTCTAAAGATTTATCTATAAAAAAATCAAAAGATATTCGGACTTTTCTAAAGAATATGCATACTTTTTAACTACAATCAAATTAGATATTTTGAATTTAATTAATATTTATTTTTTCGAAATAAGCTTATATTTTATTTTATTTCTACTATCTCAAAATGATTTATCAATTAAATTTTTACATCAATAATTTTTCTTTCGTAATATATTTGTATGTTATAAATGGAAACACTTTTGGGGCTAGAAATAATGAAACTATATTATTCCAAATGATTAATCGACCTCGAGCATCAAATGTACTATTTTAGGCAACAAATGAATTCTTTATGTGGGAGGATATTTACATGTGTCGCTCATTTCTGCTTTACTTTAAAGAGGATACACATGTCTAGTTTTACAAAATTCCTCAAAGGACGGCCCATAAATTTTCGAAACTCGAAAATTATTCATTAAGTTACTTTTATTCAAAAAATAAATCAAAAAATGAGTGGAGATTTTTAGACTATAAAAATAAAAAAATGGGAGAGTACGTTTTGTGTTTTGTAAACCTAAGCATCAAGCCAATAAACTACCACTACTACATCAAGGCATCAACCACCTACCAAGATAGCTTATCCAAATCTTCATTCTACAACTCTATATAGAAAGTCAAGCTACTTATAACCGTGGATTACATATCTCGAGCTCATAAGAATATCTATAAAGATAAATAAAAGTCCTAGATTACTCATGAAGGATATGACCAGTCTTATCATAAGGAATAACAACTGTTGAAGAGGAAGTCTGGGAGCCCAAGCAAGGATTACAAATGTCTCACCCTTACACACTTGAGCTCAAACATTTTCCTATATTAATCATATTCAACACCACTATGTTCTGAAACCTAGAATATTTCAGCATATTATGCAACCATGATTAATGATATTATATCCCATTGCAAGGAACAAAAGCAAGATGTGTGATTACCAAAGATATTAGCGACACACAACTAAAATGTTTCGATTTTTCAAATCTAAAAAAAATTCTCATTAAGTGGGGTCATTTAAATAAATATTTGAAACAACATGATCAACCTAAAATACTATAAAAATATATAAAAGGATGAGAGGATCGATTGAGAATGAATTCGAGGCTGAGAAGAAATATAAGACTCATAGCCTAACACTTTGAGTAGGAACAAGTAGAATAAGTTAAAGATATAATTCTCGCAAAATATACATCTAAGAATTGACCTCCACAGCAAATATACCCACATAGACCTTATTCGTGCACAAATAAAGACCGGACCGAATTCATTAATTTTCGATACTGATAAGCATCTAGTGGGCATCGCATTTACACATGACAACACATAGTTAATAACCACAGATATCGTGCAATACATGGGACGAAGAATATTAATTGACATCGGGCTAACGATCAATATCATATCCAATCCAACTATAAAACATGTGCCGTTAAAAATCATCATTTGATAATAATTTTAACCAATTATTGGTCGTAGTGGGCATCGATGGTGATTCTAGGCACCACTGTGTTAGAAGTTACAATTGGCAGTGGAAGATAAAATGATATAGAAATTACTAAGCTTGTGATTTCGTACCATCTGACCTCGTACAACCTTATATTAGGAATATTAGTGATTTGTAATTTAAATATTATATCATTGAATTATCACCAGTGTCTTAAAAACATGGTATGGGAATAGATCAATATTATTCGGGGTTTCCAAAAGTCCCAAGAGAAAGCCAAAGCTCAGAGAGAACTTAGCACTTAGAAATTACAGGTTTGGCTCAGACTACGAGAAACAACGATACTTGAACCAACACCATCCTCACACTAAATTACCTACATGACCACCAATCTAAATTCGATGTCGAAGTAATATTATAATAAATATGTGATACAGTTGTGCACATAGTTATGAATCTACCTCATGATCTAAATGACCACATTATTGAGCTCATTTAAGAACATATGACTATTTTTGCATTAGATAACTCTTCGGTAACTAGATACTCGAGTTTATAACCACATATCAACTGAAAATAAATCCTTAGATAAAAATTCTCCAAAACAATGTATCTAACTCTCAATCAATCAAAATATGTTGAGAAAACGTCGACAAATTTTTATCTATGGGGCCAATAAGAGAAGTAAGATACTAGATAATGGTTGATAAATGCGGTGTTTGTGAAGAAAAAGTCCAAAATAGAGGATGCGCATGGACTTCACAAGTCTTAATCGAGTTTTTGCTACAGATTATTTCCAATTATCCTGTGTTAACTAGCTAGTCAATCCTATTGTTGGTCATGAAATATTGTCGTTCTATACATCTACTCTGATACAATGTGATAAAGATAAGCGAAAATAACCATAAGAAGAACACATTCACTAATTGCTACATGGTGATACCATTCGCATTAAAGAACACATTACTTAGCATTTAACCAAATGGTAAATAAAATATTTAAGAATAAACAAGAATGCAACATAAGGGTATACATGAATAATATGCTCGTAACAAGTATATGTAAGAGTTATCATTTGGTTGATATCACATAAGCTTCCTTTATTTTACGCGAACACAACATGAAGTTGAATCCTATAAAGTTTTTATTGGGCTTCGCATATAAAAAATTCTATACTTTGATCATTCATAAAAATGCGATTGATATAAACCCTATTTAGATCACAAAATTATGGTAGATGAACACCCTAAAAACCTTATAAGATGTATATTGTTTGAACAGTAAAGTTTTTATTTTTACCGGTTCATCCCTAGAGTAGCATACCGATGCTTATCATTATTTACATTTCTAAAAGGCATGAAGAAATTTGACTAAAATCCTAAGTGTGATGTGTATTTGCAAGAGTTAAAAACTACTTACACTCGTGTCAACTTATATTCGTACCAAATGAGAAAGAATTATTGACAACCTACCTTGAGGTCTCGGAAAATATCGCCAAACCAATCCTGGTAACAAAGAGAGAGATAATGCAGCATATTCTTTACTACATTAGTAAGGATTTATTGAGCGCTGAAACAATTTAGTCAATGACTAAAAATAGTATTTTTTTCTCATCAGTACGGTTAGAAAACAAAAGTGTTATTTTCAACCTTACGCCATCTTCGTAAAAAATGACCAACTTATCAAAAAAATACTAAATATGCCTAATACGTTAGAGATTTTAGTGAAATAAGTTATTGAATTGGATAAGTTTGAAAGTGTCTTCGTACTCCGTAATGCCATAAGAAGCTAGACACTGAACAAATTCATTTTAGAGGGTGCATGAGCAAAAACCTTACATATAGAAAATAATGAGGCAATGAATGAATGGCTATTGTATGTTGACGTTACAACTAACATACATGGGTGAAGCGAAATTTACATTATCTTTCTAACTGGATAATACACGTTGTAGCCATCGATACAAATTTTATACATCAAACAATGAGACAAAAGATAAAGCAATGATAGTCGGGTTGAAACTAGCTAAATATTTTGGAACCATTACATTTATTGTAAGAAACAACTCACAACTGGTTGTCGAGCATACACTTGGAAAATATAAAGCCATATAGAAAATGATGCAATGGTACAAACTATTATGTGGTTTGTTTACCAATAATGTTTTTACTAGTTATCAAAGTCTTTTTTGTTGGACAAACGAGATTAATTGAAGATGAGATTTTTTTATCATCTAAAACCATCACAAATTAGTTTTACTAGAATAAGAACTCGTGGAAAATATAACATTTATGAGTTGATCTATTTAGGGCAACGAACATGATTCATTTAGAAAAGTTAGTTGAGATTAGTGAGGTCCACCCATATTCTCTATTTATCATTCTTCTTTTTACATAATACGGGATTTTCCAACCATATTAGCTACATCGTTTCTTGTATTTTTGAAAATTGAACCATCTGTTGACCTCATCAGTTATTTTTGTTAGCTTTTATACAAAAAACTATATTTTATCTAACCGGATGTAATATATTCTCTATCATGAGTTTATGATTAATCTTTGAATCATGAATTCTTGTTATGCCACTAAAGTTCCAACAAAATTTGTTCAATTTAATTATTAGAAAGCAAAAATGATTTTTTAGCTCATCATTAAATTTGTACAAATTTATACTATTTTCTCAAACTTTATCTTTATTTTTTATATATAGTCTGTTAGTTCGTTAGACGTATGGGTTTTCGTGGCTTGTCAATCTCCTCTTCTTATTATTAATTATAGATTATAATGTATTTATGCCTCTATCCAGTGTAGTTTGCTGTAATTTTGATAAGATTTGTCATAAATCTACAATTGTGAGATAACATTCATTCGCATGTCTCGTACGGGTTTGGATAACCATTTTACTAATTGCTTATATTCTATGAATATGTTGTTTTTCAAAATTATTTTATAAAATGTAGGTTTCTTAAACACGATGAACAATGTACATGTTATTAATCGTGTTTTACCTGTCAATTATTACCAAAAAAAACTTACCCTTTTCATACATTCGGTACTTTTTCGGCAAGACAAATATATTAAATATGCAAAATTCTTATTATTTTCTAATATCAACTTTTATTATATTGGTCAACTTGGACTCTTCCTATTTTTTACTTCATAAATGTCTGCGATCGCTATCGTTGTATCTTCTTGTGTGTTTTATATATCTTTCAAATCATTGTCAACACAATTAATTGTTAGATTTTTCATTTGATATAGATATTTGGATAATAAATCAATAATACATACCTTTAAATTTTGCAGATATTATTTTTAAAGAGTAGGTGACCTCATAAATATGTCTTTTTCATAAATTAGAGAAATTATAACTTTATTATTTTCATAACTCCACGATATTGTCCCTTTTATTATCTCGTTTTTTTATCTTTTATTAACTCTAATAATTCTTTATTATCAATTAACCTATGACAAAAACAAATAAATATTTTTATCATTTTTATATGTAGCTTGCATGTCTCTTATTTTCTAAAACATTTATTTAATCATTGATCTTATTTGGATATTATTTTATTTTTCGAAGGGATATATATTTAATTATCATAATCAATGGTTATTCTTCGATTGAGGTCTTTGTTGGTACAATTTTCAAGTTTTATTGATGGACTGATATTTTAAGTTTTGGTTAGCTTTATTTATATCGTTATCTGTCCATTATGGTGTTCTTATTTTATATATCATTTTATCTTTTACTTTAGAAAATATTAGATCTCTAACCGTTTCGATTGATTTTGTTCTATAAATACTTTGAGTATGAGAGGTTCGGTTAATATGTCTCATTTAAACACTAAAATTGTAATATATTAATTACAATCATCTAAGTTATTCACTTTTGGATAAACTTTTGGACATAATTCCTCATTGTCTCTCATTTTTTATGGTACAAGATCATAATGAAGTCTTATCTTTTTTTCTAAATTATTTTACTTTTGATGAACTAACATTGAAAATCATTCAACAAATTATCAAAGTTTCTAACCAAATATTCCAAAATATGATTAAAACACGAAGACATCATCTCAACATGTCATCAAGAATGTTTAATATTGTGACTTGTCATATGAATCAAATATATCCAGGTTATTAAAAAAATCAGTGTGAAGTGTTGGGGTTTTGAAACCATTTTACTTATCTATTTTATATGTATCTAACATTCTATAGAGTACACTTTGTAACTTTTATAGGAATAGACGTGACTGATTCAAGATATATTAATTTATTTTGAATTATTTTAGGACTACTATATGGTATCTTTCATTTTTCTTTTTGTAGATGATGTCAACAAACATAACTTGGTTATTTTTATTTTCTTTTTAAGGAAACTAGCCACACTAACAGACCAAAATTATGCATTGTTCATATATGTTTGGTGGCATTTTTCTTAAAAATATTGAAATTCCCTTATTTTTTTGGATTTGTTGCAGGTATCCTCTTTTAGGATTTTTATCAGCACGTGTCTTCATGAACATCTTCTCAATTAAAAATATTAAAGAATCCAATACGCAAACTAGATGGACTTCAATGTGATGTGTGGGGGTTTGTAAACCATTGTACTTTTCCATTTTATATATTTAATACATTTTATGGAGTACACTTTGTGATCTTTGTAGGACCAGACGTGAGTGCTTGAAGATATACTGATTTATTTTGAGACCACTATATGGTATTTTTTTTAGAAGATGTCAACAAACATAACATAATTCTTTTCTTTTCTTGATAGTGGTTAGAGTTTGAACATGATTTATGTCATTGCATTTGTTTCTTATATAGAGGTCATCTTCTTATTATTCGTGTGATGATGGATTGTAATTTTTTTTAGAAGTTCTAAAAAACTAGTTTTTGTTAAAACAAATTAAATAAAATAAATATTTAGTAGATACTGAATCATTAGAGCATAGTATATATATAGTTTGTTTTACTATTAATACAATTTAAAACGAAACTGCTCTTATTATTATTATTTTTCTTCCAAAATTTAATATATTTTTATATTTTTCTTTATATATTTTGACTAAAATTCAAAATAAATATTAGAAGTTATTTAACTAAACTACTTAACTAAAATATATTAAAAATATATAGAGATCAAAATATATATACCTAATAATCTAATTGAATATCATATAACAATATTCAATCCAATTACGGTTTGTTTGTCATTCTTCTAACATCAATTTGTCATTTTCTAATATATATTCGTATTTATATAATTATAAAAATTTAAAAAATATGAGAAATTAAAAAAAGATTGATTTATTTCTTTTTTTTAAACTTTACTACGTCAAACAACCAAAGTTCTAAAATAACCGAACTGCAAAAAAACAATTTGAACAAAAGGCTTACAATGAGAGAACTGCACTTGAAGTAACTAGATGCTGCCCGGAAAATAAACAGCCTCCCATCGAATTTGCTTTGATCTCAGAAAAGAAGAATCCCGATTGAACTGAGTTGACCATACTGGATGACGGAAAAGCTCATCCGCGGTCCATCTTTTTTCGGGATCTTGTGAGAGACATTTGCCTATAAAATCCAGTGCCAGGTTTGATATATCTGCTCTTATACGTGGCATGTGTAACCCATGAAGAAGCTCATGCTCGACCTCTTTAGCTTCTTTATACGACCAAGGTGGTTTACCATTTAACATCTCAACAATGATACACCCTAGCGACCAAATATCAAGAGGGGAATCGATGATTCCGTCAGCGAACGACTCTGGTGACGTGTAGAGTGGAGTCTCTCGAAATCTATATTTCCAAATCATAGGATCTGCCACTTCGTGGGGTTCTTTGGCAACTCCAAAATCAGCCAGTTTAACCTCATTTGAGATCACGCCTGTGTTATGATCAATACGAGGAAAGACAAGAATGTTGGTCGGCTTTAGATCACAGTGAACGTAACCTTGAGCTTGGATACAAGCAAGACCTTCAAGAATCATATGGCTAAACCGAAAATTATCCTGATCCGTTAGTTTACCTCCACAATTCACCATCACGTTTTCAAAGGTACCGCATGAAGTATATTCCAGCTTTATACCGTAAGAATCCTCCAAGCTCACTCCTCCATAACAAGGAACAATCCTTGGGGAACTCGATAGTTCCTCTAAAATCCGCAGTTCCTTAACAAGCCAACCAGAAGACGCGAGGGGAGACGATTTCATCGCGTATACGTTGTAAGGAGGTCTTTTGGTCGTCATAAGATTGACAACTCCCTGAGAACCACCTCCGAGACATTTAATAAGTTGAAACTCCATAGCTTTGTTTGATCGTTGAAGAAAATAGGAAAATATTTATCGATATGTTTCTTGGATGTCACTAAACCCTGTGATTGCTTTTTTAATCAGATTGATTTATTTCTTCTGAATCTTATAAATTTTTTGTTTATTTAAATAAATAAATAGTTTTATAAAATATGAAAAAAAAAACTAATAAAATATATTTAATAGTACATATTTAGAAGATATTTATTATAATATTTAAACCAAATGAACTTTTGGGGAAATTGTGACAACTGACAAATACAATGATGGATAAGTCCGATATTTGTGAATACTCAATATTGACTAGTGAGATGATATTTTAGTGAACGCGCATCGGTGACGGTTGCACACAATCTCTGTCACTTCAGAGACAACACTTGTCTCTTATGATAAAAACAAGCGCGTTCATAGTTAAGCGCGTAAATCATTTGTTATAGTATTTTCCTATATAAGTTTAAGTGACAATTTGTTTCTCTAACAATTATTTATTTATCTATATTATTCTTTTTGGCATATCTGATTTTAGCGTCTCAATTCTATAGTTATCAAATTTTTTATTTTAATAATTAAAATAATTGATCTAAATTTAAAAATAATTTTAAATTAAAATATGATACAATTTATATATTAAACGGTTACTGTGGCAGAAATAAATCATATTATTATCAACAATATCCATTTTTTTTGATGATTTAACGATGAACAACATCTCTATTAACATACCAGATGAGAGAGTATTAAATTACGCATGTTTTGGAAATTATAGTGGTTTCTGGCACTACCGAACCTGATTCGAGAAGACAGGCACCAACAACCATCTATAATGTTGTCGGGAATTCTTTGGTATCATTTGTGAGGAATATGGGTACCACATATTTTGCCTCCGTATATAAGAACAACTCGATTTCAACACGAGTATGATATTGTCCATTTTGGTCTTGTGGTATGAGCTCATTATGCCAGTTATCTAGTAAGTTTTATTTATTCCAACTACTAGGACTACATAAAACACAATTTGAAATCTGTAACCCTTTTCTATCATAGTGATTAGACCTGTTATCGGGTCGGGTCGGTCCAGGTTTGGACGGGACCGAGACCGACTCGTTAAGCTACCGGGCGGGTCGAGTCGGACCGCTAAGCGAAGGGAGCCAAATATGATGGACCGGGACCGGCTCGTTAAGAGTCGAGTCGGTCCGGTCCGACTCTTAACGGGCGGGTTTGTTAGTTTATCATAATTTTTTTTAGTAAAAAATATACATAGATTAGGAATTTTTTTTATATATCTCCCTTACCGGGCTGGTTACCGGGCGGACCGGTCCAGACCGGTAAGAGAATCGGTCCAAAATTTTGGCTCCCAACCCGCTCCCTAAGGTATCCGGACCGGTCTCGAACGGGCCTTACCGGTCCGGTCCCGGGCGGGTTAACGGGTTGGGAGGCCCCCTAACAGCTCTAATAGTGATACACTTTTCCCTGGCCGCGTCCATAGACGTAGACAATTGTCGGACCACGTTAATTTTTTTGTTATGTTATTTTATGTCCTTTATTTGCATTCTGTTTTATATTTGTGTTCTTTGCTTAAGCCATTTATGATAAATTGCACAGTGATTTATAACAAAATTGGTATCAGAGCTCCAGGCCTAAACAAAACACGATGGTGGTGAAATTCTTGAAAGTCAAACATGCTGAACCAGCAGTCTTGCTCTACCATATTCCTAACAAATGGTATCAGATCTCCAGGCCCAAACAGAATGTGATGGTGGTGAAATTCTCGAAAGTCGAACATGCTAAACTAGCAGTCGTGCTCTAGGTGAACAATATGCTCTAGAGATCCTAGTTCGGAGCGCACGTGGCTCATCAAGCGGTAGTACTTGATTGGAGTGGGGAGTGACGCTAAGGAACATGACAATGTGGTATAATAGTAGGTGAGAAACAACATCCGTAGTGCCTCTATGATTCAAGTAGTCAGCCGCCTGATTAGAATAGACGGATGGAAGTTAATTGAGAGAAGGCTAAGGTGGTACTTTGTTCGAGAGAATGATTTGTTAGGGTGGCAATCAAAGTCTCATATCCCACATCGGTTAAACATGGGAAGGATCAGTGGTATATAAGCAAAAACATATCTCAACTAGTTTGAGGCCTTTTGGAAGTGGACTAAAAATAAACTCGTATGGGCCTTAGGGTGCCAAAACGGACAATATCATACTAATCTGGAGATTGGATCGTTCCGTACTTATATACGGAGACAGAATATGCGGTACCCATATTTCTAACACGAGTTAATGCAAGAATCATACCAGAAAAATGTATATTCTATGTTATCATTCTATGTCTTATATATGGTCATAATAAAAATACATACATTGGAGAATTTTCCTTCAAACCCAGGAATAGGAGGAACCAAGGTTTTTGTTCCATAATTATTATTTTAAGTTTGTTTCTTGTTTTATCTAATCACATCAGGTGGAAGATTTTTTTCCGATTACAATATAAAACAAATATTTTAGGACAACTACATGATTCCAGAACTTTAGATCTAGGATCCCAAGACTGTCATCCTAGGTGAGAAACGTTCCCTTGTGCCAAGAAACTTTAGAGCCATAGATCTTCATCTCATGAAAAGAACAAAGAAACCTACGAAGAGATTGAGCCAATTATTTAAGAACCTTGGCCGGAAGGATGAACATGGATGACCAGTATACTTGGACATAAAAATAGACTTAATTAGTTTGAGTTTACCTGCGTAAGATTGGTGTTTAGAGCTTCATAAACTAATTATGGAGGTGATCATATCAAGAAGGAGATAACACTCACTAATTGAAAGTCTAGCTGTGATAAGGGGAACACACATGTACTTAACAAGGACGGGTTCAACATCATAACCAATAATGTTGATCAGATCATTCCTAAATGTGTTGTTAACCATGGATAAGAAGATGTGGCTCTTATAGGGACTGATCTAAAGGCTAGAGAGGTAGAAGAATTTGGTAATATCATCCTTAATAAGTTTAAGGGAATGAGTGTCCATACATTAGAATATTATAATATCTCATACAAAACAGAGATTAACTTACAACGATGAAGAAGAAAGAAGAAAGAAAGACCCCTTAACGAAGGTATTTTTTTCTGAGGATGTTTCCATGAAGATTACCATTTATATTAATGATATAAGTAAGGAAAGAGATATATTAAATAATCCCAGGAAATTATATTTTCATGGAAACTCATGGCTACAATGGTATATAAGAAAATGTATAAATGAACATTATCAAAGACTTTCCTAAGTTTGATTTTAAGGATGACCCTTGTACCCTTGCATTTCATTTGATAGAACCTAAGTACTCCTTAGGAGAGAAATATGTCATAAAAGATGTTCCTCCCTATAATAAAAGTATCATTCTCATGATTTCAAGAAGATTTAAAAACTTGGTGTTATAGCCATCACAACCCGTAGTCTTGTATTGTAAATACTAAAGATAACATTTTTTATTTCCTCATTTAAAATCAGATGGGTAATGTGGGTTTTGTACATGATATTGAATTTAAAGGTAATGAGGAATGATACCCTTAGAAACACCCGATAACCAACATGACTACTGGAGCCCAATATGGTATAAAAGTAGTCGACAAATATTTTAACAACATTGGAGGGAGTGGTATTGAGTTCACTCCGAGTGTTATAGATATATATACTTTCATTATGTAGGATTCTAGTTTTTTAATTGTTATGGAAACAAATAGTGTTACAGTCTCCAAGTTTAATCCAATGCTCTCCTATTTTTGATGAAATAATGATTTATTTTCTTTGTTAAGGAAGATTAAAACTTGTGAAGCTTCAATGTCTCTAGATAAAATTGGAGTATTAAGGGCATTTATTGCTAAATTCATATCAGTAAAGAATAGTTCTTTTTGGGCTTTGGTAACTCGAGTACTAATAACATTGATTTGACGATGATTCAAGTTATAGATTTGTAGTTGAGAAAGTTTAAACGATACAGTTCTCATAACATGGGCCACAAACTGGACATTCCAACTAGTGGAGATAATATTCTTGAAATTAGGGTGTGACTGCCACAAATTAAAGAGTTGAACGATTTTTTATGAAAGGTTGAGGGGTACCAATATTATGGTTGACCATTTTTTGGCCATACAAGTGAGGGGGCATAGTGGGCAAAGAACATTTGAAAATCCTCGTCTAAGTTTTTGTTGAACCAAACGTGATCAATTTTTGAAGCAATGGGATTATCGGGTTACGTGTTTATCCAAGAAAAATAATAACATGTAGTATGAGAATCACTAAGTTCATATCATAACAACAACTATTAAAATTATCAATTGAATCATTTAAGAAATTAAAGAATACAATTTGGTATTCCGGTATACAGATTGCATTGAAATCCTCGAGGATAACCCATGGGATATCTTGGTTAATAGCAGAGATGACCTCAAGATAAGACCGAAGAGGGATATGGTCAGGTGCATCGTTAAATGCATATATGGTAGTTAAATGAAAAAAGAATAGAGAGTTAAGATTATTATCTTTATAATGAATATATTGAGGGGAGAATAAGTGGACAAATATGTTTAGGGTTCTAAGTAATCCAAATCAAACCAAAGATGGGGTGCATGGTTTGTAGTATAGTGCCAAACTGAGACCATTGATACGGTAATGGTATCCACTTTAGGCTCACACATCTCGGTCTCAAGAAGACAAATAAGAGAAATATTATTACTGAAGATAAATCCAACGATTTATTTTTGTAGTATATGGTCATTTAACCAACACACATTATGAAGAAACAATTATTAAAGTAATTAATAAGATTACTTATAGTATGGTAAGACATCATGTTGATTAAGGGATATGTCCTCATCAATTACCTTTAACTATTGAACTTGTATCCTTGTTGTGACCTCTGAATGATGGGGATCCACCTCTACACCGCAAGAAAAACTCTTAAATTTCATATTATATCCAAATCCAAATTTAAAAATAGAAGAGGTCAGATGTTGGTGGAGGAAACATTAATGAGGGAGGGGATTGAGGTATCAATAATGAAGGTTAGAACATGAAGATGTCATCATATGCTTCAAATGTGGTATTCAGAGATGTGCTAATATGGATTATGATAGGTGTTCCGGGTTGGATGAGCTTAAACCAAATGAAATAGAGGCCAAAATTGGTTAAAAGTTGTTTGGTACTGTAATGGGTTATGCTTGACTTAATATGATGGGTAAATGAGCAAAAAAGGATAGATAAATGAGTGTCTTTGGTTTATTTAAGTGTGTTAGATGGATATTTTTAGTATGATGATGGGTATAACTGGTAAAATACATTAGAATTGGAGAAAATAAAATAGATAGAGTCATATTAAATAGACTTATCTGAATGAATGAGGTAGAGTGAGAAATGATTTGATATGGGCCAAAATCAGTTCTAGACCCCAAAATTAAAACCAGAAGTCCGACGGAGAATGAAGCCAGCAAATTAGGCTCAAGATATCCATAATGGTTATGCATAGAGGCAGTAGACCGAAAAAGCACGTGGAGACTGCGATGCTTACTTTCAAGGAATTTAAAATTATAGGAGGAAGGCTCATCAGATTGATTTTTTACTTTCTTTAACTATCTCTCTATAACTAAACTCTTTTTCTCTTTCTCTCTCTCTCCCGAGAGAGAGAGAGAGAGAGAGAGAGAGAGAGAGAGAGAGAAAACTAGATTTACACTTAACACTTATCAATCATGGTATGGAAAAATATCTAGACCAATCAAAACTCGATAGTAGGAAATCAATGAGATGATACTTTCTCAACACATATTATAAATCAAGAATAAAATTGTGAAAAAATCTTTATGTTCCTTCTATTGTATTAAATCATCATACCCTCTTACGTAATTGATGAAAAAGATGGTAGAATATGTCGTTGGTGTACTCATTACAAAAATATAAGCCACACATAAGATACTTGCTATACGCTTCATAAATATTCCTATAAAGTTGTATATCCCCATAAGGTTGGGTACCCATCTAACTTTAGGTATACACTTAAAATTAATATTTTTTCATAGTATTGTTTATCATATCGGGATCCACCTAAGACTCTGATCGTACCTACAATTGAGTATGTTTTATTTTATAATTTTCATAAAATTAACATGTAACCCATCATAAACTAGTTAAACAAGTATTCATATGACATGCATATTTCAATCATCATGTCTTGGGCCATATGTATTTGATTCCCGTGCTTCCGATTATATGTTTGGTCACAAAGAATTGTTTTCTAGTATTACTTGTTCTAATATATTTTGTATAGTTACTATAGTTGATGGTTTAAAAAATTAAAGTAAAATGAAGTGGTCAAACTACTCACTTCATTGTATTATATAAGATTAGGTTCAGTTCTCGTTATATTAAACAATATTTTAATTTAATATAATTAGAAAAATAAAGTAAAATATTACCATATTATGTTATTTTTATTGTTAATTTTGTCTATATACATGACTATAACACTTTGAGGATGATTGGACGAGGATATGAGTATGATTCGTACAACTGATGAAACCCCAAATCCCGTTATGGTAAAAATATTAGAATTCAGTGCAAGTTACGGTTTATTATCTTAAATTGGATATCCTTTAACCCTAGACAATATAATAGAATATCGGTGACTGTAGAAACGCCTTGATGATTACATATTAAAGTATCCATTTTACGCCCATCATCCTTAAAGAAGGCCAAAGAACGATATGTAGGAGATTATGTAGACCCAAATTTTACAAATGTAATTTTGAGTACTCAAGATGGATTGGCTCCACCTATATATTTGATATGAGCCATCAACAAGTGAGGATTACAGTCTAATTTTCTTCGTCAGAGTCGGCCAAGAATTGTGCATTTTATAATTTTACCTTAAAAACCTTATAATATTTTGACATATACGAAACCATGATTGTAGAATAGTCTAAACTGGTGTTGAGTTACTTAATGACATCATAGTCGAAAATTTCATGTTAGGGATATCAGTAATATTCTAAAACAAGTAGAACCAATCCTAACAAGACTTGCTAGACTGAATCCTAACCACTCAACCAAAACAAAGACCGATAGTTAATGAACAAAAACCCGAGAGGCTGTAGGAGGTAATAATTTTTTTGGATCTTATCTTATTTTAAAAACAAATTTAACAAGAACGAACATAAATTAAATTAATCACTCAATAATAGATTTAACGTGATTCAGATCGTGAAGAAATCCTACAACATCTCGAGTAGGTGTTCGCCAACTTTGGCCATTTCTTCAAATCAGTGGCTAGGATTCGGTCTAGTTCGAATATTGTTTATTTATCAATTGAGTGGTGTGGTGAGTATGAAGATCTGTTACCAATATTCAATATTGGCGAGGAAGTTAGAATAAAAGAATGAAGATTGAATATATTTGAGTAAAGTCAAACGTAGTCATAATGATGGATTCCATGAAGTTTAGCTTTGAGAAATTCATAGAAGATAATGATTTTTATCTCTGGATAATTAAGGTTAAATCATTCCTTGTACAAATTGGAATATATAATGTCACTAAAAAGAAGAGTACAAAAGAGATTGATGCCGAGGTGTTGTCCAATCTTCGTGATACATCAGGTTTTTGGAACATATTTTCTAAAGGAAATAAAGTTTTAACTATTATTGTATATGCTGAAAAATATGGTCTCATTTTTCTAGTTGTAACTACTAATGCTATAGTAAGTTTCTCTAGTTGTAAATATCTAGTTTTAACTGGTAGTGGAGATTTACTTACATTTCTTCAAAATACAGATACAAAGATTCTCCTGGCCAGGGCTTCATTTACACTTCTAGAGAATCCAATAATTTCTTTATGTTGGTAAGGTCCATTCAAATTTTCCTTCTCCCTAGGTAGCACCTGGAAGAAATGTTTACACTTGTTCGAGGATCTTGACAAAAACCTATGAAGTGTTGCTAATCTTCCAGTTAAAATTTTAACTTTAGTTGTATTCCTTGGTGGCTTCATTGCTACTAGATTTGCAAATTATGTGGAATATGTTTTGAGTTTTCTTTCACCCACCATGTAGCCTAAAAGGTTACTGCATTTTAGCTCGAAGTTGACTTTTCCAGTATTTGTGAATTTCTTAGTCAAATATGTTAGGTGGTCATCCTCATAAAGGCTTATCACTAAGATGTCATCAATGCAGACATGCATGTTATGATTTAAGTGTTAGATGACCCTTTCTTATTTTGATTGTTATGCTTTGATTGCCAGAGATGTTTCATATCATTCCATTGAGGGTTTTTTATTTCCTTTAATGACATTTACTTTGTAGTTTATTGGGTATCTTAGGAACTAGTGAGTCGTAGATACTATGATGTGTATCTGATTGAGCCAAAATATCCCTAATACGATGTTGTACGATGATGGTGTATCTACTACCATGAATAAGCATTTCACATTTTATATATACTCTTGATTTTCGAGAACAACATCCAAATTTAGCTATATTAGTACAATTTTATTTTCTAAGATGAAGTCACTGATGATTCCTTGAGTTGGGAGTCAACACTCATTCCTCCTATTTTCTCGTAAGTACTTTGGTACATAATGTTTGCTGAATTGCTAATGTCCATCATCACCCTCTTTATTTCTACTCCGGACAGCTTCACGTTTATTAGTACTGCATCATTGTGTGAGGATTCCACTTCTCTCAAATCATCATATGTGAATGACAATATTAGAATTGGATTTTGGTACAAATGTGGGGATATTTGTCCTTAATTCTACACTTTAGTTTCGGTTGCATACATTTTTCTTGACTTTTTAAAACTTCCAAAGTATGGATCTCTCCACCAATTACGTACATTGACTACATGTTCGGATTTATATATAGATATTCTTATTCATCTTCTCCAGCCACTACAATGACATTGGTATCCAATGCTCTTTTTCTTCGACTAGTGTTGAAACCTGCTTAACAATACTTTCTCCCAAACCTTGTCTATGTTCATCTCTCTCTCTTTCTTTTTAAAAAACTCACTAAGTTAGCCTTCATCTACTAAAATTTGGAATTGATCATGCAAAACTCGACAATCTCTAGGAAAATGACCAATATTTCCATAAAACTTACAATACTTATTTTGTCTATGTGCTCTCGTGCTCCATGTAAATTCTGCGTTCGGTTGTACTTGACAATATCTTTTGTTTTTTACATATTCTAGTTAGAGTTTGTGTCAGCTCTTGTGGGGTAATCAATCCTCTTGCTAGAGCTACTTTCCTAGCCGGTTTTGGACTTTCCCTTGTATTGTTGAGTCTGAGTATTTCATGGTCTGGCCTGAAGTTAATGCATTATTTTTTCTTGGTGTTTGTTTCTTGTATTATTTGGGCTATTATATATTTTCGGTTAGCAAAAGTGCATGTTGTCGGGATTACCTTATATCCTTCCTACTTTGCTCTGACGACTTCATCGACCTTAATATATTGCTCAACTTGAGCCAATAAGTCACCAAAGTTCATATATTTTTTCTTAGAGGGAACGTTCTACAACCTCCTGCTTAAATGTAGCTACAACCACTAGAACATGAAAATTTTGTAATTCAACTTTAGTTTTTACGAGCAAGTTGGGTGTATTCTTTCAGACTATGTTAAGGACTTTATCTGCAATGAATTCTGTAATCCCCATCTATTCTAATAACTTTTGAACCTACAAAATGGTTTTGAAAGTTGTCCTCGGCATTTATAGATTTTGATGCATCTTTTTGGGACTAGTAAACCACTTCATGACACTTGCTTTGCACTTCGTCTTGTCTTCAGTTTCCTACTACATAATCTCACCGTTGGATTGTTGGATATGATTATCTAGATCTCTTTTTTCGTTGTACTTGTCCATCTTATTATTTTTTAACAACGCTAGCATAAATTCGTACTGGACTTTTGGGGCAAAAAAGATTCATCATCGGAAATTCTTTCTTATCCACGTAAAAGCTATTCATGAAAAGGTATGCGTGTTAGTATCCAGATCCGTGCCACTTCTCGGTAGATGGATTAACATTGTTGTTCAATGCAACACTGGAAAATATTGGTATTGGCTCTGAAAATTTGATTGTTTATATGTTATCAGGGTCTCGGAATATCTCTAATTCTAATTTGTATTTAGGAGTGCAACGTTATGAAAGTTTATTTGTTTGTGCTCAGAAATTGTTCAACAACTGAAAAATTAGAACTTGCTGATGGTCAGGAAAATCTCAGTTAGACCATTGCGGGCTGTTAAAACTTTGATGGGTGTCTAAAAAAAAATGTTGCTGGAACCGTGATTCTCTATCTTCAACGGCTCGTCAGCTGGTCGGACGATAATATCGATAATATTTTCAGAATCCGACAAATTTGTTAAAAGTCAGCAGTTCGGGAGTTCACTTGAATAGAAACTTGTTCTAGTATGTGTAACTTCTTTTGTAAGAAAGAAAATATGTTTGTAACAAAGACCTATACAATCTAAAATACGAAAATGACATATTTTTTATTCATAAATAATCGAACAAAAATACACATCATCAACAGTCTGAATTATATTACCCTATCTTATTGACAATAAAGAATTAATAAAAGAATCTACAATAAAATAAACTCTCTGTTTTATGACATCGAGTAACTCCACAAAGAAACATCCACATCAGAGTACTCCATTTCCATTTCTTCCGTGTACGAAAATTCCTGCTGCGGCGGAGACATCATAGGCTCCGCCGTCATGTTCATCACCCACCCTTGCATGTCAAACTCTGTCTCCTCTAAATTATTATAATTCGACCAAGAAGAGTTAATTTCAGTATCAGACCTCTCCTCTGCTATATTAGAATTTGACCCAGAAGAATCAATTTCAGTTTCAATAACACTTTCTTCTTCTTCTTCGCATCTAAACATTTCGGCAGCTTCGGCTGCGGCCTTCTGGATATCCCCTGTTTCGGTCGAAACCGGCACTTTAAGTCTCCAAGCAGAGTCGGCGAAATTCAAACACGCTAATCGTCCTCGAAACGCCAAAGCCGCGACGTCGTGTGCACGGGCCGCCATTTCGAGCGTAGAGTAGGTTCCGAGCCAAACACGTTTCTGGGTTTTGGGGTTACGAAGCTCGCACACCCATTTTCCATGTTTTTTCAATCTGACTCCTCGATAAACAGGGTGACGTGTCTCTTTGAAAACCCGGCGACCTGCTCGCTTTTTGGGAGTTCTTGAAGCTAGTATCACAGTACCTTCGTGTTCCGTACCTGTTGGCATCAAAAACTTTTGTGTCATCTTTTGATTGGAGTAGCTAGTAGTAAGTGTTTCTTTAGATGGTTTGTGTTTTTGTTTGTGTTGAAGTAGTTAGACTTAGAACTTAGAAGTGAGACTTGGCTCTGTATATATAGTTTTGGGATCAAGAGATATGGCTACAAATTAGACACGTATACATTATCCAAAAACTTACGCGCTTTAACTAATACTACTCTAGGATTTCATAAGATTGTATTTTGTGTTGAGATTTATAATACAATTTTAAATTAAAAAATTCAAAGGCTACTCTCCGATAGGTTTTTTTTTTGGTGAAAATCTCCGATAGGTTTAACATATATTAAAATAAAATTAAGAAAGATATATGCACTATTTATATAATAAAATATTTTAAATAATTTGTTAAATTTGTTGGATTTGAGTCGAACTTTGTCTTTTGTGTATGTAATTTTGTAGTGTTCTATATGTCTGTTTTTTAAGGAGTGGCCGCGTGACTCTTCTCTTGTCCAAGTGTCTGTAAGATAGAGAATATGGACATGTATTGTGATCTTATCCTAGTATATGAAAATGCGAAGAAATTTTGGGAAATAGTAAAAGAAAACTGAGAATTGAAAGAGAAGTATAATTGCGGCTATTGTATATTGTTATTATACATAGAGAAAGAAATGCAATAATATTAGGGTAAAAAGAGAAGAAGAATAGTGAGTAAAAAAATTAAAAGATTTTATATAATTAAGTAACGATATTTTAGGTATTTAAACGATAGTTGGATCTTATATGGTAAATAGAGAAGTTAAATGGATCTTTATTCGAAAGATATGAAAACAAGAGTCTTAGGTGGATAATAGTTTGTTTTTTTTATCTTAGTCGATACTAAATCATTAAAAACCCGCGCTCCCTTTAAAAGGATACCATAAACTTTTGTTTACAAATTTATTATACAGTATTAAGAAGATCAATTTATCAATCATTATTGATTGTTAAATTTATTTACTAATAATCATTTAAAATTTGATTGGAATACAGATAACCTAATGAATTAAGAATGCTTATAAATAATCATCTACTAGTTTCAAATATCTCTAAATTGTTTTACTCTCTATTATTTTTTATTTATTTAAATGTAATATATTTCAAACATGAGAGGAAAAAAAATTAGATTATACTATTTCTTTTATTCAAGTTGTGGAATTACGTGTACTTTGGTTGCTGAAACACATTTGTGATCCAGTTACAGAATTACGTGCACATATTTTGCATAAATAAAAATAAAATAATTGAGAAAATAAAATTTTGATTTCTAAATAAGTTTCATTATGTGAAAAAACAAAATACTAAGTGATAATTGTGTGTGAAACAACTAACTTTTTTGTACCTTCGAAAATATGTGTATTTTGTGTTGAAAAACTTTCTAGAATAAAAATAATTCATGTATGTGTTCTAATTATAGAAATATGAGCAATTTGGTTGCAAAATTAGTGTAGAAAACATAATCGTTTTGAAATTTTAGAATTACGTGTAATTTGGTTGCTAAAGATCAATTATGTTCTAGTTGCGGAATCACGTGTAATTTGGTTGCAAAATAAGAAAAACAAATTGTTCTCCAAAAAAATCATTCATAAATTTCTTTTGTTCATCCTTAAAAGTAGAAATATACGTGTTTTTGGAAAAAAAATTGAGTTTAGATTTTAAAGATATGAAGTGTTGAATGTTGAAAATAACTCAATGTTAAAGGTGGTACGTGTTTGTGCATTTAAGGGTATTGTTGGAACAATTTATGATATAAAATCAAGATGATTATTTGTAATTTTATTTATAGTCTGATAATTATTGATAACTCTTTCATCTTAAAATAAAAAAGTAGAAAATAAAATATATTCACCAATAAGATTTTAAACATGGTATCATTTATACTTAAATAGCCATTTTAAATTGATGTAACAATAACTATTTAAAAAAATATGACTATTATATAATATTATCAGCTAATTTTTTTATTTATCATATATTATCCAATTATTTTTAATACACTAAATACTTTTAGTGTTATATAAAGATTTTTTCTCTTTACAAAAGATAATGAATCATATAAGAGATTCGGTTATGTCATGATTTCGATCAAAAAAAATCATTGATATCTTATTCTCCTTACCTTAATCTAAATACATTACATATTTCAAAAACTCATTTATTTTATTATTTTGTATTATGTCACAAACTGATAAAATCAAATAGTAAGAATTGAGATGGTATAGAAGCTAACGTCAACATAGTTGCCAATTTTTTCCAAATGAACGAATTAGTTAGGAATCGTTATGACTTCGATAGTTCTTATCGATTCCGCCAGGTGATACAGGATGAGCGTATGATGGGTATAACTCGATTGTTATTTGTTGAACATTTTGGTATAAATTTGAATCGTCTGTCTTATTCATATGCTATTTCATTCTTGTTTGCAAGACCATGATTAATTTTAAATGTGAGACCATGATTAAATTTAAGTGCGAGATCATGATTAAATTTTAAATTATTATTTTTTATCTAAGTGTGAGATGCAAAACTAATGCAAAATGAAGTGCAATATGTGAGACCAGACAAAACAAAATCCGCAACGAATCTAATATTAAATGTAAGTGCGAGACCATGTTAGATATATTGTTTCTCGTATTTTGGAAAATTGAAGTAATCATTGACTTCACAAATTATTAATGTTACATTTTTTAATAAAAATATTACATTTTTATTTAATCGGATGTAAAATGTTATCAATCATGAGTATGTGATAAATTTTCGACCTATTTATTCTTGTAATGTCATTGATGCTCTAACAATTTTTTTTCCTTCTATTGTTTTCATAATATTATTTCCTAAGTTCATAATCAGTATATATTATTTTCCGATTTTTATCTTTATTTTTTCTTCACCGTCTACTAGTTTAGCTAGATGTGTGGATGCTAAGGATTGTCAATTTCCTATCCTTAGTATTAATTACGACTCTATCTCGTGTGATGTACAATAATTTTGATAATATTCATGATAATTCTATGGCGATGATATAACATTTTTGTGCATGTATTTTACCGCTTTGAATAATCATCCACCAATTGCTTGTATTTGATGAATATACGATTTTTTAAAATAACTAAACGTTGTTAAATAAAAATTATAGAATGAGGTTATAAACTCTGGAAGAGTTGATAACTGAGATTAAAAGATATATAACTAAAAAATCAATAGACTTACGATGATGCATTTTGTATCTAAGATTGATAAAATTTGTTGGGAGTCCGAGTCTCGCTTGTGAAAGATAAGTTATATTCTTCGTAGAAGCTGGATAGGTGCAATAAATTTCTCTTCTAAAGGATAAAAAGTTAATGTAACTTGATCGACTAAGAAAACCTGTAAATATGAGAAGAGAAAAGCGGCAGCCCTAACTTTTGTCAAAAGTATTGTATTTGACATAAACTAAATTACTATTTAATTAGACCCTTAGAAGCTACTGTATGTGTTACATTTATTACAATTGGATAATTAGAAATATTAGTTAACCTATATAAATTATCATTACTGGTGTGGTTTATTTTGGTCTGAGGGTAAATTTGTAATCTTTGTTTAGAGCTCGTGGAAGTTCGTAAGTATTTAATGTTTGAGTAGAGAGTAGAGGGAGAATTAAGCTGGCTGGTTGTATTTAATTTTCATTACCCTCATTTAATGTTGGTGGTTGGGTATTTATACCCTTACATTTGGGCTTCATGAGCTTTTGGGTCATGTTTAATGGACCCGGGTCAAGTTTAAGAACCCATGAGCTCTTAGTAGGAGAGCAGGCAGCTTAGTCAAGAAGTGATTAGGTTTTTAGGTACTTTAGTCCTTGTTCGAACAGTCCAATGGATGAGGTGTTTGAACTGCCCTGTCCGGTTTAGATGGTTTTTATCCGAACTGTCCCTGTCCGAGGAGGTAAAAGAATCTGGACTCATCAATTACAATGACTTGGGTCAATTAAACAATTTTCATGAAAGAGTTGTAGTCTTGTATTTCCATACGACTAAGTATAATTAGATCTGTCCAATAACGAAAAAGAAAGTGTATTCCTCATAAAAGAAGAAACATACAAAACATCTATCAAATACAATATATATCATGAATTTTAAAAAAGTATAAATTATTAATTTGCTTCAACCGGAAAAGCTACACCGTTCACAATGAAAATATAGAGACTCAATCATAGGTTTAATCATGCATCTCCTATCTCGGAGCAATCATACCCGTTTGATACTAATTGTTGCATAAACATTATAGGATGGAGCTATAATCCTAAGTATCCCAATAACTGATTCTTGAGATTAAGAAATACATAAATAGAAGAGTAATGAACTTACAGATATGTATCTTGTCTCATACGATTAATGAACTGCATCAAAAGTCTATGTCTCGATTTGTGAGAGATAAATCATGTTCTTCTTGCAGCATGTCTAGGTGCAATGAAGCTTCTTGTGAACCATAGGAAGTGAGTGCTACTTGATGGATTGAACGACTGAGAAAACCTATGAATATGTTAAAAGAAAAAAATATTAGAATAACGAAAACCGTAATATTTTCCCAAAGTATTGTATTTCGCATAAATTGAATAAGGGTTTAATTGGACCCGTATATACTTAGTGAAATATTTCACTAAATTATTAAGCACTCTCTCAATTAATATATTAATTTAAATTTTGTCTCTCTTTCTTTTATTCTTGCTTATATAACCTCCAAGTTTCCTAATCCACTTTAATCTGATGTATTATCCGTTGGAAGGGACCATAATTTTTATTGGGCCATAAAGACTCAATACTAAATTGTCTAATCAATAGATACTCGCTCAAAATACATATTTTTTCAATCGGTACATACATTTTTTATACTTCCAGAAGAATAAATAATATACTTATACATTATTATTTGTAAATCCAATATTCACAATATCGATTACTTTAATTAATTGCAATTGTAACATGTATGTATATTCTGAATTCACACATGATGAGACATTTTAGTTTAGGATTTTTGTATATATCCTTCAACCACAAATAACAATATACATATTATTTTAGTCATACTTTACCTAGTCAATTTTTACCAAAATTCCATTTTTTCATCTATTAATTACTTTTTCTTCCAAAATTAATAGACTAAAACCTAAAAATTCTAATCAGTTTATAATATTTATATTTATAGATTACATTGATCAAACTTCTTAAAAAACATAACTTGATCGATTGATTTTGTTTATCACAATGACTACGCCTAACATACCAATATTATTCATGTTAATATATATTTTGTTATTAATCAGTATGCAATATATCACAGACGGCTCAAACACATAACAAAATAAAGAATATAAAAGAAAAGAGCACATGATTTAACGTGGTTCGACAAATGTCTGCGTCTATAAGCTCCGCTAGAGAAAAGTATTTCATTATAATATGATAGGTTTACAAATTTTTAGATGTCATTTTTTTGTAGTCGTAGTAGTCTATTTATAGGGAATAAATATAAGTTACTAGATAATGGGCCTAATAAGCTCACTATATTATGACACGATTACCACAAACTGTACTGGCGAATATGATACAATGTCAATGACATAAGACTGTACCAGCGAACATAGTAGACTATCAAGATATTCTCTGACACATTCTTAACAAATTTTCCCTTTGAGACGAATATCATTTCTTCACTATAATCAAATAAACTTCTCTTCTACTGACTCACCAAATTCCCCTGAGGCATCCACTCTATGCTGAAAACACCATTGCATTTTAGACACTCTTTAAACTATCAAACTTATATTTCCTTGGTCATTAAATCTACTGGATTATCATGTGTAGAAAATTTATTTATATAAAAAATTTATCTTCGATATTATATCATGAAGAAAATGATACCTAACATCTATATGCTTTGTACGCCCGTGGTACATTTGGTTCCTTATATGGTGTATGTCGCTCTGAATATCACAAAACACTTTTGTAGTAGTCATATCCAAGCCCAAATCTTCCACCAAACCTTGTAACCATATTATATCATTAATTACTTATGTTACCAATGTACTCTGCCTCTGTTGTAAACAAAACTATAGTAGCTTGCAATTGTACTTTTGAACTAATCGTACTTCCAGCTACAGTATACACATATCCTGTTAGAGGTCTATTTTTATCCATATCACTTGAAAAATCAGAATCAACAAAACTAACCACTAATCATGCAATATCATTCAGCGATCCACCAATATCGGTCTTGTCGAAAGTTAAGCCAATGCTTGCAGTATTCTTAAGATACCAAAGTATCAATTTCACTGTATGCCAGTGTTCTTTCCCAGGACATTGAATGTACCCGCTGACTACACTCTTTCCCAGGACATTGAATGTACCATAACATACATGATGCTACCAACTACACTTGAATATAGAACCTTCGATATTTGTTCTAACTGAGCATCGTGATGGCCGATCCTACTGCAGACAACTTGAATTTTTGTAGTTCTTTCTCAATGTAGCTTTGTTAAGACAAGTATAATGATCCTACACTTATGTTCCTAATAATCTCTATACCAAGAATCTTTTTCAGTACCCAAATCTTTCATCTCAAACTCGACACTAGATTGCTTCTTTACATGCACAATGTGTGACATACTACAAGAAAAAATAATCATATTATCCATATAAAAAACAAGTAAATATAAGAATCATCTAATATCTTTTGATAATACAAAAAACTGTCATATGAACTCCCCGTGAACCCTTTTGACACAATGAATGTATCAAAACGTTTATATTATTTCCTAAGTGAATGTTTTAGCAAGCAAACCTTGTCCTCCGTATTAGGTTCGATAATCTCTTTGGCTGTCCCATATAGATTTGTTCTTCTACTCACCATGTAGAAATTCAGGTTTCACATTCGACTACTATCTTGCAGAACTACCTTGACTAACAAAACTCGAATCGAACTATGTTTCACTACTTGAGAAAACACTTCATTGAATTTAGTTATCATTTTGAGTAAAACCCTTAATGACTAGTCTTGCCTTAAAGCGAGGTACCTCAACCCTTGGATTACCATCATTTTTCTTGAAAATCCATTTCATGCCTACTAGCTTCTATCCTTTAGGGAAGTCAACAAGCTTCCATGTCTGATTCTTATGAAGAAATTCAATCTTTTCCCCCCATAGCACCAATCCACTGATCTACTTCTAAAATCGTTATAGCTTCCTTGTAGCTACTAGGTTCCTGCATCTCAACTTTTTCCGTAATTGACAGAGAATATGAAACTATATTCACATACCTTTTTGGTGGTCTAATCTCTTTTCTTTCTCTACCCAATGTTATGTTATAAGTTTGTTGTTCTGGTTCAGGCGCATCATCAACACGATCATCTGATACTGATGTTTCACCTCCTGATACCGGATCCACCTCAATACAATTCGAATTATTAGATCTGCTTTTACTTCAAGCTCCACCTATTTAATCACAACCGATCCTGATTCAACCATTTCTCATACTTCTTTATGGTTTTCCAGTGAAGCAAACTTATCAAAAGTCACGTTCCTAGTGATGAAAAAACCTGGAGACTTTAAAAAGGTACACTATAAACTATATCTTTTCACTCCAGTAGAATATCCTAGAAATATGCAATTTTTTGCCATATATTCAAGTTTATCATCTCTCACATTAGCGTATGCAGTACAACATAACACCCTCACTATTCATAATCCTCGATGATCCATACCAAATCTCAAAAGAAGTATTACAATTGATAGCCGTTGATGGAAACTGATTCACTAAGTAATATGTTGTATTAATAGCTTCAAGCCAAAAATATTTTCCCACACCAGAATGTGAGAGCATGCTTCGTGTTTTGTCATAAAATGTTATGTTCATTCTTTCGACAATCTTATTCTGTTGGGGTATTCTAGAACAAATGCGATGATATATTATTCCCTTAGTTTCACAGAACTCGTTAAAATCATGACTGCAAAATTGTACCTATTATATGTCCTAAGATGCTTGATTTTTCTTCTTATATGCTTCTCAATTATTTTCTTCCATTTGATAAAGGTTGAATATGTCTCATCTTTAGTTTTCAGAAAATAAACCCACACCATCCTTGGATAATCATCGAACAAACTCATGTAGTTAATGACTCCACTCTTTGACCAAATTCTGTTTGGACCCCAAATCTCCGAGTGAATACAGTCCATTGTTCTTTTAATATTTTTTATAACTAACTTGCTAAATTTGACTCTAGTTGTTTTACCAAACACATTGTTCATAAAATCTCAAAGTTTCTGTTTTATATCCTTTCAAAAAATCTCTCTTTTGCAAAACAACTAATCCTCTTCCACTCATGTGACCGAGACGTCAATGTCGCAACTAATTTGATCCTCTCGACTTTGGCTTTTACTCTTCGATGATGCTACTGCAACATCTCCCATGACAACACTCCCCTAAAGAATGTGAATCCCCTTGTACAAATTATCTTTCATAATTGAGCCATTTGTCACATTGATTAAACGATCGTATGCATGATACTTGTAACCAATAGATATTAGGTTTCTCTTCAACCTAGGAACATACCAGCACGTCACAATTCTAATAACCCCATCAAATATTCTAACCCTAACTTTACCGATACCACCAAAAGATGATGAATGATTGTTCCCTATATAAACATTTCATAATATTGACTTGTAAGTATTAAACCATTGATTAAACTAGCACATATAATATGTAGCGCCAGTATCGAGTACCCAAGACATTTTACCATAATCTGGACTCACAGACAACACATCTCATGTACCACTATTTTCACCATTATCAAAATTGTTTATACATTCTACTAGGTTCGTTGCATGTTTCTTTTGATTTACCTTATTACCTTTCAACTTCAGACAGTCTCTCCTGTAATGACCTTTCTCACCATATTTATAATAATTTGAGTTTTTTACTATTGATTTGGACCTTCAGTTCTTCTTTTTTGAAGAACTCGCCTTGTTCAATATTTTCTCATAGTTATAAGACTTTCCCCTTCCTCCTGATTTTCTGGCTAAAAGTGTCTCAACTCCTTTGATTTCAGCATTTTTTTTACATCTGCTAGCGATAACTTATTCTTACTATACATTATGGTATCCATGAAGTTTTCATAAGGACATGGTAAAAACTCGAGATAAAAAAGCTTGATTATCATTCTCAATGATGATATCAATGTTCTCTAAGTCTACAATAATTGATTTAAAAGTATCTAAATATTTAATTATGGACATACCTTTTTCAGTCTGAAATTGTACAAGGGTTTCTTCAAGTATAACCGGTTCGCCTCTGATTTCTCTGAGTAAAGTTCTCCAAACTTCTTCAATGCGCATGCAGCAGTCTTCTTACCACTAATTTCGCGAATAACATTTTCTTTTACACTCGTTGGACTCCATCACAAAGCCCTTTCTTGAAGATTTTATTTCTCCTCTACTTTCATCTCTTTTGGTAATTTATTCTCCACGGCCTTCCACAGCCCTTGCAGTACCAATGAAGATTTCAACTTATCTTCCACAATGCAAAGATGTATCCCCCATCAAATCTTTCAATTTTGTATTTTGTTGATGTATACACTATTGTAAACCCTATTTGTAAAACCTAATTTCACAACCCAAAAGCTCTGAAACCAGTCTTTTATGAATCACTATACAATATATCACATGACTCAAACACTGAAGAAAAAAGAAAAAAAACACATGATGTTAACGTGATTCAACAAATGTCACTGTCCATGGGCGCTGTAAAAAAACGTTTCACTATATTAAAATGGGCACATATTTCAGATATTTTTTTGTGTAGTCCTAATTGTTAGGGTGGCAACCAAAGTTCCACATCCCACATCGGTTAAACATGGGAAAGATCAATGGTATATAAGTAAGAACATACCTCAACTAGTTTGAGGCCTTTTGGTAGTGGACTAAATGCAAAGCCGTGAGGACCTTCGGGTGCCAAAGCGGACAATATCATACTAGTGTTGAGATCAGTGTTGTTCTTACTTATATACGGAGGCGGAATATTCGGACCGGACCCCCATATTCCCAACACGTGGTATCAGAGGGTCAGGCCCAGACGGAACACAATGGTGGTGAAAATTCTCAGGAGGTCGAACATGAAGAAGTTAGACGCCATGCTCAATGTGATTTGCTCTAGCGTCAGGCCCAGACGGAACACAATGGTGGTGAAAATTCTCAAGAGGTCGAACATGAAGAATTTAGACGCCATGCTCAATGTGATTTGCTCTAGATATCCTAGTTCGGAGTGCCCGTGGCTCGTCAAGCAGTGTGGCTTGCTTGGAGTGGCGCTAAGGAACAAGACATAGTAGCCTAATAGGAGGTGAGCAGTAACATCCATAGTGCCTCTATGGTCAGGTAGCCTTCCAACCTGATTAGAGTGGGCGGATGAAAGTCAATTGAGAGGAGGCTAAGGTGGTACTTTGTTCGAGAGGAGGATTTGTTAGGCGACGACCAAAGTCTCACATCCCATATCGGTTAAACATGACAATGATCAATGGTATATAAGTAAGAACATAACTCAGCTCGTATGAGGCCTTTTGGTAGTGGACCAAATGCAAAGCCGTGAGGGCCTTCGGATACCAAAGCAGACAATATCAAACTAGCGGAATATGGATTCTCAACACTAATAATATATTTATATCACTATATTATGACACAATTATCACAAACTTTTTGATCAAACACGGTAAACTATCGATGTCACAAAATCACACCAGCAAATACGGTACACAGTCAATATCACGAAACTATACCCGCATATATACTTTTAAACATTATTCGATGCATTCTCAATTGTTTTTTAACGCTTATAAAAACCACGGAACTTAAAATCTTTAGTTTGTTCTGATATAAAAGTTAAAACACTTAATTTTTAATTTGTTTTTAAATAAATAAACAAATTCACGACTACGTCAAAATTAAGTAAATCTTCAAGACCAAGTTGCAATATTTAAACAAAGTGGCCCTAAAAGGCAGATGTGACGAGCCTGATGGATAAGTGTGTAAGATATTTGTGAAGACTTAATAGTGAATGAGATAGGATATTTTGGAGAACGCGCGTTGGTGGCTGCGTGCGTAGGTTTCTGTCGTCGATTATTTTGGATTAGAAAAGTAAGAGCGTTGAGACACGCTCGAGGGACAATAACTTCTGTCATAGATTACTTTGATTAAAAGTAAGAGCGTTGTCTGACATGGTTAAACAAGCGCGTTTGATGTTGAGCGCGTTCACGGATGGTACTGGACTGGGGACGGTCGGACCCGCATTTTCTAACTATTTAATCCAAACCCCACCTTTCAGTATCAGACTTAGCATTTTTAAATTCAAATCCTGTCTGTCTGTATCGGATTAATTTGATCGTGTTTTGTGATATTAAATTATATATATATTTTTGTATAATAATTTTCGATACATATTATTAAGATTAAGGTTTTAATTGTATTATCAATTTTATTTATGGAAGTTTTTTTTTATGGAAATTGCTAAAAGAAAATCATCTTTATCCCGTGAAGTAGTTTTGGATTTTAAAAATTATTTTATGAAGTAATATTTTTTTTTGATGATTTTGCCTTTCACGAAATCGTATAAATAAAAAAAATTTACTCACTCAAGTTACCATAATTTCAAAAAAATTATAATTTCTCTATCTTCTCTCTACTTTCTCTCTCTACTTTACCCTTCACGAGTTTTATTTCCGTACCATCACGTAGATTCTATTGGAGATGTTCGGTAGGAGTCTCGGATGATCATTTTGTAGGACCAGTACTTTTCTATGTGTTAGACTGGGTCTTATTGTTCTAATTCGACCTGATCTTATGTTATTTCACTTTGTCCCCTCTGACTTGATGTGATGTATTTACTCGGGGTCTGTCCTAGTTTTCTTGTATGAATACTTTTTCAATTAATTTAATGCTTTATTTCACCAAAAAAAAATCAAAAAAAAAATTGTAATTTCTCTACATTCTCTTTCTACTTTACCCTTCACGAAATCCTATAAATAGAAAAAATTACTTAGTGAAGTTACCATAATTTCAAAAAAAAATTGCAATTTCTTTACGTCTTCTATATTTTGTCTCTTTACTTTCTCTCTCTAAACATAACTAAAGGAGTTAACGCCATCGTTATTAATTAAAATGTTACTTCTTACCCTCAAAACCACATGATCATATATCCTAACACTTAACAAATTATTTACAAAAAAAACATATTTACATCTTAGTTATTAAAAAGGTTTCTCAAATCATAATGGGTATTTTGTTTTACTGTAAATTGATATTTTTTTAGTTAGTATTTGTCTTAAGTAAGTGATAACCTACTAAAAAGTTACAAAAACAGACAAAATTAAAAGATAAATGTTAAAAAAGTTAGAAAAAAACGATACACGTCTGTCCGCTAGTGTCATGGCGGACACGATGGTGCTAACGCCATCTCCTCGCGGAAACAACAACTTGAGCTTCATTGCATGACGGACAAACCCCTGTTTCCGTCATGCAATAACACCAACACCATCGTGTCCGCCATGGCATGACGTAAACGTCATTGTGTCCACCACTTGTCTGGCGGAAAGTATCATCTTCTTCGATAGGATGATGACGACGAACACCACGTGGACACCATCGTCGGACGAAATCAAGCATTTTTTATTTTTTTAAATCACTTTTTCAAAAAAAAACAGAAAGATGGAAGGGTCCATGTCCATGTTGGTTTGTAGAAAAACAAGTTTTGTTACCATTTGAGTCATGGTTTTTAAATTTTACAAAGTTGAAAAATAGAGTTTTGGTTAGTTTAAGTTTTGACTTTTTAAAATTTTAGTGAGTTTAAGGAAATAAAATGTTAGGTTAAAGTAGATTTTCTGTTTTGCAACTTCATGAAGTAAATAATGGTATAAAACGTAATTAAATAAAATTTTAAGGATTTTTTTATTTCTTTTATTATTGACAATTTGTAAATATAGAAAAATCAAAACATGCGACTTCAAAGACTAATTAGGTTATTTTCTAGCAATTCCTGTTTTTATAGTAAAAGTTAATTGATAGTTATCAACTTTGGAATACGATCATTAATAACATTTGTATTTGACTCGTTTTTTCGACAATTTAATAGCGATTTGAAGTAATTTATACCAGAATTTTCAATTTGATTTTAATCTTCATTCCGTATGTTATTTATTTTTATTCCATTTTATGTATTTATTTTTCTTTTTTTTAACAAAATTATGAAAACATTGTGTGTTTTTGTCACCATCTTTGAGCCAAATGGTGTTTTTTGCTACATTTCTCTGACAAGCAAGTTTAAATGTATAGCCCTGACTTTTGAAAGATTAATTTTGTTTTTAGTATAGTTCGATTCTTATACATTCCTTCAAGCTATTTTAACATCTTCTCTCATTTGAAAATATTGTTAAAAACCTAAGTTCTAAGTGTATTTTTTAGTCTTCTTCTTTTTTACCATAATACATATATGTGATTGCCATACATGGGTTCTTGCCAATTGTTTTCAACTGTTTTAAGGAAATCTTTGTGGAGAAGCCACGTGGTTTGGAATTTGAAAAAGGATTTGGGTTTGTTTGTGTTTGATGTCACATAGATCACTAAGGGTAAATGATTTGAGCCAGTTCTGGCCAGATGTTTCACCCTTGTGATGTCAAAGGAATCCTTACATGAAGCATTATGTAATACCTTGTCAATGCATTTCCACTTGCTATTGTTTGAACATGTAAAGTTAGACGCTGAGAATCTAGGATCTTATAAGTTGCAATCCATTATAATAATGTTGAATTCATCCATACCTCTTAGACAAAAGGATGGAGCAGGCTAGTTTTTCTGAAGCTTTTGAGATTATGTTAAAGTCTCAAACTATTACCCATGGAAGATTAATGTCTAAAATTTATCCTAAATGATCCCACAGAGACTGTCTCTAGGATCTCGTGCATTTTGAATAAATAATGGTGACCATAACTTCTTTATTAGAAGTAGAATGGGCCACCATTGTATGAATGAATTGATCATTGTTACAAAGTATTTGAAGTTTGAACTGATTTCTCCAGAAATCCATAATTTATTGTTGTTGTTTGTAAAATTTGTTTTAAAAATTAAGTATTTTAGATATTATGTCAATTTTTCCATTAGAGATCATTGGCTCTTGAATAACAATGAAATCTATTTTTTCAGATTTGACAATAACTTTAATTCTTCTTATAGTTTATTAGTTACCTACTCCTATTGCATTCCAATTTAAAATTGATATGGTCATTTGGAGGTTGAGTTTGATGATCTAATTGATCCTTTGAAATTTATTGTCTTGTTGATTAAATTTATTGTCTTGTTGATTTGGATGTTGAGTTTTTTATATTTGGATCAACAATTACAAATTTTAATTTTTGGACCCATACTTCTTTTAATTGAACTGTGGGTTTCTTTAAAATTTTGATTGGTTCAGAGGAATTGAGATTCTCTGAACCATTAATGGTTTTTCTTTCAATTCTTTTTTACAGTGACTATCACTGTGACCCATGTGTTTATAGGGTTGACAATAAGTAGGCTTATCATCATAGGTGATATCTTGCCAATATTTGTCTCGTTCATCAAAACTGATCCAATTTTTTCTGGAGAAAAGGTTTGGAAACATCTGCAATGAGCCAAACTTTACAAAGATTAAAGCTTTCTCTATTTTTGTGAGGAACCCATACTTCCAAATGTAATCCAGTTGTTTTGGAAATATGGGTTACGGAGTATGCATTGTATAAAATATCAATTATTTGGGCCAAAGATATCCAGACTGAAGTCAGAGGAGACTCCCGTCTGGAGTTAAAATCAGGGAACCTTTTGAGGATTCGAAAGGAAATTTGTCCAATAGTTCTTACAATTCTTTCACATAGATATTTTATGTCATCTATTAGGTCAAATTTTATAAAGAAATGAAGATAATCCTCAATTGATACGATATATGCTCATGCGAATCTAAATGATCCTAAATATGCTTTGAAATCATCTAACGACGGCCTCTCGAAGGAGAATTTTGCAATCAATGTTATTTTGGAAAGGGAGAGTAAGAGATCCTTATCTAATTCTTGACATTGAATGGCTCTGTAGTCTCCTCTGCCTTCGTGAATCACATTTATATGTTTGAAATATTTTCTTGAGTTTCTTAAGATCTCGACATACGATCTTGAAGTTGAGGTGTTATTTCCCAGAGGCTTTTCTTATTGTATAGTTGGGACAGTCTCGAATGTTGGAGTGTTTACAAGTACCGATATATCTATTTCGTTATTGTTCTTCTTTTTTCGATCTATCAATGGAAAGAAGTCTTATGCTATCGATTTTTGTGACTTATCTGTTGAGGTTGGGACTTTATGGCTTTTAGGTTTTGAGACAAGATTAGCTGGATTGGGTTTGGATTATTCTTGTTGGTGATGGTTATTGACCTCGAGATGAGGTAATTGGTGGCCATGGATCCAGCTTCACAGGCGGCTGCTAGTGCTTTATTTGTTTAGGGTTTTGACTCTTCTTGGAGAGAGAACCAACCCCTTAGTAGAATCTGGCTTATTTGGAATCCTAGTGTTATTACTATCTCGACTATATCATCATCCTCCCAACGTATTCATTGTTTTATGAAACATCTTAACTCGCACACCTTCTTTTGATTAACTGTTATATATATTTTCAATGAAAGCTCTGATAGAATACCTATTTGGAATATCCTTCAATCCATTTGCTCGCATGACTACTCTTGGGGATTTTAATGTTATCCAAAGTCCAGAGGAGCAATATGGTTCCTCTGGTACTTGATCTTTGGCTATTGATGAAATCAATAATTTTTGCTTTAATTGTGAACGTAATGATCTTCGATCTACTGGTTCATTCCATACCTAACGTAACGAATGCCCATTTATTCCACGATTGATTGGGTCCTAGTTAATAACGACTGAGATAAGGTTTTTCCGAATTCTTCTGCTTACTTTGGCTGCTCCCGTTCCTCTGACAATACCATCATTAATCTTGAACTTTGTATCTTTGGTAAGCGTAAGATGAAGCCATCTAAATTATTTAATATGTAAGAATCACACCCTACCTACAAAGATATTATCATCTATAGTTGGAACTCTCCTTGTCTTTTCCAGGGCATGAAGATGGTCTCCTTTAAACTTACTAGACTTCAACTCTGCCTGTGAAACCTCAACCGTACCGCCTATAGTGAAATCAACCTATGAGTTTCCAACACTCAAAGGGTCATATTTTCTGCCCAAAACCGTATTGCCCATGATCTTTCTAATCATCTCATTATCTCTAAGAAAATTGAGGCCTCCTCGGACTATGTCTTCATCAGTAAAGTAGAAGAATTCTTTCTTAAGTAAAAATCAAAAGATAATTAGCTCAAGCTTGGGGATAGAATCACCAAATTCTTCCATAATAGCTTAAAAAATTGTATACTTCGAAAAAAAATCAACTATATCATGAATATTCTTGGTATCTTGATAATTAACCCTACTGGCATCTCAAATGTCATTGTTATGCACTTTAGCTCTTTGATTGAGACTAAACACCCTCCTGGGTATCCAACTCTTTCCAGGGTCTCCTCAATTTAAAGGTAAATTATGCAGATAAGTCCTTAATGACTCGCTCGATTACCGTAATAAAATTAAAGATGCTCTATTTAGCATTGATAGCAACAAATCCCACAGCCCCGAAAGTTTTAACTCTAATTTTTTTAAAAACTCGTGGTCGATCATGGGTCACGACATTTGTAATAGAATTCTGGACTTCTTCAGCTTTAACAAGATGAACCCGACTTAGAAGTCAACTTTTATTTCTCTCATGCTTACATCCAACTACCCATCTTATGCCTCCAACTATCGGCTGATTGCATCATTCAATATCGTCTACAAAATCATCTCTAAGATTTTATCCAATAGAATTAAAGACTCTCTAACCTACTTGATTCACAACTCACATTCGAATTTTGTGGCTGACAGAAACATCTCGAAAAACATCCTCCTTTCTAAAAAATTAATCAAAGGGTACCATTTTAATTCCAAAGGCAAGAGAGTATCCCCAAAGATAGTCTGGATGATATATTTTGACAATGTTAGATGATACCTTATCCTTGAAATTCTTGTCTTTATGGATTTCCCCGATCAAATGATCACTTGGATTATCCAGTGTATCGCGACCCCCTCCTACAACATTAATGTCAATGGAGATCCCGTAGAGTTCTTTCATAGTAATAAATGACTCAGACAAGAGGATCCCCTCTCTCCATTCTTGTTTGTCATGGTCATGCAAGTTCTCTCTGATATCTTCAAGGAGAAAAGTAATGACCGTAATTCAAATTCCATTAGAAATATCATAAATTGAAAATTATTAATCTTTGCATTGCGGACGATCTAATGATCTTTTTCCACGACAATACCAAATACATGCTTCTAATTATAAAAGGCCTCAATAACCTCTTCCTTCTCTATGGGATACAAAATTAGCCAAGATAAAAGCTATATTTTCCTATCTGGAATCAAAACCACCGTCAAGACTGACCTTATCAATATTTCAAGCTTCAAGGTTGATTCCCTCCTAGTGGAATATCTAGGTATTCCCATGATCACTAGTCGTATTTCCCATTTTGACTGTCGTCTTCTTTTGTACAAAATCACGCCCACATTGACTCTTGGACCTCTAAGTACCTCTCCTATGATGGTCGTTTTCAACTCATTAAATCTGTTCTTTTTGTTGGGCAAGTGTACTGGTCCTTCATTTTCATCCTCTCGTCTAGAGTTTTTACCGAACTTAGTCATATACTGTGTGACTACTTCTGAACCTGTCATGAGCTGAAATTCACTAGCATGGACTACTGTATTGTGCCCTTGCTTGAGGGCGACCTTGGGATTATAGACTTAGTAATAGGGGATCAGGAAATTGTCCTTAAGCACCTCTTGTCCATCGTTAACAAAAATTCTAACTTAATATAGAGTGAATTGATTAAAATAGAAAAAATAGAAACAATAATTTATGGGTCATCTCTCCTAGATTTTCTCCGTCATGGACTTGGAGAAAAATATTATCCCTTAGGCATGTGGCCATCAATCTTTTCAGGATGACTATCGGGAATGACAAGAATACTTCTAACTGGTTTGACTTTTAAATTCTATATACCTCTCTTGCATCTCACTATGGTCACACTATCATCAACGATTCAAGGTTTGGTAAGAACACTATCGTCTCTGATTTTATTTCTCATAGAAGTTGGATGTGGCCTCTCAATAGAAGATCCGCTACTCCTGGAAACAGAAACAACCTCATAGAAATCCACAACATTATTCTCTCCCTTCTCCTTCTGGAAGGCTAAATATGGAACTCTATTTTCCACGATCAAAGAAGCTTATGATGGCATTCGAACCCCCATCCCTTGTATCAGATGGGCTGGGTTAGTTCGGAATAAATTTAATATCCCGCTACATAATTTTATTCTCTGGATTGCGATTCAAGGCAAGCTTACCACATGCGATAATCATTTATCTTGAAGGATTTTTACACCATTCTTGTATCATATGTAACTATGCTTTTAAAAATATAAATCACATCATCTATGATTATAGTTTCACACGGAGCATGTGGGAACACACTCGCACTAAGCTTGGGGTCTCCTACCATAATAACTCCAATTAGAACTTTTGGCTTCCTGAAGCCTCCAATTTCCTCCCTCAAGCTCACGTCATCTTTAGCAGGTTTTCTTTGGTGCTACCATTTACCATATTTGGGGGAAAACAACAACAGAATCTTCGGCTCCTCTCCGAGCCTTGCCTCTTCTATATCTTTTCGTCTGCTTGCTGATCTCTGTTTTTGTTTTATGGGAGCATAGATTGGATGACCTCTTCATCCATAACCTCTACTAACATAATGTTGTTTCATTTATTTGACTTCTTTCACGGGTTTTTGACTCTCTCTAGTGAGTCATTCTGTGTTCCCACCCATATACTTTATTACATTGTCGCTTGTTTATGACCTTGTTTTGGTCCTTTATATTTTCTTACTCTCCGGCGTTAAGCCATCCCTCGGGAATGTCCTAGATATCTGTACAAACATCTTTATTTTCTTTAATACATTTATTTCAACCAAATTTTTTTTGCAAAACCGTACAAACTATTATCTTATCAAAACTAACCATTGTTAAATTTTAATTAATACGTAGAGGTCTGTGAATCAATTCAATTAAAAAGATATATCTTGACATTACATTTTTTATGTATATTTTAGTCGGTTTCTAAATATTATGTATGATAGTTATTAGAAAACGGTATTCATATTTTAAGATTTATATAATAAATACCACGTAAAAAGATTTTATATAAAAATAAATAACACACTAATATTGTTGAATATTCGGATGTTTATTGACCATACTATCTATATTATTAAACATCAATCGAGGGGAACCTGCAACCACTACTCAACGAGTGTGCACATGATAAATCCTTAGTCTGATACAATAGCCTGCAAATCAACACCAAAAGGTAAACCACATAAGGTGACAGTCTCAAACCAAGAAAACGTTTGTAGAGGGGGTCAAACACATGCCCTTTTGGTCACGAGCTCATATACTCCACCAACTCGGCTACCCCTTTTGGGGCATACTATCTATATTATAAACAATTAACCATAGGACGATGTTGTTTTTTACTAGTGACCATCTTATTTAACGAAAGACTAAAAAAATCTCTTGCTTTAAGAGAAACATGGGTCATGCCTTTGAAGCTAGTATCACACTATATTCTCTCCGTTGTCTTAAAAAACTTTTGTGTCATCTTTGATTCAAGTAGCTAGTCAATTTATTTTGTTGGTTTGTGTTTTAGTTTTTATTTTATGTGTTAGGAATTGGAATTGAGTCTTTGATTTCTATACGTAGTTTATTCTGACTTGAGTTGGGAACTTGGGATCATGAGGTATAGCTACGAATTGGAGACCTATATGATTCTCGGAAACCATGCGCTTTAACTGATGTATGAATCGTTGGAGTTCGTTATAGTATTTTATCAAAAAAGAATATTTGTTGAGAATGAGTTGAATAATGCATTGACAGTATAATGTGTTTGGCGGTATAGTTTTGTGTCATTAACAGTGAAGTTGTAATGGATTGTATCTTCTATAGTTTTGTGTATATGATCCCATTAGGCCCATTATATAGTAAGTTCTATTTATTCCATATAAATAGACTACAATGACTATACAAAACATAATCTGAAAATCTGTCATAGTGAAACACTTTTCTCTAGCGGCGCCCGTGGACGTAGACAATTGTCCAACCACATTTAATCCTGTGTTCTTTTCTTATGTTTTTTCTTTTGTTTCGTGCTTGAGCATTGGTCATACATTGCATAATAAATCATAACAATTGGTATCCGAGTTTTGGTTGTGAAATTAGGTTTTGCAAGTAGGGTTTCATAATTGTGTCTATAGTAACAAAATACAAGATTGAGAAATTCGATGGTGGATCCAACTTTACATTGTGGAAGATTAAATTTAAATCTTCATTGCTACCGCAAGGGTTGTGGAAGGAGAGGGAGAATAAGTTACCAGTAGAGATGAAATAAGAGGAGAAGCAAGATCTTCAAGAAATGGATTTATGCTAGATTTTAATGAGTGTGAAAGATAATGTTCTTCGCAAGATTAGCGGTGAGAAGACTCTTGCTTGCGCATGGAAGAAATTAGAGGATCTTTACTCAGATAAATCAGTAGTAAACATATTATACGTGAAGAAACGCTTGTATGATTTCAGATTGAAAGGATGAATTTCCATAACTGAACACTTGGATAATTTTAAATGAATTATCATGGACTTGGAGAACATTGATGTTATCACTGAGGATGAGGATCATACTTTATTTGTTTTAAGATCGTTACCAGCTCTCAATGAAAACTTCGTAGATACCATAATGTATGGTAATGATAAGTTATCACTAGCAGATGTCAAAGGGTCGCTGAAATCAAAGGAGTTAAGACGGTTGCAACCAGACAATCAGGTTGATGGGAAGGTAGCAAAGCAAGTTCTTCAAAAAGTAAGAACTAGAGGTCCAAATCAAAAGTGAAAGACCCAAACTGCTATGAATACGGTGAGCAGGGTCATTATAAGAGAGATTATCCAAATTTGAATGCTAATAAGAGAAATCAAAAGGAAAACATAGCTAACCTTGCTAAAGGTGTGAACGATTCTGACGATAGTGAAAACAGTGGTAGATGAGATGTATTTTCTGTGAGTTCACAACATGGGTCAAATTCTTAGGTACTTGATACTGGTACTACATATCACATGTGTCAGTTCAAGTTATGGTTCGATACTTACAAGCTAATACAGGGAACTGTCTATTTAGGGAACAATCATTTGTTGCCTGTTGGTGGTATCGATAACGTTTGAATCAGAATATTTGATGGTGTTGTTAGAATCGCGACGTGCTGGCATATTCATGGGTTAAAGAGAAACCTGGTATCTCTTAGAACACTAGACTCTCAGGGTTACAAGTACCGTGCAGAAAACAGTGTAATAAAAGTGACAAAAGACTCAATGCTGTGTATGAAAGGCAGTTTGTAGAAGGGTCTTTACATTTTACAGAGGAGTGTTGTTATGGGCGATGCTGATGCATGATCAATATAATTTGTGGAATTGGTGTCTTGGTCACATGAGTTAAAGAGGATTAGTTGTTTTGGAAGAGAGAGATTTGCTGAAAATGTATAGAAAAGAATCATTGGGATTTTGTGAGCATGATGTGTTTTAAACAAACTAGAGTCAACTTCAGCAAATCGGCTATAAGAAAGAATAAAGGGGTAGTGGACTACATTCACTCAGATCTTTGGGGCCCAAAGATAATTCAATCAAAGAACGGAGCAATATACTACGTGAGTTTGATCGGTGATTATTCAAGGATGGTGTGGGTTTACTTTTTTAAAACGAAAGATGAGGCATATTAAACTTTTATCAAATGGAAGACAATGATTGAGAAGCAATCATGAAGAAAAATCAAACGTCTTAGGACAAATAATGGGTTAAAATATTGCAGTCGTGAGTTCAACGAGTTATGCGAAGCTGAAGAAATAGTGCACCATCGCACTTGTTTAAGAATACCACAACAGAATAAGATCACCGAAATAATAAACAGAACACTTTATGACAAGGCATGAAGCATGTTCTTGCATTCCGATGTGAAAAAGGACTTGTGGGCTGAAGATATTAATACATCGTGTTACTTGGTGAATCGGTATACATTAACGACTAGTGATTTTAAAACTCATTTTGAGATTTGATTTGGATTGTCGACTGATTACGAACAATTGAGGGTGTTCGGTTGTCTAGCGTATGATCATGTGAGAGATGGTAAGCTTGAGTCGAGGGCAAAGAGGTGCATATTTCTAGGATATGCTACTCGAGTGACGGGATATAGGTTACGATGTACCTCTCAAAAGCCTCCAGGTTAATAAGAAAGTATGATAAATTGTCGAATCATGATCGGTTGTGTGTAAACTGGTGGAGCTTGAAGTAGAATCAGTTACTAGTAGGTCTAATAATTCGAGTAGTTTTTAGATAGCTCCAGAATCAAGAGGTGAAACTTCATCCTCGGATGATAGTGACAATAATGCGTCCAAACCAGAACAACAACCTTATAATATAATATTGGGCACAGAAAGAAAATATATTATACTTCCAAAATTTTATGCGAATCTAGTTGCATATGTTATATCAGTTGCAAAATAAGTTAAGATGTAGGAATCTAGTTGATAAGTTTTGAGAAAGTGTAGGGGTGATTATGTGATACGAAGATCTTTTAGTGGTAATATAGGTAAATTTAATTAGTTTAGGTTCTGTTTTTAGAGAGAGAAAATGAGAGCTTTTTGGCTAAGTAGAGAGAGAAAGTATTATATTATTCATCTCGGGATCTGTGAAGCGTGTATGGTCCTTTTATAGTACAATTGCGGACCTCACATGCTTTAATTCCCATTTATTATATTTTTAGTCCATGCATCTTATTTTCTTCCTATTCTAGCTATTTCTTAGATAGCTTATACAATTTTCCCCTCACACAATTTCCTCTTTGCACTTTTCTCCTATTGCACTTCTTCTTTACAATTTTCTCCTATCATATTTCCTCTTCACACTTTTCTCCTTGTCTTTTATTCTTCCTTATCAGTAGCCCCCCAATCCTAGTAAAAGTTATTCTACTGGGATTGTGAAGGATTCTCCGATTATTCATTTGGCATCTCCCCGAATAATTCTTCTTCAGGATAAGTATAAACAAAAATTTGATATAAAGAGTCTTCCTCAAAAATCCTTTCTTCGAACTAATCCATATAGCTAGGCCCCCCTAATCCTTGCACCATTTTAGCCACATGAGCCTTCGATTTTGACTGTATTAATGCCCCGAATTTATCAAATTCAAGGCTAAATGAGGTGCTAGGATTAATCTGTCTGCCATGACGTCATCAATCAAAAATGCTTGTCAGCATATCTTTTTAGAAACGCTTCCTATTCCCAAGACATCTTCTGACTAGAGAAACTCTGCATCTTCCCCTGTGGTTCGTGTCAGTATAATTTGCATCTATATAGCCCAGAATGCCCCTAGGAAAACATTAGAAAAAGTCCCGGGCTTGGTCTATCTGGAAGGCCCACCTTCAATTATAAATATGGATCTTCTCTCCTCGTTACTCCAACTTTTGTTCAAACTTTTCTAGTGAGAGAAAGCTGGCGAGTAAACCCCGTCGAATTCTTGATTGGTTGTTGATCATCAAAAGGTTCGAGGAGAGGGTTGCTGCTGGGGAAGACGTGAGGCCCCAACCCCAACCATCTGTTACTACTTTCTTTGGTTCCTGGCCTCCCTCAACAGAGTCAACTGCCATTATTCCCCTCGAAGTCGCACGGCAGAGTCTACATAGTGATTCTAATCTCCTCGGAAGCATGGGTAAAGATAGGCAGCACAAACACTCATCTAGGAAAAGAAAAAGATCTCATAAAGACAAGAAGAGTTCGCAGGAGCGCAAACGTACCAAAGAGACGCCACTGGTCATTCGAGAGCCTGCTTCCACGACAGCAATCGAGGGTCTTCCCCGGATATCAACCAGCCCTCCTCAGACATCAACCAGCCCTCCTCGGACGTCTACCAGCCCCCGCCGGACATCTATCAGTCCAATTCGAAGAAGGGATTTGGATGAGTCAAGTCTGCCCTCTACTCCGTTTATGACCATTCATGGGACTCAGGTTTCTCCTTCAAAAACGATTATAACCGAAGAGGATATGCAAAACAGACGGATCAAAAGCCTAGACGTCAAAGGAAAAGCCCTTGCAACAGTGTCCCTCGAACCAAAAGTGCCCGTAATCCCCGCCTTAGGGTCCTCGAGCAACGCGACCTCCTCTTCTCGAACCATATCCGAAGAGCAAGCTCGTCGGATTGCCCCAAAATACAAAGGGGATATTATGCTACCCTTAGAGCTGGATAGTATTGCCGGTCGCAATATTCAGGGCATCGAAAATAAGCATATGGTAGCTTTGTACAACATTAAATACAAGTATTTTTCGCAAGATGAGGAGGCTATGCTGAGGACTCGATGGTGCATTCCTCCCTATATTACGATCAGGTTCCCCTCGGAAGGTGAGACACCTCTGTCAGTGAGGGACAACGAGCTAGTAGTGTACACTGAGATCATGAATTGGGGGCTAAGGTATCCCTTAGATCCCTTCTTCATCGAATATATTTGTCGAAGATAGATATATGTCCTTCACAAGTTGGCCCTAACATGTGGTTTACTCTGATGGCCTGTATTATGGCCTCTAGGCTTTCAGGTCACGAATTTTCGTTAGAGCAGCTCATTGGCCTTGCTGGTCTGGCCAAAAATCCTTTCTTTCTATTCTACTCATTAACTTTCAACCGGGGGCAAAAAGTCTTGAGAGATCTGTTAGAGGCTGACAAGAAATGGAGGCAGCAATTCGTGTTCTTCTCCGGCTTTTGGGAGACAGGGTCAGAGGCCACCCCCTCGATTCCTCACAAATTGTCTCTGATGGGGACCAACAAATGTAAGGTTTTGGTCTCTAAGCTACTTATTCCTCATCGAATTTTGGTATGTGACTATACTTTATGTTGGCTACCTATGTTTTGCAGCTATGACCAGGGTATCGAAACCCTATTCTGACTATGTTGAAGGTGCCACTAATGTGTTCACCAAACTTCACCTGTTGGCAAAAGAGCACTAGGAGAACCGATTTCAACTCTGCTTTACGGATAATAATTTCGCCAGGAGTCGATTGTGGAGGCTCAATCCCCTCGACCGAATTAGCATGAGAGGATTAATGGCTCCTCCATCGGAACGAGAAGTTATGGAGCGCGTGAGCCAAAAAGATATAGTGATATATCTTCCCAAACGCGCTCGTTCGAGGAGTCATCTTGGAGATCCTCTTGACGAAGAGGTTTCAACTAAAGAGAAGCAGCTAAGTCATGAGGGAACAGTTAACACTCAAGAGCTACTTCCCTTAATCAATGTTGTATCATCGAACTCCAATCCTCCACCCACTACTTCAATCCTTCCATCGAAAAAGGGTGCCAAGGCAAAAGATAGGAAAGGTAAAACTGTCCTAGAACCCATCCAAGAATTATCCAAGGATGGTGAGACACCAGATGACAATCAAGAGATTGCTCCAGCCGAAGAGATTCAAGAAATATCAAGTGAACCCGAGGACCGAGGTGGCGATTCTCCCAAAGAAAGTTCTCATCAAACACCAAACTCGCCTCTGACTAAAGCATCACACCCTGTCCCCCTCGAAAATAGTCCAAAGTTAGCACCTCTCCCCATCCCTGGGAGCAATCCTCCTCAGCATATTGATCCAGATACTCTGGGTGGTGAGTTTTCTGATTTTGACTCTGCAGCGCTAGGGTCTCCGACGAGCTCCTTCGAAGTTCCTTTGGACGACGAATTCTCACTCAATCTTCGAAGATTGATGCATACCTCAGTTAACAGGGGGAAAAAGATGCAGCACCTTGAGAAGTAGAAAAATCACTACAAACTTAAGTCGTTGTTGGCTGCTTCTCAGCTCGAAGAGGCCAAGAAACAACACGCATTGATAGAGAGCCAAGCAGATGCTTTGTATCCGAAAATTATGTGGTGATGCTGGAGAGGTGCTGTCAAGAAGAGAGGGACCTATATAAGAAAAGGACCGACACTCAAGAGCTATTAACAGCTGAGTACAAGAAAGGGCATCGTTTGGCCTGTGATGGATTTGAAGACTGTACTGCCAGCTTTAAAAAGGTGAAAGAGGATCGAGATCAGTTACTCAAACGGGTTGAGAACTTCCCTAGACAGGTCGAGGAGGAAAACGATAAGGCTGTGAATGCTTATGCAGCTACGTGCACAAGTAATATGAAGGCCCGAGATGCCACTACTAGAGCAGGTTTACTTACCCAAATCTATGCTGAGCATCCTGAATATGAATTGGGGAGTTTTTGGAAGCTTGTCCCCTCGGAACTTCGTCCTCCCCACATAGTAGTGAATGACAGTGAAGACTCGGAAACGGAGGGGGGTGTCTCCTCAAAAAATTCAGATTAAGGGAAGATGTGGGGAATTGTAATGTTTTGTTTATGGCCCTATAGGGCTCTTTTTGTAAGTTGACTAAGGCATGCTGTAGTGTGTTGATTTTGTAATCAATTTTTATATTTGTGTTGTTATACCATTCGTGTTTTTCCACTTGTCATATGATTGATCATCATTGAGAAAGGTATAAATTCAATCCAGGGCACCAAATACTGTGTCCCCAACCATAATTCGAAGAGACAAGCCCGTCGAACCAAAAAACAAGTTAATGTGAGGTCAAGAGCTCAAACCTTGGAACACCCTAAGTTGTTTTAAGGCAAAGGAAAATTCAAAGCCTAAGTTAATGTGATCCAAAGGATAATTTAGAGAGATAACATTTCGAGGCACAACCTACTGTGACCTAAATAATAGCTAAGGAAAATAAAATTCGAGGCACACATTAATGTGACTCAAATAATAATTCGAAGGGACAATAATTTGAGGCACAGCTAACTGTGACCCAAATAATAGTTAAGGCAAAGAAAATTCAAGGCACAAATTTGCGTGACCCAAATAATAATTGGAAGTGATAGCAATTCGAGGCACAGCTAACTGTGACCCAAATAATAGTTCGAAGGGACAATAATTCGAGGCACAGCTTACTGTGACCCAAATAATAGTTAAGGCAAAGAAAATTCAAGGCACAAATTAACGTGACCCAAATAATAATTTGAAGAGACAGCAATTCGAGGCACAGCTTACTATGACCCAAATAATAGTTAAGGCAAAGAAAATTCAAGGCACAAATTAACGTGACCCAAATAATAATTTGAAGAGACAGCAATTCGAGGCACAGCTTACTGTGACCCAAATAATAGTTAAGGCAAATAATTCTTCGTATTAAGTAGCTCATCGAAACACCTCATTAAAACCTTCCTGTGCCTAACATGGTAGGAAAGAGTATGCCCTCGCTAAGTTTCGCTCTTTAAGATACGAAAAAGGTACAAACATTACTTGCTAACTAGCTCCTCAATCAAGATACATTTTTAAGTGTTCAATGTTCCACGGGAGATGGAGATATCCCCCTTCCTTGTCTTTTAGCCGATACGTGCCCGATTTTAATTTCTCGGTGACCTCGTAAGGGCCTTCCCAATTCGGTCACAACTTTCCCAGGCTCTTTTCTTTTGTGTGCAAGAAAACTTTACGTAGGACTTTATCTCCCACCTTAAAACCTCTGTGCTTTACTTTAGATGCATACCGACTCCTCATAAGAGTCTGATAATTGAGGGACGTCAACTGCGCTTGCTGTCTTTTTTCTTCAACCAAGTCTAGAGCTAGTGCTCTGCTTTGGTCATTCGTGTCTGCTGCATATGTTGCTACACGATGTGAAGGGAAAACAATCTCTGGAGGGACAATGACGTCCATTCCATAGACTAAGGCAAATGGGGATACAACAGTGGTCGTTCGTGGAGTCGTCCTGTATGTCCACAGTACTTCCTGCAAATAATCGGGCCATTTTCCCGCCTTTCCTTCCAAGTTCTTTTTCAAACCATCGAGAATCGTGCGATTAGTCACCTCCACTTGCCCATTAGCTTGAGGGTGAAATGGTGCAGAAAAAAATTGTCGTATGCCTCTCGAGACGCAAAATTTTTTGAACTCCTTGTTATCAAATTGAGGTCCGTTATCCGTTGTAATCTGCAATGGCATGCCAAAACGACAATAAATGTTTGACACAACAAACTTGATCATATCTTTGGCCTTTGTCCCCGCTAACGGTTCTGTTTCTACCCACTTAGATAAATAATCAACTGCTACAATGATGGTTTGCCTACCACCTGATGCCATTGGTAAAGGCCCGACAAGATCAATGCCCCACGTATCGAACGGGACTGCTTCCGAGATACTCTCTAATAATGCCCCGGGCTTATGGATCACATTAGCATAGCGTTGACACGTGTCACATCGTTTTACTAAATCTTTTGCATCTGCAGCAATAGTAGGCCAATAGTAACCAGCTAGAAACACCCGTCGAATTAGTCCCTTATTCCCGTAATGAGCAGAACCTTCCCCATCGTGTAATTCAGACATGATGATTTGCGACTCAGCCTTGTTCAGACACCTCATTAATGGTCGACTCAAAGATTTCTTATACAGCACGCCTCCCAGCAGGATATACCCATGAGACTTGAACCTGATTTTCCTAGCCTCGTACTTTTCGATGGGTAAAGTATCGTTTGCCAAGAAGTCGATGATGGCCGACCTCCAATCCTCTGTAATCACATTACTTTCCTCGTGGACATTTGTTGCATGCTCTGCATCAACCAGGATCGAGGGATGTTCCTGAATCAAGACCCATGGGTATCCCTCCGTTTGTGAAGCGGAGGCCAGAGAATCTGGGACAACATTTGATTCCCTTCGAATATGTTCATACTTAACTTCCTCAAACTCGGATACCAAATCTTTCAGTACTTTCAAATACTGTATCAGCTTATATTTTCTGGCTTTGGACTCTCCCAAGGCTTGGTTTATTACCAATTGTGAATCGCTGACCAGTTTAACCTTTCTTGCCCCACATATCTGAGCCAAACGCAGGCCTGCTAATGCGGCTTCATAATCAGCTTCATTGTTAGTGGCCTTAAAACCGAATCGAATGGCTTGGAACATAGCTATCCCTTCTGGAGAAATCAATTGGACACCTGCCCCACTTCCAGAAATGTTCGACCCCCCATCTGTTCGTACCAACCATTCTATTTCGTCGACATGGTCATGGACTTCTTTTTCCACTCTATCCGAATGGAATTCGACCAAAAAATCAGGTAAAACTTGGGCTTTTATGGCCGTTCGAGGCTCAAATGTTATGTCAAAATCTCCCAGTTCCACCGACCATTTAGTCATCCTTCCAGAGATATCAGGCCTTTGTAATAGACCTTTCAGGGGAAAAGTTGTCCGAACGATTATAGGATGTGCTTGGAAGTAAGGTTTCATTTTTTGCGCAGCCGTTACCAAAGCCAAAGCTACTTTCTCCAACTTGAGATATCGCTTTTCCGCGTCCAGAAAACTCTTACTAACATAATAGATAGGTTTTAGGAGAGATTCATCTTCACGGAGTAGGACGACTCTGACCGCACACCCTGACACTGCTACGTAGACAATTAAGGTCTCCCCGATCAATGGTTTAGATAATACCTCCGGGGACGTCAAATACTCTTGGATGTGATGAAAAGCGGCCGAACATTTGTCGGTCCAATGGAACTGCTTCGCATTTCGCAACACCTTGAAGATAGGTGCACACTTATCCGAAGACCGAGAGATAAATCTATTCAAAGCGGCCAATCTCCCTGTCAGAACTTGGACTTCTTTGATATTCCGGGGGGGGGGGGTGTCATAGTGATTAGAGCTTTTATCTGTTCTGGATCAGCCTCGATGCCTTTTTCGCTGATCATGTAACAAAGAAACTTACCCGACCTCACCCCAAAAATGCACTTCTCCGGATTGAGTTTCAAATTGACTTTGCTTAAATTGTGAAACGTCTCCTCCAAGTCAGCGAAATGGTCTTCGTCCCGCGAACTTTTGACTAGCATATCATCGATATAGGCCTCCATGTTCCACCCAATCTGCCCCTCAAAGGTTTTATTGACTAGGCGTTGATAAGTTTCCCCTGCGTTTTTTAAGCCGAACGGCATAACCCTGTAGCAGTATAACCCTCTCCCGGTAATAAAAGAAGTGCTTTCTTCATCGTTAACATCTAACCGGATTTGGTTGTATCCTGAGTAAGCGTCCATGAACGACAATAGGCGGTTACCCGAGGTCGAATCTACTAACTGATCGATGCGAGGCATTGGGAATGGATCCTTGGGACAATCTCTGTATAAATCTGTGAAATCAACGCACATTCTCCACTTGCCATTCTTCTTTCGTACTAACACTGGATTTGACGCCCACACGAGATAATGCGACTCGCGAATGTGGCCTATGCTTAGTAGCCTTTCCACCTCCAAAAGAATTGCCGTGGCATTTTCCGGAGAGACCAGTCTCCTCTTCTGGACAATAGGTCGAACATCAAGTCGTATCGCAAGTTTATGACATATGATTTCTGATGGTACTCCAGTGACATCCTGTGCACACCAAGAAAATATATCAAGTTTTTCAGATAAAAAAGCAATTAACCTTTCTTTAAACTCTAAAGAAAGTTTGACTCCGATCTTCAGAGATTTGCCACTTGCAAATTCATGTGCCTCGAAATCTTCTTCCGGGACCAGAAATCCGGGGGTCTCCCTCGGATCATCACATGGGGTGATTTCAGAGACAGACCCCTTTAATTGTTATGCTTTGTCTGGCGCTTCTCCCCGAATTCCCTTCGAAGATAGAGCTATCTGGTAGCATTCACAGGCCATTTTCTGGCTACTTCTAATTATCCCGATATTGTTGCCGACCATGTATTTTAAACATTGATGCACCATTGAAATCACGCGCTGCATCCGCGACAACCAAGAGCGACCCAGGATGGCGTTGCACGAAGTTGGTGCGTCAACGACAATAAACAATACTTCCACCTCTTTCTTGAATGGCCCGCGGCCCAATTCAACCACACACTGAAACTCTCCAACCACCACTGTTGTAGCGCCAGTAAATCCCACTATAGTCCTGTCGGATCGTCGGATAACTGGAGGGTAAGAAATTCTCCTGTAAGTCCTGTATCGATAAGTATCTTCTGAACTTGATCCCCAGCGATGCCTGCGACGATCACCACCGCATCCTCGTGGGGCCATGCAACATTTTGCATATCATCGTCGTCAAAACAAATAATGGGGGAAGGCGATCAGTGCATTTGTGCTGACACCCCCGCTTCGATCTGGGTAGTTAAGTTGACCATGTGCGTCTTTCGGGAGCTGTTGGAATTTCCCGCAATAGCGTCTTCCACCATATTTACATTGTTTCTCCCCACCTTGGGGTCCAAATACTCTTGTTCAATGTCAAAGTCGTCGACCCCTTCGGAAATTACCATGGCTGTGTTAGTGTTCTTTGGGACAGCTTTTACCACGGCGTTCTTCTGGGAGTGCTTTTTGACAAACTCTAGTAACATTCCATTCTCGATCAAGGCTTGCACTTCTTTTTTCAAAGCTATGCAATCCTTGGTATCGTGCCCAATATCCTCGTGATACTTGCAATACTTATTAACGCTTCTGCTTTCCCTCGGAGTCTGTATGGGAAAAGGCTTTCTGAACGGTACTGTGGATCTTGCCTTGTCGAATATTGCAGCAACATTTTCCGTTAACTCCGCAAAATAGTTAGGTCGAACCCACTTATTCGACATGGGTCTTGTTCCTTGATTGTAGTTCTGCTGATTGCCATAGTACTGCGGGTTTGTTTTCTTCCTCGGCGGATATTGACCCGTACTTTTGGCTTGAACATTAGCGCGGGGCCCTGGCTACTCGGCTCAGATCTTTGAAACTGATTCTCCTCCAACTGGTCCCCAGATCCTTTCTCCGACGCTTGAGTCTCTTCTACCAGGATCCTCTTCTCGACCTGATCTAATAACGCTCCGAAGGTCATTGCCTGACTCTCTGCCACTGTATCCTTCAATAATCCGGGGAGTAGGCCCATCCTAAAAGCGGCAAGCGCCACTGAATCTTTGCAATACTCCATGTCTGTTTTTGTTTTGACAAAACGATTAGTGTAATTCTTCAGGCTCTCCCCAACCTTCTGTCTACAGTAGATTATTGTGTCTCCGTTAGCTCTGAACTTTTTGCTCCCCACAAAGTGCTGTCTAAAGATATTCCAGAACATGTCAAAATTCTTTATTGAGCCCTGCGGAAGCCTATTATACCATTTGGAAGCTACCCCCTTGAAGGTCTGAGAAAACGCTCTACACAGCAACTTATCATCGTCGTCGAAATTAATCATAAATTTTTTGAATTGTTCGATGTGATTATCCGGGTCTTGCGTCCCATCAAATTTTTCTAGCTTTGAAATATCAAAATGCTTTGGACGGTTTCCCACCAAAATATCCGGGGACAGAGGAGAGGCTCTCCAATTATGACCCGTGCGATAAACGTTGGATTGTAAATTGTCATTGTTCGGAAAGTACAACCCTTCCTCAGATGGTAGAGTATATTGGTGCTGTCACTCCGAATTTCGCGGGCCCACGTCCTCTTTCCTAACAGGATACTTTGCATGGCCATAAGCCCGATCGCCAACTCGAGCATGGTGACTCTTCTCCCTCGGAGATTTCCTCTCCGAGCTTCTTCCTCTTCGGTAATCGGTGTATCTACGATCACGTTTTTTTATTTCTGTGGTATTTCCGAGGGGACGACTCCGAGGAGCTGTATTGAGAGTAATCACTCGAGTCAGCCGAATCCAAACGTCGCCTCTCTCTTCTCCTCGGCGATCGCCATTCGTGTCCCCGGTATCTGTCGTCTCTATTTTTGGTACGAAATTCAGTTTCGTGCTCCTCTTTTTCACTAATTGGCTCCCTCCTTATCTCCGAGCGAAGATTTTCTTGTACGGTGTCCTTTTCTGCTTTGAATCTTTCGATCTCTAGCAACAATTCATTCCTTCGAGCCAACAGATCTGAGTCATCGAAAGCGTTTCCGACTCACTGGCCCTCTAGTCCCTCGTATTCCACGTCGTTCCGGTAGTCGTCGCCCACTAGGTTTTCCTCGCAATTTTTAACCAAATTGTCCCCCTGTTCTTCCATAGTTTTCCTCGGAATAGGAATTATTTCCAGGAAGCGATTGCCGTTAGAGCGATCTTCGCTTCCCACAGACGGCGCCACTGATAAGTTTTGAGAAAGTGTAGGGGTGATTATGTGATACGAAGATCTTTTAGTGGTAATATAGGTAAATTTACTTAGTTTAGGTGTTGTTCTAAGAGAGAGAAAATGAGAGCTTTTTGGCTAAGTAGAGAGATAAAGTATTATATTATTCATCTCGGGATCTGTGAAGCGTGTATGGTCCTTTTATAGTACAATTGCGGACCCCACACGCTTTAATTCCCATTTATTATATTTTTAGTCCCCGCATCTAGAGGTGTCTAATGGTTCTGGAACCACGGTTCAAAGCTGACAACCTGCTTAAGAACTGGCGGTTTACCTGCGAAACTGGCCCATTATGACTGCAACCCGGCAGGACTGCAACCCGCCAGGACCGCAACCCGCCAGGACCGCATAAGGAGCAACCCGGCAGGACTGCAACCCGGCAGGACTGCGAAACCACGGTTTATTTGTAAAAAACCGACGGTTTATTGGTAAATATTATGCTGATTTTATTTATTTCATAACCAAAATGTTATATTTAAAAAATATTGAGATATTGCATATTATTATAGAATTATTATTTCATTTTTGTTAATATTAATTTTTTTTGGTTATTAATATTTTAAGTGTTGTAATTATTATATAGTCCAAAATTTTAAATATTACTTATGTTATTATCACATTTTGAATATTATTATTATGTTTTTAGATCTAATACAAACCAAAACTATATCTTACCATGTTAAAATATTACAAATTCTATGGTTATAATTTTAATATTACATTTTGAATTTTATTATTGTGATTTGGTTTTGAATATTACAAGTGTTATATATTATTTTTTAAACCAAAATCATATTTTATCATGCAAAAATATTACAAGTTATATTGTTATAATTTTAATATTACATTTTAAATTTTATTATTGTGATTTGGTTTTAAATATTACAAGTCTTATTTACTATTTTTAAGTTATATTGTTATAATTTTAATATGACATTTTGAATTTTATTATTGTGATTAGGTTTTAAATATTACAAGTGTTATTTATTATTTTTAAGTTATAATATTACATTTTGAATTTTATTATTTTGATTTGGTTTTAAATATAACAAGTGTTATTTATTATTTTTAAGTTATATTGTTATAATTTTAATATTACATTTTGAATTTTATTATTGTGATTTGGTTTTGAATATTACAAGTGTTATTTATTATTTTTAAGTTATATTGTTATAATTTTAATATTACATTTTGAATATTATTATTGTGATTTGGTTTTAAATATTACAAATGTTATTTATTATTTTTTAAACCAAAATCATATTTTATCATGGTAAAAGATTACAAGTTATATTGTTATAATTTTAATATTAAATTTTGAATTTTATTATTGTAATTTTAATAATGATTATAAAATTATTATTACATTTTGGTCAGTATTAATTTGTTTTGGTTATCACAAACATCATTCATTACAAGTGAAAATTAGCAGATTGGTGAGTATTAGTAAGTCTACGATTTATATGCATTTTAAAACTTAAAACAACGTTTTTTTAAATATGCAATAAAATACTAATCGAAACTAATTAATATCGCAAATAATAAAAACTAAATTTAGACTAATACTAACTAATACAACTAATAACAAGCAATAACAACTAACAACAAGCAATAACAACTAACAACAACTAATAAAATTAGAATTAAAAGAACTAATTTAAATTACTATAAGTTTATAACAATTAAATAACTTGATAAATTATACGAAGCTCTTAATTGAGCTATTATAATGTTATCCCAATGTTATTTAAGTGTTTTTATCAAATATAAACAATTTGCGAAAAAAAAAATCAAACAATTCCGAAAGTAGGACTACAATATGTAAAATAAGAAATTTGAGTTTTCTAGAATATTTAGAACAAGTAGAGAGATTTTCAGAGACGTAGAGAGGAGTATATGAATTTATGAGTGTGGATTTGGGGTCTCCTCTATAAATAGAGGAGACCCCAAAAAAAATTAAAAAAAAACGAAAAAAAAAATATTCCCGGACCATCCGGACAGATCTCCCGGATGGTCCGGACTTATGAATTTTTTTTTTTTTAGAATTTTTTATTTTAACTGTTAAAAACCATGTTAGGCACCATGTTAGGCATTTTAAGAAAATGGTAGGCATTCAAGTAGTTGCCCAAGACTACTTTAAAAAAATTAATTCGAAATTTTTAACAATTAATTCGAAATTTTTAACTATTAACCACCATGTTAGGCATTCAAGTAGTTGCCCAAGACTACTTTCAAAAAATTAATTAGAAATTTTTAAATATAAACCACCATGTTAGGCATTCAAGTAGTTGCCCAAGACTTGGTAAGTGAGAGGGTGTGTTTGTGCCTCCTTTTATATAGATTGACACTTTCAATTTCAATGGTAACTATCAATGTGGGATTCTTTTAAACAAAACTCCTCTTTAATGGTAGTAACTATAGATGTGAGATTCTTTAAACAAAACTCCAAATCTATAGTTACCAACTTACCATTGAAGGGGAGTTTTGTTTAAAAGAATCCCACATCGATAGTTACCATTGAAGATGAAAGTCTCAATCTATATAAAAGAATCCCAAGTAATCTAAGAATCTCACATTGTCAATGATCATATATTATTTAATTATTGATGATTTGGCTTTTATATTTTATTATTTTTTTATGATTGGTTTTGATATTAAACGATTAATTATTAAAGACATACTACTAACTTAGTTATTAATATTTGTCAAAAAAAGCTTAAAAATATATATTTCCTAAATTAATCTCTTATAATTTAAAACAAATATTTCCTAAATTAATCTCTTATAATTTAAAACAATTTTGTTTGTTAATTACAATCGCAGATTTATTACGGCATAATATTTAAAATACATTAGTTTTAGCAAGTTTTTAATAATTTTTTATTTCGATTCCAAATCGGTTCTAAACAATATACAAATCACCTAATAATTTAAAATTAGAATACAATTATATGTCTAATAGGTATATATTATTTAATATGTACATAATATTAAATATAACATCTTAAATATCTAGTATGTTAAAACAATATACAAATCATTTTACAATTATATTGTTTACGATATCTTGTTTAAGACAATCAAATTTTTATTTTTATATTTTTACAATTATTGAAAGTTGTAATCGAAATACAAGTAGATGTACTTATTTTATTTAATATCTACATAATATTAAATAAAATATCTTAAATACATAAATATAAATATATAATCAAACGTATCAAAATCAAATTACAATTATTTTTTTAAAATGTAATTGATGATTATAAAGTTTCAATTAAAATGATAACATATTTAAATTAAAATACATGAAATAGAATAATTAACTCGTTTATATGGTACATATCTCTATTATTGAAATTAGATTCAATTAACACTTACAAATTAATTTTAAATAACATTATAAAATATTCTGATAAACGGTTCTTAAATGGTTAAATGGTTTGACTAATGGTTTGAACTGGTAAACAGTTCTTAAATGGTTCGTCTGGTGGTTTGAACTGGCGGTTTAACTGTGAAACTGGCCCATTAGGACTGCAACCTGGCAGGACCGCCAGACCGTCAGGACCGCATAAGAGCAACCTGGCAGGACCGCAACCTGGCAGGACCGCAACCTGGCAGGACCGCAACCCGCCAGGACTGCAACCCGCCAGGACCGCAACCCGCCAGGACCGCAACCCGCCAGGACCGCAACCCGTGGTTCTGATTTAAACGGTGCGGGTTGGTGCTGGTTCAACCCGTTTGACACCTCTACCTGCATCTTATTTTCTTCTTATTCTCGTTATTTCTTAGATAGCTTATACAATTTTCCCCTCACACAATTTCCTCTTTGCACTTTTCTCCTATCGCACTTCTTCTTTACAATTTTATCCTATCATGTTTCCTTTTCACACTTTTCTCCTTGTCTTTTATTCTTCCTTATCACTAGTAACTATAGATAAGCTATAGGGAGTTTCGAGGTACATCGTTGGATTGGTGCTATGGGGAAGAGATTGAATCTATTCATAAGAATCAAACATGGAAGCTTGTTGACTTACCTAAAGGACAAAAGGTAGTAGGCAGCAAATGAGTGTTCAAGAAAAAGGAAGGTAATCTAGGGGTTGAGGCATCTCGATTCAAGGCAAGACTGATCGCTAAGGGTTTTACTCAAAGGGAAGGAATCGACTTCAATAAAGTGTTTTATCTAAGTGGTGAAGCATAGTTCGATTTTAGTTTTATAAGCCATGATAGTTTGCAAGATTTAGAGCTTGAGCAGTTAGATGTGAAGAATGTGTTTCTACATGGTGAATTGAAGGAGCGAATCTACATGAGACAACCAGAGGGATTTATCGAACCTCATATGAAGGACAAAGTTTTTCTGTTGAAAAAATCATTGTATAGTTTGAAACAGTCACCTAGGAAATGGTACAAACATTTTGATACATTCATGGTGTCAAAGGGTTCCCGAGGAGTCCATATGATAGTTGTGTGTATCATCAAAAGATTTTAGATGATTCTTATGTTTACTTGTTGTTGTATGTGGATGACATGCTTATTGCTTATTGTAATATGTCACATATTGTTCAGATATGAAGCAACTTAGTGTCGAGTTTGAGATGAAGGATTTGGGTAGAGCAAAGAAGATTCTTAGTATGGAGATTATCAGGAACAGAAGTATATGATCATTACACTTGTCTCAACGAAGCTATATTAAAAAAGTGCTACAACGATTCAACATGTTTGATGCTAAGACAGTTAGCCTCCCGTTTGCTACTCATTTCAAATTGTCTGCAGCAGGAGCGGTGAAGGACGATTCTGAGTTGGAACAAATGTTGAAGGTTCCATATTGAAGTGCATTTGGTAGTATCATGTATGCTATGACATGCACACGTCCTGATATTTTACACGTGAATAGTGTAGTTAGAAAGTACATGGGATGTCTTGGGAAAGAACATTGGCAGGCAGTGAAATAGATACTTTGGTATTTTAAGAATACTGCGAACGTTGGCTTAAGTTTTAACAAAACCAATATTTGTGGATTACTGAATGATATTTCAGGGTCGATGGTTGGTTTTGTTGATTCTTATTTTGCAGGTGATATAGATAAAAAGAGATCGCTGACAGGGTATGTATTCACTCTAGCACGGAGTGCGATCAATTGGAAAGTACAGTTACAAGCTACTGTAATATTGTCAACAAAAGAGGCAGAGTACATGACGGTAACATAAGCAGTTAAAGAGGCAATATAGTTGCAAAGTTCAGTGGCAGATTTAGGCTTGGATAGGACTACTACAAAAGTGTTTTGTGACAGTAAAAAAACCATACAACTTGCAGGAAACCAGATGTACCATGAGCAGACAAAGCACATAGATGTCAGAAATGATTTTATTCGTGATATAATATCAAAAAGAATTTCGATGTGAAGAAAGTGTCTGCACACAATAATCATGTAGATATGATAACCAAGACACTATTAGTTCGAAAGTTTAAGGATTTCCTAAACTATATTAGTGTTCGCAGTATATAGTGTATGCCTTAGGGGAATTTGGTGAGGCAGAAGAAGATAAGTTTATTTGTTGATAGTGAAGAAATGATATTCACCTCACGGAATATTTGTTGAGAATGAGTCGAATAATTCCTTTGACAGTGTATTGTGTTTGGCTGTACAGTTTTCTGTCATTGACAGTGAAGTTGTAAAAGATAGTGTCTCTTATAGTTTTCCGTATATGAGCCAATTAGACCCATTATCTCGTAAGTTCAATTTATTCTCTATAATTAAGATCTTGTGTTATTTTCATTCATTCTTAATTTTGTTATGTGTTTGATTCATTTGTGATATATTGCATAGTGATTCATAACATATTGGTATTAGAGCTTTGAGTTGTGGAAATTAAGTGTTACAATTAGGGTTTACAATGGCGTCTACATCAACAAAATACAAAATTAAAAGATTCGATGGTGAATCCAGCTTAGCGTCGTGGAATATTAAGTTGAAATCTTAATAAGTAGTATACATGTTGTGGAATGTTATTAAAAATAAGTTACCAACAGAGATGAAAGAAGAGGAGAAGCAAGATCGTTAAGAAAGGGCTTTGGTGGGATCAGTAATGTCAGGATCAAAATTCTTGATGAGGTTGTTAGAATTGTAACGTACTAGCATGTTCCTTGGTTGAATATAAACCTGATATATCTTGGGAACTACACTCTCAAGGTTAATATCATGGAGATGATGGTGTATGAATGGCCATTTTGCAGAAGGAGCTTTACATTCTTCAGGGAAGTGTTGTTATGGGTAATCCTGCAGTACAATCATCAAGAAGTAATAACCAAAGTTAGCAAGATCAGAATCAGTTGTGGCATTAGCATCTCGGTCACATGAGTGAAAGATGATTAGTTGCTTTGAGAAATAGAGATTTACTAAAAGGGTATAAAGCCAAATCATTCAGATTTTTTGAAAGTTATGTATTTTGTAAACAAACTCATGTAGCCCAAAAAGTCCAAACAAAAACCTTTTTTATTTTATTTTATTTTATTTTATTCAAAGATCTTATTATTTTATTTAAATCAAATCTAAATGTAATAAGGTTTGATTTTATTTTATTTTATTTCCTTGTATTCTAATTTAGGGTTTTGAGCAGCTCTTATATAAAGCCTCGTATACCTTAAGTTTTAAATAAGTTTTTGGAATAATATATTTTTTATCTCTGAAAATTTCAATCTTTGTTACCCTTAAATTAGGGTTTGATAATGTTACCCTTGAATTATGGTTTCATCTATCGTTGCTTCTTCTTCTATTTCCGCCGCGCCATCAGTTTGGTATCAGAGACCAGCAATTCCTGCTACGCAGATACATGAATCATGTTCCGTGTACCTCTTGATTTGATGAGTAGAATAGTGAACGACATCTTCCAGTCTACTTGCACACTTGGAGGAAGAATTTGCAAGTTTGTAATCGATTCAGATAGCTACGAGAATCTGATTTCAGAGGAAGTTATTCAGAAACTAGCGATGAAGACCGAAGCTCTTCCATACCCGTAAATACTTGTCAGGACTGATAGAGTATGCTGTCTAACAGATTCTAAACGCTGTCAAATTGCATTTTTTGTTGGTAATTACAAAGATACAGCTTGGTATGACGTAGTTCCTATGGACGTTTGCCATCTAGTTTTAGGATGTCCATGGTGATTTAAGTGAAATTCTACTTATGATAGTAGAATGAATCGATATAGTTTTGTGAAAGATGGTTACAATTTTATATTAGTGTCATCTCGAGTATTGTCTCCAAAACCACCACTAGTTAAGGAGTTTCATATTCATACTGCACCAGCTACCAGTCTTAGTTTTGACGCTCAAACTGTATCTAAGCCTGTGTTTGACAAGCCAGTCTATGATAAGAATATATTTGAAGCTGTATTTGGGTTGGTATTTGAAGAAGGACTGCAAAGTAGCAGCTTTTGTTGTTGAGATGCATCTTCTAGGTATTTTATGTTATCCTAAAATCAAGCATTTGATTCGCTTTTCTCTGATACATGTTGTCGTGATAGAAAAAAGGAAGATAGTATTTTTATGTTTGAGATTATGAACAGATTGATAGAAGAAAAAGGAAGTGTTTTAATGGTTAATAGATTAGGGTTTATAATAGAACCTGGAGGAGTTTTGGGTGATACTTGGGGAAATAAAAGAAGGAATAAAAAGTTAAAAGTTGAAGATTGCAGTGTTTTGAATCTGCTGGCAGAAATATACTCTGAAGAACTTAAGAATCCATCTACTATTTAACAAAAATGAATTTCTCCTTTTTGCAAGGGTCTTGATGTGATACAACAAGCACGGTCTGGAACTGGAAAGATAACAACTTTTAACACGCGCAAGGGTGTTGTTGTGCTTAGTAAATGGGTTGATAAAGCTGACATAGAACATGTGGGTGTAATATATATTGTTACTGCTGATCACAGTAATGCCAAGGACATGGTAAAGAAGGACAAAGCTGGGAAACCATTTCTTGACAAGAGCAACAACATTCAGATTATCACATCTCGCACACTTATACTAGTACCAGCTGCAATCAGAGGTGAAAAGATCAATGTTTTTTTTTAAGTTTTTTCAATGTTTCGACATTTTAAAATTTGATGTCGAATTCTTCCCAACTGGGGAAGGATAATGTAGCGAAGACTGCGGACAAACTAGTGTCTCGCTCGGGTATCAGAACTAGGCAAAATTGGTTCCCAAAACCTAGTTTTGATACCCAAGCGAGAAACCAGTCTGTCCGCAGTCTTCGCTACATCATCCTTCCCCGTAGTGAATGGTGGTGCTCATCTCCACATAGTATAATGTGCATGTAACTAGATAACGTTATGGTCACGACATATCTGATCATGTGATGGACTTTAGGGCATAGTTTGTGTTATTTTGTTAAATGTTGGCCAAGTTAGTACACAAGTAATTTAAATTTAGGCTTGTATCGAGTCTTTGTTGTATTTACTTTCCGTTTATGTTTTATATACTTTAACTTTGAACATCCAGACTCGTTGATTCTTCGACATGTGTGTATAAAATGTATGGTTTTGTCTTCTTATTTTGTAGTAATTAAAACATTTTTTTTGTTTATAGTGTTGTATTAGCACCTTATAGGGTCGGATGCGTTAATATTGTACAGTAAATAAAAATTGTAGATGTCGTGAGTAAAAAACATTACAGTGTGTTTAAACTAATTTATGAATACATATAATAATAACAACAGAATATGGATTACAAACATAGTGAAAGACATGAAATTTATGCCACAAAGGATGACTAAGTCGTAGTTCAACATCAAGTTGTAGTGAAACAAGATCGGGAAATACAAACATATATGTTTGACTTAATAGATGGATATTTTAACTCAAAGACTGAGGAAGCTTTAATGAAGTTTCAGAAATGAAGGATGAGGCAATTCACAAAGTATAACCCACCAAAGTTTTATGGTATGAAGAGTACAAAAGAAGAATAACGGTAGTTATAATTTTTTTTGATATATTTGAGGTAATGCCAATATGAAATAATGATAGAGTGGCTTTAGCCGTGTTTTTATTTACAGAGGGATCTCATTGCTCATGGAAGGATATAAAGGCTTATTTGTGAGTTGTTATTACTAAGAGTAAGATAGTGAAATTGTAAAATATCAAGTGTGTGCTTAAGGAAAAATTATCCTAGAGTCGTATAGACTCGAGAAACAAAAAAGTTTATGAATCTGAAAAACTATGTCCATTGAGAAATATGAGGCAAAGTTAACAGTTATCTTGTTATGCACTGAAGTTGGTAAGTAATAGAGAAAAAATATGTTATAAATTGTAGGATGGACTACTATACAACATACGTGTAAAATTGACAGTAGCGGAGGTGAACAATAATATGAGTTTAGTAAGCCAATATAGTAGATAATGATCTTGGTGAAGTTCGGCAATGTCCAGTGATTCAAAAAGAGAAAGATCTGAGACTCAAGGGTTAAATAGATACTGGATATATCTAGATTTCAAAATCAGTTTGGTTATGCAGGAGGTCCGATCACGTCACGTCATATTGGCTTATTTACAAACAATGTTAGTGTTATATTGGGATTTTTTATCGGTCAACCATTCGCATAAGCATCAACATGAAGTATAAGATGTTATCGTGTGGAAAATGGGACATGTGGCTAGGGAATGTACATAATCCAGACCAATTACTTGCTATGAATATGGACAATTGTGATACATAGCTAGGATTTGTACATCGAATACTAGAATGATGTATTCATCAACGTCTTCATCATATTAACGTATATTTCATGGAGTCATTTAATCCACTCATTAAGGACATACAAAACATGAAGAAAGTAGTAGTGGCACAAGTGATCAAGGTAGAATGATCACAATGGCACGATGTGATGCTGATACAACACCGCATGTGATGAAAAGTACTATATATGTTATAATATACCTTTATATGCATAAATATATTGTATAGCTATGCATCCTTTGTATCTCATACAAATTTACTATAGAAAATATACATATATAAAAATATATAGTAAAGTCGAGTGATAAGTTGATAATATCAACGTCTGTGGCGGAATGGTGGTTATAGAACATGTATATTGAAATTATTTTATTGTGTTGTATGGTAAGATATTTATAGTCAACTTACTACCATTGGATATCATGATTTTTATATTATTTTTAGATTTATATATAAACATCACTCGTCGATAAATTGCTTTAATAAAGAATCGAGTTTTAGAATATCTATAAAAGGAAAGTTTATATTTCATGGTGAACATGAGACTATACCTACCCGTCTAATTTTGGTGGTTAAAACTAGAGAGAGCTGAGAGAAATAATGTAAAGGCATCATGGCTTATACCCTTAATAGTTCAAAACTAGTTACTTAGTTACAAAGTATATACTTCATAATTTATAGATATATTTCTTAAATTAATTACAAAAAAATAGTACCTAAAATATTAATTTAATTTGAGATTGATCTAGTTTCATGTACTACACGAATTTTGATTCCATATATCCTATTGTGCCAAATGAACTAAAAGAGTTGAAGGTGTAGCTATACGATTTATTACAATGTAGTTTTATATAACCAAATGATTCGCAATGGGGTGCGGCCATATTGTTTGTAAAAGGAATGATGACATATTGCAATTTGCATCGATTATAGACAATTAAACAAATATTAGTATCATAAATAAAAATTCATTGTTCGTAATTAATGATTTGTTTGATTAATTGAGAGGTGTGCATATACTCTCAAAAATTGATACGAGGTCATGATATCGTCAACTAAAGGTTAGGATTGTTTTGTAAATAAAATGATATTCCATGCTGGGTACAAATAGATTGAGTGTTTTATAATGTCATATGAGGTAAAAAATATATGTTTTCGATATTTATGGATTTATGAATAGAATGGGTAAGCAATTTATTTATTTGTTATCATGTTTATCGAAGATATATTGATAGACTTAAAAGATGAAGTTGAACATGAAAACATATGAGATTAGGATTACAAAAATTACGTGATGAATATTTATATGCAAATTTAGGTGTAAGTTATGATTATACAAGGTGACATTTTTCGGTGACGTAGTTACCGATGATAGAATTACCTAAGATCTCAACAAAGTAAAGGTTCTAAGCCAATGGTTGAGACTTGTAACTGTAACATAGGTACGTAACTTTCTCAGATTTGGAGGTTATTACCGAATGTTTATTTGAAATTTCTCAACAATAGTGATCTTTATGATAAAATTAACTCGAAAGAGCGTTACCTTTCATTTGGTCTAAAGAATGTGAAGTCATTTTTTAAGAATTAAATATAAACTGACATAAAATCTACGTGTTAGTAATTCGTACCGACACAAAGAAGTTTATGGTGTATATGGATGCATCACATCAATGATTAAGTTATATTTATGCAAAATGTTAATGTAGTTATATATTATTTAAAATAATTAAAACCTCATGAGTTGGATTATCCAATTCACGCTATTGATTTAGCAATGATTGTGTTCCCTTTGAAGCTTTGGTGCCATTACTTATATAGAGTGACTTGTGAGATACATACGAATTACCAAAACTTGAAGTATATATTCACTCAAAAAGAGTTAAATTTTAAGGTAAAGATATTTGATGGAATTTATTAAAGACTATAATTTTAGTATTCATAATTACCCTGGAAAAATCAATATAGTAGCTAATTCTTTGAATCGAAAAGCATTAGGAAAAATATCATGTTTGCAGAGCATGTCTCTTGATTTTATTCAAGACATAAAGTCGGTAAAAGTGGGATTAAAGTTAATTGATCATGAGTTTTGTTGGAACACTTCTTGGTACGACCTTTGTCGATGGATACTATTCGAGACTCAAGTGAATAACCCAAAAATAATACAACTATGTAACAATATACAAGCAAATAAGTTTTTCGAATATGTTGTTCTGAAGGATGAAATACCATATTATTACCTAATGATGTATGTTCCAAGTGAAAATAAATAAAAATTAGATATTATTTAAAGCCCATAATTTGGTATATGTTATGTATTGGGAGTACACAGATGTATAATATTTTGAATGACTATTTTTGGTGGCCATGAATGAAAATGTAAATTGTTGGATATGTTATTCAATCTTAGATATGTTAACAAGTCAAAACTTAGCATAAAAAAACTTGTCGTTTGCTCAAATTTCTATATGTTCGCATGTGGAAATAGGAACATCTAACAATGGATTTTCTTTGAAGGTTGCCACAAACTCAAAATGAATATGATTTAGTTTGGGTTATCCATTGACAAATATAGTGCATATTTTACGAGTTAAAACTACTATTATATTATACCAATATGCTCGTTTATATATGTGAGAAATTGATTTGATTCATGGTGCTCCAGCTTCAATATTATTAGACTAATATAGCCATATTCCATTGATCGAATTCGTATATAATAACAATTATTATAGTTTTATCGATATGACGTTGTTTTAAATTTTAGATATAAATAAATATTGTACACTGTATGATGGAATAAAGTGGAGGAAATGAAAATATAAAATCATGTATATAGATCAAACTTGATACAAGAGTCTGTGAAAAATATATAGATTATACGTAAGAGAAAAAAAAAGGGACAAAGTCGTTAAATACTTAATTCGACGTCCACTGGAATTTAAAGTAAGATACTTTGTATTTTTAAATATTTCAACATGGAAAAGGGTTCCACGAATTGGTAAATAGGTAAATTAACGCCGAGTTATAGTTGAACATATGAAAAAATAGAACGTGTGGGTTTGGTAAGCATATATGTTCAATTTATTAGTTGAATTGTCAAAATTGCATTATATGTTTCACATATTGATGTTACATAAATATATTCTAGATCCATCACACGTGATAGAAACAATACTAGTCGGATTAGATGAAAAATTAATGTATTAAGAAAAAGTAGTTGAAATTGTAAATAGTCAAGTAAGACAACCTAGGAACAAAACGATGCCTATTGTAAAAATTTATGACGTAGTCTTGCGATAAAAAAAATAATATATATATATATATATATATATATATATATATATATAAAAGAATTTTTTCAAAAAATAAATTAATTTTTATATAAGCTTAAACTCTTAAACCTTCCATTTTAAATAAAATAAATAATGAGCTTATTAGACAAAAAAATAGTTATAAAAATATCTAACAATCATTGGAGTGAGAATTACATATATATATATATATATATATATATATATATATATATATATATATATATATATATAATAAATAATAAATAATGTGATAAAAATAAAAAATATTATATATATATTATAAAAAATAAAAATAAATCCAGACAAAAATAAGGATTAAAAATATGGTTAATATTAATTAAGATTCGAAATAAACTTTACTAGTTAAGGTAATATGAATAATTCAAATTTTATTTTAAATGCGACTTAGGTTTAAAAATAAAATTAGCAATAAGTGATTGTTATTTGGTTGGTCTATCCGTTAAAGATGACTGGACAACGCGGTAATCATAAAATGTTGGGCTGGAATACAAGTACATTACGTTTTTTTTAGTTAAATAAATTCGTTAGGAATTTTTTTTTTGGACTTGGACTTTTTACTATATTTTAATTTGGGTATATTGATAAGTTATTAATAAAAATATAAAATAATTACATCGATATTGAATGGTTTATTTTTAAAATAAATGATAGTGTACAAAATTAAGAAATCTAACGAGTTGAATTACATATTTTGAGTCAAATAGAGTTTTGTTTCAAGGAATAGAACACGAGTGTAACCGTTGCTATATGATTTCCAACGGGTTTGGTTTTTATAGATAAATTATATGTTTGTTTAATTTTTTTCGAAATGATTTGAGATACGCATGACTATACAATAATGTGAAGTTGAAATATGAATGTATGGATTGTGGTTATCTTTTTATATATGCATCGTATTTGTACAAGTTTTTATAAATATGATCGCGTGATATGAGGGTCTATGTGGACGATATGAGATCATATTTGGACGGTTTGGATCATTTGTGGATGATGTGAGTGGTCATATGTGGATGATATGAAGCTCTGTGTAAATGATATGAGGTATAATGTGGACAATGTGGTCCTTAGACGATATGAAGTCATGCATGAACGATATGAGGTCATGTGAGGACGGTGTTGGTCTTGTGTGAATGATATGAGGTCATGAATGGACAGTGTTAGTTTTGTATGGATGATGTATACATGATCTGATTCATTCATCATTGTATATATGATAAGTTATTTGGGGTTTTCTATGAATATACTTATCTTATATATATTATGTTATTTATTTATAGTGAATAGTGGTTCTTACTCTCACTTAATTTCATGTACAGATAACAGATAAAGCTATGGTGGTAGCATGCCTCATCATGTGACGAACCTTTGAAAGTAGTTTGTGTTGTTTTTAGTCGTTGGCCAAGTTAGTGCATATGTATATTAATGTAAATTTGGGATCGTATCAAGTATTTTGTTGTCTTTAGTTTTGGTTTATGTTTTATATACTTTAATGTTGAATATCCATACTCTTTGAGTATTTTTCGAGTGTTTATATGACGAAAAGGTTCATCTACGAGGACCAATAAGAATAAAAGTTTGAATTATCTAAGAATTTTGAAGTTCTCACATGGTTCGTACAAGCAAGGACCATGTGAGACTTGAAAATTTTGAATTGGTCATCCTTTTGGTTTATAAATTTACATTCCAAGTAAATTCACATAGTTCATATTTTAAGGACCGTGTGAGAACTACTCATTCTCATTTTGGTTTTCAAATCTACAAACCAAGTAGAGTTTTTTAACATTTTCACATACTTCATACTTTGAATATCAAAACGAGGTTTAAATTGGTGATTTATCAATCGACTATAACGATCATTCACTCGAAAACCACCGGCAAGGATCTTTCGACTTGTCAATTTCGATAGATTTAGTCTATGGCTCGTGGGCTTTACCATGGAGCTGCCACATGGCACCGAAGTGATAAAAAAAAGTATTAACATATTATGAATTTTGACTAATATGCGTTATCGTATTATGAATTTTTTATTGTCAAACTCATCTTGTTTTGAGGTTTTTTAATTTAGTCAGTGTGCAAGCTTTAAATTATTTCTCTAGTTTTATTCTTCTTGTAATGCTTCTATTATGTACCTTTCTAAATTTTAATTAAACACGTCTTAAAAAATTATGCTTCTTGTAGTGCTTCCATTAAGTACCTTTGTACATTAAAAAAAATCACATATAAAAAAGATAGACAAAATATAACATATTATTAGCAAAATAACCATAAAATTACACAACAAAATATCTTACCATAATAAAAATGATAGTCAAATAAGTCTTACAAATTAGACATAAAATTCACAACCATAATATCCAAATAAACATGTGAGCAAAGTGTTAAACAACAAAAAGATAAACGTAGTGTCTAACCAAGTCTCTCGGCGATAGACAAAACCTCTTCGTACGTCCCAGCTAAACGACCGTAATCACTATCAAACTCATCAACTCCGGGAAACAACAAAATCTTATGCATACCAGCACGCAAATGGCGTATAACGGCTCAATCTTGATCCTCGTGGACATAATCATCCAATAGGTATATCGTCGTGTTAAGGACGTTGAACCAACTAATCTTCTGCTGAATCATAAACGTGATCCATAACTTTTTTTTGCTGTGTTACTTTTTTCGCATAATTATTGGCTCTCTTCGTCCGCTAGCCATCACTGGCCCCCGAAGCATCAACGAGATCCATAACCTTAAAAAAACCATACAAAATTTGAAAACCTACTTAAAAATACTAAATGGTAATTAGAAAGCACGTGTCGCGCTCCAGTCACCAAATTATCCATGATCACTTGGGATAAAGAAGCACACCTAGTCATCATTTTAATATACAACTGAGCCATAAACTAAAAATATACTATACCAACATACTCACAAACCAAACCTTAAACAAATGCCAACCATTAAACTACATTTCGAAACAATTACTGAGGGTGCCGATTCGGGTATGCTGCTAAGAGTCGGGACGACTGCTGCTGGACTTCAAATTCGGGATATTGGGCGTCGATTGTGGGGTATGTTGCGGTCGATTCAAAAATTTCGAAGAGGCAAGGGGTGAGGGTTTGGGTCTGCGACGAGTGTCTGTGGGTTTGGGTTAGGGTGTATGTGGGTTTAGTAAAAAATAGTTTAATGTAATTTAGATTTAGGTTAGCTAAATTTTAGGCATTAGTTAAGGTTAAAGTTAAATAATTTAGGTTAATTGTAGTTAAAATTTATTAGTTTAGTTTGAAAAAGAGGATTATCTTAGTGAGAATATAGAAAAAAGGTTAAAAATGGCTAAAAAGCACCCATGGTCCCTCATGTTTACCACTTGTATCAACTTGGTCCACTTCCTTCAACCATGCATAGAACTCATCCCCATCCTTTTTTAAATTTGCATTTTTAGTCCCTCCGCACATGTGAAGCTTGTGAGCTTGACACGTGGCATCAGTTTTTGTTGCAAGAATGGTCCCCCAACTTTTTTTTTCCAAAATTGCCCATTCTCATTCCATCTCAGCAGCCTTGTCAGCCTCCACGTCAGCTTCACCATTTACCTTCAGTTTTTACCTTTTAACTAAAAAATTTACCATTTACACATTGACTTAATAAACGGACTCGGCTGAACCCTAATTTAATTAAAAAAGTCCGAAACCTAATATAACTCAGCCCATAACCATATAACCCCACCCGTTTCCCTTTACCCAAATCAGACCCCTCGTTCTCCTCTCTACCTACCTACCTCTCTCTCCTCTTCCTCTGTCGTCTCCACAACCTCACATTTCTGAGCTGAATGAAGTACAACAGTCATGGAACTGGATAATGACCAATCAAAACTAACAATCTTATCCTAACAACCTGGAATTATGTGATGAAAATCGAAACTATTGTCGATGCCATCAAAGCGGTAAAGTCCATATCCGTAGTTAAGACGAATCGATTTAACCTTTTAATTCGGGTTTTGATTTTAAGACCTTTTGTGGAATCTATTTTTTTTTCTAAAAGCGTGGACCTGTGTTCTACCTATGTTCTCTAATCCTTTGGTCCTAGAAAACATATCGCTATCCTTGTGTCTCACTTTCGACCAACATTTTGATAAGTTGCGTCTTAGTGGAACTGTTTTTGGCCAACCACCTTTCATATAATTCGGTATTGTTTTGGTTGTTCTTATTTTTAGTTATGTGGTGCTCAAGTACTTGCAAATTATTGTGCTTGATTGGATCTTAAAAAGAAGTTTTTATCATTATTTTTCACAATGCACAATACATGTATAAATTTATGTTTTCTACGATTGTTTTGGTTGGTCTCTAATGCTTAGATTTATGTAATTAATATAAACAGATACAGTAGTGCTTAGAGTTCAACCAGTACACTCCCGGTTCGAGGTAGAGACACACCACTGTTAGCCGAAAAGACCACCGTGAGGAAGGAAACGAAGCAGACGGATTTTACGGAGGAATCAGAAAACTTCAAACTAACGATGACATAGCTACATGAAAACAACTTTGGCCAACTTCACTATTGGAATAAGAGTTTAAAGTTGAAACAGATAGCAAACTATTGTCGAAATTTCTTGTCTTCGATAATGCAGCAGCAGCAACAGCAAGTGAAGGAAATTAAAATTTCTGGGTAGAAATGGTGAAATGTATGCTGTTTTTAATGAAATCAAGATCAGTGACGTATATATTGTTTAGTTTCTTGATGATGTTAGGATAATATTGTTAGTTTTGATTCGTCATTATCCAGTTCCATGACTGTTGTACTTGATTTAGCCCAGAAATGTGAGGTTGTGGAGACGACAGAGGAAGAGGAGAGAGAGGGGGTAAGTAGAGAGAAGAACGAGAACCACGGGTGTGATTTGGGTAAAGGGAAACGGGTCGGGTTATATTGCTATGGGCTGGGTTATATTGGGTTTCAGGTTTTTTTAATTAAATTAGGGTTCGACCCGGTCCATTTATTAAGTTAATAGGTAAATGGTAAATTTTTTAGTTAAAAGGTAAAAACTGAAGGTAAATGGTGAAGCTGACGTGGAGGCTGACAAGGCTGCTGAGATGGAATGGGAAGGGGCAATTTTGGAAAAAAAATTGGGGGACCATTCTTGCAACAAAAACTGATGCCACGTGTCAAGCTCACATGCTTCACATGTGCGGGGGGACTAAAAATGCAAATTTAAAAAAGGATGGGGATGAGTTCTATGCATGGTTGAAGGATGGGGACCAAGTTGATACAAGTGGTAAACATGGGGGACCACGGGTGCTTTTTAGCCGTTAAAAATAGAAAAATTATGATAATTTAACGAAATAAATTTTTTTATTTGAGAGTTTTTTGTGCAAGGATAAAAGTTTCAAAAATAATAACTCAACATAGTAATTTTCGTTATTTTTATGCGGCTTCACGGAATACTTAAGTTTTTTTTATAAAAAATCTCTGCTTATTATTATATATAATATTTTGGAATCAAATACAAATGGATGTTTACACGGTGGTGTACATGTAGTCTACTCACTACTACATAGTAATTATACCCAACAACGGTCGCAGATGATTCTGATCAAAAGTAAGGGTTGTTAGTCACTAGAGTTAGTCATTCAAGTTATATTTGTGTCAAAATTACCATTTTTATTCATTTTCTTTGTATTCATGGTCACTAGCGATGACCAAAAATAAATAAATAAATCAACAAGAGTGACCACTGGTACAACAAAGTGACTGTTTTGATTCAAAAATTAGATAAGTGGTAGTTTTGAAACAAGTGACCAACTCTGGTGACCATGATTTTTAACCGATACAAACGTTATACGTCATATGATTTGAAAACAAACGCATTCATAGTTAAACAAAATATATTAAATATAAAAGACAACAAAAATATAAACTAAATCAAATTTTTGACACATTATTTGATCAACCAATTAAATGTCGTTAGAATTTTAATTTTAGTACAAAGAGAAAAAACTAAAATACTTATTATATTACCAAATATTTGAAAGACGAAAACAAACGAATACATAAATAAAAGTTAATTCATACAAGATCTGATATATATATATATATATATATATATATATATATATATATATATATATATATATATATATAAAAATACTGAAGCTCTAAGTCATCATTTTTCAACATTATCCGTAGGAGGTTGTTCGCGATCATGACCGCGTCGATCAGGAATATATCTACCGATATAATTAAATTCACATCTAGCGGTATCACTAAGGCTATCTATGGCCAATGAAGGGCTATGTGCATGTGAAAGGGTACGTGTACGTACGTACATGTGATGAGATATATGCTTATTGAGGATGAGCATTCAGATATTCACCAAATTATTGACCATAAATCCCATGTTGATTTAGCCACACCCTAAAATATTAGAAGTAGTTAAGAGAACACTGTCGATAATCATTAAAATTGGTTTGGAACACTTGCGTTGCAAAGTTAATGGTTGAGCGGTGTCCTCCATTCGACCTTGCCTTTTATCCACGACCTTCATCGTCTCATTTTCGGTCAATATCATCATCATACTAGTACGACGTGCTTGTGGTGGCTCCAAATGTATTGGTGGATCTCTATTTCACCATCATGATTTCCATCACCGAGGCAAATAAAGAGGTCGTACATAATGATTGGTCGTCCATACATCATCCATAGAGGCCTCAAAATATTGATACACCTTCTATTTTGACCATTTGTTTTGATTGTATGTACATATCTCTTGATTTGTGGAGAAATCTTTCTTATTCTAACTTTATATAAAATTGATTTCTCAACATAATCACTAATATTTATCCTTTTTTTTACAAACAAATGAGATATCAACATCCCATAAGGTAGATATAGGTTACGCTTGCAATAGTACAACGCTTATTAATGTTTGAATATAATTTAGACATGCATCTTTGTTATTAACCGTAAGAAAACAATCATTAACTAACTTCAATGCTAATTTTTTACTTTCTATTAAGTTCAGTTTAGTAGCAATCACTTCTTAACCTTAACAAACAACGAGTTTTAACGTTATTGAATAAGTATACTAAAAATTCTAATACCAAAATCTATTTTTATATCACTTACAAATAGAGATTTAATTCTACATATTCATCATTTAATTTACGCATGTGTATACCAAATGTTTTTCTATGTCACTTGCATCAATTATACCTAACACACCCTTAATTTCAAACTTCATGCCAATATCATTTTTTTGTAAATCCAACACACAACTGCTATATTCTTATAGTAAACCATTATAAAAAACTTTTGACAATTCAATATATTATAACCAAACTAATTTATCCAGGCTATCAATAATAAATTTTGTACATAAAATTCTTCTAATTTTGTCGGTGGCCAAGAAAATTCCGGGGAATATTACGTTACCACTCATGATCCTAATATTGGGTATTTTATCATTCTCATCATGCATCATTTCTTATTCTGATGATGACACATTTTCTTCTTGATATGTGGTGGGTTTATTATGTAGGGAATATATTCCAGTATATTCCGCTTTTGTATATAAGTAAGAATACTCTGATCTCCAGAATAGTGTGATATTGTCCGCTTTGGGCCCACTAGCCCGCACGGCTTTGCTTGACCATAAATATTGAGGATGAGCATTCAGATATTCTATCTTTGAAAATGTTTGATTAAGGAATCGGTAATTTGGTTTACATATTAATAGAGTATATGGATGAAAGAGATTAGTGGAGGAAATGAAGTAGAGAGATTAGTGGTGGATAAGGAGTAAGGATATCAGTGAATGAGATAAAGTAGTTTGGTTGAGAGATTAATAGAGTATTTATGAAATATATGAACTTTGAGAGATTAGTAGAAAAACAAGAATAGTTTTGTTGAGAGAATAATTAGTTTGGTTAAGATATGGGAAGAAAAGATGTGTATTTATAGAGAATAAGAGAGAGAGTAGAACATTGTTTCTAAAAATATAGTCTTAGTCGGGTACTTGATTAGGTGCAACAACTATATTATTATAGTCGTTGTAAACTTTAGCAATAAACGAGTACCCGGCTACACGACAACTATATTTATATAGTTGTTGCACCATTAATCAGGTACCCGTCTAAGGCTATTTAAAAAAAATGTACTCTTTTTCTTTTATAATATCTCAAACCAACTTCTTCTTCTATAATCTTCTAAAATCTTCGAGTAAAGTTTTAAATTTTATCACCGTATTCATCTACTTAACAACTTTACTAACAAATTTACTTAGTAGTGGAGTACTGGTGATTAAGGGTTTATTGTACTATGTCCATTCTTTTATATGTGTTATTATTTGATCTGTTTCATATTATTCTCTTAATATTTTTAATGGCACCAAAAAACGACCTAATATTTGTTCACTACCAAGTTGTTCCCTGCATATAGACCTAAATTCTATTTTTAATAATTAAAAGGTAAAAATGAATTATCTTTTAGATGTTGGTCTATATAATCCAACCCTTGAATAAATTATACTCATGTTGGCGGTAACAGTAGCATCAATTCAGATTCAAGGAAGAAAACATCTTGGGGTATGAGAATAATTTATTATATATACTAAAATAACTACAACTATGTGTAAAACTTGTGAAAAATAATTGTCATGTGTAGGTGGAAAAAAATAGCATCACCGAAGATATGACTAAACACTTGGAAACACATATCTAATTAAGGATCCTTCTAAATTTGTTGAAGATGGGGTCCAACCGACTATAGATCTGAATCTCGCAATGTATTTGTTTTTAATAATAATAAATATAGAGATGAAACGATGAAATTTACATTGGTAGTGTACTTCCTTTTTCTTTTACCGATGGATTGAGATATACAAAATGCATTACAAGATCCAACCAAAAGCCAAAAGTATCCTGCGTAGCTCTTTGAGGTCAGTTTTTATGTAATATTAAAAAAACTTATTGGTGATATAATTTTTATTTTCCATGGAATATTTCTTCGAATAGTGATATAATAAAATTTAATAATTGTGATATTAGGTTTGTTACTTTACATTAGATGGATCCTGATTAGATATTCCAAAGAATAATTATATATTTTCGTGCTATCGGCAGTCATAATGCTCATCAAGCAAAATAATTTCTTTTACAATTTATGCTTGATATTAATGTTCAAAATAAAATTATGTCAATTGTTTTTTATAATGCATCCGTTAATGCTGCAAACATTTATAGACTTAAAGTTGATTGCAACCTGGATTTGGAAAAATGTTTCACACTAGATGTTTATGCCATATAATTCAATTAGTTGTAAAAGATAAAATAAAGAAGATATTCAAAGATTATATCAAGCTTATTAAAAAACGATCCTACTAGTCGTGACCTTGTTTCATGGACAACATGAATATAAAAACCTTTTTTTGTTTCTAGTAGAAAGAAATACAAAAAAATGATTTAAAATAATAATAATTATAGATGTCGAAACTAGATGGATTCTACTTATGATCTTCTTGTATGTGCCTATAAGTTTGAAGAAGATCTTATAATGATTCATAATAACTTTAACGAGTATCAACCTCTAATTGATGTAAATTGGTGATATTATCTTAAACTGATACGTTTTATGCAAACGTTTAAAGAATTTACTTATACCTTTTATATGCAGTGTAGTCCTAACATTTATTTGGCCTTTGATTATGTTGTTAATCTTGTCAGGCATTCAGATACATATATGAAATATGTATGTTCCAAAATGGTGTAAGATATGCTAGCAAAATTTATCAAGTGTGTTAATCTCATCTGTCACGCTTATGCTATCGGGTGTATTTTAATCCTTATATCAAACTTAAGCATTTTTTATATACGTTGAGCCAATGTATAAAAGTATCAAACTTGTTAATAAAATAATTACGATAAATAATATCAAGATATACAAACATATTTGGATGAAATGTATGGTCATTATGATACAAAACACGGGAAAAATACTTATTGTTCATCCTTGGGTTTAGCTAGTAGTAGAATTGGGGCCTTGACATAAATACGTATTAACTAAAATACAAAGTAGAATTATGATAACGACAACTCTTTAAAATATCAATGAACTTACCCAATATTTGCTAACTGAGATTGATTTTGGTATATATATTGATGATAACCCTTTTGATCTCTTAACGTGGTGGAAACCCAAGGAACTACATTTACATATTCTCTCTAGGTTAGCCAATGATGTTATTTCCATACCTATGTATACAGTGACAAGTGAATTTGCATTTAGTATCGTCGGTTGAATATGCAAATGAATAAACAGACTGACTAGCCAAACAATTGAAGTATGTATTGCAAACAAGAAATGGATTTTGGCGACGTACAGGATGCAAGACAAGGAATATGCAATGGAAGAGAATCAAAATGACATGTTTGATGAACTAAGTGATATTGAAAAATAGCTTACGGATGAAGCTGGTGAGGATGAAAAATGACTTGAATTGGATGAGAAGAAGATTTGTAATAGAAATTTATTAGTGAACTTGTAATAGGGTAGTTCAAATTGAGAATATTTATTTGTACAACTATTGTCCCGTAAAAGTATAAACTCTTGAAAGTTTAAATCAATAAATTATATTTTTTATTCTGTTTTACTATAATTAAACTATACTACCAACAATATCACATTTTTCTATCATTTGTAAATAATCAAACTATAAAAACTACTATAATCAAACTATAACTGTTATTTTATCACTTATAATAATTAAAATATAACAAGAGTACGCACAATCAAACCATAACAAAATACCCCGAAATAGGTAGCCGAGTTGGGGGAGTAAGACATATTTGTGACCAAAGGTCATGAGTTCCAGTCTCTCTACAAACCTTTCTTGGCTATGTCTGTTACTTTGTGTGTTGTTTACCTTCTGACGTTGGTGTGATCGAGAGTTTACCATATGTGCACTTATTGAATAACGTAGATCTGCTACATTAAAAAAACAAATAATAAAAATTATTATAAATTTTGTACGAATAAAAATGAATTATATTTTGTTTTCGAAACATTCAACCGTATTTTATCATTTTCATAACAATTTTACCATTTTCGTAACATAACGAAATGGTAATTCTAATGGTAATGGAAAACCGACCGTAACTTTATCACTGCCACAACGGTACGGTACCGGAACGGTGATAGCATGTTTTTTTTAATCTTAAAATATCTTAGGATTAAATTGGAAAATAAACAGAAGTTGTGGACCAAGAGTCCAATACATATAACAGAAGTTTTGATCGAGAAGTGATTCCCAATTATGAAACCCTAAATTAAGAAACCACTCGCTTCGATTCCTATAGTTCTTCTACACTTATTTTCTTTCTAATCCACCACCGGTTCTTCGATTCCTTTTTCTACCCTGACTTTCTTTCTAATCCTCCATCGGTACTTAGATTCTTGTTGATTTTTTTCCATGATTGGAACAGATCTTCGAATAGGATATCAGACCCAGCTTTACGACACAGTGAACTAGCATCACGTCTACTGGGAGTTGGTATGCACTCCGCTCAATCTACATGCACTTTTTGATCCTTCAAACATGAGATCAAACACAGATTTGCGGCACTAGCACTGAATTTCCAGAGGGTTATCACCACCAGAATTTCCAGTTCATTCATCTACTGAGCATTTTCCAGGAAAAAAAATAGAAGTCAATCAGCAATCCTTATATATTCAATGTTTAAGCTTTCTAGTAGAATTATGGCATCCAACATCGCTGGGGCTATACAATCATTGTAATCAATTTTCTTTTTGCATCTTTGAGTCCATCGGGCAAGCCAGTCTGCTGCCCGATTTTGTTCTCTAAAGATGTGAGAGGTCTTCATGTTACTAGAGATTAAGTTTTTGATTTTACTAAGGATATGACTTAATTTCAATGGAAATTTTTCATTAGATAGTAGATTAATAATTATTTCTGAATCAGTCTCTAAATCAACGTTTCTGTATCCTTTAAGCAGTCCATCATGGTTGCTCTGGCTTCACCTTGGATTGGGGGGAGCAGACCATAGTTGTTGCCATAACCCAGAACTATGGCACCAGTATGGTCTCTGATAATGACTACTCCAAAAGCTTCACCAGAAGATGAACAACTAGCATCAGTATTTACTTTATAACGACCAGATTGAGGTAGATTCCAGGTTAGATACAAAATTTTCTTTTTTCGAGCGTAGATGATTAGTGCATCCAAGAGAAATGGCAGCATCTTCATAATGCTTCCATTGCTTATCTTTAAACCTGTTAGAATAGTCAAGACTTGCCAGTAAGTTAGTGACATGGTTAATTGCTACTTTTGAAGTAGCCTGAAATGCCTCTATTTTACTTTTATTTCTGTAATACCAAATTACCCAACAAATTAGTGTAGGCATAATGATTTTGACATGATTTTTGTTGTAAAAAACATGTGCTTAACTGTCACATGTCTTTGTATTTTTACCCTAATTACACCTACAAAGAAAGACCAAATGTCCCATGCAAAAGGACAGTGAATAAATAAGTGATTAATAGATTCATAATTTGTGCAAAACTGACATTTAGACACAATGGTAATGTGTCTAGATTGGAGAACTGAATCAGTAGGAATCTTGCTTAATGAAACTCTCCGAGATATAAAAAAAACACTTTATAGGCAAAATTTGATTCCAAATGTTACTAAACAAAGCAGAGGGCCTATAGGGAGGGTTTATGGAAATAATAGTATCTTCAATATTAAAACAACCATCATTAGATAAAGTCCAAATAATTTTGTCCTTAGAAGACTTGTTTATTTTCAAATTAGAGACTAAGTTCACATTGTGGTCACTAAAAAATTTCCTAAGTTAATTTTGATTCCAGTTATTACCATCCCATAGAGATTGAACCTTTCTGCCCTTGAACCAATTATTGTTATCATTAGGGTTTAGGTTTATAAGTGGTAGCCTCCCAAACCAGCTATCCATCCAAAGATCCATGCTTCCGCAGCCTAAGTTCCACTTGATATGGGATTCAGCAAAATCCCTTATCTTAATCAACATTTTCCACATTTGGGAACCATATTTACAGCCAACTTGCATAGGATGCTTGTCTAGACAGTAGATATTATGTAAAAGCTTAGCCCATAGAGAATTATTTTCTCTTAACCTAATCCACGGTTTGCATGAAAAAGCCTTTTAAATGTTCAAAAGGCTATTTATATTTAGACCCTCATCATTAAATGGCTTACTAATAGTAGGCCAAGATGACCATTGAATTCTACTGATTTCACAACTGGATCCCCATAAAAACCTATTCATTAATTTTTCAATTTTTGATAAGATTGATGATGGGATCCAGTAGCTTGGAGCCCAGTAGGTAGGAATAGGCATAAGGATAGACTTTATCAAAGTAAGTCTCCCACCAAACTATAATAATTTTTTGTCCCAATCAGAGATTCTATTTCTGATTTTTTCTAGCAAAGGAATAAAATTAGCTGATTTATTATTAGGATTTAGAGATACTCCCAGATATATTGTAGGCAGAATTGTGGTGTTATAACTAGTCTGAGTAGTCAAGCTGCTTCTTCTATCTATAGATATGTCAGTAGCTGTAATGATATCAGTTTTGTCCTTGTTAACAGATTGACCAGGTATGTCCTGGTACACCTGCAAAAAGTTAGCAATCTTCTCAAGGGCTACCTTGGATCCATTGGTAAAGATAAGTACATCATCAGCAAAATCTAATATCGGTATGTTCAATTTTCCCCGACTTGAGAATTTTAGTTTATTATTAGTTTTAAATAAATTGGTTATCCCTCTAAGTAGGATTTCCTCAACTAATATAAAGGCTAGGAGACAAGGGATCAGCTTGTCTCACGCCTCTATTAGCTTTGAAATAACCAATAGAGTTGTCATTGATAAGTATAGAAATATTAACAGATTTGATGATGTTACTAATTATCTTAGTAAAGTTATAGTGAAAACCAAAAGTTTTAATAATCTTTAATATGAAACTATGAGCTAAATTATCAAATACTTTAGACATGTCTAGTTTAATCACAATATTACCCTCTTAAATCTTTCTATTTATATCATGTACTAATTCTTTTGTAATAAGAATATTATCATGTATAGATCGGTCCAGTACATAGGCTCCTTGGACTTCAGATATAAGTTTGGGGAGGACTTTAGACAGTCTGTTGTTAATCAATTTAGATATAATTCTATTAGTTAGTGTACATAAGCTAATGGGCATGTATTGACTCCACATAAATGGATTGCTTATCTTAGGATAAGACATATACCAGTAGCCAATATGCCTTTAGGTATAGTCTCACCAAGCATGAAAGCTTTAATGGCTTTACAGAAATCATACTTTATAATATGCCAGCATGTAGTGTAGAAATACTTATTAAAACTATTTATACCTACAGCTCCATTAGGGTTAAGATTGTGTATAGTGTAGAAGCACATTTTAGCCTTTTAAGTTTGCTCCAGTAGACAAATAGAGAAGTACCCATCATAGGTATAGACTAGTTAGCTGCTACCAAGCTTAGAAATTCTTTATATTTAGTCCATATATTAAGGAACTTAAAAGAGCTACCATACTTCCTCTTATCTTTAATAATAGTGATACACATAGGAGTGTGGTCTGAGCAATCATGAGTAAGATGGGATACCTTCGTACTTGCAAAAGAATCAAACCCCTCTTGGTTTATTAGAGCCATATCTAGCCTTTTCCACCTAGATTTATTAGTCCACGTAAATTTTGTTCCCATATACCCTGCATCCTCTAGATGACAGTCCTCCATCATCTCTAGAAGATCATTAGCACTACCTTGGCAGAAGTTTGAACACCCAATCTATTCTGAAAGAGAAACGGTGGTATTGAAATCACCAACCAGTAACCATTCCTTTACCCTGGGCTCGAGTTCTCTGATATCGTTCCATAGATTCAGCCTACCACTTCTCTGACATTTTGCGTAGATACAAGTAATAAACACAACATCATTTAAAATATTATGATTTACCTTCATATAATAGTATTGAGTACTGTCATCAAGTATATCAATTTCCAAATCATCATGCCAAAACACCCATATTTTGTTGGAGACGTTAACATAATAATTGGCTAGCTTTAGTTTAGTTGATATGCTTTTTATATGATCACAAGTAATCATGGGCTCCTGCAAAAACAAAAATTTTATACCTTCTTTCCTTATCATAGATTTCAGTCTCCTAACAGAGGAATGGTTACCAACTCCTCTGATTTTCAAACTCAAGAGCTTTATCATTTAGGGCTCTTGAGAGAAGATCTTCTGGTCTCTTCAAATTTGAGGGACTTAATAACAAGAGGTCTATTTCGTTTGCTTCTTCTATCTTGTTTAAGATTTTGATCAAGTATACGTTGAAAGCTTAGATCAACTTTTTTGAGTTTTCGTGCAGGAGAAGGGGGAAGACTTCCAGTATTATCCTCAGGAGGAGATAGTTTCGCAAAAGGATGAGTATTGGCTCCAGATTGTTGGAGAGTTTCAGTATTTTCAAGGGATTTGATGGCATCCATTTTATCTTCTTCAATCATGTAAGTATTCTCTTCTTCAACTACCATTTCTAATGTTGAGTTAGTAGTATCAAGATCTTTAGTAGATACCCTTCTTATAGCAGCAGAAACGCTTATTTCAGTTACTTGATTTCCCTCAGGTATAACACTTAGGTCCACACCATTAAGAGCAGAAGGCTCTTTGCTTACAATTCCTTGATTATTCACATGTATTACTCCTGATTCTTTCTCTCTGTTGCCAGCCAATAATTGATCTTTCAGTGTAGATTCAGTTTGCTTCAAAAGCTCTACACCAGGGTCTTGTGAGGTAGCTATTACTTGAGAAGTTTTGTCTACTTCCACACTAAAGACAGGTTTCTTTTTTCAGGTAGATGAATCATGTCCAACATGAAAACAAGAATTACAATATTTTGGTACTTCTTTGTAACTCAAAGATATCCAGTATCCCATGTTATTACCAAAACCTAACCAAACCTGGTTTTGCAGTTGCTTGGAGATATCCATTAAGATCCATGCATAACATGCGTTATACATGGCCTTATTCTTGGGAGGGATCCAAGTATTCAATGGTAGCCAATTGAAGAGGCATCAGTATTAACTATCCCTTCACTGTACAACTCTTCAGGTAATCTTTCAAGTCTAGTCCATATAGGAACCAGTGGACTTTCGGGCTTAGTGTTGAACGAGGGTGACAATTTCAATACTCTCATGGAGTATTCACCCAAAGACCATACTCCACAGGACCATATTTTACCTATATTTTCTTTTAGGGAAAATTCAAGGAACATATTCCTTGAATCCCAATTTGTATAACTAAAATCCCCATTGAATTTTCTGTCTGCAAAGAATCTGTCAAGAACAGATTTTTTGGGAAGACCTTTGATTAATTAACCTATTAAATTATAGGTAGAGTCTTGTTTTAGGTCTTCATAGATAGGGTCTTCAATTTGGATTGGTATATGATCAATCTTGTGCTGAATTGATTACGGTTTAATGTCTTTAGCTTGTTGAATCGGTTGATGAACAACTTGCGAATAAGATCTATGGTGATTGAGGGGATCACCAATTTGGTTTCTGTTTTGTAGTATAGATGGATTCAGTGGAGGAAATCTCTCCATGCTACACATACCAGGTTTATGAGGACAAGCAGTCACGCATAACCATGGGGAAGACTTGAAGTAAGGGTCAATGGAGAAGACAGATCAAGAATCCAAATCTTGGAGCTCTACAGTCCGTAACTCGATCCGGTGATAGCGTGTTGAAACAACATAGATCTAAATGTATCCTCGCTCGTTCGCTCCTCATAATTAAGACAATAATAAACTACTGGTTTTAATTTCGATCTTCAAAGATATTTATTATGGTAACCTATAAAAATTTCTAATTATACAATGAAAATTGTCATTAATGAAATTTTTGAATTTAGTTTTTTTTTTATTATATTTAATTATGATAACTTTATTTTTAAAAATAATAATAATAAAAATTGGGTTTTTAGTTAGTTTTTCTAGCTCTTCTCCATTAACTTAGCATATTTTTAATTAACATTGTTATATTCTCTTCAAATTTTAGTGGTAATATACAATACTAGACTTATTTTATCTGATTATTAAACTGGTTTTTTTATTTTTAAATTATGTTTTTATAATTGTAATTTAAAAACAAATGTAAAAAAACATATTTTTAAAAAATCAGTTTAAATAAATTATTCGATCTAAAAATATACTAAATCCAACAAACTCTATTTTTAAATAATTTTCTTAAAACTCATAGATAAATAACTTAATTTGAATAAATTCTTTAATCTATAAAATTTTATTGGGATTTTATATTAAAATAATAGATAGTGATCTAAAATACAATCAATTAGATATTTGTTCATTAAATTTTGTATAAAGTTATAACATCAAATTAGTCTAGGATTTAGGTAGTTACCAATAGATAATATGGCCTGGATCAAATGTGATAAGGGTGGATTCACCAACTTAGCTGAATTCTTACATCAACAACCATACCGGAAAGGGGACAGTCCAAGTTGATGGGTCTCTGGTTGATGCTTCAAGGTCGATGATTCTATGACCGCTGCGACATCTCAGTTGAAGCTGCAAGACAATTATCATATCATCAGTGACGCTAACAGTTACACTTGAATGTATTAAACACATATAAATAAATGAACTAAGTTGTTACAGTCTTCTATAATTATGATAACAATCAATATATTGAAATAAATATAAATATTTATATATTTATCATATATAAGATAGATTGAATTCATTTATGAAAACATCTACAACTTTTCTACCATTTAGATACTTTTTACACTCATCATTTGACGACTTCACTAGGGCAAACGTGTCCTAGAGTTTTCTTAAAACCAAACAAAAATGAGTAATGTAACACAAAGCTATAAAATAATAGTAAAAATAGAAGGATAAAATGAGTCGTCTCAGACAACAAGTAAAAACAATCAGCCCACCTGAGAGACCGGTCCGTCTTTAGAGGCGAGGGTAATCCTGGAAATACAATTCAACCTCTTGATGAGAGAGAGAGAGAGAGAGAGAATTACCTTGGTCGACCGACCCAAGGATCATATCTCATATCCACAAATCTATAGGAAAAAATGACGAAGATGGAGATGATATGAACAGTCTCATAAACATGTATCAATACGTATCAAATAAATATTACATTTCTTTTGATAAATACAAGAAAGATACAAAAAGATCAGATATGGCATCCTCCAATGATAGTGGATTAGAACCCATGATATCATAAACTAAGAAAGAGGATTAGAACCCATGATCCCAGCCAAAAAAAATGAGAAAAGACGAGAGAAATACCTACCTAGAGAGCAACATATCATATAAACTAGGAGAAAAGATCTTGCAACTCCACCGGCCGCAACCATACTTTTACCAGTTGTTCCGCCAATAACCGACCTGAACCAGCAACGACACCACCACCACTCTATGGACCAACTCTCTCGGGCGCCCCTCGAGTAGGATTTTATAATCATCCATCACTGGCATCACTGGCTACCCGAATATGGGCCAATTTTAGGAATTATTATCCCTCGCCTACCATTACACCACCAACTCAACAAATTTCATTCTGGGACAACTCTGTTTGACATCATATAATGTATAGTATTGGCAGTCTACTATATATTTATCTCACTCGTCGATAATAACGTATGTTTTAACAAGCTTTCCTATCTCATGTGACGTCTGATTTCTGAACATTTAAATACTACAAAGCAACTGGTTTCATATATGTGTGGCACATTAAGTCATAGATTATTTTTTCATAAGATAACTTTACTTTTTTCATGTCTTCTGAAAATGTTGATTGGGCTTGAAATAAAGATGAATAAAACTAAACGAACACCTATACTATCTATCTTGTTTGTCATCCTATTTCTTATTCATCTAAAAAACAATATACACTTACTAGAGCATCAAAGGAAGCCGAGATATTGATCAGTTTTGTTACTACTCCTAAACTCAATTGGATATGTTCATTCTTCAAGAAGTTGACATCACTCTTCCTCCACCGTTTATCATCTACTGCAAGATTATTGGTGTCACATACTTTGTTTTAATCTAGTCTTTCATTTTCACCTAAAACATGTGAAAATTGACTATCATTTTATTTGGGTCAAATTCAATTAGATACTCTTCATTTTATTCATGTTTTCTTAACATATTAACTTGTCAAGGCTTTTATCAAACTACTTCCACGAATCCGCTTCCAAAAACTAAAAATGTTTCTTTAAGACTCTACCATGAAAATGTATATTAGAAGATCACTTCATCGAAAAAAAAATCTAATCTAAATCATTATAAAAATATATAAAAAAAACTTTCAAACCCTTTTGAAAGTATTATAGCATATTTTATGTATTTAGAATATTAATTACTATTATTTTTAAAATTCTCTAAATTTTAAAAAATAACATTCATAAAACTCTACCTAACTATTTTTTTTTGTTTTTGAAAAGTATTAAATATATAATAAATAGAGTTACATGATGATATAGTATATACGAGAGCATCTAAATACAGTCAAAACATATTCAGGCACCTAAATACATCCGGAAACAAAATATAGATTACAAGGAAAATACACATAGGACTGATCTAAAACAAACAGTAGGAAGAAGATCTAATATTGTAGGAAGACACACGGAACACATCAACGAGTCATCGACCTTAGCTCCGACCGAGAGAGGTGAATGGTCCAGTAATACTGACACCAGACTCTCTGTAGGCAAAGATAACAAGCCAAAAAAATATGGTCGGACTAACCAAATCTGACCGAAAACATTATTCTACGCTCCAGATCCAAAAGTACTGCATGACATAAACCACCATCTAGAATTTGGCATCGAACAGGAAACTACAATAGAGCATAATAAAACGACGACAAACACTTGTCGTGATGGTGGCTCCGAAGAAAGCAACACCAAGAAAAACCACGAGCAAGGGATTGAAAAAAGAATCTGTAACTTCATTACGACAAGATGATAGAGAGAAGTGAACTACGAACATAAGACCTGCAATAAACTATGCCTTAAAACACCAATTTAAGAGATTAAATAGATGAACTGGTGGTGCAATGGTGATTTGGGTAGTGACTAATTCGGTGTTTGGACTGGAAGCAAAATGGATAACATTACGACGAATGACTGAACTGCCTTGGACGGTGATAAAGTCAGGAAATAAACATGATAGTGATGGTGAATGATGATGTGCGTTTGATTCAAACAAAAAACAGTTATGTAGATCTTATTTAAACCAAGACACAATGAAATCAGAAAGAATAAAATGATGAGTTAGAGATAAAAATAAAAAAGTAAAAACGGTCCAAAAATATTTTTAAAAAAATAGCTCCAACAACTAGCCTTTATAGAGAAAGGGAAGCATCCTTCCTCTTGAAATTGGTCTACCCAAGAATTTTACCAAACTAAATTTATTTTTGAAAAACCTTGCTCATCAATTTTGAGTAAATATTTTGTTCTTCTACTCTAAATACTATATTCTTAAAACAAAAAAAAACTTGAGTGGTACCAAACTTGTTAATGTCCTCGGATATTTACGTACTATAATATCATAAAAAAAATTATATTTTAAATAATGAATATATCTTCACACTTACACGTGGTACCAAACCAACCGTCATGGGCAGCGACGTAAGTAATTAAGTAAGAGTGTCAATTGAGGGCCACTTGAGTGACACATGTGTCGGATCATTGAGAAAACACAAGTGGCCATAGTTGAGCGCGTAACTCCTACTCCTATTATAATTGCTCCAAACATTAACATATAAACATATGTCCGATTTTTATTCTAATGGATAGTACTAGTAGTAGTAATAAAGCTCGCTCTGTCCAACTCAAACGTGGACCATGCTCTAACAAGCCTCGGTCCCCACTTTTGTAGGCTCTTTTATCAGCCATTTATTTCCAAACTTCTTGTTTTAGAAATAAAATATCTTCCCAAATGGGGCACATCTCTCACTTTCGTTACCTTTCTTCAAAATTTAGTACTCGAAAGTTTAAGTACGATCGATAAAAACACACCTAAGCACAGGTATGGCAAACGGTTTGAACCGCGAACCGTCGGAACCGTTTAACAGAGAATCGCAGTTTGCGGTCCTGTCGGTTTACGGTTCTGTTGGTTTATTTTTTATGCGGTCCTGACGGTTTGCGGTCCTAACGGTTTGCGGTTTTTGCGGTTTACAGTTTTAATAGGCCGGTTTCGCAGTTAAACCACCAGTTTAACCACCAGAAAAACCATTTAAGAACCGTTTATCAAAATATTTTATAATATTATTTAAAATTAATTAGTAAGTGTTAAGTGAATCTAATTTCAATAATTGAGATATGTACAATATAAACGAGTTAATTATGTTATTTAGCCCCCGAGGGGTAGCCGAGTTGGTTGAGTATGGTGTGCTTGTGACCAAAGGTTATGAGTTCGAGTCGCTCTACATACGCTTTCTCGGCTGAGCCTGTCACCTTGTGTGGTTTACCTTCTGGCGTTGGTTTGCAGGCTATCGCGTCAAACTGAGGGTTTACCCTGTGCGCACTCATTGCACTCTGAGTAGCGGCTGCGAGTTCCCTCCGAAAAAAATATATGCTATTTAATGTATCTTAATTTAAATATTTTATTATTTTAATCCAAATTCTATAATTAAGCAATTACATTCGAAAATAATAATTGTAATATGATTTTGATATGTTTGATTATATTTATGTATTTAAGATATTTTATTTAATATCTATTTTATTTAATATTAGGTAGATATTAAATAAAATATATACATCAAATTGTATTTTGATTACAACTTTCAATATTATTGAAAATATTTTTTCGATTATAAAAAGGGTATGGCTATATATACCCAATTCAGGTTTAAGTATACCCAAAATCTTCCTTTCATTTTCGTTTGACTTTTTTTTTACCTTTTTACCTTCGACAATAAAATTAATATCGAAACTGTCATTAAGTAAAAAAAAACTACTAAGTGTATTCTGAATATACCCAATTCACCAAATAACCTATTTCGCTATCTATACCCAAAAAAACATTCTTCTTTACTGAATTTTGATCCAAATAGTATAGTTTTCTAAAAAAAATTGAAATCAAGTTCAAACTTCATAACAAAATCAAGAACATTAAACCTAAAACACAAAATCGATCATGACTCAAGCAGAACTAGGGATCAGTGTGGAGGAGTTGATGTCGCCGGAAAAAAAGGGATGATGAAATGTTGCCGGAAAAAGAGTTGGAGTCGCTGGAGAAACCGCCACCGTCGCCGGAGAAGCACCCATCTCCGGCACGGGTACCTTGTACCGAGCGGCACATGTGCCTGTGCCGCTCGGTACACAGCAGCTGTGCCGCTCGGTACAGAGGCGTTGTGCCGAGCGCACCCATCTCCGGAACGGGTGCCTTGTACCGCTCGGCACAGCGCCTCTGTACCGCTCGGCACAGCGCCTCTGTACCGCTCGGCACAGCGCCTCTGTACGGCTGCCGGCCATTTTCCAGCTGGCAACTTGGCTGGAAAATGGCCACTAAACCCTAATTTTTTGCCTAATTGAAACCCTAAATTCTAACCAAACACTAAGTTCTACCCTAAATCTAACTTAAATCTAACTTAAATTGAGAGAGAAGCGAGATTGTTGAGAGTTAGAGAGAAGTGAGAGAAAGTGTAGGGAAAAATGTTGTGGATGGAAGTTAGTAAAAAAAATGGCTTATATACCTAGGAAATGGTATTTTTGGAAAAAAAATGGGTATACTTAGATCAATTTTGGGTATACTCAAAATTGGGTATACTTAAACCTGAATTGGGTATATATAGCTTGACCCTTATAAAAATAATAATTTGATCGTCTTAAAAAAGATATCGTAAATAATATAATTGTAAAATGATTTGTATATTGTTTGAACATACTAGATACTTAAGATATTTTATTTAATTTTAGGTACATATTAAATAATATATACCTATTAGACATATAATTGTATTCTGATTTTAAATTATTAGGTGATTCTTTAGATCTTTCAAGCTTGAAGTGTTTATGTTTAGATGATTTAAATAGTTTATTGTATTTTCGAACTATTCAATATTTGAAGTTTAAATTTAAATTTTTTAGAATTGTATAAGTATAAGCATAAACATAAATTACTTATAAATAACAAAATAAAAATTGAAATTGAAATAGATTTAAATAACGTTTAATAAAAAAAGCAAAACAAAAACTTCAAGCTTGAAACATAGTTGTTAAAAAGAATTATTAATAAAATTTCTAAAAAACAATTAAAAAAAAGTCCGGGCGTCCGGAAATTACGTCCGGACCATCCAGAGATTTGTCCGGATGGTCCGGACAATTTTTTTTAATTTTTTTTGGGTCTCCTCTATTTATAGAGGAGACCCCATCAAAACTCACAAACTCATATACCCATCCCTATATCTCTCTAAATCTCTCTACTTGTTCTAAATATTCTAGAAAACTCAAATTTCTACATATTATAGTTCTACTTTCTGAATTGTTTGATTTTTTTTCCCGCAAATTGTTTCTATTTGATAAAAACACTTAAATAACGTTGGGATAACATTATAATAGCTCAATTAAGAGCTTCGTATAATTTATCAAGTTATTTACTTGTTATAGTTATTTAAATTAGTTCTTTTAATTCTAATTTTATTAGTTGTTATTAGTTGGTATTAGTTGGTATTAGTCTAAATTTAGTTTTTATTATTTGCGATATTAATTAGTTTCGATTAGTATTTTATTGCATATTTAAAAAAATGTTGTTTTAAATTTTAAAATGCCTATAAAATGTAGACTTACTAATACTCACATATCCGCTAATTTTCACTTGTTATGAATGATGTTTGTGATAACCAAAACAAATTAATACTAACCAAAAGGTAATAATAATTTTATAATCATTATAAAAATTACAATAATAAAATTCAAAATGTAATATTAAAATTATAACAATATAACTTGTAATCTTTTACCATGATAAAATATGATTTTGGTTTAAACAATGATACATAACACTTGTAATATTTATAACCAAATCACAATAATAATATTCAAAATGTAATATTAAAATTATAACAAATATAACTTGTAATCTTTTACCATGATAAGATTTGATTTTTGTTTAAAAAATAATAACAAACACTTGTAATATTTAAAGTCAACTCACAATAGTAATCAAAATGTAATATTAAAATTATAACCATAAAATTTGTAATATTTTAACATGATAAGATATAGTTTTGGTTTGTAACATAATATCAACACTACTATTATTGAATTCCAAAACATAATAATAATATTCAAAATATAATAATAACATAAGTAATATTTAAAATTTTAGATTATATAATAATTACAACGCTTAAAATATTAATAACCAAAACAAATTAATATTAACCAAAATGTAATAATAATTTTATAATCATATGCAATATCTCAATATTTTTTAAATATAACTTAACATATGATTTTGGTTATAAAATAATTAAAACATTTATAATATTTACAAATAAACCGCGGTTTTTTACAAATAAACCGCGGTTTTGCGGTCCTAATGGTTTGCGGTCCTAACGGTTTACTCTTTATGCGGTCCTGGCGGTTTGCGGTCCTTGCGGTTTGCAGTCCTGATGGGCCAGTTAAACGGTTTACCCGCCGGTTTATAAACAGTTCTCCAGCTTTGAACCGCGGTTCCAGAACCATTGGACACCTCTACACGTAAGGATATTAATACTAATACTAGTTTGATATATATATTGGGATAAAAAATTGTAATATATAAAATGTGTTTATATATATCGACGGGGTGATGGTTCAGTGAAACAAGAAGGTATCTAGGTAATAGGATTATAGGTAACTTAATACAATAAATCAAAGGTAAGGTGAAAACGCTATGAGGTGGAGGTGGTAGCTCTGCGGCTATTTTGGCCAGTAAATTTTGGATCTATGAAAGCGCTAGTGGACATCAGGGAGGACATGGTGAGTAATGGTAGGGTTTACGAACGAGTATCATTGAAGATTCTAGCATTCTTCTCGCTTTAGATGTATTAGATGGTAGAGCAAAAGGTTAAGTGCCAGAGATGGGGGGTCGGTAGCAGAAAAGGACCAGGAGATTGCAGTGGCCAGCCAAGTGGGCCAGTTGGAGGGGACGGGGGGCATGCCAAGTTCTTTTGAAAGTGTGTCCCATATGGGTTTTGAGTAATTTGAATCAGCAAGAATATGGACCACGGATTATAGGTAGAGACCACAAAGGACACAATCGGGTAATGAGTTAATCCTCATGATATAAGTTTATCTCTAGTAGAGAGCTTGTTAAGTGTAGCAAGTCAGGTGGTGAACGAGTTTCAGATGATGTTGTATTTGTTTCATACTAGGGGAGTCATGAAACTTTGCTTCCACAGGTTTGAGGTAGTTATAGGTAATGTTAACGGAGAAATCAAAGTGACCTTAGTTAGGGATCCAGAGAAAAGAGTCATCCACGCTAGCGGGGAGCGGAAGATCATTTATAGCATTCTGAATCTCCAAAAGGTGGGGCGGGTGTAGTCGGTGACTCGCACGCGCGGGGGAGGGCTAGTGCCAACGTCCGTCCTGGATGATGTCGGAGACTAAAGTGTTACCACGCATACGAGCGAGACCTATGATGGAGGTGTCGCAACGATCAACAAGAGAGGTGGGGAAGAGCCAAGGGTCGTACTAAATAGAAGTCGATGCAACATTTCTAGTGGCGACTTTGTAGAGATGAATGGTGCAACTGCGAAGCTTTAGGATTTTTCTTCTTACCCAACTAGATGACGAGGTGGTAGGAAGGGTCCATAAGCATTTGTCCTTTATCTTTTCAGAAATGATCCACCTAGTTTATAGTGGCTCTTAGTTCTAAGTCAGTATAACCAAAAACTATTTAGGGTGGTCGCCTGATTCCAAACCTGTAAGTTGCAATCCCAAAGCCACCCTATCTGACGGAAAGATAAGCTTGTCCCAAGAAAATTTGGCTCCAATAATCTTCATATCCAGGCCCATCTAGAGGAATCTACGGAACAGTTGTAAAAGTTCAATTAAGACTTGGACAGGGAGGAGGAAGATATTGTAATTTTAAAGTTCTCATGATAAGAGATAAATTAAATCTAAGTCCATTTTTTAAAATTACAAATTGATAGAAGATTTTATATATTTTGATAATAAAAAAATTGATATATTTTTATATTTGTAAAAGGACGGATATTATTTTTAATTTTCGAATAGTTGGAAAGGTATATATGTGATTTGGGTATAAACCATTAGAAAATAGTTGAAAATATTCCCGCAACAAATAAAATGATATATATTGACATATAAGAAATCAAATAATCTAGAGATCATTGAGTATTATGACGTAAATTTAGGTAGGTTATCTGGAAATATTTTGTAGCATTTCGGACAATACATTCATACGAGATGGTGCAATATTATGAAAATATGTAAATGAGCACTAGTTTCATCATCCACTATAGTACTGTAAATTATTGCATGCCTTAAGACATCTAACGCTGCACTATGGTTGATGAATTTCATCATTGTAAAGGGAAATAAAATCCTCTAAGGCGATAATGTGACAATAATTCAAGTAGTATGAGCTCGACTAAGTCCAAACATGTAGATATCAAGTTTATATTTATTAAAAATAGTATATGAAGTCTTCAAATCAGTATATATATATCAGATCCTTATAAACCCCATAGTGGAAGACCCTCTTGTTAAATAAACGGTACATATAGTTTTTCAAGAATACACCGTTACAATGAGTGTTGTTGGCTTAGAGGATCATTGAATTTAGTTAGAGTTTTGTATGTAAGACCATTGAAGAATAAATATGTACAATTATGTTTCATATTATTTTAATATTATACACTATAATAGATTCATGTAGTTTAGTGATGAAGATAGTATGATTACCATTGCGACCATTCACTCATATTACATTGAATATGGCTTTAGTCATTTATCGTTCATCATCATATATGGGTTGTTTAGTATATTTATGGATAATAGAACTATATTAATTTTATTAAGTTAACGTGTCAATATGATTATCCAAGTGAGAGATTGTCAAAAATTTATTGATTATCACATATTTAATGTATTTGGATATTATTGATAAACGATTCATTAATAAGTTACCGGATAAATAAAATAAGTAGGAATTAGAAAAATAGATAATAATTGTTTATGGAGGTAATTGTGTAGATATTATGTTATATACAAATTTGGTGAAGAGTGAATCTGTATATTGACATGTAAGTGTAAACTATAAATTTTATGAACTAATATGTGAATAAATAATTAGTCAGGTTATGGTCCATGATATAACAACGAAACTTAGAGATATGAATGTGATTGAGATTAATTTAAAATCTTAATTGTAAATTATATATAAAAAATGAAGATATGTGTAATCTTCCTTCATTGACTTATATACGAATATTTAACATGTTGCTAAGCAGAAGACCTAAAAACCATGCATTATATATCCTTTCAAGATCTTCCATCAGAAACAAAAGGCACAAGATTGATTAACTAAATAATCTAGACGATCAATGGATACAATATTTCATTAGGTAATTTGAACAGATTAGTTGATACATTGGTTCACTAAAAGGTTCAACATATTAGATTTAAAAGGAAAAATTATGAACAGATTTAAAGATAGACGACGTTATCTACATCTTATAAATATTATACTCCACATTTACGAATGTATTCAAATCTAAAAGGGATTATGTGTTAATAATAATATTAGGGTATATGCGATATAAACCCTTTTATTAACTGGTATGAGAGCCTTCTCTTCATATTGAATATATAATTCATTCTTAATTCAAATATATAACATGTAATTTTGATTTTTAGTATATAATCCACACTCTTGAGAATTTTTATTGATATAGTTGGTAGATATGTGGATCTAGGGTTTAAAATTTCATAACTAATTGACTTGTTATCAAATAAAACATGTCAAGATTTATGTTTTATCAATTGAGTTAGTTAGATGAAAATTAGGTTTATGACTTTATTTGAGATCAAGTTGTTGAAGCAAAAATATTATACTTTTAGCACATTAATTTATCACAATGACTTTTTGCCATGATGACCCATGATGTTGTCGCAACAACTTTATGATACGTTAGTGTTGTAGCTTTAGTTTTCATGGAGACCCTGAGTTGTGCGGCAAATAGCCCTCGCTATATTTTGGCACCTTGTGTGCACCTTGAGGGGTATTCCATGGGTTTAAAATTGATAATTTTTTTATGTGGTTTTAGATTTTTATGTGGTATATAGATTGCATGATTCAAGTTGTACCTTCTATAAGTGAATCGTGAAGCCAACATATCTCCAAAGTGATCCATATTGATGAATCGTTAACTTAGGACTTTGATGAGTTCATGATTAAAAGATTTACAAGCATTTTCACCCAATGAAAGGTTAATAGTTGGCATAATTAATCATGAATACAAGATTGTGAATTTCTCATTAAGTGTTTAATCAGAAATAAGGAAACTATCCTTAAAAGAGGGTTTTCTCGAATTAAGTCGACTAAATTTGGATTAATAAAGACTGTTATGAAATGTATACAAGTGTATGTTAATATATTTTCTCAAAAGATTATTTTATTAGCGATGCAAGTTATGTTTTACATGTTGTATCTATATGTAAACTCTTACTAAAGTTTATATGTCAATGTATGTGACGTTTATATGTTATTTATTATGTATAATGTTGTAGTTAATACCTTAAAACCATTAGGTAATAGACCTATTACATTAGATGGTTTAGGTTTTTCCAATGAAAAGAGGATATGAAATTGCATTTGAACTATCATGATTCTGACCTAACATTTAAGACTAAGAAGCTCAGGCGCCTCGCTAATAATAAATCTTCTAAGGAGAAGAAATAATATGAGGCGTGAGAAAAGTGAAATAGGAATTTTTTGGAGATCATACGATAGTGACTATCTTTTGCATTCCATACGGATGTCCTAACTGAGATCACCCATGAAATTGTGTCTATCAAAGCAATGAGAAATGTTTTTCTATGTTTAATAATGTGGAGATTAAGATGTTGTTGATGTAGCTCTTCACCATTAAGTTTAATTGCTAAAATACAGTATGGAAACATAATTTCAAGATATTAATGATCACTTCAAAATTAGAGACAATTAAGATTAACCTTGCAGATTAAGTTTTAGTAGAGTTTGCATTTCAATCTTTTCTCAACGTGAGAAATGGAAAGCTATTGAACTGACCTATCAGACTACTTAAAAGGAGAATATAGTAAAATAAAAACGTATTAATGTGCATATGGTAAGTTTCAACATAGAAAAGAAGAAAAAAAGTATGATGTAGTATTTGATAAGACATCCGGTTTAAGATAAAATAAACCTAAGGAATCGACTATTACAGGTTGATATTTATTTTGCAAGAGAATGTGAAATATTTAAAAATGAGTTTAAAAATTATCAAACTTATACGAAAGTAAACTATAATCTCACAACTATGATATGTTTAAAAATTAATTTGGTTTCAGTTGTAAGAAAGACGTGGTGGGTTTATATCGTTTCAACTATCCATGTTTCTGTTTCAATGTAGGGTACGATAAAATTTTAAGCCTAAGTGATGGTGAATAATAGTCTATGCACAAGAATGTAAGTCATATATCTAAGATACGAATGAATAATCTTGTTGTTGAAAGATTTATTAGGTTCTCTTTGTTATTCATTCTTTGGTGTTTGCATCGAATATATCAAGGGAAAACATATCACAGTGAAAAGGTTAGAGGCATACAGAATGAAATAATTCTTAGAGTTTATGTATACAGATAAATGTGGAAAATTCCCAAAGGCATCATAGAACATGTAACAGTATTTTATATCAGTATGTATACCAAAGTATGTATACCATATTCATGAGATATCGGAATCCCAAAGACATGTTCGTAAATTTTAATACCAAAGTTAAACAGTTTGGTTGGCACATTAAATGCGTCAGATCTGAACATGGTGGTGAATAATATGATAGAGATGGCGATTTGGGTGAATAATGTCATGGATCTGGAAAGTACATAGAGGAGTGCGATATAGTTCATTCGAATACAGTGTAGGGTTTGAAAAACATAAAAGGTATATCTGAGAGATGAACTTATATGTTTAAGGATATGGTAATGAGTATGATTAGTAATTCAACTCTACCACTATAAATTCGGGGAGAGACTATCAATTTTTTTATATACATCTAATTGAAGTAAAGCCTTATAGGCCGAATCAAAATAAATATTGGATATTTAGAACATACAAAATGATTTAATTTTTTATAATTGTTCTCCAATAAATATGTTTAAGAAGAGAGGATCAAGGTTATTTGAGAATGTTGAGTTTGTGGGAAAGTTAGGAACAAATCTTCATTTTGAGCAACAATACAAAAAAAATTAATGAATGTGTTAACAAAAATAAGTAGGTTACGAAGATAACATATCATTAAAGTTATCCATGTTGGTGAGCCCATAACACCTCCTAAAGAAACTCGTGCCATTTGGTAGCTGAACCTTTCATAGTTTTCATTAGGCCATAATTTATGTTGCTATTTCTTACTTCCACATAACCATTATCTTGGGGATGAAAAAAAATTGAGAATTTTTGTTGGATCCTTATGGCGAGGCATAAAGAAGTCATTTCGGCATTCTAAAACCGAATCTCATTATTAGTAGTAATTTCCATTTGGTACACCAAACATGAAACAAATCTTAATTTTAATGAATTTGATTATTTGTTTGGATTTTCTCTTAGATTAGGGATCCGCCTCAACCCACTCGTATTTCCACCTCGGCCAACAAAGCTCAAAAGACAACACCTTCTTTCTCTTCACATCCTCGTCCAAAAGACTCAACAAAATCCTTTGTCTACAATAAGCACACACCATGACTTCATCGTAACACTCCAAACTATTCTTCATTTTTATGAATCATCATGTGTAATCTCTTAGGATTTTGTTAAGATCTTGTGGACAGTATATTATATAGTTCATATTTCCCTTTATAACCTTACTCCTTAGAAACTCATCTCTAAAGAAAGATGACAAAAATTCAAAAATTCAAATAGATTCAAGATGCAACTGGACGCGTGATTTCTTTAAAATTCATAGAGAAAACACGACATAACAATCGAAAGTCCCCATTAAAACTAAACATTACATTTTTAGACTGCTTAATATGTAGGTCGGGTTCCCCAAAACCCTCATACTTTTCCATTTATAATTATCAAACTTTATAGACAACTCTCCAGCTAAGGTGTTTGGAGCTAAATGAGACCTATGCATATTTGGTATCTGAAAATAAGAATATCTATCATCGCGTACCAAGTACTAAGCTGATCCTTGATGACCCTCCTGATAAGGTTGATTTGGATTTGAGTGATAATGATTTTGATAATAACTCGCCATCTGTTCTTAGAGGATGTTTTCCCAATCCAAGTGCAGTTCTCCAAGCCGAGTAAACTTTTAGGAGTGGAGGTTGAAATGGTGGTTGGAATGACTAGTGTTTGTATGATAGGTAAGGATGTTTTTGTTGAAGTTATGTTGTTGAAAATGTTGTTGTGGGGAATTTGTTAAAGATGTAGCGAAGTGGGAGGTCAAACTCGAGGAAACAATGTTAGATTCGGACCGCGCGCATATTTATCCTCAGACCTCCTGGTTGGTTCCATACGATTGCGGTGTCTTTCATGTTGTTTGTCCTTACGTCTAACATGAGAATGTCAATATCTCATTGTCTTAAGTAATCAATATCCAAATCATGATCAATGAATCTGCCACTGGATGAAGAAGATGTTTGGTGTTGCTCTAGATGATGCAGGTTCCTAACTATATATCCTCTTCCATAAGTGTTTTGAGATGGTACAACACGATAGCTGAGGTAAGTCTGAATCCCCACGAACCTCCAAAGACTCTTAATCAACATGCACTTGCGTAATTTTGGACATCAACCTATACGACCATATCTATATGCTCTTCTCATAAAGAACGTGATGGATGATGCTCAGTTACATTCAAACTATATATATGAAGTCCGAGTTGTTCCAAACACCGCGCATAAATAAAAGTTACTATAAAAATAATCACTATTTTTAATGAATATTATATTAACTGTTCATCACTCCCAAATAAATTAAAGATATGTTTATAACCACACAAATAAACTTTTCATACTTAAAACCTAATTAAAAAATATCACTAGTGGATCAATATATACATATTTGTAACTTATTGGTGTTTTGTTAGACCATTCAAACGTTTATAAATACCCAAACATCGTTGTTTTTCGTTTTCTTTCGCTCATTGTTGTTTGATTGACATCCATGTCGCTCACTGAATTCCTCCCACCACCTTTTGTCGTTTGTTGATTCTTATTCAAAATTTAGTCCGAACATTCAATGAATTTTTTATGTTGTCAGAGACGTCGTCCGAAAGACGATTTATCGTCTTTGTAATCCCGCTTTGTTCTTTAGTTGAAACACGGTAACGATTTGGTCTTCGTTAGTTCTTCTTCCATTTTGAGAATCGGGTGTTCTGCGCTAGGTGAATATAGTATGCTCGTGACTATCATGTCTACTCCTTCTTGGTTCTTCGTTTGCATTTGTGTTATACACTTTCTTGGCCCATCCTAAATGGCAGTATTTTCTCATGGTATTCGGTAAATCTTTTATATTTGCTTTTTGTGATTTTTATTTTTATTTTTTTCGAATTTCTAAATATTCATGCATTAAGTCGGTTCATGAATTTCGTAGTAGTTTTTTCTAAATATCTGGAAGTATTCCAACTATATTTAAATATTATCACCCCACGGCTTTATAATTTTATTTTCTATATATTTAATGTTGTTTTAAATATAATATTAAATAAATATTCTGCCATAATTAGATGTCAGTGCCCTCACTATATCGGCCACCTCGACGGATCTTAAAACGCGGTTAAATAGTTTTTCCAAGATATTTAACCAAAAGCAAATCCACCGATACGAAAAGATATTTATATTTTGGATAATGAATATATAGGAGGAGTATTTACAAACTTACACGTGGCATTTATGCGGACCAACCGTCATGAAGTTTAGCGGGAGCCACTTGACTGACAGAATATTTGTGTCGGATCACTGAGAAAACACAAGTGGTCATAGCTTGAGCGCGTAAATCCTACTCCTAATATTATTGGTCCAACCATCTATTATTTAATAGTCTAGTAAATCTGGCTCTGCCCAGCTAAAACCTGGTCTATAGGCTTTAATAAGTCTAGGTCCCCACTTTTATTTCAAAACTTCCTCATTAAGAAATAAAATATCTTTCCTAAAAAGGGCACATCTTTGACCTTTAGTGACCGGGCTGGCTCTCATCTCAATTTTGTAGCCACTTGAAATATTTATATGCTTATAACTTATAAGTTATAACCCTTGATCTAAATTTGAGGGGTAAGTTTCAATAGATATTTTAGATAATAAAATTTAAGATTTGTTAGTCGGATGTATGTTGTAGACGGGGATGAATCTATAATAAATATTAGTAGGGTTCAAATTTTTAAAATTTAAAATTTGTATATGTAGGTTATTTTGGTACGCTAATATTAAATATTGATTTGGTCTAAATAAAATTAGAAATATTATTGGTAAATGAGTGAAAATGGGTAAAGTTTATAATAATTAAAGGTTTTGTAGTTAATTTTTTGGCTAAAAATGTTACCACTATTTTGTTATGTTGCGAGGGAAGTCGTATTATTGTATTTGGGATAATATTTGAATCTTATTTTTTATTTAAAACTTTACAATATTATAGTATGTGATTTAGTATATTTTTAAATTTCGTATAGCTTTTTTTATTTGTATTCGGTTGAATTTGATGTGGATTCGTTCTTATTTGATATTGTGGTCTTCTGATTTTTAGTTGTTTGCTCCACATTATTGATTTGATTAGTTTATCATTTTCTGAATTTCGAAAAATTGAGTGAATAACGAATAACTAAAGTATTAGTTTTGGTAAACTATCGGACCTTTGAACCGTTTGATGCGAAAGTTTAAGTCTTTTGAGTTTCTGTATTTTTGGATTGTCGATTTTCTAATTTTTTGAATCCTCTAATTTGTACAGTCGAACTCTTAAGGTACGATTTTATGATTTTTAGGTTGTTTATGCCCTTTTGTTTTGTATGTTATCGAGACTAGTTATTTTAGCCAAACCGATGTGACTTTAGGGAGCTTCATTGTAGGTTTCTGATTCTTAGGTTGTTTATGCCCTTTTGTTTTGTATGTTATGAGGACTAGTTATTTTTAGCCAAACTGATGCGACCTTAGGAAGCTTGATTTTATACTGTGTTACTTTTGCCTTGTTTAAATCTTCACGGGCCAAAACTTCTTTTGAGAGAAATATCTGCTTTATATATATAAAAAGTACAAGAATAAGTAGTAGACTATTTTTAGTTGAAGTAAAACAAGAATAAGTAGGAAGCCTTAGACACGAGTTATCATCTCAACATTCTCTCAACCAAGCTACTCATTCTTCTCCACTACTCATCCCTTATCTCTTAAAGTTTTTTCTAGTATTTCTTCTCCACTACTCATCTCTCATCTCTTAAATAACTCATTTTCTCCACTCATCCATAATATTTGAAGTTCATATATTCTTCAAACATTTTATAAATTGATTTTAAAAAGGGATAGCAAAAAATATTCATACTCGGTACCACAACATAAAAACAAATGGTATCATCATAATAAGAAGAAATGATGTATGAAGTTCACAAAAACATCTATCAAGAAAAAAAAAGTACCCACGATGAGACCATGGATGGAAGAGTACTATTCCCTGAAATGTTCTTGGCCTCCGAAGAAATTAGAAGAAATATATGGAAATTATTATTAAACATATAGACCAATTAGGTTGGTTGCGATTTGGTGGTGTCATCAGAATAAGAAGAAATGATGTATGAAGTTCACAAAAACATCTATCAAGAACAAAAAAAGTACCCACGATGAGACCATAAATGGAAGAGTATTATTCCCTGAAATGTTCTTGGCCTCCGAAGAAATTAGAGGAATTCTATATATGGAAATTATTATTAAACATATAGACCAATTAGGTTGGTTGAGATTTACCGAATGGTCAAGTGTTTGGTATAATAATTTAGTTGAATAATTTTATCATAGTTGTGGGTTAAATTTATTGATTGTATATAATTTGGCATGAATTTTAGAATTAAGGGTGTGTTTATACAATTTATGTAACTGACATAGAAATTTATTTTTGTGCATTCTTCGTATGTGGGGTAGAAATTGGTTTATAGTATTATGAAGTTCAGTTGACTTATTGAATAACGGTAGAGCTCATCCGGTTGCTACGAGCAAATATAGGGTATCTGCTACTAAACTGAACTTGACAAGAAGTCACAGATTAACATCAAAGTTAGTTAGTGATTGTTTCATTATGATTGGTAAGAAAGATTTATTCATAATTTATATTCAAACATTTGGAACCGTTGCACTATTTCGAGGGGGATACATAAATTTACCCAGTTTGATGATTAGGCATATGAAAAGTTATTGTAAAAACAATATCTACCTTATAGGATGTTGATATCTAATTTTCTTTTAAAAAAATAAATAGATTTTAGTGAATGTGTTGATCACTCAGTTTCATATAAAGGTAAAAGATGAAATACTTATCCAAAAAGTCAAGATATATATATATATATATATACGTGATCGACGTATCTGGTCAAAGTGAGAGGTTTATAAATATTTTGAAGTATTTATGCATGATATATGGACGACCAATGACTGTGTGCAACCTTCTCTGCCTCAAAGGTAATAACCATTTGGGTAAATAGAGACCCACCAATATAGTTTGAGCAAACACCTAGTACCACTAATAGTAAGATGAGGAGATTGACCGAATGTGAAATGATAAACAACATGTATGTAAGGAAAGGTCGAATGTAGATTACCATTCAATAATTGAGTGACGGGTTCGAGAAAAAACAATTTCAAAATCAAGAGTTCCGAACCGATTTTTATAACTATTGACAATATTATCTTAATTACTTTCAAGATTTCATTGTGCGGCTAAATCAGTATGGGATTTATGATCGAAACTTTTGTGAATATCTGAATTCACATCCTCCTCCACAAGCACGTACCATTTCACATGCACGTAACCTTTTATGGGTCAAAATTAGCTTTTGTTTAACAAGAGCTAAACTTAACAAAATATTAGAAAATAATAAATATAATTTGGAATTGGATAAAATGAATGTAATCGGACATAGACATGCATCATTATATATTTTATCAAAAAAAAATTAATTTCATTTATGTTTTTCATTATTTTTCATATTTCAATTATTTCGTTTAAGATAATGTTTTAGTTTTCTTTCATTTGGCTAAATTTACTAATAAGAAATACGTATTTCTTTACTAAAAAAAACTTATTGGGATATCTGATAAAATATTAAACATGTAAATTATAAAAAATAATTTGAAATCATTACTATTTCAAATTAGATAAATCACAACGAGACTAAATTACAGTGGGACTATAAGACCTAATTTCTGAGATTTTTCTCGTCATGGTACTATCCAGTTTAGCATTTTATCTTGGCGAGACATGAAGGGACGGGATGGGATATGTCTTACCATGCCACTGGACGGGACGTATCAACCCATTAGACATGTTTCCATGTGCCTAACCAGGAATGTCAACCTCAAACATGGGTAGTATGAACATATAGGGGGTCATTTTCATCAGGTTGTGGTTTCAGTGTACATTTAACCATTCTTTATAGGGAGTCTATGTAAACATATGGTTTAAATTTCATGCTACCAACAATGAAATCGACTATGAAATGATGACCTCAAGATTTTTGTTGACACAGATTTGTAGTTCTAACAGGGTAAAGTTGTTAAATGATTAACAAATCGTCAAAACTATACCCTCGCACAAGTATAGGATGGGAAAGACACCCGCATACGGTATTTATAGGAGTTGTTGTAGGTTTGAAATTTCGATGGCAATTAACATTAACAAATAAAATCAATTCTATAATGCTAAAATGAATTTGCCAAAGATATCCAACACTATTTCTGAACTCCTTGCATCCCCATGCTAACAGGTAGGATGAGGTAACGAACCACAGTATAATCAGTGGCTTAAAGAAAATACTAGAAGGTTTGGCCACTAGATGTCATGATTTCTTTCAGGAAGTACCTTGGACCTACATAACTACCTCTCGGACAACCACTTGTGAAATTTCCTTCACCTTTGTCTATGATATGGATGCATTACTCCAATCCAAGATACTGTTATCTTTTCACAATGTATCAAATATGCAAAATATTTTAATACCAAAAGAAGAACAACAAGTCTATATACAATAGAATAAAAAATGACTAATGTGTATCCAAGGGTCTATATTATCAAAATTTGATTAGAAGTATATATAATTCACAAGTACGTAGTCAAAGCTTCCAAGTGGGCTATCATGTATTAAGAAAGTTTTTTCAGCACAGTAAGGGCCCTAAAGACGGAATGCTTAGACCAAACTGGAAAGATCCTTACACGAAGATAAATAAAGTCAACGCAAGAACGTTTACAAGTTTGTCCATGAACAAGTCAAACCCCTCCCACATTCTGTAAATATAAAGGATTTCAAGCTTTATATTGCTGAATATTATCCTCGGTCTATGTAAATATATCTCTTTATAAATATTTAGATTTATCGGTGGTGCGCTCTTTTCTATTTTAGTGGCGTATGCAAGTTTTAATGAGATAACTATATAGTCTGACTCATACGAAGTTTTTTCCTAAAAACATTTATGCTCTATAACATATGTATGCTTTGATACATGAGCTTAAGGCTTGGCTTAACCGGAGAGGTCCCAATGATATGAGTTAACAAACTATCAAAGTAGGTCGACACTGTGACACTCCCAAGCATTGAAATACTAAAACAAATTGTCATCTTAACACTTAAGGAAGTTGGCATGAAGGTACTCTCGGCAAAATAAATTCTATCTTAAAACATTAGTCATCCTCAAGGATAAAAGAAAGTAAACCTATGAGGTCTAACCTCCCAAATAAATACAAATACATCTAAGATAAGTCAAACACTCGTAGTGAGAACAAAACATGTGATAAAAATATTAACTGTAGCGACACGTTAATGCATTAAATAATTCAACAAAATATCAAACATATAACATTGACTTGGACTACCAAGGACTTATAGTTAAGAAAAAAATAGAAAAACATATGCAAATATTATACTGGACTACCAAATACTTTGGTTCAAAAGGTTAAAAAACCACAAACTAATTAAAAAGATGCAAAATTCAGTTAGTCCTGGTTTTACGAATATTTTTGTTATCCTAGCACCTTATCCCTTCACATTATGAATATATTTCGTATCAGGTTTGTTATTAAGAGTACTCAATAATTCAAGTTTTACAGTGATATAGAGTCTAGGGGGTTCACCTGGACATCTAATGTCGAGACTAAGGTGTCGAGGGGGTTCACCTGGGCATTGGTCGGAAATTTGTCTTCTAATCCTCGGCCTCCTCCATCTTCTCATTTTATTGATAATATACTATGAACCCCTTCGATTGAGTCTTCTCATGAACTAGACTCTAAATTTGTCTCAAATTTAGGCCAAGAAATGAATGACCATTTGCTGCCTAATCTCAACAACTTGATTCGTGAGCTATATTTATGGTGAAGTTCTACACATCCTTGACGACCTTACCTTTTGAATCGTTAACTTTCTTGACCTGCTTCTTCAAGAGGGCAATCTCATCGTCCAACTTTTGCTTCTCGTCTTTTAAAAACTTGACATCATTATTGTGAGTCTTTTGGAGCTTGTTGGTAGCCTCCTGCAACTCATGCCTCCTAGTGTGATGTCGGTTCCTACCATGGACCAGTTTAATACTAATCTTCGTGAGCCCATCATCTGTATTTTCATCTCTTCATGATTTTCCAAATGAGTCTTCAAAAGGCTGGCAAAATCAGTAAAAATACATGTTACCCATCATTTACAAAATAAAAGCCAAAATTTCAAGAATTATCTAACTTAACCAAAATTCAAATACTAAAGATTTTTACCTCCACTTCTAATGTGACATGCCATGTACATGCATCAACTAAATCCATGTTATTATATACAATAGTGAGCCTCTTGGTGGCATGTCCATATCGAGGGACCACATGGCCGAGGTCCAATGTTATTACAGGTCTGACCTTGACGGTGTCGTTCTCATTCGGACTTTCCCGAGTCCATTGGTTTGACCACGAGACTAGCATACCTTGTACAAGAGTTTTATCTCTGATATTATCTGAAATCTCACAACCGACCTCTTTGATAGATAGATCTATTACCCCAATTACGTCCTCTGAACTAGTACCAAGATCAATCCCTACCAAATCTTCTTGGTGGTTCTTGCTTTTAGTATCCTTCTTAGTCTTCGAACTCTCAATATTATGAGGCTTTAGGGCCAGAGTAAATATGGAAGTCTTCGAACATTTTTGGTACTTGGTGTTGGAAGAAAGCCATAGTTTGGGAAATGGTATGGTCATTGACACCATAACCTGAGCCTTCTGCTGCTCTAGGGTGAGTCAGATCTAGTCCAAACCTTACAGAGTCTCTATGAGCCCGAAGTCGGATCCAAATAAACTTTCAATAATAAAGATCTTCTTCTTTTCGGAACCAACAACCGATGAGAGTATCGTACTTCATATCATAAATCAAGTTAAGTAAAAAAATATAAAAATAAAAATGATTGAAAAAGAATATAACCTAGATTAAGATGAAACTAAGGCCTAAGCAAGACATAAGGAATTTTGTTTCCATAGGCTATGAAAAACAAGTCCTTACTTTCGCCTTTTCATCTACTTTTAGTCCAACACAAAACCCTTAGGCGATCAGGATCTCACTCCCCACTCCCCACTGAAAAATCAAGTCTCTTCTTCCAAAACATGTGCAATTTAGACGAATCAATTACCGGTTTACACTCATATGGGATCGTAAGATGGTAAAAAGATACAAAATTCACAGGTTCTGGCTAGGTCAAAGGTCTTACAACTTCAAAACTATTACTAGGTGGGGGTGCATTGGTAGCCGCAATAACCAATCGAAGAAATCACGATAGATCACAAACTCGTCTATTCTTGTCAATGTAGAAGTTTTACCAGGAACATGTAGTCGAATGATAATGGTAGAAGAGATCACGTACGTGGTCTTAAGAGAGCCAATGTCAGGGTAAATGTAATCGACATTCATTAATTTATCCTTAATAGATGAATTGATATGCATCAAGATCGTGGGAATATCTTTATGATGGGCCGAGCTAGATTGGGATTAATGGACGTTTTTTCCTTTTTGAAGTCTACAACGTTTAGAGACTGATATATTAATTTTGTCTTGTTGTACTTTTCCTATATAGATATTTGGTTCGGGAAGCGGCAAAGGAATACCTTGAGGAATGAGATCGTCATAGTTATAACCCTCAGATGATAAGGGTTAGAACTAGGTCCCAACATTGTTTGACTCTTAGACTTAATCTTAATAATGGTAGTAGACACTTTTTATCAGACGAATTCATTAGGGCAACTATTTATATGTATGTCATCTCCATCTCTTTCGTGAATAAGGGAATTAAACTATTAAGGTCATTTACCAAGGAGTCTGAGAAAAGTGTTACTTCTTTACCACTATAGACGTCCAAAATCTTATTCACGTACTCATATTCTCTCCTCACTGGTTATTCCAACTTTCAAAGCAAAAACCTATTACCTACACTTCAAGTGAGTCTTAGGAATTCGAGCAACAGAAGTGTAAGAGTTGTCAGATGGTTCGAATATATACAACCATTCAAAAAAAAACATGGTATTGTTAATACAGCGAGCGGTGGAACTTTCACAAAAAATGATTCACTACAAAACTGCAGTTGAATCATTGAATAACTCGGTTTGTTTCCGAACAAATTGAAGCGAAGTTGGAAATAAAGAAAAATGCCAGTCTATATAGGCAGATTGTGACATGACATTACACTACCTTAATCATGACAACCTACATGGATGCTAGAGAGCCACATGCCAACCTGTTTTGGGAACTCTGGCGTCATAATTCAATCATAACTTCTAACACTTTGTCCTAGCTATGACCCGTGTCCACGAAAAAATAAGGCAACTATCCTTAAAAGAGGGTTTTCTCGAATTAAGTCGACTAAAGTTGGATCAACAAAGACTATCATGAAATGTATACAAGTGCATGTTAATATATTTTCCCACAAATTGTTTTATTAGCGATGCAAGTTATGTTTTACATGTTGTTATTACATGTAAACTCTTACTAAAGTTTATATATCAATATATGTGACGTTCATATGTTATTTATTATGTATAATGTTGTAGTTAATACCTTGAAACTATTAGGTAATAGACCTATTACATTAGATGGTTTAGGTTTTTCCAATGAAAAGAGGATATGAAATTGCATTTGAACTATCATGATTTTGACCTAACATTAAAGACATAAGAATCTTAGGCCCCTCGCTAACGATAACTCTTCTAAGGAGAAGAAATAATATGAGGTGTGAGAAAAGTGAAATAGGATTTTCTTGGAGATCATACAATAGTGACTATATTTTGCATTCCATACGGTTGTCCCAACTGAGATCACCGATGAAATTGTGTCTATTAAAGCAATATAAACGGTATTCAATGTTTAATAAGGTGGAGATTAAGATGTTGTTGATGTAGCTCTTCACCATAAAGTTTAATTACTAAAATATAATATGGAAACATAGTTTCAAGATATCAATGATCACTTCAAAATTAAAGGCAGTTAAGATTGACCTTGTAGATTAAGTTTTGGTTGAGTTTGCATTTCAATATTTTCTGATCTTGAGAAATGGAAAGCTAGTAAACTGACCTATCAGACTACTTAAAAGGAGAATATAGTAAAATAAGAACGTATTAATGTGCATATGGTAACTTTTCAACATAGGAAAGAAGAAAAAAATTATGACGTAGTATTTGATAAGACATTCGGTTCAAGATAAAATAAACCTAAGTAATCTGCTATTACAGGTTGATATTTATTTTGCAAGAGAATGTGAAATATTAAAAAAGAGTTTGAAAATTATCAAACTTATACGAAACTAACAGTTTATATTTATTAATAGTAATGATACATGAGCTTAAGGCTTGGCTTAACCGGAGAGGTCCCAACGATATGAGTTAACAAACTATCAAAGTAGGTTGACAGTGTGACACTCCCAAGCATTGAAATACTAAAACAAATTGTCATCTTAACACTTAGGGAAGTTGGCATGAGGGTACTTTCGGCAAAATAAATTCTATCTTAAAACATTAGTCATCCTTAAGGATAAAAGAAAGTAAACCTATGAGGTATGACCTCACAAATATATACAGATACCTCTAAGAGAATTCAAGCACTCGTAGTAAGAACAAAACATGTGATAAAAAATATTAACTGTAGCGACACGTTCATGTATCAAATAATTCAACAAAATATCAAACATATAACATTGACTTGGACTACGAAGGACTTATAGTTCAGAAAAATTAGAAAAACATATGCAAATATTGTATTTGACTACCAAATACTTTGGTTCAAAAGGTTAAAAAACCACATACTAATAAAAAAGATGAAAAGTTGAGTTAGTCTTGGTTTTACGAATATTGTTGTTATCCTAGCACCTTATCCTTTAACATTATGAATATATTTCGTGTCAGGTTTGTTATTAAGAGTACTCAATAATTCTAGTTTTATAGTGATATAAAGTCTAGGGGGTCATTGTTTTGACCACGAGACTAGCATACCTTCTACAAGAGTTTTATCTCTGATATTATCTGAAATCTCACGGCCGACCTCTTTGACAGAGAGAGTCATTACCCCAATTACGTCCTCCTAACTAGTACCAAAACCAAACCCTTAGGCGATCAGGCTCTCACTCCCCACTCCCCACTGAAAAATCAAGTCTCTTCTTCCAAAACGTGTGCGATTTAGATGAATCAATTACCAGTTTACACTCATTTGGGATCTTACGATACAAAATTCACAGGTTCTGGCTAGGTCAAAGGTCTTACAACTCCAAAACTATTACTAGGTGGGTGTGCATTTGTAGCCTCAATAACCAATCGAAGAAATCACGATAGATCACAACCTCGTCTATTCTTGTCAATGTAGAAGTTTTGCCAGGAACATGTAATCAAATGATAATGGTAGAAGAGATCACGTACGTGGTCTTAAGAGAGCCAATGTCATGGTAAATATAATCGAAATTCATTAATTTATCCTTAAGAGGTCAATTGATGTGCATCAAGATGGTGGGAATATCTTTATGATGTGCCGAGCTAGATTGGGATTAATAGACGTTTTTTTCCTTTTTGAAGTCTACAACGTTTAGAGACTGATATAGTAATTTTGTCTTGTTGTACTTTTCCTATATGGATATAATTTGGTTCGGCAAACGGCAAAGGAATACCTTGAGGAATTGGATCGTCATAGTTATAACCCTCAGATGAATAAGGGTTAGAAGTAAGTCCCAACATTTTTTTTACTCTTAGGCTTAATCTTAATAATGGTAGTAGACACTTTTTATCAGATGAATTCATTAGGGCGACTATTTATATGTATGTCATCCCTATCTCTTTCATTAATAAGGGAATTAAACTATTACGGTCATTTACCGAGGAGTCTGAGAAAAGTGCTACCTCTTTACCACTATAGAAGTCCATAATCTTATTCGCGTACTCATACTCTCTCATCAATGGTTATTCAAACTTTCAAAGCAAAACCCTATTACCTACACTTCAAGTGAGTCTTAGGAAGTCGAGCAACAGAAGTGTAGGAGTTGTCAAATGGTTTGGATGTATACAGGCATTGAAAAAAAGCAACATAGTATTGTTAATACCGCGATCGGTGGAACTTTCACAAAAAATGATTTACTACAAAAATTGCAGTTGAATAATTGAATAACTCGGGTTGTTTCCGAACAAATTGAAACGAAGTTGGAAATAAAGAAAAATGCCAGTCTATATTGGCAGACTCTGACATGACATTACACTACATTAATCATGACAACCTACATAGATGCTAGAGAGCCACATGCCAACCTGTTTTGGGAACTCTGGCGTCATAAAACAATCATGACTTCTAACACTTTGTCCTAGCTATGACCCGCGTCCACGAAAAACTGACGTCTGTACACAAGAGAATCCAAAGTGTGAGAGCTCTTAATAATAGTTAACGGTCAGACTTTTAAAACATATGAAGCGAGAAAGTAACTAAGGCAAATATTGACTCATGACTTCACGATTTACTTATCATATACTCATTAAGATCAAATTGCCGACAGATGACTCAAAGGATTAGCTAACTTACGAGACCAATCACTGAATCTCTTAGACCACCCGGTCGGTAGGTCATGTTTCCTCTTGTGGTTTGTTATCACTAACCTAGACACATGATAAATACGATACTCCCCAAACACACCATTTTTAAATCATGACTTCTTCTTCTTAACACAATCATCCATCAATCAGTTTATAACGACTAAGGAGACTACTGATAAGGAAATTATTAGTCAAATCACACTATACAAGTTTAGACCATACCATGTTTAATCATAATTAAATAATATATGTATTCGAACAACTCATGTTTTTTGTTCCTTAGCGGCTTTGAAGATGAACTTTAGAAACCTGCATAACCAAGTTAGAAAAGAAAATGTTTGGTTTTTCGAGACATTGTATGAAGCGGCAGATTTTGTGTTTAAGGTTTAAGATAATGCAATTCCTACTAGCCCCTTATTTATAGCTTTTACAATGTGAAGCCCAACATTGTAAAGTTCATCCTATAATACTTCTTTTTTGTCGATGGACCATAACCCGATAAATTGATATTTCAATTTATACCCAGAATTACTAATTGATGCTTAAGTGTTGAGATTTTAGTCCTCCCGTCATGTCCAAATTCAACCCAATGACAACACTTAGATCCATAACATCTTTTTATCCGTAAATCCAAATTTTGTAATTAAATAATTAGTTCGGTTACTTTTAATTTAGAATTCTTTGAAACAATAATCAAATATGTTTATTCAGAACATCCGTCCAAATTATTGTCGACCAAATACATATATTCGGGTTGGTAAACCAATAAAAAATAAATATTAGAATATTTATTTCATAGCTAATTGGTTAATGAATGTCTTTGGACTATTTAAACATAAAATATAATAAAATGGGCATACTTCATACAGAAGGAATTCGGGAAAAAACAAAACACAAAACACACATACCCCACCTACACATTTTACCTTTTTTACCTAACCAAGATAAAATCGAATGAAAGAACAAAAATAAAATCCTTTTCTGTCACAGGTGAATCCTCTCTCCGTCCCATCGATCTAGATCCTGCTTCATCCCTTCGACGGTGCAACACCCACCTACCGGCAAACTCAAAAGCAGAACCGAAACAAATCTCTCAATCATCGAAACTCCACAGAGACATATCAACATCCCCGTACTCCGCATCATCTATGTACATAAAATCATCATCAGCTGTAATCCGCGGAGGAGACATCAATGGCTCCGCCACCATATTCCTAAAATCACCCACCTCAACAACACTCTCTTGTCCCACCGAAAACAGATTCTCTGCGCTATTAGAATTCGACCCACTAGAATTCGCTTCATTATTATATCCTCCACCCCCACCTCCACCTCCACACCTAAACATCTCGGCCGCCTCCGCGGCGGCTTTCTGGACATCCTCCGTCTCGTTCGAATCCGGAACTTTAAGTCTCCAAGCAGAGTCGGCGAAGTTCAAACAGGCCGATCGTCCACGAAAAGCCAAGGCTGCGACATCGTGCGCACGTGCGGCCATTTCTACAGTAGGGTAGGTTCCGAGCCAAACGCGTTTCTGGGTCGTCGGGTTACGTAGCTCGCACACCCATTTGTCTTTGCTTTTCCGTCGTACTCCTCGGTAAACAGGGTGGCGAGTCTCTTTGAAAACTCGCCGTCCTGCTGGCTTTTTGGGTGTGGTTGCGGCTAGTATCACATCGTCGTTTTCCATGTGTATATCGGTTTCGGATTTAGTAAAAAAAATGTCTTCTTGGTTTCGAAATGAAGTAATGAGAAGTGTTTGTTATAGTTTGGTCGGTGGTTTGATGTGTTCGAGTTTGAGTTCGAGAAGGTGAGTATTGGTCTGGTATGTATAGTTTTTCATGTGTCCTTGGTAGCAAAAACTTGTGGCTATAAAATCGACACGTATATTGGCTCGAATTAAAAAATTACCACGCGTTCTGTAGAAGAACCGCGGTCTACTTTAACAATAATTGCATCACCCATACTTTAAAATTATTTAAGTGAGCTTGTAATAGGTATTATTAATACATTTAATATATTTTATTTTGGTTTTTAAAAAACTTATTGTATAATCTTTAGAAAAATAATTTATATAGATAAATAAATAAATACTCGTAGGGGGTATCCGAATCCGACGAGTTGGGTATAAAAAACAATTTTTTTTATCTATGGATAACCAAATGTGATGGGTTTGAAAAAATATACACGGGATGGGTTATAGGTTTAGGTATACTCAAACCTATTCGATCCATTATCATTTGCTACTCAGCTATATAGTTTCATTTTAAATGTTGAGTTGAACCTTGGTAACTTTATGAATATTGTTATGATTGGGATGGTTTGAGTTTGAGTAATGAGAATTTTTTCCGTATGGATTTGGATAATATTACCCGACTATTGGTGCTGCACATAAAATTAGATTAGACAGACACTAGAAGAGGGGGCTGGAAGTCTGGCTGTCCAGGATGTTGGGGGAAGATGAAAAATATATTGCAAAGGTTGTAGATGACGATTCACCGTTTAAGAATAAGGTAACACATGCTACTGAAAGATAGGCACAAACTAATACTGGACATGGCGGGGGGGGGGGGGGGTGGAAGGGTCCACCTGAGGCGGTGGCAGATTATTCAGACCTTGGAGAAGATAAGTCGCGGACCTCATAGTTGGATGAGGGTATCGCTCTCTCAGTATGCCTTAATTCCTATATACCCTAAATTCAAACCAAAATTAATAATAAAATTTGTGATGATGCTTCATAGCTTTGCATCCTCCCTAATGGACATTTTTTAGATTGTTTGGCTCATTATTGTTGAAGCGAATCCGACACTCCATAATGAAATTCCAAATAATCTTGATCGACATGGATTTTCCTAACTTCAAACCTCAACCTTGAAGGTCGCAAACCCATGTTTTCCAACTGAATGCGAAGGACCCTCGTTGCATGGGCTCAGTGCTCCTTCGCCAACTAAGCTTGAAGGATGAAAACGTCTAATAGGCTCATAGAGCCTCGTAATTTCTCGGCTACTGTCGGAGCCTCGACCTCGGCTAGATCTTCGGTCTCAATAACATTTTTTGTCGAAAAGAAAAAAATATTATTAATTAGTGGCATTCTTATAGATTGTTTTGGAAAAATATTATCCAAGTACCCGTATATTCCCACAGACGCTACCACTGATGATTCTGGGCCAGACACTATAGAAGGGATCAATTGGAACACAACATATATAAGAATAATAGTAAAGATAGATACTAGAAAGAGTATATCACTAAGAAAATGATTATTATATTAATTGTTTAACCACCCTCGAGGTAGGTGAAATGTTTATTTGTAATTAGACAAGTAAACTTTTATACATGAAACCAATTACAAATAAGGCTATTATTGGGAATGTGAATACATGTGTCATAAGCTTATAACTAAATTTTAACCTAATAACTATAATACAACATAGATAAAAATAATAGTAAAGAGAGATACTAGAAAGTAAAAATAATTATACAAAAGATTATATTAATTGTTAAACATCCAAAAGGTAGGTAATTTTTTTTTATTTATAGCCAAACAAATAAACTTTTATACATGAAACCAATTAATAATAAGGCTATTATTGGGTATGTGAATACATGTGTCATTTGCTTATAGCTACATATCAACCTAATAATCGGTTCAATTGATCATAACGGTCCGACTAACAAGTCTTCTGTTAGGTATAAATTTTTAAAATTTAGACAAAGTAACTAATATGCAAAGGATAATCGAAAGTATATGTGATAGATATTCGTCTAGTTATACAAGTGGAAAATGTAACATGGGCAGTTAAGGGGCATGATGAGGTCTTAGATTCACTTTAATGTTTTTGTGAGAATCAAGATAATATATCTTCTAAAAGGGGTCATCATGCTCCACATTGACGTTATTCTTCTTTCTCAAGTGATCATCATTGTGTTGATCTTGTATGAGACCTAAATTCACCTGACAGGAGATATCTTTCGCACACCATAAAAAAATCTAAAATATCATAACAATAGTCATTGCAACATTATCAAACCTACCAACTAAACCTCATGCCAAATCATGGTTAGGATATCGGTTTATGGGTTGGACAGTTCCATTGAACCCCTATGTTCAGACTTTATATGGTCTAAACTTATGGTATCTCACCTCTCGTACACAAAAAGCTATATATATATATATATATCAAGGTTTCAGCCAATATCTCCGATGTAATGGTGCGGTTAATGATAATTCATACAATTCAAAGTATGATATGGATATGTAGTATTATGTTTTAAATTTTTTTTGTACGAGACTTATTATCAAAGTATAAACCGTAGAATATGGATAAGTACGATAAAATATGGGACCCTGAACAACGCATCAAACAATTTAAGAATAATATGGCAGGTTTTAGGGGTGATGATCGATTTCTTGTCGAGCTTTTACCTATAGAGGGAGTACACTTATTTGGTTTAATCCACTTCCTTAGGGTATATCCGAACCTCTAAATTTTGTAAGATTTATTATAGATTTATTTATTATAACTAAAATAATAAATAATGATGAGATTATATGATGCACTACAAGAAAAAACACCACCTATCGATATAGGATCCTACATAGGTTGTTGGTCGAAAGCATAAGAAAAAGGAAAAAGTTTCCTTTTCGCGCCTCATAGCTCAGGTCTTATCCCAAATAAATATTTATGATTGATCCACATGAGATTTATTATAAACCATTATCATCATACACTTCGTAATCCAATTCGTATTTCTGCTACCGTTGACTACCAAATACCTCCCATAGTTCAACAACAATAATTACAACCACCACCAATCCTACTTTTACCAAGTTGTTATCCAATCGATACCTTCATCCTAAGCTGTTAAACCGAAACCTTTTGGACTGAGCAAAAGTGTTCTTCGGGTTGTAGTTGTAATTATGGTCATGCTAAATGGGGTCGAGATGGATATTTTACTTAGTTGACTGAAAATGTGTAGCCATTTTCTATGATAAGAGAAAACATTTTATGATTTTCCCAAATCTTATCCCCATGCTAAGGCCCACAAAATTTGTGAACTTAAAATAATCCTACAAATAACATAATAATGATGGTCACTATACTAAATATTTCAGACAACTCAAAGAAGAAATCCAAAACCTTATCGAGGATTTTAAACTATTTGAATTCGTTAAAGGTTAAACCAATATAAGTCGAAAGGTAGGAGTTTCATAACCTAAACGGGTCTAGTAGAGTTTTGAAGCTTTAAAGATAGAACCTATAAAGGTATAACCATTTTTACCGGTACCCTACCCCGTTTATTTTTACTATGATTATCTCAAAGATGTAACTGAACTTGATGAAGATGTTGTGCTTATAATTGTCATTATTATAGGGTGAAGTCATAAGATTTATGAGTGACACGTGAATTGTTTTAGCAAATATTTTGTTTAATGAAAGTTTTGATGAGATAAAGAACCCTCGAGTCATTCGGATGTCTAAAAAGAGTTGTAGGCTTAACATGTGTAAATACCCCGCTATGCAGGTAGTTCAAGAACGAGGCCACCAGAAAGTGGAGATTTAAAAAATATTATACAAACACGATTCTGGTAGAATTCCATTATTATTCTACCAATATTAAATTAGTATTTACACTACATTATCGAGAACAAAGTATGCATTATCCCAAGTAATCTAGAAGGTCACTCGTGAGTGTTATGTGGATTCTCTATGTTTTAAGAAGTATAATATATACATGGTACTAGTCAAGATCATTGGAATGGAAAACTCATGCGAATCCAAGTTTAGTAATGCCTGAAAAAAACACTGAGATCTTGGAGAATTTAGATAGAAAATTATAAAAATTAGAACAGTGTTATGAGGTGACCTTCGAGCTAAGCTTGTAACGTTCTTATTTAATCATTAATATGTATTTATCCCATATCATTTGCTATAAATTATCAATTAAGCCAACTGTTCGGCCTATCAAGAAAAAAAGAATTACTTTCTCATTTGAAAGGTAAAGACCATAATAGTAAACGTCAAAATACTCAATAGCATGTGGCATATCTGAGGGTCAAATTATATTATTTGAAAGGTAAATCCAGTTCTTATTTTAAAAAGTATGGAAAATAAAGAATGTTTGCACTTCACATATCTTAGTAAGACATGTCCAAAGAATCATTTTTAGTCCCGAAGGTCGAAAAAATTAACTTCACATGTGGTAACAAACTTTTATCCTTCATGGATGCCTCTTGTGGCTATAAACATAACCATTTTTTATGATGACAAAAAAAGTACTACATTTCTTATTGAAAATGCTTATAATATTACAATTTATGTCCATTGGACTGAAGAACGATGATGCAACATACCAGAGGTTGGTCAATAAAACTTTCTCAAGTCATATTTGCCTAAATGTTAAAACTTATGTTAATCAAATATTGTTAAAGGGTTTGGAAGACACCAACCATATAGTTGATCAGGTTTAAATCATCCCGAACTTGTGGGTTTATAATCTAAAGTTAAATACACATTTGGAGTCTTGTCGTTAAAGTTTCAGGGCTATCTAGTGAGGAATGTTTACAAGGGTCGACGCGAAGGTTGATAACCTTGAATAATTTCATATCTCGGCCATCCGATAAGTGTTCTCATGTTTGAAAACTAAAATACTTATGATTCACAACTTAAATATACCATATTTCACAACTTAATTAAAATTTTTTGTAATATATATAAACTACATTTTGTAAAAAAAATACAAAAAAACAAATCGTCAATTTTATCATGTTCTTTACATATTAACAAGAAATTTTCATTAAACAATTTGTCAATGCATGGTTAATTTTGATACTTCTTTGCCAAAGCCTTTGGCAAATAATTTCATTTGAACCAGTGACCAAAATCGCTCGTATATGAAGTCTAAAATTCATATGCGACGTCAAATAACATTAATATAACTCAAAACTTACAAAAAACTTAAATATAAATTAAAGTTTTCATTTAAAAAAAAAAACTTGTTGAAAAAAAAAATCCAAATTATTTTTTGTCGTTTTTTATTTTTACTATAGTTTTGAATTGGATAAAATATTATAAGAATTAGTAATCAAATTAGATTCTTTTGTTGGTACATAATATGCTTTTTGTCTCTGCGAATATAAAAACAAACACATATTAAAATAAAAGGATATAAAAAATACCAAAAGCTTCGACTAATTTGAACTCATCATCTCGACAAGATGCAAGTAGTCAATGATATACATACCCTTGATTAAATTCCAAGAAACTGATTCGTTTCATGTGGAAACAATAAGAGAAAAATATCTAAGAACTTATGCTGAGCCATTATCTCTTTCGTTTATCTCGAGGGTATACATAAAAGATCTTAATGGTTTTGATTTGAGAATCTACAGAATACATGCGATGAATCTCCGAATGATTTGTGTGTGGCACACACGAATCGATCTTTGAATGCGTGAGATCAAATGCCTCTGTATGAATCTGCAAGAAGCGAGAGAAAAAAAAACCATGTCTTCATCTATAGGATTCCAGATACCCAGATTAATCGAAAGTTTGATTCTATTAGAACTAATCATTTTCAAATAATGTCCACATTGTTCAAACATATTCAATTTTGACTTCAAAACGTTTAATTTGGCTTATAACAACATGTCTGCATACTTTAAAGTACACATGATGAGATATTCATATATAGGACTTCCTCACAATATATTTATAATTCAGTAATCCGTAAACAAAAGAAGAAAAATCAACACATGACAAGCAACGACTTCTGTCATCGATCAAATTAAAAACTTTAAATGATAACAAACTTTTAAAAACTTTAAATTCAGTATCTCGTGGTATTTAATCAAACACATCACCACTTTTATATCGCAAACTTTACGATAAATGTGAACCAGACCAAACCTTATATCACGATCACATTTAAAACCAAATTATGATATTTTATGATGAACTAAAACTTTCTTTTTTACAAATCATTGATCAAATTAAAAATGATAACAAGTAAACACTAATTCAAAACACAATAGTTATAATTTACTCTGTTAAGCAAAAAACATGAAATCACAAACATATGAACCAAATCGCTTGGTTTGTTAATAATTTTTTTGGTAAATCCAAATACATCGTACACACATTTAGATGATAAGTTTTTGATAAGAATGTATTACTAATTATTTTTAAGATTAAATTTTTAAAATAACACGATAAAAAGTAACCACAAATGTGAAAACAAAAATAACTCACCAATTAACTTTTTTTAAGGTATAAATTGGTCGCAAATTAAATATCTAAACTTAAATTTAAATCTAAAAATATTTTTTTATTTTACCGTAACCATATCACATATCATTCAAACAAATCATAAAACAAAAGTTTATGGAATAAAAAATCGAATTTCAAACCATTAATCTCTTTGCCTTTTATATAAAACCGCGGTTAATCGGCCGCCACCTGGTTTTAAGACTATGTTCGAAGACCCGTCTCAAGTGCAGAACACTCCATTAGTCTCTTTCATAGTCGTCCTGTCCACGAGATATTTGTCCTAAAGCAAATCCAATATGAATAGATATTTATATTTTGGATAATGGATATATAATACTAATATATATATATTTGTAAACTTACACGTGGCGCTTAGCCAGATCAACCGTCATGAGTAAGTAAGGGAGAGTGTTTGGGGATCACTGGAAAAACACTAGTCGTCGTCATAGTTGAGCGCGTAACACGTACATCTATTATTAGGAGTATATCTAAAAATATATATGTCGAAAATCTCGCTTTGTCCAACTCCAACCTGGATTATGCTCTCTATCTAACGAGACTTGGTCCCCACTTTTCTTATGAAATAAGTAAAATATTTTACTCAAAAAGGTGCGTCCAGATATTTTGGACTCGTGGTGGTAATCAAGATCAGATATAACTACACATGCGAGATCAAACATCAAACGTAAATAAAAATATGAAATCGTACATAATTTTTTTTTTATAAAACTAGATATAAAAGACACGCGAGACCGAACGTTATTAAATCATGTAAGAGATGAGGTATAATAAATCACGTGAGACAGTATATTATTTTTAGAAGATGAATAAAACTAAATCTATCGTCAGATCTTGTAATTTTGGTCTCATGTCTTTATCATTAAGTTGTAAATGTCTCGCATGTTTGTTTATGTGTTGCCTCGCATGTTTATTTATGTCTGGTCTCGTATGTTTTTATGTATGGTATCGTATATTTTTTTATGTCTGGTCTCGCATGTTTGGTATGTCTGGTCTTGCCGTACTGAGGAAAAAAATTCATAAAATATCATTAGTGGATCTAGTTTCATTCGTCTTAAAAAATCAAAGCTGATGATACTTTCAAATTTTATTTTTTCGCACTACGATTTGAAATATACATATTTTTTAAATTAAAAAAAATGGTTCAAAAATGGATAGTGACCGTTAATGGAATAGTTTAGTGGGTTTAATGGGTATTTTTCCTTTTTTTTTAAATTACCCATAAAACTTTAGAAGATCCAACTCGTATGTATTTATATATATTTTTTTATTTTAAATATCTATTTCAGACTTGTTATCTAGCCATCTATAAATTCTTAAACTATACTACATTTTATATTTATTTCAAATTTTATAAATTTGGATTTTAAAATTGTTTGAAGGTTAGGATAGTGAGGGAGCCCTTTTGAGTAAGTCCAAAGTTCACCGCGAGAATGCATAAACAAAATCTAAAAATAATGAAAAATATTAGTGTTTATATATTCTAATAAAAAAAATTATGAATGTTATGTTTTAAGATTTTTTCCAACTATTTTAAAAGTTATTTTGTATATATTTTTGTAAATGGTAAATAACTTGTTTTTTATTTGTGAAAATGTATTTTTACTAGAAAATATATTTTTACAGAAAAATATATTAGCAAGTTTAATATATGTATTTTTGCTAGTTATTTATAACTTGTTTTTTCACAAGTGAAAATATTTTTTCACAAACACATGTGTTTCCATAGTGATTCATAACTTGTTTTTTCACAAATGAAAATGATAGTATTTTCGCAAGTGAATTGTAAATATACATGAGTAACATCACCATTCACTCAAATGATTTTGGAAGGAAATTTACTAAAAATGTTTGATCCGTATATAATGGGAAAATATGACGCTACTACAATCCGAACAATATTTTGCTTTGTCGAGCTTTCTCCATGACTTTTTAACGAATTGTTTTAGCATGGTTTAACAACCTAGTGTCGGTAACTGTTGATAATTTTGAAGATTTATGGAAGTTGTTTAAGAGTCAGTTAATTAGTAATAAGGCAATAAAGTGTGGTGAATATCATATCATGACACTATTTTAAAAGACTGGTGAGTCTTTAAAAGCTATGTTCAATGATTATTTTAGAGATGAATATGTTAGAATGTTGCAAAAAGGAAATGGCTTCAATGGTGTTTTAAAGAGGGTTGTCGTTTGAAAGCAATCTGTTGAAAGATTTAACTAATTACCAAGTTGATTGTATGAGATTTTTAGGCATGGACAAAGATGTTTATAAAGGTAGAAGAAACAAAAAGAGGGGGATATTTTACAAGTATAAGAATCAAATAAAATATTGGATATTTTGGAAAATAAAATGAATGAAGTGAAGCATATTTTGGAAGTTGCGAGAGCACTAATTAACCGATTTTCCTTTTTTACAACAGTCTAAATAGAAGGTTCGCCATGTTGAATGAATCATTTTTTGTGGTTTATGCTGTAAGATGTTCAACTATCGTGATCCACAAGTGATGTTCACATCGATTAATGTGAGAAACAAGAGATATTACCGTGTGTATCATAATGACCATGGGAACTTAGCATGAGATTATTTTCAATTAAAAGATAAAATTTAAAGATTGACGAACTGGTACAATTTGCGAGAGGGAGATAAAAGGAAAGAAAATATGGGAAGATTACTAAAGATAGTCCGAAACAGCAAACATATGACAACAAACATGAGTTATGTATTATTTCTAGAAGATATACACTATTCGGGATAACACTCTCATCAAAAAAATAATATAGGAAAAAATTGGAAGTCTGTATTATTGATGAGTCATCTATGCACATACATGTGAATCATTATTTGACTTTATCTATTATTAAAGAGGATTCAGATGGATTGTCAACTAAGTCTATATGAAGATGGGTTGTTGGCAACTTTAGAGATTGTCGGGGTAACTATAAGTATGGTGATGATCGAACTAGAAGTTTAACAAATGCTTTTGACAAAAGAGGTTATGACCAAATGATTGGCATTGCACCTATTAAGAAGACCGAAGGAAATTTGGTGAGGTCCGTTAGACGATCAACCAAGTGTGTTAGGAAGGTTAATTTAACACTTATTATTATAAGATGAGAAACAAAGAAGATAGTTTCCATATTGTTTATGATTATGGATGCTCCAAGTTCTTATAACGCAATCCTAAAGAAATCTTGGCGGTATATAATTGAGGCAGTAACGTCATCATAAGTGGGAAAAATGGGGTAATTCGAGGAAGTTAAAAGAAAATTATAGAGTTTGTTATTATTTGTATTGCGATCCTGAAAATGTTGTCCAATAATACCCACATGAGTCATCGTAGGATGTGTTGATGATTGAAGTTAATGAACCCTTGATAAATTTGAAGGAAAGTGGGATATATGATCCACAAGAGGAGTTGAATCAGATATGAGTTCTGGAATAAATATAATATTTGGTGTTGGATGATGAAAAAGTAGTTACGATTGGATGACAACTAGATGAAATTTTTAAAAGAGAGTCAATAGTTTGTTTTAAAAAGAATATAGATGATTTTACTTGAGGAATTTATGAACTAGTGTTAGTGGATCGATTATTTGTCATGATTTGGCTATTGATAGAAGGTTGAGGCCAATTCGTTAGAAGTGAAGGTCATTTTTAATGAAACATTTTAAAGTTATATGAGTTACAAAATTGTAACTAAATTATACTACCTACAAATGGAACTTGACTATAAGCCAAACCTAACTGAAAAGTGTAAGAGGCTAAGCACCCAGTTAACGTGAACATCGTTATTAACCAAACCTAGCTAAAAAATGTAAGAGGCCACACTAAGAAGGATGTAAGGGTCCGTTTGTAAATGCATGAATTGCGATCATGCTTATAAGTCAAATCAATATTTTTTGTAAAAAAAGAAGAGATTAAAAGGGCACACACCCAATCAACGCGAAAAATGTAAGACGTTATGCTAATGTTAGAAAATGATATAAATTGTGTTATACGACAGATGATGATATAAAAAAAGCGTTCAAATGATATTTTTAAAGCAATAGTCAAATGTAATTTCTAAAATATGTTTCTTAAAGTAATGTTTGATGATGGTTTTGAGTGATATTTTAGAAGGTATATGTGAAAACAATGTCTACCGTTAAGAAATGTACACATGTTATTAATGAAACAACAATCAAATATAGAATTTAAAAAATGTTTCTTAAGTAAATTTTGACAATGGTTCTGATTCTATATAAATAACATCTACATAAAGAAGTATTTATATAAGTAAACAAACATTTGATACAAGAATTTATAAAAAAGACACGTAATATATTGAAATAAGTCAACAACAAGTAATATAAAACAGCTTAACAAAAATTAAAGCAAGGCTAGCTGACAAAGATTCAAGTAAACAAAATTAAGTTTATAGAAAAAACAAATTAATTAAAATCTTAAAAGAGTGCGAATATAATGGCGAATATTCTAGTAATTTGGATTGGTTGTTTGCATCGTCAACATTATCTATAATTCGATCACTCGAGTTTTATTTTCTTCGTTGTTAGCATAATCTCCATATTCAGAAGTATCATTTTTTTTAGAAGCCCTGTGTTGGCATGATAAGTGGCTACACGACATTGTGAACGATATTTTCCTCGAATGTTATTGATGTATGGTCCTTGAAAAATTCGTTTTGAATTTGCTCAACTAATTGGACAAGCAAGTCTGTATGACTTTTTTCTATCATCCTTCTAGCTTCAGTTATAACTTCTTCAAGCAACTTCTCTTTGATTTTTTGAATGTTGAGTTTTATTATTTTGTTAGCAACGTCAATATCTAGCTTGAGTTTGTCAATCTCTTCTTATATTTTTCAATTGGAAGATTTAAGCCCTTAAAACTGAGTATCTTTGGAACTGATGACAACTTCAAGTGACATTTTGATTTCCTTAAATTCCTCATCTTTTTTCCAACTATCAAGAACTTATTTTAACCTAAAGATTTCTACTTGTAATTTTATTGACTCTTCATCAAAATGGACGAGATTAGATTTTTGTTTAGAGCGATGAAATCATCAGGTGAGAAGTTTCTTTTGGCTAAAATAATGACGTTAAAGAAGCTCCACAAGAGGAAAACATGATAAGTTGAGTAAATAATATAAAGAAATTTTTGAATAAGTTGTTAGGTGCGACCAAAGTCCCACATCCCACATCTGTTAAACATGGGAAGAACGATCAGTATATAAGTTAAAAATACATCTCTATTAGTGTGAGGTCTTTTAGAAGTGGACCAAAAACCAAAGACGTGCGGGCCAGTGGGCCCAAAACGGATAATATCACACTAGTGTGGAGATTGGACTATCCTTACAAATGGTATCAGAGAACCAGGCCCAGACGGAACGCGATGTGGTGGGTGCAATGTGGGTGAAATTCTCAGGTTGCCGAACATCTTGTTAGGAGCCATACTCAAGGTGATTGATCTGCTGGATAGATGGAGCGCCAGATGGCTCATCAAACAGGTGGCTTGATCAAGGAGCAGCGCAGATTCATCTTTAGGATGGAGTGTCAGATGGCTCATTAAACATGTGTCTTGATCAAGAAGCGACGCAGATTCATCTAAAGATGGAGATCCTAATAGCTTATCAAGCAGATGGCTTGACCAATGAGCGGCACATTGTCATCGGATAGTGAGCAGATAGATCTGCCCTAAAGCTCTAGAGTTTAGGTTTCTCTCCACCTGACTAGAGTAGGCGGATGAAACTCAATTGAGAGGAGGCTAGAGTGGTACTTTGTTCGAGAGGAGGATTGTTAGGTGCGACCAAAGTCTCACATCCCACATCGGTTAAACATGGGAATAAAGATCAGTATATAAGTTAAGAATACATATCTATTAGTGTGAGGCCTTTTGGAAGTGGACCAAAAAACAAAGCCGTGCGGGCCAGTGGGCCCAAAGCGGACAATATCATACTAGTATGGAGATCGGATTATTCTTACTTATATACAAAGGTGGAATATGTGGACCCAATATTCCTTACATAAGTATATGTTGGAAAGTTTTTACCTATACTATAAGTTCCGTTTAACGTTGAAGGAGTTCAATGTTGGAAATAAATAATGAGTATGAACTAGGACATTGAAGTCAAAAGTGTTTGGACGATCTCAGATAGATAGTCGATAATGCCCATACAAATTTAGTTGGAATGGTTGTTTTTCAACGTTAGCAATTGGAAGCGGGTTGTATATGATGTGTCTAAAAATAAAATACTTAATAGTTCAACAAGATCAGGAGGACGACCATCTTTTCCACTAAGAGAGAAATATTTTTGGTAAAGATAAGGTTATGACATTGTCACGAGTGGTTTCCTTTTGGAAGGTTGTTCTTTTGATAATTTTCTTCTTCTTATCAGCATGTTTCTGATTTTTGTTAGAAAGATTGTCGGCATCGATGACACGATATTTTTTATGTTTTCTCCTTAAGACCTTTGAATTATTACTTTTTAGGAACATTAAGATTCCTGACCCACTCAGGTTCTGCTCGAAGATAAGAACTCAATATGCAGGTAAAATTTTATTTTATTGAAGTATTCATTATTTTGTAATCTTATTTGACAAATACTATTTATAATGGCCAAACTCCAAACCGAATTAGATTTTGTTTACTAAAAAAATTATGCTATCTATCATCCTAAATTGGTTTAGAAACTATTGGAAGTCAATTAAGAAAGCTACGGCGGGAAACTTTGCATTTCTAGTTTTTGGACATTTCCTTAGCCTCTGAAAAAATTAAATTATTTATGACAACAATAACATATTGAAATAGAACATATAATTTCTAAGTAAAATGTAAAAAATAGATACACTTCTTGTAATCCAACATCTTTGAACCTCATTAACGTATTCGGCTAATTTAAATTCCCAATTTTCACTAATATATATATATATATATATATATATATATATATATATATATATATATTTTCTTTCCAATGAAGGTAAAGTAACTATGATACTATGTTTTGGAGCGATGAAGTAGTAGAAAAGAGATTTATCAACTTGTCATACAAATAAATGCTACAAATAAATGCTACAATGTTTTGAAGCAACAAAGTAGATGATACAACTAGATTTGTTAGTGTATGCCAGCTTTTAGGTATAATTTGATGGGGTCGTAATTTGCACCATTGAAAAATTCAAGGATTTTAGATTAGAATTAGAACCTAACACCATATTCTAACTTCCTTTAGAACAAACAAACTTCATTCACAATAATGTGATTAGGGAAATCTCCTACTAATGGGATGCGAATGTTGATGTCTTCGGTTATACCCTATTTGGATCGAATAATTTGTCTTTTTTAACTTTATCGTTGGAATATGCAAGGGTTTGTTTTAAGAAGTGTTGGTAAAATAAGATAGCTTTTTTTTTGTATCGGGTTTATTGGATGACAAAATAATCTCAAGGGTACTTGTTTTGGTTGGATCTTAACTATCATCGTCGTTGGTAACTAAAGCTATATAGGTTTTTTAGGAAGAAATTCAGTTTTTCTTTTAATTTTTTCTTATTTTTGGGTGTTTTTTCATACTCAGATTGCATCTGTTCAACATCATCATTACCACTGGATGATGAGGATGATGAGGATGATTCTGATTCATTAACATCTGATAATTTATCATCGTCTTCCCATTGGCCATTTTACTGGTCATTTTGAGAATCCGACAGTTCATTTTCACAATTTGATTCTTGTTTTATCAACATATTACCCGATGGACAAAAAATAAAAATTGAATGTTGAACGATGGACTAGGCAAGCATCGTCTAATCTAATTATCTTAGTTACTTTTAATTTTGGTACTTATCATACTTAACTACTCTAATTAAGAATGAGAAAAGTTATTCATGATTGTATGTAGAATAAAACTCAAATATTAGCCGATGGATTGGGAAAGTATCATCTTCAGAAATAACTATATTGAGAAAAGTTAAAGAGAGAAGCTTTAGAAGTGAAATTGTGATAAAAATGAAACTAAAAATATTATTCAATTTATATAGTAAAGGTTGATAAATAACAATCGTTGATGTGAGGAAAGATGAGCGGTCCAGATAAAGTATCAGAATTGTAAAAATAAGGCGTCATAAATTGATTGGTAAAAGATAAAAAAATTGTGACATCATTATATCATCATTTTTATTAATATATATGAATAATGGTAATTGACGATGAAAACTAATATTTAAAACCAATCTGAATTTTTTCATTCTTGTTTTAATGATAGTCCTTAAGCATATAAATACATCTAAGGACTATGAAGGAGTCCCGATAAGGTTATATGTTGATGGTACATTATTATCCTTATTTGGGATAAAAATATAGGATAAATAGTAAGTATAAAGTATCAGCTAAAGAAGATTATTAAAAATATACTAAAGATATATTTAGAATGACGATTGAAGGATAAAAATTTTGGTCAAATAGTTAAGGAAAGTGTCAACTAAAGGATAACATATTGTAACCGAAACTTTGAAGATAATCAAAATCAAAAACTGAATAAATAAGATGCAAAAGATGAATACTGAACAAAGATGAGCTGATATAAGTGACTTCAAAGATAAATAAACAACATAAAATAGTTAGAGTTGATAGATAGACTCAAAAAGATTATAAAAAGGTTTGAGAAAAATAGCTTATTTTAGTAACTTTCCTATAAACATTAAGGGTATATATTTAATTAATGTAATAAATGACTTACATGTGTCATAGTATACAAATGTCATCCATGATAAAATATTCTAATAAAAAACTTCTTTTTAAAAACACTCGATCTTAGTAGTCTAAATCTGCTTGGTGTAATTTGATAAAGGTTTTTCCTTCATCAACATATTCTTGTTGTTGTTCAAATGAAAACTGTTGGAGCGGTATCAACCTCTGAAATATTTCAAGGTTTTGGAGGGCAAGCCTAAAATTGTCTACGCCATTAGGTAATGTCAAAAGAGTATATAAACCAAGCCGTATGTGTAAAAATAAAGCTGTAAGCTAAAGGTATGAAAGTGAGGCTATAAGCCGAAAAAAATCGAGGCTAAACTGAATGTGCAAAAGCAAAATTATAAGCCAAATATGTAAAAGTGAGGATGTAAACCGAACAAGAAACAAAAAGGTTATAAATGAGAGAAAACGAGGCTATAAACCGAAGGAAACAAACTAGGATATACATTGTAATGTTACAACTGACTATACTAACAATGACTCTCCTTTACCAGAGACATTAAAGCCCATGATAAAATGACTATAAGTTAAATTATATATCAAGGACCATAAAAAACCATAAAGACAAGGCAATAAAAAACATTAAAAAATAACTATAATTCAATTCATATATTTAAGAGACCGGAGACCACAAAGCCTTGGTCATGTCAAAGCAACCATGAGGTAACTACGAGATTATAATAATCATGACCGCTAAATAAAATAAACATGTTCAAAACATAGCAAAACGACCATGAGCTGAACACGAAGCTATATAAGCTATAGTTGTAAATTTAATATTAACAATAACATAAATTTGGACGACTCATATTTCATTTTGTTATGCATTTAATGTATTGAAACGAGGAATAAAAAAGTGAGGAAAGACTATCAAGTCGTCATAAACAAAAGTCATAGAAAATGACATTTCAAATGCGAACCTAGTTTTCTCTTTATGCAAATATAAACCTACACTCTTTCCTGCTTTGTTGATGTTCGATTTATTTAATGATTTATTGTCACGTATTAAGTTTGAAAAACCATCGAAGCCCATATCGTGAATAAAAGTAGACAAAATGCTTTAATTATTTGACCGTACTCAAAGACTTATAGTCATTGATCTTCAATTTGTTGGGTTAAGGTCCTTGAAATCTACACAAAGATATATACTAAATATATAATATACACAAACAACACAATGTTAGACTATAATATCTATTTTAGAGATGCAGACACTTTTGACGAACACATATATATACACTCGAGATAGAAACTATATTATGTAAATATTTCTTACATTTCACTTAAAACATCAATACACAGTTTTCTTATTTAGACGATACTAAATAACGGTTTAATCTTATCATAATAACTAATTTCATAACTGATATATAACACGTGTTCAATGCTTATTTAACATACCCCCACCCCTTAAGATTGAACACGATTGTTATTTTTTCGTCGTCTGGTTCCACCTGTACAATTTATTACTTTTCTGGTGGTTTGTTTGGGCATATTTATTTCCATATGTGGACCAGTACATATGTTACATTCTTATTTTTTATCTTTCTTCTTGATCTTCCTCTTTTTCAGAAGAGTTCATGAAGATCTTGTTTACTAATCTTCTCTTGGATGGGCTCTTGGACGGTCTGCACTCAAAGCCATCTTCATTGTCCTTAACATAAAGGAAAAAATCATTCTCCTCAACATAGAGGTAAAATTCTTCATATATCTTTTGGAAATGAGAAACAACCTGATGGAAATATCCTCAATTTTTTCATAAACCAAATAAATACCATTGGCAATTGCTGTCAATTTCATTTCCAAGTTGTTCTTCAATTATATAACTTGAGAATCACTCTCGAAGGTCTGTAACTTCGCCATTTGTAACTTTGCATCCATTACACATAGGAATATTTCGCAACGTCTCTTACGCTGCTACATTTTTTCCCAAAGTCTTTCAGGCTATATTTCTCGAATCCTTTCTGCCAATTTTTGGCATCTTCAGTCTCATGATCTTTTGAGGCGTCCATACCTATATCTTCTTGTGCCATGCTCTGATACCACTTTAAGTTCAAAATATTTGAAATATACACAAAAATATATACTAAATATATAATATGCACAAATAACAGAATGTTAGACTATAAACACTGTTTTAAAATTGCAAGAAATATTTCCATAATATAATTTCTATCTCCGGTGTATATATTTGTCTGTAAAAAGTGTCTGCATCTCTCAAACAGATATTATGGTCTAACATTATGTTGTTTGTGCATATTATATATTCAGTATATATCTTTGTGTAGATTTCAAGGACTTTGAACCAACACAGTTAGTATCCCAACTCAATGGCTATGGAGGGAATACCGATAAAGATGCTATAATCAGATATTGATTTGAAAAATTATAAAATAATTGATATGGTCGTATAAACAATGATATATATATATAATCCATATTGTATTAGAAGTACGTAATACCCTTTTAAGTAAATGGATATTATTAATCTCTCATTTTGTAACAATTAGTGTAGTAATATAAAGAGTAATATATTAAAAAAAAGCATTCTAATTATATGTGAGAACTCCCTCTCTCTAAATTTATCTTTTTATAGATTTCTCTCAATATTTAACCTATATACGAACGACACCCTCATGTGGTGCCTAAATTTAACATAATCTCTAATCTATGTACGAGTGAACCCCTCCATGGTAGCTACCTTCAACACGATCTTCAACTGATACACCTCACATTTAACATATCTTTAAGAGTCTCGTACGAATTTTTGTCTCCAACTTATCTTCAAGGGTCTCATGAAACCCTTATATCTCCAATCTATTTTGTACAACCCACTGTTTTCAACCTATCTTCAAAGATCGTGTACGCTTCCCACTCTCCAACCTATCTTTAAAGGTGTGGTAGAATCATTTATCTCCAACCTATCTTCAAGAGTCTTATAAGAACTCATTCAACATATCTTTAAAATTTTCATAGTCTTATAAGATCTCATCTCTTCAACATATCTTCAAAATTTTCGTACGGTTTCCTATCTTCAATCTACATTTGGTGTTGTACAAACCCTCAAAACTCAAACAATTTTTATTCGATTTATGTTCGAACATTTCCAAACGGCTTCAACACTATCTATTCCACCATATTTATATAAAGTCCATATCCAAAACATGATTCTAACTAATAGATTTCTAATCAAATAAACTTTTTTTTCATAGTCACTTAAAAAAAGCCACATATTTCTTTAAGCTTTTACTTATATATTTTCAATCCAAAATAAAAGTTGTTACCATTGTTACACGATATCAAAATACAATAATTTTATAACAAACCAAAAGAACTTTACTTCGCAAAATCAATTTTCATTAAAATCTCCGAAACTAATAATTTTTTTTTAAACAAAGCAACTTTGTTTTATATATTTACATTAAATTGGTTGTCCTACTTTTATGGGCTTTTTTGTTCACCTTGCCTCCCATCTCTCCTTTTAAGATAGAATATATTTCCAAGCAAAAATGTACGCACTAGTAAAGACATAACCAATACTAACATTTTTTATTCATAAATGTTCGACCAAGAAGATCCGTGAGAGTGACACCCACTTTCACCTTTTTCTTACGGAAAAAGAGAATAGTATTACAAACCTCAACCATCCTAACTCCAAAGAGACACATCAACATCCCCATACTCTACATCATCGGTGAACATAAACCCCTCTTCCGCCCTATACCGTGGAGGAGACATCAACGGCTCCGCTGCCATGTTCATCAACCACCCTTGCATATCAAACCCCCCTTCCTCTTGTCCAACCCCCAACACATCCTCAATCGTATTAGTATTGGAGCCAGACGAATTACCTTCATTGTCAACAACACTATCTCGATCATGTTCCGCACACCTAAACATCTCAGCCGCCTCGGCAGCCGCTTTCTGTATATCCTCCGTTTCAGTCGAATCCGGCACTCTAAGTCTCCACGCAGAATCAGCAAAGTTCAAACAAGCTGACCGTCCACGAAACGCCAAGGCCGCAACATCGTGTGCACGTGCGGCCATTTCGAGTGTCGGGTAGGTACCAAGCCAAACACGTTTCTGGGTCTTCGGGTTACGTAGCTCACACACCCATTTGTCATTGGTCTTCCGTCGCACTCCTCTGTAGACAGGGTGGCGTGTCTCTTTGAAAACCTTACGTCCTGCTCGTTTTTTGGGAGTTCTTGAAGCTAGTATCACGTCCTCGTTTGCTATGTCCATCGGTTGTACTTAGCTTCTTTGTCTCGAACTGAAGTGTTTTTTTTTTTGGATGTGTTGGAGTAGCGAAAGGAGAGTGTGGGTTGGGTTTATATAGTTTTTGATGTCTTGATATTTAAGACATATGGCTAGAAAACCGACACGTAAGTGTAGCTGATTGGTTGGAGCTCTACAAGCTTACGCGGTTGGTAGACAAACCCTGGTCCATCTTGACCTTTTTGGTCCACATTCAAGGTACTCCTATTACTTCACTAGAAAGAAAATCTTCTAGAAGCAATTGTAACAACAAATGTTGTTTGTGTCAAATATTATTATTTTTATATACATGTTTTTGCTTCTAAATGATAATTCCTCTTTTTTAGCTTATATCGTTATGGTAGAGAATTTTTTTAACTCAATCATGATGACCCTGCTCTAAAACGACTATCTCTTGCTATATTTGAAGTTTGGGAAGATGAATCATATTCTTTATTTATGAGCTATAGTCATCTTCTTCTTGATCAAATTCAGTTCGACCCTTCTTTCTTTTTCATTTCATTCTTCAGGGTAATTAACGATCCTAAAAGACAAAACTTTTGTTTCTATCGGAACGAAAACATCTATGCCAAACACAAAGGCAAAATGAGTTTATCTGGTTGTGGTTTGAGGTGTTGTCCAGTATGTCCATAGTACTTATATCAAAACATTAGACCACTTACCCGCTGCCCATACTAAATTCTTCTTTAATCTCTTTAAAATACATCTATTAGTGAAATTTACTTGCCCGTTTGCATGAAGGTGGAAGATGTTGGAAAATATTGTTCCATGTGTTGGCTTTAACAAAATAAAGCGAGATTCGTGATTTGAAATTGAAACCCATTATCATTAGTTGTTGAATTTGGCATATCAAACCTATAATAGATGTTAGATAAGATTAAATTTATCACAACTTTAGTCGTTATCCTATTAAGTGGTTAAGCCTCCACCCACTTTGATAAATAATCAACTAGCACGATTATATAATGATACCCTTCTGAAATATTAGATAAATGACCGACCATGTTGATTCCTCGCCTATAAAAGGGTAATGCTTCAGATATAGACTCAATTGGTACATCATCAGGGAAGTCTAGTATGGGTTACATACCTCGGGGGACTCATCTGGTTAGTTCTCCTACATTTGTCTTGGTTCCCTTGATCATCCCTCAGACTTTTACTTTGGTGTTTCCCTAAATTTCCTCAAACATATCGTCGACCCCTAAGGATTTAGTTGTTACCCAACCTCCAGTGGAATAATTAACTCTAGAACCCACAAAAAATAAGTACAAATATTATTTGAGGTCTGCTCGGGGGATAACAAAGTGGGTGGGGGTTTGAGGCTAGCAAAAAAAATAGGTTGAAAATGAAGCCTCTCAATTAGAAAAGATCCCCACATGTTTAAAATTGTCTTTCAATAACTTGAACATAACGAAATTACATTTTCTAGCTCTTCAAATAATTCTGTATATTTATATGGAGCCCCACGAGCTTCAATTATTCTGAGATAAGTGGGACATCTCGGAGAACATCAATTTCATCATTCTCACTGAGAGAGAGTCACACGTATTGGCCCAATCTGACAAATTGTATTCCTTTACTAATATGTTTGACTGGGATATTGAGCTTCCACTCTACTCGACCTTGCGGTGATTTTTCATCTTGTTGGACCTCTGTCTCATTCAATCAACCTTAACAGGTGAAGGATGGTGATTTCTTTCAAAGAAAGGTTAGTTTCGAAAGTGATGCTTGCATGCCAATCACTATTACCTTTCTTAATATATTTTTATTGAGGATCGTATGAAGATTGTGGATGACCTGCCTGAATCCGAGAGTAACTTGAGGAGAATTTATATATTTGTGAGAGAAGCTTAGGATAAAGGGGTATCTATTTGCAAATAGAGCCCTCGTTAGATCAGATTTACCTGGAATAACACGAGTAATGATCACGACATTCCAATCCATACTACTCTCTCAACTCGCCTTTCTGAACAACTTATTTTTATATACTTTTTAATTTTTGTCCTACTATGACACTGCTATTTTTTACCTTCTCATAATATAGAAAACTGTTTTTCTTGAATTAAAAGAGGGGATAAGAGAAACTCTCAGAGTTGAGCATGTGCTCTTTAGATAACTAGGAGTGTAGGTTTCACGAGTGCTAAAAGGTAGAAAATCTTGCTAATTTAAATATATGAGATATGTAGTAATGGTTAAACCCTGAAGCCGACAATGCTATCATTAGAATCAATATGGATAAGCTTAAATTTATCATGCATCGGCCCATTTGCCTACCAGTCTGACATTGAGCCTCTTTGTCGTGATTGCTTCTCAGAGGTGAAGCTCGTGTCATTCTGGACAAGAGGATCCCAAAACGACCGGGACAAAATGTGTATTTCGTGAGTTCGATGACAATTTTGAATTTGAATAAGAAGTCGGAACAAAGGATGAACATGTTGAGGGTACCGAAACTCACGATCCTTCCAATCTTAGAACTCTAAATACCCTAGTCGATGTTGTTATCAAGTTCTTTCCTTAACTTCTTGTACGTGTTTTTTTAATTTATTATTACTAAAGTACTTAAAAATTTAGGGTACTTTAAAAAAACTGAGATGAGATTATATAAGTTACAAATAAGCTTTTAAATTAAAATAAAAATTAATGATTAGCTAAGTAATAAAAAAGGTTACAAAACATATAATTATTAAAAGTAAATATGGTTATAAATAAAACCTTTGATAGATGTTAAGTAGCTAACATGACTATAAGTGAAGACAATAATATTTTCAGAGTAAGAGCCCATGCAGGATGACATAAATGCTCGGACTATATATAAAGTAAGAAACATGATTATAAGTCGAGACTATATATAAAGTAAGAAACATGATTATAAGTCGAGCTGATGATCTTGTAAGATCAATAGATTACACACGAGGCTATAAACGCCCAAACTATATCTCAAGAAAAAACATAAGTATGATTTAAGATAGTGATATTTTCAAATCAAGAGGCCACACAAATAAAGCTGTAAAGGTTGGGTGATAAAAAAAGTCAATTAAATTTAAATAAATTATAAGGTTTTTGTCCAATATAAATGATAATGTATAAATGTTAAAGAAAAATTCAATAAATAGATAAATAAGAGAAGTTAATTTTGTTATAACTATTTTTAATTACAAAACTAAAGATAAAAATTTAATAAAATTATATAATTAACTTTAAGGATAAAGTGTTTTTTTGTTATAAAAAAATATTAAATAAAGTTACAGAGTTCTATAGAGCAATCTCAGGAAGCAGTTAGAAACCTAAAAACCTTTCTGAACATGTACAATACTGAGAAAAAATACTCTTAATATGATGCAACTCTGCTATTACAATTGGGTTGAGATACATAAATTAACTTTGGAGAACCCAAAATTGAGATTCCAAATCCAAATTCTGGTACTTGAAATCCAGATCTGGATACGCTCGAACCCTTCTAGAATTCACAAAACACATCGACGCTAAGCATACGCTCAAATCGAAAGAAAACAAGGGAAAATGATGGGAAGCCAAGTCACCCTGAATGGAGGTCATGAACGCGTAAATGCTCGTTCAGACAGAGAAGATCTCGACGGTACTCAATTCGTACCGAAACTCTATAGAGAAAAGAAACTTGAATATAATAATTAGGCAATGTTGTGAATTAAAGGAATTTTTAAAGCCCCAACGACATTAAAAAGCTCGAGAAAATACCGACAAAGCTGAGAAATAGAGAAGGATTCTCTAAGAACGTTGAAAAATCCGGCGATTGGTTAGATACTCAGCAGGCGCCGCGAGGGAGGTGGGTTTAATGTAAAAGCATAAATAATGAATATGGAAGATGAACAAGACACTTGAAAACCTACAAATGATATTAAAAAAGACATAAAAAGGAAAAAAAAGCAAAAAGAAAAAGAACGATGACTGCGACTCTCTAGGGTTTATTAGAGGGAGAAAACCCTTGAGTATGTCGTATAAAGTTCATATACAAAAAATATTCTTTGTCAAAAAATAAAAAATAGTAATTCTCAAAATGAAGATATATATACACGATGTATATTTTTAAACCAAGATGAATTGGTAAAATGATAATACAAGTACGTGAGAGTTATTAAACAAATAATTATCAAAATAAAGTTAAAAAATAAGTAATAAGATATCATCCGGATGATATCCGATAAAAACCTGTAGTTTACAAAAATACAAATGAGAACTTCGGGCATCTAAGGCTCTACTATACTAATTAATGTACAATGTTTGAACTAAAACTTATTGTAAATTTAAATAAAAAGACACGTGATATATTCTTTTCTATCTTGACGGTGCATGAAAGTTTTAACGAGGTGTCTATGTAACCTATGTATCAATAAAATGTTTGTCAATCAAAACATGGGTAAAACTATGTTTTTAGCTTGATTCAATTTAAGATTCCCGTAAAGATTTACAACCTCAGTTGCTCGAAAAGCTACCATATGCTATAAGTTTTGGCTTGGTCCAATCTAAGTCCATCGTAAAGTTTTCCAACCTCAGTTGGTCGAAAAACTATTATATGCTATAAATTTTTAGTTTACTTTGGTCTGATGCGGATAAATTGTTCAAATCTTAGTTGGTCAAAATATCTGTCTAATGACTAATGTTTTGGCTTGGTTTGCCCCGAAACTTGTAAGGGGTTCCAGCCATAGCTAGTCAATGAACCTTTGGATCATATCAGACCGACTTTAATAAACATTTCTAACCGTAGTTGGTTAGAAAGTCATCAAGGTTCTAACATAAGTTCTTACACTACTAAAGGTTGATCACCTTTACGTTGCGCACCTTTACATTGTGCGAAGCCGAGACTTGAAGTAAAAAAAAACGAATGAGACCTGAGTAAAAGAAAGAAATAAAGCTCTCATAAAAGATAAAATGTTCTCTAGCACACTAAAAACTTGAGAGACAAAACAAAAAATAAATATTCAACAAAATGTCATGACCGACGACTGACTTTCGTCTTAATATATTTAAAAACATGCTCAATAAAAAAAACATGACAAATAAAATCTTTATTTTTTGTGCCTCATCCTGGTCGACGTTTTTTTTTTGTTTTAAAAAAACAACAAATAAATGGTTGGGGACAAAGACATTATCTACGGTGCCGAAAACTCAGGAAAAAAAACTTTTTTATCTATTTTAAAAAATAAAAATCTAATTTAATTACAATTTTTTTTGATGGATTATTTAATAACCTACGGAATTTTAAATTTTAGATTTATAAATAAAATTGAATCATAAATTCATCTTAAAATAATATTTATGAAAAGTATACTCAAAGTAATCCATAGATAACCGATTAAAAATATACATCATTCTTATGCGATTTTGTCGGTCACTAGTCGGTTTTTTTAGTCATTAGTCGGTTATATGCAACAGAAATGTTTTCCAGCTAAGAACTTCCTTAAATTTATATGAACCGCAGTCCTCTGTTACCACTTACCATCAACGTTTTAAATTCATTTCGTTTCTTAATGGGGTGTCTAGTCACGTACTTTAATATTATTTTAATTCAATAAAGTTCAGTTCATTTCTTAGTGAAGTAAATAGTCACGTGCATTAATATTCTGAAGTTTTCTTTGTCCGCTGGATATTTGCAATATGCCAAAATTCTGAAATATGTTTTGTCGGCATATCAAACTTTTCTTAAATAAAAAAACAATAATTTATTTAGATAAGTATATTAATAAATAAATAAGTAGTTTATACCACAATTTTTTTTTTATAAAAAATATTGAGAAAAGTATTGGTAAATATCCACTCAAGTATCTTATTACTTGGTAGTATCCGAATTTGGGATAGTGTTACTAAGTATCTCGACTAAAAAATTGGACAAAAATACCCTTTGACTATATATACCCATTTTTCACTTCAAACCCACTTTTTTCCACCTTCCCATCACCCTAAACAAACCCAAACACGTCTAATTTTAGAAACCACTAGAAACCGTTCGACTTCGTGATACTCTCTCTCTCTCAAACCCAAAACCCCTACAACTTCTCACCGTTCAAAATCCGTCGCCGTTCGCACCTTCAACGGAATCGCACCGGTCACCGTCTTTTACTCAGTCCAACGAGTAACCACCTTCTGTTCGAGAAAGTTGTCGTCAAGTCGTCTCCGACCGGTGAATAGGACAATGTTTAGAAGTAAACAGGTATGCATTATCATGGAAAGTGTACTTTTTTTTGCGTTTTTGATGAATTCGAACCACTATTTTCTGTTATTTCAGGATAGGCGTTGCTTTTTATACTGGAATGAAATATTTAGTGATGTAGAAGACAGTGGTTCTGGGTTTATCGTCGAATGCAGGGTAGAATTTTGGTTGCATGTAATGTTAATACTTTCCTGAGAACTATGATGTATGTTAGATGTGCATTAGGTAGTTGATTTTTGATTTTGGTGTTGTTTCAATATTTCCCAGATCCCTGCAACGTGCATATAAAAAATAGAACAGTTCGCAGCCTGCACGCGTGCGCTATAGTACAGTTCGCATCTTTATCACCCAATATGCAAGCAATTCGCAGCTCGATTGAATGTTTATGCAATGCATTTTGCAGCTTTTATTTACAAACAATTCTCATGCCAGCATGCGAATTGCTTGTAAAAATTCTACTCATATATAGGCAATTCGCAGCTTGTCATGCGAATCGTGTGACATTTTAACTGATAAGACATGAAGTTCGCAGCTTGTGATGCGAGGTGTGTGACACTCCAACTGATTTGTGTTTGTGCAGGAAGTATGACAACAAAACCAAGCTATTACAGATCAGGGTTGGTGAGCCTTCTTAAGCTTCTTAAAGAGATAGGTATTACCCGTGCCCACATTGAAGCTGCAAGAAACACACCCTTCTATATGCTTTTGAAAACGGCTTTCGACATCCGTAACGAGGCAGAGCTACCGAAGAAGAAATTCTACTGTATTATTCAGTATCTCGTCGAGAGGTTCTCTGTCGATCGAGACGCCTTCCGTATTGGCTCAAAGTTTGTAAAGATAACCGAAGACGATGTGAAGGTCATATTCGGGATGTAGCATGGCACATAGAAAATGCGGTTAACGAAAATCGGAGCATTTCACAACAAATACGTGCAAGACGAATCGAGGATGATGAAGAAATACTTCATGAGTAAAACTGGCAGAAAAGTAGGACCGTCAAATACTAAAACAATAACGAATGCCATTATAAAAGGTACGTGTAAAATCGACTTCATCTTATAAATCAGGATTCTGTACTTTTCTAACATAGCATGTTGTCGTTGGTTTTACAGGCAGGTATAGAGAAGGCCATAGGCGAATGGGGGGAGCACGAGTTGGAAGACGTTGCGAGGCTGTTGATACTGTTTTTGTGCTCCACCCTATTCTACTACGTATCTGGAGATATCCTGGGTTGGAGCATGGTTTATTATGTTGAAGACCTCAGCAAAATAAACAGTTACGACTGGTCCAGATCAATATTGTACAAGCTTTGACAGTCTATCCGGAGTTGCTTAGCAATCGAAAAACTTGATCGAGTCGTCGGCTGCGTCGCCCTTCTAATTGTAAGATTGATCTATTAGAATAAAAATTAGTTATGTACATAGCATCTTAATGATAAAACGTGTCCCCATGCAGCCATTCTTCATGGAGCACACAACAATCGGCCTCGAGGTAGCGAAGCCGACTTTGATACCAAGGTTTTTCAAACGGTTGGGATTAGAGTGCCAAACAACAACCGTGGCGCTGCTCATTAGAATACCCAACCTGAAAGATGACCAGATATGATCTTTATATAGGTATTGAATTGGGGTTGCAAACAGTTCGCAGCATATCACGCGTTTTGATTGGTGTTATATTAGAACAAAGCATCAATTATTTCGCAGCCTGAGATGCATACTTAGTTCGCAGCTTATTGTTTCAACATAGTTCACAGCTTATTGTTCCCACACAGTTCGCAGCATATTGTTTACATACAGTTCGCAACATATTGTTTACACACAATTCGCAGCTCAGCATGCGAGTTGTTTGCAACTATAACATGGATAGAATTTCACACATTTTGCAGCATATAATGCGAACTGTTTGTAAAAAACAATTTGTTTGTCTACACCCTCATACTTTCAAAACAAGCCGCTTGCATCTATTTAGTTACATGTGCCTCTGTTGGTAGGTTTTGGAAGGTTCACTACTTCTTACCGAGGCTGAAAGCGAAGCTTTCGGAGAACGACCAGATAGTAGAGATGCAGACGAGGAACCTATTTCACCAGAAGAAAGATCAAGGAAGAGGAAGGAAATCACAACACCAAAACCAAGACAAAGGAGACAAGCATCACAGAAAAAGAAAGAAACGAATCAGGTGTTATCTCCCAGACCTGAACAACCAACACTCCCCGAGCCAACGATTCCACCACCAAGACTTCCCAAGCAAACGATTCTACCACCACCGATAGGCAAATCCAGACAGGAGCCCGACGACGAGGGCACAACCAGTATGAGTGAAACAATCGGTGATTATGTACTCAAACGCAGAGCATCTAGTCCAAAGAAGTCTGCAATTGTTGCTGAATCAAAGCGTTTGAAGACATATGCCGACAAGAACAAGTACGAGAGAAAGATAGAAAAATTGGCCAGAGAAGTAAGTATGAAATTGAGCCTTAAATAATGGCTATAATCAGCACTTAATATGTTTATAAACCGTCTTGTATCATTTTTTCAGCTGGAAGAATTGAAACAGAAGATAGCGGATCTTGAAGCACAACAACTCCACAATACTATCTCTCAGCCAATTTGCCAGATTGGAAGCCCAATAGTTGAGAAGGTACCAGCATTTCCCGATAGAGCAGCATCCACTGAATTGCAGGCATCCATGTCTGATGCTGATCAACACCATGCTGATGGAGTACTGCCAGAAGAGAGGGATGATGATGGGAACCGTTCACCCATACCGGTACCATCTGCAAGGATGCATGAAGAGTTGTTGGTGTCCACAGAGATAGACACCACGGAGACACAGACGGAGAAAGAAAGACACGAGTCTCCTCCGAATGACCAACAACTCGTACTTCATAGTGAAAATGAGATAGAAGATCGTGGGAAAGAAGTGGCAAAACCAGACAGCCTAGAAGATGTAAGTGGATCAAACGTTCACTAAGATTCAAATATCTTATTTATTTGTTGTGATGAAATTGTTTCTATAATAATATTTACTGTTGTATAAATATTCAAACAAAGTCAGTGTATCTAATTAAAACAGTGAGCGGGGTTTTCCAGTTGAATACATATTCAAAACAATGCATCACATGATATGATGATATCAAAAAAATATCAGGACTGTTGTGTAGTCCTGTCCAAAAAATTCGTATCATTTATTGCGAATTGTGTATTACTTTAGTTGGTTGTTTATTTTCCAATTCGCATGATGAGCTGCGATTTGTTTGAGATGGATAAAACAAATATCAGGTTAGCATGCGAATCGTTCGCAACTATGATTATAGTATGCTTAACCCTTCCACCTTTTTATTTTGGAATTTGTATGAAACAGGAGACCGACAGACAACAACAACAACAACAACAGCAACAACAACAGCAACAACAGTAACAAGTTCAACACTAGCAACAACAACAACAACAACAACAACACCAACAACAACAACAACATCAACAAGTTCAACACGAACAACACCAAGTTCAACACCAACAACAGCAATAACAACAACAACAACACCAACACCAACAACAACAACAACAACAAAAAGTTCAACAACAACAACAACAAGAACAACAAGGACAACAAGAACAACAAGGACAACAAGAACAACAATAGGAGCAACAGATAACCTTGGCAAAGAGAGAAAGGCTAATGCAAGAGATAGCGCTGCAAGAGTTAGAACATGTCTATCCCTGTGAGAAGATGGAACTACTCAGCCAGGAAGGACCATCCTTAGAATACAACACCACATATGGAGATGCACCTCAAAGACCAAAGTGGTGTGCACAAAGTCAGAATCGCTAAGCAAACGTGAAACCGTAGCACCAGTAACAAATCAACTGCAAGCTCCAGAGTCAAACAATAACACAGTAGGTTTACCCGATGCTTTTGTTGATGGTATTTACACTCAAGTTTCACATACATTTTTAAATGAAATTGATAATGTATATTACGATTCTATAATACAACGGTCTTTGGAGAACATGTCGGAAGATGACTTTAATGATCTCTGCCGACACGATCCAGATCCTATGCCGAACAAGTCAACGATATTGGTTGTCGCTGACCGTGCGGTAATGGCTACTTATAATGATTTCGCATCATACCATGAGAATTGTGTGGATCTATTTTAAATGTTACAAACAAATATCAGGGTAGCATGCGAACTGTTCAGTGGAACCTCGAACAGTTCGCATGCTACCTTGATGGATACTCTGAAATGTATTCAGCTAGAACAAACAGTTCGCATGTTAGCATGCGAACTGTTTGGGGTCGTTACCATTATAATGACTGACACCCTTCTACTTTTTATTTTTGTTATTTACTAAGCTCGAGCCAAGTAAAGAGACATAGGAGCCAAATTTTAATCTACTGACACCAACACAGCCTCCAGTGGAAGAGGGAGAGGAAGAAGAAGAGATAATTATAATAGAACGGGAACCGCCAAAAGTAGAATACAACGGCTGGCCAAAGAAAACAAAAGTAACTGACCGTATCTCTGTCGGAGAATACCACAAAATACAGTTAGTTAAACCCTACGAGAGTGACATTCCTGATCCAGTGGTATGGAAGTTACCATAGTCCAAATTTACATATGGAATTAGAGTGCAAGCGAGTGATGCGATGGCACTACCTTTAGACCTGGAGTTGGACGTAAAGATATCCAATTGTCGACCAATTCTCTTTTTAATGTTTCAAACATGTCTTGTATATTTAACATAAATAAACAACTCCTTCTTAGGTTATCGACGCTTGGATTCGAAAGATTCTTGAAGAAGCAGACTTCAAAGTTTCATGCAATAAAGCTGAAAGAGTGCAACATGACACCGTACTGATTTCGGGCATGACTACTGTAAGTTTAGCTAAGGTAAATCTCAAAGTTTTAGAAAATGTTCTCATTGTAATGTACTCTCGCTTGGATGCAGCATCAATTGGAATCAGGCTGTGAAGTAACAAATTTGGTGGATGCAACTGTTAGCAATGCGCCCAAAAACCCCAACATTATGATTCCAATATGCACCGAGACAAAAGACCATATAAACCATTGGACGTTGCTCGTCATTGACGTCGACGACAGGTCGATAACAAACTACAATCCACTTCTGCCTAAACTGAAAGCCATAGACCACACCACAAGGACACCTACAAAATTGGTAATATTCCCAGCTATACACTTACGTTTAAACATATTTTTAATTATGCATGATCAATACATACTGCAAACTGTGATCGAGCTATGCTGCGAAATGTGAGCAAATCAGTTGCATTTCGTAGCTTATCCATAACACATTTCACAGCATCTGATGCGAATCGTTTTGGATGATGCACATTTCAATAAAATAGGTTGCGAAATGCTTGCAGACAAAATGGATGGGATATCAAACAATTCGCGCCCTATGCTGCGAATTGCTTGACATGTCCATGTTGGATTGGTTGTCACACAATTTGCATCCTACGATGCGAATTGTGTGACAACAACTGTTTAAGTTTCTGTGCTAATTCCTAACACTAATTGTTATAACCAGATCAAATATTTAGTGGACAAAGGATTCCTACCTACTTCAAAGACAGGGTGGAAGGTGAAAATGAAAGAAAAATTCCACAACAAAAACATGGCATCCTGGACTGTGTTATTTTTGTCTGCAAATACGCCAGAGATATTATCAAGCATGGATATGTGCAGACAAAATACGCTGAAGATATTGTCACTGCCTTCAGAGCAGAAATGTTTGATTTCTGCTTAAATGACAAAGACACCGTGACGTACGGGTGATTCGAAGTAAAACATTGATTGTAATTTTTTGGTGTGCATATTTTTACAATTACATTTTTTGGTGTGCATATTTTTTGTAGGACATATTTCTTATCAAATAGTTCGCAGCCTAACCTGATGTATAAGGGTTAGTTAATATTCGAACAATTCCCACCAAACATTTTACAGCAATCCCTGGTATATCTTAAAATGTGATCTTCACCAAACAATTCGCATCCTAACCTGATAGATGCTTACTTATCACTAAATAGTTTGCAGCACCTCCTGGTATATCACATTAACAAACAGTTCGCAGCCTGGTATAAAATAAATACTTCAAAATATATTGTTCAAGAATACGGATAGGCTATGGCGTATGCCTTGGCAAACGTTTAATGTATTGAGCACGTAAAAAAAAAATCTAATTACCAGAGGTCCAGAACCCATTAAATGTTGATTGGACATGGAGGCTATGTAATGATTACCTCATTTCCCTATAAATAACACTAGTAACCAGAGGCTAGTTTTAAAACAAACTCTATATTTTTTATAAAACACTTCTTGTTCTCTTCGAATTCAAACAGTCATGTCTTTTTCCACCACCACCACAACCACCACCTCATAGTCATACTCTGGTACACTTGGTTCTCTGGGTGACTCCTGGTCATCCTTAACCGTTAACTGGAGCGATGACTTGATCATGCCAGCAGCACCACCAAACAGCCCAGTATCTATCTTTGGGTTAGACATATATGATGACTGCTACTCTGCTGACTCTCAACCAGTGGAAGTTGTTCCAATGGTTGCTGCTGAACCTCAGCCAGAAGAGGTTCCAATGGTTACTGCTGTACCTCAGCCAGCAGAGGTGGAACCTCAAATGGCAGAGGTTCCAAACAATAAAAGGAAGAGGGAAGACGAAGCCGGTCTATCAAGGATAAATTTTTTATGCATGATGGATGTAGATAACAAAGAGGAAGAGGAAGATGAAGAGGAAGAGGAAGAGCAAAAGGCTGATGATCAGCACACAGAGGAGAAAGATGGTGAATAATCCTCTACTGATGACTGATAGAGTTAGCTTTTGTTTTTTGCTTTTTTTGGAATGCAATTAACTAACACTAATAGGTTGTATTGATCTGTGTAAACATTTGTTAGTGCATGAACACTGTAATCCTCTTTTTTGTCATCCAATTTGTTTACAGAATTTTAATCATATAAACGATTCGCATCTAATTACAACTTGCAAATAATTCGCATCGTAACCTGATATATTACTTGTTTTCAATATTACTGATTATCATGCAATTCGCACCTTACCATGCGAATTGCAACCCACTGAATGTCCTGGTATTTTTATCAAAGCACGCTTCGCAGCTTAGCATGTGACCAAATATCAAGACTTCTGGTTGTTCTCCATTCGCATCATATCTCTTTACACAAGCAGCCAGGAATCCTGATATATGTTCTGGTCATAATTCGCAGCATATCATGCGAATCGTATGCAAGTAAGAGTCCTGATATTTGTTTGAAAAGGCATTATGTTATAGCTCAACACAATTCGCAGCATAAAATAATGATAATTGTTTGATATGATTTTACTAACGATACACATCATGGTGAAATTTCACACAAATCGCATGGAAACCTGATAGATGTTTGCAATATGATATCAACATATTGTACACAATTCGCAATACTGGATGCGAATTGCATGCAACTCAAAGCACTTAACATTTCTTTACTCTAATAAAAGCATTACAAACATAAAAATGTAAAAATGTTTAGTTTGTTGTACAGAACAATAACAGTATTACAAATAAATGTGGCCAACGAGAATTGTCCACAACATGGATTGTGCTTAAACTGGAACATCACAAGTCCTCCTGTTATGGCCTGATTTCGAACAACGGCCACACCTCAACTGCTTGGTTGAGATTTCTCCTCTAGAAGGGATTCGTTTTTTCTTAGGCCTTATGGAGCGTCTCTTAACGTTCAGAGTTAGAACTTCAACAAACGAAGGATCGTTAGTGCTGGACCCTTCCCCGAAACCCGTTATAGCTGGTATGCTGAAAGAGTAACTTTCCCTGTAATTCTTAACCGTAAAGAAGGGCTCTATTACGGTAAATGGATCTTGGTCAGTATATTGTATTGCCACTAAAGCGTGAGCACATGGAAAACACTCTTGTTGCCATAATCCGCAAGAACATTTGAAATCCAACAGATTAAGAACAACCACTGGTTTTGAAAAGACTTCGAGCATGACGGTAGACGACTTACGTACTACTCAAGTTCGGCACATGTCAACATTCTGATTTAACTTCTTCTCATACTCGGGGACCAAATTAGTACTCTAGCAGAGACCATATTTGTATCTTCGTGAAACTTGAGTCATAAGAAAAACTCTAATCCAGTCAATAAACTCAATAATCGGTAGGCTGCAATATTTTTTGATATGATTGTTAAACGATTCTGCTGCAGTTGAAGCCATAGAGCCGTATCGCTTCCCTTTTACGTAAGCCTGCGCATACTTTTCCGGGGGTAAATTTGCAAGAAAATCACTCATTCTGTCACCACCTTCACATAGAAAACCTGTTTGTATATCTTTAAAAAGCTCTCACTGGGAGCATAAGCAAGACGATGGACGAAAGTCAACATCCTTTTTTTATAGTCTCTGTTAGTATGTTCCACTTTCACTTTCAAATTCTACATGAGATGGAAATAACAATACACATGATAGCAGTTTGGATACAAGACAGAAACAACATTAACTATACCAGAATGATGGTCTGAAATAAATGTGATCTGGCGATCCAACAAATATGGTTTCAAACACCCCCAATTGTCCCAATCTTTAATGCTAACTATACCAACAGCAACAGGGAATAGTCATGGAAAAAAACAGATCAAATGAACACTACAAACAGTACTCAAACGCTTAAAAAATGTACACAGTTCGCATGTTGTCCTGATATTTGTTCTCAAAAAGTACGCTGCGAACTGTGTACAAACCCAGCTGCGAATTAATGACAGTTTAAACACTGATTAGTTCGCAACCTAGAATGCGAATTGTTATGAAATATCAGGATTCCAACAACAATGGTGTGCATATATAGGATGCGAACCGTTGCTCAAAATTGCATCGCCTAATTCGCATCCTCTATTGTGAAATGTCATCACCTAAACAACACTGCATAATTCGCATCCTATGATGCGAATCGTTCTCAAATATCAGGATTCCATCACAATGGTGTGCATATATAGGATGCAAACTGTTGCACAAAAATTTCAAACAAAAACATCATAACACATTCAGATTAACTATTTAAATGTAACTAACCGTTGTTGTCGTCCTTTGCTACGGCAGTAAGCAAGGTACCCTTGTACTTGCCATATAAGTGGGTTCCATCGACAAACAACATTGGACGGCATGAATGAAAACCCTGAAGGGACAAACCGAAGGCTACAAAATAACGCTTGAATCGGTTTCTAGCTGATAACTCCAACTGGCAGTCTGAAGTAATATCCCGGCTCTTCAATCGTTTGAAGTATCCGCTTAGTAAACTAAAAGAACTTGAACTATCTCCGAAAACTCCCCTCCTAGCCTTCTCTAAAGCATTCCATGACAAACGGTAAGAGATGTCAAGACCGTAATCTGGTTTGACAGTCGATTGTATGGTTTTGGCTGTCAACGAATGGCAGGTCCGGAGAGAATCCTGAATTTCCTCTGCAATCAAATCTGATGTCAAATGCCTGTGCCGCGTATGCTTCTGGGAGAAAACGGGACTGCAAGTATGGTGCGGAACATGCTTCTTGATCCTCATCAAGCTGTTGCTGGAATCAATAGATGCATAAAGCCTCCATTTGCACCCGCTTGTGAACTTATTTTCACAATAAGCAGTGATCTTGCTTGCTGTGTTGTGCAGGTATTTGAAAAAAAACCATGCGCTAAAGCAAACTTGCACAAAGATAACCTGAGACATGCAGCACCTTCTTCAAAAGCTTGACCCACTCTTGTAATAGCACCAGCCCAACCAGCAGTAACAAGTTGTTTTTTTCTCTGCTCAGAATTAACTAAACCGTTACTACTCTTCCCGCTAATTAGTTGATCAGGAGATGGTTCTCCCAAACTCAAGTTACGCTCTTTACGCTTTACACCACAATCCTTACCACTAGAGCTCTTATCACCAGAACGTTTTGGACCAGAACACTTATCACCAGAACCCTTATCGAAGATATGCTGTTCTATGAGAAAACTAACCCGTTTTAAACGCTCCAAATCAAGATATAACACCAACCCATCAAAATCCTTTTGGTTATTAAAGAAATAATTATTGTGATCCCCGCAGGAGTAAGTAATTAGGTAGTCACCTGTGACAAGCTCCTCCCATGTGTTCTCCACATAAGCTTGGATACTTTGAAAGCTTTCAAACTCCGTGAAAGGCGTGATTGCGGTTTGGTGACCATATTTAAAAATACAAACTCATGATTCGGACATACCTTACCATGCACCGAACAAGCTATTAGTTATCAGTCCAAAAAATAAAGTGCAAATTATTTATTACTGCATCAAACATATTGCATCATATCTTGCGATTTGTGTATATCTATAAGCTGCGAACTGTGATCAATTCGCATCCTCTCCTGATAGTTGTTTGTAAATCAACTAAAAAAAGTCCTGATATTTGTTTCGAAATACAATACTCAAAAACGTTCTAGACAGTTTGCATCCTATCATGCGAAACGTAAAAGTAACTAACAGTCCTAGTATTCGTTTGAAAAAGAAATACTTTAGATTTTCATACAGTTCGCATCCTATCATGCGAAACGTAAAGGTAACTAAAAAAGTCCCGATATTTGGTTTGAAAATGCAATACCTTAGAGTTCTACACAGTTCGCATCCTATCATGCGAAACGTAAAGGTAACTAAAAACGTCCTGATATTTGTTTGAAAATGCAATACTTTAGAGGTCCACATAGTTCGCATCATAACATGCGAAACGTCAAAAAGTGACTAAAAAGTCCTGGTATTTGTTTGAAGATACAATACTCTAGAGTTCCACATAGTCGCAACCCATCCTGAGTTTTGTAAGCAACTAAGAGTCCTTATATAAGTTTGAACATCCATACAATTCGCAACATATTTGTAAGCAAATTTTGAAATTCTTTCATGTAATTCGCACGTCACCATGCGAATTGGTAACACAGTTAGCATCTTCCTCATCGAATACGTCAAACAATTCGCATCTTGCATGGAATGCCTGGACAACTAAAACTCGTAATCTACACATGTTTAACGTCCGAAATAAAACTCTAATGCACTACAAAATTAGTATATAACATCAGAAAACAAGGACATGAGTATATAACGACAAATATTAACAAAACAATAACAGATCAGTGTAACAAATAAAAAACAGAGAAAAGCTCGAAATCAGCCTATGGCGTCTAAAAACAGTAAAATATAACCTATTCCAACTGAGAAAACCAACAAAATAACTTCGAAATCAGTAGGTAATTACGATTACCTGGAACCAGAAACACAATTACTTGCAAAACAACAGATTCTTGTACGTAGAAACACGATCAGTTCCTGTACGTAGAAGACAATGGTTATATAGGTTTTACACCACAAACTAGATAAATAAACAGACCTTCTAACACTCTGATCAGCGGAAATGTGATTTCAACCGTGCTTCGTGGTGGTTCGTAGGGTTAGGTGGTTAGAGCGGCTAACAAATTCAAATCTTAAAAAAACTAGAAAAAATAGAAAGAAAACAGAAAATTATGTTTATATAGTGGGTTAGGGTAGTTAGGGTATTAAAATAATATTAGATAGTAAGTGACAATAAAGTAGTTGAGTTGGGTATTAAGTAACAATTGATCAAACCTTGGGTACTAGATGACAATTGAATAGTTGAGTGGGTACTTTAGGTGCAATTTCCTAAAAATATTTGTAATAAAAAATATAAAGTTCGTACAAATATATAAAATATATTTTGAGAATGTGATGTAGCCGAGAAAGTTCAAACAAAAGCCTTTTTAATTTGATTTAATTTTATTCAAATATGTTATGTATTTAAATCAAATTTAATTATATTATGATTTTATTTTATTTTAAAATATTTATTTTATTTTCTTGTATTATAATTTAGGGTTTTGAGAAGCTCTTATATAAAGCCTCATATGCCTTAAGTTATTTTAAGTTTATGGAATAGTATATTTTTATCTCTGAAAATTTTAGTCTTTGTTACCCTTAGATTAGGGTTTCATAACGTTACCCTTGAATTAGGGTTTCATCTATTGTTGCTTCTAATTCTATTTCCGCCGCGTTATCAGTTTGGTATCAAAGCCTTAATTCCTGCTATGGGGAAGCATGTTTCTAAAGCTTGACTATTCTGATTCAAGGTTTAAAGAAGAGCCAACACACATGGTCATGAAGATCGGGAAGATCGTTTGAGTATGAGGGGGCATACCAACTGTTTGACCAGTTTTAATCCAACCGCACCAGATTGAGTTGTTATTATAACTTATTAAAGACCACAAATATGTGAGGACAACCGCCCGATTCCATATTTTTAAGTATAATTACAGGTTTACGAGATATGTTTTGGTGAGAAGTTAAACGTCTAAAACAAAACAGTAAATTTGACATAAATAATTTAAAGTGGATATTTGGTAAAATAAATACAATGTTCATGTAGTAGCCGTAAAACAATGTTAACGACGAAATATACTCAACAGTGAACATAGTGAGATATATGACCCAAGTGATCCATCCCACCAACTAGTGCAATCTAAGTGGTGGATTGAACTACATGATACTAGGAAAAGTTAAAAAAATTAAAAAATGACGGTTATTTTGGCTAAACAACCTCAGTTCCTTGGAATTTGAACTAGATGTGAGAGAGTATGCATTAACATAGCACATAGATAAGGGAAGTAAGGGAATCGTAAAGTCTAGTGCTCATCGTCCACAAAATATGATATATTACAACAATAAAACAACGGCTCCAGATGTGACAAAGATGAGAGGTTGACCAATTCACGGTCATCAAGAACCAACTTAGCTAATCGTGGCAATTCAGGATGAACCCAAATTTTTTGTTGACAGTATCCTAAGTACAATGAGTTAATACACATGCATAGAGGATATGATTGATGAATTCAACACATGAGTTGCAAATGACTTAATTAGGAGGCGAGTTGAGGCCCAAAGTTATAAGCATGTCTCGAGTAGATAACTTACCAAGTATGGAAAACCAGAGAATGAAATTGCGACGAGCAATGATCTATTTTTGCTATACAAAGCCATCACACTCAGCATATATACAGATGGGATGGGAGCGAAAATGATCTCAAATTTTTAAGATATTTTGGTGGTTTATGGTGTTACCCTATCTGATTCAGATAAGACATGCTTTATGTTCTTAATTGTTTTATTTTTTATATTTTTTTTCACTTTCATCCAATCATACCAAACTGCAGTATTTGTTTTCCTCTTACAATGTAATACAAGTGTTTGAGAAGGTCCACATGATTCAAAATATTTAGATATATGATCTCACAACCACTATAAAGTGTGGGCAAAGTAATATAAATCTATGCAAATTTATACCGAAAAAGCTTCATTTTATGACACGACCAAATTAATCGATGGAGATTTTTATCTAGGTCCTTAAAGACCGTAACATGTAAGATGAAGATGAAAGACCAGTACACTTGACCAACAAATACAACCAGGTTAATGAGCTGAAGCTTACTAAAGTAGGAGAAAGTAAGTCCTCATGACGAAGTTATTTAACCCCTAAAATATTTCATGGGGTTCGTTGTCAATATATACATTAAATGTGGTAGATGAGATGCATTGTACAATTTAGTAAATCATATTGTCAGGGAAATCCATGGCAATGAGGATGTCAAGGATAATGGTCCAACGAGCATTATCTAAGGCATTTATAAGGTCGATTTTAAGAGATATCCATATATATATATATATATATATATATATTTTCTATTCGTTTTATAATTTGTGAGAAGTTCTTAGGATATGAGGATATTATCCGAGATGATACACCCAAGACCAAGGCATATTGTGATTTATCGATAAGATCTGGGAAGATGGAAATAATTTTAGAAATTAATATATAAGTAACATTGCAACAAATACTATATCTGAAGTCCGTAGCAGAGTTAGGAGTGTCAGATTTGAGGATGAGAGAAATAGTTGTTTTATTCAAAGAATGGTCAAGAGAATCAAAGTCGAAAAATTTGTAAGCCTCATGGCACAAATCATTTCCTACAATGTTCGAGGAAGATTTCAAAAACCTGGCTTTATGTCATCAGGCTCGGGGGCTTTATTTTGTTCTTGATTTCCTCATTTAAAATCGGATGAGTCATATAGCTTTTCTTTGTGGGGTTGAGTTTGGAGATAATGAAAGAAGAAATTGGAGAAATGTGCTAGTAGTGTTGAGGATTAATGGAACCTAGGAGGGTAGAGTACTATGTTGGTTATTATACTACGAGTTAGGATAACTCGATGGATAGATAATTGTATTCAAAATGGTAGACAACAGTAATAGTCAATGAAAGAATTCCAAAGATCGGAGAACCATTATGATAATCTAGATTACGCATAGAGTTGAAATCCCACAGTAGACTTGAAGATATCCTGATTGTGAGTCGAAATGACCTCAACATCAGACAAAAAAACAAACGATCATGCACATCTTTATAGGCGTAAATGATGGATAGTCGAAAATTAGCAAAAATTTTTAGAACAATTATTTTTATAATAAATATATTAAAGAAAACGAATATATATATATACTGTGAATTGTTATTGAATTTACTAGTAAAAATATTTACGCTGGGTTCAGGCTTTAAACTGGTTGAGAGGCATATCATCAATTAGTGATTTAGACCGTTCGGATTTGGTATACAAGATTAAGAGGGTTTGGGATTCATGGACCAGCTGTGGCCGGAATGTAGAATTTGTTTGATAAGCGTCAAATTTGGATTCACCAAGCTAGGCCCAAGAGAGAGTGGTATAGCTTGAGAAAGATTAAAATATGTGGGCTCAGCAAGATGAGGTCTGCTGAAGGACCACTTGAAATTGGGCCATTATTCAACTAGTCCTCACAGATTAAGAGAGTACTGGCTTTCTTCTTGTTGCAAAGTCGAGAGACGGTTCAGCCTCTATCAAAATAAGTTTTCTTTCCATTAGAGGCGTCTCAAGGTTGATATCTTGCCGGAGGTGCACCGGTGAGAGGTGGATGGTTAAATTCATATTTACTAATTAGCACTTGAACTTTTTAATATACCAATAATATTTTATGTATGTGCACTATTGTTTTTCTTAAGCTAAATGAATTAAAATTGAGAAAAATGTTAACCACATGGCTATTACACCTTAGTTAGAGTCAATTAAAGAATTTAAGAGGGAACCAAAGCTGGTTTTTGCTTATTAAAGCTAAAATTAAATCGAGAAAATAAGTCTTTCAGCTTCTTCTTGAAACTCTTTTATTCTTTGGCAAAGTTGAAAAACTAATTTGAGTTTCATTAAAACCATATAGCTACTTGATGTGAGAAGCTTCCTTTTTAGCGATGTAGAATTTACGGGTTCTATTTTTTTTAGAGAGAACTCGCAGCCGCTACTCAGAGTGCAATGAGTGTGTACAAGGTAAATCCTTAGTCTGACGCAATAGCCTGCAAACCAACGCTAGAAGGTAAACCACAGAAGGTGACAGACTCAGCCGAGAAAGTATATGTAGAGGGACTCGAACTCATGACCTTTGGTCACAAACATGCCTTACTCAACCAACTCGGCTACCCCATTGGGGGCCTAGAGGTAACATTCTACTATGTTTTGATCTTGATTTCCTTGGAGTTGATATTTTAGCTGTTTTTTCTTGGATTTCAATGGTATTGCTTGTTGTTTTCTCCTGCTTCCTTTTGGTTAAATATGTAAAAGAGAAAATAAAATCAAGCAATATTTGAGTCAGAAAATCCTGCTTGATTGTTAGTTTCGATTTAAGTATTACAAGGAATTAGAGATCTTCAAGTCTCAGGTACGGAGTACCAAGACTTTCGAGTAGCGTGATTGCTCTTAATTGTGCCGAGACTTGATTTTGAGTATATTCGAAGTTTCTTTTGATTTTAAAACTCCAATTTGCTGCATGGTTCTGTTTCCTGTAAATATGATTGATGTTCATGTGAGAAAATAAGAGTTATGCAACATGATAATATATCATCTGGATATTAAGTACTTTTACCATAGGATAGTATTTCCATAAGAATATTTGAGTCTGTCTCTATATCAAACATTTTTATTTTCCTTTGATTGCAGATGATGAGTCCATCGAGCATAACACGAGTTTCAACTACTATTACAAACTGCTTTCCATATGTTCTTCCAAAAACAGTAACTATTTCTCTTTTATTATCACGAACTAACCCTCCTCAACTTGCTTCCCATGAGTTGAGACTGGATCCATTATATTTATTTTCAATTATTTTTTTACTGGTAGGATCTAATTGAGAGATAAACACATTATGGGACTTGATAGGTGATGTATACATCCCATAACAGTAGTTGATTTTGCACTTTAAATCTAGTTATACCTCTTAATAAGATTGGACATGTATAAAAGTTAGTAAGAATACATTATATGTGAGTAATCATGGATTTAGTACTATAGATAAGACCCTTATGGTTAATATTATTCCTACTTTTCCAGGTTATCCAGTAGATTACAGGAAGCAAGATAGTCTTTATATGTATATCTTGTAGGAAGACGAGAACCAGTTTCTCACCAATTGAGGTAAATTCATATTTCTAGATATTAATATTCCAAAAAGACATGTGAATTGCTTTCAAACTTGTCAGGTAATATCACAGCTTACAAATAGTTGTTGTATTATTTTTGTGGTTGAAAATAAATGACATTTTGATGCCAAATTAAGCTTTCTTTTATGGAGGACTGAATCAACTAAAATCTAATTTTCAGTCATTTCAAGAGAAGAGAAGAAAACTTGTTAGAAGTTAAGTTATTCCATATGCTTCCATATAGATTCGATATGTTTCCCTTAGATCTGATGCTGAATCCACTGCATTTAGATAAAGTCCATATGATAACATCATATTTTCAGGGTGTATTATGAGCTTACTTATCTTTGCTATGTCTGATGGTAGAACTTGATGTGTTAGTAGATCCAGATTTCAGTAGTCATCGCCCTAATGATTCTTAATATTATCTGGATGATAAAAGAAGAATCATAATGTTAAGGATAATAAAAGAATGATTGGAGCAAAAAACGTATGTCTAAAAGTCGATGTTCCCAACACCTATTTTCCAACTAATTAAGTTTTCAGCATAACTCATAATTTGTATTTGGAGCATCAGTACTATAGTTTATATGAGTAGGATTTCTGTAGATTTTTTTTAATGTTCAAATCACCTTCCATGTAGGGTTTACAAACACTAGACCATGTTGTCCATATAATGTTAGGTTTGGTTTCTGAGTTCCCCACTAACATTTGTTAAACATCATTTCTGTCATTTTAATCACTGATTTAGGAAGGATATTACTTTGTATGTGGTAGTATGTGTAAGTGTTTATGATAAATTTGATTAATATTAGCCTTCTTTTAAATTATTAAATCTTAGAATCTCTTTATGAGAATTTATATTTTATTTTCATGATCAGCTCATCAAAGTTTCTTTTGTTGTTTGTTGTGCTAACAGATATTCCAAGGTATTTGAGTGTCAGATTACTGTGGTTGAATGAAGTAATATCCTTTAGAACTTTGACTTTTGATTGAGGTATTCCTGATGATGTATATAGCCTTGTTTTTTCTTGGTTTATTATTTAACCAAACACTGCCTTGTAATGTTCTAGGAAATTGTAGAGAGTCTTGATATTTGAAGCAATCCCGTTTGTGAAGATTATAAGATCATTAGAAAAGGTTAACATTGGGATATCCAGTTTATTTTTAGCTCTATATCTCATCTCATGTTTCGTTCCAAATAAGATCCTCAATCCTCTTATTAAATATTCTCCAGCTAAGATAAAAGAGTGGGAAATAGAGAATCTCTTTGCATAACTCCATTTTTAGACTTACAGAATCCATGTAACTCCTTATTTACCAAGATTAAAAAGTTTGATGAATCAATACTCTTAAATATTAGATTCTAAACCTTTAAATCAAAGCCAAATACATCCAAAAATTTGACGACAAAGTTGAAAGACAACATATCAAAGGTCTTTGAAGTGTCCACTTTTAGCATGATATTGCACCATCTTACATTCTTGTTTAAGTCATAAACTAGTTCTTGAGAAAGAAGGATGTTGTCATGGATGTACATTCTATTGACAAATTCTCCTTGCTCAGGAGATAAAACTTTTGGAATGGATAGTAGCTAGCCTATATTGCTTAAGACTTTCAATAGGATTCTATTGACCATTATACACAAGTTGATAGGTCAAACATCCTTTCAGACTTGAGGATGATCAGTTTTAAGGATAAGACATATAAAGGTCGCATAAATACCAGAATAGATAAGATGATTGTTAAAAATGCTATGATAGCCTCACACACAGCTTTTTGTAAATTATATGCCAACAAATTTGAAAAAACTTAACTATAAATTCATCTATACCAGCTACAAAAATTGGGTTTAAAGGTATTATGATGTCCTTAATTTTCTTTTATTTTAGTAATTCTATAATTTTGATGTTGACATCATCTGTAATAATCATTGGGATGATCTCATAAAGATCTTCAATAACATTCTGAGTTGGTTGCGTTGGAAGTACCATTTTAAAGTGATCAATTGTAAATTTACCTAACTCGTTTTGATCCTCAATCCAGTGACCATTAATCCATAATCCTTTGATATTATTCTTCATTTTTATTTATTTTTACATAACTCTGGAAAATATTTGAGTTCTTGTCTCCATCCTTGAGCTAATTTGGTAGATGTCAAATAACAAAGAACAAGTAGAGCTAATTACATCCTAACTCTAGGGTGTATAGAACTCAAAAGTTTTAAAAAATAATTCTCAAATTGATAAAAACTGCTGAAGGATTAAGGTTTTAGGGCTTAAATAGAAAACGCTCACAAACCCTAATCCAAAATTACACCAAATATCCATAATGTAATAATGTCCAGCCTAACCAAATCTGAAGACATTTAGACTTGCTAGGTTAATTTTTAATTAAAATTAAAAAGTATTTAAAAATTGAAACAAAATAATAAAATAGTTGTTTAGGGCCCTAAACATAATTTACCGTTTGTAATGCATGTATACAGTTACAGGTTCGATCAACCAAACATTAATATCAAAACCAAAATTCAGACGAATTTAAGGTTTTGAGATTACGAAAAAGGGGTTCATCACTACAAGAGACAATTTTAGATCGCCAAATTTAAAACGACATGCAATACTTAACCGCAATAAACAGAAATTTTATCGCGACCAACACAAGTTCATCATGGTGAATTGTGAAAAACTGTTATAGTGGCCAGTTCGCACGATCTTTCATATTGAGGTCACGACAAACTGCCACTGTTCGATATTTTTTTTTGATATACATGTCTGTTTGCTGCATTGAATCCTTTATAACTGCATCAGACTAATTCATATTTGAAAATATTCCAATTACTAAATGCATATTTATTTTATGATTTGTATATTAAGAACGTTTTGACATTATACACGACTTATATAGTTATTGTGCCATGTTTTGGTGCAGATATAAATGTTTACAGGTTTACAATTATGTAACCCCATCTATTTGTGCATTGTAAAATATGTAGTGTATTAAAAATATATGGCTTTAGGATGAAATGTAATTACCCATTATATTTGGCACTTAGATTATATGATATATGTGGTGATGCTCTGCATAGACGTACACTTTTTTTTAGGTTAAGTGTTTGAATTGATATTCATCTCGCTTCGAATATTTGAGACTTGATGAGATATTTCACATATCTGAACTACTTTATATATTCACAACGTATCGAAATACAATGCATTAGGGTTGGATAAGTTAGATAGACAATGAGTTATATTTGTATGACTTACAACGTCAGCACTTTAGATGAACATTTCATGGAACTGCATTGATAGACTTGGTATCTTACCTGTGTGAGATTCATGTAGGACATGGTTTTTTTGGGGCCATAAAACTTAAGGAAAGGTTGCTATGTGTGTATAGAACGACCCTAACGGTAGGATATCACACATCTGTTTGATGGTCAAGCATGATATAGTTACCGCATTTACATGCACCATACTCATTCATAAGTGGTTTTCAATGTTGAATGGTTCATTAAGTATACCACCAAATAGTCCAGTTCGACCATAACAGAAGGCTTGATTGTTTTCAAAGTTGACAATGAACCAACATTTTTCTTCCTTAAAAACCTGTCTTTGAGACTTGATGTATAGCACGCCGACGCCAACCCTATCCGCCAATGATCAAGTTGATTCAGTATTTATGAATGCCACATTCAAAAACTTCCCTCTCATAAAATTGAGTATTTGTTTGTTGAAGTAGTTTATGTATTATTTTACAAAATATTTCATTAATATAATGTTTTAGTTTTTGATTTTTTAGTGAATGACTCTCAACTAAGAATCATAATACTGGTCTCCAAACTGTATGGAAGAAAATTGAAGAAGTAGAAAATAAAAATATTACTTTTGTTGGGTCTCAATGATATTGACCACTGTCTTAAAGAGGATAAACACGTCTCTCTCACATATGTGGGAATATGAACTCAAAACTCGTGATGGAAATATGAACTCAAATATGTGGGAATGTTATAATCATCTTAGTATCGTAAAAAGTGGATCCCATACGCGTTCTTGTGTTATCTGATCACTGACTTAGAGAATGCAAATTACATGCTAGAATATCTCAAAAGGAGTTTTTGTAAGTCACCACAGACTAAAATTAAATATCTGATTTTTAAAATCCTGATAACGAAATACATAGGAAATAAGAAATTTTAGGAGCATGTGCTTGAAATGGTTAATACTCATGGGAAATTGACGGTGCTAAACATTGAGCTCCCATAGACTATTGTAGTGTCTTATATTTTTCTTTTACTCTATTTACAATTCAGTATCTTAGAAGAAACCTAAGATTTCTTTGACAATAGATAGGACACGAACACTCTCGTTACAAATTTAATGAATGGAGAGGAAACGTATGCTCAGGGAAGCAAGGAAGGCAATATGGTTCGTCGATAAAAATGTTTTTAAAAGAAAAAAGAAACACTTTATAGGTTCAGCTACACAAACTTTAGGATTTATGAATGAAGGGGAACCCCAAGAAGGTAAATGATACAAGTAAGTTTATCATTTTATTTTATTACAATAGACTAGATCATTGTAAGATATATTTTCCTATGTGGAAGGCCTGAATGGATAAGAAATGTCAGGATCTTTCGAGTTGTAACTTCAGAAGCAAACTTAATTTAAGTGTTGAAGGAAATATTATGTGTTGATACAACAACCATAACTCATGTGTGTGTGTGTTTATTTACAGGGCTCGAGCCGAAGCATGCCTCTCCATGATGGAGTGATTCAGATTTTACTACGGACGAGATAGTATTTCTATGGGAGCCATATGCCAATTTCAGTTGTTTTTAAATTCATGACATATATTATTTTTAGATAATGTATTGTTTGTCTCCTCTTTTCGAATAAATTTACTTTCTCTTTTCATTATTGAACAACATTGGATACATTATTTATTTGTTAATAAAGAACTTAAACTCTCTTTTGATAATTGACTCACATCATACCTAAAAAATTATTTTCATCTTATTTTACACAAAGTTGCTCATTATCTTATGATTTTTTAGATCTTCTAAAAAATAACTCATATGATATATTGAGAATCATTTTCTAGAGATTTTAAAGAATGATAAAACTTTATGTTATTGCTGTGACCCGAAACACTCTCAGAAATGCAGCTTTTATAAACACATGTGTTTGTGAATTATGATTTGAAATTCATAAATTTAGATGAATTGGAGGTATGAGGTTTTCTTCTACAATTTATATTTAAAATATTGTGAGATTATATTCTTTTTGTATTTTTTTTAGTTTTGTATTTTTTCTTTAGAAATCTTCAATATTTAAAGGTAAATGGTTTACTTGTATAAAACACAGAGACAAGGTAAATTCCTTACTTATATAGAACACATAGACAATTGAGAAGGTATTTAAGGTATATTCGTGATATATGAAATTGATTCTTCTCACTTTATTCCATATTTTATTTATTTTGGTATTTTAAAAGGTTGGTTTAAAATTTTTAGCCAATTAGAATCTAGAATATAAATAATTTGAGAATAATAATCATATATCGCATCTTATCATGTCGCCTTATGAAATTAGTGTATGAAAATTATATAGGTGGACAAGATCATGATTCTACACTTTAATTATTGTTATTTTATAAGGATTTTTGTGATTCTAGTTTATATATATATATATATATATATATATATATATATATATATTTCTATAGGCGCTAAACACTTTAACTGATCACCTATGTTTGACGTTTGTTACAGATTTATCACTAAGGTTCACGCGTTCCAAAAACTGGTTACGTTTTTTTTACAAATGTTGTATATATAGTCATTTTTCTTTAAAGATGTTGTATATATGGTCACTGGTGCGTGTCAATTAACCTGGTGATGACACATGTGACTCAACAATTTGTACCTAAAATACCATTAATATTTTTTTTTACCTTTTACCTTTTACCTTTAGTTTTTTTTTACTTTTACGTAATTACCTTATATTTTCATCTTCACCTTTATTTTTCTACTTTAACTCATTTGCTAATGCTTCTCTTCTATAAACCTAATTATCCTCATCTATAAATCTAAGTCAGTGTTCAATATCATTTTCCTTTCTTTTCTATTTTATTCCCTAAACCCGTTCGATTCATTCTCTTCCCTATACCAGTACTCAATCCATTATCTTCTACAAACTTAAAACCGTATTTTATATTTATTGCTTTATCTCCAACAAACCCACTGATGTCCTCCTCCAGTATCTCAAAACACCAATGTAGTTTAGGGTTTTGTGATTGTGGGTTATCTAACGTTGGTTTGGTTTATTTTTGGTTGAGGGTAATATGGTAAAGTGTTTAGAGAGTGCTTTGATAATTTTGTGGTATTTTTTGTTTAGTGTGTAGAGTAGAGAGATAATTAAGCTGACTACTAGTATTAAATTTTGATCACCCTCATTAATGAGAGTGGTTAAGGTATTTATACCTTAATTACTGTCCCATGGGCTTATTGGGTCGGGTCACAAAACCATGTCGAATTTAAATACCCATTAGTCATATAGTTTTAAGTTGATTAACAACTAGCTTAGTCAAAAGTTAATACATTTGTCGTGCTAGGATATTTAGTGGTGTAATATAGTCCGCATTGCCCCTGTTCGGATAAGTAGATTTACTTAGGGCATAGTAATCAAAATTCACAAAATTAATACCAACTTTGTCTGATCTCCGCGTGTTGTTCGAACTGAAAAACTTCTCTTCACAAGTGATCCTGTTCGAACTTTTTCAGAATTGATTTCCGTTCTCAGAATTCTAAGAGTTTTCCTTGAATCATGTGACACGTGTCAAGATCTAGTTCGACCTCCCAAGCGTTTTTTCTCCTAGATTGTCGCACCCACTAAGTCTAGATGGTTACCTAGGTTTCAATTTTTCACACGTTTTGCAGCATTTAATCATTGCGAAAATTCTATTCATCTTCTCATTGGTAACTGCTACTTTAAGTATTATATATAAACCTTTATACTGTTTCATTATCTTCCACACTCAAATTTTCTTAGAGATAAAACTCACTTCATCTTTAAACTTGTTCTTGAGACATATATATTCACAGCCAGAAACACCTTAGTTAAAAGAGGTTGGTTGAACTTGTCTGAATTAGAGAGAGCACAGAAAGTAGCGAGGGATAAACGTATTGCTGCCGGTCTTCCCGCTTCTCCAAGCGAGAAATGGAACCAACCGAATCAGAACCCCGATCAAGGGTCATCTTCTTCAAAAAACCCTAGAACGAGAAACCTTCTATTCACAACAAACCTTTCACCTCTCCCATCTGGTTCTTCAATCCATGAATCTCAAAACCCTTTACCCAAAGAAAAATCTGTTTCCAGTGTCGGGAAACCCTCACCGTTTATTGCAATGGGCTCAAACACATAAATATCACCAGATAAGCTAGCTCCTCGCAGGATTACACGTCAATCCAAAACCAAATCCACACCCACGTCTTCAAAACCCTCCGGTTCGGAGTTAACAAAGGCTGTTCCACAAGCTAAAATATCCAGACAGCAGCCTCCACCAGATACTAGAATCTCAGAAGCGTCGTCTGGACAACCTTCTGAACAACCAACTGTACAACCACTATCAAGGGAGTCAGAGCAGCCTCCCTAAAAAACAACTGAACAACCTTCCACAATGATGGAAGAGAACATGAAGGACAACATTGAGGAAGCCCGTTTCGAGGTTGAGGCGTCCGGTTAAACAGATGATACAACCTCAGATCGGAAAGGTAAAACCAAAGTTGGCATGACTTATTTGGACGCTCTTCCGGAGAGTTTAGAGGGTAAAGTGGGTCCCTGTTTTAAAAATAGTGTCAAATACTTGCTGGCTCTTTAGAATATTAATTATGTCTACACCCGCACAACTGAGTTAGGTCGAATTCGAACTAAATGTGGGATCCCGGAGTTTGTAAAGGTGAAGATCCCTATTACTCCGGAGACCTCAACGGACTGCAAGTTGAACGAGATGGTGGTTTACACCGAAGTACTAAACTGGGGAGTTCGGTTCCCGTTGGATCCAGAGATTGTCAGATATTTTCATCTGATCAAGTTATACCCTAGCCAACTGAGCCCCAATGTTTGGTAGACCCTCCTATCCTGCATCATGACGTCCATGCTGTCAAAAATTCCATTCCTAATGGAACAGTTTCCTGTTGTGGCAAGCTTATGCAAGAATCATCAAATCCCCTTCTATCATTACAACATGGGGAATGATTTTAAAGTAGTAGATGACTTGCTGGAATCCGAAAAGCCCTGGACGGCGCAGTTCCAATTTATTAGTGGAACTTGGGAGAACAAAAAAAAATCAAGGCTAACACGAACCCCAACCTTCTAACCAATCGATGGAAGAGCACTAGTTAGTTTTTTTAATTATCTTTTAAGTTACATTTGTCTTATTTTGACTAACTAATATCTCTCTCCATTTCTACTGAAGGAGTTCTTGGGCCATCTAGAGGCAGGGCAGAACACTTGTGCGAAGTTAAACGCTTGGGTTTCGGAGAACTGGGGGAACTCTTTTTATAATTGCTTCAAGTAAGGAAATTTCGTAAGGTCTTACTTGTGGAACACCACAGGAAGAAGAGATATCACATGGGAAGAGTTAACCACCCCTCTCCTTGCTGATGTGATCCTGAAGAGGATAGAAGCTAAGGATGCCAAGTTGTATATGCCTTCCAGGGCCAAAGCCCCTAGCAAAATGAAGAATTAGAAAAAGAAGGTCACAACAGACTTAGCTCAAACAACTACGGAGGGGACTGGTTCGTAGAATCAGGAAGGCATTAATATGGCATTGCTAAAAGCAGTGAAGGTTACTGTAAAGGAAGCCTGAGGGTCAAAGAACCCACCACGCCCTCCTAAAAAGACAAGAAGCGCAAAGCCAATAGTGATGAGAAGGCTACCAAGAAAAAGAGGGTCACTCTGGGGACAGAGATAATCCTTCGCCCAACAGAAGGCCCTCCCCCAGCTCCTGCCGATCCCACCTTGCAAGAGGAAATCCCAACAGATCTCTAGTCCGGGTAGGTTGCTGGTGATGGCAATGACGAAGTGGACCTTGAAGCTTTTCAAGACATCAGTATTTACTTTAATGATCTGGAGAAAGATGCTTTTGCAGGTCCTTATCGTCCGTCCAGTTCCTCTAACATGGTAACTTACAATGGGAAGTCCTACTCTATATCCGAAGAGCAAGACACCTTGAGCCATGCTCTCCTATGATACATCAGACCAGTACTTGATCCGGAGAGGCAGGTAAAAACTCAAACATGCACCATTAATTCTCTAACTACTGACAAACAAACATTGTGAGATAATCTTCTGAGTGCTCAGCAAAGCATAAAAGTGTTGAAGAAGGAAAAAAAAACTTTGGTAGCCAAGCTTATCATATCTGAGGCGACCAATACTAAGCTCCAAACCAAATACTCCAACCTAGAGACATCTTCTTCACAAAACCTCACAGCTTTGAAGGAGCAGTTGAAGACTAAGGATGATGCTATTCAGACTATATCTAATTAGAAAACCAAGTTGGAAAGCACTGTTCAAGAGAAGATTGAAGAGAAGGAAGCATTGGAACGCCAACAAAAACAAGTTGTTGCCGATAGTATAGAGAAGTATGCCAACGATGTGGTGGACTCCGTAGAGAAGAGAAATGATGAGATCAAATCTGACATGGTGTTTCTGTTTCATTAGACCTTTCCTAAAAGGACCCTTTGTCCCCTATGAAAGTATGTAGAGTATGAGGATATCCCATTCTATACTCTAGTAGATGGTGACAAGCGCAACTACTCTAGTGGAATAGATTCCATAACTAGTGATGATAAAGGAACGAGTGAGAGTTCAAGTGCCGAACTCAAAAGTCCCAGGAAAGATTGTGGCGAAGAAAAATCCGAAGGGAACATGCCCTAAGGTTTTATTATATAACTTTGAATTTTAAAAAACTAAAGTCCTTGGATGGCCAAAGCATTTTTTGTACTACTGGTCGTTTTGAGTCCGATCAGGTTTAATTATTCAATTTCCCTTCTGTTTAATAATTTGTTTTAAATCTTTCATGCTAATATTTAAGTAGCCCCTAGAATTTTAGAAGTGTTGAATTCTGATTCAATATCTCTGATCACATGAAACATATCTGATCTACTCAAGAAAACTTGAGAGTCGGGGTGTTGAATAAACAACTTATATTTGAATTGAATTGAAACAAAGTCACACCAGACGTTTGAAGAAGACATCATGTATTATTGAGAAAATCCGGGTACCTCATTAAAACCTCCCCGCGCCACCAGGGTAGGAAAGAGTATGCCCCATAATATTTACATTGGTACTTAACAAGTAAATATTTACAGAAAAACTTTATTGTAGATATAACCTAAGATACTCAACATTCCATGTATGCTTTAGGGCTCTTCTTTCTTTGTCTTGAAGCCTATATGTCCCTGATTTGACCTGTTCGGAATAATTTTGGACCCTGTGTGATGGTAAAGTAGCTTCTATGGGAGTGATTGCATGCATCCCATATACCAAAGCAAAAGAAGATTCTTGTGTGGTAGTCCGAGGAGTAGTTCAGTAGGCCGACAATACTTCTTGTAAATAACTTGGCCATTTTCCTGCAGCTCCTTCCAAATTCTTCTTTAACCCGAAAAGATGCTTATATTCGCAACCTCAACTTGGCCATTTATTTGAGGGTGGAAAAGAGAGGAAAAGAAATGTTGAATGACTCTAGAGGTATCAAACTGTGGCCCATTGTCGGTAGTAATCTTCTGTAGAACTCCAAACCTACAACATATGTTGGATATATGAACTTAATAACGGCTTTCGATGTGGTTCTAGTCAAAAGAGATGCCTCTATCCATTCAGAGAAGTAGTAAATGACGACTATGATAGTTCTGCATCCACTAGATGCCATAGAAAGAGGCCCAACCAAATCCATCCCCCATCTGGCAAACGGTATTGGTTCAGAAATTGACTCCATAATTACTGCTGGCACATGAATTTCATTCCCATACCTTGGGCATGAATCACATTTCTTCACCATTTCTTTAGCATCTGCCATTATGGTTGGCCGATAGTATCCAACTAACAAGACTCTTTGGTGAGTGCCCTGTATCCACAATGTGTTGAGCCTTCCACATCATGTAATTCAGATAAGACAACCTACGATTTTTCAAACCCCAAGCAGCGTAGCAGAAGCCTGCTGAAAGACTTTTTGTAGAGAACTTATCTTATTATCAAAGAACCACGAGCCTTGTATTAAATCTTTTTTGGCACAACTTTATCCGAAGGCAATGTCCCATCGGAAATGTACTGAATGAGTGTGTATCTCCAATCTTTAGGTTGGATAACAAGTATGCTCATATTTTCTTCATCTTCTTTCTTTTGATCTAATTGTATAGATGGGTCTTCCTGTACAAGAATCCAGGGGTAGGATTCAGAATAAGATATAGTTGCTAGGGAGTCTGCCAACGTATTCTCCAATCTAGGAATATGCTCATAGCAAATAATTTTAAAATTGGCTGCCACTTCTTTCAATATAAGCAAGTACTTGACCAGCTGTTCCTTCTTGGCCTCAGACTATCCTTGAGCATGGTGGATGAGTAATTGAGAGTCACTCAATAACCGGACCCTTTTAGCCCCACATATAAGAGCTAGCTTAAGACCAGCTATAGCTGCCTCGTACTCAGACTCATTGTTGGAGGCCCTGAATCCAAAGCATATAGCTTGATACATTTTATCACCATATGGGGAGGTTAAGAAAATTCCAGCTCCACAGCCCATAGTGTTTGATCCACCATCAGTTTGAACCACCAATTCAATTGTTTGAAATTTCTTTCTGAATACCATTCCTGGATACCATTCTCGCTATAAGGCATTAAGCTGGTCCAGATCAGGCTGGATACCATTCTCGCTTATTATGTAGCCCAAAAATGTTTCCAGATTGGACCCCAAACACATATTTCTACGGATTTAACTTCAAATTCACAGTCTTTAAGTTGGAAAATGTCTCTTGAAGATCATATATGTATAAATCCTCCTCTAAGATTTTAACCATCATATTATCTATGTACACTTACATGTTCCTGCCAATCTGATTAGCAAAAGTTTTGTTCACCAGCCAATGATAAGTAACCTAATATTTTTCAAATCGAAGGGCATCACCTTGTAACAATAAAGACGTCTATCTGTGATGAAAGTAGTATAATCTTGATCCTTTGGATACACTTGTATCTAATTATACCCTGAAAATGCATCCATGAAGGACAACAATTTATTTCTAGATGTAGAATCCACCAATTGATGTATCAGAGGAACAAGATAAAGATCCTTATGGAAAACCCTATTGAGGTCAGTGAAATCAATACACATACGGCATTTTCCATTCTTTTTCTTGACTAACACATGATTAACAGTCCATAAAGGATATTGAGATTCTTTAATATGTCCCATTTTGGTCAGTCGGTCAACTTCTTGAACGATTATATCTGCCTTTTTCTTAGAAAAAGCTTTTCTTTTTTATACAACAGGTGCAACATCACAATGGATAGACAACTTGTGTGAAATAACATCTGTCGATACTCCGGTTACATCACTGTTGCACCATGCAAACACATGTTGATTATCCAGCAAAAAAGATAACAACTTCTTCTTTAATTCAGGTGCTAATTTGGAACCAATCTTGACATTCTTGCCCTCTGCGAGGGAATGAGTTTCAACTTTTTCAATATGTATTATGACACTAAGAGCCTCCTTGGGATCATCAATCTCACCCTCCTCAGTAGAAGGATCCATTAGTTGCTAATCTTTATTAATCTGAACTGCCCCCAATGTTTTAAGAGAAAGAGCTGTTGCATATCACTCCATGGCTATCTTCTGACTACTTCGGACAATGCCTACTTGCCCCTGAACCGCATACTTCAAGCACTGATGGACTATAGAGGCCATATCATGCATCTGGAAAGCCAAGACCTCCCCAAAATTGCGTTGTATAATGTGGGATAATCTACAACAACAAATAGTTTCTTACCATTTTCTTAAAATGCCCCTTGCCCAACAACACTTTTTCTTCGAATTTCCCAATTACATCTCTCGAACTCCTCGTGAAGCCTACAATGGTTCTGTTCGAACGTTGAATAACTGCCGGATTCCTCATTTGTTTGTAGGAGCTTAGAAATAGAATGTTTTCCGAACTGACCGTATCAATCAGAATTCGGTGTATATCATTTCCTCCCATAGAAGCTCCTATAACCACCGCGTCCTCGTAAGGTCCTGCAATATCCCTCAGGTCATCTTTATTAAAGACTATGAATAAAAATGGGGAATGAAACTGATAGGAAAAGATTCTTCCTTCTAATTGGGTAGCCAAATTATGGCCATGAATCTTCCTTGATGAAGTGGTAGGTGCAGTCACAGTATCTCCTCCAAAAATGGTGAATGATTCGAAGAAGATGATGAGTCCGGAAAATGTCTTAGTTTTCTGTATTATCACCCCCACCTTATTTGAGTTGGGAATTTATCCAAATACTCAGAGTCTACATCAAATCTTTCAAGAATCACCATTGCACCCTCTTGAGCAGATGTTCCAGGATTGTTTGAAGGACCTGTCCGGGGAGCATTATTCAGTGCATCATCTGGTCTGTTTCCACTTCGCCTTTTAACATACGCTTCCAACTTGCCTCTCTCAATAAGGTTTAAGACCTGTTGTTTCAATGCTATGCATTCCTCGGTATTATGGCCTATATCATTGTGATATTGGCAAAAACAAGTGTTCTGGTTCTCTACAGGGAACTGCAATGCCACCGGCTTTCGAAAGTGTACTTCATCCTTGGTTTTATCATAAATTGTGGCTATATTTTCCTTCAATTCAGCGAACCATTCGGCCTGGACCCATGAACCCCTCTTACTTCTAGTTTGTTGGCTCTGGGTCTGGTTGGATTGACTTTGCTTGGACCGGTTAGATCCTTGTCTAGTCTCCTTTGCCCTGTAACCGGATTGGTTAGTGGTTGGAGGAGCTGTTGTGGTGGTGGACCTTACCTGATCGTGCACCCTTGTTTTTTTTGTTTCGTCCACATTGATTTGTTTCCCCACTAGGTTCAATAAACCACCCCAGGTCATAGCCTTATTTCGAGTCATAGAATCGGCTAAGTTCCTAGGATTCAATCATTGTCTAAGAGAAGCAATTGCCACCTGCTCAAAGCAACCTGCTAGCCCATTATTTTTATTTACAAAACGACTTATGTAATCTTTCAAGGACTCATTTGGTTCTTGCGCACAATGGATAATGGTGTCCCCATTACTCTTCAGTTGCTTACTTCCAACAAATTTCCTCTGGAAGACAACCCAAAATGTATAAAACTTTCTAATACATCCATGAGGTAAACTGGTATACTATTTAAGAGCACTTCCCATAAACGTTTGGGAGAAAGCTCTGCACAAAAGCTTATTATCGTAATCGAAATTCATCATGAATATTTTGAATTGCTCCAGATAGTTGTCCGGATCTCAACTTCCATTGTATTTATCCATCTTGGAACTATCAAACTTCTTAACAAGATGTCCGGACAATATTTTTACGAATAAAGATGATTGCTTCCAGTTTTTATTGCGACTGAAAACAGTATCTTCATTAAGAGTTACAAAAATACCTGGTTCAGATTGAAAAATAAAGGGATCAATCAACAATTGATCAACATGTTTGTGGGATGATCCTTTGCCCTGGTGCCTTTTGAGTCTACCATGTATGTCCCTCTTCCTTGAGTACTTTTTGGTTAACCTTATCTTTTTTCTAGATCTCCCCTCATCACTGCTTGAGGAAAACGATTCTTCAAGCTCTGCCTCATTCGAGGAGCTGCTGGAGGATTCAGATCCAGAACTTTCAACAGGCTTAAACTAGTGTGTTTTCTTTGAACTGAGGTGAGTCTGTAAAGATGGCTCATTTTCTCCAGGGTTGTCAGTATGGTGAAGTACTAACGCTCCAGATTTCTCCTTGATACATTTTTCTGCTTGTTTTATGGCTCTTAGTGCCACTATTTTAGCCCTCAGCTGGTCTCACTCCTCGAGAGTGTACTCTTTATTTTCCTTTGGACCTTCCACCTCAGGGGTGGAGTACTTTGCGCATTCGGATCCATCAGAACTGCTTTCCTTACTCGTTTTGAATGTAAAATTGAAGCACCATCGCCTCCTACTGTGGTCGCCAATTTGGTTTGGTTTACTTTTAGCTGAGGGTAATATAGTAAAGTGTTTAGAGAGTATTTTGATAATTTTATGGTGTTTTGTGTTTAGTGTGTAGAGTAGAGAGATAATTAAGCTGCCTACTAGTATTAAATTCTGATCACCCTCATTAATGAAAGTGGTTGGGGTATTTATGCCTTTATAACTGACCCATGGGCTTATTGGGCCGGGTCATGAAACTGGGTCAAATTTAAAGACCCATTAATCAAATAGTTTAAGTTGATTAGCAACTAGCTTAGTCAAAAGTTAATACATTTGTCATGTTCAGATATTTAGTGGTGTAATATAGTCCAAATTACCCTTGTTGAGATAAGTAGATTTACTTAGGGCATAGTAATAAAAAACTTCGAACTCATCAAACGTAACCAAAACAACGTGGAAAATCAGAATCTGGGTAGAATGTTCAATGGATGTGGTAATTACGGGGTAAGTTTTCGTTCATAGTGATTTTGCTTGTTTATGCTTCTATTGTTATTGTATTTCCTCTACAATACATAAATGTTCCTTTATCAGACTAGTAGTGAACACTGCCAATATTTCAGATGGATCAATCCTGTGGTTAACTTTAGGTTACAATACTTGATTAACACTATACTGAAGAAACATAGAAAGATGGAAGCAATGTTTTTTAAAATAACTTGATAATTAGAGTTATTATTATATGTTTAATTTTGTATTTGCTGTTAATGGTATTTTTTATGTTTGTGTATCTATAGAATTTAGGATCTTGAAATATTCGGGTCAGTTATTTTGTAGGTCAATTCTGAAGAATTGTGTAAGTAAATTTGAGTTGAATTTTACTAATTATTTCTAATGAAATTGAATTTAGATTAATTTGAATTGGCCTTTGTTGACATCAATTGAATTGTACTAATTTATTTGTAATGAAATTGATAATGAAGGAAGTAATAAAAGCAGACATAACTAGGATAATTTCATGGCACCTTAATGGTTTCACCGGTTCTATGCATGTGAAAAACATGAACTAACATCAGTGAATCAAATTAATTTCACAACCATACAACAATCTATTGTTGTAACATACACTTGCATACAATTTGATCTGCATAGGAACATCAACAAAAGCACACATAATATCATCAATATGAACATAAAAACAGAAGACTAAGATCACCAAGACCACACAAAATATCATCAATATGAACATAAAAACTAGAATACTGGATTTATTATTAAACATATTGAGTACACAAGTGTTGCAAAATTGTTATAGTCATTACATAAACGAAGAATCTAAGTTCTCAGTACAAAAACCAACCCAAAACATGTATAAAACTAAGTTCTGTAGGTGTATAAGGGATGCTTATAGTGTTATAATAATTATGACGAGCTAATGTTGATTTGCAGGGAAATAAGTGATAAAGGCTAGGGAAAATATAGTATGACAAGTCATCAACATGACAAACACAAAAACAAAAGATGAATGATCATGACAAGTGCAAGTTATGATGAACAAGACCATACATAGGAAAAATAATATGAAAATAAGATAATAGTAAGATGGAAAAAAGCATAACATGTCAAGAAGAACAATAAGCTAAGGTAATGTATACAATCATGACGGGGTAAAAAAGTATAAGATAACGTATTATGGTATATAAAGTAATATAGACTGATAAGAATGAAGGAGTCAAAAGAGGAAAATTCACGAGCATACAAGAAGAAAAGTGTTTATTCGACTTAAAGATAGAAACAGTTTGCTTAGCTAGATGACTATTCAAGAAGCTTACAGTTCATTATTTCAAATTACTCAAAACTCGAGATAGTTAGAGAGTAATTTTTTCATATTTTTAATAATTTTTATTATCACGACTGAATGACTCATTTTCTTATAAATACGTGTCATTCATCCTTTTATTTTAGGCTTGATATACCATATAGATAGTGGTGCGATTCTTTATTTGAAGATAGTTTGATTTCTAATGAGATAAACTAATAAAGTTTGTTCCATTCTCCGTGTCTTGAGTAGTTTAGTTCTTTTTATCAATGACATTCCCTTTGACGAGGCTTTCTCTCATCAGTTTTTGTTTTGATAAACTCATATTTATATAGATTTATGTAGTAAAAATCTTATAGTTTAAAATATCGTTTAAAAAAAATCAACTTTGAGCAATTATCTTTATTTATTGATTTAAGGCACCGCTTAAAACCATAACATTCCAAAAGAAATACACAAACGGAAAAATATGATAAAAACTATACATTTTCAAACTCATTCCAATAAAAGAATTAGGCTTGCTATGACAAGCAAGAATCAACCAACACAATCTTGCCTTGCATATCATAAGGCGCTACAACAATAGGCATATTGATACTACAAAGTGGCATTTTGTTCGAGTAAGATTAGCTCACCATCACAAAAAAACTTTAAAACATTTTTAAACAATAACATTTATTGTTCAGTTCATTAGGCGAATTATCCTTGTTACAGTAAAATTATAAGGTATATCATGTTCCTATATTTTCATGACAAATCACGCTTGTTGGCAAGATGACTAATCTATAGTTATATGTTAAACATATATTTTCCCTAAAAAAATTGCGATGAGCCACGTTTGTTGCTGTGACACTTAGAACTAAATTTCAAACAATGACGCAATGCATGCTCCGATTATGTTTGTGTTGTCGTGACTAACACATGTCATGCTATCTCAAATTACGACATATGTCACGTTTGTACCGTGGTATACATCCAATGGTTTTGAGAAGTTTTTTTTAAAGCTATGTTATATTATACCGAATATCACTTTTCGAATTTTAAGGTTTTTATCCAAAACTCATATTTATATATTTTTTTTCAATTATGAATTGTCATAAAAACAATAGTTACTAATGTTAATGGAATCATACGAAGACAGATTTAGAGGGTAGCCATATAAACCATAACATACTCTAAAATAGTAAAAACAAATAGTTGAGGTAAATATGTTTTAATATTTAGCCCAAACTTTAAGTTTATAATAATAATAAAAAATTGCTCCATTTTTTATGTTTTTTTATTTTTTGTGTCGAATCTTTTTCTTCTGATTCATTTTTTCGATTATAATCCCAAAACTCGGAAATTGTATGTTCGAATATTTCTCCAATTGTTTGCAAATCTTCTACTCGAAAAAATCCAATCGTTTCCAAAATCCACCGATGATCGGAAATATCTTCAAATATTTTCCAATTGTGTGTTCTGTTTGTTTCAGTTTTGATAAATTATCTTTAATCATTGGAATTTTATTTTATTTTAATTAAAATTTGTTAAAGGACGCAAGTCTAATACTTTCGGAAAAAAAAACCTTAAAAAAAAGTTGTTCATTCATTTCATAAATTACATATTAGAAGAGTACCTAAATGAAATGGGATAATCTTTCAATATCCACCAACACTTTCAATACCCACCTCCAACACAGGAGTTGGACTCACTAGACGATCCCTCGTAAACGTAAAGTTTGGTTCAAACAACAAACTTTTTTTCAAAGTACAAAAAAACAGGAAAGTTTATATATATAAAAAGAAACAACAAACATAGTTAACAAAATTTTTTTCCGAAGGAAATCCGCAGCCGCTACTCAGAATGCAATGGGTATGCACAGGGTTAACCTTCAGTCTGACGCAATAGTCTGCAAACTAACGCTAGAAGGTAAACCATACAAAGTGACAGACTCACCCAAAAAAACGTATACAGAAGAAATTTAACTGATGAACTTTGGTCACAAGCATGCAATCATTACTCAACCAACTCGGCTACCAAGCATCTAACAAGTCTAATACTTATATTAGATTACATAACCTAACACATGTCGAGAGAAACATAAGAAAAAATAGTTATTTATTTCTTTTATCCATTACAATAAATAATATTAAAATGAGACAATAAGTATACTCTAAAAAAACATATAAGTCGGGACCGAAAGAGTTAAACAAAAGTTTACATCAATGGCACCGAAACTTTTCTTTCATCCAAGAAAGAGCAAACGAACTAAAAGTAGGTACAAAACTGAAACCTCCCTCGTCATCACATAGAGTAACTCCACAAAGACAAATCAACATAATCACTATACTCCACCTCCTCTGTGTACATAAAACCTTCCTCCGTCCCATACCGTGGAGGAGACATCAAAGGCTCCGCCGCCATGTTCCTCAGCCACTCTTGTGTAGTAACCTCCTCCGTTTGCACACCACCCATAGAGAAAAGATCATCTCCATAACTAGAATTAGAACTAGAAGAATGAGCTTCACTATTATAAGCCACCTCAACTACACTCTCTCCTCCTCCACACCTAAACATCTCCGCTGCCTCAGCAGCAGCTTTCTGAATATCCTCCGTATCTGTTGAAACCGGCGACGGAAGTCTCCAAGCTGAGTCAGCAAAGTTCAGACAAGCTGATCGTCCCCGGTAAGCTAATGCAGCAACGTCATGTGCACGTGCGGCCATTTCCGGCGTCGGGTAAGAACCTAGCCAAACACGTTTCTGAGTGATCGGTTCTCGAAGCTCACAGACCCATTTGTCTTTGTTTCTTCTTCTGACTCCTCTGTAAACAGGGTGGCGTGTCTCTTTGAAAACTTTGCGTCCTGCTCTTTTTTTGGGTGTGTCTGAAGCTAGTGTCATATCCTCGTTTTCCATGTCCATTGATAAGAGTAGTCCGGAGGATAAATGATATCTTTAAGTGTTTAATGTTTTTTTGGTGTGTGTGTTTGTGTTGAGTAGTGAGCTAGGTTGGTATATATAGTTTGTGGTGAGGTGAGAGGTGGGATTATTAGACACATGGCTACGACATGTACACGGAGACATTAGATTATTAGATAATTGGTACAAGTTTGTAAAGCCCACGGTCTCTACATATGGAACCCGGTCCACTTCATTAAAGTAGTTTGGCTCTTACTAGTGTTCAACGTTGTACAGTATCTATTTTAAAATCAATAAGCCTAAAGTACGACTTGAAAGATACCATACATTAACTCGAATAGGACATGCTGGTTGATGTCCATTTCATTCCATAGAGTCTGTTTATCAATTCAGTCGATGTTAAATATAGAAACGATAATTTAATATTCGATTAATTTTTTTTATTTATAGAATTTATAATTGAGAAAAGTATCGGTAAATACCCTCTCAATCATTAAATTACCCACTAGTACTCGTTTTTTTGCATAGTGTCATTTGGTATCTCGAATTGAAATTCGGACAAAAATACCCCCGACCATATATATATATATATATATCTCAGGATTTTCTAAACAGCTCTCAGGATTTCATAAACAGCTCTCAGGATTTCCTGAACAACTCTCTCGATTTCCTGAGAGTTGTTACTGGTGAAATTTTACTTTTTAAAAAAATAAAAAAATATCATCAATGGATTTAGTTTTGTTCAATTTAAAAAAACAAAAGCGATGGTACTCTCATTTATTTATTTTTGAGCTCCGGTTTAAAAGATATGGATCTTTTAAAAATAAAATAAAAATAAAAAGTAAGAAAGAGAAATTTTGGTTACGTGGTTGTTGATGAGGAGTGAGAGTAGTTAGGGTATTAAAATAATGTTAGGTATTAGGTGGTAATTGTGTAGTTGAGATGGGTATTAAGAGATAATAGATCAAACCTTGGGTACTAGATGACAATAAAATAGTTGAGTGGATACCTTAGGTGTAATTTCCCTTTATAATTTCGTTCCAATATATTATTGAAATTTAAGATATAGATCAGATATATATGACAATTTGGAACGTAAAGTAGAACGTAAAGTAGAGTAAATATATTGGTCAGCAAAAACAGTTGATGACTGGAAACCATGAGATAGAAACAAGCGTGAAACCTTCGAAATTAGAACATGATTAGAAGTTAAATTTGACAGTCTAAATGCGTGTCTAACGGAAATACCTCCGGTGACCAGGGAACCAATCAACCAAACCATAATCAACAAATTCGGCTACAACGCCACCTAAATTGTCACGCAAAACACAAAATTCCTGTCCCAAGAGGATTAGGCCGTTAAATCTCAAACAGAGTGGATCATAAGGGCTGATGTTGAACGTTTTGAAGATGACTGAACCACCAGAACTAAATGTAGAAAATGATTGAGAACAAAGCCAACCTACACTAGATAGATTAATAGCCTAGGCGACGAAGTGATGTGATGAAATGGAAAACATAGAGCAACGCTTCATAAGAAGATAGAAGAAGTTGTTTAGACATAATTACAATGGTGGAAGAAGCGACGACGCACTCTAGAGCTTTGAAAACTCTAAAAAAATATAGAGAGCTGCATATCATAAGGAATGAGAGAAAAACACATGTTGTTTACATAAGGTTAGGAAGATAGAATGAGAGCCACTCCTTTTTAATATTATGATTTATTTGTTTAGTATGAATCTCGTTTCTTGAGAGAGAAAGTAGATAAAGTTTTTAGTTGTGGAGAGAGAAAGTAAAATAAAAAATAAGCTTGGCTCAATAAAAAAATGTCACCCTTTATTCATTATCTCAACGTTTATTTATAGGCGCAGTAGACTTAGTATGACTGAATTAGTTATGCAAAGGGGTAAATTGCCTTTTAACCTCTTACATTTACAAGTAGTTTAATAATTCTCTTTCAACTATACAATTTATCACGCACAACTTTAATTGTATTACATGTAGGCCAATATTTCATATCCTTATCAGTAGCCCCCACAGTTCTTATGAAGGTTAGTGAATAAGAACTAGTAATCATCATAAATCATGGAAAGCGAAAATTATTTCTTGCCAATATCTAATTTTCCTCGAATTAGAAATTTTCATCTTCTTGTTAAAAGGATTTGTCTCAATAATTGTTATCCTCGAATAAAAACACATTCAAATTTTGCCTCGAATATAAATCGTTTATCAACTGATTCAAGAGTGTCAAGTCATATACTTGTCCTCATCGAATGAACTCGTACACATGATTACCTCAAAAATGGCTTGACCCTTTGTCCGCGCTTCTAATATTCATACGTAAAATTACGAGTTGGCATTTTCACAACGGTCAGAAACGATTGGAATGATCTAGTACACATGCGATGACCCACTAGGCTTTCCATTAGGTCTGACAGTTAACAGGTGTCACATTATTTCTTTACAAGTAACCGTTTGATATTCCATCTTTCTACCCAATAATTATCACCACCTCTCTCTCTCTCTGACTATTCTCTCTCTCTCTCTCTCTCTCTCTCTCTCTTATTTCCTTTGTAAATACTTCTCTTACCTATTATTTGTGTTTCACAAATTCCTTCTAGTGAGAGAACTCATTTTTTTCCTGAGAGAATCCTTAGCTACTTTCACATGAGAACCCAATTTATTGGCTACCTTCACCAAAAAACTCATATTTCCCAGCCAACCTTCAAATTTTATAAACTAATTTGAAGATTTTTCTTCATCTTAGTTTATAAAAAAATCCCCAGCTACTAAAAACTATTTTTTAGCTTTTATAATTACTTGAGTATTAGTGAGAGGGCTGCTGAGTATAAAGCTGCAGGAGTGATAGACAATTCTTCTCAATTTTCTACTTAAACTACTGTTTATGGTAATTTCAACCCCAACCAAAGTTACTCTGAGTTTTAAAGTTCATCTAACCCAGAAAGAAACCATTCACCGAAATGTCCTCAACCATTGCCACCTCAAATTTCTTCTCTAACACTTTCTGGCTATACATCTGTTCTCTTCAGAAGAATCGCAAAATAACATAAAGTACATATATTCTCAGAAGATCAGAAAAACTTTCATCACCTATCACTTATGATCCACCTCGAATATTACACAAGGAGACTTCTCAGATTCTGCGAAAAGTTCATCTCTCCCAAAGTCTTCATATTAAAAAGAAAGCATTCATAGCTATGAGAGACCTCGAGGCTAAAAATACTTCACAAAATTCTACCCAAAACATTACTCAAAACAACGCCTCTAAATATACACCACCATCTTCCCTTGAGGGAGATTGTTGAAACTAACTTGGAGTCACAACCAACTCTCTTGAATACCCAAGAAAACAATTGAGCGTCAAACCTGAATCCTCATCAACTAATAGACGAAACTTCTGAAGAAGAAGTTGATTCAGAGGAAACTATGTCAAATGTCGAGGGTAAAATAAGTAGGGATGCATATGATTCTGAAGATGATACTTCGAAGAAAAGGGCACCCGAGAAAAAGAAAAGAAAAAGAATGCTCCAGTTGAAATTCTCGAATATGTTGTTGCTTTAATAAGTTTAAATTTAAAACAAATCCTCACCGAATACATCATGGCGCTGAAAAAAATACCATATATTTACTACAGTGAAGCTCAAGTTGGTCAACTAAAAAAGCAATAGGGAATGCCAGACAACATAACGCTTCGACTACCAAAAGAAGGTAAAACTCTACTTGATTGTAGAGTAGATGAGTTGGTAGTCTACCCTGAGATCATAAATTAGGGTCTTCGGTTTCCACTGGATCTGATGATAGTTGAGTACTTAAAAATCGTGGACCTCTGTCCTACACAAGCAACACCAAATTTATGGTTCACACTCTTGTCAGTAATCGTGGACCTCCGCGAAAATTTACTAGCGCCAACAAACCCAAAACTTGTTGTGAAAAGATTGATAGCACATAATGGTAAGGTTACTTTGCATGTGCAAAACAGAGTTGACAGTCATCTACTCTTGGAAAAGAAAGGGACTAATAAAAAAGTAGCTAGTACAACTGGTGCTAGCCCTTCAACTAAAGTGAAGCCACAAAAGAAGGATAATAAGACCAAAAGGAAGGAAACTGAAGCTATCCTTCCACTAATTGAAGAAAGAGTCGAGGCTGAACCTTCGTCATAAAGAAAGAAAACGGCTACCCCAAAGAAGAAGAGTACTTTGAAAAATTCACCGACTAAAAGACTAGAAAAGAACCGTGAAGAAACTGTCTCATAAGTCCCTTCTTCTAAAGTTGAAGAAACTGCAATTGAAGATCACCAAAGAGAACCTGTAAAAGAACCGTGAAGAAACTGTCTCAGAAGTCCCTACTTCTGAAGCTAAAGAAACTGCAGTGGAAGATCACCGAGGAGATGACCATTTTATTCCTGATGAGCCCATTAGTACAGAGGAGTTTCAAGAACTTTACAAAGATATGGATTTGAGGGTTCAATAGTTTTAAGAACAACTTCAACAAATTGGCCATCAGGTTAGTGCTCCTATTTTAACTGAAAGGCTAAACCCAGACGTTCATATGGCTCTCTCATCCTCTGTTCTTATGCCTTTCAATAATCAAAGGTTCATCCTTATCCAAGAGTCATCCGAAGAAGTTTTACTTGCACTGCTACTTGTTTCCAATCTTGCAACAACATAAAAAACATTGTGCATAAAAATAAATTATTCTCGAAGCTATTTGGAAACCATGGCTAAAGATATGGTCTGATATAAAAAATATGCTACTGTAGAGAAAAGGGTGAAAGAAATATTTGGAAAACAAATCGAGGGCCAATTTCATGTAGTCCAAGCTGTCAAGTCAAAATTTATCAAATGAGCCATCCACCTCAAACGTCATCTGATAAGGAAAGGAAAATATGATGATAAATAAGCCTTGGTCTAGCAAATACAAAAATTAAATAGGTGTAATTAATTATTAAGGACCAATCTAAAGCAAACATAAGGATTGTGGGGGTCAAATGTAATAGCTATCAAACTTGTTTTAAAATAGTAAGGAAGTGGGGTGAAATGTTCACTAAAACAGCGGTAATTATGTAATTTCATAAATCACCACATGTACTATATAGAAGACATTCCCTTTTTGGGAAAAGGACCAATGATTAGTCAACTATTACAACCTTTATTCTTTTTGTCTCTTTCTCTATTTATTATATACCGTTTCTCTCTCTAAAAACGCCTGATACAAACATTTCTTAGACTGAACCTCACATACGAATATCTTTGTATCAGAACTTGTTATTAAGAAATAAATGAATTCATCAGTTGCGTCGTCTGTGGGAAGGAGATTGGTACCCGGAATTACCTTTTCAAAACCGCAAAATTAATAAACAAAAAAATGGAAACTAAAATTTGTGGAGAGATAGAGGCGGATTTGGTGAACAATTTGATTGGAGTCTCATCTATAGATCACATGATGGAATAACAAGTAACAAATGAAAGAAATAACAACAGTCGATATACTGAAGAGCTTCTTGAAGAGTCTATCTTGGTAGATAAGCGGAAAGAGCTGTTAGAGAACATTGAAAGACTAAATGCTGAAAATGAAGCGATAATCAGCTTGCGAATAGTCAAATGAGAAGTTCGACGAGAGCACGCCATAACGTATCAAGCCAAAGATGTCAATCAATCCGAGAAAAGGCATCGGAGAAAAAACCATCGATCCTCCAAAAGGAGAGCTGGATCTGAACAACGATATGAATCACAGAGTCTAGTGAGTATATGTCTTTTAGTTCAGATGAATTTTTATCCTCGGATACTGATGATAGGTATAAAGCAAGGCATGAGCAAAAATATCCAAGGCTGCATAAAATTTCTCATCGAACTGGTTAAAGGATTAAGAGTTCGAGGAAGAAAAAACATGATCACGAAAATAAAACGTTGTACTTTGAAGAGCCCGACAAAGTAGTGAATGCAACTCGACAAGAGCATGTAACTCCTCGGAGGAAAATCTAGTCTAACAGTTATAATCATGATTACCAAATCAACAATTAGTTTACTTTTCCGTCCGAGGAAGGTTTATATGCGACTGCAAACGAAGGACCAGGGGGAAGCACGTATAAGTTCGGACTTGATTAGACGTCGTCTTCACTCTCCTCAGAAATTTTATCAGGACATCTTCCAAAGTGGTTTGACATATCTAAGCTGGAAACGTTTGATGGAACACATGACCCAAATAGTCATATCGAATAGTTCAAGAATTTCATGATCAATTACGACGACACGATAAGTTATTATCCAAGAAAGTTTCTTAAACTCTCAAGAATGATGGGTCAAAGTAGTATAATCGTTTACCTCAAGGATGGATCAAAATTTTTGATATGTTCTGAAGCATGTTCCGAAAACATTTTGCTGGAAACAAAAATTCCCGAGCGAACGTGGACACTATAATATATTGTATGCAGAAGATACGGAAGATTCTCAAATAGTATACAAATCGTTTTATCCAAGTTAAGACATACATGGAGTTTTGCGAAGACAAAGTGACTCTAGATGCCTTCCGAATGGGTTTGCTTCCAGGGAATGAAGGATAATGTTGCGGAAACACATGCTATAACATTCAGAGCATTGCTAGATTAGATAGACTAGCAAATTTTAATGGAAGAAACCAGAGCATCAGATATATAATTTATGTCACAGTTTAATTTGAATCATTTATGCCAAGATTCGACCTTGATAAGAGCCATTGTGCCACCAGTAAATGTCCGACACCAGGTAACACAGTCAATAAATATAGTTCGAACCCGTGCACCTGTTCAAGTAATAAGCCAGGCACCTCAAAGGGAAATCAACACTCAAAAGTATACACCAACAGTCAACACTCAACAGTATGTCCGACCCATGTCCAACAAATGGGTCTGACCAGCTCATTATGTTGAGTTGATGAAATGTGTATCAAATATCTTTGAGAAGGAACTCTCAATTGTACACTTTCGTAAGCCTTTCCCCATGCAGACTCCGAGGGAGCATAGAAAAAACAAGTATTGTCAGTATTATGAGGACATCGGGCATGACACAAAAGACTATATGACACTGAAGAAAGAAGTTCAATATTTGATAGAAAATGGGAAGTTAATTACTTTTGTGAATAAGAATTCTAAAGTTTCTCTCAGACATGAAGTTGTTCCTAAGCAAGAGGATACGATGATGATATGGGAAATAATTGATAAAGATTCAATAGATGCATTCGACATCTCTGTTGAGTATTTAGACCCAAAGTCGGGAAGATCAGTATAAACATGGTTAATGAATTATGTGTTTTCTTTGAGTTACTAACAATTTTTAGAGGAGATACAGTTGCGGGAATATTAAATTATTCTCGAAAAAGACACATCGTTAGTTTAACAACACAATTGGAAGCAGATGCTTAAATACATATGTATATAAATCCGTCTCCTATACTCTGCTTCGAAGATGATGATATGAGAGATGTAGCTGGTATATATGAGGATGTAGTAGTTATCAGGGCGAAGATAGTGGGAAACGCGATACAATATTTTTTATTGATACGGGTAGTTCAGCTAACATAATGTTTATGACTACTTACAGCCATATAAAAAACCCCCAACAATCTTATGTTCAGATCAAATGGTAGTCAGATTTATTGGGGCTACTTCTGAGGTAGTCAGAGATTTTGAGGGGATGGTAGAATTGGCCGGGGACCATTCAAGAAGAGTGAGGTCATCCCAATCAACATCATCATCGGTCTCTTGATCCTCATCATCAGAGTTTTTAGCATCACGATGACTTAGACCCCTGGCTCTGGTGGGAAGAAAGACTTGGTTATCCAAACGTTCCAAACGTTTAAGGACGTCATCCTCCATGAGGGGGCATCATCAAATCTTTCAAAGACTCTCACACCCGGGTCGTACCTTTACAGATTGCTTCTGACCAGATTCGAAGGTGTAAAACACCTATGGAATTTATAACTACAATTGGAATTTGACCATAGACTCAACTTGACAAAGACGTCCTTTGCGGACTTAGCCTAGATTTCGAAGGGCTTAGCGATACCTTTCATAGCTGTTTATAAAGATATAATTTAGTGTGGTCAATCTAAATAAGTAAAACAAAAATGAGTCAGACGATAAGTACCTCGCCTAGTCCACTCCAAAGATAGTCGATGAAAAAATGTTGTTTCTATTTTTTGTCCACCTCTAGAAAATCTTTGATTACCTTGTACTGCCTTGCAAGCCTAGCGAGTAGAAGGGGTAGTGAGAGTTTTTTTGCCACACCTGAGATGGAAACTAGTTGCTCAATCGAGAACTTGTTTTCGGATATCCTGGAAGCCACAAGGTATGCCATAAACATATACTACATGTTGGGGCCGACCTGAGATGAACACAGTTTGATCAGGTTGAAGTATTCCACCGAAGCAGGATCAAGGGCCAGACGAAGACCCCAATTCATAAGCTTCGTGTAGAGTATCAGTTCGTGGTTGCGAACACAAAGGAGTGTCTTTCGAACAGTTAGAAACCATATCATAACATTTTCGAGGATCGTTCGTCGGTCCCTCAACTTTACCTCCTCGGTTATATGAAAATACTTGTACTTAACCCTAAAAAGAGTAAGAAGATGTGTGGGTTCGATCCCGCAGAGATTATTTCTGAGGATGTCTTCTATTATTGAAAGAAGATTCGAGGAGTATTTTTCTTTTTTCTTTTTCTTTTTTTCCCTTGGAAGTTTCTCCCTGTTGATTTGGGGAAGTGATGGCAGCATTAACGAAAAGAGACGAAAGTTCTCGACTCGGTACAAAATGTCAGGGTGTAGATGGCAATGCGTGAATAGCTTAAATAGGCTCTGCTTCTACGGGGGCCATAAGGTTATCCTCTCGATCCAGTACCGATTCATCAAACATTTTATTTTCATAGGACTCAGGAATAAACTTCAAAACTTTCCCAGGGCGAACATTTTTGAAAGAATGTTTTTGAGGACTAACTTTATGAGTAGTCTGAGGATATCCTTGGGGTGTTACTTGCGGAGTTGTGACCGATGGAGCTAGTTTAACCTTTATAGATATTTTGGCATATTACAGAGGTTGCTTCCTCCTCACCCGATTTCCCTTATTTTCTTTGGGAAGTTTCTCCTTATCACCACTCATAGGTAAGAAGGGAAAGGTTCTGCGATTATCGTTGGAGGATAAAGGCCACTCTTGTTTGGTTTTAAACAAGATTGACCACGAGGTTGAACGACAGGTGAAACAGAGGCAATAGTCGGAGAATATGATAAGTTATTACCTTAAGGCCCTATTATATCAAAGCACGACTGAATGGGAGACCAGTTATCGCAAAACGTAGCTTGAAAAATATCGTTTGGAGTAGAATGTAGGTGTTCTCTTCTCTTCTCTATTTGAAATTTTGAACCACCTACAAAGCTTGTATTATTTAAGATTCACAAACTCCTCAAGTATGAAAGGTTAAGAAAATGACTTAAGCTAAAAGTCGTTTATCTCTCTAGAACATGTTTCTCTTAAAAATTAAAATGTGTAAGCTTGAAACAACGAAAATAGATGGGTATTTAAAGTGGAAAAGTACTTCCTCCCAAGTTAAAGAGTCAGTCCTATGAGTCTCTTCGACACGTTACCTTTCTCAAAACGGTTTACTAGAAGCAGGGTGGCGTGTGTAAGGAGAGAGCTGATACACAGACATATGTGATGTCACTACCCTAAGGTATGTCTGATACTATAACGGGCATATGATTGCACGCGAGGCTAAAAGAAATGATTGGAAAAGTAAGGTCATCCTGACCTAGAGTGAAGTCATCCTGACCTAGAGTGAGGTCATGAGTCCTAATAAGATTGCATTGCTTAATTCGAAGAAGTCCATTGGGAAGATTTACTGAGGAAGCGCAAGTAATGAAATCGTCTAACTAAAATATGAAATGAGAATGATCCGGGAAGGCTCTGAGGAAGAAAAGTTTGAGGATGCTCTCAGGAAGAAAAGTCTGAGGATGCTCTCAGGATGAAAAGTCTGAGGATGCTTCTAGGAAGAAATTTGTTCCCAAAATCAGTCATTGCTCAGATACTTTCACAAGGGCTGGGGGGCTACTCATAAGGGAAGGAAAATATGATGATAAATAAGCCTTGGTATAGCAAATACAAGAGTTAAATAGGTGTAATTAATTACCATGGACCAATCTAAAGCAAATAAAAGGATTGAGGGGGTCAAATGTAATAGCTATCAAACTTGTTTAAGAATAGTAAGAAAGTGAGGTGAAAGGTTCACTAAAACAATGGTAATTATGTAATTTCATAGCTCACCACATGTACTATATAAAAGACAATCCTTTTTTGGAAAAAAGGCCAATGATTAGTCAATTATTACAACATTTATTCCTTCTATCTCTTTCTCTCTCTATTAAATATTGGTCCCCTCTCTAAAAGAGCTGAACTCATCAAAGGGCATGTCCTTTATATCTTCGTATTTGAACTTGTTATTAAGAAATAACTGAATTTATCATCATCATCTATGCTTTGTGCATGATCAATAGACAAAAGAGCTGAAGACTTCCCATCAGACTGAGATGGATGAACTTAAAGCTAAACATGCCAGGGAGATATACAGGAAACAAAAAAAATACTCATATCTTCGAGAATCTTTGAACAAGAGTGAATGAGAAAAGAAAAAAGCTAACTGATGACATGGATGCATTCAAGATAGCATTTGAAGAATAAAAACAAACCGCTGGGCAACTTGGCAAGACTTAGTGTGGATTGGACACCTTAGCTGCAATAAAAAATGTTGATGAGAAACAAACAATCACTTTTCTTCGCGAATTTCACGCAACATTCCCAAAAGCAAATTTGTCAAACTTTTGGAAATTGATCCCCATAGATAACCATCCTCGTGAAGCCTCTTACCCTGTTCCAACTGATTCTTCCAAAGAGACAAAGTCAGAAGAAAATGAAAGTACCAGTGAACAAGAAGGAGATTCATCCAAAGAGAACTTCGAAGAGAATGATCAATTTTTGTTTCTTTTTGTTTGTATTTTGAATTCATATTTTGTTATTATGACTTATTTTTGTGAATGCGTTCAAAACATCTTTTTGTAAGATCGAATTCTAACTTCAATGAAAGACTACTCTTCTTCTTTCCACATTTATTTGTCAAGTTTTATTTTATCATGAATACTTTTAATTTCATGAACAAGTTATAATAACCTCGAATTCCAATATACGTCATATATATATATATATATATATATATATATATATATATATATATATATATATATATATATATATCTGTAATTTGTCCAATAAAAATTATGCATTTAGAAAATGTTAGCACATCGAGTATAACTAGTGCGTTTAGAGAACGTAGCATCTCAAATATAATTGGTGCGTTTAGAGAAAGTAGTACCTCGAAAATAATTAGTGAATTTAGAGAACGTTACATCTCGAATATAATTGGTGCGTTTAGAGAACATAACACCTCCAATAATAATTAGTAACTCTTAGTCAACAGCTTCAAAGATGATCAGTCATAAACTAGTTACCAATATAATATAAAACTACCATTGGCCATAAAAATAATTTTATTAATAACCTCAATTATGTACATGACAACTCATTAAAACCTCCATAGGCCAACAGGGTAGGTAATAGTGTGTCAATTATTCAAAAAAGTCTTAAAAACAAAAAATCATTCCCAATACAGTTTTAAATGTTCTATATTCCAAGGATGTTGAAGTATCCTTCCCGCTCATGACAAAGACGATACGTACCTGACTTTATTTACTCCATCACCATATAAAGACTCTCCCAATTTGGGGCCATCTTTCCAAGTCAATTTTTGTATGAATGAATAATTTCCTTAAGACTTTGCTACCTACTTTAAAATCCATCCTTCGCATCTTCGAATTATATTGACTCCTCGTCAAAGTTTGATAATGAGTCATATTCAAATGAGCTATAACCCTTTTCTCTTCGATCAAATCCAGGTGGGATGTTTTTGCCTCTTCATTTACCTCTATAGAATAATGAAGTAGTCTATAAGAAAGTAAAGTAAACTCTACAGGGCTAACATCATCCATAGCATACACCAAAGTAATAGGTGTTTCTTAAGTAGCCTCTCTAGAAGTTGTACGATAAGCCCACAACAACTTTTGTAAATAGTTAGGCTATTTACCTGCAACACATGTTATATTTTTATTCAAACCTTCCAAATAGACCTATTAGTCACCTCCACTTGACCATTTGCTTGAGGATGAAAATGTGTAGTAAACACTGTGTTATTCCCCTTAAAGCGCAAAAATAAATTATTTCTCTGTTGTTAAACTGAGGACCATTATCTATGGTGATTTTCCGAGGCACTCCACAGCGACAACATATATTATTCAGAATGAACTTAATAACATCCTTGGATTTTTTACGAGATAATGGTTCAGTTTCAACCCACTTCAAAAGGTAATCTACCACTACTATAATCATATGTCGTCCTCTAGAGGCCATATGAAATGGCCCTACCAAATCTATTCCACGTCTATCAAAATGGAAAGATTTGGATATGTTAATGAGAGGTAATGCTAGTTTGTGAATAGAATTGGCAAAAGGTTGACAAGTATCACACACTCAAACTAAGATCATAGCATCATTCATAATTGAATCCACAATGAGTTGAACCATCACCATTACGTTGTTCGAATAAAATCTCTTAAGATTCTTTTCTTTCTCAAACATCACAAGAATGGTCTACTTAATAATATAACACTCCATTAAATACAATATAACCATGGGCCTTATATCTTAACCTTTTATCCAGTTGTGCATTTTGAGGTAACATACCTCTTTGTAAAAAAAAAGGATATCAGACCTTCAATCACTTCGAATTATATCTGGAGTGACAAAATAATTCCTCATCATATTTACATTGTTCTCATCATATCAAAATTGAAGGACCTTTTGTAATAGTATCCATGAATATTCTTCTATATAAGCAATTGTTGCTAAAGAATCAGTAACTATATTATCTCTTCAATTAATATGCTCTACAATCACTTTGTCAAACAAAAGAGTCAAATTTCAAAAATCGCGCAAACAAAAAAATTAATTGATCTTTCTTTGCCTATGATAAACCTGCCATATGATTTACCACCAGCTCCGAATCAGTTTCCAAACGAATTTTGTTGCTCCACGGATATTTACAAGCCTCTAACCAGCTAACGCAGCCTCATACTTAGCACAATTATTCGATGCATGAAAGTCAAACCGAATAGTCTGATACATTGTCTCCCTTTAAGGAGAAACTAATTGAACCCCTGCATTACATCCCAATATGATGGAACCACCATATTCTCAAACCACACACATCGAAGTTTCTAGAAGATCATCTTTATCTATCCCTTCATCTAATCAGCTCGAATGAAATTCGACCAAAACATTAACTAAAGCTTGAGCTTTAATAGTCGTTTGAGGAGCAAAAATGATATCAAAATCTCTCAATCTATTGACCATTTGGTCCTTCTACCAGAAATTTCTGGTCGTTGCAACACATTCTTTAGTGGGAACAAAGTTCGAACCACAATGATGTGAGCTTGAAAATAAGGGCGCATTTTCCTAGCAGCCACCACTAAAGCCAAATCCATTATTTCAAGTTTCAAATACCTCTTCTCCAATGACAACAAACTTTACTAACATAATAAACTGGATTTGAAACTCCCTTGTCTTTACATATCAGAACAACGCTTACAGCGAAATCAGACCCTCCTATATACAAGAACAATTTCTCTCCAATTCGAGGCTTGGACAAAATATCTGGTGGTAACAAAAGTTCTTTAATCTTTGAAAAATATGCTTCACAATCTAGCGTCCACTCAAACTCTTAAAGTTTTTGTAGAACTTAGAAAAAAAAGGAAAACATTTATTAGAAAACCTTGAAATAAATCAATTAAGGGCTGCTAACCTTCATGTCAAAATGTGCACCTAATTTATAGTTTGAGGCAATGTCATCGAAACAAAAGCCTTCAATTGTTCCAGATCTACTTCTATCATTTTTTCACTAAAAAAATATCAGAAAATTTTCCCTAATCGAACACCAAATGTACACTTTTTAAAATTCAACTTCAAACGAATGGCCCTCATATTTAGAAAGGTCTCCTGAATGTACACCTCAACATTCCTTCCAAGCTTAGGAGAAAAAGGCTTATTCACCAACCTTTGATATGTCGCTTCAACATTCTTCAACCCAAATGGCATAACCCTATAAAAGTGTAGTCCTTGATCACTGATGAATGTAGTACTTTCTTGACCTTTGGGTCCATTTGGATCTGATTATAACCTGCAAAGGCATCTATAAAAGAAAGAATTTAATTCCCTGAAGTAGAATCAACTAGCTGATCTATTCGAGGAACATGGAATAAATCTTTTGGGCATGCTCGATTTAAATATGTGAAATCAACACACATTCGCCACTTTCCGTTCTTCTTTTTTACTAACACCGAATTTTCAATCCATAAAGGATATTATGCCTCTCTAATATGTCCGACCTTGGAGAGACGATTCACCTCTTGAACAATAGCCTCTGATTTTTCCACAGAAAAATCTCGTCTCTTCTGAATAACAAGTTTTATCCTCGAAACTATAGCTAGGTTGTGGAATATTATTTCAGATGGAACTCCTATCACATGCTTTATTTTCCAAGCGAAAGCATTTATATTATCAACTAAAAATTATAATAACTGATCACGTAAAGTAGAAGATAACAATGTTTCTATTCATAAAGTCTTCCTACTAGAAACAATGTGATCCTCGATATCCTCACTCACTGTTATAGAAATCGGGGTTTCCCTCAGATCATATATTCTCTCTTCATTAGAAGTCAACCCCTTTGGTTGCTATTGAGACATGTTCAAACCCTGAGTGTTGTTGCATTACATTCTATGGCCACTTTTAGGTCACTTTGGACCACACCAACACGATATCTAATGACATATTTTAAACATTGATGAATAGTAGACACGACAATATACATTCTCGATAGCCAAGATCTTCCAAAAATAGCATGGTAATTGGTTGGACATTCAATCACCATGAACAAGACTTGAACTTTATTTTTAAATATGCTTTTCCCCAAACGCACTTCACCTTCGAATTCCTCGAGCACTTGAGCTGTTACCCCTGTAAACTCAATTATAATATAATCAGACGGAAAAATTCGAGACAAATTACGCATCCTATCATACGTAGATTTGAATAACACATTCGCAAAACTCCATGTATCTATCAGAACACGTCAAATTTCTACTCCACATATTTATGCCCCTATAACCACCGCATCCTCATGAGGGCCAACTATTTCTTTCAAATCGTCTTCATTTAAAAAAATAAAATGAGTATAATACTTGCCATATAATTGAGTAGATATTCTTTATTCTACTTGATTTTCTAAACTGACAACATGCCTTTCCCATGAGCTATTAGTGTTACTAGTCATATAACCTCCCTCAAAGATTGCTAAGGATTCAAAATTCACACATAAACTTTGAACTCATTTCTACTCTAGCAGTTCATCCACAACCATCAAAATTAATCGATTTGGATATGTGTCCAAATATTTTGAGGTTGCATCAATGTCATCGCATTTAAAATCTAGAATCGTCAGTGCATTTGCTTCACTCGAATTCAGATTTGTAGATTGCGGTGTGGATGTGCTTGGGGATTTTGATCCACTGCTTTGACTTTTACTAAAAGTAGCGAACTTGCCATTTTCTATCAAAACATGTATCTCCTTTATTAAATCTATACAATTTGCAGTGCCGTGCCCAATATCATTATGATACTTGGAAAATCTGTTGTTACACTCTTCTATTGGTCTATTTATTAGAGCTGGCTTATTAAAGCTTACATAACCTTAGGACTTTTCGTAAATAGCAGCAATATTCTCAATTATATCAGCATAATGTTCTGGAATTATCCACATATTTGGCCTTGGTCTTAGAAACTGATAACTTGTAACTTGAGTTGGATACCCTCTAGTTCAAGGAGGAAAATTATTATTATTCGTCGGACGAGGTGGTTGATAATTTGAAGTGTGTCCTTGATTATTTGACACATGTCCTGAACTCTTTTGACTAGATCTAGACCCTCTTCAGACCCTAGTTGACTCTTCCACTTTAATTTGGTCCTCGTCTTGAGCCATAAGTGCTCCAAAAGTTAGCGCTCTTTTTGTTGTTGTTGTTTTATATGCTAAATCACCTAGCAATAAACCTTGTATGAAAGCTGCCATAACGACTAGTTCTTCACAATCATCCAATCCTGATTTTGTTAGAACAAAATGCTTTGTATAATCTTTCAACTTTTCATCCACAACCTGCTTACACTTCATTATAGTGTCGTCATTTTCTCGCACATCTTTGCTTCCCACAAACTGTTGTTGAAAAGCTGTATAGAAATCTTTGAAATTAGCACTAGATCTCGTGAGAATTATGTTATACTATTTCAATCGAGTACCTTTAAAGGTCTGATAAAATGCTCTGCATACCAGCCTATTATCATCTTTGAAATTCATCATATAGTTTTTAAATTGTTTGATGTGATCATCATGATCTTGCATCCCATTGAATTTCCCGACCTTATAAATGTCAAAATGCTTTAGAAGAGTAATGGACCCAATCTAAGCTATTAAAGACGAGTCTAGTCCTTGTACGTATTGGTCATCTCTTCATGTTCCCATAACAGCATATAAATTCTGATCAACTACACTTGTATACTGATTTGATGTATTTCCTTCACACCATTCTGTATCTCTCATATAATGAGGCTCATTGTCTCTTTTTGGTTTATACTCTTTGTGTGACTTTCGATACCGGCTCCTTTCTCCTTTCAAAGATCCCCGATATTTTCTCTTCTTAAACAAACCTTTCTTAGATTCCGAGCTGTCAAATTATTTATCATTAGATGTGATATACCTTTGCTTATTTTTCTTTTCTTTTCGAGAAGTTCAATGTTCTTTGTCATATTCAAAATGCGCCTTCTTTCGATCGCTAAAAATCTGATGAGTTGTATACGATCGATCAAATTGATTTTCCATCTCATATTTTTCTTCAACTTGTCATACTTCATATTTTAGCCTACCTAACTGAATATGTTGTTCTCTTTGAATGTACTTATCATTTAATGATGTTATTTGGTCCAACAATTGATTCATTCGAACCTCAATATCTGAATGACCTTGCTGTACCAGAGCTTGATCATCTTCTCCACTTTTTTCCCTATGCAAATCAGATCTCAAAGTTTCAATCGTTTTTTGAATTGTTGGATCAACATCACGCTTTGGTTCCATATCGATCTAGAGTAATATAATTGAGCAAGAACTCTACAATTTCTGGTTTTTGACGTGAAATCATGGTACCAATTGAATAGAAATCCCACTGTGGTCGCCAATTTCTTAAGTATGAATCTGGTTTATTGAGAGAGAAAGTAAAGAAAGTGTTTAGTTGTAGAGAGAGAAAGTAAGATAGAAAATAAGCTTTGATTAATCAAAAAGTGTTACCCTTTATTCATTATCTCAACCTTTATTTATAGGCGCATTAGACTTAATATAACTGAATTATTTATACAAAGCGGTAAATTTCCCTATAACCTCTTATATTTACAAGTAGTTTAAATACTCTCTTTCAACTATACAATTTATCACGTACAACTTTAGTTGTATTATATTTAGTCTCTTAACATTTCATATCCTTATCATTATTCACTTGTAATTCAATTTTATTAGAATTTACTGATGCAATTTTTTAGTGATGTTTTTTTTTGTTTTTTTGTTACTTTATTTGTATAATGTTCAATGATCGTCATATATCGTAGTAACTTATATTTCATCATATTTCACTGAATATACTAGATTTTGAATATTTTTATTGAACAATAAAATTACATAGTTTGTGTTTCGTGCCCTGTATCTCGCATCTCTCATCTAACTTGATATATATACTAAATGTGAGACAGATATAAAGTAGAAATGGTTGATGCGAGACAAATATGTTAGATGATAGATATGAGACCTAGATTGTAGGTGTTAAATGCGAGACCAATGTCAAATATAAATGGTAGATGTGAGACCTAGATGCCAGATGATAGATGCGAGACCTAGATTTTAGATGCTACATGCGAGACCAATGTAAAATAGAAGTGCTGGATAATGACCTAGATGATAGATGCTAATTGTGAATCTTAGATTTTAAATTTTACATGGTAGATGCTAGATGCGAGATCAATGTAAAATAGAAATTCTAGATGCGACACATAAATGTTAGATTATAGATGCAAGTCATAAATACTAGATGCGAGACTAGGTTTAACTAGGCTCGCAAAAAAAATTCAAACATATTATTCATGGATCTAACTTTGTTCATCTTTAAGAAACAAAATCAATGACACTTTTGGATTTTTTACGAGTTACATTTAAAAGATACAAACTTTTAATAATTTAAATCATAAAAAAAAGAAAAGAAATATGAACGTGCTTGATGATTTTGTATCAAATGATATTTTTGGTAAAAACTATAATCCATGTAGCTAGTACAAACTTGAATTGTTTGGATAGTAGACTGTAATTGAATTTTTTGGTGGATCTTAGATGGTAACTTGTCCCAAATGTTAACCTGTATTTTTATATTTTTTATTTTTTTGAGTCCGGCCGGACAAGAACAATATTTCAATCCTTACTTCTAATGAAATTATTTGGATAAAAATGATGAACTGTCTCTCAACCATATTTCTACTGTTTGCTCCGATTTGGAAAAACCTTATTCTATACCTTGCAACAAAAAATCGAGAATAGTCTACTAACTTGGGAGGTGCAGTTGGCTAATGGCTCGATTTTGAATGGTTCATTTAGCAAAACTGATCTTTGTTTTACCACAATTTATCCGACCTAGCTTTTTAAGTTCAGTTTTGCCGCTTACAAAAAATATTTTACATTTCGTATCGTTGGATTTCATTTTCTCGTTTGGACCCTATCAGTCTGGTCCAATAACTAACTATGGTCAATGGAAGGATTCTTAAGATCATATCACATTTTACTCTATAAAAAAACCTGTCCATTATGTACACTAAACCCGAAAAGTCCAAATATAATATCCTAAGTACATCAAATGTCCATTTTAATAATTATTCATCCATAAATAAATATCATTATTTATTGACTAGAGAGTCAGACCCCGGATTGGAGATCGAATGTACCACATGCAGTGTTGTGGTGGACTTTATTCTATTTAGAGGTTTTCACAATGATAAAGATCCAATTAGTATGTTTTTAACTTACGAACCGGTCTAAATTCTAAAGTCATTATAAGTATTTATATTAATAAATTTTACGATAATTGCATCATGGAATGTTCGCGAATTAAATGAATCTGAATGGAAAAACAAATATCGGTGAATTATTTTTTATAGATAATATTTCCCTTATTTATATTTTGAGACTATGGTATGTTATCCTAAGGTGGATATCGTTACCAGATCATTAGTTCATTTATAATTATGAACCACGTATCCCATCTTATTGGTAGAACTTAGATTATCTGGAACCGAAATGTTATTTTTATGTATGTTTTCTTCTCGCCCTCAATACATTCTTTATAAAGCTAATTGTTATAAGTCTACTGCTACTTTTTGATTCTCCACCATCTATACGCTTTTAACGATGCGCATGACGCATCCTTTTTTGGTTGGATCTTGAGGTCATTTCAGTTCAGAATCTAGATATCTCATGCGATTACCTAGGGTATTTCAACATTATCTACAAACTAGAGGATCATACTATTTCCTCTAATCCTTAGAATTCTTCCATTGACAATTTCAATATTTTCTGTAATCATTGTAAACTTAGTGATCTGTTCATTAGATTACCTTTACTCTTCGTCTAACAAACAACATATCAATCACATCACCTCTAAAATAAATTGTGTTTTTGTTAACAACGAATGAGATAAGAATTTTTCAATGTTCTTCACCTACTATGGCCATCCTCTCACTTTTGACCACACAAAGGTTACCTTTTATCTTGGTATCCCTTGACCATGCATAAAAGAATCCTTTAAAGTTTTTTAACATGTAGGAGTTCCACCTAATTTTATAACCATCATCTCCACAAGTTGGAACCTCTCTATCATTGCCCATGGTATTGTGTCATCCAAAGTTGCTCAATTTCAAATATACCTTCTTTGTCTTAATTTTGAGTTTATTGATATCAGTTCTTGTATCCCCAATAAAAGGATCTATTTTCTTCTCAATCAAAGTTATTCGTCGACCCCTTAAACCTATTTTTATATTCACAGAGATTAAAGCATCATCGGTCTATATCTTCCTCAACAGGGCTAATGAGCCAGTCTTTCATCAAAAGTCAAGAAAATATTGGCTCAAGATTGGAGACTCTAATATAAAACATTTCCACAATAGTATCAAAATCTGAAACATTCATTACAAAATTGTCTATATCATTAATGCTTATGGGGGTCTTCACACTACCCTTTTAAGTATTATCAAAACTTTAATGGACTACTTTCTCTACCCTTATAGGTGTTGCTAGTTCTCAGGACTACTAAGGCGTTTCTCAATCTTCATTTCTCATTAACTCCAAAATTAACCCTACAAACAAAACTCACATGCCCCATCCCACTTCAAGTGAAAAAAAGAAGTAAAAACACCATTTTTAGTATTGATTATAATAAGGCCCCGGAGCCTCACGACCATAATGCCAGGTTTTAAAAATATTCATGGAATATTATGAGAAATTATTTATGCGATGGACTCTAAAAATTCTTCAAAGCTGATTCTCTTGATCTCCATAGAATAAAACTATTATTTCTCTCATCCTTAAATCTGACATCCATCCTTTGTTGCAGACTTCATACCCATTGCTTGTTGTAATTTTAATTATAAATTCAATTTTAAAATTATTGTCAACAAAATCAATGAATCTTTCCATGATCTTATCGATTAAAAAAATTATCCAGGGATCTAACACCTTAGATAATATCATTTTATACTAATAATTTCCCATAAAATTGACTTTAAAAAATCTTTTTAACAATGTTTGTTAACATATTTTCTTTGACATCCGTGTGTACATAGGTTTCCATGGGAAAATATTCCCTCGCCATGGGGACTATCTACTATTTTCTTTTTTGTCATTGTTATGCAAGTCTTCCATCAAATCCTTCAAGAAAAAATAGCGACATAAAATTCAATTTCCAATACAAATGGTATAAGCGCGTATTCGTTAATATTTCTTTCACTTATGGTCTTATAATTTTATATCGTGGCAACTTTCATTCCATTAAGCTCAATATGATAATAAATGGGGTTTCATTTTATGTCTCTCAGGCCTCCACGTCAACCCCAGAAAGAGCAACATATTTCTTTCTAGGTTTGTTTTAACCCTCCAAAATAAGCTTATCAATATCATTGGATATAATGTTCGTATTATGCTTATTAAGTAACTTGGTGTGCCTATTATCATGCGTCGACTAACATTAATCAGTATCGCCTTTTTTATATGGTCATTTTGAACATTATTTGTTGGACCTCCAAACATCTCTCGTGCGCATGCATCAAGTTGGTCAAATGTAGTGGTCATCCATCTTCAACTTATCTACCAATATCTACAAAGACTTAGGCCAAACCTTTCGTTGATTCCTTTGGTCAGGTCATAAAATAAATCTATTTAGGTATAAAGTTGCATGAAATAAGGTTAATATCCCCACATTGGAGGGTGGTCTTTTAGGATCCTAGATCTACATACCCAAAATCATACGGTCGTTCTCAAACAATCCTGGTACACTATAAGTGGAAAAAACATATCCATTTGGTATGATTGGATAAAAATGAAAAAATAGAATATAAACCATGGTCACAGTAGATAAGGATGATATCTAATGGTCGTCTGTTAAAAGTTGAAATATCGGCATCACTATCAAGGATACTTACTATACTATATGTACGTCTATTCACTTTGTTGAGTGAGCTGGATTGATATAACATAGATGTATCATTCCTCGTTTCTCTTTCATCATTTTTTTATCTATACGTTACAAGTTTTCTATTTGTGACAAGCTTATAAGTTGTTGCCTCAACTCGCCTATCAACTGTGTCTTTTGCAACTCATGTGCATAATCCGTCAATCATATTCTCTATGAATTTATTTTCACTTGTTGTATTTGAGAAGCTATGAGCAACAAATTTAGGTTCATCTTGAGTGGTCACGGGTCTGGTTGGCTCATAGTGGCCTTGAACTAGACACCCTTCTGTCTTTGTCACAACTGATGTACTTATTTTAGTGTTGTAATATATTATATTTGGCAGAAAAAAGCACTAAAATATTTTCTTCTCCTATCTCATTTGTTGATGTTGTATCACAGAATATACTTTCTAACATTCACCGCAAGTTTTTAAAAACCCAAAATTGTACAACATAACTTTCTTTATTTTTTGTGTAAAAGACTTTAAATTAAAATAAAAAAGTTGATATAAAAACTTAGGGCATACCCCGATGATTTACAATTGATGAAATGATAGTCGACAAGAACACATAAAACGTCTAAAAGATAGATAGAATAGGAAAATATAAACAAGAGAATAAAGCTACTCTCAAAGCAATAAAACCAGGTAAACAAGTGGGTCGAGAGACAGCAGATCCAAAGGTAGCAAACAACGGAGAGCAACGAACAAAGCCGAGGAGATGAGAGGATCTACAATACAATAAATATAAGTAAGTAAAAAGATGGAACTACATATGCCAGTAGATCTTAGTGTCGTTGAATCTGAACTGAAAATCAGAGAAGATCCGGTTAGAGGCCAAAACGATTGTGGCAGGAGGGGAACCGAAAAGCCGTGCATTCCTCTCATACCAGACGTGGTAAATAACCGCCCCAAATCAAGTACGCTAAATGTGACAGTTTCGAGAATGAGACCAATTTTACGCCTCACAAACCCAAGATTGCCAGCTACTGGCGATAAAAGGGAAGCTCAATAAAAAAAATAGCATGAATCTAAAGACTCTTTGTGAAACTACAATCATAGAGGATGTGAGAAATAGTTTCAGAATCAGAGGTGCATAAGACACAAACTGGCCGGGTATTAAAACCCCAACACAATAGTTTGTCCCAAGTAGAAAGCTTGCCAAAGATGACAAGCCATAAAATAAAAAAATATTAAATTTCTTCCAAGATAACTTTCACTTCTCTCGAATCTAACTTTTTCTAATATCCTACTATTTTAGTTTACAAAATTCTGGTTTGAAAAATATTTATGCCGGATTTGTTGTTTTGTTTTAAATATTTTAAACAACAAAATATCTCTGGAATGAATATAAGTCGTTCTATTCATTTAAAAAGAACTCAATTGAGGTAGAAACGTTTCTCCAGAAATGAAAGAACTGAGAAACAGAGCATCGCCGACGTAATCCCTTCTCCGTTCTGCCTCCTTCTCTTCAACCATGGAGATACACAACAACGATCTTTTTGAAGATGATGATTTTCCTAATCTCTCTTCTTTTAGCAACAAACAGAAAAACAAACAATAAAAAACTTATGCTGATGTTCTCTCAAACAAACCCACAGCAAAAATGGATTTGATACCGAAAATGATTTGTGTCAAAGCTGACCACATTTCCTTCTAGCATTCTCAAGAGATTAAATATACTCTCGAATGTAACTCTAAGATTACTTTGGTGAGAAAGTTCAAAAATGGAATACCGAAAAGGAATTTTATTCTGAATTTCTTGAAGACTTTTAAATTCAGAGGGCAAATAAATATGGAAATCTTTAACTCGAGACATATATTTTTGAAGTTTAGTCTTAAATAAGACGTCTGCTTACTCTGGGACAAGAACATCTAGAATTTTGATGGAAATGAGATGCGGTTATAAAGATTGACTCTTGGATTCAACAACAAAAAAGAAAGCCCTCTGTCTCTGATTTGGGTCAGATTTGAAAGATTACCAGAATTTCTTGTCAATACCAAGATAATCACAGATATGGCCTCATCAATAGGAACCCCATACAAGGTTATAGTCCCTGAGATTAATAGAGCTCACAAAAATGATTATCTGGCTCTCGTTGAATTGGACATTAATCAAAAGCTCCACAACAACAATATGGATGGGTTTTTGTGATAACAAGGGTGTATGGATTTATGTTTCGTACAAAATTTTTCCATCCTACTGTAATATCTGTAATCACAAGGGCCATAAATACTTTGAATGCAAGAAAAGAAAATACTACTGAAGATAATCTCGAGGAAAATGAAATACAAATTGAAGAAACTGAAGTTAATGAAGCCATAAAGATACTGAAACATGACTTTTCAAATGATACTTCTCCATAATTTGAAAATCCAAATGAAGAAGGCACTACATCAGTTAAATCTCGATGTAGCACTCCAGGATTTCAGTTAGTAAAATCGTCCCCTGAATTCAAAGAGATCATGGTTAAGAAACTAAAAACAGTCAGGAAAATCAAGAAGTCAAGTAAGAAAATTATCAAGTCTTTAAGTTATTCAGAGATGAAACAGAAACAAAAGTCTTCTCTGATAATGATAAGTCTGATTAGTTGGAATCTGAGAGGGATAAACAAAAATCCTACCATTCAAAGGCTTAAGGACTTATCCATCAAAAATAAAATTTAGGTTCTGGCAATTCAAGAGCCTATGGTCAATAGTAACAAAATGAAAGAGATTGCTGCTAAGATTGATTTCAGTAACTACGCTTCTAACGTTTCGAATAAGATATGGTGATTTTAGAAAGATAATATTAGGATTGATTTACTAATAAATCATGTTCAGTGCTTGCATCTTGATGTTCACAACACTGACACTGATATTAGCTTTAATCTCTCGATTGTTTACGCTAAGTGCAATAAAAACCAAATGAGGGATCTTTGGAATATCTTAAAATATTTGGTTGACAAAGACAAAGCTTGGATAACTGTGGGGGATTTTAATGTTATTACCATCAATGAGGAACAAGTAAGGTGCTCCTCAATTTTCTTGAATAGTATAGAAGATTTTAACAACTGCATCAAAGAGTGTAAGCTCGAGGATGCTGGCTATGGAGGCTCAAAATTTACCTGGAATTGTGGGTTAAGGTCGAAAAGATTGGGTCGAGCTATGATTAATAGTAATTGGCAGTCTTATTTCAAGAATACCTAGGTTTTTCACATGGTTGAAACCTGTTCTGACCATGCTCCTTTACTCATAACTGCTAAAACTTCTGATAATCAACCTATTAATAACAGAAAGAGTTTTAAATTTATGAATATATGGCTTAAAGATGATTCTTTCATGAGTATTGTTGAAAATAATTGTGAGTTAAGGATTGCATGTCATTCTAACCAGGTCTTTTGGTTCAAGCTTAAAAGGCTGAAGAATAGTCTTAAAAAGTGGAACAACAAGTCTTTTGGTAACATATTCACCAAGCTTAACGAAGCTGAGGAGGAAGATAATATAATGGAGATGCTTCACTCTATTCAGCATAACTCTATCTCTAAAGCTAATCTTGAGAAAGCTAACAGTTACTAAATTAAAGCAATGAGAATTGAAGATGACTATTGGAAACAAAAATGTTATAATAATTGGCTCAATGATGGTGAGCGTAACACAAAGCTGTATTATTCCTATGTTAACAAGAAGAGAAGAAGAAGGAAAAATCAATAACATCAAAGATAGAGAAACCTGGCTCAATGAAGATGATAATATTGGAAAGTCTGCTGAGTTTTTCTTCAAAAATGTTCCTGCCACTGAACCTTACTGCAATAAAGAGGATGAGTTAAACTTGATCAACCATGATATCTTTAATACCATTCTTATGCTGGTTACAAGTGATGAAAATGTTTCTTTAATGAAATTAGCCACTGAAGAAGAGATTTGGAAAATGATTTCATATATGAACAAAGATAGCGCAGCAGGGATAGATGAATTTAACATCCAATTCTATATTTCATGCTGGGGTATCATCAAATTTGATTTGTGTAATTCCATTAACGCTTTTATTGAAGGTCAGGACATTCCAAGGTGCATATTTGCCACTAATTTGTGTCTTATTACAAGGACTAATAATCCTATTTCGGGGAATGATTATAGACCTATCGGGTTTTGTACAATGCTTAATAGGATTTTGTCTAAGTTGATCAACTCTAGGCTCTCAATAATTCTTCCAAACATTATCTATCAATATCAGGGAGATTTTTTCTTGGGCAGATCCATTCAAGAGCATATTTTGGTGGCTAAATAATTACTATATGATCTGAAAAATAAGTCAAATACTGGCAATATCATAATTCAGTTAGATATGACAAAAGCATTCGACGCAATGTTTTTTTTCCTTTTCTTACTAATGTTCTAATCAAGTTTGGCTTTAATGATGGTTTTGTTAGGCTTGTTAACAGGTTGATTAGAGATACCAACATATCGTTGTTGATCAATGGAGGCAATTATGGATATTTCAACCCGACAAGAGGCTTGAGACAAGGGATCCCCTGTCTCCAAGTCTTTTCATCATCGGGGAAGAATGAAATTTTGATTTTCTCTAACAACTTGCAGGATTCCATTACTAAGCTCTTTGAGTTTCTGGACACTTAATAAAAGACTTATGGGCAAGCCATTAACAAAAACAAGACAAATCTCCTCTCTTGCATCACTGCTAATCAGAGTAAAATCAATCATATTGAAGCTAAAACTGGATTCAAGTTTGAGAATCTCCCTACTAACTACTTAGGGATTACTTTAAATAGCAGAAATACTTCTAGAAACTACATTAAGATCATCGATAAGATTAATGACAAGATAGGGGATTGGGATTGTAAACACCTATCCTTTGGAAGGAGACTGGTTCTTATCTCGAGTGTCCTTATGTCTATCCCTTGTTATTGGTTACAGAATAGTATTTTTCCTGTTAGCATTATCAGCAGGATTGAGAACACTCTGAACAAGTTTCTGTGGCGTTCAAATTTTAAAGAGAAGACTATCACTGGTCTGATTGGAAGTCTCTTTGCAAGCCTTTTTGGGAAGGGTGGGCTTGAGATCAGAAGGATTGCTGATATTCAGCAAGTCTATTCTCACAAGCTCTGTTTAATTTTAGAATCAATAAATCCCTATGGGATAATATGATGCATAGTATCTATTAAAAAAATAGTCATCCTCTTTACACTAACTACAACAGACCTGGTTCTCTTATATGGAAAATAATTGCAGGTATCAGAAAAGAGGTAGAGTTAAATGTCAGATGGTTTCTAGGAGAGGGAGAGATAGATTTTTGGAGGGATTATTGGTTAAATCATCATCCAATTGCTGATGATCATATAAATCTAAATTATCTGCAAGCAAAAGTTAATTATTTATGGAAGAACAATGAATGGGATACTCACTCTTTGTCTTCCTGTCTTATCTCCAGATAAAATGAACCAGATTCAAGCCTTCTCGATTGATAGCAGCAAGGAGGATACTATGATTTGGAAGTGCTCAAATGACGTTACCTTCACTTCAAAGATGACTTGGAACAAGATCAGACATAAAGCTCATTCTTATTCTATGTTAAAAAAATCTGGAGTAGTCTCATTCCTAGAAATTTTTCTTTCCTGCTGTGGAGGCTAATCATGAAATACATTCCTATCGATTATGTTTTACAGAAAAGACACATGCAAATGACATCAAAGTGTAAATTCTGTATGAACTATGAAGACCTCAATCATGATTTCGTGAATTGCGAGCAAGTTTGGCAAATATGGACTCAGTTCTGTAACATATTCAAGATTCGTATTGACAGATATATGGTAATAAATCACGTAATCAAAATTTAGCAAAACTTTACTGTAAGTAAGACTCATATCACTCACTTGATGTCGACTGTTATTTGTTGGACCATTTGGCAAAATTGAAAAAAGGCTAAGTTTTCTGGTGTTATTAGAAATACTTGTGATCCCATTAACTACATCAAAAGAGTAATCGTCTCTTTAGATGTTTCTAATACCCTCACTAGAAAGCATTGATCCAAAACTAAGAATGCTAATATCGAGTTGGGTTATTCAAGCTTTAAGAATAAGCCTTGTTACCTTGCTTGGAAAGCCCCAACTGATGGTTGGATTAAGCTCAATGTTGACGCCTTTGTGCTGAGTTACGCAGAGTCCAGTGGGAGCTGCATTTTCAGAAATTCCTAGGGTCAGGTGCTTCGGTGTTACGGGAACACCTACGGGAAACTCTCTCCCCTTCTGCTGAGGCTCGTGCCTTACTGGATGGATTGTTGATTTCCAAGCAAAACCCCTGGAATGATGTTGATATCGAGATGGACTGCCAGACGCTGATAAACCATTTGGCTTTCAGTGGAGAGCCCTGGTTCCTAGAGTCGGTTCAGAAAATCTGCAGGAAAACTCTCTCTCCCTCGATGGTTTTTAAATACATCTATAGATACCAACATCAAGCAGCAGATTGGCTTGCTAAATGGACTCTGAAATGTTAAATGAAACCGAATTTCTCAAGTTTTCAAATCCCAAACATGCTTCAATCGATTATCTTGTTAGAAAGCTTGGGTTTGGGATATTTTTCTATGTCTGAAAGTTAAAATGGATAGATACTCCTCTTCTGTTTCTTTTTTTTTGCAGGTAAAATGGAGGAAAATAAATCAGTTCCGAAAAAAGGATGTGGATAGGGGAAGGGTGAGTTGTTTGGATGTTCTGGCTATGAAGAATGTATTAGAAAATAAATCCTATTGGTGTTATGTTTTAATTTTTGCGAAGAGAAAGAAACTTTTAGCGCCGTTTCAGTTTTTATTTTGGAAATATTACTTTGTGACCCCTAAAGTCTCATAACTCTTTTAAAGAGAGGTCCATTCTTTCAAATAAATGTATTTTTGGTTAAGAAAACAAAGAAAAAAAACAGTCCCATTTATATATTTATTAAAAGATATTCCTTCTATTAAAGAAGGCTTGAAGTACCGACAAAAGAATGTTTCTGACTTTTGGTATATTGCAAATATCCAGCCGTACAAGAGCCATTAAGAGTATTAAAGCACGTGACTATTTACCCCACTAAAATAATGAACTGAAACTTTACGGAACTATATTAGAGCACGTGACTAGTGACCTCACTAAGAAACGGAATGAATTTAAACGTTGATTATAACAGAAGGCTGCGGCTCATATAATTTAAGTGCTAGCTAGAGGTGTCTAATGGTTCAGGAACCACGGTTCAAAGCTGACAACCTGCTTAAGAACTGGCGGTTTACCTGCGAAACTGACCCATTAAGACTGCAATCTGACAGGACCGTAACCCGCCAGGACCGCAACCCGTCAGGACCGCAATCCGCCAGGACCGCATAAGGAGCAACCCGCCAGGACCGCAACCCGACAGAACTGCAACCCGACAGGACTGCGAAACCACGGTTTATTTGTAAAAACCGGCGGTTTATTGGTAAATATTATGCTGATTTTATTTATTTTATAACCAAAATGTTATATTTAAAAAATATTGAGATATTGCATATTATTATAGAATTATTATTACATTTTTGTTAATATTAATTTGTTTTGGTTATTAATATTTTAAGTGTTGTAATTATTATATAGTCCAAAATTTTAAATATTACTTATGTTATTATCACATTTTGAATATTATTATTATGTTTTTAGATCTAATACAAACGAAAACTATATCTTATCATGTTAAAATATTACAAATTCTATGGTTATAATTTTAATATTACATTATGATTACTATTGTGATTTGGTTATAAATTTTACAAGTGTTTGTTATTATTTTTTAAACCAAAATTAGATCTTATGAAGTTATAAGTATTTCATAATACAGTTGTTGTTGTTATAATAAAAGGTAAAGTCACGTTTGGATAATTTAGCCGTTCACAGTTTATACTCGTGCGGGCCAGGAGTTGTACAAATGTTTTCAAATTACAATACAAAATAGCAAAAAACTATTACAAACATCATTCATCTCCAGCTTCGGCTTCTTCGTAAGTAAAATCTTCGTCGTCATTTTCGTTTTCTTCCGCAATTTCTTGTTCAAGTATCTCTTCGTAATCATCCGGATAATCTTCGGAGATGTCGTCTACGTTCACTTCGTCTCTGAACTCTATGTCTTGCATCCTTTTATCCGCCGCTGTCCAATCCTTAACTGCCACAAGCACTCCAAGTGCTTTTCCCGTCAATCTTGTTCTCTTAGTCGTGTATTGCAACCTCGCTTGGCTGAAAGCACACTCACTTGCAACTGTAGACATAGGTATAGCATAAATCTCTTTAACAATCCTGCAAAGAATAGGAAACTCTTCAGTTTTGGTACCCCACCATCTTATGATATCTTCAATACCGTGGTGGGGATAATTCGTAAAATCAAACCTAGTGCTCCAATATCTATACAACTCATTATCAGATTGAGGGGTTTCTGTAACATTGTTTCGTAACATTGCCAATTGAACATAGTTAGTAGATCTCCCTCTACCCCTATTGTTACCACTCTTTACATTTGTAGATGTATTTGATCTATATCTTGCAGCATACTTATCATAGATATTATACAAACTATCATATATACCGCTAATATACCCTTCAGGGTCAATTGGTTCGGTCGGTGGTTTATCTGTAGGAAACCGTACAGACTTATAAAAGCATCTAACTAGCAATTCAAATTGTTCTTTTCGTGAAAAAGGATCTAAAAGGCAAGCAAATGAATAACTATCAGGGATCAGATGAAAATACTTTGTGAACTTATATTCCATTCCAGGCACCATGTCTACGCATGCATAATGTGATCTAAATTCATCCATATGCATGGCAAGATTAGCAATCGTGAAAAGAGCCAAATGAGCATTAGGTTGATTTTGTGAAGAAAAGGTTAGGGTGTTTTCTTTAAAAAGTCTTAAAAATCTTAACATGTGTGCACAAAATTTCCAATGATCTGGTTCAATTGGTGTTTCACGATATGCATTATAAAGCGTCGTAATCTCTTCTTTAAAAACATGCGCACGTGCAAGCATTGTGTAAGTAGAATTCCATCTAGTTTCGACATCTAATAAAAGTTTCTTATATTTTTTCCCATTTGAAGTAACAAGTGTTTTAAAAGCTTTTTTTAGCAGCGGATGTCGAGCAAAATAGGATCTCATTTTTTATAGGGGTAATATAATCACCCTGAACCATACGTATTCCTTCTTTCGCAATTAATTGAAGTACGTGGCATAAACATTTGGTGTGAAACAATTTTGGAAAAGGGGGATTGCAATCTTGTATAAGCAATTGTATAGCACTAATATTAGAAGATGCATTATCCAACGAAATAGACGTAATCTTGTTTTTAATGCCATAAACATTCATGCATTCAATCATACTCTCCCTAATTATTTGTGCGTTATGCTTCCCAATTGATTCAAACCATATAATTCTCCTTTGGAGGACCCATTGGGCGTCCATCCAATGGAGGGTTACACATATCATATCTAAATCAGTAAAAGTAGCTATGTTACTAGTAATCGAAACATTCCATGGCAAAGTCTGCATAGTTTGAATAATCTCTTTTTTTCTTTGTAAATAATATTTAAAGGCTAGCGATCTCAAAGAGGTACGTGGAATGCGTGTTGCCTGTGGGTTTACCCCAGCTTGCATCCAATTTTCGTATCTCCAAGAATCCCCAAAACTAAATGGTTGTAAACTACCGACTGCATAAATCATTGTTTCTTCCCTATACGTATCGTGGTTAAACTCAAAAGGAAGACCTGTTTGAGGGTTCGTGCAAACATTAGTTGGGTTAGGTTTTGTAGGATCAAATATTTCATGTTTCGTTAAATGTTTTACCATAGTGCTAGTGCCCATATTTCTAGATCCACTTACGTGAAGATAACATTTATTGCACTCTTTACAAATACAAGACAAACCATATTCTGATATAGTATAGTGTTTCCAAATCCAAGATGTTTTCTTACGAGATCTCCCCCCACTAGTACTTCCACCACCACTTTCACGGGAGGAGAGTGTGTCAACGTGAGGGAATTCTGTAGAAAAATCATCCATGGTATTGAGATCCACATTAGATGGTGGGTTTATCCTAGTATTTCTACGTTTTGAATTCATTTTAAAACTAATAACAGTTTTTTTTTCAAATATGCAACAAAATACTAATAATAAAATCTAAATTTAGACTAATAACAAGATAGAGCAACTAAATTTAGTCTAATAACAAGATAGAACAACTAAATTTAGACTAATAACAACTAAGATACAATTTGCGGAAAAACAAAAATCAAACAATTTCGAACGTAGGAGTAGAATAAGTAAAATAATTAATTGTAGTTTTCTAGAACTTATCTAACAAATAGATAGATTTAGAGAGAAGTAGGGAGTTGTTTGAGAGGTGTGAGTATTGGTGTTGGGGTCTCCTCTACTTATAGGGGAGACCCAAAAACAAAAACCGAAAAAACAAAAAAAAAATAATCGCCCGGACCATCCGGATGGGCGTCCGGATGATCCGGGCACATGATCCGGGGCATCCGGACAGTTTCGCCCGGACGCCCGGACAGACAATTCGGACCATTCGGATATCAATCCGGATGGTCCGAATTTTAACCGGGGCATCCGGGCGAAGCGTCCGGATGCCCCGGTTCATCCAACGGCTAGTTCAAACGAACTAGCCGTTGGCTATGGCCAAAAGCGGACCATCCGCACGCGTGGCCGGATGGTCCGCTTGATGACGTCATGCTGACATCATCAAACGGCTAGTAGAAATTAAAAAAAATAACAAAATTACCCTATAAATACACCCTACATCCTCCTATATGTTTCACTACAAATCTCTCCCTCTCCACTACAAATTTATCCACTCTCTCTACTACACTTCTCTAAATTTTTTTATATTTTTCAAACTCTATTTATATTTCAGGTTTCGCAAATGTCTTCGAAAAGAATAAAGAATGCTCGTAAAGGTGGACGTAGTGAACCAACCACTTCCGAATTGAGAGAGGTGGAAGATATGTTGTTTCAATCCACGGAGAGCGAGACTATCGAACATCGCCCCGAGGGGGAGATTCGCATCCGTAGTAATCAGCAAGGAGGTCGAGGTGTAACAAAAATTTGGTCCGGTATGTTTCTGAACTACGAGGAACTGATCCAAATAGAGGGTATGCAAAATTTTTTCAAACTTATTGAACCTACTAATGTCCTAGGTTGGATGATACTAGCTAGATTCAAATGTGATTGGTATATAGAACTGGTGCGAAGGTTTTATTCCACGGCTAGATTAATCGAAAATGATCCAAAAGGTTTAGGTATGAATTGTTTGATTGATGGTAAAGACATTAGTTTTTTTGAAACTGATTTCAAAGATCTTTTTTCCGTTCCAACCCATGAAATCTTTACCGGTGATAAATTACCTCCCATTAGTTATCGCCCTACGATCTGGAGTGATGATTGGCCTTTGTCTTACGAAGAAGCAGTAGAGATTCTTACTTGTCCTGGTGCGGAAGCTCCGGAAATTAGCGGTAAATTTCGAGCCATGCGGGGTAATTTGGATGGTATTGGGAAATTAGCTTTGGAATTGGTAAATAGTATATTTCTTCCCCCTAGTAACAATGATTCGCAGCTTTCATATATTCAAACATTTGTTACTGCTTTTATGATTCGAAATCAGGGAATAATTAATTTACCCAGCTTGATGATTCGAAATATGGCTGCGAGGTGTGGTACAGATAAACTACCTTATGGGATGATATTGAGTAAATTGCTTGTTTCGAAAGGAGATGATGTGAGTATGTACACTCCGGTGAAGGTGAGGCCGACTAGTGCTATAGGTAGAAACTCTTTGCGTTTGCAGGAAATATACTCTTGGGATGGAGAGTTGATTTCGAAATTGGAGGCATGGAACCACCATAGAGAATACTTGAATCAGATATATATTGCGAACGGTCTTACAAAACCGCCAAATCCACCTACTCAGTATCGAGTTGAGGCTGAAGCGTCTTTCGATCCAAATGCTAGTGGTTCTTCGCGAGTACCGCCACAACAAAGACGAACCGATCGCGAATTTGCTGAGTTTGCGCATACTCAACAAATGAATCATATGCAATTTGCGCATACTCAACAAAAGGTTTGGCATGATGATTTTACAAAATGGCTGAATTTCAAAATTGGCAGGGGGGGGGGGTAAATGACCAGCTTAGCCAGATACAGCAATGGCAAGTAGGGGTGAATGATCAACTTGGTCACCTCCAGCAGTGGCATGGTCAATACGAGCAGTGGCATGGTCAATACGAGCAGTGGCATCATGGACAAGATCAATGGAATGAGCGATTTGCAAACTCTCAAGCCCAACAGTCGGAGTATATGCGACAGATGATGGAGAACATGCATTTGCAAGGTCAACCACCTAACAACAACAACGATGAAGCTCCTTAGTTTTTCGCAATTGATTTTCATTATCGTTGTAATGTTTATCTTTTTTATTTGATTGAACAACTATGTTACTTGTTTGGTTTTTATTTTTAATGAATTGTTTGTTTTGCTTCTATTTTTTATTAAATGTTATTTAAATCACTTACCTAGCTTTCAATTTTTATTTTGTTCTTTACAACTTACAAGTAATTTATGTTTATGCATATAAACTTCTAATATTGAATAGTTCGAAAATACAATAAACTATGTAATTCATCTAACCATAAACACTTCAAGCTTGAAAGAATCTAAAGAATCACCTAATAATTTAAAATTTTAATACAATTATATGTCTAATAGGTATCTATTATTTAATAGTAATATATTATTCAAACGTATCAAAATCAAATTACAATTATTTTTTTAAAATATAATTGATGATTATAAAATTTCGATTAAAATGATAACATATTTAAATTAAAATACATGAAATAGAATAATTAACTCAATTATTGAAATTAGATTCAATTAACACTTACAAATTAATTTTAAATAACATTATAATATATTCTGATAAATGGTTCTTAAATGGTTAAATGGTTTGGCTGATGGTTTGAACTAAACGGCTCTTAAATGGTTCGTCTGGTGGTTTGAACTGGCGGTTTAACTGTGAAACTGACCCATTAGGACTGCAACCTGGCAGGACCGCCAGACCGTCAGCCGCCAGGACCGCAACCCGCCAGGACCGCAACCCGTGGTTCAGACTTAAACGGTGCGGGTTGGTGCTGGTTCAAACCGTTTGACACCTCTAGTGCTAGCGAGAAACCATTTTTGTTGCATATTACCGACGACTGACCGACAAAGATACAGGATAATTTATATTCTTAATTGGATATATATTTATATTTAATTTATGGATAAGACGATACGTCCAAATCGAATTTAAATTTATGAAAAAAGCTTTTTATTTAAGTTTGAATTTTTCTTTAGGAATTTATCATTGCTTTTCGTTTAATTACATAATTGTTATTAGTAAGAAAAACATTAATTATATCATAAATTCACCCAAATCAAAATAACTTATTTGACTATCTTTGTCAAAAAAAAATACTTTGATTTCGCAGACTAAACTTTATATTGCTACAATTTTGCAAAGTTGCTTCAAGAACATTCAAAATCTTTTCAATCTTTTTTTAACAAAAACACAAAATCAAACACGAGTCAACCAGGATTAAGGATTAGCATGGAAAAGTTACTATCGCCAAAGAAAGAGGTTCAGTCGCCGAAAAAAGTAACCTCGTTGTTAATAATAATAATAATAATAATAATAATAATAATAATAATAATAATAACAATAATAATGATGTTGTGATGGTGAGCCTTCGCGCAATCGGTACACACCACCAATGGTACTAGCGTTCCGCACCACCGAGTCTGGTGCTTATGTACCGTGGTGCTAGTGGTATATGACCGTCGGTTTTGTGACCATACATCACTCGTTTAGAGATCCTGAATTGGTGGTGCATGACCATAATTTTTTTTTATCTTTTTTGCCTTCTGAACCTCTATTTTAACAATTGGTTCGGATTCTTATTCTACCGATTTTATTGATTTTTATTTTTGGAATCCGATTGCTACCGGTTTTTGTAGTTTTTGTTTACTTAGCTAATTTTTTTTAAATCAGGTATTGTAGGTGTAGATGATATGAGATGATACAGATAGATACGAAGATTTCAGTACGGATAGCTCAAGCATTCAAACTTTAAAATTATGAGATTTTAAGAAATTAAAGTTCATATTTAAAAAAATTATAACTTACACGAAGGTTTAATAGTTTTTTTTATTAAATAAAATATAAATATAATTATTATTTTCGAGTATAAAAACATGTAAGTTTATAATAATTATTGATTTTTATTAATAAATTTCTTTCTTGTAATTGATCTTGTCATTTAATGTGTGTATTTATTTATTCATTATTATGAGATTTAAAAAGAATAAATTTTTAAAAAACTTATATCTGAGAGGTTAAATAAAATTCCTAACTTATAATTGAAATAAATGGAATAAAAAAACAATTAAAATTAAAAAAAAAGGAATCATATTAAATTTCAAATACATAAATGGTTAAAAAATAAATACATGAATATTTAAAAATATTTAAAACGATTCTTAAGGATGACAATTTTTTCCTAACCCAACCGACCCGATGGAATGGGTTATGGGTTTTAAAACATTTCCACGGATGGATCATGGGTTTGAAAATTTCCTACCCAACGGGTTCGGGATGGATTATGGGTTTAAGAAATTTCCCATGGGTACCCAACCCGAACTCGATCCACTCGGTAATACCCGACGGGTACCCGCTGAATTAATATTATATAAAATAATAAATTATTTAGTATTATTTATTAAACTTTAAAATAGAGTTATTCTGTAATACCATATATTATTTGCTAATATATACAATATTTTTTGGAAAATAATATTTTATATTTAAACATTACATTTGATTTTTCAAATTTCTTTCTTTTAAATATTTTTTCTTTTGTTTCAGGCAAAATCTCAGTATCTCTAATATTATTAATATCATTAATTAAATTTAAAAAAAATTAACATATACCAAAAACATATATTAATTATTAATAACATAACAAAAATATAAAATATCTGCTAATTAGGATACGGTATATTTTGAAAAATATGATTCTATAATTAAATATTGGATTTGATTTTTCAGTTTCTCTTACTAGTAATAATATTATTAATTAAATTAAAAAAACTACTTACTAACATACCAAAACCATTTATTAATTATTAATAGATTACAAAATATTCGATAATATCATATATTTTAAAAATAGTATTTCTATATTTAAACATTAAATTTAATATTAATCTAAATTGCTTCGATGGGTACCCGCGGGTGGGTACCCAAACCCGACGAGTTTGGGTGTGAGAAAATAATATTACTACCCGACGGGGTACGGGTTAGGGTATGAGTTTGAAAAATCATGGAGTGGATGGGTTACGGGTTTAGCTATACCCGCACCCATCCCGACCCATTGCCATCCATAGATCTTTTGTTCAATGACCGAAAAAATCAAATCTTTGGGGGTATCGGACAACCTGAGCCAATAAATAATAAATGTTAGATAAATAATATACTGAACAAAAACAATTCAGAAAAGATGAAAAAACTTATGATACTTGATGCTCCAAGAAAATCAGGATCCTAGTTCTCTGAGTTCTTCTTCATCAGTCAGTGTGGATCTTCGATTCTTCTCTTGAAATTGTAATTAGCTATTGTTTGATCCCCACTGGAGAAAGGTGAAAATATATTCACCTAATCCAGTTCTCTTCTCATCATTTTCTGGAGTCGCCTGTGCGAATGAAACAAAATTTCCCCTGTTACAATGCATAACTAATCATCAATGTGACTGAAGTCTATCCAAGAATAAAACGCTTATTCATTCCAAATCAGGTAATATCACAAATATAATAAGCAAACCAACTTTCGAGAATTCAACACACAAGAAGACAACCAACCTAAGTTACAATATAGTGATTCATGATAAACCATCAAAGTTTAATGCAGATCTATTTAAACCAAAAAGGCAAAAATTCAACCATGAACATGTTTCAGTTATTCGCAAAACAGGCCACATAGTAATCAAGTTTGAGCATAAAGACAAATAAGGTTTCAAGGATTATCAAAGCACACCATCATTGGAAAATTTGCCACTGGGAAACCCAGTATGGATTATGTTAAGGCATTCATAGAAAGTTTTAGATTTCTGGGTAAATACGACATCACTCGATGGGATTTCAAGCACTTATTTATAGAATTCGATCTTTTAGAATACCTGAGAAGAATTTAACGCATGAATGTGTGGCCCGTGGGCAATAAAACTATATGAATCTTGAAATGGACCCCATTCCTTAACCCTAATCAAGAAAACTCTATCACTCATGTTTGGGTTATCCATAATCAATAAAAAATATGGTGAAAAAAATCACAAAAGAGTATAAAAAAGTTAGAAACAAGAAATCTAAGAAGCTAAAATAATGGAATATCAAGGCTCCAATATCTTCCAAATTAATACAACACAAAGGATTTTCAAAGCCTTCTAAATCATCTAAATGACCATTTCCATACTTAATTGGAATGTTAGAGGGTTGGGTAACAATGAGACAATAAGTAGATTAAAATATCTTAAAAGGTCTGAAAAAATAGATTTTATGACCCTTCAAGAACCTATGATCAATCAATACAACTTTGAGTTCATTTCAAAGAAGATTGGGTTTCAAGATTTTACTTGCAATGTAAGTAACAAAGTTTGGGTGATGTGGAAGCAAGATTATACAGTTGATGTCTTAACAAATGAGGAGCAATTTATTCACATAAATGTTAAGCATAATACAAAGAATAAAAACTTAAGATCATAGTGATTTATGCGAAATGCAAAAGAGATCTAAGAATCTCTTTATGGTTCTAAAAAGTGGTTCGTTCTCAAGGACTTTAACTATCTCTAATACTAATGAGTAGCTTCATTGTACAACAACATGTCTAAAAAATATTGATGACTTTAACAATGTCATCTTGGACTGCAGGCTAAATGATACAGGGTTCTCTGGTCCTAAATTCACCTAGACCAATGGGAGGAAATAGAAAATGTTTGACCATATATTATATAACAACACTTGGCTCAACTACTTTAATAATACAAAGGTTATTCACCTTTCCAAAACCCGTTCTGACCACTCCCCTATCAATATCTCTATCTCATCTAACTTGGGGAAGATCAAATCTTACTTTAAGTTTTTTAAATATGTGGTCTATGCATAAATACTTTTACAAAATAGTTGAAGAAAGCTGGTCTGTTAAATTGATAGGAAACTCTCTTCGGATCTTTTGGTTTAAACTGAGAAGGCTTAAATCTAATCTAAAGACTTGGAATAAAAATGTGTTTATGAATGTTTTTAACTTTACTAAGAAAGTGGACGATGAGATTAACTTTAGAGAAGCTAACTTTCAAACCTCCAAATCTACAGAAGACAAGAAACTACTTGATTCAGCTAAAGAAAATCACTTACTTCTTCTAGCTAGGGAGGAAGCCTATTGGGAACAGAAAAATCATTCAACATGGTTAAAAGACAGTGACTTAAATATTTCATTCTTCCATAGCTTTCTTAAAAAGAGGAACAAGAGAAATAAAATCAACAGGATTTTGGAATAGGACTTGTTGGCAAGAAGATCAAACCTCTACTGGAAATTCTGCACTTGATTACTTCAAGAATCTGCTATATGATCTCTCTAACCATACAAATTCTAATGACTTCTTGATTATATCCCTAATTTGATCAATGATGAGGATAATTAAATGCTAATGGATACTCCTACAGAATCAAAAATATATAATATAATTAAAGTTCTTAATCATAATTGTTTTGTAGGTCCTGATGGCTTCAATGGAAAATTCTATTATTTATGATGATATATTATCTCAAAAGATCTATGTGAGCCTCTTGAGGATATCTTTAAAGATATGCCTATTCCTAATGGTGTTCATGCATCAATTATCTGCCTAATTCCTAAAATTTCTTCACCAAATACTTGGAAAGACTTAGGCTAATCAGCCTTACTACTATTCTCAACGGAATAATCTCTAAGGTAATAAACTATAGACTTGCTACTATCTTACCTAAACTAAAATCAGAAGATCAAGAGGCATTTGTGAAGGGAATGAGCATCCAATAGAATGTTCTGATTGAACAAGATCTTTGTTGTGACTTAAACCTAAAGACTAGAGCAACAATGTTCTTTTGAAAGTGGATATAGAAAAAATCCTTTAATAGGCTTGATCACAACTTCCTCCTAAAGGTTTTGGCTCAAGTTTCTTAAAGCTAATATAAAAGAGTATAAACAATATCTTTTTTTATATTATTGTGAATGGGGAGATTAATGGTTTCTTTAAAATTAATAAGGGTCTAAGACAAAGAGACCGAGTTTTTTTAAATCTAATAAGGGTCTAAGACAATGAGACCCCTTGTCTCCAAATCTTTTTATCTTGGCAGAAGAATACCTCATTAAGGCTGAAAAAAAATAGCCCTGAATCATCAAACTACAAGATATAATAATACATGGAGCTACTGTATACCTTGCTTAACCTTTACACACGATCTCCTTATATTCTACAATGGATCCAGCTCTTTCATTTTTCAAACTAAAAGTTTACTGTCTCTCGATGAAGAAACGTTTGGTTACCTTGTCAACAAGAATAGATCTAAACTCATTGTTCCAACCAAAATTTTACCTCAAAGAATTCATAGTCTAGAAAGGATTTTGGAATTCAAGCATAACTTCCTTCCTTTCAAATACATGTGCATCATAATCAAAACCAACAACAAAGTTAACAACTATGATGAATTAATATTCAAAATTTAGAAATATAAGTTTAGAGTGGGATTGCAGTATTCTGTTGTTGAGTGTCAGTCTCACCTTGATTCAATCTATATTATCATTATTTCCTATCTACATCATCCAGAATTCAGTAGTTCCTAAAACAGTTATTCAAATGATTGAAATTCTCTTGAATAAGTTTCTTTGGGGTTCCAAAGAAACCAAGCTTTCTATCAAATGGTCAAACTGGTCCAAGCTTTACAGATGGAGAGTTAAATATCATAAAAATTGAAGATCTTCAAGAGACTTTCTCTTATAAATTATGGCTAACATTTAGAGAACAAAAGACTCTCTGGGCTAAGATGATGTTCTCTATCTAGTGCAACAAAAATCATCATATTACAGCTCCTAAACCCATTAGAAGCTCCAAGGTTTGGACTAGGATATGAAAAATAAGGGATAAAGATAAGAAGTTCATTATTTGGCCATTGGGATCTAGCACAATGTATTTTTAGATTGATAATTGGTGCTTTCCTAGACCATTTATCTATTTAAATGAAATAGATGACAAAAAATGGGTTGAAGGTATCGAAGGTAGAGAATTTTAGAATGATAGCTAATGCATGGAAAAATTGAAAGCAAATGTTACTACTACAAAAATCCTTAACATTCAGAAAGTTTCTATCAACACTATCTGATACTATTAAATGGATTATATCCTAAGATGGCTCCTACAACACAAATGTACTTGGAATTCTATAAGATGTAAAAGAAATACATCTAACCTCTTCAAGAAGACCTGGATCTCAATTACTCAACTGAAATGATCATTCCTTCTTTAGAGGACTCTTTACAACTGGCTTCCTATTGATTATGTCATACAAAATAAAAAATTTCAGTTAGTTTTAAAGTGTCAGCATTGTGACAATACTGAAACAATCAATCACGTGTTTATTCAGTGTCAAAAGACTTATGCTGTTTGGAACTACTTGCCTCTCTTTTTAACATATCTATTAAAATTCATTCACTCACTTGGTAAGATTTTGGTACTGGTCTACTAATAATTCAAGTCATATCAGGTCAATCATACCTCATATTATAGCTTGAGTCATATGATATGCAAAGAATAAAAGAACTTCTAATATAAACCACGCATCTTGAATAACTCTAGCTTGATTTTTAGTGTATATACTACACATTATAGCTCGGATCATCAACATCCTCGTTTTTCATATTCCTAATCAGTATGAGAGATTGAGTGTTTCTTTTGTGTGAGGTTGGTGTTTTTTGGTTTGTATTATATACTTATAGTAGTTAGAAGAGAGTGTCGAGTTAATATATATAAATCTTTTATGAGTTATATATCAAGAGATGTGGATACAAAAACGACCACGTGTATGAAGATTATTGGTTAAAGATGAAGCTTGGTCCCCATCTAGATATTATATACACAGTTTAGTTCTAATTGGTAAGATTTAATACATCCAAAAAGAGTATGTCTTCGTGGAGCTACGCATTAGTAGGGGTGGCAAATGGGTCTGGACCTGCCAGAAATAAATGGGTACCTGTCAGAATTTAAATGGGTACCTGCAGGCCTGGCTTGCCAGACCTATTTACCTGTTAGACCAGTATATGAATATTATTATGCACATTTTAAGATATCTAAAATTCACTCCTAAAAAGGATTATATTAAACAAATGTAAATTATTAAAACAAGGATGCATATGGTAACGAGGAATGGGCTACAACAATAGATGATAGAAGATCCATTTTGAGATATTTCACATTTATAAATGATAATCTCGTTCCGCGAAGAAGCAAAAAAACAAAATATTATTACACGTTCAACTTGAAACTCATATTATAGCTTGGGTAGTGTATAATATGAATTTGTTTCCATAAAAACACATTCAATAATATAATAAGTTCAAAATGAACATGCAAAATTAGAGAGAGACGTTTTATTCACTCTTTAGAATCCAACAATCAAATAACGATAACATTTCCAAAATATTAAATCTCGTTTTAGCATTTATCCTTTGGTTCCAAAGGAGTCTTATGACTTATTGGCCACTGGATAATAGTATTTATTCTCTTTGAAGGAGTCTATTAACTTCTCTTGATACAAACTTTGTATTTTTTGTTTTTTGACAATGATAGCTTTCTAGCTCTTGCAAACAAGAGTTACAATGTTTCATTTTACTTCGATCTTACATGTACTGGTATTCCAAAACCTACATAAAATTTGTTACCCATTATCTCGTCTCTTTACCTGCAAAAGTTAGAAAACCTATTCTTAGTAAACCTATCAGAAACTTAAAAACTAGAAACTCGGGTATCTCTTCAAGTAGAAAAACCTTACAAAATTTCTAAAATCTACAAAAACATCATTTATCCTTCCTCTGTTCAGTCAAGACTATTATATGCCAAACACAGACTCTTAATTGCACGTGTCTACATGGTTTCTTTTACAAATGATTCAATCCGACCTAAAAAAACCACCGATGTTGTTGGCGTCTTCTCTTCGTCGAATATTTTGGACATCTTTTCTACCCTTCGTAACCCATGCATCATTTTTATGAAAACATTTTAGTTCATACCAGTGTGGAACAATGTATATCTATTCTCTTAGATTTGGGGGTAAACAAAAAATTACATTTTTATCTCGTCAAAGGAGTCGATGTCTATCTTAAAATTTCTCTATTGATGATTGACATAATCGAGTCTGCTATGCTGGTCCTGGCCTTCCTCTAATCGATCAGACATGCTAAAAACGATATGGCTAGGGGAGCACTTTTCGAGGCACGTCACCACTTTGAATCTAGCATAGTTATAAATATTTTCTCTCATTTTTCTACTGATGTGATCATTTCACTCCCCGTCTCGATCGTATCCTCTCTCTCTATATGTCGGCTTCTTCGATGCCTCCCTTTTTAGGAGGATTTTGGGTAATGTTTCTATAGTTTCCTTCCACGAGCCAAACCCATCGCCTTTGTTGTGTAAAAGGGTGATAAAATCTTGATGAACTCAAGATTTTTGACAACCATAGATTTTTACAAAGATTTGATATCCAAGATTCAGGGTTTCAATGGTAGGGTTGTGGCTAGATTAGATCAAGAATCAATTGGTGGTTTTGATAAAGTTTTAGAAGGAATTTTGGATATTTCTAAGTTGGAAAAACGATCTGATTTGCCCGATTTATCGTTATACTAGTCTTTGGCTTATTTTTTGAGAGAGAGAGAGAAACAAGGCTCTCAAAGTAATCCTTTATTCTACCCAAATTTTGTGCTATTTGGTCATTTTTGAGTGGCCCCGATGAGCTATCCAGTTTAGAAAGACTAGTGTAAATGAATTTGTTATTGATAGGTCTTCCAAACTGCATGTTTCTAGTAGAATTTCATGTATTTTTGTTTTTGTTTTTCTATTGGGCTTGGACCTTTGCTATAATAATTTATTTATAACCCGGTTGTCTAACCAAACAATAAATTCCCATCAAATAATATTACTATTGACCTCTCCAAAAATAAAAATAAGTGTTTTTTCACGTCATATAATCTTTTACTTACCTATAACTTAGGTGTTTGTCACCCTAATTCTTACATCCCCGCTCACAAATCTGGCCCCTCCTTTACAAATATGGTGGTATAAGTCATAGAAGGTATAAATTTCAAAGATAATTTCTAGTTTCAACAACTAATAAACCTCTATTTTTTCAAACATCCTCTACTCTGCCTCCACCAACCTCGGTCAAAACTATTCTCATTCATAGGTCATCCTCATCTATTATCTCTTCGCATAAATCCACATAATCAGAAAACTCTCTTTCATTAAATTCATTGTCTTGGGTAAATGTTGTTTCAGGCTCACAAAGTTAATTGTTCCCTTTTAGTTCATGGAGTTCACCCTAATGAATTTAAGATTAATACCTTGTTGATACGCGACTCTGTTATAACCGGCTCTCCGTATTCGTGACATATTTTCTCTTCAGGTTACATCGTCGGTCAAACCCCAAACTTAGTGCAATTGAAGGCCAATATAATGACTATATAAGGGGATAATTGGGCTTGATGAGTTCAAACGCATGTCAGAAGGGTATTTCTAATTTAAATTTTGTTATGAGAAACTTGTAAAGGATGTAATGGATAAGGCGTGTTGCTATTTTGAGGTTTTTTCTCACGATCCCTAAGAAATGAAAGCCTATGGCCATCTTGAAGAATTACACTCTTAAGGAGATCCTTTTTGGGTTAAAATATTTATATTTCCCTTGGAGTTGTGGTACTCTCAGGCCCTTAGTAGTATTGGATCCTGATGGCCACTCGTATGCATGTGGATAAATAGATTGAGAAAAAAGAAAAATTTAGATTTTTTTTGTATATGCATTCTCATTAAGGTGGTTACTCAGTTACACACGGAGATCCAGTTTAATATTAAGAAGAGATTTACATATGTCATAATTAAGTAAAAGGGTCATCATTTCTAGTGTGTTAATTATATTATATTTGGAATTTAAGTGGTAAAATAATTATTAGCTTTGCGTCACATTTACTTTATTATTGCATCGATTTCTCATGTTTAAGAGGAACCAGATCCTATTGATCCCCGTAACGATTCAAATAAGAGTCACCCCACTAACCCTGTTTTGTAGATAATACATGAGGAAAACGAAAATGAGGTGAACTCCCGCCTAGCAAGATTATCTCCTCTAGCGAGGCTACAAAATATATTTTTGTTTCGTCCTCAGATATGAACACTACCTGATAAACTATAACTTTTAAATATCTTATGTTGATTGCTTCATATAATATATGTGGGTTAAACGAACCTGTTAGGGAGAAACATTTCATTGGTTATTATTAGTAATAATATTTCTATAATGATCCATATAAAGACTAAAGTTTGCATTCATAAAGTTGACTCCATTTAATAAAATATAACCCTCTTCTGGAATTATGTAACTAACCATACCTCGTACCCCATATAGGATTTGGAATATATGGAATCCTAGTGTATTCATTATCTCAACGTTATCATCCTCATCGCAATACATTCATTTAAAATGAAAAATTATCATTTTTGTATTCTTTTTGTTTTATGACCATTAATGCAATTAATAACACTTTAGATCGCATCCACCTTTGGACATATCTGGAGTCCTTTACGGATCAAGATCAGGGATGGGTTACCCTTGGAGCATATCAGTTCCTCAGAATAATGGACTAAGACATTTCAACAACTTTTGTACCAATGTGAGTTTAATGATCCTTGCTCCACTAGCTTACATTTCATATGGCTCAATAAAAAAACTATCAATCTTATTTATTCAAAACTTGACCGTGTCCTAGCAAACAATGAGTATGACGAGTCTTTTCCAATATGTTCCACATATTATGGGTTCACCCGATTATTAGAACATACAACAATCACCATAAACCTTGGATTGTCTCCCAAGTTTAGGAAACAATCTTTCAAAATTTTCAACATGTGGTAATCTTACCTTCAATTCAAGAAATCATTTCAAATAGCTGGAACTTTTATGTCATTCCTCATGGTATGAATTTGGTCTCTAAAAAACTCATTCATCTTATACTTTGTTATCATTGATCTTAATCGTAAATAATATAGTGACATTAGCTCTCGGGTACCCATCGCCAAAAATAAAATTTCCCATGCTTAATCTTTTCTCAATCAGTATCCCACCAACTCCACGATTGTGTCTAATGAAAATGAGGCTTACTTTTCTTTCTCTTCAGTGGAGCTAAAGAATTATTTTAAACAAAAATCTAGATAGAGAATGATCTAATTGGATGACAAAACACTAAATTATTTTACAACAATATCAGAACCTGAATCCTATATAACAAAATTTTGTCAATTTCAAATAATTGTGGCGAACTGATTACCAATTCCTCCGGTGTAGTTAAAGTTCTGGTGAGCTACTTCAAATATCTCGTTAGTACCAGGAACCTTCCTCGTCACGCAAGCCTTGATAGAATTTTTAACCTCCTTATTATTAGGGTCAATATTTTGTAGAAAATATCTATGATTATCATGTTAATGTGCGATAAAACTAAAAATGTGTTATTATGTTCTTGTAGAAACAAATTTCTTAGGGCATGACGGCTTAAATTATAGATTCTTCAAGAATTCTTAAACTATTATGCTAAGGATATCTACAATTGGTTCTTTGATTTTTTACCCTCTAACATTTGGAGTCGTCTTAGAATTACATTTCCATCATCATCATCATTGAAAAGATACCTCCACCTACACTACAGATTTCAAGCTTATTGCATCATGCAACTTCATGTACAAGTTTATCTCCAAGATTCTGGCTAATAGAATTAAGACTTTCTCTCTAATCTGATTGAAAAATCTTAGTCAACTATCGTATCCGAGAAAAGATTCTCTAACAACAACCTTATTTTCTAAGAACTTCTGAGAGGTTATAACACTAACTACGAAGGAAATAGAGTATCATTAAAAATCAATCTTATTAATGCCTTTGAAAATGTCCACTCAAACCTCATTTTTTATATCCTTATTTTCATGTACTTCTCATATATAGAAATCTCTTGGATTAACCAATGTATTGCCACCCATTCTTACAATATTAACATAAATGATGACCTTAATGGTAATTTACATTGTAAAAGAGGTCTTAGGAAAGGTGACTCCCTCTTCTCTTTTCTTTTCGTTCTGGTAATGCAAGTCTTATCTAGTATTCATAAGGAAAAAAACAACAGCATAAACTTAATATTCTACTGGAAATGTCATAAGTTCAAAATATTTAACTTATGTTTTGCTTATGACTTATTGATTTTATGTCATGTCATATTATCAAAGATGCACTGCGACCTGATCACGGCTCTCTAATGGGGTCTGGAGGATTTATTCTCGCTATAGGTCTCCAAGTCTATCCTGCCAAAAGTCATATTTTCCTCTTCATGGTTAGTCTCACTGTTAGTATTGATCTCATAAACATTTCAGGGTACAAGATCGGTTCTCTTCCGCCCGATTCCACCATCTTTGGCATTTGGTAGTTTACTATGTCTGCAAGAGAAAAATGCTAGAACTTTTGGCTCCCCTTATGCCGTTGCATTTGTAATACCGCACTTTTGGATCTTCTGTTGAGGTTCCTTGGTATCAAGGTTTGCTTACTAATATAATCTTTATCGATCTTTCTAACTTACTTTTCTCCATTATATTGTATGTAGTAATTTCTGCATTGCTTGATTGCTGTCGTTGTTTGTTGGAATTAATGTCCTACTTAGATTTTAATGCTCAATCTAAATAAGACTCTTCAGATTTTTTTATAACCTTATTTGTTTTAAATTTTGCATTTTGGTTTTGTCCAAATTTTAGATCAGCCATGGATTATACAACTATTTTTCTTACAGTTTTTATGCCACTCCGGAGAATATACCCTATTTATTTATACATATAATTTATTTTTATTCGTTACGTTTTTTGAAAAAAATATATATAACGAGTTGTACATATTGAAACTCTGATTCACGTTCATTAACTTTTCTTATTCAATTTACGGATCGTGCTATCCTAGTTACTAAATAATTATAATGCATCCACATTGTTACGACATGTTATGTTTGTTGTCTAATTAGCTATCAAATATACATTTTTAAAAAGATTGTGACAAACCCTATTGTTTTTGGGATGTTTGGAACTAGATCTTAAAAAATAAAATGATATAAGCTGCAATGGTGTTTTTTAGTTGCCATATTACCATAGACATGCCGCATGCCTAATTTCATAACGACCCGCATCCGCTTGTTTTGAAAGACTTCCCAAACTTATATAACATTGTATCGAATAATATTTTTTTGGACACTTAAATTGTTGATAAAAAACCCCCTTCTTTTCTTCTATTCCAAACTGACAAAACATAATCATTCAAATACTTGGTTATCTGGATGTTAATGGAATGGAAAGATCCAAGGAGAAAGAACGTGTTCAACTCTTATCCCTTACCCACTTCGGCTCAAATCTAGTATGGACTCCTTTCAGCAGACTACAATGCTTTGAGATGTCATATTTTCAGCAACAATCAACTTGGACTTACCTTTGTTTATGTTCTGATTTGAGATTTTTTGATAATGGAACATGAACTGAGATATTTTGGACATTGAGTAGGTCGAGTTATTACAGAAGATGGTGAAATCGTCCGCAAAAGCCACGCAAGGTATGATATGCTTCCCTCTTGCCTTGTATCTTACTGAACTGTGATCATTATTGATCTTCTTAAACCCACGAATCAGATATTCCTCAGCAAGGATGAACAAACTGGGAGACAGAGGATCCTCCTGTCTCAGATCATGATTTTCTAAACCGTGATCATTATTGATCTTCTAAACCACTAAGCGTTAAATATGCATTGCGAAACTGAGCCACCTAAGCTTTAAATATGCACCGCATCGAAGTGAAATTGCGCATTTTTTATTGAATAATTGTTATTGCATATGATCTAAAAGGAAAATATACCAATTCAACTCTCATCTTTACCTACTTCGGGCTCAAATCCAAGTATGGACATCACTCACAACCAAAATTTTATTGAATCCTAGAAAGAGCAAACAAACTAAAACCGATACTAAAAATTGTTGCATTTTATGTATTTAATCTAAACATGTTTTATTTATTTAAGTTATAATGAGTCAGGTGACAGTAGCCGTTAGTATTAGACTGAGTTAGAGTTTTACGTGGGTGTAGGAGTTAAGTAACAGGTAGTTGAGTGAAAAGAGAAGTGTGATTAGTGGATCCTATTTTGTAGCTTCCACCTCGTTTATTGCCTATTTATTTCCTCTGTACGTTGCATTTGATTATGAAGAAGTACCACAGTTTTACTTTCTCAGAGTTATACATACAAAACTGCGTGTGAATTGTGTTTAAAGATAATAATTAGGTATAAAAATGAAACCTCCCTCCCTCGTTATCACATTGAGTAACTCCATAATGACAAATCAGCATAACCACTATACTCCACCTCCTCCGTGTACATAAAACCTTCCTCCGTCCCATACCGTGGAGGAGACATCAAAGGCTCCGCCGCCATGTTCCTCAGCCACTCTTGTGTATCAACCTCCTCCGTTTGCACACCTCCCACAGAGAAAAGATCATCTCCATAACTAGAATTAGAACTAGAAGAATGAGCTTCACTATTATAAGCCACCTCAACTACACTCTCTCCTCCTCCACACCTAAACATCTCCGCTGCCTCAGCAGCAGCTTTCTGAATATCCTCCGTATCTGTTGAAACCGGCGACGGAAGTCTCCAAGCTGAGTCAGCAAAGTTCAGACAAGCTGATCGTCCCCGATAAGCTAATGCAGCAACGTCATGTGCACGTGCGGCCATTTCCGGAGTCGGGTAGGAACCTAGCCAAACACGTTTCTGAGTGATCGGTTCTCGAAGCTCGCAGACCCATTTGTCTTTGTTTCTTCTTCTGACTCCTCTGTAAACAGGGTGGCGTGTCTCTTTGAAAACTTTGCGTCCTGCTCTTTTTTTGGGTGTGTCTGAAGCTAGTATCATATCTTCGTTTTCCATGTCCATTGATAAGAGTAGTCCGGAGGATAAACGATATCTTCAAGTGTTTAATGTTTGTTTTGTGTGTGTGTTTGTGTTGAGTAGTGAGCTAGGTTGGTATATATACTTTGTGGTGAGGTGAGAGGTGGGATTATTAGACACATGGCTACGACATGTACACGGAGACATTAGATTATTAGAAAATTGGTACAAGTTTGTAAAGCCCACGGTCTCTACGTATGGAACCTGGTCCACTTCATTAAAGTAGTTTGGGTCTTAGTGTTCAACGTTGTATTGTATCTATTTTTTAATCAATAAGCCTAAAGTACGACTTGAAAGATAACATACATTAACTCGAATAGGACATGCTGGTTGATGTCCATTTCATTCTATAGAGTCTGTTTATCAATTCAGTCGATGTTAAACATAGAAACGATAATTTAATATTCGATTAATTAATTTTTTTATAGAATTTATTATTGAGAGTAGTACTAGTAAATACCCTCTCAATTATTTAATTACCCATTAATATCCGTTTTTGCATAGTATCATTTGGTACCTCGAATTGAAATTCGGACAAAAATATCCCCGACCATATATATATATCCGTTTGAAAAACGAATCTCAGAGTTGTTTGCAAAACGAACCTGAAAATTGTTTGAAAAACTAACGTGAGAGTTGTTTGAAAAACTAACCTAAGAGTTGTTTGCAACTCTCGGGATTTTCTAAACAGCTCTCAGGATTTCCTAAACAGCTCTCAGGATTTCCTGAACAACTCTCTCGATTTCCTGAGAGTTGTTACTGGTGAAATTTTATTTTTTTAAAAAATCAAAAAATATCATCAATGGATTTAGTTTTGTTCAATTTAAAAAAACAAAAGCGATGGTACTCTCATTTATTTATTTTTGAGCTCCGGTTTAAAAGATATGGATCTTTTAAAAATAAAATAAAAATAAAAAGTAAGAAAGAGAAATTTTGGTTACGTGGTTGTTGATGAGGGGTGAGGGTAGTTAGGGTATTAGAATAATGTTAGGTATTAGGTGGTAATTGTGTAGTTGAGATTGGTATTAAGAGATAATAGATCAAACCTTGGGTACTAGATGACAATAAAATAGTTGAGTGGATACCTTAGGTGTAATTTCCCTTTATAATTTCGTTCCAATATATTATTGAAATTTAAGATATAGATCAAATATATATGACAATTTGGAACGTAAAGTAGAACGTAAAGTAGAGTAAATATATTGGTCAGCAAAAACAGTTGATGACTGGAAACCATGAGATAGAAACAAGCGTGAAACCTTCGAAATTAGAACATGATTAGAAGTTAAATTTGACAGTCTAAATGCGTGTCTAACGGAAATACCTCCGGTGACCAGGGAACCGATCAACCAAACCATAATCAACAAATTCGGCTACAACGCCACCTAAATTGTCACGCAAAACACAAAATTCCTGTCCCAAGAGGATTAGGCCGTTAAATCTCAAACAGAGTGGATCATAAGGGCTGATGTTGAACGTTGTTGAAGATGACTGAACCACAAGAACTAAATGTAGAAAATGATTGAGAACAAAGCCAACCTACACTAGATAGATTAATAGCCTAGGCGACGAATTGATGTGATGAAATGGAAAACATAGAGCAACGCTTCATAAGAAGATAGAAGAAGTTGTTTAGACATAATTACAATGGTGGAAGAAGCGACGACGCACTCAAGAGATTTGAAAACTCTAAAAAACGATAGAGAGCTGCATATCATAAGGAATGAGAGAAAAACACATGTTGTTTACATAAGGTTAGGAAGATAGAATGAGAGCCACTCCTTTTTAAAATTATGATTTATTTGTTTAGTATGAATCTCGTTTCTTGAGAGAGAAAGTAAATAAAGTTTTTAGTTGTGGAGAGAGAAAGTAAAATAAAAAATAAGCTTGGCTCAATAAAAAAATGTCACCCTTTATTCATTATCTCAACGTTTATTTATAGGCGCAGTAGACTTAGTATGACTGAATTAGTTATGCAAAGGGGTAAATTTCCTTTTAACCTCTTACATTTACAAGTAGTTTAATAATTCTCTTTCAACTATACAATTTATCACGCACAACTTTAATTGTATTACATGTAGGCCAATATTTCATATCCTTATCAGTAGCCCCCACAGTTCTTATGAAGGTTAGTGAATAAGAACTAGTAATCATCATAAATCATGGAAAGCGAAAATTATTTCTTGCCAATATCTAATTTTCCTCGAATTAGAAATTTTCATCTTCTTGTTAAAAGGATTTGTCTCAATAATTGTTATCCTCGAATAAAAACACATTCAAATTTTGCCTCGAATATAAATCGTTTATCAACTGATTCAAGAGTGTCAAGTCATATACTTGTCCTCATCGAATGAACTCGTACACATGATTACCTCAAAAATGGCTTGACCCTTTGTCCGCGCTTCTAATATTCATACGTAAAATTACGAGTTGGCATTTTCACAACGGTCAGAAACGTTTGGAATGATCTAGTATACATGCGATGATCCACTAGGCTTTCCATTAGGTCTGACAGTTAACAGGTGTCACATTATTTCTTTACAAGTAACCGTTTGATATTCCATCTTTCTACCCAATAATTATCACCACCTCTTCTATTTCTCTGACTATTCTCTCTCTCTCTCTCTCTCTCTCTCTCTCTCTCTCTCTCTCTCTCTCTCTCTCTCTTTATTTCCTTTGTAAATACTTCTCTTACCCATTATTTGTGTTTCACAAATTCCTTCTAGTGAGAGAACTCATTTTTTTCCTGAGAGAATCCTTAGCTACTTTCACATGAGAACCCAATTTATTGGCTACCTTCACCAAAAAACTCATATTTCCCAGCCAACTTTCAAATTTTATAAACTAATTTGAAGATTTTTCTTCATCTTAGTTTATAAAAAATCCCCAGCTACTAAAAAACAATTTTTTAGCTTTTATAATTACTTGAGTATTAGTGAGAGGGCTGCTGAGTATAAAGCTGCAGGAGTGATAAACAATTCTTCTCAATCTTCTACTAAAACTACTGTTTATGGTAATTTCAACCCCAACCAAAGTTACTCTGAGTTTTAAAGTTCATCTAACCCAGAAAGAAACCATTCACCGAAATGTCCTCAACCATTGCCACCTCGAATTTCTTCTCTAACACTTTCTGGCTATACATCTGTTCTCTTCAGAAGAATCGCAAAATAACATAAAGTACATATATTCTCAGAAGATCAGAAAAACTTTCATCACCTATCACTTCTGATCCACCTCGAATATTACACAAGGTGACTTCTCAAATTTTGCGAAAAGTTCATCTCTCCCAAAGTCTTCATATTAAAAAGAAAGCATTCATAGCTATGAGAGACCTCGAGGCTAAAAATACTTCACAAAATTCTACCCAAAACATTACTCAAAACAACGCCTCTAAATATACACCACCATCTTCTCCCTTGAGGGAGATTGTTGAAACTGACTTGGAGTCACAACCAACTCTCTTGAATACCCAAGAAAACAATTGAGCGTCAAACCTGAATCCTCCTCAACTAATAGACGAAACTTCTGAAGAAGAAGTTGATTCAGAGGAAACTATGTCAAATGTCGAGGGTAAAATAAGTAGGGATGCATATGATTCTGAAGATGATACTTCGAAGAAAAGGGCACCCGAGAAAAAGAAAAGAAAAAGAATGCTCCAGTTAAAATTCTTGAATATGTTGTTACTTCAATAAGTTTAAATTTAAAACAAATCCTCACCGAATACATCATGGCGCTGAAAAAAATACCATATATTTACTACAGTGAAGCTCAAGTTGGTCAACTAAAAAAGCAATAGGGAATGCCAGACAACATAACGCTTCGACTACCAAAAGAAGGTAAAACTCTACTTGATTGTAGAGTAGATGAGTTGGTAGTCTACCCTGAGATCATAAATTAGGGTCTTCGGTTTCCACTGGATCTTGGTAAGAATTAATGCGGAATTGATCAAATCAGGAACACAAATCTTCTTAGGGAATTTTAAGTAGTGAAAAGTGCTTCTGATTATTTCATAGGCATAACTAACTTCTTCAGCCTCTTTAAATAGACTGGGTGAGTTAGTTAGAGAAACGGTTACATAATGGTATATTTGCAGTTCAACCCTTTACATTTCTCCTAAAGCCTAATTTAACCCTATATTTACAGAACTTATCACTTTAGTCCCTATCAATTGCACTTAGGTCCCTAAGGAATATCTTTCCTTATCAGTAGCCCCCTAGTTCTTATACAGACATTTATAAGAACTATTAGCTCCTCGAACTCTACCTTGAGTCAATACAACTTTCTTCACTTTATCTCTTTATTATGATTGAACCCAATGATTTGTGACTTCTCCTCGAATTTGTGAATAAGTGCAAACAGATTTCCCCATCGCTTCGAACTTGCCAACTTGAAGTATAGCTTCGCCTCAACTTCGAACATTATTACTAGGAACGTAGTTTTGCTAATACTTCGAAATCTCTGATCCCTACTTGATAGATTGATTAGACCTTTAATAGTAGACCCATGACACTACACGCTTTCTTTTCGTTTCATATTCCACCCAATGAGAGCAACTCACTGGTTTTGCCTCTCCATATTCTCAACGTCACTCCTTTATCCTATAAATACCCAACTCTTCATTCACTAAGAACTTTTTAGAGAAATCACCTCTTGAACCATCTTCAACCTGTTCTTCATCTTCAACCTGTTCTTCAAGCCATCTTCAACCTGTTCTTCATAAATCTTTAAATTACTTCATCTTTTTCATCCATCAAAGCAACCTCTTAGATCGATACCATTGTATGAGAAGATATCCTAAATACAAAAGATCTAAACCCAGAAAACCAGTAAAACCAAAGAAACCTCTTTTCCCTGGTTCTAGCAATCAAGTATTCGGGGCCTACGATTATCTTTGTATTTCACAAAGAGCCAAAGAATACAAAGCTGCTGGGTTGATCTACAACGGTCCTCACTCTTCTTGTACCACTTTTGAATATGGTAATTTCGACCCCAACCTTGCCACTTCGTCTTCATCTTTAGCTTCGCAACCAGAAACTAATCAAGAAACCTTTCCTCCTCGAAATCAACCTACTTCTCCATTGCTAAGACCTCATCGGAAATCTAAAGTTGTCACTTTAGACAAGCCACCTACTGATAAAAAACCACAACCCAAATCACCTGTGCTTCAAGTTGAAGCGACTAAAAACCTTCAACCCAACTCACCTCCTCCTCAATTCGAGGCTATCAAAGTTAAACGTGCCAAAAAATCACCTTTTCTAGCAATGGGTGAAGAAGCAGAAAACTCTTCTCCTCCCCCACACTCTTCTCCTCCCCCACAAGAAATGGGTGACGTTACACCAGAGAGTAGTCAGCCAATTCCTGTGACTCAACAGGAGACTCAAATCCGAAGTCGCTCTAATGAAGTCACTGATGAAGATAACAACAAAGACGATTCTGAAGCTACTGAATCTGATGCCGAAGAGGAATCCGAGGCTGATGGTACGATCCCTCCAAAGAAAGTTCGAGGAAAGAAACTTTCCATTACACTCCCTGAGAACGTTGCTGCTTTGGTCCAAGAAAATCTTCAGCCTCTTTCTCCTCGGTACATTCTTGCCCTAAAGAATGTACCCTACACTTACTACCTCGAATCGGAGAAAGAAGTACTCAGAAAACTGTGGGGATTAACAGATAACATGACCCTTCGACTACCAGTGGAAGGAGAAACGCCTCTGAGCTGTCAGAAGGATGAATTGGTAGTCTATCCAGAGCTCTTCAATTGGGGACTTCGATTTCCCCTCGATCCCATGATCGTAAGGTACTTCGAAATTCTTAAGCTGTGCCCAACACAGGTTACCCCAAACCAGTTATTTACTTTATTCTCCGCCATTATGGTGTCGAGGCTAGGGGGCATTCCCCTCGAAATCGAGGACTTCATCTCAGTGACCCAAGTCTCTAATGGGCCAGTTCTTCCTTTCTATTATCTAACTTTGGAGGATGACCTAAAGATAATCGATGACCTCCTCGAAGCTGATAAATTTTGGAAGCAAAGGTTTGTCTTCCTATCAGGAGCTTGGGAGAATGGCAAAGAGATTTCCGATGCTAACCCCTCAAGACTCACTCTTACTTGGAAGGATAGCAGTAAGTAACATCTCTCCCCCTCCCTTAGCCAAACCAGTTAAGTTTATTTGTCTAACTGTTTATCCCTTTTCTTTCTCAGAAATTCCGAGGCGATTTAAGAGTCGTCGAAAAGAAGCCAAGGTCATCTTTCAGCAAATGGCTGAATGGGCCGAAAAATCCTGGGGAAATGGCTTTCACTCAGCCTTTGAGCCGATCAATTTTGTGAATAGCCATCTCTGGCGTATATCCTTAGGGGCTGACTTCCCTCAAGATCCGATGATCCCACCGGATCCCATCCTAGCAGTTCAGAGGATACTTGCACCAGATGGGAAATGCTATCTTCCGACCCGGAATCGAAGTGACAGCCACTTACCATTGAAAAAGAAAGGGAAGCAAACCCTCAAGAAACCCAAAACAATCAAGGCTAAATCTTCCAACACCTCGAAGACTATAAGAAAGCGAAAGGCATCTGCACCTCAGCTTCCCCCTATTTCCGAAGAAGATGAACCTGTTCTAAAAAATAAAAAGGGCAATTCTCCAAAGAAGAAAAAGAGCAAGTCTGGTACGCCCAAGAAGAAGAACGAGGCTGATATGCTAGAGGAAGTACTAGCTTCCGAGGTGCATGGGAAAACTTTTATCGAAGAGAACCCTGATGGAGGACTAACACTAGGAGATAGTCAAGTGGATGATTACCTCAACCTTGAAAACTTCAATTCAAGCGGGGATTTTGCATTTACTGGCAACGATTCTCAACCTACCAATTTTGCTCCATCAACTTCTACTGGGGCTGCTATGGCTTCGACATCTAACGCCATCGTTCCTGTCTGTCAGCAACCAACAATCTTTCCCAATTCAGACAAATCTGATGAGGTAACTTCGATCCTTCATCCTTTTGAAAACTTAAGTGCTGCAGCCAACAAATTATGTGAAGAAGTAAACAATTCACATGCACAATTGGAGCTTCTTGCACAAAAATTGATCAAGAGCAAAAAGGAAATAGAGTTCAAAAAGACTTCGAAAACAGAGGCACTTCAAAAATTCGAAGCTGAAAAAGACAAACTTGCTAAAGAGCACAAAGAAAAAGTCGAAGCTCTGGAGGCTTCTCATCGACAAGCTCTTGAAGACCTAAATTCTCAACATTCCACCGCAATTACCGAGGCAAAGCAAAAATCTTCCGATGCTGAGAAACTTGTTAAAGAAACTCAGGAGAAGCTGGAGAATTGCCAAACTGAGTTGACTACGCTTCGAACAAAATTCGAGGAAGAAAAGAATGCTGTCGTCAAAAAGGCCGAGGCCGATGTTGGCTCTTTAATGCTTGAAGGTATCAAGAAAGCTCAAATTGATACAGCTATTCAAATTCTTCGAGAGGTTCATGCTGCCTGTCCAAGGTTGGATTTAACGAACCTTTGGAAACAAGTTCCTGAATAAAGTCGCCCAAGGGAAGCATTCGAAGTGCCAACAAGTTCCTCAGAAGAAGAAGATGCTTCAGAAGAGTCATCGGAAGAAGAAGATGCCTAATAGTCTAGGCACATTATGTTTGTTTTTTGTGTATTTGGCTAAGTAATTCTCACCTTTTTGTAGACTTCGTGTTTAATCCGATGAACAAGCAACTTTTCTTCCTCTTAAAATTTTATCTTAAACTTTTGGTGTACTTATTTAAATTTATCACTTCGAAAATTAGACGTATTTATTAATGGAGGTACCTTGGAAATTAAGATGCACTTATAAGACGTGGCACCTCGAACATTAGATGCACTCATAAGACGTGGCACCTCGAAAATTAGATGCACTCATAAGACATGGCACCTCGAAAATTAGATGCACTCATAAGACGTGGCACCTCGAAAATTTGGTTGTTTCTTCAAAGCTATTGCTTCGGAAAATTATTCTTGGTCAACTTTCAAAGATGATCAATCTTTGCCAAGTTACCAAAATAATAAATCACTCATCATAGTAAACAACCAATGGCCAAAAGAAATTTTATTAAAAAATTCAATATCAACCAGACACCTCGTTAAAACCTTTCTGGGCCAACAGATAAGGAAATAGTATGTCTGTTTTACAAAAATTCGAAGTTTGAATTTACTCACAGTACAATTTCAAATGCTCTATATTCCAAGGATGTTTGAGCATCCTCCCTTCTCGATCTGACAACCTGTAGGAACCTGGCTTAACCTTCATTTTGACTTCGTAAGGACCTTCCCAATTCGGGGCCAATTTTCCGAGGTGCTTATCCCTAGTGTGAAGAAACACTTTTCGTAACACTCGATCGCCAATTTTGAATTCTCTCCTCTTAACTTTAGCATCGTACCTACTTCTCATTAATGTTTGATAATGGATCACATTCAAATGTGCTTTGACCCTTTTTTCTTCCAACAAATCAAGCTCCACCCTTCTAGCTTCATCGTTATCCGCATCGGAATATTGTAGTAGTCTATAAGAAGGCAATGTAGATTCAGCAGGGCACACAGCATCCATTCCATATACTAAAGAGAAAGGAGTCTCTTTTGTAGCCTCTCTAGGGGTTGTTCTATATGCCCATAACACCTCTTGAAGATAATTTGGCCATTTCCCTGCTGCTCCTGCCAAATTTTTCTTCAAGCCATCCAAAATAGATCTATTTGTAACTTCCACCTGTCCATTTGCCTGGGGGTGGAAAGGAGTGGAAAAGCATTGCTGTATCCCTTTCGAAGAGCAAAAAGAGTCCATTTCCTTGTTATTAAATTGAGGACCATTGTCCGTCGTTATTTTTCGAGGTACCCCAAAACGGTAGCAAATGTTACTTTGAATAAACTTGATTACATCCTTAGCTTTTGTCCCAGCTAAAGGTTCTGCTTCTGCCCACTTCGAAAAATAATCAACCGCAACAATAATCATCTGTCTTCCACCAGAAGCCATAGGTAATGGTCCCACTAAATCAATCCCCCACCTATCGAAAGGAACCGCCTCTGAAATTGTCATTAGGGGTACTGCTGGTTTGTGTATTAAATTTGCATACCTTTGGCAAGTATCACAGCTTCGAACTAACGACTTGGCATCTTGCAAAATAGTAGGCCAATAATATCCTGCCAACAATACCCTACGCGTTAAACCTTTAAACCCACAATGAGCCGATCCATCCCCATCATGCAGTTCAGATAGAATGTTCTGAGACTCTTGCTTGCTTAAACATCGTAGCAAAGGTTTCGATGCAGACCTTTTGTACAATACCCCATCCAATACCACATAGCCAAGGGCCTTATACTTTATTTTCTTGAGCAAGTGTTTATCAAGAGGTAATACTCCCTTCGAAATAAAGTTTAACAAGTCAAACCTCCAATCTCCTCGAGCGCACATCGTATCATTTACTACCTCATTAACAACTTTACACTTCTCAGAATTCGGTATGATCGAAGGCGATGGTTGTGTTATTATCCATGGATATTCTTCAGAGTAAGCCATTGTTGCCAAAGAATCAGCCATTGTGTTGCTACCTCTTCGAATATGCTCCACTTCGACATTTTCAAACTGTGCCATCATTCCTCGAAGCTCTTGTAAGTACAAAACCAAACGTTCCTTTTTAGCTTCCGATACTCCTTTAACATGGTTAACTACCAACTGTGAATCGGTTTCCAAGCGCACAAATATTGCTCCACAAATCTTTGCTAACCGTAATCCTGCTAGCACAGCTTCATATTCAGCTTCGTTATTTGAAGCATGAAAGCCAAATTTTATAGCTTGAAACATAAATTCCCCTGTTGGTGCCACCAATTCAACTCCTACACTTGACCCTTTGTTACTGGATCCTCCATCAGTTCGTATCGTCCACATCGGATTCTCGTTCACCTTTTCACCATCTTTCTCTTCGGATCTGCTTGAGTGAAACTCCACCAAAAAATCTGCTAAGGCTTGAGCTTTAATAGCTGTTCGAGGAGAGAATAACACATCGAAATCTCCTAATTCCACAGACCACTTGGTCATCCTTCCTGAGATGTCTGGCTTTTGCAAAACGTTTTTTAATGGATATGAAGTTCGAACCACAATCGTATGTGCCTGGAAGTAAGGGCGCATTTTTCTTGCTGCCACTACTATACATAGTGCCAATTTTTCGAGCTTCAAATAGCGCTTCTCAGCATCAACCAAACTTTTACTGACATAGTAGACAGGCTTCGAAATTCTCGTATCTTCACTGACCAGAACTGCACTTACTGCATAATCCGACACTGCTATATACAAAAATAACTGCTCACCTTTTCGAGGCTTTGATAATATTTCAGGAGAGGACAAAAGATTTTTGATCTTTATAAAGGCTTCTTCACAATCCGAAGTCCACTCAAAATTATTAGGTCTTCGTAGCACCTGGAAAAAAGGCAAGCACTTATCTGAAAAACGAGAAATGAATCTGTTCAAAGCTGCTAACATGCCCGTTAACATTTGCACTTCTTTAATATTCCGAGGTGAAGACATCGATATCAGGGCCTTCAATTGTTCTGGATCCACCTCGATTCCTCTTTCACTAATCATGTATCCCAATAACTTGCCAGATCGAACTCCAAATGTACATTTTTCTGGGTTCAATTTCAATTGTATGGCTCTAAGATTCAAAAACGTCTCTTCTAAATCATCAATGTGTTCATCATCACTTTTACTTTTAACAAGCATGTCATCGATGTACACCTCGATATTTCTCCCTATTTGTGAAGCAAACGCCTTATTCATCAGCCTCTGATATGTTGACCCAGCATTTTTCAATCCGAACAGCATCACTCTGTAGCAGTGCAATCCTCCGTCAGTGATAAAAGTCGTGTTTTCTTCATCATTTGGATTCATTCGAATCTGATTATACCCCGAAAACGCATCTATAAATGTCAAGATTTTATTTCTCGAAGTGGAATCCACTAACTGATCGATTCGAGGTACTGGAAAAGGATCTTTTAGACAGGCTCTATTCAAATCCGTGAAGTCTACACACATTCGCCATTTTCCGTTCTTCTTTTTTACCACCACAGGATTGGCCATCCACCTCGGATAATTGGCCTCCCTGATATGCCCCATCTTATATAGTCGATCCACCTCGGCAACTATGGCCTCGGAGTTTTCCAACGAAAATGCCCTTCTTTTTTGAATTATCGGTTTGACCTTCGGATCAACCGCCAAGCTATGACATATGATGTCACTTGGGACCCCCACTACGTCTTCGGACTTCCACGCAAATACATCCAAATTTTCAGACAAAAAGGTCAACAACTTTTCTCGCATCGATAAAGATAACAGAGTCCCAATTCGAAGTACCCTGTCATTATTGAAAATATATTCTTCTATTTCCTCATTGACCACCACAGAACTCGGGGTTGACCTCGGATCATCAATTCCCTCGTCTGTTCCATCAGAAGACAACCCCCCAAACTGCTAATTCTCCATCGGATCATCAGAACTTTTGCCCCGTAGTCTAAATGCAGCAGCGTAACATTCTCTCGCCACCTTTTGATCACTTCGCACTACGCCGACTCGGTCCTCGATCACATACTTCAAGCATTGATGAACTGTAGACACTACAGCGTACATTTTAGCCAACCACGACCTCCCAAAAATAGCGTTGTAGCTCGATGGACAGTCCACCACCACAAAAAGTACTTGTACTTTCTTTTTGAAAGGCCCCTTTCCCAAAGAAATTTCACCCTCAAACTCTCCTATCACATTTGCTGTTGCGCCAGTAAACCCTATGATAGTCCTTTCTGACCTTTCAATTCGAGGCGGAGCAGTTAGCCTCTCATATGTTGACTTGAAAAGCACATTAGCAGAGCTCCCTGTATCAATCAGCACTCGTCGAATCTCCACCCCGCATACTTCTGCTCCTATGACCACTGCATCTTCATGTGGCCCAGTAATCCCCCTCAAATCATCCCCATCGAAAATTATAAAGGGCACATCCTTTCTGTTGCTTAGGTGTGCTGATGCTCCTCCCTCAATCTGTCGTGTTAAATTCACTATATGCCTCTTCCTCGAATTATTAGTGTTGTTGGTCATCGAATCTCCCCCAAATATTGTTAGTGATTCGAAGAAGGCACACAAATCTCGAACACGTCCCTGACGCATCGGCTCATCTATTGACATTAACAAAAGTCGACTGGGGTCTGGTTCGACATATTCCGAGGCCACATCAAAATCATCACCTGCAACATCTAAAATCATCAATGCAGTTTCCTGCTTAGAATTAGGATTACCAGTTTTCGGAGCTGCAACTTTAGCATTCTTCCTGACATACTCCAACAACTTTCCATTTTCGATCAAAATTTGCATCTCCTTCTTTAGAGCGATGCAATCATTTGTATCATGACCGACATCATCATGATACCTGCAAAACTTATTATTGCGCTCCTCTCTTGGCCTGTTAATCGCTGGTGGCTTTCTAAAATTTATTGTTCCCCTTGTTTTCTCATATATCGAAGCCACGCTTTCAGTCAGATCCGCATAATAATCTGGCCTTACCCACACATTCGATCTGGATCTAAACTGCTGCTGATTATTAGAATTGTGTTGATTATATCCCCCTTGATACGAGCTCGAAGCTCCTCGGTTGGAAACATTTTGATTGCTCTTCGGACGTGAGGGGTTATTGTTCGACATGTTAGATTGTCCATTCCCCTTCTGAATAGTACTACCACCTTCTCGAACCCGCATCGATTCTTCGACCTTAATCTGATCCTCAACCTGAGCCATAAGAGCTCCAAACGTTAACGCCCTGTGCCTCGTAGTCTCATCGGCTAAATCCCCAGGCAACAGTCCTTGCCTAAACGCCGCCATTGCCACACTTTCTTCACAGTCATCCAATTCAGCCTTTGTTGACACAAACCTCTTAGTGTAATCCTTTAACTTTTCTCCCACAGCCTGCTTACACTGTATTATTGTGTCTCCATTAGCTCTCATTTCCTTGCTTCCCACAAACTGTCTTCGGAAAGCGGTATAGAAGCCTCTAAAATTTGCAATTGATTCCTTAGGAATCTTGTTGAACCATTTCAGCGCAGTTCCCTTAAACGTCTGAGAGAATGCTCTACACACCAATTTATCGTCATCTTCGAAATTAGTCATGTAATTTTTAAATTGCTCTATATGATCATCGGGATCTTGAGTCCCATAAAACTTATCAACTTTGGAAATATCAAACCGCCTCGGAAGCGGCACAAATCTGATCTCCCTGATCAATGGCGAGTCCCTCCAGTCGACTCCTTGAACATACTGGTCTTCATTTCTCATCCCCACAGTAGCATATAAGCTTGACTCACCTTCATATTTTCGAGGCGAATATTTCCGAGGCGAATATTTCCGAGGCGAATATTTCCGAGGCGAATATTTCCGAGGCGAATATTTCCGAGGCGAATATTTCCGAGGTGAATATACTCGCCTTTCTTTCTTTTTTCCTTCCTTCTTTATACACCCTAGCTGGTCGGAGCTCACGCTCTGCTCCTCTTGAATGGCCTCGAGAACGTTCGTACCTCGGTGTTTCATCAGACTCAGAATCTTCGAAATCCTCTGCATCACTAGAGTTCACATACAGTCCCTTTTGTAACTTTTCTTTCCTCTTTATCCCGCTATACTCTTTTTTTTGCTCAAAACGTGTTTTACGCTGTTCATATCGATCATCGCCATCGTCCATCGACTGATCCGACTGATCATTCTGATCGCCCCCTGCTATCTTAGACCTAAGCCTAGCACCATCATTATTTCCCTTCTTTTTTACCAATTCGTCAAGCTCTGCCACCTTCCTTATCATCTCATTCATTTTTCCTTCAAAATCAAATTGGATTGATTAAGTTGGAATCGATTTACCTGCCTCTTGCAGATCGGACTTCAGTGTTTCCATAGCTTTTCGAACAGATGGATTATCACCTTCCTCTGGATTCATCTTCAATCAGCGAAAAACTAAACAAAAATATGAAAATTCGAACGAAAAGCTTTGCAAAACGAAAACTCGGACGTCGATTTCTGATCTGTTGATCAAGGTATCTTCGCCCCTCTTTCTAGCGCCAATTTGGTAAGAATTAATGCGGAATTGATCAAATCAGGAACACAAATCTTCTTAAGGAATTTTAAGTAGTGAAAAGTGCTTCTGATTATTTCATAGGCATAACTAACTTCTTCAGCCTCTTTAAATAGACTGGGTGAGTTAGTTAGAGAAACGGTTACATAATGGTATATTTGCAGTTCACCCCTTTACATTTCTCCTAAAGCCTAATTTAACCCTATATTTACAGAACTTATCACTTTAGTCCCTATCAATTGCACTTAGGTCCCTGAGGAATATCTTTCCTTATCAGATCTGATGATAGTTGAGTACTTAAAAATCGTGGACCTCTGTCCTACACAAGCAACACCAAATTTATGGTTCACACTATTGTCAGTAATTACGGATTATAGATTGAGCTAAACCCCTCTTTCGATCAAAGACTTTATCGCCATGACTGGACTTTTGAAGGGACCGGTACTTAATATCTACAATCTGACACTTATTAATGATTTCAAAATTATCGATGATCTGCTCGAAACTGACAAATTTTAGAGACAAAAATTTTTCTTTATATCTGGAGCTTGGGAAAATGGGAAAGATATATGTGAAGAGAACCCTTCAAAACTTAACCTTGTTTGGAGAAGCAACAATAAGTTATCGTATCTTTTCTTCTGATCTTTCATAACTTAAATCAATTATTCACATGTATTATTATTATTATTATACTCAGAAATTTTGAAGGGGTACAATGATCGGAAGAAGGATGCAATAGATATTTTTACGAAGTTGGCTGCTTTGGCAAAAAGGGAATGAGGCAATGAATTCCACTCATTTTTTCAACCCATAAACTTCATCACTAGTCATCTGCAAATGATCTTCTTGGGTGCCGACCTCCACGAAAATTTACTAGCGCCAACAAACCCAAAACTTGTTGTGAAAAGATTGATAGCACATAATGGTAAGGTTACTTTGCATGTGCGAAACAGAGTTGACAGTCATCTACTCTTGGAAAAGAAAGGGACTAATAAAAAAGTAGCTAGTACAACTGGTGCTAGCCCTTCAACTAAAGTGAAGCCACAAAAGAAGGATAATAAGACCAAAAGGAAGGAAACTGAAGCTATCCTTCCACTAATTGACGAAAGAGTCGAGGCTGAACCTTCGTGAGAAAGAAAGAAAACGGCTACCCCAAAGAAGAAGAGTACTTTGAAAAATTCACCGGCTAAAAGACTAGAAAAGAACCGTGAAGAAACTGTCTCATAAGTCCCTTCTTCTGAAGTTGAAGAAACTGCAATTGAAGATCACCAAAGAGAACCTGTAAAAGAACCGTGAAGAAACTGTCTCAGAAGTCCCTACTTCTGAAGCTAAAGAAACTGTTGTGGAAGATCACCGAGGAGATGACCATTTTATTCCCGATGAGCCCATTAGTACAGAGGAGTTTCAAGAACTTTACAAAGATATGGATTTGAGGGTTCAATAGTTTTAAGAACAACTTCAACAAATTAGCCATCAGGTTAGTGCTCCTATTTTAACTGAAAGGCTAAACCCAGACGTTCATATGGCTCTCTCATCCTCTGTTCTTATGCCTTTCAATAATCAAAGGTTCATCCTTATCCAAGAGTCATCTGAAGAAGTTTTACTTGCACTGCAACTTGTTTCCAATCTTGCAACAACATAAAAAACATTGTGCATAAAAATAAATTATTCTCGAAGCTATTTGGAAACCATAGCTAAAGATATGGTCTGATATAAAAAATATGCTACTATAGAGAAAAGGGTGAAAGAAATATTTGGAAAACAAATCGAGGGCCAATTTCATGTAGTCCAAGCTGACAAGTCAAAATTTATCAAATGAGCCATCCACCTCAAACGTCATCTGATAAGGAAAGAAAAATATGATGATAAATAAGCCTTGGTCTAGCAAATACAAAAATTAAATAGGTGTAATTAATTATTAAGGACCAATCTAAAGCAAACATAAGGATTGCGGGGGTCAAATGTAATTGCTATTAAACTTGTTTAAAAATAGTAAGAAAGTGGGGTGAAAGGTTCACTAAAACAGCGGTAATTATGTAATTTCATAAATCACCACATGTACTATATAGAAGACATTCCCTTTTTGGGAAAATGACCAATGATTAGTCAACTATTACAACCTTTATTCTTTTTGTCTCTTTCTCTATTTATTAAATACTGGTTCTCTCTCTAAAAACGCCTGATACAAACATTTCTTAGACTGAACCTCACATACGAATATCTTTGTATCAGAACTTGTTATTAAGAAATAACTGAATTCATCAGTTGCGTCGTCTGTGGGAAGGAGATTGGTACCCGGAATTACCTTTTCAAAACCGCAAAATTAATAAACAAAAAAATGGAAACTAAAATTTGTGGAGAGATAGAGGCAGATTTGGTGAACAATTTGATTGGAGTCTCATCTATAGATCACATGATGGAATAACAAGTAACAAATGAAAGAAATAACAACAGTCGATATACTGAAGAGCTTCTTGAAGAGTCTATCTTGGTAGCTAAGCGGAAAGAGCTGTTAGAGGACATTGAAAGACTAAATGCTGAAAATGAAGCGATAATCAGCTTGCGAAGAGTCAAATGAGAAGTTCGACGAGAGCACGCCATAACGTATCAAGCCAAAGATATCAATCAATCCGAGAAAAGGCATCGGAGAAAAAACCATCGATCCTCCAAAAGGAGAGCTGGATCTGAACAACGATATGAATCACAGAGTCTAGTGAGTATATGTCTTTTAGTTCAGATGAATTTTTATCCTCGGATACTGATGATTGGTATAAAGCAAGGCATGAGCAAAAATATCCAAGGCTCCATAAAAGTTCTCATCAAACTGGTTAAAGGATTAAGAGTTCGAGGAAGAAAAAACATGATCACGAAAATAAAACGTTGTACTTTGAAGAGCCCGAAAAAGCGGTGAATGCAACTCGACAAGAGCATGTAACTCCTCAGAGGAAAATCTAGTCTAACAGTTATAATCATGATTACCAAATCAACAATTAGTTTACTTTTCCGTCCAAGGAAGGTTTATATGCGACTGCAAACGAAGGACCATGGGGAATCACGTATAAGGTCGGACTTGATTGGACGTCGTCTTCACTCTCCTCAGAAATTTTATCAGGACATCTTCCAAAGTGGTTTGACATATCTAAGCTGGAAACGTTTGATGGAACACATGACCCAAATAGCCATATCGAATAGTTCAAGAATTTCATGATCAATTACGACGACACGATAATTTATTATCCAAGAAAGTTTCTTAAACTCTCAAGAATGATGGGTCAAAGTAGTATAATCGTTTACCTCAAGGATGGATCAAATTTTTTGATATGTTCTGAAGCATGTTCCGAAAACATTTTACTGGAAACAAAAATTCCCGAGCGAACGTGGTCACTATAATATATTGTATGCAAAAGATGGGGAAGATTCTCAAATAGTATACAAATAGTTTTATCCAAGTTAAGACATACATGGAGTTTTGCGAAGACAAAGTGACTCTAGATGCCTTCCGAATGGGTTTGCTTCCGGGGAATGAAGGATAATGTTGCGGAAACACATGCTATAACATTCAGAGCATTGCTAGATTAGATAGACTAGCAAATTTTAATGAAAGAAACCAGAGCATCAGATATATAATTTATGTCACAGTTTAATTCGAATCATTTATGCCAGGATTCGACCTTGATAAGAGCCACTGTGCCACCAGTAAATGTCCGACACCAGGTAACACAGTCAATAAATATAGTTCGAACCCGTGCACCTGTTCAAGTAATAAGCCAGGCACCTCAAAGGGAAATCAACACTCAACAGTATACACCAACAGTCAACACTCAACAGTATGTCCGACCCATGTCCAACAAATGGGTCTGACCAGCTCATTATGTTGAGTTGATGGAATATGTATCAAATATCTTTGAGAAGGAACTCTCAAATGTACACTTTCGTAAGCCTTTCCCCATGCAGACTCCGATGGAGCATAGAAAAAACAAGTATTGTCAGTATTATGAGGACATCGGGCATGACACAAAAGACTGTATGACACTGAAGAAAGAAGTTCAATATTTGATAGAAAATGGGAAGTTAATTACTTTTTTGAATAAGAATTCTAAAGTTTCTCTCAAACATGAAGTTGTTCCTAAGCAAGAGGATACGATGATGATATGGGAAATAATTGATAAAGATTCAATAGATGCATTCGACATCTCTGTTGAGTATTTAGACCCAAAGCCGGGCAAATCAGTATAAACATGGTTAATGAATTATGTGTTTTCTTTGAGTTACTAACAATTTTTAGAGGAGATACAGTTGCGGGAATATTAAATTATTCTCGAAAAAGACACATCGTTAGTTTAACAACAGAATTGGAAGCAGATGCTTAAATACATCTGTATATAAATCCGTCTCCTATACTCTGCTTTAAAGATGATGATATGAGAGATGTAGCTGGTATATATGAGGATGTAGTAGTTATCAGGGCGAAGATAGTGGGAAACGCGATACAATTTTTTTATTGATACGGGTAGTTCAGCTAACATAATGTTTATGACTACTTACAGCCATATAAAAAACCCCCAACAATCTTATGTTCAGATCAAATGGTAGTCATATTTATTGGGGCTACTTCTGAGGTAGTCAGAGATTTTGAGGGGATGGTAGAATTGGCCGGGGACCATTCAAGAAGAGTGAGGTCATCCGAATCAGCATCATCATCGGTCTCTTGATCCTCATCATCAGATTTTTTAGCATCACGATGACTTAGAGCCCTGGCTCTGGTGGGAAGAAAGACTTGGTTATCCAAACGTTCCAAACGTTTAAGGACGACATCCTCCATGAGGGGGCATCATCAAATCTTTCAAAGACTCTCACACCCGGGTCGTACCTCTACAGATTGCTTCTGACCAGATTCGAAGGTGTAAAACACCTATGGAATTTATAACTACAATTGGAATTTGACCATAGACTCAACTTGACAAAGACGTCCTTTGCGGACTTAACCTAGATTTTGAAGGGCTTAGCGATATCTTTCATAGCTGTTTATAAAGATATAATTTAGTGTGGTCAATCTAAATAAGTAAAACAAAAATGCGTCAGACGATAAGTACCTCGCCTAGTCCACTCCAAAGATAGTCGATGAAAAAATGTTGTTTCTATTTTTTGTCCACCTCTAGAAAATCTTTGATTACCTTGTACTGCCTTGCAAGCCCTAGCGAGTAGAAAGGGTAGTGAGAGTTTTTTTGCCACACCTGAGATGGAAACTAGTTGCTCAATCTAGAATTTGTTTTCGGATATCCTGGAAGCCACAAGGCAGGCCATAAACATATACTACATGTTGGGGCCGACCTGAGATGAACACAGTTTGATCAGGTTGAAGTATTCCACCGAAGCAGGATCAAGGGCCAGACGAAGACCCCAATTCATAAGCTTCGTGTAGAGTATCAGTTCGTGGTTGCAAACATAAAGGAGTGTCTTTCGAACAGTTAGGAACCATATCATAACATTTTCGAGGATCGTTCGTCGGTCCCTTAACTTTACCTCCTCGGTTATATGAAAATATTTGTACTTAACCCTAAAAAGAGTAAGAAGATGTGTGGGTTCGATCCCGCAAAGATTATTTCTGAGGATGTCTTCTATTATTGAAAGAAGATTCGAGGAGTATTTTTCTTTTTTCTTTTTTTTTCTTTTTTCCCTTGGAAGTTTCTCCCTGATGGCAGCATTAACGAAAAGAGACGAAAGTTCTCGACTCGGTACAAAATGTTAGGGTGTAGATGGCAATGCGTGAATAGCTTAAATAGGCTCTGCTTCCACGGGGGCCATAAGGTTATCCTCTCGATCCAGATCCGATTCATCAAACATTTTATTTTCATAGGACTCAGGAATAAACTTCAAAACTTTCCCAGGGCGAACATTTTTGAAAGAATGTTTTTGAGGACTAACTTTATGAGTAGTCTGAGGATATCCTTGGGGTGTTACCTGTGGATTTGTGACCGATGGAGCTAGTTTAACCTTTATAGATATTTTGGCATATTACAGAGGTTGCTTCCTCCTGACCCGATTTCCCTTATTTTCTTCAGGAAGTTTCTCATTATCACCACTCATAGGTAAGAAGGGAAAGGTTCTGCGATTATCGTTGGAGGATAAAGGCCACTCTTGTTTGGTTTTAAACAAGATTGACCAGGAGGTTGAACGACAGGTGAAACAGAGGCAATAGTCGGAGAATATGATAAGTTATTACCTTAAGGCCCTATTATATCAAAGCACGACCGAATAAGAGACCAGTTATCGCAAAACGTAGCTTGAAAAATATCGTTAGGAGTAGAATGTAGGTGTTCTCTTCTCTTCTCTATTTGAAATTTTGAACCACCTACAAAGCTTGTATTGTTCAAGATTCACAAACTCCTCAAGTATGAAAGGTTAAGAAAATGAATTAAGCTAAAAGTCGTTTATCTCTCTAGAACAGGTTTCTCTTAAAAATTAAAATGTGTAAACTTGAAACAATGAAAATAGATGGGTATTTAAAGTGGAAAAGTACTTCCTCCCAAGTTAAAGAGTCAGTCCTATGAGTCTCTTCGACACGTTACCTTTCTCAAAACGGTTTACTAGAAGCAGGGTGGCGTGTGTAAGGAGAGAGCTGATACACAGACATATGTGATGTCACTACCCTAAGGTATGTCTGACACTATAACGGGCATATGATTGCACGCGAGGCTAAAAGAAATGATTGGAAAATTAAGGTCATCCTGACCTAGAGTGAAGTCATCCTGACCTAGAGTGAGGTTATGAGACCTAATAAGATTGCATCGCTTGATTCGAAGAAGTCCATTGGGAAGATTTACTAAGGAAGCGCAAGTAATGAAATCGTCTAACTAAAATATGAAATGAGAATGATCCGGGAAGGCTCTCATGAAGAAAAGTTTGAGGATGCTCTCAGGAAGAAAAGTCTGAGGATGCTCTCAGGATGAAAAGTCTGAGGATGCTTCTAGGAAAAAATTTGTTCCCAAAATCAATCATTGCTTAGATACTTTCACAAGGGCTGGGGGGCTACTCATAAGGGAAGGAAAATATGATGATAAATAAGCCTTGGTATAGCAAATACAAGAGTTAAATAGGTGTAATTAATTACCATGGACCAATCTAAAGCAAACAAAAGGATTGAGGGGGTCAAATGTAATAGCTATCAAACTTGTTTAAGAATAGTAAGAAAGTGAGGGAAAGGTTCACTAAAACAGTGGTAATTATGTAATTTCATAGCTCACCACATGTACTATATAAAAGACAATCCTTTTTTGGAAAAAGGGCCAATGATTAGTCAATTATTACAACATTTATTCCTTCTGTCTCTTTCTCTCTCTATTAAATATTGGTCCCCTCTCTAAAAGAGCTGAACTCATCAAAGGGCATGTCCTTTATATCTTCGTATTTGAACTTGTTATTAAGAAATAACTGAATTCATCATCATCATCTATGCTTTGTGCATGATCAATAGACAAAAGAGCTGAAGACTTCCCATCAGACTGAGATGGATGAACTTAAAGCTAAACATGCCAGGGAGATATACGGGGAACGAAAAAAATACTCATATCTTCGAGAATCTTTGAACAAGAGTGAATGAGAAAATAAAAAAGCTAACTGATGACATGGATGCATTCAAGATAACATTTGAAGAATAAAAACAACCGCTGGGCAACTTGGCAAGACTCAGTGTGGATTGGACACCTTAGCTGCAATAAAAAATGTCGATGAGAAACAAACAATCACTTTTCTTCGCGAATTTCACGCAACATTCCCAAAAGCAAATTTGTCAAACTTTTGGAAATTGATCCCCATAGATAACCATCCTCGTGAAGCCTCTTACCCTGTTCCAACTGATTCTTCCAAAGAGACAAAGTCAGAAGAAAATGAAAGTATCAGTGAACAAGAAGGAGATTCATCCAAAGAGAACTTCGAAGAGAATGATCAATTGTTGTTTCTTTTTGTTTGTATTTTGAATTCATATTTTGTTATTACGACTTATTTTTGTGAATGCGTTCAAAACATCTTTTTGTAAGATCGAATTTTAACTTCAATGAAAGACTACTCTTCTTCTTTCCACATTTATTTGTCAAGTTTTATTTTATCATGAATACTTTTAATTTCATGAACAAGTTATAATAACCTCGAATTCCAATATACGTCATATATATATATATATATATATATATATATATATATATATATATATATATATCTGTAATTTGTCCAATAAAAATTATGCATTTAGAAAATGTTAGCACATCGAGTATAACTAGTGCGTTTAGAGAACGTAGCATCTCAAATATAATTGGTGCGTTTAGAGAAAGTAGTACCTCGAAAATAATTAGTGAATTTAGAGAACGTTACATCTCGAATATAATTGGTGCGTTTAGAGAACATAACACCTCCAATAATAATTAGTAACTCTTAGTCAACAGCTTCAAAGATGATCAGTCATAAACTAGTTACCAATATAATATAAAACTACCATTGGCCATAAAAATAATTTTATTAATAACCTCAATTATGTACATGACAACTCATTAAAACCTCCATAGGCCAACATGGTAGGTAATAGTGTGTCAATTATTCAAAAAAGTCTTAAAAACAAAAAATCATTCCCAATACAGTTTTAAATGTTCTATATTCCAAGGATGTTGAAGTATCCTTCCCGCTCATGACAAAGACGATACGTACCTGACTTTATTTACTCCATCACCATATAAAGACTCTCCCAATTTGGGGCCATCTTTCCAAGTCAATTTTTGTATGAATGAATAATTTCCTTAAGACTTTGTTACCTACTTTAAAATCCATCCTTCGCATCTTCGAATTATATTGACTCCTCGTCAAAGTTTGATAATGAGTCATATTCAAATGAGCTATAACCCTTTTCTCTTCGATCAAATCCAGGTCGGATGTTTTTGCCTCTTCATTTACCTCTACAGAATAATGAAGTAGTCTATAAGAAAGTAAAGTAAACTCTACAGGGCTAACATCATCCATACCATACACCAAAGTAATAGGTGTTTCTTGAGTAGCCTCTCTAGAAGTTGTACGATAAGCCCACAACAACTTTTGTAAATAGTTAGGCTATTTACCTGCAACACATGTTATATTTTTATTCAAACCTTCCAAATAGACCTATTAGTCACCTCCACTTGACCATTTGCTTGAGGATGAAAATGTGTAGTAAACACTGTGTTATTCCCCTTAAAGCGCAAAAATAAATTATTTCTCTGTTGTTAAACTGAGGACCATTATCTATGGTGATTTTCCGAGGCACTCCACAGCGACAACATATATTATTCATAATGAACTTAATAACATCCTTGGATTTTTTACGAGATAATGGTTCAGTTTCAACCCACTTCAAAAGGTAATCTACCACTACTATAATCATTTGTCGTCCTCTAGAGGCCATATGAAATGGCCCTACCAAATCTATTCCACGTCTATCAAAATGGAAATTTGGATATGTTAATGAGAGGTAATGCTAGTTTGTGAATAGAATTGGCAAAAGGTTGACAAGTATCACACACTCAAACTAAGATCGTAGCATCATTCATAATTGAAGGCCAATAATAACATGCCAACAAAACCCGACGCGTCAAAGACTTGAATCCACAATGAGTTGAACCATCACCATCACGTTGCTCGAATAAAATCTCTTAAGATTCTTTTCTTTCTCAAACAGCACAAGAATGGTCTACTTAATAATATAACACTCCATCAAATACAATATAACCATGGGCCTTATATCTTAACCTTTTATCCAGTTGTGTATTTTGAGGTAACATACCTCTTTGTAAAAAAAATAAGGATATCAGACCTTCAATCACTTCGAATTATATCTGGAGTGACAAAATAATTCCTCATCATATTTACATTGTTCTCATCATATCAAAATTGAAGGACCTTCTGTAATAGTATCCATGAATATTCTTCTGTATAAGAAATTGTTTCTAAAGAATCAGTAACTATATTATCTCTTCAATTAATATGCTCTACAATCACTTTGTCAAACAAAAGAGTCAAATTTCAAAGATCGCGCAAACAAAAAAATTGATTGATCTTTCTTTGCCTATGATAAACCTGCCATATGATTTACCACCAGCTCCGAATCAGTTTCCAAACGAATTTTGTTGCTCCACGGATATTTACAAGCCTCTAACCAGCTAACGCAGCCTCATACTTAGCACAATTATTCGATGCATGAAAGTCAAACCGAATAGTCTGATACATTGCCTCCCTTTAAGGAGAAACTAATTGAACCCCTGCATTACATCCCAATATGATGGAACCACCATATTCTCAAACCACACACATCGAAGTTTCTAGAAGATCATCTTTATCTATCCCTTCATCTAATCAGCTCGAATGAAATTCGACCAAAACATTAACTAAAGCTTGAGCTTTAATAGCCGTTTGAGGAGCAAAAATGATATCAAAATCTCTCAATCTACTGACCATTTGGTCCTTCTACCAGAAATGTCTGGTCGTTGCAACACATTCTTTAGTGGGAACAAAGTTCGAACCACAATGATGTGAGCTTGAAAATAAGGGCGCATTTTCCTAGCAGCCACCACTAAAGCCAAATCCATTATTTCAAGTTTCAAATACCTCTTCTCCAATGACAGCAAACTTTTACTAACATAATAAACTGGAATTGAAACTCCCTTGTCTTTACATATCAGAACAACGCTTACAGCGAAATCAGACCCTCCTATATACAAGAATAATTGCTCTCCAATTCGAGGCTTGGACAAAATATCTGGTGGTAACAAAAGTTCTTTAATCTTTGAAAAATATGCTTCACAATCTAGCGTCCACTCAAACTCTTAAAGTTTTTGTAGAACTTAGAAAAAAGGAAAACATTTATCAGAAAACCTTGAAATAAATCAATTAAGGGCTGCTAACCTTCATGTCAAAACGTGCACCTAATTTATAGTTTGAGGCAATGTCATCGAAACAAAAGCCTTCAATTGTTCCAGATCTACTTCTATCATTTTTTCACTAATAAAATATCACAAAATTTTCCCTAATCGAACACCAAATGTACACTTTTTAAAATTCAACTTCAAACGAATGGCCCTCATATTTAGAAAGGTCTCCTCAATGTACACCTCAACATTCCTTCCAAGCTTAGGAGAAAAAGGCTTATTCACCAACCTTTGATATGTCGCTTCAACATTCTTCAACCCAAATGGCATAACCCTATAAAAGTGTAGTCCTTGATCACTCATGAATGTAGTACTTTCTTGACCTTTGGGTCCATTTGGATCTGATTATAACCTGCAAAGGCATCTATAAAAGAAAGAATTTAATTCCCTGAAGTAGAATCAACTAGCTGATCTATTCGAGGAACAGGGAATAAATCTTTTGGGCATGCTCGATTTAAATATGTGAAATCAACACACATTCGCCACTTTCCGTTCTTATTTTTTACTAACACCGGATTTTCAATCCATAAAGGATATTATGCCTCTCTAATATGTCCGACCTTGGAGAGACGATCCACCTCTTGAACAATAGCCTCTGATTTTTCCACAGAAAAATCTCGTCTCTTCTGAATAACAAGTTTTATCCTCGAAACTATAGCTAGGTTGTGGAATATTATTTTAGATGGAACTCCTATCACATGCTTTATTTTCCAAGCGAAAGCATTTAAATTATCAAATAAAAATTATAATAACTGATCACGTAAAGTAGAAGACAACAATGTTTCTATTCATAAAGTCTTCCTATTAGAAACAATATGCTCCTCGATATCCTCACTCACTGTTAAAGAACTCGGGGTTTCCCTCAGATCATCTATTCTCTCTTCATTAGAAGTCAACCCCTTTGGTTGCTATTGAGACATGTTCAAACCCTGAGTGTTGTTGCATTACATTCTATGGCCACTTTTAGGTCACTTTGGACCACACCAACACGATATCTAATGACATATTTTAAACATTGATGAATAGTAGACACGACAATATACATTCTTGATAGCCAAGATCTTCCAAAAATAGCACGGTAATTGGTTGGACATTCAATCACCATGAACAAGACTTGAACTTTATTTTTAAATATGCTTTTTCCCAAACGCACTTCACCTTCGAATTCCTCGAGCACTTGAGCTGTTACCCCTGTAAACTCAATTATAATATGACCAGACAGAAAAATTTGAGACAGATTACGCATCCTACCATACGTAGATTTGAATAACACATTCGCAAAACTCCATGTATCTATCAGAACACGTCAAATTTCTACTCCACATATTTATGCCCCTATAACCACCGTATCCTCATGAGGGCTAACTATTCCTTTCAAATCGTCTTCATTTAAAAAAATAAAATGAGTATAATACTTGCCATATAATTGAGTAGATATTCTTTATTCTACTTGATTTTCTAAACTGACAACATGCCTTTCCCATGAGCTATTAGTGTTACTAGTCATATAACCTCCCTCAAAGATTGCTAAGGATTCAAAATTCACACATAAACTTTGAACTCATTTCTACTCTCGCAGTTCATCCACAACCATCAAAATTAATCGATTTGGATATGTGTCCAAATATTTTGAGGTTGCATCAAAGTCATCACATTTAAAATCTAGAATCGTCAGTGCATTTGCTTCACTCGAATTCAGATTTGTAGATTGCGGTGTGGATGTGCTTGGGGATTTTGATCTACTGCTTTGACTTTTACTAAAAGTAGCGAACTTGCCATTTTCTATCAAAACATGTATCGCCTTCATTAAATCTATACAATTTGCAGTGTCGTGCCCAATATCATTATGATACTTGGAAAATCTGTTGTTACACTCTTCTATTGGTCTATTTATTAGAGCTGGCTTATTAAAGCTTACATAACCTTTGGACTTTTCGTAAATAGCAGCAATATTCTCAATTATATCAGCATAATTTTCTGGCATTATCCACATATTTGGCCTTGGTCTTAGAAACTGATAACTTGTAACTTGAGTTGGATACCCTCTAGTTCAAGGAGGAAAATTATTGTTATTCGTCGGACGAGGTGGTTGATAATTTGAAGTGTGTCCTTGATTATTTGACACATGTCCTGAACTCTTTTGACTAGATCTAGACCCTCTTCAGACCCTAGTTGACTCTTCCACTTTAATTTGGTCCTCGTCTTGAGCCATAAGTGCTCCAAAAGTTAGCGCTCTTTTTGTTGTTGTTGTTTTATATGCTAAATCACCTAGCAATAAACCTTGTATGAAAGCTGCCATAACGACTAGTTCTTCACAATCATCCAATCCTGATTTTGTTAGAACAAAATGCTTTGTATAATCTTTCAACTTTTCATCCACAACCTCCTTACACTATATTATAGTGTCTTCATTTTCTCGCACATCTTTGCTTCCCACAAACTGTTGTCGAAAAGCTGTATAGAAATCTTTGAAATTAGCAGTAGATCTCGTGAGAATTATGTTATACTATTTCAATCGAGTGCCTTTAAAGGTCTGATAAAATGCTCTGCATACCAGCCTATTATCATCTTTGAAATTCATCATATAGTTCTTAAATTGTTTGATGTGATCATCATAATCTTGCATCCCATCGAATTTCTTGACCTTATAAATGTCAAAACGCTTCAGAAGAGTAATGGACCTAATCTGAGCTATTAAAGACGAGTCTAGTCCTTGTACGCATTGGTCATCTCTTCATGTTCCCATAACAGCATATAAATTATGATCAACTACACTTGTATACTGATTTGATGTATTTCCTTCACACCATTCTGTATCTCTCATATAACGAGGCTCATTGTCTCTTTTTGGTTTATACTCTTTGTGTGACTTTCGATACCGGCTCCTTTCTCATTTCAAAGATCCCCGATATTTTCTCTTTTAAACAAACCTTTCTTAGATTCTGAGCTGTCAAATTAGTTATCACTAGATGTGATATACCTTTGCTTATTTTTCTTTTCTTTTCGAGAAGTTCAATGTTCTTTGTCATATTCAAAATGCGCCTTCTTTCGATCGCTAAAAATCTGATGAGTTGTATACGATCGATCAAATTGATTGTCCATCTCATATTTTTCTTCAACTTGTCGTACTTCATATTTTAGCCTACCTGACTGAATATGTTGTTCTCTTTGAACATACTTATCATTTAATGATGTTATTTGGTCCAACAATTGATTCATTCGAACCTCAATATCTGAATGACCTTGCTGTACTAGAGCTTGACCATCTTCTCCATTTTTTTCCCTATGCAAATCAGATCTCAAAGTTTCAATCGTTTTTTGAATTGTTGGATCAACATCACACGTTGGTTCCATATCGATCTAGAGTAATATAATTGAGCAAGAACTCTACAATTTCTGGTTTTTGACGTGAAATCATGGTACCAATTGAATAGAACTCCCACTGTGGTTGCCAATTTCTTAAGTATGAATCTGGTTTATTGAGAGAGAAAGTAAAGAAAGTGTTTAGTTGTAGAGAGAGAAAGTAAGATAGAAAATAAGCTTTGATTAATCAAAAAGTGTTACCCTTTATTCATTATCTCAACCTTTATTTATAGGCGCATTAGACTTAATATAACTGAATTATTTATACAAAGCGGTAAATTTCCCTTTAACCTCTTATATTTACAAGTAGTTTAAATACTCTCTTTCAACTATACAATTTATCACGTACAACTTTAGTTGTATTATATTTAGTCTCTTAACATTTCATATCCTTATCATTATTCACTTGTAATTCAATTTTATTAGAATTTACTGATGCAATTTTTTAGTGATGTTTTTTTTTTGTTTTTTTGTTACTTTATTCGTATAATGTTCAATGATCGTCATATATCGTAGTAAAATATTTCATCATATTTCACTGAATATACTAGATTTTGAATATTTTTATTGAACAATAAAATTACATAGTTTGTGTTTCGTGCCCTGTATCTCGCATCTCTCATCTAACTTGATATATATACTAAATGTGAGACAGATATAAAGTAGAAATGGTTGATGCGAGACAAATATGTTAGATGATAGATATGAGACCTAGATTGTAGGTGTTAAATGCGAGACCAATGTCAAATATAAATGGTAGATGTGAGACCTAGATGCCAGATGATAGATGCGAGACCTAGATTTTAGATGCTACATGCGAGACCAGTGTAAAATAGAAGTGCTGGATACTGACCTAGATGATAGATGCTAATTGTGAATCTTAGATTTTAAATTTTACATGGTAGATGCTAGATGCGAGATCAATGTAAAATAGAAATGCTAGATGCGACACATAAATATTAGATTATAGATGCAAGTCATAAATACTAGATGCGAGACTAGGTTTAACTAGGCTCGCAAAAAAAATTCAAAAATATTATTCATGGATCTAACTTTGTTTATCTTTAAGAAACAAAATCAATGACACTTTTGGATTTTTTACGAGTTACATTTAAAAGATACAAACTTTTAATAATTTAAATCATAAAAAAAGAAAAGAAATATGAACGTGCTTGATGATTTTGTATCAAATGATATTTTTAGTAAAAACTATAATCCATGTAGCTAGTACAAACTTGAATTGTTTGGATAGTAGACCGTAATTGAATTTTTGGGTGGATCTTAGATGGTAACTTGTCCCAAATGTTAACCTGTATTGTTATATTTTTTTATTTTTTTGAGTCCGGTCGGACAAGAACAATATTTCAATCCTTACTTCTAATGAAATTATTTGGATAAAAATGATGAACTGTCTCTCAACCATATTTCTACTGTTTGCTCCGATTTGGAAAAAACTTATTCTATACCTTGCAACAAAAAATCGAGAATAGTCTACTAATTTGGGAGGTGCAGTTGGCTAATGGCTCGATTTTGAATGGTTAATTTAGCAAAACTGATCTTTGTTTTACCGCAATTTATCCGACCTAGCTTTTTAAGTTCAGTTTTGCCGCTTACAAAAAATATTTTACATTTCGTATCGTTGGATTTCATTTTCTCGTTTGGACCCTATCAATCTGGTCCAATAACTAACTATGGTCAATGGAAGGATTCTTAAGATCATATCACATTTTACTCTATAAAAAAACCTGTCCATTATGTACACTAAACCCGAAAAGTCCAAATATAATATCCTAAGTACACCAAATGTCCATTTTAATAATTATTCATCCATAAATAAATATCATTATTTATTGACTAGAGAGTCAGACCCCGGATTGGAGATCGAATGTACCACATGCAGTGTTGTGGTGGACTTTATTCTATTTAGAGGTTTTCACAATGATAAAGATCCAATTAGTATGTTTTTAACTTACGAACCGGTCTAAATTCTGAAGTCATTATAAGTATTTATATTAATAAATTTTACGATAATTGCATCATGGAATGGTCGCGGATTAAATGAATCTATATGGAAAAACAAATATCGGTGAATTATTTTTTATAGATAATATTTCCCTTATTTATTTTTTGAGACTATGGTATGTTATTCTAAGGTGGATATCGTTACCAGATCATTAGTTCATTTATGATTATGAACCACGTATCCCATCTTATTGGTAGAACTTAGATTATCTGGAACCGAAATGTTATTTTTATGTATGTTTTCTTCTCGCCCTCAATACATTCTTTATAAAGCTAATTGTTATAACTCTACTGCTACTTTTTGATTCTCCACCATCTACACGCTTTTAACGATGCGCATGACGTATCCTTTTTTGGTTGGATCTTGAGGTCATTTCAGTTCAGAATCAAGATATCTCATGCGATTACCTAGGGTATTTCAACATTATCTACAAACTGGAGGATCATACTATTTCCTCTAATCCTTAGAATTCTTCCATTGACAATTTCAATATTTTCAGTAATCATTGTAAACTTAGTGATCTGTTCATTAGATTACCTTTACTCTTCGTCTAACAAACAACATATCAATCACATCACCTCTAAAATAAATTTTGTTTTTGTTAACAACGAATGAGATAAGAATTTTTCAATGTTCTTCACCTACTATGGCCATCCTCTCACTTTTGACCACACAAAGGTCACCTTTTATCTTGGTATCCCTTGACCATGCATAAAAAAATCCTTTAAAGTTTTTTAACATGTAGGAGTTCCACCTAATTTTATAACCATCATCTCCACAAGTTGGAACCTCTCTATCATTGCCCATGGTATTGTGTCATCCAAAGATGCTCAATTTCAAATATACCTTCTTTGTCTTAATTTTGAGTTTATTGATATCAGTTCTTGTGTCCCCAATAAAAGGATCTATTTTCTTCTCAATCAAAGTTATTCGTCGAGCCCTTAAACCTATTTTTATATTCACGGAGATTAAAGCATCATCGGTCTATATCTTCCTCAACGGGGCTAATGAGCCAGTCTTTCATCAAAAGTCAAGAAAATATTGGCTCAAGATTGGAGACTCTAATATAAAACATTTCCACAATAATATCAAAATCTGAAACATTCATTATAAAATTGTCTATATCATTAATGCTTATGGGGGTCTTCACACTACCCTTTTAAGTATTATCAAAACTTTAATGGACTACTTTCTCTACACTTATAGGTGTTGCTAGTTCTCAGGACTACTAAGGCGTTTCTCAATCTTCATTTCTCATTAACTCCAAAATCAACCCTACAAACAAAACTCACATGCCCCATCCCACTTCAAGTGAAAAAAAGAAGTAAAAACACCATTTTTAGTATTGATTATAATAAGGCCTCGGAGCCTCACGACTATAATGCCAGGTTTTAAAAATCTTCATGGAATATTATGAGAAATTATTTATGCGATGGACTCTACAAATTCTTCAAAGTTGATTATCTTGATCTCCATAGAATAAAACTATTATTTCCCTCATCCTTAAATCTGACATCCATCCTTTGTTGCGGACTTCATACCCATTGCTTGTTGTAATTTTAATTATAAATTCAATTTTAAAATTATTGTCAACAAAATCAATGAATCTTTCCATGATCTTATCGATAAAAAAATTGTCCAGGGATCTAACACCTTAGATAATATCATTTTATACTAATAATTTCCCATAAAATTGACCTTAAAAAATCTTTTTAACAATGTTTGTTAACATATTTTCTTTGACATCCGTGTGTACATAGGTTTCCATGGGAAAATATTCCCTCGCCATAGGGACTATCTACTATTTTCTTTTTTGTCATCGTTATGCAAGTCTTCCATCAAATCCTTCAAGAAAAAATAGCGACATAAAATTCAGTTTCCAATACAAATGGTATAAGCGCGTATTCGTTAATATTTCTTTAACTTATGGTTTTACAATTTTATATCGTGGCAACTTTCATTCCATTAAGCTCAATATGATAATAAATGGGGTTTCATTTTATGTCTCTCAGGCCTCCACGTCAACCCCAGAAAGAGCAACATATTTCTATCTAGGTTTGTTTTAACCCTCCAAAATAAGCTTATCAATATCATTGAATATAATGTTCTTATTATGCTTATTAAGTAACTTGGTGTGCCTATTATCATGCGTCGACTAACATTAATCAGTATCGCCTTTTTTAAATGGTCATTTTGAACATTATTTGTTGGACCTCCAAACATCTCTCGTGCGCATGCATCAAGTTGGTCAAATGTAGTGGTCATCCATCTTCAACTTATCTACCAATATCTACAAAGACTTAGGCCAAACCTTTCGTTGATTCCTTTGGTCAGGTCAGAAAATAAAGCTATTTAGGTATAAAGTTGCATGAAATAAGGTTAATATCCCCACATTGGAGGGTGGTCTTTTAGGATCCTAGATCTACATACCCAAAATCATACGGTCATTCTCAAACAATCCTGGTACACTATAAGTGGAAAAAACACATCCATTTGGTATGATTGGATAAAAATGAAAAAATAGAATATCAACCATGGTCACAGTAGATAAGGATGATATCTAGTGGTCTCCTGTTAAAAGTTGAAATATCGGCATCACTATCAAGGATACTTACCATACTATATGTACGTCTATTCACTTTGTTGAGTGAGCTCGATTGATATAACATAGATGTATCATTCCTCGTTTCTCTTTCATCATTTTTTTTATCTATACGTTACAAGTTTTCTATTGGTGACAAACTTATAAGTTGTTGCCTCAACTCGCCTATCAACTGTGTCTTTTGCAACTCATGTGCATAATCCGTCAATCATATTCTCTATGAACTTATTTTCACTTGTTGTATTTGAGAAGCTATGAGCAACAAATTTAGGTTCATCTTGAGTGGTCACGGGTCTGGTTGGCTCATAGTGGCCTTGAACTAGACACCCTTCTGTCTTTGTCACATCTGATGTACTTATTTTAGTGTTGTAATATATTATATTTGGCAGAAAAAAGCACTAAAATGTTTTCTTCTCCTATCTCATTTGTTGATGTTGTATCACAGAATATACTTTCTAACATTCACCGCAAGTTTTTAAAAACCCAAAATTGTACAAGATAACTTTCTTTATTTTTTGTGTAAAAGACTTTAAATTAAAATAAAAAAGTTGATATAAAAACTTAGGGCATACCCCGATGATTTACAATCGATGAAATGATAGTCGACAAGAACACATAAAATGTCTAAAATATAGATAGAATAGGAAAATATAAACAAGAGAATAAAGCTACTCTTAAAGCAATAAAACCAGGTAAACAAGTGGGTCGAGAGACAGCAGATCCAAAGGTAGCAAACAACGGAGAGCAACGAACAAAGCCGAGGAGATGAGAGGATCTACAATACAATAAATATAAGTAAGTAAAAAGATGGAACTACATATGCCAGTAGATCTTAGTGTCGTTGAATCTGAACTGAAAATCAGAGAAGATCCGGTTAGAGGCCAAAACGGTTGTGGCAGGAGGGGAACCGAAAAGCCGTGCATTCCTCTCATACCAGACGTGGTAAATAACCGCTCCAAATCAAGTACGCTAAATGTGACAGTTTCGAGAATGAGACCAATTTTACGCCTCGCAAACCCAAGATTGCCAGCTACTGGCGATAAAAGGGAAGCTCAATAAAAAAAATAGCATGAATCTAAAGACTCTTTGTGAAACTACAATCATAGAGGATGTGAGAAATAGTTTCAGAATCATAGGTGCATAAGACACAAACTGGCCGGGTATTAAAACCCCAACACAATAGTTTGTCCCAAGTAGAAAGCTTGCCAAAGATGACAAGCCATAAAATAAAAAAATATTAAATTTCTTCCAAGATAACTTTCACTTCTCTAGAATCTAACTTTTTCTAATATCCTACTATTTTAGTTTACAAAATTCTGGTTTGAAAAATATTTATGCCGGATTTGTTGTTTTGTTTTAAATATTTTAAACAACAAAATATCTCTGGAATGAATATAAGTCGTTCTGTTCATTTAAAAAGAACTCAATTGAGGTAGAAACGTTTCTCCAGAAATGAAAGAACTGAGAAACAAAGCATCGCCGGCGTAATCCCTTCTCCGTTCTGCCTCCTTCTCTTCGACCATGGAAATACACAACAACGATCTTTTTGAAGATGATGATTTTACTAATCTCTCTTCTTTTAGCAACAAACAGAAAAACCAACAATAAAAAACTTATGTTGATGTTCTCTCAAACAAACCCACAGCAAAAATGGATTTGATACCAAAAATGATTTGTGTCAAAGCTGACCACATTTCCTTCTAGCATTCTCAAGAGATTAAAGATACTCTCAAATGCTCTAAGATTACTTTGGTGAGAAAGTTCAAAAATGGAATACCGAAAAGGAATTTTATTCTGAATTTCTTGAAGACTTTTAAATTCATAGGGCAAATAAATATGGAAATCTTTAACTCGAGACATATATTTCTGAAGTTTAGTCTTAAATAAGACGTCTGCTTACTCTGGGACAAGAACATCTAGAATTTTTATGGAAATGAGATGCGGTTATAAAGATTGACTCTTGGATTCAACAACAAAAAAGAAAGCCCTCTGTCTCTGATTTGGGTCAGATTTGAAAGATTACCAAAATTTCTTTTCAATACCAAGATAATCACAGATATGGCCTCATCAATAGGAACCCCATACAAGGTTATAGTCCCTAAGATTAATAGAGCTCACAAAAATGATTGTCTGGCTCTTGTTGAATTGGACATTAATCAAAAGCTCCACAACAACAATATGGATGGGTTTTGGTGATAACAAGGGTGTATGAATTTATGTTTCGTACAAAAAATTTCCATCCTACTGTAATATCTGTAATCACAAGGGCCATAAAGACTTTGAATGCAAGAAAATAAATCTGAAGAACAAACAGAGTTTAAAGAAATAATGAAATAACAAAGCAAAGAAAAAACCAAAACAGTTTCCAAATTTACATTCCAAAGATCAAGTCTATAGTTTTGCAAGATGTTCAAAAGGAAACCGAAAATATTACTGAAGATAATCTCGAGGAAAATGAAATACAAATTGAAGAAACTGAAGTTAATGAAGCCATAAAGATACTGGAACATGACTTTTCAAATGATACTTCTCCATAATTTGAAAATCCAAATGAAGAAGGCACTCCATCAGTTAAATCTTGATGTAGCACTCTATGCTTTCAGTTAGTAAAATCGTACCCTGAATTCAAAGAGATCATGGTCAAGAAACTAAAAGCAGTCAGGAAAATCAAGAAGTCAAGTAAGAAAATTATCAAGTCTTTAAGTTATTCAAAGATGAAACAGAAACAAAAGTCTTCTCTGATAATGATAAGTCTGATTAGTTGGAATCTGAGAGGGATAAACAAAAATCCTACCATTCAAAGGCTTAAGGACTTATCCATCAAAAATAAAATTTAGGTTCTGGCAATTCAAGAGCCTATGGTTAATAGTAACAAAATGAAAGAGATTGCTGCTAAGATTGATTTCAGTAACTACGCTTCTAACGTTTCGAATAAGATATGGTGATTTTAGAAAGATAATATTAGGATTGATTTACTAATAAATCATGTTCAGTGCTTGCATCTTGATATTCACAACACTGACACTGATATTAGCTTTAATCTCTCGATTGTTTACGCTAAGTGCAATAAAAACCAAATGAGGGATCTTTGGAATGTCTTAAAATATTTGGTTGACAAAGACAAAGCTTGGATAACTGTGGGGGATTTTAATGTTATTACCATCAATGAGGATCAAGTAAGGTGCTCCTCAATTTTCTTGAATAGTATAGAAGATTTTAACAACTGCATCAAGGAGTGTAAGCTCGAGGATGATGGCTATGGAGGCTCAAAATTTACCTGGAATTGTGGGTTAAGGTGTAAAAGATTGGGTCGAGCTATGATTAACAGTAATTGGCAGTCTTATTTCAAGAATACCTAGGTTTTTCACATGGTTGAAACCTGTTCTGACCATGCTCCTTTACTCATAACTGCTAAAACTTCTGATAATCAACCTATTAATAACAGAAAGAGTTTTAAATTTATGAATATATGGCTTAATGATGATTCTTTCATGAGTATTGTTGAAAATAACTGGGAGTTAAGGATTGCAGGTCATTCTAACCAGGTCTTTTGGTTCAAGCTTAAAAGGCTGAAGAATAGTCTTAAAAAGTGGAACAACAAGTCTTTTGGTAACATATTCACCAAGCTTAACGAAGCTGAGGAGGAAGTTAATATAATGGAGATGCTTCACTCTATTCAGCATAACTCTATCTCTAAAGCTAATCTTGAGAAAGCTAGCAGTTACTACATTAAAGCAATGAGAATTGAAGATGACTATTGGAAACAAAAATGTTATAATAATTGGCTCAATGATGGTGAGCGTAACACAAAGCTGTATTATTCCTATGTTAACAAGAAGAGAAGAATAAGGAAAATCAATAACATCAAAGATAGAGAAATCTGGCTCAATGAAGATGATAGTATTGGAAAGTCTGCTGAGTTTTTCTTCAAAAATGTTCTTGCCACTGACCCTTACTGCAATAAAGAGGATGAGTTAAACTTGATCAACCATGATATCTTTAATACCATTCCTATGCTGGTTACAAGTGATGAAAATGTTTCTTTAATGAAATTAGCCACTGAAGAAGATAGCGCAACAGGGATAGATGAATTTAACATCCAATTCTATATTTCATGCTGGGGTATCATCAAATTTGATTTGTGTAATTCCATTAACGCTTTTATTGAAGGTCATGACATTCCAAGGTGCATATTTTCCACTAATTTGTGTCTTATTACAAGGACTAATAATCCTATTTCGGGGAATGATTATAGACCTATCGGGCTTTGTACAATGCTCAATAGGATTTTGTCTAAGTTGATCAACTCTAGGCTCTCAATAATTCTTCCAAACATTATCTATCAATATCAGGGAGATTTTTTCTTGGGCAGATCCATTCAAGAGCATATTTTGGTGGCTAAATAATTACTATATGATCTGAAAAAGAAATCAAATACTGGCAATATCATAATTCAGTTAGATATGACAAAAGCATTCGACACAATGTTTTTTTTCCTTTTCTTACTAATGTTCTAATCAAGTTTGGCTTTAATGATGGTTTTTTAGGCTTCTTAACAGGTTGATTAGAGATACCAACATATCGTTGTTGATCAATGGAGGCAATTATGGATATTTCAACCCCACAAGAGGCTTGAGACAAATGATCCCCTGTCTCCAAGTCTTTTCATCATTGGGGAAGAATGAAATTTTGATTTTCTCTAACAACTTGCAGGATTCCATTACTAAGCTCTTTGAGTTTCTGGACACTGAATAAAAGACTTCTGGGCAAGCAATTAACAAAAACAAGACAAAGCTCCTCTCTTGCATCACTGCTAATCAGAGTAAAATCAATCATATTGAAGCTAAAACTGGATTCAAGTTTGAGAATCTCCCTACTAACTACTTAGAGATTACTTAAAATAGCAGAAATACTTCTAGCAACTACATTAAGATCATTGATAAGATTAATGACAAGATAGGGGATTGGGATTGTAAACACATATCCTTTGAAAGGAGACTGGTTCTTATCTCGAGTGTCCTTATGTCTATCCCTTGTTATTGGTTACAGAATAGTATTTTTCCTATTAGCATTATCAGCAGGATTGAGAACACTCTGAACAAGTTTCTGTGGCGTTCAAATTTTAAAGAGAAGACTATCCCTGGTCTGATTGGAAGTCTTTTTGCAAGCCTTTCGGGAAGGGTGGGCTTGAGATCAGAAGGATTGCTGATATTCAGCAAGTCTATTCTCACAAGCTCTGGTTTAATTTTAGAATCAATAAATCCCTATGGGATAATATGATGCATAGTATATATTAAAAAAATAGTTATCCTCTTTACACTAACTACAACAGACCTGGTTCTCTTATATGGAAAATAATTACAGGTATCAGAAAAGAGGTAGAGCTAAATGTCAGATGGTTTCTAGGAGAGGGGGAGATATATTTTTGGAGGGATGATTGGTTAAATCATCATCCAATTGCTGATGATTATATAAATCTAAATTATGTGCAAGCAAAAGTTAATTATTTATGGAAGAACAATGAATGGGATACTCACTCTTTGTCATCCTGTCTTATCTCCAGATAAAATGAACCAGATTCAAGCCTTCTCGATTGATAGCAGTAAGGAGGATACTATGATTTGGAAGTGCTCAAATGACGTTACCTTCACTTCAAAGATGACTTGGAACAAGATCAGACATAAAGCTCCTTCTTATTCTATGTTAAAAAAAATCTGGAGTAGTCTCATTCCTATAAATCTTTCTTTCCTGCTGTGGAGGCTAATCATGAAATACATTCCTATCGATTATGTTTTGCAGAAAACACACATGCAAATGACATCAAAGTGTAAATTCTGTATGAACTATGAAGACCTCAATCATGTTTTCGTGAATTGCGAGCAAGTTTGGCAAATATGGACTCAGTTCTGTAACATATTCAAGATTCGTATTGACAGATATATGGTAATAAATCACGTAATCAAAATTTAGCAAAACTTTACTGTAAGTAAGACTCATATCACTCACTTGATGTCGACTGTTATTTGTTGGACCATTTGGCAAAATTGAAAAAAGGCTAAGTTTTCTGGTGTTATTAGAAATACTTGTGATCCCATTAACTACATCAAAAGAGTAATCGTCTCTTTAGATGTTTCTAATACCCTGACTAGAAAGCATTGATCCAAAACTAAGAATGCTAATATCGAGTTGGGTTATTTAAGCTTTAAGAATAAGCCTTGTTACCTTGCCTGGAAAGCCCCAACTGATGGTTGGATTAAGCTCAATGTTGACGCCTCTGTGCTGAGTTACGCAGAGTCCAGTGGGAGCTGCATTTTCAGAAATTCCGAGGGTCAGGTGCTTCGGTGTTACGGGAACACCTACGGGAAACTCTCTCCCCTTCTGCTGAGGCTCGTGCCTTACTGGATGGATTGCTGATTTCCAAGCAAAACCACTGGAATGATGTTGATATCGAGACGGACTGCCAGACACTGATAAACCATCTGGCTTTCAGTGGAGAGCCCTGGTTCCTAGAGTCGGTTCAGAAAATCTGCAGGAAAACTCTCTCTCCCTCGATGGTTTTTAAATACATCTATAGATACCAACATCAAGCAGCAGATTGGCTTGCTAAATGGACTCTGAGATGTTAAATGAAACCGAATTTCTCAAGTTTTCAAATCCCAAACATGCTTCAATCGATTATCTTGTTAGAAAGCTTGGGTTTGGGATATTTTTCTATGTATGAAAGTTAAAATGGATAAATACTCCTCTTCTGTTTATTTTTTTGCAGGTAAAATGGAGGAAAATAAATCGGTTCCGAAAAAAGGATGTGGATAGTGGAAGGGTGAGTTGTTTCGATGTTCTGGCTATGGAGAATGTATTAGAAAATAAATCCTATTGGTGTTATGTTTTAATTTTGCGAAGAGAAGGAAACTTTTAGCTTTAGCGCCCTTTCAGTTTTTATTTTGGAAATATTACTTTGTGACCCCTAAAGTCTCGTAACTCTTTTAAAGAGAGGTCCATTCTTTCAAATAAATGTATTTTTGGTTAAGAAAACAAAGAAAAAAAACAGTCCCATTTATATATTTATTAAAAGATATTCCGTCTATTAAAGAAGGCTTGTAGTACCGACAAAAGAATGTTTCTGACTTTTGGTATATTGCAAATATCCAGCCGTACAAGAGCCATTAAGAGTATTAAAGCACGTGACTATTTTCCCCACTAGTCTAAGATAGATAATGAACTGAAACTTTACAGAACTATATTAGAGCACGTGACTAGTGACCTCACTAACAAACGGAATGAATTTAAACGTTGATTATAACAGAAGGCTGCGGCTCATATAATTTAAGTAAGTGTTAGCTACAAACTATTTTTGTTGCATACTACCGACGACTGACCGACAAAGATACAGGATAATTTATATTCTTAATTGGATATATATTTATATTTAATTTATGGATAAGACTATACGTCCAAATCGAATTTAAATTTATGAAAAAAGCTTTTTATTTAAGTTTGAACTTTTTTTTAGGAATTTATCATTGCTTTTCTTTTAATTACATAATTGTTATTAGTAAAAGAACATTAAATATATCATAAATTCACCCAAATCAAAATAACTTATTTTACTATCTTTGTCCAAAAAAAATACTTTGATTTCGTAGATCAAATTTTATATTGCTACAATTTTGTAATATTCTTGAACATGCAAAGTTGCTTCAAGAACATTCAAAATCTTTTCAATCTTTTTTTTAACAAAAACACAAAATCAAACACGAGTCAACCAGGATTAAGGATTAGCATGGAAGAGTTACTATCGCCAAAGAAAGAGGTTCGGTCGCCGAAAAAGGTAACTTCGTTATTAATAATAATAATAATAATAATAATAATAACAATAATAATAATAATAATAATAATAATAATAATAATAATAATAATAATAATAATGTTGTGATGGTGAGCCTTCGCACAATCGGTACACACCACCAATGGTACTAGCGTTCCGCACCACCACCGAGTCTGGTGCCTATGTACCGGTGGTGCTAGTGGTATATGACCGTCGGTTTTGTGACCCTACATCACTCGTTTAGAGATCCTGAATTGGTGGTGTATGACCACAATTTTTTTTTTATCTTTTTTGCCTTCTGAACCTCTATTTTAACAATTGGTTTGGATTCTTATTCTACCGATTTTATTGATTTTTATTTTTGGAATCCGATTGCTACCGATTTTTGTAGTTTTTGTTTACTTAGCTAATTTGATTTTTTTAAAATCAGGTATTGTAGGTGCAGATGATATGATACAGATAGATACACCGAAGATTTCAGTACGGATAGCTCAAGCATTCAAAGTTTAAAATTATGAGATTTTAAGAAATTAAAGTTCATATTTAAAAAAATTATAATTTACACGGAGGTTCAATAGTTTTTTTATTAAATAAAATATAAGTATAATTATTATTTTCGAGTATAAAAACATGTAAGTTTATAATAATTATTGATTTTTATTAATAAATTTATTTCTTTTAATTGATCTTGTCATTTAATGTGTGTATTTATTTATTCATTATTATGAGATTTAAAAAAAAAAAACTTATATCTGAGAGGTTAAATAAAATTCCTAACTTATAATTGAAATAAATGGAATAAAAAAATTAAAATTCACAAAAAAGGAATTCACATTAAATTTCAAATACATAAATGGTTAAAAAATAAATACATGAATATTTAAAAATATTTAAAACGATTCTTAGGGATGACAATTTTTTCCTAACCCACCCGACCCGATGGAATGGGTTATGGGTTTTAAAACATTTCCGCGGATGGATCATGGGTTTGAAAATTTACTACCCGTCGGGTTCGGGATGGATTATGGGTTTAAGAAATTTCCCATGGGTACCCAACCCGAACTCGACCCACTCGGTAATACCCGACGGGTACCCGCTGAATTAATATTATATAAGATAATAAATTATTTAATATTATTTATTAAACTTTAAAATAGAGTTATTCTGTAATATCATATATTATTTGCTAATATATACAATATTTTTTGGAAAATAATATTTTATATTTAAATATTACATTTGATTTTTCAATTTCTTAGAAAATAATATTTTATATTTAAATATTACATTTGATTTTTCAATTTCTTTCTTTTAAATATTTTTTCTTTTGTTTTATGCAAAACTGATACTGATACTCTCAGACTCTCAGTATCTCTAATATTATTAATATCATTAATTAAATTTTAAAAAAATTAACATATACCAAAAACATATATTAATTATTAATAACATAACAAAAATATAAAATAACTGCTAGTTAGGATACGGTATATTTTGAAAAATATCATTCTATAATTAAATATTGGATTTTATTTTTCAGTTTCTCTTACTAGTAATAATATTATTAATTAAATTAAAAAAAAACTACTTACTAACATACCAAAACCATATATTAATCATTAATAGCTTACAAAATATTCCATAATATCATATATTTTAAAAATAGTATTTCTATATTTAAACATTAAATTTAATATTAATCTAAATTGCTTCGATGGGTACCCGCGGGTGGATACCCAAACCCGACGGGTTTGGGTGTGAGAAAATAATATTACTACCCGACGGGGTACGGGTTAGGGTATGGGTTTGAAAAATCATGGACTGGATGGGTTACGGGTTTAGCTACACCCGCACCCATCCCGACCCATTGCCATCCATAGATCTTTTGTTCAATGACCGAAAAAATCAAATCTTTGGGGGTATCGGACAACCTGAGCCAGTAAATAATAAATGTTAGATAAATAATATACTGAACAAAAAAATTGAGAAAAGATGAAAAAACTTATGATACTTGATGCTCCAAGAAAATCATGATCCTAGTTCTCTGAGTTCTTCTTCATCAGTCAGTGTGGATCTTCGATTATTCTCTTGAAATTGTAATTAGCTATTGTTTGAGCCTCACTGGAGAAAGGTGAAAATATATTCACCTAATCCAGTTCTCTTCTCATCATTTTCTGGAGTCGCCTGTGCGAATGAAAAAAAATTTCCCCTGTTACAATGCAGAACTAATCATCAATGTGACTGGAGTCTATCCAAGAATAAAACGCTTATTCATTCCAAATCAGGTAATATCACAAATATAATAAGCAAACCAACTTTCGAGAATTCAACACACAAGAAGACAACCAACCTAAGTTACAATATAGTGATTCATGATAAACCATCAAAGTTTAATGCAGATCTATTTAAACCAAAAAGGCAAAAATTCAACCATGAACATGTTTCAGTTATTCGCAAAACAGGCCACATAGTAATCAAGTTTGAGCATAAAGACAAATAAGGTTTCAAGGATTATCAAAGCACACCATCATTGGAAAATTTTCCACTGGGAAACCCAGTATGGATTATGTTAAGGCATTCATAGAAAGTTTTAGATTTCTAAGTAAATACGACATCACTCGATGGGATTTCAAGCACTTATTTATAGAATTCGATCTTTTAGAATACCTAAGAAGAATTTAACGCATGAATGTGTGGCCCGTGGGCAATAAAACTATATGAATCTTGAAATGGACCCCATTCCTTAACCCTAATCAAGAAAACTCTATCACTCATGTTTGGGTTATCCCTAATCAATAAAAAATATGGTGAAAAAAAATCACAAAAGAGTATAAAAAAGTTAGAAACAAGAAATCTAAGAAGCTAAAAGGATGGAATACCAAGGCTCCAATATCTTCCAAATTAATACAACACAAAGGATTTTCAAAGCCTTCTAAATCATCTAAATGACCATTTCCATACTTAATTGGAATGTTAGAGGGTTGGGTAACAATGAGACAATAAGTAGATTAAAATATCTTAAAAGGTCTGAAAAAATAGATTTTATGACCCTTCAAGAACCTATGATCAACCAATCCAACTTTGAGTTCATTTCAAAGAAGATTGGGTTTCAAGGTTTTACTTGCAATGTAAGTAACAAAGTTTGGGTGATGTGGAAGCAAGATTATACAGTTGATGTCTTAACAAATGAGGAGCAATTTATTCACCTAAATGTTAAGCATAATACAAAGAATAAAAACTTAAGAGTCATAGTGATTTATGCGAAATGCAAAAGAGATCTAAGAATCTCTTTATGGTTCTAAAAAGTGGTTCGTTCTCAAGGACTTTAACTATCTCTAATACTAATGAGTAGCTTCATTGTACAACAACATGTCTAAAAAATATTGATGACTTTAACAATGTCATCTTGGATTGCAGGCTAAATGATACAGGGTTCTCTGGTCCTAAATTCACCTAGACCAATGGGAGGAAATAGAAAATGTTTGACCATATATTATATAACAACACTTGGCTCAACTAATTTAACAATACAAAGGTTATTCACCTTTCCAAAACCCGTTCTGACCACTCCCCTATCAATATCTCTATCTCATCTAACTTGGGGAAGATCAAATCTTACTTTAAGTTTTTTAAATATGTGGTCTATGTATAAAGACTTTTACAAAATAGTTGAAGAAAGCTGGTCTGTTAAATTGATAGGAAACTCTCTTCGGATCTTTTGGTTTAAACTCAGAAGGCTTAAATCTAATCTAAAGACTTGAAATAAAAATGCGTTTAGGAATGTTTTTAACTTTATTAAGAAAGTGGACGATGAGATTAACTTTAGAGAAGCTAACTTTCAAACCTCCAAATCTACAGAGGACAACAAACTACTTGATTCAGCTAAAGAAAATCACTTACTTCTTCTAGCTAGGGAGGAAGCCTATTGGGAACAGAAAAATCACTCAACATGGTTAAAAGATAGTGACTTAAATATTTCATTCTTCCATAGCTTTCTTAAAAAAAGGAACAAGAGAAATAAAATCAGCAGGATTTTGGAATAGGACTTGTTGGCAAGAAGATCAAACCTCTACTGGAAATTCTGCACTTGATTACTTCAAAAATCTGCTATATGATCTCTCTAACCATACAAATTCTAATGACTTCTTGATTATATCCCTAATTTGATCAATGATGAGGATAATTAAATGCTAATGGATATTCCTACAGAATCAAAAATATATAATATAATTAAAGTTCTTAATCATAATTGTTTTGTAGGTCCTGATGGGTTCAATGGAAAATTCTATTATTTATGATGATATATTATCTCAAAAGATCTGTGTGAGCCTCTTGAGGATGTCTTTAAAGATATGCCTATTCCTAATGGTGTTCATGCATCAATTATCTTCCTAATTCCCAAAATTTCTTCACCAAATACTTGGGAAGACTTAGGCTAATCAGCCTTACTACTATTCTCAACGGAATAATCTCTAAGGTAATAAACTATAGACTTGCTACTATCTTACCTAAACTAAAATCAGAAGATCAAGAGGCATTTGTGAAGGGAATGAGCATCCAATAGAATGTTCTGATTGCACAAGATCTTTGTTGTGACTTAAACCTAAAGACTAGAGCAACAATGTTCTTTTGAAAGTGGATATAGAAAAAATCCTTTGATAGGCTTGATCAGAACTTCCTCCTAAAGTTTTTGGCTCAAGTTTCTTAAAGCTAATATAAAAGAGTATAAACAATATCTTTTTTTTTTATTATTGTGAATGGGGAGATTAATGGTTTCTTTGAAATTAATAAGGGTCTAAGACAAAGAGACCAAGTTTTTTTAAATCTAATAAGGGTCTAAGACAATGAGACCCCTTGTCTCCAAGTATTTTTATCTTGGCAGAAGAATACCTCATTAAGGGTGAAAAAACATAGCCCTGAATCATCAAACTACAAGATATAATAATACATGGAGCTACTGTATACCTTGCTTAACCTTTACACACGATCTCCTTATATTCTACAATGGATCCAGCTCTTTTATTTTTCAAACTAAAAGTTTACTGTCTCTCTATGAAGAAACGTTTGGTTACCTTGTCAACAAGAATAGATCTAAACTCATTGTTCCAACCAAAATGTTACCTCAAAGAATTCATAGTCTAGAAAGGATTTTGGAATTCAAGCATAACTTCCTTCCTTTCAAATACATGTGCATCATAATCAAAACCAACAACAAAGTTAACAACTATGATGAATTAATATTCAAAAAATAGAAATATAAGTTTAGAGTGGGATTGCAGTATTCTGTCGTTGAGTGTCAGTCTCACCTTGATTCAATCTATATTATCATTATTTCCTATATACATCATCCAGAATTCAGTAGTTCCTAAAACAGTTATTCAAATGATTGAAATTCTCTTGAATAAGTTTCTTTGGGGTTCCAAAGAAACCAAGCTTTCTATCAAATGGTCAAACTGGTCCAAGCTTTACAGATTGAGGGTTAAATATCATAAAAATTGAAGATCTTCAAGAGACTTTCTCTTATAAATTATGGCTAACATTTAGAGAACAAAAGACTCTCTGGGCTAAGATGATGTTCTCTATCTAGTGCAACAAAAATCATCATATTACTGCTCCTAAACCCATTAGAAGCTCCAAGGTTTGGACTAGGATATGAAAAATAAGGGATAAAGATAAGAAGTTCATTATTTGGCAATTGGGATCTAGCACAATGTATTTTTAGATTGATAATTGGTGTTTTCCTAGACCATTTATCTATTTAAATGAAATAGATGACAAAACATGGGTTGAAGGTATCCAAGGTAGAGAATTTTAGAATTATAGCTAATGCATGGAAAAATTGAAAGCAAATGTTACTACTACAAAAATCCTTAACATTCAGAAAGTTTCTATCAACACTATCTGATACCATTAAATGGATTATATCCTAAGATGGCTCTTACAACACAAATGTACTTGGAATTCAATAAGATGTAAAAACAATACATCTAACCTCTTCAAGAAGACCTGGATCTCAATTACTCAACTGAAATGATCATTCCTTCTTTGGAGGACTCTTTACAACTGGCTTCCTATTGATTATGTCATACAAAAGAAAAAATTTCAGTTAGTTTTAAAGTGTCAGCATTGTGACAATACTGAAATAATCAATCACGTGTTTATTCAGTGTCAAAAGACTTATGCTGTTTGGAACTACTTGCCTCTCTTTTTAACATATCTATTAAAATACATTCACTCACTTGGTAAGATTTTGGTACTGGTCTACTAATAAATCAACTCATATCAGGTCAATCATACCTCATATTATAGCTTGAGTCATACGATATGCAAAGAATAAAATAACTTCTAATATAAACCACGCATCTTGAATAACTCTAGCTTGATTTTTATTGTATATACTACACATTATAGCTCGGATCATAAACATCCTCGTTTTCCATATTCCTAATTAGTATGAGAGATTGAGTGTTTCTTTTGTGTGAGGTTGGTGTTTTTTGGTTTGTATTATATACTTATAGTAGTTAGAAGAGAGTGTCGAGTTAATATATATATATAGATCTTTTATGAGTTAAATATCAAGAGATGTGGATACAAAAATGACCACGTGTATGAAGATTATTGGTTAAAGATGAAGCTTGGTCCCCATCTAGATATTATATACACAGTTTAGTTCTAATTGGTAAGATTTAATACATCCAAAAAGAGTATGTCTTCGTGGAGCTACGCATTAGTAGGGGTGGCAAATGGGTCTGGACCTGCCAGAAATAAATGGGTACCTGCAGGCCTGGCTTGCCAGACCTATTTACCTGTTAGACCAGTATATGAATGTTATTATGCACATTTTAAGATATCTAAAATTCACTCCTAAAAAGGATTATATTAAACAAATGTAAATTATTAAAACAAGGATGCATATGGTAACGAGGAATGGGCTACAACAATAGATGATAGAAGATCCACTTTAAGATATTTCATATTTATAAACGATAATCTCGTTCCGCGAAGAAGCAAAAAAACAAAATATTATTACACGTTTAACTTAAACCTCATATTATAGCTTGGGTAGTGTATAATATGAATTTGTTTCCATAAAAACACATTCAATAATATAATCAGTTCAAAATGAACATGCAAAATTAGAGAGAGACGTTTTATTCACTCTTTAGAATCCAACAATCACATAACGATAACATTTCCAAAATATTAAATCTCGTTTTAGCATTTATCCTTTGGTTCCAAAGGAGTCTTATGACCTATTGGCCACTGGATAATAGTATTTATTCTCTTTGAAGGAGTCTATTAACTTCTCTTGATACAAACTTTCTATTTTTTGTGTTTTGACAATGATAGCTTTCTAACACTTGCAAACAAGAGTTACAATGTTTCATGTTACTTCGATCTTACATGTACTGGTATTCCAAAACCTACACAAAATTTGTTACCTATTATCTCGTCTCTTTACCTGCAAAATTTAGAAAACCTATTCTTAGTAAACCTATCAGAAACTTAAAAACTAGAAACTCGGGTATCTCTTCAAGGAGAAAAACCTTACAAAATTTCTAAAATCTACAAAAACATCATTTATCCTTCCTCTGTTCAGTCAAGACTATTATATTCCAAACACAGACTCTTAATTGCACTTGTCTACATGGTTTCTTTTACAAATGATTCAATCCGACCTAAAAAAACCACCGATGTTGTTGGCGTCTTCTCTCCGTCGAATATTTTGGGCATCTTTTCTGCCCTTTGTAACCCATGCATCATTTTTATGAAAACATTTTAGTTCATACCAGTGTGGAAAAATGTATATCTATTCTCTTAGATTTGGGGGTAAACAAAAAATTATATTTTTATCTCGTCAAAGGAGTCAATGTCTATCTTAAAATTTCTCTATTGATGATTGACATAATCGAGTCTGCTATGCTGGTCCTGGCCTTCCTCTAATCGATCAGGCATGCTAAAAAGGATATGGCTAGGGGAGCACTTTTCGAGGAACGTCACCACTTTGAATCTAGCATAGGTATAAATATTTTCTCTCATTTTTCTACTGATGTGATCATTTCACTCCCCGTCTCGATCGTATCCTCTCTCTATATGTCAGCTTCTTCGATGCCTCCCCTTTTAGGAGGATTTTGGGTAATGTTTCTATAGTTTCCTTCCACGAGCCAAACCCACCGCCTTTGATGCGTAAAAGGGTGATAAAATCTTGAGGAACTCAAGATTTTTGACAACCGTAGATTTTTACAAAGATTTGATATCCAAGATTCAGGGTTTCAATGGTAGGGTTGTGGCTAGATTAGATCAAGAATCAACTGGTGGTTTTGATAAAGTTTTAGAAGGAATTTTGGATATTTCTAAGTTGGAAAAACGATCTGATTTGCCCGATTTATCGTTATACTAGTCTTTGGCTTATTTTTTGAGAGAGAGAGAAACGAGGCTCTCAAAGTAATCCTTTATTCTACCCAAATTTTGTGCTATTTGGTCATTTTTGAGTGGCACCGATGAGCTATCCAGTTTAGAAAGACTAGTGTAAATGAATTTGTTATTGATAGGTCTTCCAAACTGCATGTTTCTAGTAGAATTTCATGTCTTTTTGTTTTTGTTTTTCTATTGGGCTTGGACCTTTGCTATAATAATTTATTTATAACCCGGTTGTCTAACCAAACAATAAATTCCCATCAAATAATATTACTATTGACCTCTCCAAAAATAAAAATAAGTGTTTTTTTCACGTCATATAATCTTTTACTTACCTATAACCTAAGTGTTTGTCACCCTAATTCTTACATTATCGCTCACAAATCTGGCCCCCTCATTTACAAATATGGTGGTATAAGTCATAGAAGGTATAAAATTCAAAGATAATTTCTAGTTTCTACAACTAATAAACCTCTATTTTTTCAAACATCCTCTACTCTGCCTCCACCAACCTCGGTCAAAACTATTCTCATTCATAGGTCATCCTCATCTATTATCTCTTCGCATAAATCCACATAATCAGAAAACTCTCTTTCATTAAATTCATTGTCTTGGGTAAATGTTGTTTCAGGCTCACAAAGTTAATTGTTCCCTTTAAGTTCATGGAGTTCACCCTAATGAATTTAAGATTAATACCTTGTTGATACGCGACTCTGTTATAACTGGCTCTCCGTATTCGTGACATATTTTCTCTTCAGGTTACATCGTCGGTCAAACCCCAAATTTAGTGCAATTGAAGGCCAATATAATGACTATATAAGGGGATAATTGGGCTTGATGAGTTCAAAGGCATGTCGGAAGGGTATTTCTAATTTAAATTTTGTTATGAGAAACTTGTAAAGGATGTAATGGATAAGGCGTGTTGCTATTTTGAGGTTTTTTCTCACGATCCCTAAGAAATGAAAGCCTATGACCATCTTGAAGAATTACACTCTTAAGGAGATCCTTTTTGGGTTAAAATATTTATATTTCCATTGGAGTTGTGGTACTCTCAGGCCCTTAGTAGTATTGGATCCTGATGGCCACTCGTATGCATGTGGATAAACAGATTGAGAAAAAAGAAAAATTTAGATTTTTTTTGTATCTGCATTCTCATTAAGGTGGTTACTCAGTTACACACGGAGATCCAGTTTAATCTTAAGAAGAGAGTTACATATGTCATAATTAAGTAAAAGGGTCATCATTCCTAGTGTGTTAATTATATTATATTCGTAACTTAAGTGGTAAAATAATTATTAGCTTTGCGTCACATTTACTTTATTATTGCATCGACTTCTCATGTTTAAGAGGAACCATATCCTATTGATCCCCGTAAGGATTCAAATAAGAGTCACCCCACTAACCCTGTTATGTAGATAATAGATGAGGAAAACGAAAATGAGGTGAATTCCCGCCTAGCAAGATTATCTCCTCTAGCGAGGCTACAAAATATATTTTTGTTTCGTCCTCAGATATGAACACTACCTGATAAACTATAACTTTTAAATATCTTATGTTGATTGCTTCATATAATATATGTGGGTTAAACGAACCTGTTAGGGAGAAACATTTCATTGGTTATTATTAGTAATAATATTTCCATAATGATCCATATAAAGACTAAAGTTTGCATTCATAAAGTTGACTCCATTTAATAAAATATAACCCTCTTCTGGAATTATGTAACTAACCATACCTCGCACCCCATATAGGATTTGGAATATATGGAATCCTAGTGTATTCATTATCTCAACGTTATCATCCTCATCGCAATACATTCATTTAAAATGAAAAATTATCATTTTTGTATTCTTTTTGTTTTATGACCATTAATGCAATTAATAACACTTTAGATCGCATCCACCTTTGGACATATCTGGAGTCCTTTACGGATCAAGATCAGGGATGGGTTACCCTTGGAGCATATCAATTCCTCAGAATAATGGACTACGATATTTCAACAACTTTTGTACCAATGTGAGTTTAATGATCCTTGCTCCACTAGCTTCTATTTCATATGGCTCAATAAAAAAACTACCAATCTTATTTATTCAAAACTTGACCGTGTCCTAGCAAACAATGAGTATGATGAGTCTTTTACAATATGTTCCACATATTATGGGTTCACCCGATTATTAGAACATACAACAATCACCATAAAACTTGGATTGTCTCCCAAATTTAGGAAACAATCTTTCAGAATTTTCAACATGTGGTAATCTTACCTTCAATTCAAGAAATCATTTCAAATAGCTGGAACTTTTATGTCATTCCTCATGGTATGAATTTGGTCTCTAAAAAACTCATTCATCTTATACTTTGTTATCATTGATCTCAATCGCAAATAATATAGTGACATTAGCTCTCGGGTACCCATCGCCAAAAATAAAATTTCCCATGCTCAGTCTTTTCTCAATCAGTATCCCACCAACTCCACCATTGTGTCTAATGAAAATGAGGCTTACTTTTCTTTCTCTTCAGGGGAGATAAAGAATTATTTTAAACAAAAATCTAGATAGAGAATGCTCTAATTGGATCACAAAACACTAAATTATTTTACAACAATATCAGAACCTGAATCCTATATAACAAAATTTTGTCAATTTCAAATAATTGTGGCGAACTGATTACCAATTCCTCCGGTGTAGTTAAAGTTCTGGTGAGCTACTTCAAATATCTCGTTAGTACCAGGAACCTTCCTCGTCACGCAAGCCTTGATAGAATTTTGAACCTCCTTATTATTAGGGTCAATATTTTGTAGAAAATATCTATGATTATCATGTTAATGTGCGATAAAACTAAAAATGTGTTATTATGTTCTTGTAGAAACAAATTTCTTAGAGCATGACGACTTAAATTATAGATTCTTCAAGAATTCTTAAACTATTATGCTAAGGATATCTACAATTGGTTCTTTGATTTTTTACCCTCTAACATTTGGAGTCGTCTTAGAATTACATTTCCATCATCCTCATCATTGAAAAGATACCTCCACCTACACTACAGATTTCAAGCTTATTGCATCATGCAACTTCATGTACAAGTTTATCTCCAAGATTCTGGCTAATAGAATTAAGACTTTCTCTCTAATCTGACTGAAAAATCTTAGTCAACTATTGTATCAGAGAAAAGATTCTCTCACAACATCCTTATTTTCTAAGAACTTCTGAGAGGTTATAACACTAACTACGAAGGAAATAGAGTATCACTAAAAATCAATCTTATTAATGCCTTTGAAAATGTCCACTCAAACCTCATTTTTTATATCCTTATTTTCATGTACTTCTCATATATAGAAATCTCTTGGATTAACCAATGTATTGCCACCCATTCTTACAATATTAACATTAATGATGACCTTAATGGTAATTTACATTGTAAAAGAGGTCTTAGGAAAGGTGACTCCCTCTTCTCTTTTCTTTTCGTTCTGGTAATGCAAGTCTTATCTAGTATTCATAAGGAAAAAAACAACAGCATAAACTTAATATTCTACTGGAAATGTCATAAGTTCAAAATATTTAACTTATGTTTTGCTTATGCCTTATTGATTTTATGTCATGCCATATTATCAAAGATGCACCGCAACCTGATCACGGCTATCTAATGGGGTCTGGAGGATTTATTCTCGCTATAGGTCTCCAAGTCTATCCTGCCAAAAGTCATATTTTCCTCTTCATGGTTAGTCTCACTGTTAGTATTGATCTCATAAACATTTCAGGGTACAAGATCGGTTCTCTTCCGCCCGATTCCACCATCTTTGGCATTTGGTAGTTTACTATGTCTGCAAGAGAAAAATGCTAGAACTTTTGGCTCCCCTTATGCCGTTGCATTTGTAATACCGCACTTTTGGATCTTCTGTTGAGGTTCCTTGGTATCAAGGTTTGCTTACTAATATAATCTTTATCGATCTTTCTAACTTACTTTTCTCCATTATATTGTATGTAGTAATTTCTGCATTGCTTGATTGCTGTCGTTGTTTGTTGGAATTAATGTCCTACTTGGATTTTAATGCTCAATCTAAATAAGACTCTTCAGATTTTTTTTTATAACCTTATTTGTTTTAAATTTTGCATTTTGGTTTTGTCCAAATTTTAGATCAGCCATGGATCATACAACTATTTTTCTTACAGTTTTTATGCCACTCCGGAGAATATACCCTATTTATTTATACAGATAATTTATTTTTATTCGTTACGTTTTTTGAAAAAAATATATATAACGAGTTGTACATATTGAAACTCTGATTCACGTTCATTAACTTTTCTTATTCAATTTACGGATCGTGCTATCCTAGTTACTAAATAATTATAATGCATCCACGTTGTTACCACATGTTATGTTTGTTGTCTAATTAGCTATCAAATATACATTTTTAAAAAGATTGTGACAAACCCTATTGTTTTTGGGATGTTTGGAACTAGATCTTAAAAAATAAAATGATATAAGCTGCAATGGTGTTTTTTAGTTGCCATATTACCATAGACATGCCGCATGCCTAATTTCATAACGACCCGCATCCGATTGTTTTGAAAGACTTCCCAAACTTATATAACATTGTATCGAATAATATTTTTTTGGACACTTAAATTGTTGATAAAAAACCCCCTTCTTTTCTTCTATTCCAAACTGACAAAACATAATCATTCAAATACTTGGTTATCTGGATGTTAATGGAATGGAAAGATCCAAGGAGAAAGAACGTGTTCAACTCTTATCCCTTACCCACTTCGGCTCAAATCTAGTATGGACTCCTTTCAGCAGACTTCAATGCTTTGAGATGTCATATTTTCAGCAACATTCAACTTGGACTTGCCTTTGTTTATGTTTTTATTTGAGATTTTTTTATAACGGAACAGGAACTGAGATATTTTGGACATTGAGTAGGCATAGTTATTACAGAAGATGGTGAAATCGTCCGCAAAAGCCAAACAAGGTATGATATGCTTCCCCTTGCCTTGTATCTTACTGCCTTGTATCTTACTGAACTGTGATCATTATTGATCTTCTTAAACCCACATATCAGATATTCCTCAGCAAGGATGAACAAACTGGGAGACAGGGGATCCCCCTCTCAGAGCCTGATTTTCAGAACGGTGATCATTATTGATCACCTGATCCACCTTGCGCATTTTTTGTTGAATAATCGCTGTTGCATGCAATCCAAGGAGAAATGTACCTATTCAACTCTTATACTTACCTACTTCGCGCTCAAATCTAAGTATGGACATCACTCACAATCAAAATTTTATTGAATCCTAGAAAGAGCAAACAAACTTAAACCGATACTAAACAGTATGTATAAAAATGAAACCTCCCTCCCTCGTTATCACATTGAGTAACTCCACAAAGACAAATCAACATAACCACTATACTCCACCTCCTCCGTGTACATAAAACCTTCCTCCGTCCCATACCGTGGAGGAGACATCAAAGGCTCCGCCGCCATGTTCCTCACCCACTCTTGTGTATCGACCTCCTCCGTTTGCGCACCTCCCACAGAGAAAAGATCATCTCCATAACTAGAATTAGAACTAGAAGAATGAGCTTCACTATTATAAGCCACTTCAATTACACTCTCTCCTCCTCCACACCTAAACATCTCCGCTGCCTCAGCAGCCGCTTTCTGAATATCCTCCGTATCAGTTGAAACCGGCGACGGAAGTCTCCAAGCTGAGTCAGCAAAGTTCAGACAAGCTGATCGTCCCCGATAAGCTAATGCAGCAACATCATGTGCACGTGCGGCCATTTCCGGGGTCGGGTAGGAACCTAGCCAAACACGTTTCTGAGTGATCGGTTCTCGAAGCTCACAGACCCATTTGTCTTTGTTTCTTCTTCTGACTCCTCTGTAAACAGGGTGGCGTGTCTCTTTGAAAACTTTGCGTCCTGCTCTTTTTTTGGGTATTTCCGAAGCTAGTATCATATCCTCGTTTTCCATGTCCATTGATTAGAGTAGTCCGAGGATAAATGATATGTTCAAGTGTTTAATGTTTGTTTTGTGTGTGTTTGTGTTGAGTAGTGAGCTAGTTTGGTGTATATAGTTTGTGGTGAGGTGAGAGGTGGGATTATTAGACACATGGCTACGACATGTACACGGAGATATTAGATTATTAGATAATTGGTACAAGTTTGTAAAGCCCACGGTCTGTACGTATGAAACCCGGTCCACTTCATTAAAGTATTTTGGCTCTTAGTGTTCAACGTTGTATTGTATCTATTTTTAAATCAATAAGCCTAAAGTACGACTTGAAAGATAACAACATACATAAAAACGATAATTTAATATTCGATTAAATAAAATGTTTTTATTGCAGTTATAACTTCGTCCCAGTTTCAATTCCAATTCAATAGATATATATAGAAAGATATATCATCGAAATTTAAGATATAGATCGGATATATATGACTTATTTTCTTTGGTTATATAACTTAATAGTTCGTTATAGTTTAAAATAGTATAATATTCGATTGCATTTCAACTATTTAATAGCGCGATTCCTCGAATAGTATTGTTCATATTAAAAGAAACAAAAACAAAAATTGTGTTACGCGACTATTATATCATCTCACATTTTCATCGTATTTTAAAATATTCTTTTATATAAAATAAATAATTGTATCATAAAAAGATTGCATAGTCTTAAGATATCTCTTAAAGATTTTTAATTGATCTAAAATTAGGTAATATACTATTATTTAAAATATTTTAAAACTACCACAATACAGTTTGTAATGTAAAGTAGAATATCCATGTCAGGAAAAAACAGTTGATGACTAGAAACCAATAAAAAAAAACAAGAGCGAAACCTTTGAGATTTAGAACACAATTGGAAATCAATTTTTTCTGTCTAAATCCGTGTCTAATGGGAATACCTCTGGTGATCGGCGAAACGATCAGCTAGACCAGAATCAACAAATTCACTTACAACAACACCTAAATCGTCACGCACCACAAAAACCTTGTCCCATGAGGATCACATAATAGATTGTAAGAGCTGATGTTGAATGTTTTGACGATAACTGAACCACGAGAACTAAAAGAAAAAAATGATTGAGAGCAAAGCAAACCTACACTAGATAAATTAATAGCATAGGCGGCGAAGTGATGAAAGCGAAGACGAAGAGCGACGCTTCATAAGAAGAGAAAAGAAGTTGTTGTAGTTTTGACATAATTATGTTAGTGGAAAGAACGAAGACGCTCTCAAAAGCTTTGAAAACTCAAAAAAGATAAAGAGATGCATTTGATAATGAAGGAGAGAAAATCACATACCGTTTAGATACGGTTAGAAAGATTAAATGAGAGGCGCTCCCTTCTAAAATTATGTTTTATTCACTTGTAATTCAGTTTTATTAGAATTACTAATGCAATTTTTTAGTGATGTTTGATTTTTTTGTTACTTTATTTGTATAATATTCAATGTTTTTCATATATCGTAGTAAAATATTTCATCATATTTCACTGAATATAGTTGAATTTAAATAATTTATTACATAATGAAATTACATAGTTTGTGTTGCATGCTCTGTATCTCGTATCTCGCATCCAACGTGACCTATATACTAACTGTGAGACCAATATAAAATAGAAATGATGGATGCGATACATCGATGTCAGATGATAGATGTGAGACCTAGATTGTAGATGCTAGATGCGAGGCCAATATCAAATAGAAATGGTAGATGCGAGAACTAGATGTCAGATGATAGATGCAAGACACATATTGTAGATGCTACATGTGAGACCGGTGTAAAATAGAAATGCTGGATACGAGACCTAGATGATAGATGGTAAATGCGAATCCTAGATTTTAAATTTTACATGGTTGATGATGGAATGCGAGACCAATATAAAATGGAAATGTTAGATGCGAGACCAATGTAAAATGAAAATGTTGCATACGACACATAAATGCTAGATGATAGAAGTGAGACCAGCTTTAAATGAGCTCGCAAAAAAACTAAAAAGAAAATCAAAAATATCATTTATGGATCTAGTTTTTTCATTTAAAAAGACAAAATCAATGGTAGTTTCAGATTTTTTACGAGTTACGTTTAAAAGATACAGACTTTTAAAAATTTATATAATAAAAAAGAAATAGAGATGCGAACATGTTTGATGATTTTGTATAGAATTATGTTTTTGGTAGAAAATATAATCCTTGTAGCTAGTACAAACTTGTATTCTATTTTATAGTAAACTGTAATTGAATTGTTGGGTGGATTTTAGATGGTAACTGGTCCTAAATGTTAGCTTATATTTTTGTATTTATTATTTTTTGAATCGGTCCGGAAAAGACCAATATTGTAATCCATACTTCTAATGAAATTATTTGGATAAAAAGGATGAACCGTCTCTCAACCACATTTTTACTGTTTGCTTTAATTTTAAAAAAACCCATTATATACCTTGCAACAAAAATTCGAAATTAGTCTACTCATTTGGGAGGCACAATTGACTAATGGCTCAATTCTAAAAGGTTTTTTTTTGCAAAACTAATCTTTGTTTTACCATCATTTTTTGGGTATAGCCTTTTCAGTTTAATTTTGTCGCTTATAAAACAAATTTTACATTCCGTCGCGTTGGATTTTCTTTTCTCGTTTGGACCCCATCATATCACATTTTACTCTATAAAAAAACCTCTCTTTTAAGTAAAGTAAACACGAAAGTTTCAAATATAATATCCAAGTACACCATATGCCTATTTTAATAATTATCCGTCCATAAACAAATCTTGTTATTCATCGAGTAGAGAGTCAGACCTCAGATTGGAGATTGAATGTACCACATTTAGTGTTATGGTAGACTTTATACCGTTTAGAGGTTGTCACAAGGATACAGATCTAGTCGGTATATTTTTAACTTACGAGGATACGCCCCTCAACCAGTCTAAATTCTGAAGCCATTATAAGTATTTTTATTAATAAATTTAACGTTAATTGCATCATGGAATATTCGTGGGCTAAATGAGCCTCTATGGAAAAAAAAACGTCGGTGAAATATTTTTAGAAATAGTATTTCCCTTATTTATTTTGAGAATATTGTGTATTATCCTAAGGTAGATATCGTTACCAGATCAATGGTTTATTTATGGTTATAAACCCAAATGTTATTTTTATGTTTGTTTTCTCCTCGCCCCTTAATACATTTTTTGTAAAGCTAATTGTCATAAATCCATTTATACTTTTTTTATTATCCACCATCTATGCTTTTAACGATGCGCATTACGTATCCTTTTGTGGTTGGATCTTGAAACCATTTCAGCTCACAATAAGGATATCTCATGGGATTACCTAGGGTACTTCAACATTATCTACAAACTGGAGGATCATATTAGTTCATATAATCTATGGAGTTCCTCCATTGAGAATTTTAATAGTTTCTGTTATCATTGTGAACTAAGTGATTTGTGGATTGGATTACCTTTACTCCTGGTTTAACAAATAACATATCAATCACATCACTTCTAAAATAAACCATATTCTTGTTAACAACGAATGAGATGAGAATTTTCCAATGTTCTTCACCTACTATGGCCATCCTTGCAATTTTGACTAAACAAAGGTTACCCTCTATCTTGGTATCCATTGACCGTGCATAAAAAAAATCATTTTTAACATGTAGGAATCCCACCCAATTATACAACCATCATCTCCACCAGTTGGAACCTTTCTCTCATTGCCCATAGTATTGTGTCATATAAAGTGTCTCAGTTTCAAAAATAGCTTCTTGGCTTGAAATTTTGAGTTCATTGATATCAGTTCTTGTGTTTCCAATTCCTGAAAGAATCTATTTTATTCTCAATAAAAGTTATCCCTCGACTCCTTAAACCTATTTTTGTCTTTATGAATATAAAAAAATCATCGACTGGTATCTTCCTCAATAGGGCTAATGAGTCATTCTTCATCAATAGTCAAGAACATATTGGCTCAAGATTGGAAACTTTAATACAAAACATTTCCAAAACAGTCTCAAAATCTGAAACATTCATTATAATTGTCTATATCACTAATGCTCACGTGGTCTCAACACTACCCTTTCTAGTACTGTCAAAAATTCAATGAACTACTTTCTCTACCATTATATGCTTTGCTAGTTCTCAGGACTACTGAGTCCTTTCTCGGTATTCATTTCTCATTAACTCCAAAATCAACCTTACAAATAAAACCCACATGAACTGTCCGATTTCAAATGAAAAAAAGTAGACACATCCTCTTTAGTATTAACTATATTAAGTCCTCGGAACCTAACGGTTATAATTCTAGGCTTTTAAAATCTTCATTGAATATTATGGGAAATTATTTATGCGATGGACTCTAAAACTTCTTCGAAGTAGATTCTCTTGACCCTTCATATTATAAAATAATTATTGATGTAATCCTGAAATCTGACACCCATTCATTTGTTGCAAACTTCATACTCATTGAATGTCTTAATTTTAATTATAAATTCTTTTTAAAATTATTATTAACAAAATCAAGGAATCTTTCCATGATCTAATCGATAAATAATTTTTTTTATTTTGTCTAAGGATCTAGCATCTTATATAATATCCTTCTCTCCTAATAGTTTCTCAGGAGATTCAAAATGCATAACAAAGGCATGCGGGTTTACCATGAAATCGACCTTAAAATAATTTTGGTAATGTCTGTTGACATATTATTTTTGACATCCTTGTGTCATGGGTTTCCATGGGAAAAAATACCTTCTCAAGGGGGACTCTCTTTCTCTTTTCTGTTTTGTCATTGTTATGAAAGTCTTCTTTGCAATCCTTCAGGAAAAAAATAGCGATATAAAATTCAATGTCCAATACAAATGGCATAAGTGCGTATTCATTAACGTTTTTCGCATATGGTCTTATAATTTTATACCGTGGTGACTCTCATTTTATTAAGCTAAATATGATAATACATGAGGTTTCATTTTATGTCTATTGGACCTCCAGGTCAACCCATAAAGAGATATTTTTTTCTAGGTTTGTTTAAATCTTTCAAAATGAGCTTATCAATACCATTGGTTATGATGTTCGTATTATTCTTGTTAAGTAACTTGGTGTGCCTATTATCATGCGTTGACTAGCACACCCTTCATGATATGGTCATTTTGAACATTAGTGGGTGGACCTCCAAACATCTCTCATGCGCGGGTAGGCTTCACATATTTCAGTTGGTCAAGTGTACTTTTCCTCCATCTTCATCTTATCTGCCAATATCTTCAAAGACCTAGGCAAAACCTTTCGCTTATTTCTTTGATCAGGTCATAAAATAAAGCTATTTGGGTATAAAATTGCATGAAATAAGGTTACTTTTCACACATTCAAATGCGGTCTTTTGGGGTCATAGATCTAAATGTCCAAAATCATGTGGTCGTTCTCAAACACTTATGGTACTTTATAAGTGGAAAAAACACTTCTATTTGGTATGATTGGATAAAAAAGAAAAAAAAAACATAAACCATGGTCACATGCTTATTATCTCCCACCCGTCCCTTGGGTAGATAAGGATGATGCATAATGTCGGCGTCACTATCAAGGATACTTACCATACTATCCATACATCTATTCACTTTGTTGAGTGAGTTTGATTGATATAACATAAATGTATCATGGCTCGTCTTTATTTTATCTTGGTTAGCTATACTTTACAAGTTTTCTACTCAAGACAAGTTTATAAGTCGTGGACTCAACTCACATACCAACTGCGTCTTTTGCAACTCATGTGCATAATTCATTAATCATATTCTCTATAACTTTATTTTCACTTATTGTATTTGAAATGCTGCGATCAACAAATTTGGATTCATCCTGAGTGGTCACGGGTCTGGTTGGCTCCTGGCGTCCTTGAACTAACCACCATTCTGTCTTTGTCACATCTGATATACTTGTTTTAGTGTCGTAATATATTATTTTGCGAAAAAAACACTAAATTTTTGTTCTCCTGTTTCAATTGTCTATGTTGTATCACAGAATATGCTCTCTAACATTCACTATGATTTTTAAAAAACCCAAAAATTATACCAAATAACTCTCACTTTTCTCGTATCTAACTTTTTCTAATATCCTCCTATAGTTAGCTTACATAATTTTCATTTGAAAAATATTTATATCGGATTTATTGTTTTGTTTTAAATATTATAAAAAAAACCTCCAAAATGGATATAAACCATCCTATTTATTTCAAAACCACGAAAACAGTCCAATTTATCTAATATATTTATTGAAAGATATTCGTTCTATTAAAGAAAGCCTGAAGTGCCGACAAAAGAATGTTTCAGACTTTTAGTATATTGCAAATAACCAGCCGTACAAAGAGCCATTAAGAGTATTAAAGCACGTGACTATTTACGTAAACGATATTAGAGCACGTGACTATTGACGGAATGAATTTAAAACGTTGATTTTAACAGAAGACTGCGGTTCATATCATTTAAGTAAGTCTTAGCTAGAAACTACTTTTGTTGCATATAACCCACTACCAACCGACAAAGTATATTTTTAATTGGTTACATATTATATTATATATATATATAGGGGGATGATGGCGCTCCAAAAAATAGAGCTTTTCAACCGCTACGAAGAAGAAGATAATCAACTGCTTGTTGATTAATCTTGAATCTTTCTTCTGATCCTAGTGTTTTTCATTAATCTTCTTTCTTTGGTTCCTGATTTCGCTTTCGAGTGTTTATTTGGTTTTTACTCTGTTTTCGCTGAGGCTTGCTAATTTTTCTGTTCGTTTTTGTTTGATTTCTGGGTTTTGCTAGATTGATGGCTAAGGATATTCTTAATATCAATGATTTTTCTCCTCTGAATGATAAGTACGAGAAGAGCTCTTCTCCCCATAGTATAGACATCTGCAAAAAGAATGATACGAAGTTATATTCTGAAGTCTTGAAAAATGCTGCAGATAGTAAAGAATTTTCTCCTGATTTTGTTAAGTCTTTTGAAGATCACAATGTGATTCAATACTCAAAACAAACTAAGACCATTCTTTTGAAAGAATCAAGATCAACAATAATCAGGAAATTTAGTTAGGTTATTCCAAAACGAGCGGTGTTTCATTCTTTCCTTGAGTCCTTCAAATTCAATGGATCGTTCACATATGTTACCCTTGATTCAAGACAAATTCTTATTGAATTCAGTTTGTTGGAAGTTGTAGATAGAATATGGTCGAAGTGTATATGGAATGTAGATGGTAAAATCATGAGGATCATAAAATGGAGTCCTGATAACAGTAAATTTTTTGAATGCCCAATTACTCTGCTTTGGGTGAGATTTGAAAAATTGCCAGAGTATTTGTATAACAGATCTATAGTTAAGGATATGGCTGATTCTTTGGGATTAGTTCATCAAATTGTTGTTCCTAATCTTAATAGGGCCTCACGCTTGTTATGCCTTGGTTGAAGTTGATGTGTCCAGAATGTTGAAAAGAAAGTTGTGGATAGGTTTTGGCGATCAAGAAGGTTGCTGGGTGGGTGTTAGTTACAAGAATTCTCCATATTATTGTCACAGATGCCATCATTTGGGACATAATTACGAGGAGTGTAAAAAGATTGCAAATAAAGATGATAACAATGACAAGGCTACTAGTACATAAAAGATACATTCTGTTTCTGTTAAAGAAAGTGTTACAAGCTCTCAAAATCCTAAAGTTAATCTTGTTCAACCCTTTAGTAAGGTTTACAGTCGGAAATTGAAATCTATTATCACCACCAAAGACAATTCTACGGATTCTCAAAACATGGTTATCGCTACTAGCCTTGAAAAGGAGTTCTACTCTTCCAAAAATGATATGAATTTTCAAGATCGGGATAAGGATGCTGGTTGTACTCTTCAACACACTTCTTTTGAAGAGATGGAGATTATTAAAGCTATCAAGAATCTTGATCAAGGATGCTCTCAGAGGGGGTCTCCTGAATTTGAGGTTCCTAACGAAGTGGATACCAGCAAGTCAGACTGCAGTACTCCTGAGGATCAGATCATGAATCTGGCTTCTCCTGTTTTTAACGAAATTCTGTTTAAAAAACTGAAAGCAAATAAAAAAATAAAGAAACCAAATCAAAAGATTGTTAAGTCCTTACGTTTTAAGGACAATTATAAAAAATCTTACTCAGATAATGATAAGTCTGATTAGTTGGAAACTTCGTGGTATCAACAATAATCCTACCATTTTGAGGTTAAAGGACATGATAAACACTAATAATATTCAAATTCTTGCTATACAGGATCCTTTGGTGAAAGTCGAGAAGATTAATGAGATAGCTGCTAAGCTTGGTTTCAACAATTTTGCTGTAAATTTGTTTAATAAAGTCTGGTGTTTTTGGAAGGATGAAATCAAGATTGATTTACTTATCGATCATGATCAATGTTTACATCTAGATGTGTTTAATACTGATACTGAGATTGAGTTCAATCTGTCGATCATTTATGCTAAGTGTAATAGATGCGAGAAAAGGAATCTTTGGAGTTTTTTTAATTCTACATCTGTTACGGGGAAAGCTTGGATGGTTGTTGGAGACTTCAACGTGATTTACACCTCTGATGATCAGATTGGTTGCACTTCAATATGTGTTAACAGCATGGAGGACTTCAATGATTGTATTAAAGATTGTTTGTTGGAGGATGCTGGTTATGGAGGTTCGAGATATACTTGGAATATGGGCTCAAGATGGAAGCGGCTGGATAGGGCTATGGTTAATAGCAAGTGGAATGCTACCTTTAATAGTACAAGGGTTCATCATATGATAAGAACCTGTTCTGATCATTCACCTTTGTTAATCAAAGCTAATAATGTCACAAATGCTCATCATAAGAAAGGTTTTAAATACATGAATATGTGGTCTAATGATGAGTCTTTCTTGGGAATTGTTGAGACCAATTGGAAGCTTCCTATTACTGGTTATCCTAATCAACTCTTTTGGAAAAAGTTAAAGAGACTTAAATTTTGCTTGAAAGAGTGGAATACGAATAGTTTTGGAAACATTTTCAACAATCTTAAAGAAGCTGAAGGTTGTGTTAGGAAGTTGGAAGAATCTTTGGCTAATAACTTCAACATTAATACTAAGGCTGAGTTAGATAAAGCCAATAGTTTGTTCATTAAGAATCTCAAAATTGAATCTGATTATTGGAAGCAGAAGTGTTATAGTGACTGGCTCAAAGATGGTGGTAGAAATTCAAAGCTTTTTCATTCGTTTGTGAATAAGAAGAGAAGGAAAAGAAAGATTAAAAGCATCAAGGATGGAGATTGTTGGTTAAATGATGATGAGAGTATTGGTTTGTCTGCTGAGAAGTATTTTAAAGAAACTCTTAATCTGAGTCTTATAGCAGTAATGAAGAGGAGACTCTTCTCTTGAATGATGACATCTTTAATGTCATCCCTTCTTTGATAACTGATGATGATAATACTGCCTTGTTGAAGCTAACTACTGAGGAGGAAATCTGGAATGTGATATCTACCATGAAGGTTGATAGTGCAGCTGGCATCGATGGTTTTAATCTTCATTTTTACAGGTTTTGTTGGAAGATTATTAAGCGAGATCTTTGTATCTCTTTCAACGCTTTTATTAATGAAAATTATATGCCTAAAGGCATGTTTGCCAATGGTCTGTGCTTGATTCCTAAGACCAAGAATCCCACTACTTGGAATGAGTACAGACCTATAGGATTATGTACAATGATGAATAGAATCTTTGCTAAGCTTATAAACTCTAGACTGGCCATTCTGCTTCCTAAGATTATTTCTAGTTATCAGGGGGCCTTTGTTAGAGGGCGTTGTATTCATGACAACATTCTTGTGGCCAAAGAAATGATCTATGACATTAAAAGGAAGCCTAAAACTGGCAACATCATGATCCAGCTTAATATGTCGAAAGCATTCGATAAAATGTCTTTTTCTTTTATCTATAAAGTTTATCCAATTTTGGTTTCTCTCATGATTTTATGAGTCTTATTAGCAGGTTAACAAGAAATGTCAGCATATCTATTCTATTAAATGGTGGCTCTTTTGGTTATTTCAGAACTAGAAGAGGTTTGAGACAGTGTGATCCCCTGTCTCCTAGCCTGTTTATCATAGGTGAAGAGGTTTTGTTAAGGGGAATGCATAGTCTATTTGAAAATAAAAAAAAAATGATTTACAATACTAGATCTCAGATGTTACTGCCTTGTCTGGATTTTGTAGACGACATTCTTATATTCACAAATAGTTTACATGATTCTATTAACACTTTGAGTGTTTTTCTTGATAAATATCAGCTTGTTTCAGGACAAATGATAAATAAGCAGAAGACTAAGCTGATAACTTCATCTTCTCTTCATCAAAATAGGATAGCCAGCTTGGAGTCTCAAACTGGTTATAAATCGGAGAACCTGCCCACAAGATACCTTGGCATCATTCTGAATAACAACAACAAAGCCTGTAATTTCATTAAAATCATTGACAAAATTAATGATAAGCTAACTGATTGGGATTCTAAGTATTTATCTTTTGGTGGCAGATTAGTGTTAATCGCTAATGTTCTTATGTCATATCCATATGGTTACAAAATAGTATGCTTCCTAAAGGTATTATCAACAAGATAGAGAAAATTCTTAACAAGTTTCTCTCGAGATCTAGATTAAATGAGCCTACCATTCACTGGGCTAATTGGAAGTCGATCTGTAAGCCCTTTGAAGAGAGTGGTCTTAATATCAGAAGTATTGTTGACATTCAATATACCTATTCTTTAAAGTTGTGGTTCACTTTTAGGAAAAATGAAACAATTTGGGCCAAGTTGATGCATTGTACTTATTCTAAAAACACTCATCCTTTGTATACAATTTTTAACAGGTCTGGGTCTCATACTTGGAGAAGATTGGTTAACATTAAGAACGAAGCAGAAAATCATATCAGATGGGTTTTGGGAAATGGAGAAATTGACTATTGGAGAGAGAACTGGCACGACTATAAGCCTATCTATGATACTCAAACTGAAGCAAATTACCTGGAAGCAAAAGTGAACTCCTTTTGGAAGAATGGAAGCTGGGATACTGCTTCAATGATTCCTTTCATTTCTCCTGAAAGATTGATTAATATTCAGAAGCTTAAACTTGATAGTTCTAAGCAAGATATAATGCTTTGGAAATGCTCGAATGATACAACCTTCAGCAACAAGAAAACATGGAATATCATCAGACACAAGTCAAATTACTCTAGGCTTTTCAAAAAGATTTGGAGTCACATCATTCCCATGAAGTTTTCATTCCGGCTCTGGAAAATTATAATGAACTACATTCCTATAGATTACGTTCTTCATAAAAGACATTTACAATTGGTTTCTAAATGTCAGTTTTGCAGAAACAGTGAAGACATTACTCATGTATTTGTCAACTGCATTCAAGCTTGGCAAATTTGGAATCATTACAGTACAATTTTCAAGATCAAAATCAAGAGATGCATGATTCTTACTCACATAATCAAAATATGACATGATTTTGACAGAAGCAAATCTCACATCACTCATCTCATGCCTGCGATTATATGCTGGACAATTTGGTACAATCGTAACTGAAGAGTCTTGAATAAGTCTAGGGGTGATTATGCGATACGAAAATCTCTTAGTGGTGATTATGCGATACGAGAATTTCTTAGTGTCAATATAGGTAAATTTACTTTGTTTAGGTGCTGTTTTTAGAGAGAGAAAGTGAGAGCTTTTGGGTTAAGTAGAGAGAGAAAGTATTATCTTATTCATCTCGGGATCTGTGAAGCGTGTGTGGTCCTTTTATAGTACAATTGCGGACCCCACACGCTTTAATTCCCATTTATTACATTTTTAGTCCCTGCATCTTATTTTCATCCTATTCTAGCTATTTCTTAGATAGCTTATACAATTTTCCCCTCACACAATTTCCTCTTAGCATTTTCCTCCTATCGTACTTCTTCTTTACATTTTTCTCCTATCATGTTTCTTCTTCACACTTTTCTCCTTGTCTTTTATTCTTCTTTATCAGTAGCCCCCCAGTCCTAGTAAAAGTTCTTTTACTGGGACTGTGAAGGATTATACGATTATTCATTTCACATCTCCTCGAATAATTCTTCTTCAGGCAAAGTATGAATTTTTTTGATACCCTAATAATTTGCCTCGAATTTTCGAAGCCAAAGAGTCTTCCTAGAAAATCTCCTTTCTTCGAATTCTAATAATTTGCCTCGAACTTTCAAAGCCAAAGAATCTTCCTCGAAAATCTCCTTTCTTTGAATTAATCCTGATAACTGGGGCCCCCTAATCCTTGCACCATTTTAGCCACATGAGCCCCTCGATTTTGACTATAGCAATGCCCCGAAATGATCAAATTCAAGGCTAAATGAGGTGCCATGATTAATCTATCTGTCATGACGTCAACAATCAACAATGCTTGTCAGCATATCTTTTTAGAAACGCTTCTTATTCCCAAGACATTTTTTGACTAGAGAAACTCTGCATCTTCCCATATGATTTGTGTCAGTACAATTTGCACCTATATAGCCCATAATGCCCCTAGGCAAACACCAGAAAAAGTCCCCGGGCCTGGTCTATCTGGAAGGCTCACCTTCTTTATAAATATGGATCTTCTCTCCTCATTACTCCAACTTTTGTTCAAACTTTTCTAGAGAGAGAAAGCTGGCGAGTAAACCCCGTCGGATTCCTGATTGGTTGTTGATCAGCAAAAGGTTCGAGGAGAGAGTTACTGCTGGGGAAGACGTGAGGCCCCAACCCCAACCATCTGTTACTACTTTCTTTGGTACCTGGCCTCCCTCAGCAGATTCGACTGCCATTATTCCCCTCGAAGTCGCACGACAAAGTCTACGTAGTGATTCTAATCCCCTCAGAAGCATGGGTAAAGATAGACAGCACAAACACTCATCTGGGAAGAGAAAGAGATCTCATAAAGATAGGAAAAGTTCACAGGAGCGAAAACGTGCCAAAGAGACGCCGCTGGTCATTCGAGAGCCCGCTTCCACGACAACAGTCGAGGGTCTTCCCCGGATATCTACCAGCCCTCCTCGGATATCTATCAGCCCTCCTCGGATGTCTACCAGCCCTCGTCGGACATCTATCTGCCCTCTACTCCCTCTATGACCATTCATGGGACTCAGTTTTCTCCTTCGAAGACGATCATTACCGAAGAGGATATGCAAAACAGACAAAGCGAAAGCCTAGACGCCAAAGGAAAAACACCTGCAACAGTGTCCCTTGAACCGAAAGTGCCCGTAATCCCCTCTTTAGGGTCCTCGAGCAACACGACCTCCTCTTCTCGAACAATATCCGAAGAGCAAGCTCGTCGGATTGCCCCAAAATCCAAAGGGGATATCATGCTACCCTTAGAGCTGGATAGCATTGCCGGTCGCAATATTTGGGGCATCGAAAATAAACATATGATAGCTCTATACAATATTAAATACAAGTATTTTTCACAAGACGAAGAGGCTATGCTGAGGACTCGATGGTCCATTCCCTCCTATATTACGATCAAGTTCCCCTCGGAAGGTGAGACGCCTCTGTCAGTGAGGGAAAATGAGCTAGTAGTGTATATTGAGATCATGAACTGGGGGCTAAGGTATCCCTTAGACCCCTTCTTCATCGAATATTTGGCGAAGATAGACCTATGTCCTTCACAAGTTGGCCCCAATATGTGGTTTACTCTGATGGCATGTATTATGGCTTCTAGACTCTCAGGTCACGAATTTTCGTTAGAGCAACTCATCGGCCTTGCTGGTCTGGCCAAGAATCCTTTCTTTCCCTTTTATTCGTTGACTTTCAACCGGGGACAAAAAGTCTTGAGAGATCTGTTACAGGCTGACAAGAAATGGAGGCAGCAATTCGTGTTCTTCTCCGGCTACTGGGAGACTGGGTCAGAGGCCACCCCCTCAAATCCTCACAAGCTGTCTCTGATGTGGACCAACAAATGTAAGTTTCTGGCCTTCGAAGCTACTTATTCTGCATCGAATTTTGCTATGTGACTATACTTTAAGTTGGCTACCTACTTTTTGCAGCTATGACCGGGGTATCGAAGCCCTATTCTGACTATGTTGAGGGTGCCACTAACGTGTTCACCAAACTTCACCTGTGGGCCAAAGAGCACTGGGAGAACCAATTTCGACTCTGCTTCACGGATAATAATCTAGCCAGGAGTCGATTGTGGAGGCTCAACCCCCTCGACCGAATTAGTATGAGAGGATTAATGGCTCCTCCATCGGAACGAGAAGTTATGGAGCGCGTGAGCAAAAAAGATATAGTGATTTATCTTCCCAAACGCTCTCGTTCAAAGAGTCATCTTGGGGATCCTCCTGACGAGGAGGTTTCAACTAAAGGGCAACAGTTGGGTCGCGAGGGAACAGTTAACACTCAAGAGCTACCTCCTTCAATCAATGCTGTACCGTCTAATTCCAATTCTCCACCTACTAATTCCATCCTTCCACAAAAAAGGGTGCCAAGGCAAAAGATAAGAAGAATAAAGCTGTCCTAGAACCCATCCAAGAATTATCCGAAGATGGTGAAACACCAGATGATCAACAGGAAACTGCTTAGGCTGACGAGATTCAAGAAATATCAAGTGAGCCTGAAAAAGAAGGTGGTGATTCACCCACAAAACATTCACATCAAACACCAAGCTCTCCTCTTACTGAAACATCCAGTCCTGCCCCCCTCGAAAATAGACCAAAGCTAGCACCTCTCCGCATTCCTCGGAGCAATCCTCCTCAGCATATTGACCCAGATACTCTTGGTGGGGGGTTCTCTGATTTTGACTCTACAGAGTTAGGGTCTCCGATGAGCTCCTTCGAAGTTCCTTTGGACGATAAATTCTCACTAAATCTTCGACGACTGTTGCATACCTCAGTTAAGAGGGGGAAGAAGATGCAGCACCTCGAGAAGCGGAAAAATCATTACAAATTTAAGTCGTTGTTGGCTACTTCTCAGCTCGAAGAAGCCAAGAAACAGCACACATTCATAGAGAGCCAAGCAGATGCTTTGTATGAGCATTTATCTGCCTCCGAAAAGTATGTGGTGATGCTGGAGAGGTGATGTCAGGAAGAGATGGATCTGTATAAGAAAAAGACCGATGCCCAAGAAAAAGTAATAGCTGAATACAAGAAAGGACATCGTCTAGCCCGTGACGGACTCGAAGACTGTACTGTCAGCTTTAAAAAAGTGAAGGAAGATCGAGATCAGTTAGTAAAGCGGGTTGAAAACTTCCCTAGACAAGTCGAGGAGGAAAAAGAGAAGGATGTGAATGCTTATGCAGCTACGTGCACAAGCAAATTGAATGCCCGGGATGCCACAACTCGAGCGGGCTTAATCACCCAAATCTATGCTAAACATCCTGAGTATGATTTGGGGAGTTTTTGGAAGCTTGTCTCCCCGGAACTTCGTCCTCCCAACATAGTAGTGAGTGATAGCGAAGAATCAGGAACAAAGGGGAGTGTCTCCTCGAAAAATTCAGACTAAGAGAAAATGTGGGGTATTGTAATATTTTTTTGTTTATGGCCTTATGAGGTTTTTTTTTGTAAGTTGGCTGACTAAGGCATGCTGTAATATGTTGACTTTTTAACTGATGTTTGTATTTGTGTTATCATATCATTTTTGTTTTTCCACTTATCCCATAATTGACCATCATTAAGCGAGGCGTAAATTCAAGCCAGGGCACAAAATATTGAGACCTAAACAATAATTTGAGGAGATAATACCTTGGATCGCCCTAAATTGTTTAAGGCAAAGGAAAATTCAAGGCACAAATTATTGTATCCCAAAAGACAATTCGGGGAGATAACATTTCGAGGCATAGCTTGCTGTAAATAATAATTCGAAGAGGTACCCATTTGAGGCACAACTTGTTGTAACCTAAATAATAGTTAAAGTAAAGAAAATTCGAGGCACACATTCATGTGACCCAAATAATAATTCGAAGAGACAACAATTTGAGGCACAACTTGCTGTGACCCAAATAATAGCTAAGGCAAATAGAATTCGAGGCACACATTAATGTGACCCAAATAATAATTCGAAGAGACAACAATTCGAGGCACAGCTTGCTGTGACCCAAATAATAGCTAAGGCAAATAGAATTCGAGGCACGCATTAATGTGACCCAAATAATAATTTGAAGAGACAATAATTCGAGGCACAGCTTGCTGTGACCCAAATAATAGTTAAGGCAAAGAAAATTTCGAGGCACATATTAATGTGACCCAAATAATAATTCGAAGAGACAAGAATTCGAGGCACAACTTGCTATGACCCAAATAATAGTTAAGGCAAATAATTCTTTGTATTAAGCAGCTCATCGAAACACCTCATTAAAACCTTCCTGTGCCTAACGGGGTAGGAAAGAGTATGCCCTCACTAAGTTTCGTACTTTAAGATACAAAAAAGGTACGAACATTACTTGCTAACTAGCTCCTCAATCAAGATACAATTTTAAGTGTTCAATGTTCCACGGGAGACGGAGATATCGCCCTTCCTTGTCTTTTAGCCGATATGTGCCCGGTTTTAATTTTCCGGTGACCTCATAAGGGCCTTCCCAATTTGGTCCCAACTTTCCCAGGCTCTTGTCTTTCGTGTGCAAGAAAACTTTACGTAGGCCTTTATCTCCCACCTTAAAACCTCTGTGCTTTAATTTAGACGCATACCGACTCCTCATAAGAGTCTGATAATGGAGGGACGTCAACTGTTCTTGCTGTCTTTTTTCTTCAACCAAGTCTAGAGCCAGTGCTCTGCTTTGGTCATTCGTGTCTGCTGCATATGTTGCTACATGATGTGAGGGGAAAACAATCTCTGGAGGGACAATGACGTCCATTCCATAGACTAAGGCAAATGGAGATACAACAGTGGCCGTTCGTGGAGTCGTCCTGTAAGCCCACAGTACTTCCTGCAAATAGTCGGGTCATTTTCCCGCCTTTCCTTCCAAGTTATTTTTCAAACCATCGAGAATCGTGCGATTAGTCACCTCCACTTTCCCATTAGCTTGAGGGTGAAATGGTGCAGAAAAACATTGTCGTATGCCCCTCGAGACTCAAAAACTTTTGAACTCCTTATTATCAAATTGAGGTCCGTTATCCGTTGTGATCTGTAATGGCACGCCAAAACGACAACAAATGTTTGACACAACGAACTTGATCACATCTTTGGCCTTTGTCCCTGCTAATGGTTCCGCTTCTACCCACTTAGAAAAATAACCCACCGCTACAATGATGGTTTGCCTGCCACCTGATGCCATTGGTAAAGGCCCGCCGAGATCAATGCCCCACCTATCGAACGGGACTGCTTCCGAAATACTCTCTAATAATACCTCGGGCTTATGGATCACATTAGCATAGCGTTGACACGTGTCACATCGTTTTACTAAATCTTTTACATCTGCAGCAATAGTAGGCCAACAATAACCAGCCAAAAACACCCGTCGAATTAATGCCTTATACCCGCAATGGGCAGAACCTTCCCCATCGTGTAATTCAGACAGGATGATTTGCGACTCAGCCTTGTTCAGATACCTTAATAATGGGCGACTCAGAGATTTCTTATACAGCACGCCTCCCAGCAGGATATACCCATGAGACTGGAACCTGATTTTCCTAGCCTCGTACTTTTCGACGGGTAAAGTATCGTTCTCCAAGAAGTCGATGATGGCCGACCTCCAATCATCCGTAATCACATTACTTTCCTCGTGAATGTTTACTGCATGCTCCTTATCAATCAAGATCGAGGGATGTTCCTGAATCAAGACCCAAGGGTATCCCTCCGTTCGTGAAGCGGAGGCTAGAGAATCTGGGACAACATTTAATTCCCTTCGAATATGTTCATACTTGACTTCCTCAAACTCAGATAGCAAATCTTTCAATACTTTCAAATACTTTATCAGCTTATCTTTTATGGCTTCAGACTCTCCCAAGGCTTGGTTTATCACCAATTGTGAATTGCTGACCAGTTTAACCTTTCTAGCCCCACATATCTGAGCCAAACGCAGGCCTGCTAATGCAGCTTCATACTCAGCTTCGTTGTTAGTAGCCTTAAAACCGAATCGAATGGCTTGGAACATAACTATCCCTTATGGAGAAATCAATTGGACACCTGCCCCACTTCCAGAAATGTTCGACCCCCCATCTGTTCGTACCAACCATTCCGTTTCATCAACATGATCATGGACTTCTTTTTCCTCTCTATCCGAATGGAATTCGACCAAGAAATCAGCTAAAACTTGGGATTTTATCGCCGTTCGAGGCTCAAATGCTATGTCAAAATCTCCCAGTTCCACCGACCATTTAGTCATCCTTCCAGAGATATCAGGCCTTTGTAATAAACCTTTCATGGGAAAAGCTGTCCGAACGATTATAGGATGTGCCTGGAAGTAAGGTCTCATCTTTCGAGCCGCCGTTACCAAATCCAAAGCTACATTTTCCAATTTGAGATATCGCTTCTCCGCATCCAGCAAACTCTTACTGACATAATAGATAGGCTTCGGGAGAGATTCCTCTTCGCGGAGTAGAACGACACTGACCGCACACCTTGACACTGCTACATAGACAATGAATTTCTCTCTTACCAATGGTTTAGACAATACCTCAGGGGACGTCAGATACTCTTGGATTTTGTGAAAAGCGGCTGAACATTCATCGGTCCAACGAAACTGTTTCGTATTTCGCAACACCTTGAAGAAGGGTGCACACTTATCCGAAGACCTAGAGATAAATCTATTCAGAGCGGCCAATCTCCCTGTCAGAACTTGGAATTCTTTGATATTCCGGGGGGTGTCATGGTGATTAGAGCTTTTATCTGTTCTGGATCAGCCTCGATGCCTTTTTCGCTGATCATGTAACCAAGAAATTTGCCCGACCTCACCCCGAAAATGCACTTCTCCGGATTGAGTTTCAAATTGACCTTTCTTAAATTGTGAAATGTCTCTTCGAGGTCAGCAAAATGATCTTCGTCCCGCAAACTTTTGACTAGCATATCACCGATATAAGCTTCCATGTTTCGTCCAATCTGTCCCTCAAAGGTTTTATTGACTAGGCGCTGATAAGTTGCCCCTGCATTTTTTAAGCCGAACGGCATAACCTTGTAGCAGTATAGCCCTCTCCCGGTAATAAAAGACGTACTTTCTTCATCTCTAGCATCTAACCGAATTTGGTTGTATCCTGAGTAAGCGTCCATGAATGACAACAGTCGGTTACCCGATGTCGAATCTACTAACTGATCGATGCGGGGCACTGGAAATGGATCCTTGGGACAAGCTCTGTTTAAATCTGTGAAGTCAACGCACATTCTCCACTTGCCATTCTTCTTCCGTACTAATACTGGATTTGATGCCCACACGGGATAATGCGACTCGCGAATGTGGCCTATGCTTAGTAACCTTTCTAGATCCAAAAGAATAGCAGTAGCCTTTTCTAGAGAGACTGGTCTCCTCTTCTGGACAATAGGTCGAACCTCAAGTCGTACTGCAAGTTTATGACATATGACCTCCGATGGTACTCCAGTGACATCCTGTGCACACCAAGCAAACATATCAAGCTTGTTAGATAAAATAGAAATTAACCTTTCTTTAAACTCCAAAGAAAGGTTGACTCCGATCTTCAGAGATTTGCCACTCGCAAATTCATGTGCCTCAGAATCTTCTTCCGGGACCAGAAATCTAGGGGTCTCCCTCGGATCATCACATGAGATGATTTCAGAGGGAGACCCCTTTAATTGCTATGCTTTGTCTGGCGCTTCTCCCCGAATTCCCTTCAAAGATAAAGATATCTGGTAACATTCACGGGCAATTTTCTGGCTACTTATGATTATCCCGACATTGTTCCCGACCACGTACTTTAAACATTGATGCACCGTTGAAATTACGCCATGCATCCGGGACAACCAAGAGCGACCCAGGATGGCGTTATACGAAGTTGGAGCGTCAACGACAATAAACAATACTTCAACCTCTTTCTTGAACGGCCCGCGGCCCAATTCAACCACACACTGAAACTCTCCAACCACCACTGCTGTAGCGCCAGTAAAGCCCACTATAAACCTGTCGGATCGTCGGATAACTGGCGGGTCAGAAATTCTCCTGTAAGTGCTCATAAACAAGATATTCGCTAAGCTCCCTATATCGATAAGTATCTTTTGAACTTGATCCCCAGCGATGCCCGCGGCGATCACCACCGCATCCTCATAGGGGCCTGCAACATTTCGTATATCATCGTCGTCAAAACAAATAATGGGGGAAGGCGATCGGTGCATTTGTGCTGACACCCCCGCTTCGATCTGGGTAGTCAAGTTGACCATGTGCCTCTTTCGGGAGCTGTTGGAATTTCCCGCAATAATGTCTCCTCCAAAGATTTCCAGGGAATCGAAGAAAGCACAAATGCTATTCACCTTCCCCCTCGGTATAATCTCTTCCAACATATTTACATTGTTCCTCCCCTACTTGGGATCCAAATACTCTTGTTCAATGTCAAAGTCGTCGACCCCTTCGGAAATCACCATGGATGTGTCAGTGTTCTTTGGGACAGCTTTCACCACGGCGTTCTTCTGGGAGTGCTTTTTGACAAACTCTAGTAACATTCCATTCTCGATCAAAGCTTGCACTTATTTTTTTAAAGCTATGCAGTCCTTGGTATCGTGCCCAATATCCTCGTGATACTTGCAATACTTATTAACGCTTCTGATTTCCCTCGGAGTCTGTATGGGAAAAGGCTTCCTGAACGGTACTGTAGATCTCTCCTTGTCGAATATTGCAGCAACATTTTCCGTCAACTCTGCAAAATAGTCAGGTCGAACCCACTTATTCGACATGGGTCTTGTTCCTTGATTGTAATTTTGCTGGTTGCCATAGTACTGTGGGTTTGTTTTCTGCCTCGACGGATATTGACCCGTACTTTTGGCTTGAACATTAGCGCGGGGGCCCTGGCTACTCGGCTCAGATCTTTGAAATTGATATCGATCCAACTGATCCCCAGACCCTTTCTCCGACGCCTGAGTCTCTTCCACCAGGATCCTCTTCTCGACCTGATCTAATAACGCTCCGAAGGTCATTGCCTGACTCTTTGCCACTGTATCCTTCAACAATCCGGGGAGTAGGCCCATCCTAAAAGCTGCAAGCGCCACTGAATCTTTACAATACTCCATGTCTATTTTCGTTTTGACAAAACGATTAGTGTAATTCTTCAGGCTCTCCCCAACCTTCTGTCTACAATAGATTATCGTGTCTCCGTTAGCTCTGAAATTTTTGCTCCCCACAAAGTGCTGTCTGAAGATGTTCCAGAACATGTCAAAATTCTTTATCGAGCCCTGCGGAAGCCTATTATACCATTTGGAAGCTACCCCCTTGAAGGTCTGAGAAAACGCTCTACATAGAAACTTATCATCGTTGTCGAAATTAATCATAATTTTTTTGAATTGTTCGATGTGATTATCCGGGTCTTGCGTCCCATCGAATTTTTATAACTTTGAAATATCGAAATGCTTAGGGAGGTTTCCCACCAAAATGTCTGGGGACAGAGGAGAGGCTCTCCAATTGTGACCCGTGCGATGCACGTTGGATCGTAAATTGTCATTGTTCGGAAAGGACAATCCTTCCTCGGATGGTAAAGTATATTGGTGCTGCCACTCCGAATTTTGTGGGCCCATGTCTTCTTTCCTAACAGGATACTTCGCCTGGCCATAAGCCCGATCATCAATTCGAACACGGTGACTCTTCTCCCTCGTAGACTTCCTCTCCGAGCTTCTTTCTCTTCGGTAATCAGTGTATCTGCGATCGTGTTTTTTATTTCTGTGGTATTTCCGAGGGGACGACTCCAACGAACTGTATCGAGAGTAATCGCTCGAGTCAGACGAACCCAAATGTCGCCTCTCTCTCCTCCTCGACGATCGCCGTTCGTGCCCTCGGTATCTATCGTCTCTGTTTCTGGGACGAAATTCAGTTTTGCGCTCCTCTTTTTCACTAATTGGCTCCCTCCTTATCTCGGAACGAAGATTTTCCTGTACGGTGTCCTTTTCTGCCTTCAACCTTTTGATCTCTAGCAACAATTCATTCCTTCGAGCCAACAGATCTGAGTCATCAAAAACGTCTCCGACTCGCTGCCCCCATTGTCCCTCGTACTCCATGTCGTTCCGGTAGTGACCGCCCACTAGGTTCTCATCGCAATTGTTGACCAAATCATCCCCTTGTTCTTCCATAGTTTTCCTCGGAATATGAATTATTTCCAGGAAGCGATTGCCGTCAGAGCGATCTTCGCTTCCCACAGACGGCGCCACTGAAGAGTCTTGAATAAGTCTAGGGGTGATTATGCGATACGAAAATATCTTAGTGGTGATTATGCGATACGAGAATTTCTTAGTGTCAATATAGGTAAATTTACTTTGTTTAGGTGCTGTATTTAGAGAGAGAAAGTGAGAGCTTTTTGGTTAAATAGAGAGAGAAAGTATTATCTTATTCATCTCGGGATCTGTGAAGCGTGTGTGGTCCTTTTATAATACAATTGCGGACCCCACACGCTTTAATTTCCATTTATTACATTTTTAGTCCCTGTATCTTATTTTCTTCCTATTCTAGCTATTTCTTAGATAACTTATACAATTTTCCCCTCACACAATTTCCTCTTTGCATTTTCCTCCTATCGTACTTCTTCTTTACATTTTTCTCATATCATGTTTCTTCTTCGCACTTTTCTCCTTGTCTTTTATTCTTCCTTATCAGTAACAACTCTAAGTTTAAGGGAGTTTCATACAATTTTAACTCTACGATAAACTATATTGATCGAATAATATTATATTTAAATACTGTTGTTTTATCGAATAAGCATTGGTCTAACACTAAAAATCCTAGTCTGCTTATGGGATGCCCTATTTCTAGTTCTAAGCCTAATTATAATACCTGGAAGCATCCAATTGAAGGCCGGATTAAGCTTAACATTGATGCATCTGTCTTGAGAAATGCTGAGGCTAGTGGAGCTGGTATCTTCATGAATCATTTAGGCGAAGTTGTGCAGTGTTTTGGCAACACTTATGGGAAAATGTCTCCTCTCCTAGCTGAAACTCGGGCCCTTCTTGATGGTTTGCTTATCTGTAAGCAAAACCATTGGTTTCATGTAGATATTGAATTTAATTATCAGATTCTGGTTAATTTCCTTGCTGCCGGCATTACACCTTGGTACTTCAGCCCTGTCATCAAGATTTGTCGAATGGCTTTTACTTCTTCTATGGTTATTAAATACATCTCTCGAGTTCAGAATCAGGCAGCCGATTGGCTGGCCAGATGGACTCTAAAATGCATTAATAAACCTTCTTTTAATCCTTTCAACATTCCTCCTGATTTGAATGCTATTCTTTTCCTTGAAAAATTAGGCTTAGGTTACATATCTTAATAAATCAGAGATCTTGCTTCAGTTTTTTCTTTTGCAGGTTTAGGAGAAGACTCGGTTGAAGAATGGTTAGGGAATCAAATGGGGAGTTGGTATCTGATGAAGGAAAAGCCTATAGGATTGATCGGAAGCTGTTGAACAAGAGGAGAGTTGAAAGTAGATTTAGAAGCTTGGAGAAGTGTCGATGGAGTTGAAGCTTGGAGAAGTGTCGATGGAGTTGAACTTTGGAGTTGCAGAGTTAGATCGGAGCAAGGAGAAAAAGTTGCGCCTTTTGGTTTTGAATTCTAAATTTTGATTCTAGGTTTTTTTTATAGGTTTGATTTGGTACCTTATCAAATTTTGTAACCCTAATATTGCTTCTGTTTTGGTTTTATCTCTTTAAAGCCAACTTTATTATAAAACTCTCAATTGAGTTCTTTAAATATAATAGGTCATTTTTGTTTTTTTAATATATATATATATATATATATATATATATATATATATATATAATATTTTGTCATCCAAAATTGAATCTAAATAAAAAAATATTTTTTTGATTTTTAATTTGATATTTTTTACGAATTTATTTGCAAACTCTCATTCAATTATAAAACTACTATCAATAAAAAAAACATTAAATATATCTTAAATCCACCAAATCACAAAATAATTTATTTTACTATTTAAACTAAAATAATACAGTGATTTTGTAGATCAAACTTTATATTGCTACAATTGTGTGAAATTCTTAAAAAGTTTATTGAACATTCAAAGGTATCTAAAAAACATTCAAACTCTCTTCAAATTTGTTAACAAAAACACAAAATCAAAACCTGAGTCAAACCTGAGTCAACCAGAACATTGAAAAGAATACAGTGATTACTACCGGTTTTGTGGTCATACACCACCGGTTCAGATCCTCTGAACCGGTGGTGCATGGTAATTTTTATTTTGTCTTTTTGGCCTTTAGAGTCTTTTTTTTAACCATTGGTTCGAACTTCTATCCCACCCAGTTTTACTGATTTTTGTTTATTTACTTACTTTGATTTGAGTTTTTGAAATTCGATTGTTATTAGTTGGATTTATTTTGTTGTAATTCAATATTGTAGATGTGGATAATACATATGGATACGCTGAAGATTTCAGTACAGACTAACTCGATTCAAAATGTAAGATTATGAGATTTTAAGAAATTAAATTTCATATTTAATTTTTTTTAATTTATACGAATGTTTAATAACTTTTTTTTTTTAAAATTAAATATATTTTTTTTAAAATTAAAATTAAATATAATTATTATTTACGATACTATATAAAAAATTATCCCTTATTATATTGTTGGGACATCTTGATTTTGTTCATGATGTTGAAATCTGAGTGCTAATACATTCTGATTACCTAACTATGATCAGACCAAGTCCTAAAATAACCTAAAACACCATTGCGGAGTTAAGGTTAGTGGTTGGCTCCGACTGAGAAACAACTAAACGAGTAGTATCTCCGTACTGTCGGCACTATCTGGTCCTCCAACGACAGCATTTATGAGCACATTCGGGTTAGGATCTATGCTTTCAAAATTAGGTGTTCCCTTGTGGCATCTAATTGGTCGCGGGTGTTGAGCCATCTAAGACAAAGCGGATCCTCTGCAATGTGTTCTTTGAGGATATTTGTTGCTGTATCCGACTATGTATGACATCCCCATTCGTTTTTTTTAAAGAATATAATCCACCTATATTTTGCAAGTTGTATGAGTTTATTTGGAGTGACAGCCACACTATCGCACAATAAATAGATGGAGTCGGGTTTTTGTGAGTTCCACAAACCTACGTATTCCTTAAATAATATGTTTAGTATTAAAATAATAGCACACGTCTATAAATCATGAATTGGAGACTCATTTGCATATTTTTATAATCTAGAATTAAATTAGATTATTATTCATTTATATCCTGTTTAATCATTATTATTTATTATTGATTAAATTAGTGTCGTAAGTATATTTATATAAATATATCTAATACAAAAATATTTTATTTTGATATAAATATATATTTTATTTTTATTATATGTGAATACCAATTTATATTATTTTCAAAACTTGCTACCAAACTAATCCCGGCAAGGATTCAAATAAGACTCACTCTACTAATCCCGTTATGGAGATCATAGAGGAGGAAAACAAAAATGAGGTGAACTCCCCACCTAGCAGAATTATCTCCTCTAGCGAGGCCACATAATTGTTTTTTTGTTTCGTCCTCAGATCTGAACACTACCTGATACACTATAACTTTTAAATATCTTATGTTTATTGCTTCATATAATATATGTGGGTTAAACGAACCTGCTAGGGAGAAATATGTCATTGGTTTATTATTAGTAATAGTATTTCCATAATGATCCTTACAGAGACTAAAGATTGCATTCATAAAATCGACTCCATTGAATTAAATATGATCCTCTCCTGGAATTATGTAACTAACCATACCTCGCACCCATATAGGATTTGTATTATATGGAATCCTAGTGTAATCATTATCTCAACGTTATCATCCTCCCCGCAATACATTCATTTAAAATGATAAATTATTATTTTTGTATTTATTTTTGTTTTATGACCATTAATGCATTTAATAACACTTTAGATCGCATCCACCTTTGGACTGATCTGGAGTCCATTACAGATCAAGATTAGGGATGGGTTACCCGTGGAGCACATCAATTCCTCAGAAATCTAGACTACAACATTTCAACAACTTTTGTACCAATGTGAGTTTAATGATCTTTGCTCCACTAGCTTCTATTTCACATGGCTTAATAAAAACAACTATTAATTTTATTTATTCGAAAATTGACTGTGTCCTAGCCAACAATGACTAGAATGAGTCTTTTTCAATATGTTCCCCATATTATGGGTTCACCGATTATCAGAACATACAACAATCACCCTAAACCTTGGATCCTCTCGCAAATTTAGGAAAAAACCTTTCAAATTTTTTAACATGTGGTAATCTTACATTCAATTCAAAGAAATCATTTCCAATAGCTAGAACCTTTATGTTATTGCTCAGGTATGAATTTGGTCTCTAAAAAACTCATTCATCTTATACTTTGTACTTATTGATCTCAATCGCAAATAATATAGTGACGTTAGCTCCCTGGTACCCATTGCCAAAAATAAATTTTCCCATGCTCAGCCTTTGCTCAATCAGTATCCCAGCAACTCCACCATTGTCTCTAAAGAAATTGTGGCTTACTATTCTTTTATTTTCTTTAGTAAAGCTAAAGAATTATTTTAAACAAAAATCTAGATAGAGCAGGCTCAAATTGGATGACAAAACACTAAATTATTTTACAACAATATCAGAACCCGAATCCTACATAGCAAAATTTTGTCAATTTCAAATAATTGTGGCGAACAGATTTCCAATTTCTCCGGTATAGCTAAAGTTCTGGTGAGCTTCTTCAAATATCTCGTTAGTACCAGGAACCCTCCTCGTCACCCAAGACTTGATAGAATTTTGAACCTCCTTACTACTACGGTCAATATATTGGAGAAAATATCTATGATTATCATGGTAATGTGAGATAATACTAAAAATGTGTTATTATGTTCTCGTAGAAACAAATTTCTTAAGGCATGACGGCTTAAATTCTAGATTCTTCAAGAATTCTTGAACTATTATGGCTAAGGATATCTACAATTGTTTTTTTTGATTTTTTCCCCTCTTACGCTTGGAACGTCTTAGAATTACACTTCCATCATCCTCATCATTGAAAAGATACCCCCACCTACGCTGCAGATTTCAAGCTTATTGCATCATGCAACTTCATGTGCAAGTTTATCTCCAAGATTCTTCCTAATTGAATACAGTGAATAACTTATTTTACTATTTAAACCAAAAGAATACAATGATTTCGTAGACGAAAATTTATATTGCTACAATTGTGTGAGGTTTTTCAAAATCTTATTGAACATTCAAAGTTGTCTCAAGAACGTTCAAACTCTGTTTAAATTTGTTAACAAAAACACAAAATCAAACATGAGTCAACCAGAATTAGGGATTAGCATGGATGAGTTACTATCGCCGGAGGTGGTAGATGAACTTATCTCGTCGAGAAATGAAGGTGTTTTTTTTAAACAATTCTGTGAAGGTGCGCCTTCGCACCATCGGTTACGGCCCCTAGAACCGATGGTGCGAAGGCACACCGTAGTCGGTTCTGGGTTGTACGCACCACCGATGGTACTAAGGCCCCGTACAACCGGTTATAGTTCCTGGTGGTGTATGACCACCAGTTTTATGGTCATACACCACCGGTTAAGATCCCCTGAACATGTGGTGTATGGTCACATTTTGTTTTTGTCTTTTTGACCTTCCGAATCTCTATTTTAACCATTGGTTCGAACTTCTATTCCACCAATTTTAGTGATTTTTGTTTATTTACTTACTTTGATTTGTGTTTTAAAATTCGATTGTTATTAGTTAGATTTATTTTTTGAAATTCGGTATTGTAGATGCGGATAATACAAATAGATATGCTGAAGAGTTCAGTACAGACTAACTCGAGCATTAAAAATGTAAAATTATGAGATTTTAAGAAATTAATTTTCATATTTTTTTAACTTACACAAATGTTTAATTACTTGCCTTTTTAACTAAAGTATAATTTTTTATTAAATAAAATGTAAATATAATTATTATTTACGATACTCTATAAAAAAACTTGTTCGTTACTAAACAAATCGTTATTGATATTGAAATTTAAGTACAAATACGTTCTAATTACCTAACTATGATCAGACTAAGTCCTAAAATAAGCCAAACACCAACAGTAGCACAGTTAAGGTTAGTGGTTGGCTCCGACTGAGAAACAACTAAACGAGTATCTCTGTACTGATCGTCACTCTATGGTCCTCCAACGACAACACTTATGAGCACATTTGGGTTAGGACTTGTGCTTTCAAAATTAGATGTTCCCTTATGACATCTAATTGGTCGCGGGTGTTGAGCTACCTAAGGCAAAGCGGATCCTCTATGATGTATTCTTTGAGGGTATTTGTTGCTGTACTCAATCATGTATGACATCCTCATTCGATTTTTCCAAGATAATTCACTTGTATTTTGCAAGTTGTATGAGTTTATTTGGAGTGACAACCACATTGTCGTACAAGACAGATTTCTGTGGGTCCACAAGCCCACACGATTCCTTAAATAATATGTTTAGTATTTGAATAATAGCACACACTTGTTAGTCTAGTTGGCAAGTCAAAGAACCAATGTCTATAAATCATGAATTGGAGACTTTTTTTAATCCAAAATTGAGATATTTATTTCATAAATATAGAAAGTTACACGTTGTAATACATCTTGATAGTCAACACAACTTTAAAATCTCCAATTTGAAGAAAACAAACCCTAAAAAACCATTCCTCTTCTCTTTATCACCAACTTCACCCGCAACCTTCATTATCGAATCCAGCACCTTCTTCAAAGACAAACCCATCTATCACCAAATTTCCAAAGACAAACCCATCTTAATTCCTTCCATCTTCAAGCTTCAACCAAGCCTCCAGAAGACAACCAAAACTTTCCACTCCAAGACAAACTCAGGCACAGCAGGAAAACTCAAATTTCCAGTAGCTTCTTCAAAATCGGGTAAGTATTATGCTCCACCATGCTTAAATTCTTCAAAAACTAAGAATTGGGGTTGATCCTTAGATAACATTGAGTTCGGATCTTGCAGACACAACCTACCCATTAATTCGAACATGGGTAATTCGGACCATATTATACCATTATAAATCCGAACATGACAAATGTAAACAACTTTTGACTAAGCTATTTGCTAATCTACTTAAAAACTAATGGGTTTTTGAACTCGATCCGGTTTCACAACTTGACCCAGTAAGCCCATGGGTCATTAATTAAAGTATAAATACCCCAACCACTTTCATTAATGAGGGTGATCAACATTTAATACAAGCAGGCTGCTTAATTATCTCACTACTCCTCACACTAAACACAAAATACCCCAAACTTACTAAAACACTTTACAAAACTACCCCCAGCCCAAAATAAACCAAACCAAATTGGCGACCACAGGGGGACCACGAAGGTGCCTGAATTTTACATTCAAAATCAGTAAGAAAAAACGTTTTGATGGATCCAAACGAGCAAGGTACTCCACCTCATGTGGTGGAAACAATGATGGAGAATAAGGAATACATTATTGAGGAGAAAGATGAGATGAGAGCAGAAATAGAGGCACTAAGGGCCATAAAACAAGCAGAGAAAGGTATCAAGAAGAAATCAGCGACGTCATCTATTCACCATACTGACAAGCCTGTGGATAATGAGCCATCGCTAAAGACTCATCTTAGTTCAAAAAGACTCATCTCAGCTCTAAGAAGACACATCAGTCCAAACCTGTTGAAAGTTCAGAGTTTGAGTCTTCCAGTAGCTCTTCAGATGAGGTTGAGCTTGAGGAATATATGTCATCAAGTAGTGAAGAGGGGAGATCTAGAAAAAAGATAAAGTTAACCAAAAAATCATTCAAGAAAGAGGGATAGGCATGGTAGGCTTAAAATGCAACTGAGCAAAAGATCATCCCACAGACATGCTGATCAATTGCTGATAGATCCTTTTGCTTTTCAGAGCAAACCAGGTATTTTTGCAACACCTAATGAAGATACATTTTTAGTCATAGTAAGAACTGGAGGCAGTCGCCTTTGTCTGCAAACTGTCCAGAAATCTACCCAAAAGATTTAATAGCTCTAAAATGGAAAAGTATGATGGAAGTCGAGATCCGGAAAAAGCTAAAGATTGGAGATATACCCTTCGTTCAATATATTTCTGATGGGGCTTTGCCCTCGGACAAAGATAAAGCAAAAAATATTAAATACAAAGCACATGGTTTTTTGATGATAAGGGGAATTCTCTATAAGAAATGTTTCAGTCGACCTCTCCTACGTTGTTTGGTGTTTGAAGAATCCCAAGTTGCTTTGTCTGAACTGCATGATGGGAAGGGCTCAACACATTGTGGGTACAGGGCACTAACCCGGAGAGTCGTATTAGCTGGATACTATTGGCCATCCATAATGGCAGATGCTAAAGAAATAGTGAAGAAATGTGATCAATATCAAAGGTATGAGAATGAAATTCATCTGCCAGCAGTACCTATGGAGTCTATTTCTGAGCTAATACCTTTTGCCAGATGGGGGATGGATTTAGTTGGACCTCTGCCTATGGAATCCAGGGGGTGCAGAACTATTATAGTTTCTATTGACTACTTCTCAAAATGGATAAAGGCAGCTCCCTTGGCAGAGACCACATTGAAGGCTATCATTAAATTTGTCTTATCCAATATATGCTGCAGATTTGGAGTCCCCCAAAAAATTACTACAGACAATAGGCCACCGTTTGATAACAAAGATATGGAGGAATTATATGCCTCTAGAGGTATTCAACATTGTTTTTCTTCTCATTTCCATCCACAAGCGAACGACCAAGTTGAAGTTGCCAACAAGACCATTTTGTCTGGATTAAAAAATAATTTAGAAGGTGCTGCGGGGAAGTGGCCAAGATATTTACAAGAAGTATTGTGCGCCTACCGAACTACTCCTCGAGCTGGTACACAAGAGTTTCCTTTTACCTTGGTGTATGGGATGGATGCAATTACCCCTATAGAAGCTACCTTACAATCATACAGAGTCCATAACTATTCCGAACAGGCTAATGAGATAGCAATTAGGAATCAGTTGGACTTAGTAGAAGAAAGAAAGGTTAAATCACACTTAAGAACAACACACTATCAAGGTTTGATGAGGAGTAAGTTTTCCTTCAAGGTCAAAATAAGAGATTTTCAACCAGGGGATAACGTATTAAGGAAACTTTTCTTACATACTAATGATAAGCAGTTCGGTAAGTTGGCTCCGAACTGAGAATGCCACTATGAGGTCTGTGAGAAGCTCAAACCTGGGACATATAGGCTTTAAAACAAAGAAGAGAGAGCTTTGAAGCACCCATGGAATGTTGAGCATCTCAGGTTATATTTAGAGTAAACTTTTTATGTAAATATTTACTTGTTAGATATCAATGTAAATATTAGAGGGCATACTCTTTCCTACCTTGGTGGCGCGGGGAGGTTTTAATGAGGTTTCCGGTTTTCTCTTCAATAATACATAATTCCTTCTTAAAAAATTTGGTGTGATTTTTACTTCAATTCAAGTATAAATCACTTATTCAATACCCCAGATCTATAGTAGATCGGATAAACTTGATGGTTGGTCATGACTATTAAATACATGTCATTGGAGATATTAAACACTTTCAATTCAATACTTCTGAAAGTCCAGGGGCTACTTAAATATCAGCCATGGAAGCTTTAAAGTAAAGTATTAAACAAAAAAGAAATTGGATAAATTAAACATGTTCAGACTTAAACCGAATAGTAATACAAAACATGCCTTGGCCACCCAAGGACTTTGGTTGTTCTATGGAATTATTTGGACTTCAACCGAACAGTAATACAAAATTTTCCTTGGCCATCCAAAGACTTTGATTGTTCAGAAAAATACATGAAAAAAACCTTAGGGCTTATTACCTTCAAAAGTTCCTTCACCACTACCTTTTTGGGACTTTTGAGTTCAGCACTTGTACTCTCACTCGTATCTTCTTCATCATTAGTGGAATCAATTCCACTATAGTAGTTGTGCTTGTCTCCATCTGTTATATTATGAAATGGGAGGTCTTCGTACTCCACATATTTCTATAAGGGACCAAGGGTCCTCTTAGGGAAGGTCTCATGGAATAACATCACGATTTCAGATTTGATCCTATCATCTCTCTTTTCTAAGGAGTATACTACTCCATTGGCATATTCTTCAATACCTACTTTGATAGCTTGCTCTTGCTGACGCTTCAGGGCCTCATTTTCCTTGGTCATCTCTGAAACGGTGCCTTCCAACTTAGTCTTCTCATTGGTTAGGGTTTGAATATCACTATTCTTAGTCTTCAACTGCTCCTTCAACGCTGTGAGGTTTTGTGAGGAAAAAGTCTCTAGGTCGGATTACTTGGTTTGGAGCTTAGTTTTGGCTGCTTCCGATGCGGTTAGCTTGGTTGCCAAATCCTCTTTCTCCTTCTCAAGTGCCTCTATACTTTGATGAGCACTTAGAAGACTGTTGAACAGAGATTGCTTGTCAGAAGTGAGTGAGTTGATAAGATTGGTCTGTCTTTTTACCTGTCTCTCCAAATCGAGTACTGGCCGGATATAACCAAGGAGGGCGTGACTTAAGGCATCCGGTTCTCCGGATATGGAGAATAATTAACTGGAGGGACGTTAAGGACATGCAAAATATCTTCTTCAAAGTCATTAAAGTAAAGACCAATGTCTTGGAGGGAAGAGAGATCGACTTTATCGTTTCCTCCACCAGCAATCTGTCCGGATTGAAGGTCTGTGGGGATTTCATCTTGCAAAGTAGGATGGGCAGGAGCTGGTGGTGAGACTTCCAAAAGGCGAAGGATTATTTCTTCCCCCAAGGTGACCTTCTTCATTTTGACAGCTTTTTCATCACTGCTGGCCCTGCATTTCTTGTCCTTTTTAGGAGGCCTTGGTGGGTTCTTTGACCCTCCAGATTTCCTCACAGTCTCGACCTCTATTGCCTTCAACAAATCCACATAAATACCACCTTGGTTTCCCGAACCAGTCGCTTATATAGCTCTTTGAGCCAGATCTGTTGTAGCCTTCCTCTTCTTGTTCGTCATTTTGCTGGGAGCTTTAGCTCTAGAAGGCAAGAACAATTTGGCGTTTTTGGCTTTGTCCTTTTCAAAATCACGTCAGCAGGAGGAGGGTGGCTAGCTCTTCCCATGAAAGGTCTCTCCGGTGTGTGGTGTTCCACAAGTAAGACCTCACAAAATTGCCCTAGTTGAAGCAATTATGGAAGGCATTCCCCCAGTTTTCCGAAGCCCATGCATTGAGCTTTGCACAAGTCTTTTTCCCTTCTTCGAAGTGGCTGGTGAACTCCTTCCGCATAACTTAAGAGAAATAAAAAATTAGTCATAATAATAAACTTGTATTTTAAGAAGTAAAAAAGAAAACGAAGGAGAGACTTACCAGTGCTTTTCCATTTGCTGGTCAGCAAACTAGGGTTGGTGTTGGCCTGTATCTTCTTGCCATTTTCCCATGTTCCACTAACAAAAAATAACTGTATCCTCCAAGGTCTTTTGGACTCTAACTGGTCGTCCACAACCTTGAAATCATTCCCCATGTTGTAGTGGTCGAAGGGAATCTGATGGTTCTTGCACAAGCTTGCTACAACAACAAACTGCTCAATTGGAAGAGGGATCTTTGACAATCTAGATGCCATGATACAGGCGATGAGTGTGTACTGGACATTGGGGCTTAGTTGACTGAGACAAAGTTTAACCAAATGGAAGTACTTGACAATATATGGGTCTAAAGGGAACCAGAGTCCCTAGTTCAGCACTTCAGTGTATACTACCACCTCATTCAATTTGCAGTCTATGGGGGTCTCCGGAGTAATTGGTATCCTCACTTTAACAGACTTCGGAATCCCCCATTTGGTCCGGAGTCGACCTAACTCATTAGTGTGAGTGTAGACATAGTTGATATTTTGCAAAGCCAACAGATACTTAACGCTCACATGTTTAAAACAAGGGCCTACTTTACCCTCTAAACATTCCGGAAGAGAGTCTGGATGAGTCATGAAAAATTTCACTTTACTTTTACCTTTTTTGTCTGAGGCAGCATCGCTTGTCTGATCGGACGCTTCGGTCTCAAAAGGGGCCTCTTCGATGCTGTCCTCCATATTCTCTTCCATCAATATGGAAGGTTTTTCGGTTGTTCTGGTGGTTGTGCACTTGTTGCCTCTGAGGGCCTGATATCTGAAAATATTGTGATCTAGAGGGCTTGGCTTGCAGAGCCGTTTTAGCTACCTCTGATCCGGAGGGTTTTGAAGTTGATGGTGTGGACTGAGTTTTGGTTTGGCGCGTTTTCCAGTGAGGAGTTATCTTCTCCGGTGAATTTTCTGTGTCAGAACCCATTGTTATGAATGGTGCTGGTTTTTTATGCTTGAAACAGCTTTTTCTTTAGAAATAGGGTATTGATATTCTTGTACAGAAGAACCAGAAGGGAGGGGGTGAAAGGTTTGGCCTAAATGGGAGCTTTCTGGGTCTAGGGTTTCTTGAGGAAAATGACCCCTGACCGGCGTCCTGGTTTGGCTGACTATTTTTCTCGCCTGGAGAAAAGGAGAGACTGGCGGCGATACAGTTATCTCTCTCTACTATCATTGCTCTCTCTAACTCCGATAAATTCAACCAGCCACCTTTAACTAAAGCGTTTCTGATTGTGAACATATAATCTCTTAAGAACAGTTTGAAGATGAAGATGATTTTCTCTCTAACTAAGTTTTGAGTGTGAAAGACAATGAAATTGATAAAAAGATATATATATATATATATATATATAACAGTAAAAAGCAACAGTTACCAAGGAGAAGTTGAACAGGGTTTTGTGCAATGATTAAGGGTTGCGCAACGTGTGAAAAATCAAAACCTAGGTAACTTCTAGACCTAGTGGGTGCGGCGATCTAAGAAAACTAAAGGCTAGGAGGTCAAACCAGATATTGACACGTGTCCCACGATTCATGAAAAAACGCTTAGAATTCTGGAAAGAAAAACCAATCCTGATGAAATTTGAACTGAGTTGTTTGAGTGAGAAAGGGATTTTCAGTTCGGACAATGCAAGCAAATCGGACGTAATTGATGTTGACTTAGTAAATTTTTAACCCTTCCAAAGATACTTTGCAAGGCCTAAAAAAGGGGATACTGATGAGTTTGGATCTTGCAGACACAACCTACCCATTAATCCGAACAAAAGTAGTTCGGACCATATCACACCACTATAAATCCGAACAGGACAAATGTAAACAACTTTTGACTAAGTTATTTGCTAATCTACTTAAAAACTAATGGATCTTTGAACTCGACCCGGTAAGCGCATGGGTCATTAATTAAAGTATAAATACCCCAACCACTCTCATTAATGAGGGTGATCAAGATTTAATACAAGCAGGCTGCTTAATTATCTCACTACTCCTCACACTAAACACAAAGCACCAAAAATTACTAAAACACTTTACAAAACTACCCAAAACCCAAAATAAACCAAACCAAACACAACCCCAATTATTCGAGGAAAATAATGGCTTTCAGTCTAACAGGAGCCCCGATTTCATCGAAATCCAAGTTTTTGTTACATTTGAGAGTCGATTTTGCTAACCAATGTGCTGCTTCATTTTGTTCTATGAAGATATGTATTAATTTCATATTTGACGAAAAAAGTTTGTGACAGCAGCTTATTAAAGCTTTAAGATACCATGGGGACCTTCCTGAAAGGATCATTTCTACCAAAATTTTCGAATCTGTTTCAATATCGAGCATATTGATCCTTTTAGAGAAACAAATGTGAATACCGTCTAACATGGCTATGGTTTGATCAACAATCGGGCTTCTTTTACCATAAACTCGCCCATATCCAAATAGAATCTTACTAGAGCTATCTCTGACTAGCCCACCACCATAACATTCGCCAGATTCACTACAAGCACCATCAGTGTTGAGCTTAAATCGGCCTAACTTAGGACAAACCCAGCATAGAGATACTGGAGCTATGGGCTTACTAAGGTGATTCACACACACAATAGATGCCCCAATTTTGCTACCTCTGTCCCAGAACTTCCTATTCAAAAGATGAGCTTTATCAAGACCAGTTAGGATATATATAATGTGCCTAATCAAATCTTTAGAGTTTAGATTATTGCCTTCAATCTTCACTTTATTCCTGGCAAACCAGATCACCCATACTATAATAAATGATAATATATAACGTAAATGGATTTCCTTGCTTGAAGACCAGTACCATGTCCTTACTAAATGCGTAAATAACATATTCTTTATGATGTAAATGTTAAAGTAAGAAGCAAAGTAAACCCACACATCCTATGCTTGTTGACACTCAACAAAAACATGCTTAACAGTTTCAGCATTATTACATTTCTGACATTTTGATGCTAAATGTATGTTTCTCTTTTGCAGAATAGAGTCTATAGGAAACCAATTCTTGAGCACTCTCCAGATGAGGAAATCAACCTTCTGAGGAGTTAACTTATTCCAAGTCTTTCCATACAGGTTCGACTTATTGCCCTTGTTACAAATTTCTTTCCATGTAGCCTTAGAATTGAACAACCCATTATCACCGAGAGACCAACTAATAAAGTCTTCATTAGAGTTGTCAAGGTTGACCTTGAGAATGTTTTGGATTTTTTCTGAATCCAAGACATTCTCCAACTTAGATATATTCCGTTCTCCATAGTCCTAATATTCATTAACCATTGAGCCTTCATAGTTAGTTCTGTCAATATTTCCAGAAAAAATTGATTAAAGGCTCAGTAGTACACCATTTGTCCAGTAGGAGATCCATATTACCAGCTTTAGAATGCCACATCACAAACTTTCAGCCCTGTCTCTAGCCTTCCATATTCTCTTCCAAACATTTGAACATTTAACGGATAAAGGAACAGTCAAAGGGTGCTGGTTATTGAAATATATAGATTTAGTTAGCCTTGACCAAAGAGAAACTTGATTTCTCAGATTGAAGCATAGCTTTAGAGTGAAAACCTTCACCAAGTCTTCAATTCTTCTCAACTTCAGCCCACATTCCTCATAAGGCTTACACAGCTTTGACCACTTGCACCGATAATTTTTGTTTTGTTTTCTTTATTCCCCTAAAGGAACTTATTATAGAGAATATCCAACCTCTTGATTAATGTTTTGGGAATTGTAGTGTTTTAAATAGTGAAGATAGGGCTAGGTATTTAAAATCGACTGAAGAAGGGTCAATCTCCCTCCAAAAGAGAGAACATTATGATCCCAATCAAAGATTTTATGTCTTGTTTTAACTATAAGGTCTTCAAAATTACTAACCATCATTTTGTTGTTTATCACAGAACCCAGGTACTTGTATGGCAGATAACTCTATTTAAATCCCAAGAGCAGGTACAACCTTCTGATTTGATGAGGTGAGCTCTTTATTAACTAACTGACCCGAAATTTATTCATATTGACTGAATAGGTTCATAATTCTAGAAACAGAGGCAGTGGATCCATTCCAGAAGACCATAATGTCATCAGCAAAACATAGACAAGGTACGTTTAAACTCCCTCTACTTTTGTATCTTATTGAAGCCAATTGAGTGGATAGATTCTTTAATCTCCTTACGAGATATTCCTGGGCTAGGATAAAAAGACTTGGTGACAGTGGGTCACCTTGTCTTAAGCCCTTATTAAACTTAAAAAATCGCTTTAACTGACCATTAATTAGGATAGAGAAGAAGCAATTATCAATATTCCTTTCAATCAGTCTAATAAAATCAGCCCTGAACCCAAATGCAACCAACACACTTAATAGGAAAGTGTGATCTACTCTGTCAAAAGCCTTATCCATGTCCACCTTTAGCAATATGTTACCACCTCTAGTCTTACTAGATAGATCACCATAAATCTCTTGAGAAATCATGATATTATCATGAATCCTTCTACATTTCACAAAAGCCCCTTGTTCAGTAGAAATCAGGTTAGGTAGAAGGGTAACAACTCTGTTATTGATCAGTTTAGAAACAATTCTACTGAAATAGGTAGTCAGACTAATATATCCCTGATAGCCTCACACATACCTCCTTTGATAATAGGCCAGCAGACCTTATAAAACTTACCATTAAACCTATCAGGGTCAGCTGCTGCATTAGGACTCAATTATTTTTTGATTGCATAGATCTCTGACTCAGAATGAACCCCCGTGAGCATCTCATTGTCAGCCTCATAAACCAATTTAGGGATACAATCACCTAATATGTTAGAATTCCAAGGATTAGGGAGATCAAAGATAAGAGTTTGAAAGTGATTGACAACTGACTCTCCAATGATATTAGGATCCTCAACCCAAGTAGACCCTAGAGATTTTAGATCTTTTGTTCCTTTTTTTAACATAATTGTGAAAGAAAGAAGTGTTCCTTTCACCATATCTTAACCAGTTAGCATGACACTTATGAACCCAATACTTCTCCTCTCTTGCAAGAAGAAAAATATTTTTTTCTTTAGCCTTATACAGAAGCTCTCTATCTTGAGAAGAGTTAGAATTTAAAAGATTGGCTTCTATAGTAGAAATTTCATCCTAAATATTCTTTATGGAATCAAAAATATTACCAAATACAGTCTTATTCCATACTTTTAGGTTGCCTTTAAGATGTTTTAACTTATACTAAAACCTTTGAATAGGAGAGCCTGTAGGTTCAATCACCCAATAGCCTTCAAAAACCTTATAGAGGTCCTTATGCATGCACCATATATTCAAAAACTTGAAAGAAGATTTCATTTTAGTAGATATTGAAGAGATAGAAAGTAATAATGGAGAGTGATCAGAGCACGTTTTAGGGAGATGGGTAACACTAGTGTCATCAAAATAGCTGAGCCACTTGTTGTTAAATAGAACCTTGTCCAATCTTCTCCAATTCCTGCCATTAGACCAAGTGAACATGTTGCCCGAAAAACCAACATCTATTAGATTACAGTCCAGCATAAAATTGTTGAAATCATCCATGCTGGCAGTGCAATTAGTTGAGCAACGAAGCTGCTCATCGGATTTCTCCTTCTCCTATTATCTGTTGTCCATCATGTAACATCGGATTCCTCGCTTTGGGGATAACGATTCATCTTAATCATAATCGGTAGAATGTCTATAATCCTACCTGGATCGACGTTCGATCTTTCTTTTCGTTTCATTGTTCTGTTGTTGGGTTCGGGACTTATCCCTTTGGATATCCTCCCTATTTCGATCATGATTGGAAAAATATTATCTGTCATCATTGAGCGACTTCTCTATAAATTTTCCTGACCTATTCTTTCTTTCAGCTAATGTCACTTCTTTTTTCATCATTAAGCCTGGCTATATCATCCAACAGCTGTTGGCTTGTCACGATGAGGGTCGACCGTTGAGTCTACTGTGACCGTAATGCTCATGATCGTAATGTCTCTCCTCAAAACGGTGGTCCTCGGCATACGAGATAATCATGTCAGTATCCTTACCTACCTTCCCTCCCTCCGTCGTTTCAGCATTCATCTCTCTTAGGCTCGTGATTTATGAGAAAAAAGGTCTTCGGGTATCACTTGTATCTCCCACAAACGGCGCAAATGATGGTTCCAAAAATGTTCAAAACTAGATTTTACTTACAGATAAGATTGTAACGATAAAGTTAAAAAGAGAAACACTAGAGTATAGAGAGATAAAGTGGTAAGAGTAAATATTATATTAAATGTTCACCCAAAAAAATCCTTATATAATGGTCGTGGTAGGCCCTATTTCATACCATTGCCCCACCTGATTCTATTCCTACCCTTTTATACATTTATTTTACCCTTACAATTATTATTTACAAGGTAAGTCCTTATTACTTCTTCTTCTATCAATATTATTACACATTATTACAAATGTATTATCTTAGCATTTAATTATGTCGACTCAAAGTAGCCCGAATATTTTACGCCCTTATCAGAAATAACAGGAAGCAAAAAAATCAATTGTTATCCTCTTTATATATTTTGTCATAAGCTAAGAAGATTGAAATGTAGTCTTAAAATCTTAAACACTAACCATTTTTGCAATGCTTTTGACAAATTTCAGGTTTTCAAAGCTGTTGTTAAGGAGTTAGAAATTAAAATCACTACCTCTAACAATGTTGTTACTCGAGCTAAGTTTGCAAAAGCTAATTCCATTTACCTCTAATCTCTTAGAATGAAGGAAGAGTTTTGGAAACAAAAGTGTTACTGCAACTGGCTTAAAGACAGTTACAGAAACACTAAAGTTTTTCACCCGTATGTTTCAAAAAGGAGAAGAATGAACAACATCAAAAGTATTAAAGTGGGTGAAGATTGGTTGTTGGATTCTGAATCTATTGGCATCTCTACTTAAACTTATTTTAAGGATATTCTATATAAGTTCACTTTTAATAATTTTGATGATGAATCGAATAAAATGCAAGACATATATTTAACAATATCCCTAAGTTGATAACTACAAAGGCTAACAACTTACTGTTGAAGCCTCCATCGGAAATGAAAATCTGCGAGATCATCAACAACATGAACTTTGCTAGTGCTGCTGGTATAGATGGGTTTAATGTCTGTTTCTTCAAAATTTGTTGGAATATTATCAAAAATGATTTATGTAATGCCATGTTTTTTTATTGTTGGACATAAAATTTCTAAAGGAATCATTGCCACAGGTCTGTGTCTTATCCCAAAAACTTATAATCCTTAAACCTGGAAAAACTACAAACCTATTAGCCTTTGTATCATTCTATATAGAATAATGTAAAATATCATTATTATAATACTAATTATGATTCTGCCAAAAAGTATTTCCAAAGTTCAAGGTGGCTTTGTTCCCAATAGGTCTATCTTTGCGAACATCTTAATTTCCAAAGAAATGGTCCATGATCTCAATAGAAAATTAAAGGTTGCTAATATCATGATTCAGTTGGATATGAGTAAAGCTTTTGACAACATGGCTCACCCTTTTATCAGTAAAGTCTTTCTTTCTTTTAGCTTTTCTAACAGTTTTGTTAAGCTCATTAGTAGCCTTACTATATCTGTCAATATATCTATGTTAATCAATGGTAAGGTGATATGTTATTTCAAGGCTAAGAGAGGTATGAGACATAAAGATGCTCTCTCTCCCACTGTCTTTATTATTGGTGAAGAAGTTCTTCTTTGTGGCCTACATAATATCTTTTCTTCTAACTATTCTATGATTTATGCCTGTAGAACTGCCTTTATTATTCCGTGTCTAGCTTTTGCATACCATATTTTGATATTTACTAATAGTAATCAATCTACAACTGATAAGTTGAACAAGTTTCTTCTAGAATATCAGGAAGTCTCTGTCCAAACCATCAACAAAGATAAGACAATAGTTATTATCTCCAACAAATTCCAGTAAACTAGGCTTTCTACACTCATTGATCAAATAGGGTTCAACACTTGCCATCTTCATACTGATTATCTAGGAATCACTTTAAAGTCTAACAACAAGGCTACCAACCATACTTTCCTTCTCAATAAGATCAATAGCAAGATTCAAGAGTGGGAAAACAAAAACTTATCCTATAGTGGCAGGTTAATTCTTCAGTGTTAATGTATTATCCCTTTATATTGGATGCAAAACTGTTATATCCCTAAGTTCATAACAATAGAATTGAAAAATATCTTAATAAGTTTCCATGGGGATCTAAAAAAAATGAGCATAATATTCACTGGTCTAAGTGGTCTGTTCTTTGTAAACCTTTTGCTGAAGGTGGACTGGATATTAGAATTTTATCTGATATACATGACACTATATCTTGTAAACTTTGGTTCATTTTCAGGGAAAACAAGAGCTATTGGGCAAACCTAATGCACAACATCTACTGTAGAAATTCCCATCCTCTTCAAGCTAACTACCTGAAAGTTGGCTCTCAAACATGGAAGAGACTTTCCAACATCAAAGCCATCGCTGAGCCTAATATTCCGTGGAGTCTGGGAAAAGGAGATATGGATTTTTGGTTAGAAAACTGGCATCATAATTCACCTTTTATCATCCTTGATGTTACCCTAAACACTAGCTAGTTTCAGTCGACAAAGGTTAATATTTTCAATGGTATTCTTGCTCCTGCTAGATTCAACCTTATTAACACCACTAGAATTAACAACAATAAAGAAGAAATCATGGTTTGGAAGCTATCTAAAGATATCAAATTCAATACTAAGGGGACTTGGAATTTTATTAGACATTACTACGATCAATCTAGCATGTTCCGCAAACTCTAGAACACTATCACACCCAGAAAGTGTTCTTTTCTTTTATGAAAAATAATTTATAACTATATCCCTACTGATTTTATCCTTCAAATGAGAAAATTCAATATAGTCTCTAAATTCTAATGGTGTAACTCTCTTGAAAATACAAATCATCTTATCATTTCCTGTAATTATGTCTGGAGAAAATTGTGCTACTTTGCTGACTTATTCAAGGTGGAAATTTAAAACTTTATGACTGTTGCTCACATGACCATAAACTAGTTCTGGTCTACTAAGCAAAAAAAAAATCCATACCAAGACCATTATTCCTCCTATTATTTTTTGGGTCATTTTGAAGAATATAAATAATGCTAAGTTCAAAGAAAAATATGTATCTTCTTCATGCTCTATTAACTATATTAAAACTATTATATGTAGTCTTAATGCAACTAATAAATTTAATTCGATTCATTGGTCTAATGACTCTAATGCTGCCATTGATATAGGATGTTTATCATTCATTACACGTAAAAGGAAGCTAACTTGCCTCAAATGGTTTTCTCCTAATCCTGGAATACTCAAAATTAACGCTGACTGCTCCCGTCTTAGCAATAGTGACTCTAGCGGTGCTGTCAATTTGCTTACCAAGTGGACTCTAAAATGAAAGATGAAGTCTGAGTTTACTAAATTGCAAGCTCCTAATCAATTACTGGCAAACACTCTGTTAGAGAGCATGGGGCTTGGTTATATCAACAACAATCCTTAATACCGCAGATGTGTACTATAACTCTCCAAAATCAAGCATGATATTTATTTATTTATTTGCAAGATTGAGCTGATCTTACCTCTAAAGCTTCTAGCCCGAATGTTTTTCTCTCTGTCTTTGCCGACGAGATCTCTTTTCGGATCCTTTTCTGAGTTCTGGACAATGCTCTGCTCCTTGTTCATCGCGAATTGTTTGTTGTTCCTCTGAATCTTAGCTCGATCCTTTCCTTTGGATTATGTTTATTTGTAGAAGCATTTTTGTCCATGAAATCGAATCGCTTTTGAAAAAGAAGAGTCTTCCTCAAAGATTAAGTTTTGAGGGCCGCCAAAAATTTCATTTTTAGTTTTAGTTTTACCGCATTTGTTTCAGCGGCTCTAATTCTTTGACACTTTCGTATGTCTTTTTTTTTATTTCATTAATAAAAAGTACCTTTATTACCAAATATATATATTTTTTGTTTAAATTACGTATTTGAAAAATCAAATTAACTCTAAATATTTTTAAGACAAAAGAAACACGTATATTATCGATAAAAAATCATTTTTTTCTTCAAATTATTGAGTTTTTTTAAAATAAAAATTTCATTAGCTCCCACGAAATTAAAATAAAAAGAAATGATAGTCTAAATACTAATGGTTTTAAGGCTAAATAAATTTATATATTAAAAAAATTATATTTAATATTTTTTCCTCTACCAATCATTCAATCCCTTGCCATAATGATTTCGCCTTGCCATAATGATTTCGCTGTTATTTATATTGATTTGGTATAGGTCAATCATTGATTATATAATTTATATTTATACTTTTTAATTATTCTAGACAAATTAATAATACAAATTATCTTTTGAATCTTTTATGACTTCTACAATTTATTCTCATTTTTATTTTGCTAAATCATTTTTAAGTTTTTATTTATGTGTACCTCACGTACCATATCATCATTTTATTCTCATCACTTGTATTTGGTTATTGCCTCAAGAATCACAAAATCGTTTAAATTGACATTCCAAGTTAGTCTCATTAATCATACAAACATCATTATATTGTTTAAAATGTTCTCATTTATGTTCTTCCTCGTACTAACCTCATTCGCCGTCTTGGTTATTCAGAGCTATAACTTCGTAAACATTTTTAACTTGAATATTTATCAAAAATATTAATCACCATATTTTATCACTACTTAAGCTAAAGCATTGACTTATACAATTATCTTTAGATGACGATTCTTCTTTATCATTTATCATCTATGAATCCTTACCTTTCTCAATATGGATAATGGCGTTTCATCGGTATATAACTTAAATAGGACTCCCTCATAGTCCTTCAATTTATTTAAATGTTTTAAGGATTAAAAAAATTGAAAAGTAATATTCATTCATTTATCATAATATAACATATCTTTGTGTACGTCATCAAATTTTCATCTTCTATAAGCCATGATTATATCATCCATTATTAAAAATTTTAAAAAAAACTTGTATGGCATAATAACGTTAAATCTCCACTATTAACGAAACGATGCAATACTTCTAACAACATTTGACAACACATCAGAACTTCTCGTTTAAGCTTCGTCAACAGCTAAGATTCAATACCATGTATGATATAAAAGTTGAATTTTACTTCTGAACTATTTTCATACTCTCAAATATCGAATTTCTCAATCTAAAAGTTTATCTCTCGAAAAAATTAACTCTCTAAATTTTTCTATTGAAGACAACACTTCTTATTTACTACTTTTGATTCTCATCTATTCATCAACCCTCATCTTTAAAGTTTATCAAGTATAACTTTAATCATTTTTATTACTAATTACTTAGAAAGTAAAGATTTGTGGGAAAAGTAATTAATCGATTCAATGCTTCGTCCATCAGGTAGTATGTCTGCGACAAAAGAATCAAACTGTACAATGAAAACAAAAAAAAAAGATAAAGTAAAACTAAAAATTCCTTTAAGAAACCCTCAAATCTTTTAGCCCATGATGATGATGTTCATATTCTACTCAAAACACTTAACATTAAAATTGCATCATCTAATAAACTTGATCCAAAAGATAAAAAGTTACCAAAATTTAGATTTTTACAAAATATTTTATAAAACAAAAAGTAACTCATCCGCTTTAAATGAGGTATCACCGACAACATTAAAACCCGTTTTCCAAAATTAAGAGAATATCCAAACGATGCTGATGTTGTTGGCGATGATGTTTTTTTTAAGACGTAGAATTGAGTGTTAGATTCCTAATTCATCCTCAATATTTTGAGTTTTTAAATTTGTGGTCATAGTCAATCTACACCAAACAACTGAAGAACGTTAACCAGCTCAATTGTGTCTTCAGTTTTACTAAAATTTTCTTTCAAAATATCAAAAATACTTTTAGAGTGTAACTTCAATAGCATATAAGGTATCCTTCTTATAATGCCACGAATCCAAAATATTTTAGCATAGTTGAATTACCATTGAAAATTTATGGATAGAAATATGCTTCTATGCTAGTGAAATTGGGAATCTAACTCATTTGAAGACGTCGGTTAAGCTGAAAGATAATGAACAATAAAAAATGTTTTCACATTTAATTTTTTTCATATATTTTTTTATGTTAATTTTTATATAATGTTCCTGTCATATATCATATTTTTCATGCAGGAGCTTGCTCATTATCCAAACTTTAAAAATATAAAGCTTAGGACGATAGAAATCTTACTAAACGTTTAATTCTTTTTATCGCAATTTGTTATCATATAATCTCATTTTAGCCATACCATAGCTGCACGAGTTTAAGGTTGCACCATCAATCTATCATCAGTGCTTTAGATACTTAGTGAGCGATAGGGTCATAGTATTGAGAGGATGTCAGGAGGAAACTCGTGAAGGGCCAACCGGAGTCCTATAGGAGTCTACACAAGCTCGGCCATTGGAGACCGTGGTCGAACTAACAATATGCTTAATACTCAAGAACAAGGTCTATCTCGTCATAGACGAACTTGGCGAACACTAATCTGGATATGAAGCAACATAACATATGGAAGAAGTGTGGGGAAAATGTGACATAGTGGTGAAAATCGGGACAAACTTGCATAAAAATATGATGGTAAAACTGATCCACCTCTTGCAGTAGCACGAGAATATATTTTCAAACACAACACGTCAGAAACATGTATTCGTGAGTCCCTTGCTACTCACTGACTTAAGATAGATCCTCATGCGAAACCAGTAGAATATAAAAAGAGGAAATTGGCCCTAAAAAAATCAAAAGAGGTAAAGGAAGAAGTCAACTGATTGTTGGTTATGGAACACATACGAGAAGTAAGATATTCGAACTGAGTTGTGAACCTCATCCTTGTAAAACATAAGAACAAAAAATGAAAAATGTGCATCGACTTCACAGGTTTGAATTGCGCATGTCCAAATGATCTTTTACCTATACCCGGAATTGATAAGTTTGTCACTGCATTCGCAAGTCACCAAATGTTATCCTTCATGGATGAATATTTTAGATACAACCTGATCAAGATGGACCCGATGGACCATGAAAAGACGTCGTTTACCATAAACCACTGGATCTAGTTTACATAGTGGTATTGTTTAGACTAAAAACATGGGTTAACCTACCAAAAGCTGATGAAAAAAAAGTTTAAAGAGTAGTTGGGGGTAATATGGAAGTCCACGTCAACGACATGCTGGTTAAAAGCAAAGAAAATATTATGCTCATATCTCAAAGACCTACGAGAAACTCCTTCCATATGACGAAAATAAAACATGAAGCTTAACCTTACAAATGTTTATTTGACTTCACATCTAAGAAATACCTTGGCTTTATCATTGACAAATGGGGGATCGTGGTTGACCCAAATAGAACTGTCTCACTAAGAGAAATGAGTCATTTATAGACAATGAATATGGTTGAAATGTTAAATGACATAATCGATGGGTTATACCACTCATCCCTCGATCAACCAATAAATGGCTCCCATTTTTCAAAGTCTTGAAAAGATAAAAAAAAGTTTAAATGGAATGAGGATGAGGAATGTGATGCTGCCTTTCAATAATTAAATAGTTATAATGCACCACCTATCATACTAGTGGAGAACCAGGTATTGAACGTGTATTTAGGGTTATTCCTGAGCACTTTAAGCGTTATACAAATAATCGAAAAGGAGAAAATACAGTGCCTCATATACTACATCAGCAAATCCTTCTTAGAGGCACAATGGTGTTATGCCATTAAAAACAATTGTACTATCGTTTGTAACTGCGACCATAAATTTTTGATAGCACTTTCACTCTCATTCGGTCCAGGTACCCATGACATATCAAGTATATCTTGAGAACGACCGAGATCTTGGGACACTTGGAAAATAAGCGATCGAGTTGGGTATAACTGATAAAATTTTATTTATCATGATCGATGAGAGTGAAGAAAAGTAACTCATCCCGTTTAAATAGGGTATTACCGACGATATTAAAATTCGTTTTTCAAAAGTAGAATATTCTCCAAACAATAAAATTAGTTATGAAGTTTTCTTTTTTATAAAAATTTAATGGGGTGTTAGATTTCCACTTCATCCTAAATTTGAGTTTTTTTTTTCAGTTGTCTAGCATTTTTCTTAATCAATTTACACTCAACAGTTGATAAATATAAACCAGCTTAATTGTGTCTTCAATTATACTAAAATATCATTTCAAAATCTTAGAATTACTTTTAAAGTGTAAGTCCAACAATGTATGTCAATCTCCTTTCAATTATTCCACGACTCCAATACATTGTAGCATAGGTAGATTGTAGTTAATAATTTATGCAAATAAATAATCTTCTATGTTAGTGGAAATTCATCTGAAGACGTCGCTCAAGCTATAAGATGGTGGACGATGAAAATTTTGTTTTCCATACGACACTCAAACATTAAATGTTTGGATGAAAATGATTTATTATTGATATGGAAATAGAGTTTCAAGGATTAATTTGTAAATAGTGAAAATTTAGGGATTTAATTGTAATTAATGTAAGTTTTGTCTTTAATTTGTGACTGGTGTAAGTTTTAGAGGATATTTGTGACTTTGTATAATTTATAAGGACTAAACAACAATTAGTCCACTTTTGTAACAGATTCAGTTTGAGACTAAGTCTTGGCCCCTGTATATAAAGGACCATACTACTCTAATAATGGGGTTGAACACTTTTACTTTGAAACTCATTTGGACTTGTGTTTTCTCTCTCTAAAAACTCTCTAGCATTTTCTCTTTCTAGAATTCTTCCTTAGCAATTTACTAAAGCAAAATCAAACCTAATCAAATAGGCGACTCCACTGGGGACTGAATAAGAAAAGTCATTAGCTTATTCTGTTCGAAAGCGATACTATCTAGTGGTATTTCTTGATTAAAAATCATACGATGAATCCCGATAATAATCCTACGCTTCAATCAGCGATAGAAACTGTGAGAAATGATTTGCAAAATAATGGAACTGATGGGAACAAAACTGATGGATCGTCTCCGGTCTAAGTTCGATCTAATGTTGAGACAAGAATGAATCAGCTCCTAAATAAAATTAATACTTTAAATAAAAAATATGAACAGAGAGACCAAGAGATACTTTCTACGAACGATGTGGAAGGTCAATCAAATTGATCTTTTGATGATCGACATGCTAAGTCTGAGCACAAAAAAACACGTTTTGTGTCTCCTAAAGAGCGGTATTCATCTTGAAAGTTCAGCCTCTGGATTTAAAAGACATAGAGGTTCTTCGAAAGGGGAATCAGAAAGAGATTATTCGAGGAGGTATAAAAAGGAGAGTAAGTCTAAGAATGCCCCTCGATCAACTTGGCATGAACGGAATCCTTCGACTCAGTATGCTGAAACTGATAGGAATTTATATGTCACAATGGGAACCGATGATCAATTCGTTCAAGGCGTTGATTGGAGAAATTCTCCATTAACAGATGAAATTCGTTCCATGACACTTCCGAATCGTTTTGACATTTCGAAGGTTGAAAAGTTCGATGGGATGCAGGATCCTGATGACCACATCAAACAACTCAAAACTTATATGATAAACTTCAAGGATGACGGCCGACTTATATGTCGTGCCTTTTCTAAAACTTTTAAGGGAATAGCTCTCAACTGGTACAATAGGATTCCGAGGGGGTCCATATCAAATTTTAGAGATTTTTATACTGCTTTTCGAAGGCAGTTTGTGGCAAGCAAAGAGATGAGAGCTAATGGTGATACGATTATTCATTGCAAGCAGGCACCAGGAGAAAAATTCAAAGACTATACCAAGATATTTGTGTTGACCAAGGCTAGTTTGGACAACTGTAAGGAAAATATGGAGATGGCAGCTTTTCGCGAGGGATTATTACCAGGGGATCTGGCTAATGAGACAACAAAGAGAAGAGCCTTGACTTTTGGAGCGTTGATGGCTCAAGTTGAGGATCAGATCAAGGTGGAGGAGTCGAGTAGAGTCCAAGGTGGACCAGCTAACACTCCGAAAAATTCGGGACATGGAGCCAATAATCAGGGGAAGCTCTCGAATGGTAATAACAATGGTAATGGTAATAATGAGCACTCGAGGCAGAAGAACAACAATTTGCCTCCTCGGAGTGGTGGTTATTCGAACTACATTGCATCTAACAATTACAACCGGCCTAGGGAAAATACGTGGGTCACGCAAGAGTACTATGCTGATTTAACAGAGAGTGTTTCTGTCATATGGGATAATACTAAGAATTCTGTAAATTTTGGGAAGCTAGCCCCTATCATCAGACCAAGAGAGGAGAGGAATAACAAATTTTGTAGGTATTTATGATGATATTGAGCATGATACGAATGATTGTATTGCTTTGAAGAAAGAAATCAAATATTTGATTGAGAATGGAAAGTTCCTGACTTATGTGAAGTCGCATGGAAGTGCATCGAAGAATAATGGAGCATCAATTTCGAAGGCTGCACCGCCAGATGAGAACTTAATGATTATGGATTCACAGATTGAGTTATTCGACGTTTCTACTGAATATGTTGAAAAGGATCCGAACAGGTTGCTTCTGATGGCAGTCGAGGAGCCTGTTGAGGTTGCTTCTGAGGAAAATGGGCATGCTCGGGAATTGTGCAAGTTTTTTGAATCGTTGGCAATTTTTGGGGGCGATTCAATGACTGGAAATTCAGACAGTTCGAGGGATAGACATGTTGTCAGCTTGACAACTCAAATTGAAGGGAGGATGTCAACACATTTTTATGGAAATAAAGATATTCCCTTCATTTTGTTTGATGAAGATGATTTGAGAGGGACTGCAGGACCACATGAGGATGCTGTGGTGATTGGAGCTGAGGTGGTTGGCGTCGAAATTCGACGTGTGTTGATTGACACTGGCAGTTCTGCTAATGTCCTTTTAAAGTCCACCTATGATAGGATGATGAACCCATATCGGATTACTCAATCAGATCGTACAATTATCGGGTTCACGGGTGTTACAGCTCGTGTTGTTGGAGAATTCGAGGGTGAAGTTAGTTTGGGAAAAGGACCATTTAAGAAAAAGGCCCAAGTACTCTTTGTGGTGGTGGACTTTCCCACAAGTTATAATGCTATTTTTGTGGATGACGTCGAAATTCGACGTGTGTTGATTGACACTGGAAGTTCTGCTAATGTCCTTCTTAAGTCCACCTATGATAGGATGATGAACCCATCTCGGATTACTAAATCGGATCGTACAATTATCAGATTCACGGGTGTAAGAGCTCGTGTTGTTGGAGAATTCGAGGGTGAAGTTAGTTTGGGAAAAGGACCATTCAAGAAAAAGGTCCAAGTACTCTTTGTGGTGGTGGACTGTCCCACAAGTTATAATTCTATTTTGGGAAGAACATGGCTTTTAAGAATCTACGAGGTGGTTTCAACAGTTCATCAGTGCTTTAAGTACGTGGTTGGAGATAGATTTGGAGTGGTTCAAGGCGATCAAAAGGTTTCCAGAGAATGCTATGCCACTGCTCTTCGGGTCCGAGGATCCAGCAGTGGAGATTTGATGCGAGAATAACAATTAGAGAGGGTACCCTCGGATTTGGAAGAAAGGGTTGACGATCCGAGGGAAACCCCGGGGTCTTTAACAGTGAGTGAAGAAATAGAGGAGTTTATTTTTTCGGAAGGAAAAGTACTTCGGATTGGAACTTTATTGACCCATTTTTACGTCAACAACTGCTTGATTTTTTATCTCAAAATTTGGATATCTTTGCTTGGAAGACAGAAGATGTAACATGAGTACCTATTGAGGTAATTCAACACAACTTGGCCATAAATCCGAAAGTCAAGCCGATGACTCAAAAAAGAAGAGCGTTTTCCTCGGAAAACGCGGAAGCAATTGTTGCAGAAGTGGATATAGTTGTCTAAGGTCGGACAGATAAGGGAATCACAGTATCCTTTGTGGACGGCAAATCCGGTGGTGGTTAAAAATTAGGAATGGGAAATAGAGGATGTGTGTGGATTTTACATATTTGAATAAAGCTTGCCCCAAAGATCCATTTCATGTTCCTCGAATAGATCAGTTGATTTATTCCACTTCTAGAAATAAAATTTGACTTTTATGGATGATTTTGCAGGGTATAATCAGATCCAAATGTATCTCAAAGATCAAGAGTGCACGACTTTTATAACTTATAGGGGCCTGTATTGTTATAAAGTGATGCCCTTCGGATTGAAGAATGCTGGAGCCACTTACCAGAGATTAATGAATAAATATTTTGCTATGTAGATCGGAAAAAATATGGAAGAATATATAAACAATATGGTAGTAAAAAGTTCAAGGGACAAAGTGCATCTTGATGATCTAGAGGAAGCTTTTTTAAATCTAAGAGCGATCAGGTAGAAATTAAATCCTGAGAAGTGTACCTTTGGAGTTCGGTCGAGGAATTTTTTGGGTTTTATTATTAGTGAAAAGGAATAGAAGCCGACTCAGAACAGTTAAAAGCTTTGATAACAATGAATTCACCTCGATCAATCAAAGAAGTGCAAATACTGACAGGAAGGTTAGCAGCACTTAATCGATTTATTTCAAGATTTTCTGACAAATGCTTTCCTTTCTTTCAAGTGTTACGAGGATCCAACAGGTTCAAATGGACGTCTGGATGCGAAGCAACGTTCACAAAAATTAAAAATTTATTGTCATCACCAGAAATATTAACAAAGCCTCAAAATGGGGAGAAACTATTTTTGTACATCGCGGTATCAGATTTTGCACTCAGCGCAGTGTTAATTAGTGAAGATTCAGGAATTCTGAAGCCGGTGTATTACGTTATTAAAAGTCTGATGGCAACAGAAAAGAGATATATGAAATTGGAAAAGCTGGCTTTAGCATTGGTGATTGCCACTAGGAAGATGCGTCCATATTTTCAAGCTCATACTATAGAAGTCCGAACTTCATTCCCCTTAAAAAATATATTGCAACGACCTGATATCTCAGACCAAGTGGTCAGTGGAGTTGGGGGATTATGATATTTTATTTACACCTCGAACAACGATCAAGGCACAGGCACTGGCTGAATTTTTTTGTTGAGTTTCACTCAAGTCAATCGGATGAGGAAGAAAGTAATAAAGTTTTGCCTGTAGATTCGAGGTGGATTATTCGAACGGATGGAGGATCCAGTATTTGAGGGTGCAGTGTTAGGGTTCTATTGATAGCTCCGACGGGGATAACAATGGTCCAATCAATTAAATTTGGTTTTCATGCTTCAAACAATGAAGCTGAGTATGGAGATGCTTTGGCAGGTTTAATATTGGGAAACATTTGTGAGGCGACTTCCAGTAGGTTTAGAAATGAATTATCAGTTATTGGCAAATCAGGTATCTGGATTTTCCAGAAGTAAGGAAGGATCGTTTGATTTTATATCTTCGGGAGCTTCAGAATTTAATGCTTCTGTTTGACAATGTGGTTGTGGAATATATCGGGCGAGGAAGTAACATGGCGGCTGATTCTTTAGAAAATGTTGCCTACAAGGAAGAGTATCCTCGAATTTTTCTATAAGAAAATCCTTTAATTGTTACTCAATCTAGCCAATGGGAAATTATAGAAGAATGTTTGGTCACTGATGAAAGCCGACGTGATTAGCGATCGGATATTCTTAATTTGTTGACCAAGGATTATTGGCCGATGATTCTCAATTGGCTAAAACATTAAGGGGTAAAGCCTTCAGATATATATTTATGGATGGAATTTTATATAAAAAGGTATTAAGCAGACCATTACTACGAGGTTTAGGCAAGCAAGAATCCCAAGAACTATTATCAGAATTGCATGATGGTGAAGGGTCAGCTCATTCTAGGTTCAAAGCTTTATCGCGTCGAGTTTTAGTTGTAGGGTTTTACTAGGCTACAATCATGAAAGATGCTAAAAATTTAGTCCGAGGTTATGATGCTTGTCAAAGATTTGCTAATGCTATTCACAGATCAGCAGTACATCTTATGTCTATATCCGAAGCAATACCATTTGGTAGGTGGGGAATTGATCTGGTGGGACCTTTGCCAATGGCTTATGGGGGGGGGGGGGCAGATGATAATTGTGACGGTGGATTATTTTACGAAGCGGGCAGAAGCAGAACCACTATCAGGCACAAAAGCAAAGGATGTCATCAAATTTATTGTGAATAATATATGTTGTCGTTTTGGGGTTCCTCGAAGAATTACAACAGGTAATGGCCCTCAATTTAACAATATGGAAATGGCTGCATTCTGTACTTCTAAAGGAATTCAATAATATTTTCCGACGCCCTTTCATCCGCAAGCTAATGTACAAGTAGAAGTGACAAATAGAACGATTTTAGATGGCTTGAAGAAGAATCTATCGGGGGCAGCATGAAAATGGCCAAATTATTTGCAAGAGGTGCTTTTGGCATATCGAACAACTCCAAGAGAGGCTACAAAAGAGACTCCTTTTGCTTTGGCATATGGTATGGATGCAGTTATCCCTATTGAATCTACGATGTCATCTTTTAGAATATCTCAATATTCTGAAAGATTTAATGACGAAATTTGAAGGGCAAATTTGGATTTGATTGAGGAAAAAAGGGTTCGGGCTCATTTGATAGCAATACATTATCAAACTCTTATGAGAAGTAGATATGATTCAAAGCTGAAAAGAAGAGAATTTGTAGAAGGTGATAAAGTGTTGCGAAAAGTTTTCCTGCATACAAAAAAAAAGAGCCTCAGAAAAATGGCTCCAAATTTGGAATGGCCTTATATAGTTGTTGAAAGAATTAAGCTGGGGTCTTATTGTCTTTGTAATTTCGAGGGGAGAATGCTACAACATCCATGGAATATTCAGCACCTGAAGCTTTATTGGGAGTAGACATGTTTTTGTACTTTGGAATTTTTGTTTTGAATGACGCACTCTTTCCTACCCTGTTGGCCCGGGAAGGTTTTAACGAGGCGCCATGTACATGTACATATTCAACTTTATCAATAAAGTTCGTATTTTGGCCAATGGCTGTTTACATTTATTTGGACACTATCCTTAACAAATCATCAAAGATTGATCACCTTTGAGATTAGTTAAGAGTATAATATTTTGAAGTGTTTATGACACTTTTCAGGAATATCGTTCCAAAAATTTGTAAGATTGGTTTTTGGATAAGCAGCATGAATTTCTTGAAGAAGAAGGATGGTTGCATGTTCTTTTCCGACATGAATAGTTGTTTGCATATCCTTTGAAAGCTCAGCCTCAGCAGCAGCTACAGCAGCAGCTTTTTCTGCTTCGAAATTTGGCTTCAGTTTCTCTGTTTCATCGATCAACTCCTTGTTTTTTGCTTCACAAACAGTTAGAGAATTTCGAAGTGTGGTGGAGTTGGATTTTTCGATATTCAATTCAATAGCATGCTCGGTTTTGTGTTTCTTCATTTTTTCTTCATGAGATTTTGTCAGCAGCTCTGTATCAACCATATGCTTGATTCGAAGATGATCCTTTATGCAGAGAGCATCTTTTATAAGCTCGGATCTTGCTATCTCATAACCATAAAACTGTTCAGATACATTGTTGTGAAAAGTTTCTCTAAATTTCTTTTCAGCTTCATAAGATTCTTTATAGTAAACCATATCTTTGGCCGACTGTTTGAGATGGTCTTGAGAAGCTTCGATTTGAGAGGCAAGAGTTTTGGCAGCAGCGTGAAGACCAAAAAATGGCTGAAGAGCGATGGCAATTGCAGGATTTGGAGGAGGGTTAAGAAATCCCGATGTACTAAGCTTGTCAATCATATCCAGAGATGTGACAGGTTCATAAGAACGAGTAACGTTTGGAAGAACTTTGTTTGGTGTAGGCCTTGCAAAATCAAGCATGTGATTTTGGATCACTTGAAGAACAAGATCCTCTTCTCCAGCAAGTGCCTCTGTGTTCTCGAAGTTGATGAACATATTTGGGTCGAAGCTTGTAGGAGGATGATAAACGGTGGGAGAGTAAATACCAATGAGAATCACAGGGTTGTCTTTATAAGAATGTTCTTCGGTCGAAGGGTTTGGGCGGTGTTATTGGTTTCCAGCAGCAACGTCTTCGTCTTCATCAACCAAAGTGTACGAAGTGATTTTGTTCTATTTCCTTTTCTTTCCGAAGGAATCAGAAGATATTTTCTTTTTCTTTGATGATGGTTCTTGGACATTTCCCTCTTCGATGGGCGAAAGAGGCTCTTCTGCAACTTTGCATTTTCGACGCTTTGGTTTCGAGGGCGTGGAAGGGTTAGCACCAGATGTGCTAACTGCCTTTTTACCTCTCTTTTCTTTGGTGATTTTTTCTTTCTTCTTTTTTGGCAGATGGCTATCTGATCTGTTGTGAATAGGAAGAAAAACTTTGTAGTCAGGCTGGGGTATTCGTTGGCACACGAGTTTTGGATATAGATCGGAAAACGGATCTTGAGGAGGTAACCCACCTTCTTTGATTAGAAACATGTGGCATTTGAGGAAATTGATGGGCTGAAAGGCATTATGAAATGCATTATTCCATTCCTTTTCAGCCGAGGCGATGAGTTTTTGGAAAATATCTTTAGCTACTTCTCAAGGTGTTGAGTAGCGCTTCAAAATTTCTAGTATAATTTAGCAAAATAAAATGTTAAAAAATAATAAAATAAAGAATTTGTATTAAAACGTAAAATGTTCGAAGAACTTACGATTGCTTCTCCAAACAAGTGTTAATTTCGAAGGGTTAGCTTTGGAAATTGCCTTTCCATTTTCCCAAGCCCCAGATATGAAAACAAATCTTTGTTTCTAGAATTTATCAGCCTCCAGAAGATCGTCAATGATCTTGAGGTCATCCATCAATGTGAGGTAATAGAATGGAAGCTTCGGACCTTTTGAAAGTTGAGTCAGTGAGATGAAGTCTTTAATACTGATGAGAATTTTGGATAGACATGATGCCATGATCATTGACAGGAGGATGAACAATTGATTTGGTGTCACCTGAGTAAGGCATAAACTGAGGACTTCGAAGTACTCTACGATCATCAGATCTAGTGGAAATCGAAGAACCCAGTTGATGATTTCTAGGTATACCACTAGTTCATCATCATTTGCAGTCGAGGGGAGTTTCTCCTTCTTTTGGCAGACGAAGGGTTATGTTTTCTCCCATTCCCCATTGCTTCTTAAGGGCCGAGGCTTGACTTTCTCATTAGTATATATATCGAACTTTCTTCAAGGCGATAATATACTTGCTTTCTAGGTTCGTTAGATTCTTCCCATTTTTTGCTCTTTCTTCTTCGGAGATGGAGCAAATGTCAGCCTCCTCTTGAGAGTCAGCCTCAAGATCAGTTTTCGTAGCCTCCGAGTCATCTTTGTTGGCTCTTGAAGTATCTTCTCGAGGATCTTGAGAAGTTGAGATAATTTTTTTGTAAGAGGGTTAGCAATCCGAGGCGCCTCCTCCATCACTTCTCTTTGAGGATGATCGTTAGTAGTGGGATTTGGGGGAGAGGGAGTTCAGATGATTGCTGATTCATCTCCCATGGCGATGAAAGTTTTTCTTGGTTTGGTTAATGAATATTTTCCGAAGAAGGGTTATTTTTTTCAATTTCAGAGGAGAAACTCTGCTTTGAGATGAGGAGGCTCGAGGTGTTTTAGGACCTGAGATTTTAGATGACGTTTGCTCTTCGATCTTGGGAGAAGGTGAAATATTTGGGACGTTGGTAGGATCGAAATTACCGTAATAGAAAGTCTCCGTTGTAGTTCTGACTCGAGCACCTCAAATTAATCCTGATCTTCGGTATTCTTCATCTCTTTGCGTAATACAAAAATAATCTTAAGATCCGAACAGTAGGTTACTATCAGTATCAGAGGATTCTGGTGTTTTGGAAAGAACGGCCTTCGAATTTTTGGTTCTTGGTTTCTTACTCATAAACCAGGTAAGGGTTTATCGGAGAAGATGAAGGTTAATCGGGAAATTTGAATTTCGCGGTGAGAATCCTGGGAATAGGGGAGGAGCAGATGAAAGTAGCCAAAAACTCTCACTTCTCTCTAAATCGGTTTTTGTGCGAGGAGAGTTGGAATGAAAAATATGTTGTATTTATACTAAAGTAATTGAAAACGTGTGAAGATGGAGAGCCATATGATGATAGGTTGGAATACGAATCGTTGAGTGGATTAGATGTTCAAAATCTGTCAGGCTAGATTACTAGGGTCATAATGAATATAACGGTTACATATGTAACAATTATATTCGAAGCTGATTTATTAATACTTCAAGGACAATTTTCATAAAAAGTAATTACATTAATTCGAAGTGATAAGCGATTATATCGGTTTGAAGTGATTACAAATTTATTGGTCGATATTTACCTACAAAGGTTATTCGAAGCTAACCAAATGAATTTTATCTTTTGGTTCGAATATGTTTTTAATCTGTTATATTGTATATATGCTTTGAATAATAGTTTAAGCTAATGGCTTCGAACAGTTGATTTTTTATATATGACAGGTTAAAGATTCGAAGACAAAACGGATTTGAAGATTTTTTAGTTATTCATTTACTCGCATGAGAACTAGGAGGGTTCTGATATGGAAATAGTGTTTTAAGGATTAATTTATAAATAGTATAAATTTAGGGATTTAATTGTAATTAATGTAAGTTTTGTCCTTAATTTGTGACTGATGTAAGTTTTCGAGGATATTTGTGACTTTGTATAATTTATAAGGACTAAACAGCAATTAGTCCATCTTTGTAACATATTTAGTTTGAGACTAAGTCTTGGATCCTCTATATAAAGGACTAGACTACTCTAATAAAGGGGTTGAACACTTTTACTTTGAAACTAATTTGAACTTATGTTTTCTCTCTCTAAAAACTCTCTAGCATTTTCTCTCTCTAGAATTTTTCCTTAGCAATTTACTAAAGCAAAATCAAACCTCATCAATTATCAATATTTATTATACGACGGTTCGATTTAGTATCAACATGTGGTAATAGTTTATCATTATCTATGAATCATAGATTGTGCATTGGGAAAATAGGACTCTCAAAAGTTGACTAACATATTTATATATTGAGAATCAAATTATAATTGACTTTTAAAACTTTGCACAATAAAATGGATTAAATAGGCATAAAATTGCTCAAGTAAAAATAGAAGCGTAACCAACACATTAATTGAATCTTGTAGTACATATGTTCAAAATTCGGTAGTGTATTTCGAAACTCTTATTGGACAACTTATTGTGAACCATATATCTTTATGAGACACAACTTCCAAAAGTTAATTTTTTTATCAAGTTTTCAACTAAACATACTTCGTTTTTTTTGTTTTATGACCCAATAATAGCACTTTTTTATTAAGTTATTAAATCTGTAAATGGAAAACCTCAACTTTCGGTGATCCAAAAGTTTCTAAACTCTTTTAAGTTTTCAGGGGAAATTAATCTGTCTTTAGTGGATACATGGCATATTCTTATTGAATCGGATCTTCAGAAGGACCTTTGCAAACTATGGAAAATAAGATTTTGGCCTATAAGAGAACTTTCTATGAGATTATTGAAATGGTATCCATATTTTGATCCGATATATGAATCCCTGGTAACTCCAACATGGATAACCTTCCCGAACATCCCTCTATATTTGTTCAATCAAGGAATTATAAGATTCATTTCTTCTAACATAGATAATCCTCTTCGGATTTGGATTCCTAAAAGAAATAGAGCTAAGCAAGATTGTTGCAGAGCCTGGAAAAAGCTCAATGTTTCAAAAATATTGATAAAAAAATGTTTGGTTATGATTCTGGGATAACGATGGTATCTGATTTATATACAATATGATACTTTTCCTCGTTATTGCTCAGTTTGTGCTCATTTAGGTCATGGTAAAAAATGTAAAAAACTAATGAAGCAAAAAGATAACAGTAAGCAAAATCAGCTTAACTTCTCAAAATCTTCTAACAAAAGGTGTTTGGATTCCAAAAATGAACTCAATCTTAATAAAGGAAAGCAAACAATAACAAAAATTAGACAGCTTGAAGGATATGGATCAATCAAGAAAGAATAATAATCAACAAGAGAAAGAAGGGAATCAACCCAAGATTTGAAACATACTGGAAATACACCAAACTTCAAATAACTCATATATAGACAGCTCTTACAAGGATAATTTAATAGAGGTAAAAGAAGATAATATGAATGTAGAATTCAAAGGTCCAAATAGGTGCAATCAAATATATAGAATCAGATAATTCTTATAGATAAAAAAAACAAGAAGCTAAAAGATTTGGAAATAATTGATACCGTAAAATCCATTGACTCAGGTACTATTTTTTCGACATCGAATAACTATGAAAATCTAGAAAATGATCAACTGTCATCTAATCTAAAAACCATTGGAACTCTACGGCTAAAAACCGTTACTGGTCACCAGTGTTTGGCACTTGTTGCATTATTTCCACTAAGGTTTCATCGTCCTCAAAACAGGTCATCTTTGTTTAAGAATGTTGTATATATGGTCACCGTCGCGTGCCAATTAACTATAGGGTGATATGTGGCACCCAAAGTTACAATTTTTTTGTTACTAATACGGTCACTGAACATTTCACACGTAAAATACCTCTTTTTGATGATGAACATAGCGTAGATCAACACTAACGCGACTACAAATACGGTGACTAGACATTTTAAACCCAAAAAAACAAATTTATTTTAGGGGTATTTTAGGTGTGAAATATCTAATGGCCGTATTTGTAACACAAATATTATAAATTTGGGTTCCACATGTCCCCGTACAGTTAATTGTCATGTGTCAATAACCATATATGTAACATTCTTAAACATAGGTGACCAGTTTTAGGCACGAAAAAACCTTAGTGGCAGGTTTGCAACAGATGTTAAACACTGATGACCAGTGAAGGTTTTTAGCCGGAAGTCTACCATCTTTCCCAATACTTAAAAAAATAGAGGATGGAAAAGATTTCTAAAAAATCTTAAGTAAAAAAGTGAAAAAATCAAAATAAAAATCTATTAAAAATCTCAAATGGAGTTCAAAATGAAAGATGAAACTTGATTTTAATCAAAATCAAGCCCCCGAATCAACTTAAAACCTAATTTTTCTCGAATATTTAGGCCTGGACTATATTAGACCCTCTAAATAAATTTAGTTATCTTAAAATGTTCAATTTAGTTCTAAATAATTTATCATAACAAAATATCATATTATGCTTTATAAATAATAACAGGTTAGACATAAGTCACTAACAATCTAAGGCAGATCATACCTGACTTCATTTTTGTACAAGATGTTTTTATTACACTAATTGCATATGCAAAATAGATTAAATGAAACTTTGGCTTTATGGTGCGCCTATTTTGGCCCAATTGTTTATCATATCTGAAGGGGGAAGAACGATAAAATTATCGGCTCCACTAAGATTCTTGTTTCTACGATATTGTATAACATGTTTTTCGACTACCGGTTCAGAATCTTTGGAACAAATGTGATCTAGCTTATAGTCATCCCCACTCGCTAGGTTGCTGCTATGCGTTTTTCGAATCTTTTATTTTCTCAATGTTGATTTCGTTGCTTCTTCTGTACTTTCACTTATTCTCTCTTTTTTCGCTAGGTTGCTGCTATGCGTTTTTCGAATCTTTTATTTTCTCACGTTGATTTCGTTGCTTCTTCTGCACTTTCACTTATTCTCTCTTTTTTTATTTCGACAATGTCAAGACCTACTTACCTGTGTTTTGAAATTTTTTTTGCCGCTTTTAATGTTATTTTTTGGAGTATGCCCATATATTTAAAACAACTACGTTTACTTTTATTTAATAATTTTTTACAACCAAACAAAAAAAAATATAAAAATCTATAAACACTATAAAGGTTCCAAATTCAAAATGTAATTGTTTTATAATTATTTTCTATTCTTAATTACTGATTTCATTAATAAAAATAAAATAATATAAAAAATAAACTCGGACTGATCTTATCTGTTTGGACCGTTAATCAAACCGATTCTATAACATGATTGAATGACTTGAACAATACCGAATACGTACTAAACGGATTATCAGATTTAACGTCGGCTAAAAATATTATACATACCGTATTATAGGAAGGGTTATTTCCCTTAAGGTACATCAGTCCAAAAAACATTCTGGTTCAATGGGCTTCATTTTTTCTAATTCTTAAAAGATGCATTTAATTGTATGATAATTCCATAAAAAAAATTTATTTTTTTATTGACAAATTACCCTTCATTTAGTTTAACCCATGAATGAACTTCGCCTTCTTCATCTCACTCTTCATATTATTGGAAACGAAGTGCCTTCTTTTTTCGAATATTTTTTTTCACCCTTCTCTGTCACAATGTCCTCCCGCATCTCCACCCAGTTCTTAACAAATATTTGGTTTTCACCCTTCTCCGTCACAATGTCCTCCCGCATCTCCACGCAGTTCTTAACGTTAAGCTCCTTCGTTCTAACTCCTCCACCAGACATCTCCGTTACTCCGTATCTCTCTTCCACCAAAACGCATGACCCTGACATCTTCCTCTTCACAGCTATTATCAACAACTACTCCCCCACGGTCTCCATGACCGACCATTGTCGTTTTTCGTGCAAATGCTGAGCCGGGGTGTTGCCTCCACTGAGTTCACGTTTTCTTCGGTATTGAAATCTAGAGAACGAGAAGATGATCCACTCTTAAGTGGTTAAATCTAAATTTCCTATTTGACTCTTCGTGATTCTATTCTCTCTACCTCCTCTGGGTTTCCTCTACTCTTTCGTCAGATTGTCTCTTGCTTTCTAGGGTTTGCCTGATTCGTTTTCAAATTCTATTCGACAATGGAGGTATCAATCTCTCTAATGTGATGTGTATCTGGATTTTCTGTCTTGGTTTGGTTCGTAACTCTGCGCTGTGATCGATGATTCTAAAATTTGTTTTTCTTCTTGATGGGTTTAATTTTGTATGCCTTTGAAATTGATTTGTTCAATTTTTCGTTTTGGGCTGGGGTTTATGTATAATCCATGATTAATTTTGTGATCAATAATTTTATTCAGTATTGACGGTTTCTCTTTTATGATTATCTATTGTAATTCTGGATTCAATTTTCCTGTTGTAGGTATTGATAGAACGTTGCTTTATACCCTTTAATTGGTCGACTTCACAAGTTTTGTTAATAGTCTTTTAGTTTGAGACTATAGTAAGGCTCACTCTACTGATTTTGAAATTTTATCTATGTAGATCTGTTTATTGCTTAGTTCTAGTGATATCCTTTTGTTTTTTTCTCTTTTATTCAGTTTACTATAACCCTCAAGGGGTTGAGATTACGATGGTTGTACTGTGTGTTGTACTATATGTTATCTTATCTTCAAAATTAAAAATTTGATATGTTTCTGGTGTTCGAGTTTTATATTTTATGATATTTACCTTTCATATCATAAAGTGAAAATTATTTGTCTTCAGAATGCAGGATATATACAGACTATCTAGTGATAGGAAAAGGTAATTTACATTTCAATCGGGTTAGTGTTGTTATGAAAAAGAAGAGAACTTAAAGATCTCGAAGGCTCTGCTTCTTCTACCTACGATTTGGAACGTGACCTAATCCTAGCCGTTTTCTTCTCCGGCGGTGTTCAAACTTCTTTCTCTCATATCACACATAATGTCACAATTTTATAGGTGATTGTTGGTGGTGTATCATTTGTTGTTGCTGCTCCAAGCGGTGGTGCACCAAGTGGTGGCGCCCTAGCTATTGCCTCTGCACCAGCTGAATAAAAAAGAAGATATGTGATTAGGTCTTTCCGATTAGATCCATCAATTTGTTTTATTGTTAAAGCTTCTGGAATTTCTTGTTATCTTCAAATCAAAAGACATCATTTTAGTTCTTCTATAAACAAGAGTAGTACTTGGTTTTGGATTTTGGTTTTTTCGGTTTTGTCTAAAATTCTTATGTTTTAAAATTATTACTTAGGTTACCAATGATTGCATTTTTGAAAATTATTACTAAGCTACGAATAGAGTAACAGTTTTATTAGTGTTATTTCTGATAAAAGTAACAATTTTATTACTATCATCATACGAGTAACCTGAATAATTTTTATATTTTCAAATGAATGACATGATTTATTATGTTAATCTAAACTGATGTGGTTTATTTTTGTTTGAGGGTAAATTTGTAACTTTTGTCTAGAGTTTTGTGGAATTTTGTGAGTATTTAATATTTGGGTAGAATGTAGAAGGAAAATTGAGCTGCCTAGTTATATTTAATTTTCATTACCCTTATTTAATGTGGGTGGTTGGGTATTTATACCCTTATCTGTGGGCCATATGGGCTTTCGGTTTGTGTTTAATAGATTCGGGTCGAGTTTAAGGACCCATCAGTTTTAAGTAAGTAGGTAGTCAGCTTAGTCAAAAAGTGATTAAGTTTTAAGTACTTTAATTTTGTTAGGATAGTTCAGTGAATGAAAGTTGTCCGAACTACCCCTGTCCGGTGAAATGGACATTGTCCGAATTAACCTTGTCCGGTTCCCATAAGGTGTGGTGACAGAATCCGGACTCATCAGTAGCCCCTTTTTTAGGTGGTGTTCAAAGGCCTTTGGCAAGACCTAAAAAATAGTCTGCAACTGGTCACAGTCATATCCGGACAGGTCATTCAAACTTTGTTACAGCTTTATCCGAACTGAAAAAGTTCTTGAAAACTTAAACGGTTTCTTGCCAGAATTCATGGGACAGGTGTCTCTCTCTAGTTTGCCATATCAGCCATTTTTTCACCTAGAATGGCGCTCCCACCTTCTCCAAAAAGTAACCTCTTCATTTAATGAAGATGACATCAGCGTCGTCTTTAATCATTACAACTCTTTCGAATTCTCCTAAGTATCAAAGCACTTTTTGCATATTTACTATAAATTAGTCACTCCTTTACTGTTTTATCATCCTCTTCAATCTTACTTTGCTTAAACTTCAAAGTTTTCTCTCAAAAACAAAAACCTTCTTTTGGTGTGAGTTTATGTTCACAGCTAGGAACGCTTTAATCAAATGTGGGTGGCTTAATTTATCGGAGTTAGAAAAGGCCCAAAAGGTTGAACGAGAAAGGTGCATTGCTGCCGGCCTCCTCGTCTCTCCTGCTGACAAACCAGTAACACCAAGCACAGAGCTTGATCAGGGCTCTTCTTCAACTAGAAGCGTTAAACCCAAGAAGTTTTTCCAAACCGGACTCTCCCCAATTGTTTCAGGCTCGTCGGTTCAAGAATCAGAGCCCACTGTTGAACCAGGGCAAGTTGTCACTAGTTTTAAGAAGCCTTCTGCTTTCATAGCCATGGGATCAGATGCTGATGCATCTCCAGATAAATTAGTCGATCGGATAAGAGGTCGCCTGGTAAAAGGGCAGGCTTCAAAAGGTATACCTTCTAAATCAGGGGCCAAAGACAGCAACACGGGGTCAGAGGCACCCATAAACGTTCCTATGGATAAGATGTCCGGACCGGAGGCATCTAGCTCAAGCCTCCAAAAAGAAACCACCGCATCTGAGCCCCATCCGGACGTCAGAGTTCAAGAAAATATTGAAGCCCAACAGTCCGGAGGTCATGCTGAGCCAACTTCTAACTCCCCTCACCCACAAACAACTGAAAACCCCTCCCTGGTTATGGAAGAATTGATGGAGGATTTTGTTGAAGAGGCTCCCTTTGAGTCCGAAGTCTCCGAGCAGACAAGTGACGTTATTGCTGCCAAGAAGAAAAAAGGCAAAGAGAAACTATGCTTAAGGCATCCAGACTTACCGGAGGTCCTTGTGGGAAAAGTGGGACCTTGTTTCCACAAGGTAAGTGTTAAATATTTGATAGCTTTGCAAAAACTTAACTATACTTTCATACACACAGCAGAGCTGGGTCGGATGCGAACAAAGTGGGGAATCCCGGAGAACGTCAAAATAAGGATTCCAATAGACCCAGAAACTCCAATGGACTGCAAGCTCAGTGAAATAGTTTTCTTCACTGAGCTCTTCAACTAGGGACTGAAGTTTCCCTTAGAACCAGAGATAGTCAAGTATTTTCATCTCATCAAACTCTGCCCAAGTCAACTGAGTCCTAACGCATGGTACACCCTCATGGCCTGTATCATGGCCTCTAGGCTCTCCGGAATTCCTCTTCCAATGGAGGAGTTTGCAGCTGTGGCCAGCCTCTGCAGAAACCACCACATTCCCTTATATCACTTCAACATGGGTGATGATTACAAAGTAGTGGATGACCTGCTAGAGTCGGACAGAAATTGGAAGACTCACTTTTGTTTCTGAGTGGTGCCTGGGAGAATGGGAGGAAGATCAAAGCCGGTGTCAACCCGAGCCTCCTCACCAGCAGATGGCGAAGCGATCGTAAGAATCCCACCCCACATTCCCATTTTTATTTTTATCAAACTTGTTTAACTAACTTATCTTGTTGTTTTTTTATAGAGTTGCCCAAAGACTTTAATGATCACTTGAAGGCCGGGCAGGTCACTTGTACCAAGCTAAACGCTTGGGCTGCTAACAAGTGGGGGAATCGTTTTCACAATGCCTTTACCGGAGGCAATCTTGCAAGGTCCTACCTCTGGAACACCACCGACCGGATGAAATTATCCTGGGCGGAACTTATCACCCCACCCCCTCCAGATGTAGTCCTTAAAAGAACACACACACACACACCAGACGGGGCATTGTATCTGCCCGGTAGAGCCAAGGCCCCGAGTAAGATGAAGAGTAAGAAAGGTAAGGGGAAGCTTAGTGCAGTTGAGGCCAACCCCACCGAAGCGGAGGAAACTGCTCCAACAAACCAAGAGGGGAAAGTTTCAAGTCAAATTGATGCTGCTCTTCTTGAAGTAGCGGAGCATGAGAGCACTAGGGAAGAGGCACGATCTCCAAAACCTCCAAGGGTTCCTAAGAGAGATAGGAAACGGGGAGCAGAAAGCAAAGGCAGGGAGGCCAAGAAGAAAAAGACCTCCAAGGGTGATGAGATTTATCTCCGGACCTCGGAGCCCCTTCCTCTCATTGACCCTACTGATCTCACAAGAGCAGAAGAGATCCATGGTGACTTTCGAACTGAAGAGGTTGGAGGAGGAGATATTAGTATTGACGGTGTCGATATTACTAGCTTGAGGGGCTTAGTGAATACTTCGAAAATCTCCCCAAAGATGATTTTGCTGGGCCCTACCTCCCTCCAAGCACTTCGAACATCGTTACCTTCAATGGTAAGTCTTTCACCGTTTCAAGTGAAAGAGATGTTATAGCTCACTATATTTTGAGTAATATTCAGCCAGTGCTTAATCTGAAGAGACAAATGCCAGGTCATTCAGCTATCATTACTGCCCTTAATTCTGACAAGGAGAGATTGTCCGGTGACCTCCTCATTGCCAACCAAAAGGCTGATGTCCTGAAGAGCGAAAACGAGGAGTTAAAGAAGAACCAGGAGGGTTGGGTCATAAAGGTAACCACCTTATAAGATACTATCAGAGAACTCCGGGGAAAACAGTCCGAGTTGGAGAAAGCTCTCTCTTCCTCGAAAGAGGAGGTGAATGACAGGAACAGAGTCATTGATACTTTGATCAATGACAAGATCTCGCTCGAGGACTCGGTGTCCAAGGCTGCACAAGAAAAAACTGATCTGCTAAGGGAGCAAGAGGTAAAAATCCAAGCCAAGATTGATGCTTATGCCAACAATGTGATAGACACTCAGGAGGAAATGTATGCCAAAGTGAAGTCGGATATGGTTTTACTCTTTCATGAGAAGTTTCCGAAGAGGAATCTGGGAGACTTATGGACTTTTGTAGAGTACCCCGACCTTCCCTTCCACACAATGGCTGATGGAGACAAGCATGATTATTCTAGTGCTGACTCATCCGATGAAGAGGAGAACACCGGAGAGAGTCCGGATGAGGGAAATGATGACCTCAAGAAGAAGAAAACGAGCGAGGCTGAGCCATCTTCAAAGGCTCAGTCTTAGATTATCAATTATTTTTTTACTTTTGTTTTGATTGAACTAAAGTCCTTGGATGGCCAAGGTATTTTTGTAACTGTGTCCGGTCCTCGACCGAATATCTGTTTGTTTTGACAATTTAAAGTCCTTGGATGGCCAAGACACTTCGGTTGTTTTAATGGATTTCTTCATTTTGTACAACTCTTGTATTTTTTCATAGTTTTTTCAATTTTGATGGCTAATGTTTAAACAACCCTTAGTTATTTCATAAACATTCTAAAGTGATAGTGTTTAGATTCTCCGATGACAAATGTTTAAGTAGTCATCACTCCTTTAATTTAATCTGGCCTGTGTTTAAATAAAAATTTGACAAGAAACCATTAAGTAACAACACTCCGAATTTTTAAAAAGGTATCAAATTTTATAAAAGATCCCGGACACCTCATCAAAACCTCCCCGCGCCACCAGGGTAGGAAAGAGTATGCCTCCAAATATTTACATGAACTTATAAACAAGTAAATATTTACATAGTTTCTACTCCAAGTACATCCGGAGGTGCTCAATATTCCAAGGGTGATTCAAAACCCTTCCATCTTTGTCTTGGAGCCGGTATGTCCCAGGCTTAAGCTTTTCAATGACCACATAGGGTCCTTCCCAAGTTGGAGCCAACTTACCGAACTGTTTTTCTTTAGTATGTAGGAAGACTTTTCTCAACATCTTGCTCCCCGGTTTGAAATCCCTCATCTTAATTTTGGAAGCGAACTTGCTTCTCATCAAACCTTGATAGAATGAAACTCTAAGGTGAGCTTTAACTCTTTTTTCATCTATTAAATCAAGCTGGTTTCTGATAGCCACCTTGTTAGTGTGTTCGGAGAAATTATGAACTCAAAATAAAGGGAGAGTTGCTTCTATGGGAGCTATGGCATCCATCCCATAAACCAAAGCAAAATGTGACTCTTGTGTGCAGCCCCAGGTGTAGTCCGGTAAGCCCACAAAACTTCTTGCAAATAACTAGGCCATTTTCCAGCGGCCCCTTCTAAATTTTTCTTCAAACCGGACAGTATAGTCCTGTTAGCCACCTCAACCTGACCATTTTCTTGTGGATGGAAAGGTGAAGAGAAACAATGTTGTATACCTCTAGAGGCACAGAAACTCTCCATCTCCTTGTTATCGAACTGTGGCCCATTGTCTGTTGTTATCTTCTGTGGAATTCCAAATCTGCAACAGATATTGGACAAAATGAATTTTATGACAGCTTTTGATGTTGTACCTGCCAATGTAGCTGCTTCGATCTACTTCGAAAAATAATCAATAGCAAAAATTATTTTCCCGCGTCCTCCGGATGCCATAGGTAGAGGTCCCACCAAGTTCAGCCCTCATCGAGCAAAGGGTATAGGCTCAGAAATTGACTCTAACGAGGTGGCTAGAATATGAATTTTGTTGCTATATCTCTGGCATGGGTCACACCTTCTCACAAGATCCTTAGCATCTTGCATTATAGAGGGCCAATAATACCCAACCAACAAAACTCTTCTTGTCAGAGCCCTGAACCCACAGTGAGCTGATCCCTCACCATCATGTAATTCGGAGAGAACTATCTGAGATTCATCAACCCCCAAACATCGTAAGAGGGGTTTACTGTAGGACGTTTTATAAAGAACATCTCTTACGATGACAAAACCACTGGCCTTGTATTTCACTTTCCTTGCTATTGATTTGTCCGGAGGCAAGATACCATCTGAGAGGTATTGAATGAGAGGAAACCTCCAATCTTGAGGTTGTTTTATCTGTATATCAAAGCTTTCTTCCTCTTTACCCATACTGAATTGAATGGATGGGCACTCCAGCACATGAATCCAAGGGTAGGATTCAGTATAGGTTATGGTTGCCAAGGAGTCTGCCAGTTCATTTTCTGCTCGGGGTATGTGCTCATAAACAATGCTCTTGAATTTAAGTGCCACATCTTTGAGAAGAAGTAAGTATTTTATTAGCTGCTCCTTTTTGGCTTGAGATTGACCTTGCGCATGATGGATAAGAAGCTGAGAATCACTCATTAACTTGACCCTCTTGGCACCACAAATAAGAGCCAACTTTAAACCAACTATAACAGTTTCATATTCGGACTCATTATTAGAGGCCCTAAAAGTAAAACATATAGCTTGGTACATTTTGTCACCATACGGAGAGGTCAAGCATACCCCTGCTCCACATCCTATAGTACTTGATCCACCATCAATCCGGACGACCCAAACTTTTTTATCTTTTACATCAGTTGTTTGCTCTGTATCCCTATCTGAATGGAATTCAACTAAGAAATCAGCCACATCTTGGGCTTTGATTGCTGTCCGAGGAGCAAAATCAATATCGAAGTCCCCCAGTTCCACTGACCACTTAGTCATTCTACTCGAAATGTCTGCCTTTTGAAGAACGTTTTTTAAGGGAAAAGACGTCCGGACAATAATAGGATGAGCCTGGAAATAGGGCCTCATCTTTCTTGCACCAATTACCAAGGATAATGCTAATTTTTCAAGCTTCAGATAGCGTTTTTATGCATCTAACAAGCTCTTGCTGATGTAATACACCGGACGAGGATAATTATCTACCTCCCTCACCAATACGACACTTATGGCACAACTGGAAACCGCCAAGTATATGAAGAGTGTCTCTCCATCAACAGGTTTAAATAAAGTCTTGGGGGAGGACAGATGTTTTTTAATTTTATTAAAGGCCTCATCACACTTCGAAGTCCAGTCGAATCCCTTTGTACCTTTTAGAGTTTGAAAGAACGGGGCGCACCTTTCCGAAGACCTTCAAATAAATCGATTTAACGCAGCCAGCCTCCCAGTCAACCTTTGTACTTCTTTAATATTCTGAGGAGGCTCCATTTGGAATAAAGCATTAAGCTGGTCCGGATCAGGCTGTATCACTTGCTCACTTATTATATACCCCAGTAATTTTCCGGACTGTACTCCGAACACACACTTCTCTGGATTTACTTTCAAATTTACTTTTACTAAGTTAGCAAAAGTTTCTTGGAGATCTGTCAAGTGTAGCTCTTCGTCCACACTTTTTACCATCATGTCATCGATGTATACTTCTATATTTCTTCCAATTTGATCAGCAAAGGCTTTGTTCACTAACCTCTGATAAGTAGCCCCATCATTTTTTAACCCAAATGGCATCACCTTGTAACAATGAAGGCCCCTATCAGTAACAAAAGTAGTGTACTCCTGATCCTTCGGACCTACTTGAATCTGATTGTACCCGGAGAAGGCATCCATAAAAGACAGCAGCTTGTTCCCAGATGTGGAATCTACCAACTAATCAATCCGGGGAACTGGGTATAAATCCTTTGGGCAGGCCCTGTTGAGATCAGTAAAATCAATACACATACGTCACTTTCCATTTTTCTTTTTCACCAGGACCGGATTGGCTGTCCATAAAGGATATTGAGAGTCCTTTATGTGCCCCATTTCGGTAAGTCTGTCGACTTCTTGAACTATGACATCAACCTTTTCCTTGGAAAAAGCTTTTCTCTTTTGTACCACAGGTGCTATGTCTCTTCGGATGGACTGTTGGTGTGATATAATAGTTGCTGGTACTCCGGTAACATCAGCATTGCACCAAGCAAAAACATGCTGATGGTCTTTTAAGAACTTCAACATTTTACCCTTTAGTTCGGATGTTATTTTGGACCCTATCTTAACATTTTTTCCTTCTTCCAAAGAATGTGTTTCGACTTCTTCGACTGGTATTAAAACTCCAGGGGTCTCTCTGGGGTCATCAATTTCACCCTCACCCCAGAAAGCCCCTCAAACTGCTATTCTTCATTGATACGAACTGCCCCCAACGTCCGAGGAGCCAGTGCTGTTGCATAACACTCTCTTGCTATCTTTTGGCTTCTCCGAACAACTCCCACTTGTCATTGCACAACGTATTTCAAACATTGGTGGATAGTTGAGGCCACTGCATGTATCCTAGAGAGCCAAGACCTCCCTAGAATAGCATTATAACAAGTGGGATAATTCACTACAACAAACAGTATTCTAACCATCTTTTTAAAAGGGCCCTTGCCCAACAAAACTTCATCTTCAAACTCCCCGATCACATCTGCTGAGCTTCAAGTGAAACCCACAATTGACATGTTCGAACGTTGAATTACCGCTGGATTCTTTATCTTTTTGTAGGAAGTTAAAAAGAGGATATTGGCTGAACTCCCAGTATCCACCAAAATTCGTCTTATGTCATTGCCCCCGATGGATGCTCCTATGACGACAGCATCTTCATGAGGACCTGCTATATCCCTCAAGTCATCCTCATCGAAAAAAATGAAGGGAAATGGAATCTGAGATTGATAGGAAGTCATGCCTCCCTCTAGCTGGGTATTTAAAGTATGAACATGCATCTTCCTCGAAGAAGCAATGGGTGCTGTCATGATGTCCCCTCCGAAAATCGTGAGTGATTCAAAAAAGTTAATAAGTCCGTACACTGTTTTGCAACGTTCCTCAATGGTACCCACTCTGTTTCGAGTTGGATCGGGGTCCAAGTACTCTGACTCTACGTCTAATCTTTCAAAAATCACCATAGCTCCCTCCGGAGCGGATGTGCCTGCATTATTTGGACCAGCCCCATGAGCATTATCAGGCCTATTTCCTCCTCTTCTTTTAACATATGTTCCCAACTTTCCTCTTTCAATTAAATTCTGGACTTCTTACTTTAACGCAATACAATCCTCGGTGGTATGGCCAGTATCGTTATGATACTGACAGAAACAATTGTTACGATGCTCCTTAGGAGATTGTAGCGCAGCCGGCCTTCTATAGTGTACTTCTTCCTTCATTTTGTCATAAATAGTGGCTATACTTTCTTTTAACTCAACAAACCACTTCGGTTGAACCCAAGGCCCTCTCTTATTTCTGGATTGCTGACTCTGGGCAGGCGCAGCTGGCTGAGACTGAGCTTTGGCTCTGTTATGACCCTGCCCCGGCCTCCCTTGCCTTGTTCCCGGACTGATTTTGGTTGGGGTTTGGTGCAGCCGGGGCAGTCCTCATCTGCTTGTGCACCCTAGTTTTATTTGTTTCATCCACGTTAATTTGCTTTCCAATCTGATTCAGTAGACCTCCCAATGTCATCGCCTTTTTTCTGGTCACTGAATCAGCCAAATTTCTAGGGTTTAAGCCCTGGCTTAGAGAAGCTATTGCTACTTGCTCGAAGCAATCAACCAGCCCATTTTTAGTGTTTACAAAGCAACTGATATATTCCTTCAGAGATTCATTCGGTTCTTGGGCACAATGGATAATTGTATCTCCATCGCCCTTCACCTCCTTACTTCCAATAAATTGCCTCCGGAAGGCCACCCAAAAGGTATCGAAATTTCTGATGCACCCCTATGGTAGGCTGTTATACCACTTCAGGGAGCTCCCCGTAAAGGATTGAGAGAATGCTCTACAAAGCAATTTGTCATCATCATCGAAATTCATCATAAATTTTTTGAATTGTTCCAAGTGATTGTCCGGGTCTTTACTGTCATCGTATTTTTCCATTTTCGTACAATCAAACCTCTTGGGGAGGTTCCCGGACAGGATCTTAGAGGACAAAAGAGATTGTCTCCAATTTCGGCCTCGACTGAAAACGGTATCCTCGTTAGGAGTTGTAAAGATACCTGGCTCATCATGGAAGGCAAAAGGATCCACCAACATCTGGTCTATGTGTCTCCGGCTATGAGACGATCCTTTGCCTATATGCTTCTTTAACTTTCCATGCATATCCCTTTTTCTTGAATACTTTTTTATCAACTTTTGTTTCTTTTTAGATCGGCCCTCATCACTACTGGATGACAAGGATTCTTCAACTCCATCTTCGCCCGAGGAGCTACTGGAGGATTCTGAGTCTGAATCAGAGCTCTTCACCGGCTTGGACCGGTGAGACTTTTTAGAGCTAGCATGAGTCTTCTTCGTACTCTCATGGGTTTTCGAAGGCTCATGCTCTCTAGGGTTGTCTATGTGATGAACAATTGATACATTTGACTTCTCTTTTACGCCCATTTTTGCCCTTTCTGCTCTCAGAGCTTCTATCTCGCCTTTTAACCAATCACGCTCCTCGATGGTATATTCATCATTTTCTCCCACCACTTCAAGCAAAGCTGGTGGTACTTCCGGTGCGTCCGGATTCATTCAGACTGGTTTTTCTGATGGTTTTGAATACTAGATTCAGGCACCGTCGATCTCCCACTGTGGTCGCCAATTTGATGTGGTTTATTTTTGTTTGAGGGTAAGTTTGTAACTTTTGTCTAGAGTTTTGTGGAATTTTGTGAGTATTTAATGTTTGGGTCGAATGTAGAGGGAGAATTGAGCTGCCTGGTTGTATTTAATTTTCATTACCCTTATTTAATGTGGGTGGTTGGGTATTTATACCCTTATCTTTGGGCCATATGGGCTTTCGGGTTGTGTTTAATGGATTCAGGTCGAGTTTAAGGACCCATGAGTTTTAAGTAAGTAGGTAGTCAGTTTAGTCAAAAAGTGATTAAGTTTTAAGTACTTTAATTCTGTTCGGATAGTTCAGTGAATGAAAGTTGTCCGAACTACCCCTGTCCGGTGAAATAGACATTGTCCGAATTAACCCTGTCCGGTTCCCATAAGGTGTGGTGACAGAATCCGGACTCATCATAAACGACTCAAAAAAATTAATGAAAGTCTAAATTAATTTTTAAATAATTGATTTCGACCGATAACAACACAAGCTAATGATTATATTTTTTGTTTTCTAATTGGAAAAAACATGTTCATGGTGGTGGTGGTGGTGATGGTTGTGAGGGTGGTGATGGTGGTGGTAGTCGTGGTGGTTGTAATTGTGGTCTTAGTGGTTGTGGCTGCGGTGACAGTGGTAGCGGTGGCGGTGGTGGTGGTGGTAGTAGTTGTGTTGGTGGTGGTGTTGGTGGTTGTGGCGGTGACGGTTGCGGCGGTGGCGGTGGTGGTGGCGGCGGTGGTATTTGGTGGTGGTGGTGGTGATGGTGATGGTGGTGGTGGTGGTGGTTGTGGTGGTGGTTGTGATGGTAGTGGTTGTGGTGGTGGTTGCGACGGTTGTGGTGTGGTGGTGGTTGTTATAGTGGTGATGGTTGTGGTTGTGGTTGTGGTTGTGGTTGTGGTGGTGGTGGTGGTGGTGATGGTGATACTTATGGTGGTTGTGGCGGCAGTGGTGGTGACAGTAATGGTGGTTGTGGCGGTGGGGGTTGTTGTGGTGGTGGTGGGTGTGGTAGTGGTAGTGGTGGCGGCGGTGGTGACCGTGATGGCGGTTGCGATGGTATTGGTGGCGGTGGCGATGGTTGTGACGGTGGTGGTGGTTGTTGTGAATTAGATATAATTGTGTTTTTTAAATTAATAAGGTGATTAAAATTATTTATGATTATGAGTATTTTTGGACTTCCGAAAATCTAATACACTTATTGGAATTATAAAAATTTGGTGCATGTATTAGGAAATTTAAAATATTTGAAGTATCTTTTAATAACTCATCTAGGAAATTCAATATCATTTTTTTTTTGAATTTTCAAATTTTTAGACATCTTAATAATATATGTATATAATTTACATTTTTGCTTAACGTCAAGCATTAATTTTTTTAGCTAACACTTACTTAAAATATATGAACCGCAGCCTTCTTTTAAAATCAACGTTTTATATTCATTCCGTTTCTTAGTGAGGAGGTCTCTAGTCACCTGCTTTATTATCTTTTAGTTCTGTAAAGTTCACTCCATTTTCTTAGTGCGGTAAAGCATTAATACTTTTAGGGTTTGGCTAACCGGTGTTCATGGGCATCGGTTAAGGAAGAATTTAATTACTTCTTCCGGAAAGATTCCATCATTTAATGTGTAGATTTGATTTATTTGATTTAATTTAATAAATAAATATTCCGAAAGAAGTAACTAAAGCATTCCTTAACCGGTGCTCGAGGGCACTGGTTAGCATTTTCCATACTTTTACAAGCTCTTTTGCAATATACCAAAAGCCGGAATCATTCTTTTGTCGGCACTTCGAGATTCGTTAATTAAGATCGTTGATTATTGATTAAAGGCACGTCGCAGCCACCTTTATTTGTCTACCTTAAATTGTGGAGGTCCTCAACTGTCATCATCTTACCAGTGTACAATGGCGGCAATATGGTCTGTGAGGTTAAAGATTTAATTAATTAATTAATTTGGTTTGTGTCTCATGTTAAATAGGATTTTTGCTAAGTTTACTAATTTTAGGCTGGCTTTTCTTCTCCCTAAGATTGTTTCTAGTTGGTAAGAGGCTTTCGTTAAAAGGCGTTGTATTCATGATAACATTCTGGTAGCCAAGGAGATGATTTATGATATCAAGAGGAAGCTTAAGACTGGCAACGTTCTGATTCAGCTCGATATGTCGAAAGCGTTTGATAAGATGACTTTTCCTTTTATTTATAAAGTTCTTTCAAAGTTTGGTTTCTCTAATGATTTTTTGAGTCTTATTAATAGGTTAATTAGTAATGTCAGTAAATCTATTCTGATAAATAATTGTACGTTTGGCTATTTCAAAACTAGGAAAGGCTTGAGACAGGGTGATCCCCTGTCTCCTAGTTTGTTTATAATCGGTGAAGAAGTTTTGTTAAGGGGAATGTATAGCCTGTTTAACAATAATAAAAGAATGTCTTACAATATAAGATCCCAGATGGTAATGCCTTGTCTGGCTTTTGCAGACGACATCCTTATTTTTACAAACAGTTTATACGACTCTATTAACAATTTGAGTGTCTTTCTGGATAAGTACCAGCTTGTTTCAGGGCAGATGATAAATAAGTAGAAGACTAAGCTGATCACTTCTTCTTCTCTTCATCAGACCAGGATAAATTGCTTGGAGACTCATACTAGCTATAAAGTTGAGAACCTGCCTACGAGTTATCTTGGCATCATTCTGAACAACAGCAACAAGGCCTGCAATTTCATTAAAATCATTGATAAAATTAATGATAAGCTTTCTGAGTGGGATTCAAAGTATTTATCTTTTGGGGGCAGATTAGTGTTAATCACTAATGTGCTTATGTCTTATCCTAATTACTGGTTACAGAATAGTATGTTACCTAAAAGTATTATTAATAAGATTGAGAAAATGCTCAACAAGTTTCTGTGGAGATCTAAGCTTAATGAGCCTACTATTCACTGGGCTAATTGGAAGCTAATCTGTAAGCCCTTTGAAGAGGGTGGCCTCAATATGAGAAGTATTTCTGATATTCAGTATGTTTATTCTTTAAACCTGTGGTTCTCATTTAGGAAAAAGGAATCAATTTGGGCTAAGATGATGCACAATACTTATTCTAAGAACACTCACCTTTTGTATACTAACTTCAACAGGTCTGGGTCTCATGTTTGGAGAAGATTAGTTAGCATTAAGAAGGATGCTGAGAACCATATCAGATGGGTCTTGGGTAACGGAGAGATGGACTATTGGAGGGATAACTGGCATGATTACAAGCCTATATATGATGCTCAAAATGATGTAAATTACCTGGAAGCAAAAGTGAACTCCTTTTGGAAGAATGGATGCTGGGATGTTGCTTCAATGGTTCCTTTTATTTCTCCTGAAAGATGGAACAACATTAATAAGCTTAAGGTGGATAGTTCTAAGCAGGATATAATGCTTTGGAACTGTTCTAATGATACTACTTTTGACACCAAGAAAACATGGAATACGATCAGACACAAATCCAGTTTCTCTAGGCTTTTCAAAAACATTTGGAGTCATATAATTCCCAGGAAGTTTTCATTCCTTCTCTGGAAAGTTATTATGAATTTTATATCTATAGATTCTGTGCTTCAAAAGAGACATTTACAATTGGTTTCGAAATGTCAATTTTGCAGAAATAGTGAAGGCATAACTCATGTTTTTGTCAACTGCACTCATGCTTGGCAAATATGGAATCATTACAGTCCCGTTTTCAAGATTAAAGTCAGAAGATGCATGGTTCTAACTCATGTAATTAAAACATGGCATGACTTTAGTAGAAGCAAGGCTCACATTACGCATCTTATGCCTACGATTATCTGCTGGACTATTTGGTATAATCGGAACAACTCTAAGTTTAAGGGAGTGTCTTTTAATTTTAACTCTTCTATCAACTACATTGATCATATCATATTATCTTTAAATGCTTCTATTTTAACTAAAAAACATTGGTCTAACACTAGAAATGCTAGTCTGCTTATGGGTTGTCAGATTTCTAGTCCTAAGCCTATTTATATTACCTGGAAGTATCCGATTGAAGGCCAGATTAAGTTTAACATCGATGCTTCTATTCTGAGAAACGGTGAGGCTTGTGGCGCTGGTATCTTTAGGAATCATTGAGGAGAGGTCTTGCAGTGTTTTGGCAACAATTATGGGAAAATGTCTCCTCTTTTGGCTGAAACTCGTGCTCTCCTGGATGGTTTGCTCATATGTAAGCAAAACCATTGGTTCCTTGTCGATATTGAATCTGACTATCAGATTCTGGTGAACTTCATCTCAGCTGGTGATTCTCCTTGGTACCTTAACCTTGTCATCAAGATCTGTCGATCTGCCTTTGCTTCTTCGATGATTATCAAATACATCTCTCGAGTTCAGAATCAGGCCGCCGATTGGCTGGCCAGATGGACTTTTAAATGTATTCAGAAGCCTTCCTTCGCCAATTTTAGCATTCCTTCTGAGTTGAATGCGATCCTCTTACTTGAAGAGCTAGGTTTGGGTTATTTGGTTTAGATTATTTGAGATCTGGCTTCAGTGATTTTCTTTTGTAGGTTTGGTAGACGAAGAGATTGAAGATGAATTTATCGGGTTGGATGGCTTCTGAATCTTGGAGGTGTTGTTAGAAAAATGGAGTTTCTAATGGAAGTTGGGTGAATTGTAGCTGATTGGGTTATGATTTTGATCGAGCTTGGGGAGTTCGTTGTTTTCGACTTTGGAGGCTGGTATGGAGTGGAATTTTGAAGATGAAGAGGCGGCTGTTGGAGCTGAATTTTGAAGACGAATAGGAGGATTGGTTGTTGGTGTTTCAATCTGATTTAATTTTGTTTCTAGGGTTAGGGTTGGGGTTGAGTTGGTACTCTGCCAATTTTGACTTCCAATCCATAATTGTTATAATTTGGCTTTATCTCTATAAGGGCATGTTATTTTGTAAAACCCTAATTTCAGTCCTTTAATAAAATAGGTTATTTTTTATTTAAAAAAAAGAGCTTCGTTAATTAAAACAAATCCTTTTTAATAAATACATTAAATAAATTCATATCCATATAAAAGATATTTTGTTATTTTAACTATTTAAAACAAAACAACAAACCCGGTATAAAATATTTTTAAATGAAAAATTTGTAAACTATATATAGGAAAATCCTAGAAAATGTTAGACACTAGAAAAGTGAAAGTTATCCGGCATAATTTTGGGTTTTAAAAAAATTTGCACGAAATGTTAAGAAACTTATACCGTGGTACAAGAGAGAAAAATGAGATAGTATAGTCCAAAAGTTTAGTGTTCTTTTCCGTTAAATATGATATATTACAACACTAAAATAAGTACGTCAGAAGTGATAAAGACATAAGGGTAGGGCTTCCGGAAAGTAGTTAGGCGCATGACTATTCAGGATGAACTAAAATTTGTTCGCAGCATCTTAACTACCACAAGTGAAAATAAAGTCATAGATTATATACTTGATTGATTATGTAATTATGACTTGCAAAAGACGCACGCATCTCAAATACAAGTGAAAGTAAAGGTATATAGGATATAATTGATGGATTATGCATATGAATTACAAAAGACGCAGTTGGTAGGCGATTTTAGGTCCCAATGTATAAACTTGTCCATAATAGAAAACTTGTAAAGTATAGCTAACCAGAAGATGAAAGAGAGACGGTGAATGATACATTTATGTCATATCAACTCAACTCACTCAACAAAGTGAGCAGGATTAGGATGATATGGTAAGTATCCTTCATAGTGAAGTTGGCCTTTCCACTTTTGACACACGACCACTGGACATCATCCATATCTACCCGAGGGAGGGGTGAGAGATAAAGTAGTGACCAACAGTTGACAAACACCTACCTGAGATCTTAGCCTATCAGCCAAAGCAGTGACCAATAGTTGGCAAACACCTACCCGAGACCTTAGCCACTCAACCAAAGTAGTGACCAACAGTTAGCAAACACGTACCCGAGATGCCATAGAAAGGTAATACGAGCTTAGATCTTACCTAATTTCAAGAAAAAAGTTAACAAGGAAGAACAGAAAAATAAATCAATCGCACAACAAGAGATTTAATGTGGTTATGATCGTGAAAAAATCATACATTCACAAGCAACGAACACTTCTTTTATAAATAAGTATGTTACAAATAAAATTTAAAAAACAAAAGACTCAATCAGTATTTGTAACAAAAGATGTCGTGATTCACAAAACCTTCTCTTCATTGTTTATTTCTTACCTCATTTATCTCTTAAAATGCCAAAAGCTAGTTTATCTTTATGAAGAAATATGCAACTCACATCACGTCACGCCACACACTGCAAAACAATATCTTGTTATATTTATAGACCTACTATGATAATTTATCCAAAGAAATCTAATTAATATAGAAGACTTAGTTACGATGAAATCTAATTAATATAAACAACCAACGTAATATAAGATTTTAATTAATATTGAAATATAATTAATATAAAATATCTAATTGATAATAAAAAAAAATCCAATTAATACAGAATATCTAATTAATGTAGAATATCTAATTAATATAGAAAATCTAATTATATCAAAAATTTAATTAATATACAAACTTTAATTAACATAGAATATCTAATTAATATAAGAAATCTAAGGAATGTAGAAATCTAATTAATATAGCAGACTGATTTAGAAAAGAAGATTATGTTTCAACTTACTTTTAGCCTACACTTAACCATTCTCCATCTAGGCTTATAGTAACTCCAATATCTGTTACCTCGATGCTTCAACTATTCACTGGAGACGAACTGTCCACCCGCACACCTGAAGTGATCAATTCCTATGCAGTTCGTGAATATACCAGTCTTCCGACCTCCAACATCCAAGAAAGCGGTATTAACATCTATCTGACCTATCCCAAGATCAGATCGAGCAACACTTGACAATTTCTCTATAATTTGAACATCTGAAGCATTTGAACCATCAGATTTCAAGTCAAAACCCAAACCCATGAATGTTTGAATTTCATTTGCAAAGGCCAGACCCGGACTTAGCTTAAAACAACTTCTATAAATTCATTCACATTTCCACCATTATGTTCAAACTCCATCTCAACTCCAGATCTACCTCTGGCAGCTATTGCATCTCAATGGGCACTGAAAGTCTAAGGGGCTTCTAGTTCTTGAATGGACTGTAGTGAAACTTAAGGACTATATAATGGTCGAATATAATATCAAGATAATGTAATCTTCTTGTTCTTCTTCGCATTTGAGGGAGCTTGTCTTGTTTGTATTTTTTCAGTTTTCTTAGTTGAGTCTTTATTTATATTTTATGCCAAGGCGTTGTTCATCATTCTGAAGTAACTATGTCAGCCATGTCGGCTAAACTTCTAAAATTCTTAGGTCTTGGTTATATTAATTTTCCAAGTCGAACTGTTATTGGAGACGTCTCTAACTTGGCTCGTACTTAATTGTTCTTATCTCATTAAAAACCTTTGTCGGCATAAACCTCCATTGAGGATATAAATATCTATTTTGCCAAAGGAAAAGAGGGCAGCTAACAATTAGTAGGCTGCTATGATGTTACCTGCTTCTTTGGCATGCTTCGAGTATGTTACCTGCTTCTTTGCTGAATGATGAAGTGAAAACTATAAATAGTTGTACTTGTTTTGTGTGAGTATGTTACGTTGTAGATGTACTGAACCTTGTGTTGGAGAATTTATTGAATGTCGTACGTAACTTTGTGTAGATGGTAAGCATGTAGGCAACAAAGTGGTGTTTTTTTCCTTGTCGTGGGGGTTGCTATATAAAGATGACTGGCAGTAAACCTTGTGGTTTTTGTAAGTGATTTGGTGAAATTATTTGTTGTGGGGTGATTCGATTTTTTTTTGCTTGTAAGCTAAATATTCAAGTTGCACTCAAAGCATACTCATAGTACAATCACTTACAGATATATAATATCTCTCATGTAGTGCCAAACCGTTTGCGACTTGTTATTGCTATATTATTACCCCTATCAATATAGTTATTATCTTGTGACGTACATAATATATACACAGAACTACAATGACAATGCATATCACAATTACGATACATAACAACAAAAAGATAACCATATTAGAAAATATAGCGTACTAAGTGCACGAGATAACACAACTTAACATATGTAAAAGGCATCAGGTGTAAAACAGAATTCACGCTACAAATCAATATAATATTATTTACACATACACAAGAGCATATATACAGATAACACACAACTATAAGAATACAATAGTGCACAACATGGATGATTCGAGGCAAAGCCTAGCGGAAGCCCTATAGATACTGCATTTTTTGATTGCTCTATCTCTATAGTGAAACGATTTTATATTTCTCTAGGAAATAAGAAACGTTTTTCCTATAGAGGGCGCCAATTTGTTAGGGTTGAAACCCTAATCAAATACTCACCATCGTTCGAAAGGAAAAAAAAAGAAAAAATATATAAAATGTTTATGTAATAAAAGAATGATCAAATTACAATTAAGGTTTTCGCCCTTTCTTATACTAGTTACAAAAGAGCTAAGTATTTATCTTTGTCTCTTATATGTTTGACGTAATATATATGGTATAATATTTTATTAGTAACTTACAACATATTACGTGGAACGAAATATAATTATAGTTTATATGTTTTATTATTATCCAGATATTATATATGAAATATAGCTCGGTGGTATGCTATGCAATCCGTTATGTGTTGAAATCTAATAACAGGAATTCTCTTGAACTGGGGTTTTATGCTATGTGTGACGATTGAGGTGACGCTGTAGGCGAATTTGCTTATCCGAACTATGTACGCCGATCAGTAGAAAATAATTATAGTTTATATGTTTTATTATTATCCAGATATTATATATGAAATATAGCCCGGTGGTATGCTATGCAATCCGTTCTGTGTTGAAATCTAATAACATGAATTCTCTTGAACTGGGGTTTTATGCTATGTGTGACGATTGAGGTGACGCTGTAGGCGAATTTGCTTATCCGGACTATGTACGCCGATCACTAGAAATATTCTCATTGAATACGCATTTGGACCGATAAATTCTATTCTAATTTCGTACGTGTGGCGCTTGTTCATGCTCTTTAGTCTATTCAGCGCCGTAGGCGAATTTGCTTATCTGGACTATGTACGTCGATCACTAGAAATATTCTTATTGAATACGTATTTGGACCGATAAATTCTATTCTAATTTCGAACATGTGGCGCTTGTTCATGCTCTTTAGTCCTATCTAGTGCTGTCAACGGTTTTTCAGAACGGAAAATCGGACCGGAACCGATAAAGATCAGACCGAAAACCGTAATTGTTCGCTTTGCGATTCCATTAAGCAATAAAGAACCGAAACAAAAATCGGTTAGGAACCGAACCGATATGGAACCGATATGGAACCAAACCGATAAAATCAATAGAATCGATACAGAATCGAACCGATAGAAACGATAAACCGGTAGGAAATTGGACCAATAAAACCGTTAGAATCAATTCTTTTATAAATTATATTACCAAAATTATTACCAATTTTTTAACAAAATCAAAGATTAATTTATAAACTTTAGTTTTTATATTATTTATTTAAATAAAAAAAATCAAATTTTAATTGGATTTAATTTTTTTTAAATGGACCGAACCAGACCGATAACGAACCGAACCAATACGGAACTGGACCGAATCGGAACCTGAACCGAACTGGATCGGACCGGACTAAAAGCTTAACAGTCCGGTCCAGTTCCAAAAGTTAGAACCGAAATCTTACTGGTCCGTCCTGTCCGAATCAATAAACTTTGCAGTCTGATCCGGTTTCGTAGAAGCCCGGACCGATAACAGCCCCAGTCCTATTCGAGTTAATGTATGTTATCTTTCAAGTCGTACTTTAGGCTTATTGATTAAAAAATAGATACACTACAACGTTGAACACTAAGAGCCAAAATACTTTAATGAAGTGGACCGGGTTTCATACGTACAGACCAGACCGTGGGCTTTACAAACTTGTACCAATTTTCTAATAATCTAATGTCTACGTGTACATGTCGTAGCCATGTGTCTAATAATCCCACCTCTCACCTCCCCACAAACTATATATACCAAACTAGCTCACTACTCAACACAAACACACACACCAAAAAAACATTAAACACTTGAAGATATTATTTATCCTGCGGACTACTCTTATCAATGAACATGGAAGACGAGGATATGACACTAGCTTCAGACACACCAAAAAAAGAGCAGGACGCAAAGTTTTTAAAGAGACGCGCCACCCCGTTTACAGAGGAGTCAGAAGAAGAAACAAAGACAAATGGGTCTGTGAGATTCGAGAACCAATCACTCAGAAACGTGTTTGGCTAGGTTCCTACCCGACACCGGAAATGGCCGCACGTGCACATGACGTTGCCGCATTAGCTTATTGGGGACGACCAGCTTGTCTGAACTTTGCTGACTCAGCTTGGAGACTTCCGTCTCCAGTTTCAACGGATACGGAGGATATTCAGAAAGCGGCTGCTGAGGCAGCGGAGATGTTTAGGTGTGGAGGAGGAGAGAGTGTAGTTGAGGTGGCTTATAATAGTGAAGCTCATTCTTCTAGCTCTAATTCTAGTTATGGAGATGATCTTTTCTCTATGGGAGGTGTGCAAACGGAGGAGGTCGATACACAAGAGTGGGTGAGGAACATGGCGATGGAGCCTTTGATGTCTCCTCCACGGTATTGGACGGAGGAAGGTTTTATGTTCACAGAGGAGGTGGAGTACAGTGATTATGTTGATTTGTCTTTGTGGAGTTACTCAATGTGATAACGAGGGAGGGAGTTTTCATTTTTATACCTACTTTTTAGTATCGGTTTTAGTTTGTTTTTGGTTGTGAGTGATGTCCATACTTAGATTTGAGCCCCAAGTAGGTAAGTATAAGAGTGGAATAGGTACATTTCTCCTTGGATTACACGCAACAACGATTACTCAACAAAAAATGCGCAATTTCACGCTGCTGCAGTGCATATTTAATGGTTAGGTGGCTCAGAAGATGATATGGAGTTACTGCAACGTGCTATTTAAGTTTTTTTAAATGTTTTTTACAAAAAATTACTGGTAAAAATCATATTATTCTCTTGACCGTTTCTCCTATCAAAGTGGATTTCGGCTATTCGAATAAAGTTCGGAATCAACCTCTAATCAACTTTTTTTTCAACACGCAATATAATTTAAGTAGAAATAACATTGTATTTTCCAACTATATCATGCATGGGTATCATAAGGTTATTATATATATATATATATATATATATATATATATATATATATATATATAATTGTTTGGATTGATAAAAGTAAAACGTGGAACCACATACTTTTATTGTTAAATTTATGCACAAGACTCCACCCATCAACCTTACTTTCTATTATTTTTTCAAAATCATATTATTTTTTCTATTATTTTTTCGATTATTCTTTCATTCTCTTGATTGTTACTCCTATCAAAGTGGATTCTGGCTATCCAAACAAAGTTTGGAATCAACCTCTTAATCAACTTTTCAACACACAATATAATTTGAATAGAAATAACGTTGTATTTCTTTTCGAAATCTGTTCCAACTATATCATGTGTATGGGTATCATAAGATTATATATATATATATATATATAATTGTTTGGATCGATAAAAATAAAAAGTGGAACGACATACTTTTATTGTTAACTTTATGCACAAAACTCCACCCATTAACTTTACTTTGTATTATTCTTTCAAAATCATATTATTCTCTTGATTGTTCCTCAGTGGATTCCGGCTATCCGAATATAGTTCAGAATCAACTTTTCAACACGCAATATAATTTGAGTAGAAATAATGTTCCAACTATATCATGTATGGGTATCATAAGGTTATATATATATATATAATTGTTTGGATCGATAAAAATAAAAAGTGGACGACGTACTTTTATTGTTAACTTTATGCACAAGACTCCACCCATCAACTTTACTTTCTTTCAAAATCATATTATTCTCTTGATTGTTCCTCCTATCAAAGTGGATTTCGACTATCCAAACAAAGTTCGGAATCAACCTCTTAATCAACTTTTCAACACGCAATATAATTTGAGTAGAAATAACGTTGTATTCTTTTCGAAATCTGTTCCAACTATATCATGTATGGGTATCATAAGGTTATATATATATATATATATATATATATATATATAATTGTTTGGATCGATAAAAATAAAAAGTGGAACGACATACTTTTATTGTTAACTTTATGCACAAGACTCCACCCATCAACTTTACTTTCTATTATTCTTTCAAAATCATATTATTCTCTTGATTGTTCCTCCTATCAAAGTGGATTCCAGTTATCCCAAAAAAGTTCGGAATCAACCTCTTAATCAACTTTTCAAGACGCAATATAATTTGAGTAGAAATAGCATTGTATTTCTTTTCGAAATCTGGTCCAACTATATCATGTATGGGTATCATAAGGTTTTTTTTATATATATATATAATTGTTTGAATCGATAAAAATAAAAAGTGGAACGACATACTTTTATTATTAACTTTATGCACAAGATTCCACCCATCAACTTTACTTTCTATTATTCTTTCAAAATCATATTATTCTCTTGATTGTTCCTCCTATCAAAGTGGATTCCGGCTATCCGAACAAAGTTCGGAATCAACCTCTTAATCAACTTTTCAACACGCAATATAATTTGAGTAGAAATAACGTTGTATTTCTTTTCGAAATCTGTTCCAACTATATCATGCATGGGTATCATAATGTTATATATATATAATTGTTTGGATCGATAAAAATAAAAAGTGGAACGACATACCCTTGTGGAAAACAAAAGTAATTTGACATAAGTTAATGGTCTGACAAACTATCAGTTCCACTGTGATAATCAGACGAGACATACAAAGAATTTCAATTGGTTCATATCAAACACTTCACCTTTGCATAGAATCTTTCATCAGAAGGCCTTTGGCGTATATATGCATAGGACCATTTTTTTGTCGTTTTGGTTGTTTCTTTAATTCGCACAAATCAACACAATATTCATCAAGTATCTTTATCACTATCATCGATTAAAACTTTTGTTCTTTTCTTAATTTTGTTGTATGGAGTTTCATATCATGGTTAAAAAATGTGATATAAACCGGTTAGATGCAGATTAAAAATATTCATTAAAATTGATATTATCGTAAGATTATATAGACAGTTGGAGTTGTGGAATTATGTAAAAATTGTTGGAATTTTTTAATGGCGTCTGAGCCGTTTAGTTGCAGCCAAAGGTGGCGATGTTAAAGAATGAGACAAGTTGTCAAGGTTGTGACTATTTTGTCAAAAAAAATGTGTGGAGCCGAAACAAGCTTATATAAAGTACGGTGTTGTGAAACAAGCTGATATGAAATTATACTTTAATCGGAAGCGAGTTGGAGTGTGAACCATTTTGTCAAAGAAAATATGTGTTGAGCCAAAACAAGCTTATACAAAGTACGGTGTTGTGAAGCGAGCTGATCCGAAGTTCTACTCTAATCTGAAGCGAGTCGGAGTGTAACCACAGATGGACTGAAATGGAATCTTCTATTCGCTACTTCTCATATAAGAATTATGTTTTATTTTGATCTTATTATATTAATTAGATTTCCTATTAGATAAGCCTTTTATAAAAATTATGGTTTTTTTTATGAGTTCTCCTATGCTAATTGATTAGAAGTTATTTCAACTGTTGTTTAATGAGCTTTACTCTGGAGTGTCTAATGAGGAATCGTGATTTTTTTTAAACCCATAAATAGAAGAAGCTATGGTTATGTAATGTGTGACGTTATTACGCGAGCTGTATATTTCTAAAAGAGTGCAATATCTAGGTCTTTAGAGGATAAGTGTAGTGAAAGATAAACACTGAAGATATAATTTTGGGAATCACATCAGTTATTATAACAAAGAGTGACTAAATCATTTATGTTTGAGAATCTCTTTGTACATATTGTCTTTTGTGCTTTGTTTTATTATGCTTTCATTTATTTATTTCTCATACTGAATAAGGTAATCGTCGTTTTTCCATAGGATCATTTAATCATATCTTAGTTATTTCTTTGGCCTAATAATACTTGTTCCCCAAACAAGTGGTGGCGCAATGGTGGAGCAACAGTAGATGAAGTAGATCGATTATAGTCTGTAGGTTGGAGAAGTATATCTCGCCTGTAAACCAGAAAGGCACGAAAGATGAGTTCCTTATGAAGCTTAACCCGTAATAATTTGGTAGATTTAATTATACCAATCTTTAGAGAATTAAGGTTATGTCTTACCCAGTACATAAAAGATTAGTTGCTGATATCGATAATAAATCTACACCAGTTTATGTCGTGGTACTGTCTAAAGCTTAGTGCCCTCGTATTGATATTGGGAGATGAAGTGGTACAAGACGTATCTGGAGAGCCTAGGACACTGGGATATGGAATTAGCTAGAAGCAATTTATATTAAGAAGTCTTTCACGAACATATTTTATCTGAAGAAACAAATATATACATTGTATATGGATAATAACATAGAGATCCAAAAGAACCTAGATGATTACAACTAAATCGTACTCGAATTGGATGCCATTAGTGTGAAGGTGGAGGATGAGGACTAACAAGTCATCCTTCTAAGTTATATGTCGTAAGAGTATGAACATTTCATGGACACCATGCTCTATGGGAAAGAGATCGCTACGATGGTTAAAGTCAATACTTCCTTAAACTCTAAAGATCTTCAAAAGAAAAGTGTTCTGAAATGTGATTTTGAAAGGCATAGACTAAGTATGATGGATCATTCAGGAAGGAGATATTGAAGTAAAAGGAGTGAAGGCGTATCATTTGTTGGGTATAAAATAAGAATAGACATGTCAGTCTGAACAACCTAGAGAAGAGAAAAACCAACGACTATCAGAAGACTGAATCCACAAATACTACAAAAATGTCTGATGATTGTGAGTATGGTGATGGTATAAGGACTTCTTATTGTTGCAGGTATAATGATAAATGGGTTCTAGATTCAAGAGAATTATTTTGCATGACTTCAAATAACATTGGTTTGAAAACCTATGAATTATCGACGGTGGAAGGGTCATCCTCATGAATGACGAGTCCTGCGATATCAAATGGATTGAACGGTTCAGATCAAGTTTTCTACATGAAATGAGAGAGTGATTACCATCAAGGCATGTACCCAAAGTTAAACGTAACTTTCTTTCTGTTGGGAAGTTAAATAAGAAAGGGTTTACCTATAGAGGTGGAGATGCAGACTTAAGATCTTGAGAAGCTCTCTTATTATTATAAAAGCAATTATGAATAATGGTGTATTAGATCTCGAGAGATTTTTAGTGGAAGATGGTATTTTTAGTATGGTAAAAGATTTTACCAGGTTGTGGCATCATTGGCTTGGGAATTTAAGTGAAAAATAATTAAGTGAACTAATTAATATCGGTTACGACTGTTCCGAATCTGAGCTTTTATAAGTGATGTGTTTTGGGTAAAAGCAAGAGGATGAAGTTTCTCCCCAACAACCAGACATCCAACATAGTACTTGATATTCTTCAGTCAGACATTTTGTATCCGAATATGAAGTGTTTGTTACCTTTATAAACTACAAGACTTTGGTAGAAAATCAAACCCTAAATTTTTTGATGAAGCTTTCAGAAGTTCACTAACTATTGTGCAAAGCTTGTCATTGATAAATACCGAACTCTAATTAGAAATCCCCAAAAAAAAGGCTTGCTGAGAAAATGAATCGAAACCTCGTAGAATGATACTTCATACAACTAGAATGGGTCAAAATTTGCATGGAGAAGTTGTGACAGATATATCATCAAAACGATTTAATATATGTTTCTTAAGTTTCTTTTTCTTGAAAAAGTATGGACTCAAGAGAAACATAAGTTGGAATATTTGAGAGAGTTCTGGCGTGCTACCTATGCACATGTGAAATAAGGTATGCTTATGCCAAGAGCATTGAAATGTTTGTTCCTAGACTATGTAAAATGAGTAAAATGGTATATAGATTTTGGTTCTTTGAACCTAGAAGTCAAAAGGATTTAATAAGAAGGGAAATGGTTTTTCGATAATAAAGAATTTTTATTAAACAAGGTGGTGTATACTCAACCTAGTACTATCAGGAATTTATGTCATGTTGATGATGAATATATTCTACAAAGTAAAATTAGAGATGCTTCAACTGGAGAAGATTTTTTATGTGGTTCATCTTCGGATCGTAAAGAGAAAGTTCAACAATTGTATGACTCTGAATCAAGCTGAGTTTATGGTATTCCAAGGCCCTCATATAATCAGATGAAAGAGTACTGTGAACTTGATAGTTATCAGCTAATGAGTAATAGATCATGTAAACCAAATAAATAGTCGTAAAGTGATAAATAAAAGTGGCTTACGACCATAAAAGAAGAGTTGAGATATCTCAAGACGATGAAAACTTGGACTCTTAGAAGCAACTTTAGGATCGCCTTGAGAGTAAATGAATATTCGAGAAGAAAATAAGTATTCATTGTGTTGAGTTACCTATATAAAAAGATAGGTTAATGGGTAAGAACTTTACATAAAAAGAGGGTGTCGATTGCAATAAGATATTTTTTCTAGTTGTGAATCAAACCTTCATAGGGTTTTGTTGGCAATTGTTACTAGATTTGACCTTCTACAAGATAAAACAGATGTCACTACTACCCTTCTTCATGGTGAATTGGAAGAGACGACTTGCACATGGGAACATAAAGATTTTAAAAAATAGAAGAAAGATGATGTGTGTTTGTTTAGAAAAAACCATTCTACTGGCTAAAAAAGTAGTTAAGGTAGTGGAATAAAATATTTGATCCTTTTATGAGACCCATTAAGTATATATGTAGCAAATACAAAAATTGTGTTTATTAGAATGAGAAAATACACATGGAGAGACAAGTTTTGTTATTGTTGTATTTAGATGGCATACTAATACTTGGAAAATATATGAGGAAGATTAAAGATGTAAAGACTCGAATAACATGAAAGTTTGAATTGAACAATATGAGAGGGGCTAAGTGGATACTTCATATTCGGATAAAAAAGAACATGTTTAATGAATATTTATTCTTATCTTAATCAGAATATATATAAAAATTCATAAAAAAGTTCTCAAGGTCCGATGCAAAAGAAATTAGAACTCACATGGGTTTCCAATTGTAAATCAGTGCCACTCAAGCACCAACCAAAGCATCATATAAGAAGTATATGGATAAGATTCGTCATGTCGATGTTATTCGTGGCATTATGTATGTTATGATTTCCTACATCATAAGTACTTTGAGGTGATTTATGTCGAATCCTAAAAATTCGCATTGGAATGCACTCAAGTGCCACACGAGATACTTAAAGGGCTTAGCTATTGTTGGGTTTTTGTATAATCAGAATTAACGTATAATTTAGTTTTGAGATGGGATATAGAAAAACATTATGCAAGCTTCCTAGAAACAAGGACGTCTACTTTAGATTATCTGTTTAATGTGTTTAGATGAGTGGTTAGTTGGAAGTTTTCTATACATAAGGTCGTTATTTTATCATCTATGAAAGCCATGAAAGAGTTCATTTGACTGAAGAGATTGTTAAGTGAACTCGTAGGTGTGGGGAAAATGTCGATTTTTATGTGTTAATGTTAATGCCATTCATTTATAGAGAAGTCTGAAGTTTCATGAGCGAACTAAACATGTAGACATTAAATTTCACTTCATCCGAGACGTGGTGGAGAATGAGAAAGTGAAGGTGGCTAAGATTCCTAGCGCGAAAATTCCTTTGAATTCTCTAACGAAGGTATTTCCAATTTTGAAGCTCAAAAACTGCATAAGGCTAGTGCAAGTCTGGGATGCACGTGAGCTTGTCTCTAAAGAGTAAAATATTATATGCAACAAATACTAGAATTACTATAAGCCCAAGTGGATAATTGTTAGGTTTAAGCGTGAAGTAACTCGCCAACAAATGTATTGATGTAGGACTACATGTGCATAGTTGGATATATCGAAGACATGTATTTGGTAAGTATTATTAAAACTCTATCATAAATCTTGAATCGTGACTTAGTTAGAAAGACATTGGTTGATTATAAGGGTTGAGACAAACTATCAAAAATTGTGACCATTGTGTCGAAAAAGATATGTGTTGACCAAAGAAAGTTGATCTAAGGTGGGGTGATCCGAAGCAAGCTTATCTGAAGCACCATTATGCTCCAAAGCGAGCTCGACCGTAGCATAACAACTTGGCCAAAACAGATCTCCTATATTAATTGGGTCCTTTATTTTTCTCTTCCTATATTAATTAGATTTCATATTAAATAAGTTTTCTATATTAATTAGGTTTCTTTATGAGGTCTCATGGTTAATGGATTCTGAGTTATTCAGGTTGTTGATAAATGAGTTTTAATCTGGACTGTCTAATAAAGAATTAGTGTTTTCCCTAAACCTATAAATAAAAGAAGATATTACTATGCAATATGTGATATGGTTATGTGAGCTGCATATTATCTATTATAGTGAAATAACTTTTGGTCTTTTGAGAGATAAGTGAGATGAAAAATAAACACTTAAGAAAAGGTTATGTGAATCATGTCATCTTTTGTAACAAAATGTGATTAAATTCTTTGTGTTTGAGAGTCTTTCTGTAAACTACTTGTTTATAAAAAAGTATTAGTTGGCTGTAGATGTAGGATTTCTTCACAATGCAAACCACATTAAATATTGTATTGTGTGTTTAGTTTTAATAAGCTATATTTTATTCATTGTTCGACTTGAACATGGTAATTAAATTGTTTTTATGTAAATACTGATAGTTTAAGTTAGTGCCCAATTATTTAAGGTACTTGTAGGTTTTGTTTCAGTTTTTAATTTCAATATAGTCTCTTTCTTGTAAGGCTATATAAGCTATTTGTTTATTATGTTAAAGCATTTTCCCTTAATTGATTTCCAGAATCCAAAATCTGGTATTAGAGCAAAGAATATGAAAATAAGAAGCGCCAGAAAATGGGATTAGAAGGAAATAACGATTTCTCCTAACCTGCAATCCCCTAGATTTGAAAATATTATAATCATTGGATCATGCTCATGGAGAGTCTTCTTCGTTTGAAGGAATATTGGACGGTTGTGGAATCTGGATTCTCACAACTAGGTACACATAATGTCTTGACTCCACAACAAATAATACGCTAGGGGAGATATAGTTAAGTGATCTCAAACCTAAGAATTATCATTTCTAATCTGTGGACACAATGATTCCGAAGATGATAAACATAAGGATACCTTGATGTAGCTTTGGGATTCAATGAAAATAAAGTGTCAAGGAAACGCTCAAGTACGAGTGCATCTAAATCTCTTAATAAGAGAGTTCGAGATCTTAGCAATGAAGCAAGATGAATCAATCAAGGATTACTTTGGTCGGGTAATGTTGATGACACATGACATAAGGAATTTATGAGAAGATATGACTGATGTCAAGATTATGGAGAACATCTTGAGAACTATCACTGAAAAATTCAATTATATTGCTAGCTTCACTGACGAAACAAAAGACATTGATTCAATCTCTGTTGATCCCCTACAAATTTCATTTCTTGTACATGAATACAAATTCAAAAAGAATGGAGATGAGGAACAAACACTTGCAGTATAAACATATGGAGGATATTAAGATAGAGGAAGGTGACAATATAGAGGAAAGGACGATATGGAGGAAGATGGAGATATGAAGATAGAGACAAAGGTCGTTAATCCAACAACAAAGTAACCATCGAATGTTATAAGTGTCATCGGTTACGAAATTATCAATATGAGTGTCCAAGATCAGCAAATCAAGTGAATTATGCAGAGGAAGAATAAATATAAGATAAGTTGCTTATGACCTATATTTAAAATCTATAAGATAAGAAAGAAGATATATGGTTTATAGACTCGGATTTCGGCAATCACATGTGTGGTAATTTAAGTGTGCTCAGTGAAATAGAATAAGGTTTTAAAATGACAGTTAGGTAGGGAAATAATACAAAGATGGAAGTAGTTAGAAAATGAAGTGTAAGACTGGTTTGTAGAGGAATTAGTAATGTGGTACAAGATGTCTCCTATGTGTTTTTTGTGAAAAACCACCTTCTCAGTATTGGCCAGCTTTAAAATAGCGGTTTGGATGTGAAAATAAAATAAAATCAATGCAAAATCTATCATCCTATAAAAGGTCTCATCATAGAGAGAAAGATGACATCAAACATGATGTTTATAATGACATCAAGAAGATAGTCAAACAATTCAGAGATGTGTTTAAAAATTAATGTCTAAAACGAGTCTTAGCTTTGGCATAAAAGATACGGAGATCTAAGCTACACGTGATTAAAGGCTTTGAGCAACAACGAATTGGTGAAAGGAATGCCGAGATTTGCTAAAATAAAATTTGTTTGTACATATTTTTTGAAAGGAAAACAACAGAGAGATGTTATTGCAAAGAAAGCTTTGTGAAGAGCCTCAGAAAAATTAAAATTAGTGCACTCAAATATATGTGGTCCAATTTGTCTAATTTCGAATGGTGGAAAAAGGTATCTCATATGCTTCATTGATGATTTTATTAAAAATGCATGGGTATAATTTATGGCTTACAAAGCTAATGTTTTTATTTCCTTTAAGCAATTTAAAAACGGTGTAGAAAATGAATTTGGTTTGTCTATTAATTGTTTGATAACATATCGTGGTGGTGAGATTAGAGCAAGTGAGTTCAACGAGTTTTGTAAAAGAGAATGAGATCAAGATACAACTTACTAAAGCTTACACGCCATAACAAAATGGCATCACGAAGAGAAAGAATAGAACTTTATTGAACATGGTGGGGAGTTTATTAGTAAAGAAAGATGTTCAAATTTATTTCAGCCATAAGCTGTAAGCTAGACCTTTTATTTTCTTAACATGTCTCCAACGTTCTCGTTAAAATACATGACTAATAAGGAAGTTTTGAGTGGTTTAAAACCTTATGTAGAACACTTTAGAGTGTTTGGTTGTGTTGCACATGGCTATGTGCCCGATACTCAACAAACAAAACTTCAAGGAAAAAACTGATGTTGTGTTTTATTCAGAATGAGTATAGAATAGAAGAGATACAAACTTTATGATTCAATGACAAAAACAATCACAGTGAGTAAAGACGTTATTTTTGAAGAATATACGAATTAGAATTAGGATGAAAGTTGTGAGGACAAATTTAGTCTGGATGTAGAGTGGGGTACCGATGAAAACCTAGATGAACCAGCAGAAGAGGTTCTTAATGATGATGAAGATGAGGTTTCCAGTGCGGTCTCTCCTATCACATGTTCTCTTTTGTTATCGATACCGTAACCATTGCTGTGATTAGTGTAACTTCAGTTGTACAAGCTCGTGTAAGAAAACCACCAGCATGGATGAGTGATTACGTATCTAACCTAATCAGAAGTGAGGATAAGGAAGAACAATCTTTATTGTTTGCTCTGTTTGTAGGATCTGAATTATTTCTCATGTTTGTTAGCTTAGATCCTGTGAACTATGATGAGGCAGCAGTCAGTGAAAATTAAAGAGAAACTATGGACTCTAAGATTAGTTCCATTGAGAAGAATGATACATGGGTTCTAACCGACTTGCCCAAATAAGTGAAAATCATATGAGTTAAATATGTTTAGATAACCAAACTAAACCGAGATGGAGATATAGATAAGTACAAGACTCGCTTGGTCACCATGTACAAAAACATGAGATTGATTATGAAAAGGTATATGATCATGTAGCTCGTATGGACACTGTAATAATGATTGGTATTCCTTCAAAGATAATTGATTGAAGAATTATATGTAGATCAATCAAGAATATATGAGATGAAAAATGCAGAGAATAAAGTGTATAGGCTCTACAAGGTTTTATATTGACTCCACCACACCCCACGAGCTTGGTTTAGCATAATAGACCCATACTTTCTCTATATGGGCTTTGAGAATGATGCGAGTGAGAAAACTCTTTTCAAAAACGTCAATACACAAGGTAAATGTCTGATTGTTTGCTTGTAGGTTGATGACTTGATTTATATTAGAAATGATGAAATAATGATGAGAGACCTCAAAGAGTCCATGATGAAGGCGTTCGATATGTCTGATTTGGGAAGAATGGAATACATTTTCGGCTTGGAAGTGATGCAATTCGAAGATGGGATATTTAATACACATAAGAAATATGTGAAAGAAGTGTTGAAGAAGTTTGAAATGGATAAGAGTAATTTAGTTATAAATCCAATAATTTCACGATATAAGATTCATAAAGACGAGAATGAAGTTAAAGTAGATGATTCATTCTACAAGAAACTGGTGGGAATCTGAATGTATGTGAAAGCAACAATTCCAGATGTAATATATGTTAGGGTAATGACCAAAGTTCCACATCCCACATCGGTAAAACATGGGAAGGATTAGTGGTATATAAGTAAGAACATATCTCAACTAGTGTGAGGCTTTTTGGTAGTGAACCAAATGCAAAGTTGTGAGGGCCTTCGGGTGCCAAAGCGGACAATATCATACTAGTGTTGAGATCGTTTATGTCCTTACTTATATACGGAGGAGGAATATGCGGACCGGACCCCCATATTCCCAACACGTGGTATCAGAGCTCCAGGCCCAAACAGTACGCGATGTGGTGGGTGATGTGGGTTGAATTCTCATTAGTCGAACATGATGAATTAGTAGCCATGCTCAAGGTGATCTCCTCGAGTGCCCGTGGCTCATCAAGCAGTGTGGCTTGATTGGAGAGATCCTCGTTTGGAGTGCCCGTGGCTCATCAAGCAGTGTGGCTTGATTGGAGTGTATCAAGACGGTGGTACTTGTTTGGAGTGGCGCTAAGGAACAAGAAAGGATCAGATAGATCCACTCTAAAGGCTCTAGAGATCAGGCAGCCCCAACCTGATTAGAGTGAGCAGATGGATGTCAATTGAGAGGAGGCTAAAGTGGTACTTTTTTTGAGAGGAGGATTTGTTAGGGTAACGACCAAAGTTCCACATCCTACATCGATAATACATGGGAAGGATTAGTGGTATATAAGTAAAAATATACCTCAACTAGGATAAGGCTTTTTGGTAGTGGACCAAATGCAAAGCCGTGAGGCCCTTCGGGTGCCAAAGCGGACAATATTATACTAGTGTTGAGATCGGTTGTGTTCTTCCTTATATACGGAGGCAGAATATGCGGACCGGATACTTTCTCGGCTTGGAAGTGATGCAATTCGAAGATGGTATATTTAATACACACAAGAAATATGTGAAAGAAGTGTTGAAGAAGTTTGAAATGGATGAGAGTAATTTAGTTATAAATCCAATAATTTCACGATATAAGATTCATAAAGACGAGAATGAAGTTAAAGTAGATGATTCATTCTACAAGAAACTGGTGGGAATCTGAATGTATGTGATAGCAACAATGCCAGATGTAATATATGCAGTGAGTCTCATTAGTAGGTTAATATCTAACCGAGCTGAGCTTCATCTTGCTACTGCTAAAAGGATTTTAAGGTACCTAGAAGGAACTATCAGCTATGAAATTCACTACCAGAAATCAGGAAACAAAGAGCTTGTAGGCTTTACAAACAGTGACTATGCAGGTTGTGTGGAAGATAGAAAGAGCACATATGGATATACATTCATCCTACGTGATACAGTACTACTTTGGTCTTCTAGGAAGTAACCCATGACCACTCTAAGCACAACAAAGGAAGAATTTGTAGCTGCGACATAATGCACTTGTCAGAGGATTTGGATGAAAAGAATTTTGATGCAAATTGGATATGAAGGAAGCTCAAGTTCAGTCACCTTTTGCGTTAGTAACTCAACCATCAAAGTGTCAAAGATCCCTGTGATGTATGATAAGAGTAAACACGTTGATGTTTCGTGAGACTTAGTAAACGAAGAAGTAGTTCAGCTCAAGCTTTGTAGCACATAACAACAAATAGTAGGAGAGGGAATGATAGATTAAACTAATATCTGGTCGTTTAGAATACACGTAGGTTTTGCTTCAGTTATTTGTTCCAACACGATCTCTTTCTTGTAAGGCTATATAAATCATTTGTTTTGTTTTATTAAAATAGTTCTTTTTTAAAATAAATTTTTAGAATCCACGATTAGATTAATCGTATACCGATTCTTATCACGACGGAATGGCAGTGATTTTCTAACAAAAATAAATAACACTACTTCCTGTCGGCCATTAGTTCGAAGCGGAATGATAAATGGGATAGGTTTGGATAAAATTAGAGAATCCGGTTCATTCAGGTTTTTCCATAAATTTAGACTTGAACTCTTATTCAAAAAAAATAACCACATCCAATCCGACGGTGGTTGATTAATGATGTTGTTTTTTCTAATATAAAACAAACTTTTTAGGGAAGATTTGTTAGAATGAGTCTTTGTGTATTACTAGTAAAAATTACTCAGTCCTAGCTTATTAGAGTGGAAACATTATCATTGCATCATTTGCATGTATAGTACTTTTCAGCAGATCTACATAATATAATATTATAATTCTTTATCAAAATCATACACCAACATGAAAAAAGACAAACTAGTAGTTCCAGAGATTCTCTACATCAGAATTCTCCGGTGAATCATCAGCCAAAGGCGCACTCATTCTCGGTGGCGACACCATCATGCCCTCTGCCATGTCTTCCAAAAAATTAGGCATATTCAACAGCTCCTCCTCGTCAACAAAATCCTCCAAGACAACAACATCACTACTTTCAGTTTCACAACAAAGTAGACTGCTCAGCAGCAGCAATCTCTCTGCTCTTACTAGCATCTAAAGAAACCGACTTAGCCGCTGCGGCAGCTTCATTTCGTATATCCGCTGCGGAAGTCGACCCAGGGGCCGGATAGCTCTTGTAAGAGGCTGGAAAGTTAAGCACGGCATCACCTCCTTTTAAAGCCAGCGCAGCTACGTCATAGGCTACAGCGGCCATCTCGGCAACCGGGTAGGTACCCAACCAAATACGGCTTGATTTGCCAGGCTCACGTAGTTTTACAAAAGACCTCGCCCGTAGTTTTACATAGCCTACTAAGATAACATAAAGCTATTCATGTTATTCTCTTAGTATGGGCAATAAATGAATATTAGGACTAGGTGACCTAATATATTGTCAGTATCATTTTATTACCAGAAAAGAAGAACATCATTAAGGAGACATATCTTCGGTGGATTATTTTAAAATCCATACCTTCGTGTTTATCGTGTGTAGGGGCCTGGGTCATGGACTTAGAAGAGATGGCCGCTGTAGCCTATGACGTAGCTGCGCTGGCTTTAAAAGGAGGTGATGCAGTGCTTAACTTTCCAGCCTCTTACAAGAGCTATCCGGCCCCTGGGTCGACTTCCGCAGCGGATATACGAAATGAAGCTGCCGCAGCGGCTAAGTCGGTTTCTTTAGATGCTAGTAAGAGCAGAGAGATTGCTGCTGCTGAGCAGTCTACTTTGTTGGGTGAAACTGAAAGTAGTGATGTTGTTGTCTTGGAAGAGTTTGTTGACGAGGAGGAGCTGTTGAATATGCCTCATTTTTTGGAAGACATGGCAGAGGGCATGATGGTGTCGCCACCGAGAATGAGTGCGCCTTCGGCTGATGATTCACCGGAGAATTCTGATGTAGAGAATCTCTGGAACTACTAGTTTTTTTTTTTTTTCATGTTGGTGTATGATTTTGATAAATAACGTTGGAACGACATACTTTTATTGTTAAATTTACGCAAAGACTCCACCCATCAACTTTACTTTTTATTATTCTTTCGCGATTATATTATTCTCTTTATTGTTTCACCTATCAAAGTGCAACCTCTTAATCAACTTTTCAAAATTATATTATTCTCTTTATTGTTCTACCTATCAAAATGCAACCTCTTAATGAACTTTTCAACACTCAATATAATTTGAGTAGAAATAACGTTGTATTTTTTTTCGAAATCTGTTACAACTATCGTAAGGTTATATATATATATATATATATATATATATAATTGTTTGGATCGATAAAAATAAAAAGTGGAACGACATAAAAGTGTTTTGTGAGTTAAGTATGTAAAACAAGCATGCATGTAATAGTTAAAGGTAGGATAGTATGGGTACTTTTATTTGGAAATTAAATAATTTGATCTTTTTGTTGTTTAGATTTGTTTTTAAAGTTTTTTATAATGTAACAGATTTTGTAATGTTTTATACAAAAAATTTAGTCTAAATTTCTTTGAAAATATGATAATGTTTGTAGTAATGCACCAAATTATTTACATGATTTTCCAAAAATAATACACAAAAATCAGTTAAAATAATATATTTTAAAAAAAAAAAAAGATAAGATTTTAGACCATTAATCAATAGTTGTGCTCATCGTCGTGACAATAAACAAAAGTTGTGCTGCACCAACCATTTAAGTGCTATGGACGATGACAACCAGTGACGGATCTACTAATAGATTTGAGGCTGCAGAAGAAAGGTATATCTTAATAAAATGTGGTTGGTTTTTAGAGGTGGTAAATAGTTCAGGAACCGCGGTTCAAAGTTGAAGAACTGTTTATAAATCGGTGGGTAAACCGTTTAACTGATCTATTAGGACTGCAAACCGCAAGGACCACAAGCCGTTAGGACCGCAAACCGTCAGGACCGCATAAGGAATAAATCGCAGGATCGTAAATCGCCAGGACCACAAATCGTTAGGACCGTAAACCGTTAGGACTGCAAAACCGCGGTTTAGTTGTAAACCGCGGTTTATTTGTAAATATTATAAGTGTTTTAATTATTTTATAACCAAAAGCATATGTTAAGTTATATTTAAAAAATATTGAGATATTGCATATGATTATAAAATTATTATTACATTTTTGTTAATATTAATTTGTTTTGGTTATTAATATTTTAAGTGTTGTAATTATTATATAATCCAAAATTTTAAATATTATTTATGTTATTATTATATTTTGATTATTATTATTATTATTATTATGTTTTGGGATCCAATAATAATAGTGTTGATATTATGTTACAAACCAAAACTATGTCTTATTATGTTAAAATATTACAAATTTTATGGTTATAATTTTAATATTGCATTTCGAATTTTATTATTGTGATTTGGTTTTAAATATTACCAGTCTTATTTATTATTTTTAAGTTATATTGTTATAATTTAATATTAAATTTTGAATTTTATTATTGTGATTTGGTTTTAAATATTACAAGTGTTATGTATTATTTTTAAGTTATATTGTTATAATTTTAATATTACATTTTGAATTTTATTATTGTGATTTGGTTTTAAATATTATAAGTGTTATTTAGTATTTTTAAGTTATATTGTTATAATTTTAATATTACATTTTGAATTTTATTATTGTGATTTGGTTTTAAATATTACAAGTATTATTTATTATTTTTCAAACCAAACTCATATTTTATCATGGTAAAAGATTATAAGTTATATTGTTATAATATTAATATTACATTTTGAATTTTATTATTATAATTTTAATAATGATTATAAAATTATTATTACATTTTGGTTACTATTAATTTGTTTTGGTTATCACAAACATCATTCATAAGACACGTGAAAATTAGCGGGTGGGTGAGCATTAGTAAGTCTACGTTTTAGAGGCATTTTAAAACTTTAAAAAATGTTTTTTTTAAATATGCAATAAAATACTAATCAAAACTAATTAATATCGCAAATAATAAAAACTATATTTAGACTAATACCAACTAATACCAACTAATAACAAGCAATAACAACTAATAACTGATAAGGAAGAATAAAAGACAAGGAGAAAAGTGTAAAGAAGAAACTTGACAGGAGAAAATAGCAAAGGAAAAGTGTGATAGGAGGAAAATGCATAGAAATAAATGTATGAGGGCTGAATTGTATAAACTATGTAAAGAGATAGCCAAAAGAGGAAGAAAGTAAAATGTAGGGATCAAAAGATGTAATTAGCCCAAGTTAAAGCGTGTGGGGTCCGCAATTGTACTATAAAAGGACTACATACGCTTCACAAATCCTGAGATGAATAGTACGAGACTTTCGCTCTCTACTTAACCTAACAATCTAGACTTTCTCTCTCTAAATCTAACGCTAAGATATTTCTGCATCGCAAAATCGTCTCTCAACAATCTTCGTATCGCATAATCACCCCTGGACCACCTTAAAACTCTTCAGTGCCGCCGTCTGTGGGAAAGAAGAAAATCGCTCTGTCGACAATCGCTTCCTGGAAATAATTCCTATTCCGAGGAGGATCATGGAGGGCCAAGGGGATGACTTGGTTAACCAGTGCGAGGAAAACCTCGTGGGAGATGACTACCGGAACGATATGGAATACGAAGGAGAAGGAGGTCAGTGAGTCGAACACGCTTTCGATGACTCCGATCTCCTGGCTCAGAGGAATGAATTGCTGCTGGAAATCGAAAGGTTGAAAGAAGAAAAGGAAGCCGCATAGAAAAATCTTCAATCCGAGATAAAGAGAGAAGCTGTCATTGAAAATGAGGAACGCGAAACTGAATTTTGTCCCAAAAATAGGGACGACAGATATCGGGGGGCGCGAACGGCGATCTCCGAGGAGAAGAGAGGGGCACCGTTCGGATTCGGCCGCTTCAAGCGACTACTCGCGATATAGAACTTCGGAATTGTGTCCTCGTAGATACCACAGGAGGAAAAAACGTGATCATAGGCGAACCGATTTCCGAAAAGGAAGAAGTTCGGAGAGAAAATCCTCGAGGGAAAAAAGTCGCCATGACCGAGGTGGTGATCGGTCTCATGAACAGGCAAAGTGCCCTGGCAAGAAAGATGATATGGGCCCTCGAAATTCAGAATGGCAGCAGCAATACACTTTACCTTCCGAGGAGGGTTTGTATTTTTCGAATAACGACAATTTGAGATCCAACATTCATCGTACAGGCCACAATTGGAGAGCCTCTGCCCTGTCCTCGGAGATCTTAGTGGGAAACCTCCCGAAGCATTTTGATTTTTCAAATTTAGAAAAGTTCGATGGGACACAGGATCCGGATAATCACATCGAGCAGTTTAAGAATTTTATGATCAATTTCGACGACGATGATAAGCTGCTATGCAGAGCATTCTCTCAGACTTTCAAGGGAATAGCATCTAAGTGGTACAACAGGCTACCTCAGGGCTCGATAAATTTTTTTGATATGTTCTGGAACATCTTCAGACAACACTTCGTGGGGAGCAAGAAGTTCCGAGCCAATAGAGACACAATCATCTATTGTCGACATAAGGTGGGGGAGAGCCTTAAAATTACATTAATCGCTTTGTCAAGACCAAAACGGATATGGAGTACTGCAAGGACTCATTGGCGCTTGCAGCTTTCAGGATGGGTCTGCACGGTGGCGGAAAGTCAGGCGATGACCTTCAGAGCATTGCTAGATCAAGTTGAGAAGAGAATCTTGGTAGAAGAGACCCAAGCTTCGGAGAAAGGGTCAAAGGAGCAGTTGGACCATAATCAATTTCAAAGGACTGAGTCAAGCACCCAGGGCCCTCGATCGAACGTTCAGGCTAAAAGTACGGGTCAGTATCCTCCAAGGAAAAAGTCGAACCCGCAGTACTATGGCAATCAGCAAAACTACAATCAAAGGGGAAGAATCATGTCAAACAAATGGGTTCGACCCGATTATTTCGCGGAGTTGACAGAAAATGTTTCTGCGATATTTGATAAAGCTAAATCTACGGTCGTGTTCAGGAAGCCTTTTCCCATACAGACTCCGAGGGAAAGCAGAAGCGTCAAAAAATATTGCAAGTATCATGAGGATATTGGACACGACACCAAGGATTGCATAGCTTTGAAGAAGGAAGTGCAAGCCTTAATTGAGAATGGAATGTTGTTGGAGTTCGTGAAAAAGCATTCCCAGAAAACTGTCGTGGTAAAAGTTGTCTCAAAGAACACTGACACAGCCATGGTGATTTCCGAAGGGGTCGACGATTTTGACATCGAGCAAGAGTATTTGGACCCCAAGGTGGGGAGGAACAATGTGAACTTGGTAGAGAAAGAAATTCTGAGGGGGAGAGTGGACAACCTTTGTGCATTCTTCGATTCCTTGGCGATTTTTGGGGGAGGCACAATTGCGGGAAATTCCAACAGCTCCCGAAAAAGGCACATGGTCAACCTGACCACCCAGATTGAAGCGGGAGTCTCCGCGCAAATGCACCGCTCGCCTTTCCAAATTATTTGTTTCGATGATGATGATATGCAGAATATTGCAGGCCCTCATGAGGACGCTGTAGTGATTGCGGCAGGCATCGCCGGGGATCAAATTCAGAAAATACTCATCGACACAGGGAGCTCTGCGAATATATTGTTTATGAGTACTTACCGCCGCATCTCTGACCCGCCGGTTATCCGAAGGTCCGACATGACTATAGTGGGCTTTACTGGTGCCACAACAGTGGTGGTTGGAGAGTTTCAGTGTATGGTCGAGTTGGGCCGTGGACCATTTAAGAAAGAGGTGGAGGTACTTTTCATTGTGGTCGACGCACCAACCTCGTATAATGCTATCCTGGGTTGCTCTTGGTTGTCCCGGATGCATGGCGTAATCTCTACAGTGCATCAATGCTTAAAGTATGTGATCGGAAACAATATTGGGACAGTCCGAAGTAGCCAGAAGATGGCACGTGAATGTTACCTGATAGCCCTGTCCTCTAAGGGGGTTCGGGGGGAGACTTCCGACCCAGCATAGCATTTAAAGGTGCCCCCCTCCGAAATCATCCCATGTGATGATCCGAGGGAGGCCCCCGGATTTCAGGTCCCAGAAGAAGATTCTGCGACACACGAATCTACGAGTGGCAAAGTTCTGAAGATAGGGGTCCACCTCTCTCCAGAATTTAAGGAGAAGTTAATTGCTTTTTTATCTGATAAACTTGATATGTTTGCTTGGTGTGTAGAGGATGTCACTGGAGTGCCGTCGGAAATCATGTGTGATAAACTCGTGATACGATTAGATGTTCAACCCATAGTCCAGAAAAGAAGGCCTGTCTCCCCAGAAAAGGCCTCGGCAATTTTGTTGGAGGTCGAAAGGCTACCGAGCATAGGCCATATTCGCGAGTCGCATTATCCCGTATGGGCGTCGAATCCAGTGTTAGTACGAAAGAAAAATGGAAAGTGGAGAATGTGTATTGACTTTACAGACTTAAACAGGGATTGTCCCAAGGATCCGTTTCATGTGCCTCGCATCGATCAATTAGTGGATTCGACCTCCGGAAATCGATTGTTATCATTTATGGACGCTTACTCAGGATACAACCAAATCTGACTGGCTGCTAACGATGAGGAAAGCACTTCTTTTATTACTGGGCGAGGTTTATACGGCTATAAGGTCATGCCATTCGGATTAAAAAACGCGGGGGCAACCTATCAGCGCCTGGTCGATAAAACCTTTGAGGGGCAGATTGGGCGGAACATGGAAGCTTATATCGACGATATGTTAGTCAAAAGTGAGCGAGACGAAGACCACTTCGCTGACCTGGCAGAGATATTTCAAAATTTGAGCAAAGTCAATCTCAAACTCAATCAGGAGAAGTGCATTTTCGGGGTGAGGTCAGGTAAATTTCTTGGTTACATGATCAGCGAAAAAGGCATCGAGGCTGATCCCGAGCAGCTAAAAGCTCTGATCACAATGACCCCTCCCCGAAATATTAAGGAAGTGCAAATTTTGACAGGAAGATTGGCCGCTTTGAATAGATTCATTTCTCGCTCTTCGGATAAGTGTGCCCCATTCTTTAAAATATTACGGAATGCGAAGCAGTTTTGTTGGACCGAAGAATGTTCGACCGCTTTTCGTTAAATCCAAGAATATTTGACTTCTCCGGAAGTCTTATCTAAACCTTTGGTAGGGGAAACATTAATTGTCTACGTAGCAGTATCAAAATGTGCTGTCAGTACCGTTCTCCTCCGCGAAGATGACTCTCTTCTGAAGCCAATTTATTATGCCAGTAAGAGTTTGCTGGATGCGGAGAAGCGATATCTCACGTTGGAGAATGTAGCTTTAGCATTGGTAACGACGGCTCGGAAGATGAGACCTTACTTCCAGGCCCACCCAATCGTTGTTCGGACGACTTTTCCTCTGAAGAGTTTATTACAAAGACCAGACATCTCTGGCAGGATGACTAAATGGTCAGTAGAGCTAGGAGACTTCGACATAACATTTGAGCCTCGAACGGCGATAAAAGCACAAGTTTTAGCTGATTTCTTGGTTGAGTTCCATTCAGACAGAGGAGAACAGGAGGTACACGATGTGGTTGACGAAGAGGAATGGGTGATACTGACAGATGGCGGGTCGAACATTTCAGGAAGTGGGGCAGGTGTCCAGTTGATTTCCCCAAAAGGGGTAGCTATGTTCCAAGCCATTCGTTTTGGTTTTAAGGCTACTAATAATGAAGCTGAGTATGAAGCTGCTCTAGCAGGCTTGCGTTTGGCTCAAATATGCGGGGCTCAAAGGATAAAATTGATTAGTGACTCTCAGTTGATGATAAATCAAACCTCAGGGGAGTCCGAGGCCAGAAACGCTGATACAGTATTGGCATCTGAATTTGAGGGGGTCAAGTTCGAGCACGTTCGAAGAGAGTTAAATGTTGTCCCGGATTCTCTTGCCTCCGCTTCACGGACAGAAGGTTACCCATGGGTTTTGGTTCAGGAGTGCCCTTCGATCTCGATTGGCGAAGAGCACGCGATGAACATCTCGGAGGAAAGAAACGTGATTACGCATGATTGGAGAACGGTTATCATTTATTTTTTGGCCCACGACATTTTACCCGTCGAAAAGCATGAAGCCAGAAAAGTTAGATTCAAGTCTCACGGTTACATTTTGCTGGGAGGATTTGTGTATAAAAGATCTCTGAGTCGGCCGTTGTTGAGGTGTGTGAGTGGGCCCGAGTCACAAATTATCCTCTCCGAGTTACACGACGGTGAAGGATCTGCCCATTGTGGATATAAGGCTTTAATCCGAAGGGTATTCCTGGCTGGCTATTATTAGCCCACCATCGCGGCCGACGCAAAAGATTTAGTCAAGCGTTGCGACACGTGCCAGCGCTATGCTAATGTGATTCACAAACCTGGGGTGTTGATGGAAAGAATTTCAGAGGCAGTCCCGTTTGATAGGTGGGGCATTGATCTAGTTGGTCCTCTACCAATGGCGTCTGGGGGCAGACAGACAATAATTGTGGCCGTCGATTATTTTTCTAAGTGGGTGGAGGCTGAGCCCCTCGCAGGAACAAAGGCCAAAGACGTGATCAAGTTTGTCCTATCTAACATTTGTTGTCGTTTTGGTGTACCATTGCAGATAACCACAGACAATGGGCCTCAATTTGATAACAAAGAGTTCCAGAGCTTCTGTGGATCGAGGGGCATACGACAATGTTTTTCAGCACTATTTCACCCTCAGGCGAATGGGCAGGTGGAAGTAACTAATCGAACGATCCTCAATGGCTTGAAGAAGAACTTGGAAGGCAAAGCAGGGAAATGGCCCGACTATCTACAGGAGGTGTTGTGGGCGTACCGAACGACTCCCCGAACGGCCACTGTTTCCCTATTTGCCTTAGTCTACGGGATGGATGTCGTTGTCCCTCCGGAGATCCTTTTCCCCTCACATCGTATAGCAACGTATGACTCGGACACAAATGACCAGAGTAGAGCATTGGCTTTAGACTTGGTTGAGGAAAAGAGACAGCAAGCACAGTTGACATCCATTATCAAACTCTTATGAGGAGTCGATATGCGTCCAAAGTAAAGCATAGAGATTTTCAGGTGGAAGACAAGGTTTTACGCAAAGTTTTCTTGCACACTAAAGACAAGAGCTTGGGGAAGTTGGGACCTAACTGGGAAGGCCCCTACGAGGTCACCGAAAAGATAAAACCAGGCACATATCGGTTATAAGATAAAGAAGGGCGATACCTCCATTTACCTTGGAATATTGAGCATTTAAAATTGTGTCTTGATTAAAAGAGCTAGGTGACATTGTATTTCTTTTTCCTTTCTCTGTATCCCCCAGAACAAATTTTGGTGAGGGCACACTCTTTCCTACCCTATTAGGCACAGGAAGGTTTTAATGAGGTGTTTCGATGAGCCCCTTAAATACAAAAAGTTCTTTGCCTTAAACTATTTTTTGGGTCACAGTAACATGTGCCTCGAATTGTTGTCCCTTCGAACTATTTTTTGGGTCACAATAACATGTGCCTCGAATTGTTTTCCCTTCGAATTATTTTTTGAGACATAGTAACATGTGCCTCGAATTGTTGTCCCTTCAAATTATTTTTTGGGTCACAGTAACATGTGCCTCGAATTGTTGTCCCTTTGAACTATTTTTTGGGTCACAGTAACGTGTGCCTCGAATTGTTGTCCCTTCGAATTCTTTGGGTCGCACTAATGTGTGCCTCAAGTGTTATTTTGACTTTATCAATACTTGGGTCACACTAAGGTGTGCCTCAAGTTTTTGGGACCTTCGAACTATTCTTCGGGTCACACTAAGGTGTGCCTCAAGTCTTGGGACCTTCGAACTATTTTTTGGGTCACACTAAGGTGTGCCTCAAGTTTTGGGACCTTCGAACTACTCTTTGGGCCACACTAGTATGTGCCTCAAGTTTTATTTTTATTTTATCAATATTTGGGTCACACTAAGGTGTGCGTCGAATCCACTATCACTTTATCATTATTTGATCACAATAATGCGACTCAAGATATCACCTCCTTAAATTTTTAAGTAGATCATAATTATAGTTCGAAGGGCTTGCCTCTTCGGATTTTTTGTGGAAAATATAACATATGTAAACTTATGTATAGAAGTGATAATTGTTCATTGATCTTATAAAAATCGACCTGTCTCACAAAGTTAGCGCAGTACAACATGTTCAAGTCATTACAAAAAGAGGCCCTATTTGGGCCATACACAAAACATTAACTCCTTCAGCACCTTTCCTCAGTCTGAATTTTTCGAGGAGACACTCCCCTCAGCCTCTGAATCTTCACTCTCACTTGCAATTATATGGGGGCGAAGTTCCGAGGGAACAAGCTTCCAGAAAGGCCCTAAGTTATACTCAAGATGCTCAGCATGGATTTGGGTAAGCAAACCAGCTCGAGTAGTGGCAGCCCGGGCCTGCAGCTTACTTGTGCACGTTGCTGCATAGGCATTCACAGCCTTGTCTTTTTCCTCCTCGAATTGTCCAGGAAAATTTTCGACCCGCCTCTTTAGCTGATCTCGGTCTGCTGTCACCTTTCGAAGGGCCTCTGTACATTCGGTGAACCCATCACAAGCCAAGCGATGTCCCTTCTTATACTCAGATATCATTAGCTCTTGAGCATCATTCTTCTTCTTGTACAAGTCCCTCTCCTCTTGACAGCACCTCTCAAGCATTATCACATAATTTTCGGATGCAGAGAGACGCTCGTATAAGGCATCGGCTTGGCCCTCAATCACTGAATGTTGTTTCTTGGCCTCCTCGAGCTGAGAGGCAGCCAGCAGCGATTTGAACTTGTAATGATTCTTACGTTTCTCAAGGTGACGCATCTTCTTTCCCCTATTCACCGAGGAATGCAGCAATTTTCGAAGAGATAATGAAAATTCATCATCCAAAGGTACTTCGAAAGAGCTCGAAGGAGACCCTAATGCTGCAGAATCAAACTTAGAAAACCCACCTCCAAGAGTGTCTGGGTCAATAAGCTGGGGGGGGGGGGGGTTGCTTCGAGGAATAGGATATGAGCTAATCTTGGGCTGTTTTCGAGGGGGGCTGGATGAGAAGCCTCAGTAAGAGGCGAGTGTAGGGATTGATGAGAAGTTTCCCTGGGAGACTGGCCACCTCTGTTCTCAGGATCACTTGCGCTCTCATGGACCTCTTCCTCAAGACTAGCCTCTTGGTTGTTGTCAGGAGTTTCACCTCCCTCGGATTGTTCTTCGATGGGTTCGAGGAGGATACCCTTACCCTTCATATCTCTTTTCTTGGAATCCTTCCTCGAAGGAAGGATGGGAGCAGGGGGAGGAGGAACGGAGTCTATTGAAGCAGTAGTAATTGGTGGAGGGGGAGGAGAATTTGACGCCCCAACATCGTTCGAGGATGGAGGCCTTTGAGTACTAATAGGCCCTTTGGGATTCAGTTGTTGGGTTGATAATACTTCATCTTCTGGAGGTTCCCCAAGATGGCTCTGCGAACGGGAGCGCTTGGGAAAGTATACTACTACGTCCTTTTGACTGCACCGCTCCATCACTTCTTGCTCCGAGGGAGGAGTCATTAATCCTCTCATACTAATGCGATCGAGGGGATTGAGCCTCCATAGTCGACTCCTAGCCAGATTGTTGTCGATAAAGCAGAGACGAAATTGGTTGTCCCATTGTTCCTTTGCCCACAAGCGAAGGTTGGTAAACACAGTTGTAGCACCCTCGACATAATCGGAGTAGGGTTTGGATATCCCAGTCATAGCTGCAACAAGTAGCCAACATCAAAACCAATCACAAGTAAAAGTTCGAGGGAGCATAACTATTCGAAGGCACATAAGTTTTCGAGGAAGCATAAATATTCGGAGGCACATAAGTTTTCGAGGAAGCATAAAAATTCGAGGGAGTATAAATATTCGAGGGCATATAAAATTCGAGGAGTCATAAAAGTTGAGGGGGTACTTACACTTCATAGTCTACATTAGAGAAATCTTGTGAGGATTTGAAGGAGTGGCCTCTGATCCGGTCTCCCAGCAACCAAAGAAGAAGAGAAATTGCTGCCTCCATTTTTTATCAGCCTCCAGTAGATCTTTCAATACTTTTTGCCCTCGATTGAAAGTCAGCGAATAAAAGGGAAAGTAAGGATTTCGGGCCAAACCAGCAATGTTGTCCAGCTCCAACGGCAGCACGATGTCCCCTTTTGATTTTGGAGCGATCCGACGAGCTTGCTCTTCGGATATTGTTGGGGATGAAGACGTTGCAAGGTTCGCAGGACCTAAGGAAGGGATGGTTGACACTTTCGGTTCGAGGGGCTTTTGAGAGGTTTTTTCCCCTTGGTGTCTCGATTTTCGTCACGTCTATTGAGCATATCCTCCTCGGTAATAAGTGTTCTCGAGGGGGAAAATTGAGTCCCATGAATGGTCATGGATGGAGTGGAAGGCAGACTCGACACATCTGCTTCGTTTCTTCGAGGAGGGCTATTCGAAGTACGTCGAGGGCTTGTGGCTGTCCTTGTGGATATTCGCGGCGGACTGACAGAAGTTCGAGGAGGGCTGTTTGAAGTCTTTCGAGGGCTCGCAGATCTTTGAGGGATATTCTCGAGGGCTGTTGGCAAAGTTGGTTCTCGAATAACTAGGGGCGCCTCCCTGGCCCGTTTTCGCTCATGAGAGCCTTTTCTATCTTTGTGGGACTTCTTTCTCTTCCCAGACGAGTGCTTGTGTTGTCTATCTTTACCCATCTCTCTGAGGGGGGTCGACTCACTGTGCAAGCTTTGTCGAGCGATTTCGCGGGGGATAATTGCGGTCGAATCGTCCGAGGGAGGCCAGGCACTAAAGAAGGTAGTAGTCGATGGTGGGGGATGAGGCCTCACGTCTTCACCAGCAGCGATCCTCTCTTCGAACCTCTTACTAATTAACAACCACTCAGGAATTCGACGGGGCTTATTCGCCAGCTTTATCTGTCTAGAAATAATTGAACAGAAGTTGAGTTAATGAAGAGAGAAGGCTGGTATTTATAGACACAGATGGGCTTTCCTGACAAATCAGGCATGGGGACCTTTTTTATGGTGTTTGCCTAGGGACATTATGGTCCATATAGGTGGGAATTGTTCTGACACTAGCCGCAGAGGAAGATGAAGAGTTTTTGTGTCAGAAAATGTCAGGGGGAGAGGAAGAGTTTTCTGACAAAAATGTCAGAAGAATTGGTAACGTTTCCAAAGAGTTATGCTGACACAGGTGTTCGTAAAATGACGTCATGACCAAGATCAATCCTGGCACCCTTTTTAGCCTGAGTATGAAATTATTCGGAGGCTGATCTACCTAAAATTGTGCAAGGATTGAGGGGACTACTCGGTTAACAGAAGAAATTCGATGAGCTTTGTAGACATTCGAAGAGGTTTGCACATTCGAAGAGGTTTGCGCATTCGAAGAGGCTTGCAGACATTCGAAGAGCTTTGTAAACACTCGAAGGACGATTTTTCGAAGAGTTGGTTTGTGGCCTCGATAGTTCGAGGAGTTTTGTAGAAATTAGAAGAGTGACTCATCAAGGAGAGACTTATGAAATTCGGAGAAGAAATGGTTTTTTCCTGTCAAGAGAGTTATTCAGTCCCAGTAAAATAATTTTTACTAAGACTGGGGGGGCTACTGATAAGGAAGAATAAAAGACAAGGAGAAAAGTGTAAATAAGAAACTTGACAGGAGAAAATAGCAAAGGAAAAGTGTGATAGGAGGAAAATGCATAGAAATAAATGTATGAGGGTTGAATTGTATAAACTATGTAAAGAGATAGCCAAAACAGGAAGAAAGTAAAATGTAGGGATCAAAAGATGTAATTAGTCCAAGTTAAAGCGTGTGGGGTCCGCAATTGTACTATAAAAGGACCACACACGCTTCACAAATCCCGAGATGAATAGTACGAGACTTTCTCTCTCTACTTAACCTAACAATCTAGACTTTCTCTCTCTAAATCTAACGCTAAGATATTTCTGCATCGCAAAATCGTCTCTCAACAATCTTCGTATCGCATAATCACCCCTGGACCACCTTAAAACTCTTCAATAACAACTAATAAAATTAGAATTAAAAGAACTAATTTAAATAACTATAACAAGTACATAACTTGATAAACTATACGAAGCTCTTAATTGAGCTATTATAATGTTATCCCAACGTTATTTAAGTGTTTTTATCAAATGGAAACAATTTACGGAAAAAAAAAAAATCAAACAATTCCGAAACTAGAACTATAATATGTAAAATAAGAAATTTGAGTTTTCTAAAATATTTAGAACAAGTATAGAGATTTAGAGAGATATAGGGAGGAGTATATGAGTTTGTGAGTTTGGATTTGGGGTCTCCTCTATTTATAGGGGAGACCCATAAAAATGTAAAAAAAAAATTGTCCGGACCATCCGGAGAAATTTCCGGATAGTCCGGACGTAATGTCTGGACGCCCGGACGGCAAATTCGGACCATCCGGAAATCGATCCGGATGGCCCGGACCCGGACCTCTACGGCCGTTTAATTCGTCCGGATGTGGGCCCAAATACGTTGAAGGCTGTAGGGCCATTGTTCTGTTGACTCTTCGTCTTTTGGCATCGATTATTTTCGATTCCAACGGAGCTGGAAACGATTAGGCACTGTTTGGATCTCCAATTTTATATACATAATCAAAAATTTCGATTCAATTATTGAACATGTTATGTTATTATGGATTTGAAAAATACACATATTTAGAATTAGTAAGATATAAAAATCGGGTTTTAGTTGATCTTTTTATAAGTACGTCCAAATGTATCCAAACATTAATTAAACATTTTAATTTTTGTTTCTAGTTGGAACCAATTCTAAAAAGATAAAAAAGTATAATCTTCTTATGAAGATAGAAAAAAATAATGTTCTTAAATACGTATTAAACCGAAACTCCATGAGATTGTATTCTCAATTAAAGTTTTATGCTTTTACCTTTGTGGATATTATTTGTTTTCACTTGCTACTTTTCATATTTTTCAGTCACTTAAATTAATTTTGATTTTTCATGATATTAGTGATAGTTTAGAATTTTGATTCCAATATATTACTAGGAAGGATCTTAAGGGTAAGAAAACTATTACTTAGTAGTTATAATTTGAGCAAAACACGATTTTTAATATATTAATAACCGAAAAAACCAGTTTCAATAAATTAAATGACTTAGCAACTTTTTTTAAAACTATTATTTGAAGATAAAAAATATAGGATAAACAATATCATTAATTATATATTTATTATTATATATTAATTCAAACTAATATTCAAACTAATATTTTGTATATAAAAATAAATTATTTACTATTTATATATTTGCACTTATATAAATAAAGATCAAATATAAAAAAAAAATTATTGTATTTTAATTGTTATAATTTATATTATTATTTTTCAATTTTAGGATCCGTTGTGTCCAAATTTATCTCATTAAATTGGCGTCGTTTGTGAGAACTGACTCATATTCTGATTTTAAAAATTAAAAGGAAATATCCAAAATCAATCAATGGAGAACTCACATATGATATTCGGTTATTCAGTAGATTTGGAAATATCCAATGAACACAAACTCATCTTTTAGTTTCGGCCTCTATAATCGCTTCAACCGCTAATGCTAAAATGTTGGTGAACTAACTGAAGGATGAACAAACCAATCACTATAAAGCCTTCAAGTCCATGTTGACTACTCATGTTTCGCGTTTAAAATCCAAGATAAAACGTCATGAGGACAACACCGATAAAGAGAGATATGATGTTGATGATTTCATGATGAGAGATCGTTATCAAAATATCACCAAATGGCGTTAGGTCCTCTCTGACAAGAAGGAGAATTATGATCAATGACCATCTAGCAGGAATAAGAGGCGTCGTCATCGCAGCAAAATAAGAAGGACGAGCCAACCTCAAAACATGACAATAAAAAAGAAAAAAATATAATTAATTGAGATATTATACATATCTCAATTATTGAAATTAGATCCAATTAACACTTACAAATTAATTTTAAATAACATTATAAAATATTTTGATAAACGGTTCCTAAATAGTTTTTCTAGTGGTTAAAATATTTTGATAAACGGTTCCTAAATGGTTTTTCTGGTGGTTAAACGGGTGGTTTAACTGCGAAACTGGCCAATTAGGACCGCAAACTGTTAGGACCGCAAACCGCCAGGACCGCAAACTGTTAGGACCGCAAACCGCCAGGACCGCATAAGCAGTAAACCGCCAGGACCGAAAACCGCCGGAACCGCAAACCATTAGCACAGTAAACCACCAGGACCGCACCCTGTTAAACGGTTCTGATGGTTCGCGGTTCAAACCGTTTGCCACCGCTAGTGGTTTTTATTCTTTTAACACCTGAAATAATTAGAATGGTGGATTGTTTATATTAGATGGCGGATGATTCCTTGTAATGGTAATTTATTAGGTATTTACTCGTAAATAATTTTGTGTTAATTATTTTTTTATAAGTTTTAGTTTGAATTAAATAAGAATGAAATTGCACATCAAAATGTATGGCAAAACCTTTTGCTAGAGGAATGAGGCGTCGCCGAAACGCTAGGACGCTGCCTATACTGTAACTTCGTTTTATAGCGGCAATTTTTATTATAGTCTAGTACCACCGGTTTTCATTTCTGGTTCCGCCACTGATGATAACTACGTATCGTGGCGAATAACATTTTTTCAATCATGATAAAGATTTATAATTTTATACTAATGCGGCAAAAACTTGTAATTTGATATTTTGAATATTTTTTATACTAGCGTGACAAATGCAGTCTTTTACCACGTTTGTTCTAAATCTATTTTGACATGTTATCGTTTATTCGTTCTATATTATAATATGTTTTCCTTAAAGAAAAAATCGTTTCATAATAAATATAGTTATTTATTCCACTTTTCTACTAATAAAACTGTTAATTTTGTATCTAAGTTATTCAACCAATAAAATTGTTAACTTTATGCACAAGACTCCACCCATCAACTTTACTTTCTATTATTCTTTCAAAATCATATTATTCTCTTGATTGTTCCTCCTATCAAAGTGGATTCCGGCTATCCGAACAAAGTTCGGAATGAACCTCTTAATAAACTTTTTAACACGCAATATAATTTGAGTAGAAATAACATTGTATTTCTTTTCGAAATCTGTTCCAACTATATCATGTATGGGTATCATAAGGTTATATATATAATTGTTTGGATCGATAAAAATAAAAAGTGGAACTACATACTTTTATTGTTAATTTTATGCACAAGACTCCACCCATCAACTTTACTTTCAATTATTATTTCAAAATAATATTATTCTCTTGATTGTTCCTCCTATCAAAGTGGATTCCGGCTATCCGAACAAAGTTCGGAATAACGTCTTAATAAACTTTTCAACACGCAATATAATTTATGTAGAAATAACGTTGTATTTCTTTTCGAAATCTGTTCCAACTATATCATGTATGAGTATCATAAGGTTATATATATATATAATTGTTTGAATCGATAAAAATAAAAAGTGGAACGACATACCCTTGTGGAAAATAAAAGTAATTTGACATAAGTTAATGGTCCGACAAACTATCAGTTCCACTGTGATAATCAGACGAGACATACAAAGAATTTCAATTGGTTCATATCAAACACTTCACCTTTGCATAGAATCTTTCATCAGAAGACCTTTGGCGTATATATGCATGGGACCATTGTTTTGTCGTTTTGGCTGTTTCTTTAACTCGCACAAATCAATACAATATTCATCCAGTATCTTTATCACTATCATCGATTAAAACTTTTGTTCTTTTCTTAATTTTGTTGTATGGAGTTTCATATCATGGTTAAAAAATTGTGATATAAATCGGTTAGATGCAGATTAAAAATATTCGTTAAAATAGATATTATCGTAAGATTATATAGACAGTTGGAGTTGTGGAATTATGTAAAAATTGTTGGAATTTTTTAATGGCGTTTGAGCCGTTTAGTTGCAGCCAAAGCTGGTGATGTTAAAGAATGAGACAAGTTGTCAAGGTTGTGACCATTTTGTCAAAAATATATATGTGGAGCCGAAACAAGCTTATATAAAGTACGGTGTTGTGAAACGAACTGATATGAAATTCTACTTTAATCGGAAGCGAGTTGGAATGTGAACCATTTTTTCAAAGAAAATATGTGTTGAGCCGAAACAAGCTTATACAAAGTACGGTGTTGTGAAGCGAGCTGATCCGAAGTTCTACTCTAATCTGAAGCGAGTCGTAGTGTAATCACAGATGGACTGAAATGGAATCTTCTATTGGCTACATCTCATATAAGAATTATGTTTTATTTTTGTCTTATTATATTAATTAGATTTCATATTAGATAAGCCTTTTATGAAAATTATAGTTTTTTTTATGAGTTCTCCTATGATAATTGATTAGAAGTTATTTCAACCGTTGTTAAATGAGCTTTAATCTGGAGTGTCTAATGAGGAATCGTGATTTTCTTTAAACCCATAAATAGAAGAAGATATTGTTATATAATGTGTGACGTGATTACGCGAGCTGCATATTTCTAAAAGAGTGCAATATCTAGGTCTTTAGAGGATAAGTATAGTGAGAGATAAACATTGAAGATATAATTTTGTGAATCACATCAGTTATTATAACAAAGAGTGACTAAATCATTTATGTTTAAGAATCTCTTTGTACATATTATCTTTTGTGCTTTGTTTTATTATGCTTTTATTTATTTATTTCTCATACTGAATAAGGTAATCGTCGTTTTTCCATAGGATCATTTAATCGTATCTTAGTTATTTCTTTGGCCTAATAATACTTGTTTCCCTAACAAGTGGTGCCGCAATGGTGGAGCAACAGTAGATGAAGTAGATCGATTATAATCTGTAGGCTGGAGAAGTATATCTCGCTTGTAAACCAGAAAGGCACAAAAGATGAGTTCCTTATGAAGCTTAACCCGTAATAATTTGGTAGATTTAATTATACCAATCTTTAGAATTAAGGTTATGTCTTACCTAGTACATAAAAGATTAGTTGCTGATATCGATAATAAATCTACACCAGTTTATGTCGTGGTACTGTCTAAAGCTTAGTGCCCTCATATTGATATTAGGAGTTAAAGTGGTACAAGACGTATCTGGAGAGCCTAGGACACTAGGATATGGAATCGGCTAGAAGCAATTTATATTAAGAAGTCTTCATGAACATATTTTATCTGAATAAACAAATATATACGTTGTATATGGATAATAACATAGAGATCCAAAAGAACCTAGATGATTACAACTAAATCGTACTCGAATTGGATGCCATTAGTGTGAAGGTGGAGGATGAGGACTAACAAGTCATCCTTCTAAGTTATCTGTCGTAAGAGTATGAATATTTCATGGACACCATGCTCTATGGGAAAGAGATCGCTACGATGGTTAAAGTCAATACTTCCTTAAACTCTAAAGATCTTCAAAAGAAAAGTGTTCTGAAATGTGATTTTGAAAGGCATAGACTAAGTATAATGGATTGTTCACGAAGGAGATATTGAAGTAAAAGGAGTAAAGGCGTATCATTTGTTGGGTATAAAATAAGAATAGACATGTCAGTCTGAACAACCTAGAGAAGAGAAAAACCAATGACTATCAGAAGACCGAATCCAGAAATACTACAAAAATGTCTGATGATTGTGAGTATGGTGATGATATAAGGACTTCTAATTCTTGCAGGTATAATGATAAATGGGTTCTGGATTCAAGAGAATTATTTTGCATGACTTCAAATAACATTGGTTTGAAAACCTATGAATTCTTGACGGTGGAAGGATCATCCTCATGAATGACGAGTCCTGCGATATCAAATGGATTGAACGGTTCAGATCAAGTTTTCTACATGAATTGAGAGAGTGATTACCATCAAGGCATGTACCCAAAGTTAAACGTAACTTTCTTTCTGTTGGGAAGTTAAATAAAAAAGGGTTTACCTGTAGAGGTGGAGATGCAGACTTAAGATCTTGAGAAGCTCTCTTATTATTATAAAAGCAATTATGAATAATGATGTATTAGATCTCAAGATATTTTTAGTGGCAGATGGTATTTTTAGTATGGTAAAAGATTGTACCAGGTTGTGGCATCATTGGCTTGGGAATTTAAGTGAGAAATAATTAAGTGAACTAATTAATATCGGTTACCACTGTTCTGAATCTGATCTTTTATAAGTGATGTGTTTTGGTTAAAAGCAAGAGGATGAAGTTTCTCCCCAATAACCAGACATCCAACAGAGTACTTGAGATTGCTCAGTCAGACATTTTGCGTCCGAATATGAAGTGTTTGTTACCTTTCTAAACTACAAGACTTTGGTAGAAAATCAAACCCTAAATTTTTTGATGAAGCTTTCAGAAGTTCACTAACTATTGTGCAAAGCTTGTCATTGCTAAATACCGAACTCTAATTAGAAATCCCCCAAAAAAAGGCTTGCTGAGAAAATGAATCGAAACCTCGTAGAATGGCACTTCATACAACTAGAGTGGGTCAAAATTTGCATGGAGAAGTTGTGACATATATATCATCAAAACGATTTAATCTATGTTTCTTAAGTTTCTTTCTCTTGAAAAAGTATGGACTAAAGAGAAACATAAGTTGGAATATTTAAGAGAGTTCTAGCGTGCTACCTATGCACATGTGAAATAAGGTATGCTTATGCCAATAGCATTGAAATGTTTGTTCCTAGACTATATAAAATGAGTAAAATGGTATATAGATTTTGGTTCTTTGAACCTAGAAGTCAAAAGGCTTTAATAAGAAGGGAAATGGTTTTTCAAAAATGAGGAATTTTTATTAAACAAGGTGGTGTATACTCAACCTAGTACTGTCAAGAATTTATGTCATGTTGATGATGAATATGATCTACAAAGTAAAATTAGAGATGCTTCAACTGGAGAAGATTTTTTATGTGGTTCATCTTCAGATCGTAAAGAGAAAGTTTAACAATTGTATGACTCTGAATCAAGCTGAGATTATGGTATTCCAAGGCCTTCATATATTCCAAGGTCCGATGCAAAAGAAATTAGAACTCACATGGGTTTCCAATTTTAAATCAGTGTCACTCAAGCACCAACCAAAGCATCATATAAGAAGTATATGTATGAGATTCCTCATGTCGATGTTATTCGTAGCATTATGTATGTTATGATTTGCACGAGGTCTGATATTTCCTACATCATAAGTACTTTGAGGTGATTTATGTCGGATCCTAAAAATTCGCATTGGAATGCACTCAAGTGCCACATGAGATACTTAAAGGGCTCAGCTATTGTTGGGTTTTTGTATAATCAGAATTAATGTGTAATTTAGTTTTGAGATGGGATATAGAAAAACATTATGCAGGCTTCCTAGACACAAGGAAGTCTACTTTAGATTATCTGTTTAATGTGTTTAGATGAGTGGTTAGTTGGAGGTTTTCTATACATAAGGTCGTTATTTTATCACATATGAAAGCCATGAAAGAGTTCATTTGACTGAAGAGATTGTTAAGTGAACTCGTAGGTGTGGGGAAAAATGTCGATTTTTATGTGTTAATGTCAATGCCATTCATTTATAGAGAAGTCTGAAGTTTCATGAGCGAACTAAACATGTAGACATTAAATTTCACTTCATCCGAGACGTGGTGGAGAATGAGCAAGTGAAGGTGGCTAAGATTCCTAGCGTGAAAATTCCTTTAAATTCTCTAACGAAGGTATTTCTAATTTTGAAGCTCAAAAACTGCATACGGCTAGTGCAAGTTTGGGATGCACGTGAGCTTGTCTCTAAAGAGTAAAATATTATATGCAACAAATACTAGAATTACTATAAGCCCAAGTGGATAATTGTTAGGTTTAAGCGTGAAGTAACTCGTCAACAAATGTATTGATGTAGGACTACATGTGCATAGTTTGATATATCGAAGACATGTATTTGGTAAGTATTATTAAAACTCTATCATAAATCTTGAATCGTGACTTAGTCAGAAAGACGTTGGTTGATTATAAGGGTTGAGACAAACTATCGAAAATTGTGACCATTGTGTCGAAAAAGATATGTGTTGACCGAAGAAAGTTGATCTAAGGTGGCGTGCTCTGAAGCAAGCTTATCTGAAGCACCATTATGCTCCAAAGCGTACTCGACTGTAGCATAACAGCTTGGCCAAAACAGATCTCCTATATTAATTGGGTCCTTTATTTTTCTCTTCCTATATTAATTAGATTTCATATTAAATAAGTTTTCTATATTAATTAGGTTTCTTTATGAGGTCTCATGGTTAATGGATTCTGAGTTATTCAGGTTGTTGATTAATGAGTTTTAATCTGGACTGTCTGATAAAGAATTAGTGTTTTCCCTAAACGTATAAATAGAAGAAGATATTATTATGCAATATGTGATATGGTTATGTGAGCTACATATTATCTATTATAGTGAAATAACTTTTGGTCTTTTGAGAGATAAGTGAGATGAAAAATAAACACTTAAGAAAAGGTTATGTGAATCATGTCATCTTTTGTAACAAAATGTGATTAAATCCTTTGTGTTTGAGAGTCTTTCTGTAAACTACTTGTTTATAAAAACGTATTAGTTGGCTGTAGATGTAGGATTTCTTCATAATGCAAACCACATTAAATATTGTACTGTGTGTTTAGTTTTAATAAGCTATATTTTATTCATTGTTCGACTTGAACATGGTAATTAAATTTTTTTTATGTAAATACTGATAGGTTAAGTTAGTGCTCAATTGTTTAAGGTACTTGTAGGTTTTGTTTCCGTTTTTAATTTCAATACAGTCTCTTTCTTGTAAGGCTATATAAACTATTTGTTTATTATATTAAAGCATGTATCCCTTAATTGATTTCCAGAATCCAACATCTGGTATTAGAGCAAAGAATATGAAAATAAGAAGGGCGAGAAAATGGGATCAGAAGGAAATAACAATTTCTCCTAACCTGCAATCCCCTAGATTTGAAAATATTATAATCATTGGATCATGCTCATGGAGAATCTTCTTCGTTTGAAGGAATATTGGGCGGTTGTGGAATCTGGATTCTCACAGCTAGGTACACATAATGTTTTGACTCCACAACAAATAATACACTAGGGGAGATACAGTTGAATGATCTCAAACCTAAGAATTATCATTTCTAATCCGTAGACACAATGATTCTGAAGATGATAAACTATAAGGATACCTTGATGTAGCTTTGGGATTCAATAAAAATGAAGTGTCAAGGAAACGCTCAAGTACGAGTGCATCTAAATCTCTTAATAAGAGAGTTTGAGATCTTAGCAATGAAGCAAGATGAATCAATCAAGGATTACTTTGGTCGGGTAATGTTGATGACAAATGACATAAGGAATTTATAAGAAGATATGACTGATGTCAAGATTATAGAGAACATCTTGAGAACTATCACTGAAAAATTCAATTATATTTTCTGCTCCACTGACGAAACAAAAGACATTGATTCAATCTCTGTTGATGCCCTACAGAGTTCATTTCTTGTACATGAATACAAATTAAAAAGAATGGAGATGAGGAACAAACACTTGCAGTATAAACATATGGAGGATATTAAGATAGAGGAAGGTGACGATATAGAGGAAAGGACGATATGGAGGAAGATGGAGATATGAAGATAGAGACAAAGGTCGTTAATCCAACAACAAAGTAACCATCGAATGTTATAAGTGTCATCGGTTACGAAATTATCAATATGAGTGTCCAAGATCAGCAAATCAAGTGAATTATGCAGAGGAAGAATAAATATAAGATAAGTTGCTTATGACCTATATTTAAAATCTATAAGATAAGAAAGAAGATATATGGTTTATAGACTCGGATTTCGGCAATCATATGTGTGGTGATTTAAGTGTGCTTAGTGAAATAGAATAAGGTTTTAAAATGACAGTTAGGTAGGGAAATAATACAAAGATGGAAGTAGTTGGAAAATGAAGTGTAAGACTGGTAACGACCAAAGTTCCACTTTAGTGTGTTTGGTTGTGTTGCACATGGCCATGTGCTCGATACTCAACAAACAAAACTTCAAGGAAAAAGCTGAAGTTGTGTTTTATTCAGAATGAGTATAGAATAGAAGGGATACAAACTTTATGATTCAGTGAGCAAAACAATCACAGTGAGTAAATATGTTATTTTTGAAGAATATACAAATTAGAGTTAGGATGAAAGTTGTAGGACAAATTTAGTCTGGATGTAGAGTGGGGTACCGATGAAAACCTAGATGAACCAGCAGAAGAGGTTCTTAATGATGATGAAGCTGAGGTTTCCAGTGCGGTCTCTCCTATCACAGGTTCTCTTTTGTTATCGATGCCGCAACTATTGCTCTGATTAGTGTAACTTCAGTTGTACAAGCTCGTGTAAGAAAACCACCAGCCTGGATGAGTGATTACGTATCTAACCTAATCAAAAGTGAGGATGAGGAAGAACAATCTTCATTGTTTGCTCTGTTTGTAGGATCTGAATTATTTTTCATGTTTATTGGCTTAGATCCTGTGAACTATGATGAGGCAACAGTCAGTGAAAATTGAAGAGAAATTATGGACTCTAAGATTAGTTCCATTGAGAAGAATGATACATGGGTTCTAACCGACTTGCCCAAATAAGTGAAAAGCATATGAGTTAAATATGTTTAGATAACCAAACTGAACCAAGATGGAGATATAAATAAGTACAAGACTCGCTTGGTCGCCATGTACAAAAACATGAGATTGATTATGAAAATGTATATGATCATGTAGCTTGTATGGACACTGTAAGAATGATTGGCGTTCCTTCAAGGATAATTGATTAAAGAATTATATCTAGATCAACCAAGAATATATGAGATGAAAAATGCAGAGAATAAAGTGTATATGCTCTACAAGGTTTTATATTGACTCCACCACACCCCACGAGCTTGGTTTAGCATAATAGACCCACACTTTCTATGTATGGGCTTTGAGAAGGATGTGAGTGAGAAAACTTTTTTCAAAAACGTCAATACACAAGGTAAATGTCTGATTGTTTGCTTATAGGTTGATAACTTGATTTATATTAGAAATGAAGAAATAATGATGAGAGACTTTAAAGAGTCCATGATAAAGGAGTTCGATATGTCTGATTTAGGAAGAATGGAATACTTTCTCGACTTGGAAGTGATGCAATTCGAAGATGGGATATTTAATACACATAAGAAATATATGAAAGAAGTGTTGAAGAAGTTTGAAATGGATAAAAGTAATTTAGTTATAAATCCAATAATTTCACGATATAAGATTCATAAAGACGAGAATGAAGTTAAAGGAGATGATTCATTCTACAAGAAACTGGTGGGAATCTGAATGTATGTGATAGCAACAATGCCAGATGTAATATATGTTAGGGTAACGACTAAAGTTCCACATCCCACATCGGTAATACATGGGAAGGATTAGTGGTATATAAGTAAGAATATACCTCAACTAGGATGAGGCCTTTTGGTAGTGGACCAAATGCAAAGCCGTGAGGCCCTTCGGGTGCCAAAACGGACAATATCATACTAGTGTTGAGATCGGTTGTGTTCTTACTTATATACGAAGGCAGAATATGCGGGCCGGACCCCCATTTTCCCAACACGTGATATCAGAGCGTCAGGCTTGGACGGAACGCGATGGTGGTGAAATTCTCGGAGGTTGAACATGATGAATCAGTAGCCATGCTCAATGTGATATGCTCTAGAGATCCTAGTTTGGAGCGTCCATGACTCATCAAGCAGTGGTACTTGATTGGAGTGGATAGTGGAGCTAAGGAACAAGGAAGGATGGTCGAGAGCAGTAGATCCGCTGTAAAAAGCTCTATTGCTCAAGTGGAGCAATCTCTGATTAGAGTGAGCGGATGAAAGTCAATTGAGAGGAGGCTAAATGGTAATTTGTTCGAGATGAGGATTCTTTAGGGGGCGACCAAAGTCCCACATCCCACATCGGTTAAACATGGGAAGGATCAGTGGTATATAAGTAAGAACATATCTCAACTAGTATGAGGCCTTTTGGTAGTGAACCAAATGCAAAGTCGTGAGGGCCTTCGGGTGCCAAAGCGGACAATATCATACTAGTGTTGAGATCGGTTGTGTTCTTACTTATATACAGAGGCGAAATATGCGGACCGGACCCCCATATTCCCAACACGTGGTATCAGAGCTCCAGGCCCAAACAGTACGCGATGTGGTGGGTGATGTGGGTTGAATTCTCATTAGTCGAACATGATGAATTAGTAGCCATGCTCAAGGTGATCTGCTTTAGATATCCTTGTTTGGAGTGCCTGTGGCTCATCAAGTACTGTGGCTTGATTAGAGAGATCCTCGTTTGGAGTGTCCGTGGCTCATCAAGCAGTGTGGCTTGATTGGAGAGATCCTCGTTTGGAGTGCCAGTTTCTCATCAAGCAGTGTGGCTTGATTGGAGTGTATCAAGACGGTGGTACTTGTTTGGAGTGGCGCTAAGGAACAAGGTAGGATCAGATAGATCCACTCTAAAGGCTCTAGAGATCAGGCAGCCCCAACCTGATTAGAGTGAGCGGATGGATGTCAATTGAGAGGAGGCTAAAGTGGTACTTTGTTCGAGAAGAGGATTTGTTAGGGTAACGACCAAAGTTCCACATCCCACATCGGTAATACATGGGAAGGATTAGTGGTATATAAATAAGAATATACCTCAGCAGCAGCAACTTCTCTTCTCTTACTAGCATCTAAGAGGCTGCATTTCGTATATCCGCTGCGGAAGTCGACCCAGGGGCCGGATAGCTCTTGTAAGAGGCTGGAAAGTTAAGCACGGTATCACCTCCTTTTAAAGCCAGCGCAGCTACGTCATAGGCTACAACGACCATCTCGGCAACCGGGTAGGTACCCAACCAAATACGGCTTGATTTGCTAGGCTCACGAATTTCCGAAACTCATTTATCGTTCCGGCGTCTAATTCCTCGATACAACGGATGTTGTTTGGGAGAAGAGCTGCTAGGGTTTGATGGGTTCATGGTTACGGACGCGCGAGAAGGAACCGAAACAATGTGGTTATTTGGCTGGTCTAGCTGAGGGAAGTTGGTGAGATTGTTAGGGTCAGCCATATAAATACAATATTAATGAAGTACCATTTATATATCATATGCAGATATGATAAGGACTATGTGCTTTTCTAGGTATAAATAAGAGAGTTGGTCGTTTATAAATGTTAGTGAAAAGATAAGAAACCGTAGGGAAAGTGGTGGGAATGAAAATCAAGTTGTGTTATAATTGATTCATCTTTTTGTAATAGATTGATCCATCTATTTAGATTTTGGGTCACTTTTTGGAGTAGTCTTTTATTTCTCGATGTTTGATGGCGAATACCACATGCAGTAGCCGCAAAAGCTTGAAACTATATAGCTACTAATTAGCCGTCGTAGACGCCTGTGTACGGGAGTCAAGAAAGGAGAATCACAGAAAAAGAAAAGAAAAACTCACAATTAGGGCCGTTAACGGTGACTAAACCGCACCGAACTTTAACGGGCCGGTTCACGATTCATTCTAAAAGCTGAAACTGATAAATGAACTAAAAAATAACACCGGTTCCAAACCGAATCTATAAAACCGATATATCAATAGAATCTATTAGAAATCGAACCGATAAAATCAATAAAATTGATAAACCAGCAGAAACCGATAAGGAATCCAATCAATAATTAGACCCGATTAACATATTATTATTATTATTATAAAAATTTTATACCTTATATTATCAAAATTAATAGTTAATTATTAATTTTTAATAAAAAAAATAAAAAATCTACTTCTAAACTTTAACTTTTATGTTATTTATTTATTTTTAAAAAATTAAAAATTAAATTATAATTTAATTTAAAATAAATAAATGGACTGGACCAAAACCGGACAGATAACGGATCGGACCAAAAAAAACTGACACAGAACCGGACCAAAGTTGGACCGAACCGGACGGACCGAACCAAAAACTTAGCGGTCCGATCTGGTTCCAAAATATAGAACCGAAAATTTAGTGGTTCGATCCAATCCAAACCAATAAGTTTAGCGGTCCGGTCCGGTTCCATCAAAACCCGGACAGATAACACCCATACTCACAGTGAACAAGTTATTGTATTGATTTTATCTAATTTTTACAATATATTTATGTTTTCTTTGCTATAGTAATATAGTCGTAGTTAGTATTTGGTTACAACATAATTATATAGTTATAACAATCTTTTATCATGTACACATTCTATCATGTGATTTATTCAATGGGTTCTGATACATGTTTTGATTTTGTTGAGTTAAGTGTGGGCTCTAGTGTACTAGTCCAATACTTTAGTAGTCTAGATAATAAGAGTAGTAGTTCGATACCAAGTAGATCTCGAACCGGTCCAAAAATTATTTGTCTAACAAACAGGTTTGTTGTAAGGTTTGAGACGCTTTATTGTTTCATCGTCGATTCTAACTTCAGGCTTCCTTGTAAGTAAAATTGTCCTTCTCAAACCATTATTGTTTTTAAAATCTTGTTATTTTCAAAAAAATAGAATTACAAGCGAAATCTTCCTTCTTGTATCAAATATGATTAAAGATAATGATCCCAAACAAAATACCAAGTATGAATAAAATAGACGCAAATAACACATAACATTTTTTATGTGGAAACTTTCCCAGTATAGGAAGTAAAAACTACGGGACTCATTTCGGAGTCCAACCAAATATTCACTATCAGAAGACGGGTTACAAAACTATTATCTAGATAAAACTAGAGCATACACCACACAAAGTATGACAACTTCATACACAACCCCAATACACAAGATAGTGAACCGAAATCATAAAACTCACTCAAATATCCCCGAAAACGCAGTTAGAAGAAGTTGATAAAAAAAATACTTAGAAGACTCCAAATCAAAAACCCACTAGTCAGAGTGTAGAGGACAAATAGACGAGTCTTCTCTCCTAAAATTGAAGCCAATCGGACAGCGGGAGACAGTCCGATTGAAAGCACAAAGTTTAGCCTCGAATCACTTTTTTCTCTCAAAACTGAACTATAGAGTATGATGATCATCTCAAAAGACACTGTATAAATATATATTTATACATAAACCAAACTTCTATGTGTTACCCATATTTGGGCTTAGCCCATATGATAATTGGACTCCCACATAGGAAGAGCCCAACAAATCTCCCCCTCAAGACTATGTGGGAGGATCCGGCATCCCGACGATCAATTTACAATGGTCAAGCTTTCCTCTAGGCAATATCTTTGTCATCATGTCAAACTCATTATCATCTGTATGAACTTTATCAACATCCATTAGTTTAGCATCAAGAATATCTCGAATCTTATGATATCTCACATCAATATGTTTTGATTTTGAGTGAAACGACGAATTCTTCACGAGATGAATAACACTCTGATTATTACATAACAGTATATACATGTGTTTCCCAAATCCAAGTTCTCTCAAGAACTTTTTCATCCATAGTAGCTCTTTACTCGCTTATATCATTGCAATAAATTCAGCTTCCGTCATTGAAAGGGAAACATACTTTTGTAGTCTTGATTTCCATGATACAGCACCACCACAAAAGTTAATCAAATATCCAGAAGTAGACTTGCGAGTATCAACATCTCCAGCAAAGTCTGAATAAGAATAAGCCAACAACTCAAGTTTCTACATCCCAAAATTGAGCTTTAAATTGGAGGTTCCTCGCAGATACCTCATAATCCATTTCACGGCTTCCCAATGCTCTCTACCCGGATTTGACAAAAATCTGCTCACAACACAAACACTATGAGGTAAGTGAGGACGAGTACATACCATGGCATACATGAGACTTCCAACTGCAGATGCATATGAAATATTAGCCATATCTCTCTTTTCTTCATTAGTTGAAGGACATTGTTTCTTGCTTAACTTGAAATGACCGGAAAGTGGTGAGCCAACCACTTTAGCTTTGTCCATCTTAAACTTCTGAAGAATTTTCTCAATGTATTTTTCTTGTGACAAGAACAACTTCTTCGAATCTTTATTTCTAGTAATTCGAATGCTAAGAATCGGCTTTGTTGGGCCTAAATCTTTCATTGCGAAAGACTTACTTAATTGTTTCTTCAAAGAATTAATCGACAAACTATTCTTCCTAAAAATAAGCATATCATCCACGTAAACCAAGAGAACAACAAAATCAGCATCGACAAATTTCTTCACAAATACACACTTATCAGAAGAAGTCTTCTTGTAGTCCTGCTCCCCCATAACTGACATGAACCTCTAATACCACTGTCTCGGAGCTTGCTTCAAACCATATAGACTCTTTTTCAGTATGCGCACATAATCTTTTTTTCCTTCAACCACAAAACCTTCAAGCTGTTTCATAAAAAACTCTTCTTCCAAATCATCATGCAAGAATGCTATTTTTACATCTATTTGCTCAATTTCCAAGTCTAGACTAGCTGCAATGCCTAGAACCACAAGAATTGACAACATTTTTACAATTGGAAAAAATATTTCATCAAAATCAATACCTTTTTTCTGACGAAATCCTTTGACTACTAATCTTGCTTTGTATCGAGGTTTCAGAGAACTATCATCTTGCTTCAACCTATACACCCACTTGTTACTCAAGGATTTTTTCCCTTTAGGTAGCTTCATTAACTCAAATGTGTGATTCTCATGAAGTGATTGCATCTCTTCATTCATTGCTTCAATCCATTGATTTTTACACATACCGTTAACTGCTTCATCATAACACTCAGGCTCACCTGCATCGGTTAACAAAATATATTGATCAGAAGGATATCTAGTAGAGGGTTGTCTATCTCTAGTAGATCTCCGCGTTGAAACTTCAAGTTATTCAACATCTTCTTCATTCTCTTGTTCATCCACGAATCATTATCATGATCACCATTATAAAAAATATGTGAACCGCTTGAAGCAGATGAGTCACCATCTGAATTTTCTTCAACTTCTATAGGAGTATGTGCAAGCAGAATATGCCCCAAATCTACCAAGTCATTCTCAGGCATAGGCACTGAATTCTGACTCTTATCAATATCATGAACTATTTGATCTTCCATAAACACAGCATCTCTGCTCCTAATAAGCTTCTTATAAATTGGATCATGAAATTTGTAGCCGAACTCATCAAGACCATAACCAATGAATAAAAATTGTCTTGTCTTCTAATTGAGTTTAGACATCTCATCTTTAGAAATATGCACATAAGCTTTGCACCCAAATACACACAAATGATCATAAGAAACATATTTACCTGTCCACACTCTATTTGGGATATCTCCACTAATGGTACAGAAGAACTAAGTTTCAACACATGTACCACTGTATTCAAAGCTTCACCCTAAAAGTATTTATGGAGTTGTGATTGTGAAATAAGACATCTTACCCTTTCAATTAATGTTCGGTTTAGTTTCTCAGTTACGTCATTCAACTAAGAGGTATTGGGAGGTGTCTTTTGATATCGAATACCTTGCTATCTACAATAATCATCAAAATAACCAATGTATTCTCCCTCATTATTACTTCTAACACACTTCAATTTTTTCCTAATTTATCTCTTAACTGAAGCTTGAAACTGCTTAAAGACATCTAACACTTGATCTTTTGTTTTCAACATGTAAGCCCAAAATTTCATGTAATGATCATCAACAAAAGTAACAAAGTACAGACAACCATTAAATGTTCTCGTTTTGAAAGGACCACAAACATCAGTATGTACCAAGTCAAACAAAATTGGTTTTCTTGAAGGAGCCGAGCTCTTGAAAGACACGTTAAACTGCTTTACAGCCAAATAATGTACGCATTTCTTTAAATGAGTTTTATGTATCCCACGAATGTACTGTTTCTTCCTCAGAATATCTAATCTTTTTTTACTAATATGACTGAGTCTTTTATACCACAAATCAACCATTGCTTCATCATTAAAAGCATTGATTTTCTCATCAGGCACCCTTGCAGACATGATGTAGAGGGCTGAACATTTTTGTCCTCTTGCCACAACCAACGAGCCCTTAGTAAGTTTCTGCTGCCCATTCGTAAAAATACTACAATAGCCTTCATCATCTAGCTTCCATGCAGATATAAAATTCAATCGAAGATCAGTTATATGTTTAACACCCTTCAAAATCAATCTTGCACCCATGCTTTTTTCTGGATAAACATTACCAATACCAACCACTTTAGACAAATCATTATTTCCCATTTTTGCACAACCAAAGTCCCCAGAGGTGTAAGATCAGAAAAATTCTCTACGAGCATTGGCATGAATTGTAGCACCACTATCAACTACCCAATCGTTCTCATCAGACACAAAATTCACAACTACATCATCAATAACAACGAAGCAGCTCTCTGAAACCGTAGCAACATGTTTCTCGTCACCACTTTCATCATTATTTTTCGCGTTATTCTTTTATTTTTTACAATTATTAGATTTCCTAAAATTATTATTCTTTCTCAACTTAAGACAAAAAAAAATTAGTGTGCCCGATCTCATGACAGTAGTAGCACTCCCAATCTGCAAATTTATTAGACTTGTTCAGACTCTTGCTTCTACTTTTACCTCTATTTTTCCAACCGCGATTTTTCATTTTTACCACGTTTCTCAACGACTAGAGTTTCTAAATGTGAAGAGAATCCAACTATTTTTCTTCTCATATCTTCATTCAACACACTAATTTTAGCCAATGTCATTGAGATATTACCTTCAGGAGCTGAATTAGAAAGAGATATTATGAATGTATCCCACGAGTCTAGTAGCGAACCAAGCAACCATAACGTCAAAACCTCATCATCAAATTTGATACCCATAGCAGCCAACTGATTAATCAAGACTTGAAAGGTATTCAAGTGATCTATAAGAGGTGATCCATCTTGATACCTCAAATACATCAACCGTTTGAACAAAAGTAATTGACTGTTTCCTGTCTTTTGAGCATATAACTCCTTAAGTTTACTCCATAAATTCCTTGCATATAATTCGTCTACAACATGATTCAACACATTATCATCAACCTATTACCGAATAAAGCCACAAACCTGTCGATGAATAATTATCCATTCTGCATTAGACTTATCTTTAGGTGTTTTCATCACCGAACACTGGTAAATGAAAAACTTTAACATATAAAAGATCTTCCATCTTCGATTTCCATATATGAATATTTGAACCATTCATCGTTACCATTCTGCTTGTATTCACCTTCATATTTGATACAAGACAATTACACAACCAGTCGCTCTGATACCCCTTTCTCAATAAATAGAAGCACAAACGAAATATTTCTTATTGTATCAAATACGATTAGAGATAATGATCCCCAAAAAAATACCAAGTATGAATAAAATAAACGTAAATAACACAGAACACCTTTTGCGTGGACAACCTTCAAAGTGTAGGAAGTAAAAACCACGAGACTGATTTCGAAGTCCAACAAAATATTCACTACCAGAAGACGGGTTACAAAACTATTCTCTAGATAAAACTAGAGCATACACCACACAAAGTATGACAACTTCATACACAACCCCAATATACAAGATAGTAAACCAAAATCATAAAACTCACTAAAATATTCCCAAAAACGCAGTTAGAAGAAGCTGATCGAAAAACACACTTAGAAGACTCCAAATCAAAAACCCTCTAGTCAGATTGTAGAGGCAAAATAGACGAGCTTTCTCACCATAATTGAAGCCAATCGGACAACGGGAGACAGTCCGATTGAGAGCACAAAGTTCAACCTCGAATCATTTTTTCTCTCAAAACTGAACTATAGAGTATGATGCTCATCTCAAAAGACATTATATATATATATATATATATATATATATATATATATATATACATAAACCAAAATCCTATGTGTTACCCATATTTAGGCTTAGCCCATATGATAATTAGACTCCCATATTGGAAGATCCCAAGAGTTATATTCGTAACTTCATCTTCAACTCCGACTCTATCATCCCTCCTCAAACGAAGTGGAGTAGGGTGGAGCTCAAATTTGTCCTTCAAGAAGATAAATCGAGTATGAGACACATCGAGTATGAGACACTTCGAGTATGAGACACCTCAAGTATGAGACACTGCGAGTTTGAGACACCGATTTCGTGAACGAATAGCTTATTTTAAGCACTCATTGAAAAACATGGTCACGAAGAAAATGCGCATCAATTTTGATGTGTTTTGTTCATGCGTGAAAGACATAATTGGAAAGAAAAGAAATTAGTCTAAATTATCGCACCACATTACCTAAAAGGAGCTAAGGGTACTCATATCTTGGGAATAAGCGATTGAAACCACATGATTTTAAATGAAAGATTTCCATTAGCCGTGTACTCTAACTAAGTGATTGATCGAGTAACCATTTATTGCTTCTTAGACAACCAAGAAATCAAAAAATCACCTAGAAAAAATGGTACCCCCATCAAATTTGAAGTCATCCATTGAGCTTGCCCAATCTGCATAAGAGAAACCAGTAAAAGTGAGTTGTAGGAAGATTTGAGATATTGCGTAGCCATATGACAGTTGGGATCATAAAATATTTTTTTTTTAAATTGTGGTTCCCTAATTGAGGTCATAAGCTTTATGGGTAGAACAATATAAATGTGTTTGGGCTTAAAAGTACCAGACTTGACTCTGGTACTCATACGATGAGTGATATGAATGATGGGTTGATTTGGTTGATCTAGTGACAGAGGGTTTAAGATATCACACCCTGTAAATGTGATATGACAAGGTAGAATATATTCAATTGGTTGTATAGGTGTAAAATGGGTGGCTTGAGTAGGGAGTAAATGTTGTGAGATAGAACACTGCTTAGTTAAAGAAGGTATAGATTGTGTATACGATGTATTTGACCTGATCATAGACTATATAGTTGGTGATACTAATAGAAAAAGTTTTTTTTGTGTAGGTGTAGTTGAACAATAAGATGACTTGGCTCTGCTTGAGGATATTAAACGGGTAATGATCCTTCTTCAGTATAAGTACTTATTTTAGAATTATGTTGCGTTGCACTTCATGAGAGCTAGACACACTAGGTAACTCAGGTAAGGAAGAAATTCAACCAGACCTTGACACATACAATAGAGAATGAGACTCTCTAGTGCTAAATAAATTATTATGACAAAGAAATTACTCTTCGTAAACATAATATGTCTTGATACTAGAGATTTACTAGTAGGAATAATGAATTTGTACCTTATATAGGTTACATAATACCTTAGGAATGCACATTTCAGAGAGTGAAAATCAAGTTTATGTTGTTAATAAGGTCTAGTATATGGATAACAAGCATAACCAAAATTTTTGAGATGAGCACAGTCAGGTTGTCTATTATAGAGTAGCTTTTGAGTGACTCCCCCCTCGTCTGATACATGTTCATAATAGATTCATATGCTTTTTTGTGCTCCTTGTTTCCATCCAACCGGTTTCTCAAAGTGACCCACAAGCCTTCAAAATATTTAAACCTTCCTTTTTGGAAAGTTGTTGAACCAATCAAGTGTATTCTCCTTGAATATCATCAAGAAGGCTTTGCACAACAAAACATCATCGGGTTGAACATTATCATCATGTTTCTAAACTTCTCCAGGTGGTGTTTTAGGTCCCCCGAACCATCATAAGTGTTTTTCTAGTACCGGTACAAGGAGTAATAAGACCATCCCTAAGGTGGGAGAGACACCAATTTCATTTTTACAGACAGAGTTAGTCATCTACCCAAACATGTTGAACTGGGGACTTCGGTTTCTACTAGACCTTGCAATAGTTTGTTATTCTGAGGTGGTGAAATTGTTCCCAAGTCAGGCAAGTCCAAATACTTGTTTTACACTAATGCCACATATCGCCGTGTAAAGGATGTGTAGGACTGGGATGTCGATGGAGCATTTTGTATCGATTACTTTGTTACCAATGAACCCTCGTATCCTATTCCACTTTATTACTCTGGGAATAAGTATAAGGTTCTTAGAGATCTCTAGAAGGCCAATAAAAATTTGAAGCGTGAATTCTTCTTTATGAGTGGCTGCTGAGAGAATGGTTGGAATATCTCAAGGAAGAGCGATCCGAATATAATCCCGAATGAATGGCAAAACACATGTAAGTTCACATTGCTTTCGATCAAAACTATAATTATTATTATTAACTTTAACCACTTAAGACTTATGTTTTCCTCCTTTTTGTAGTTATACCTAAGTTTAGTAGTAATATTTAAAAGGTGCCGAATAGACTTTTAGAAAAATAACAAGTGGGATAAGGAGAACTGGTCAAATAGGTTTCACAAGTGCTTCACACCGACCAACCTGGTTTGGAGCAATCTCTGGCGCACACAACCAAAGCTAAATCTTTCATGGCAACAATTTATGACTTTGTCTTGCGCATCGGACATTATCGAGCAAGTAAAATCTATGTATAACCGGGTTTATCTTACGACTAGGAAGATACATCCAATCCATAGGGTTAAAAAAGATGGTGCTAGTGGTTTGGGCCCAAATAAATCGTCTAAAAATATCGCAGAAGCGAAGCGAGCTGATGAGCGAGAAAATGACGCTGCTTGGGCTACCGTAAGTCAAATCTAAGAAAAAATCGATCACTGGAAAAGAGGACAATATAATATGTACTAATGAATAAGAAATATAACGGAAAGAGAAGTGAGAAAGAAAAAAAGGCGAATACCACTAAGGAAATTGTTCCCATTGTAGATCAAACATCCATCATTCTCATGCTCGAGCATTACCAAGCCCAAGCATCATAAAATCATTCCTCATCTCCTCTGGAGGAGGATCAAAGTCCGAAGTTCAAAGTCCGAAGGTTAGTGCAAAAAGAGCTCGATATTCAAATTGAACAACGATTACCCATCAGTACTTGCTATGACCATTACATTTTCTTGCTTTGTTGCAACCTCAATTGCCTCCCTTTGCAATGTTTCATGATTACCCATCAGTACTTGCTATCAACTCGTGGACTGCGCTTTAGCAAAATTAGTTAGCTTGTCGTTCTCGATTAAGGTTTGAATTTCCTATTTTAATACTATACAGCCCCTTGCATCGTGGCCTACATCTGTATGATACTTGAAAAACCGGTTATTTTGTCCTTTCTTCGGACTCTGAATCTGAAGTGGTTTTATGAACTGAACAAAATTTTGAGTCTTATCGAAAATAGTTGTGACGATTTGCACCAATTCAGCATAACTATTGGGTCGAACTCATTGATTTGTTTTATGCATATGTAGCTGACCTTTCTGCTAACCTTGGGGTTGTTGATATACCTTACGCCGAAGTGGTTTCTTATTTCAGCCTTTTGGGTGAAAAGTAGTTGTTATCTAAAGTTGAAAGTTGAAAGTTATGGACCAATTGTTTTTTATAAATTAGGGCAAAGCATTGTGGGATCTATGTTTGTAGATGGATCAACTTTAATATTTTTTACTCATTCATTTTGATCTGCTTCTCGACTTAATCTAATAGAGCCCCAAATGTGAAGGATTTTTTGTTCTCTCATCAGCCAAATCTTCAAGGAGTAACCCTTGTTTAACAGAATTAATAGCTACTTGCTCATAATAATCATCCAAGTTATTTTTTATAAGAACATATGTTTGGTGTAATCTTTCAAACTCTCCTCAACCAACTGGAGAAAGTGGATTATTGTGTCTACATTCCCCTACATATCCTTACTTCTTACAAAATTGTGTATAAATGTTGTCTAAAATATATCATTATAGTCTATCCGAATCAAGTGAGTACTCTATATCCAATTCTAGTTTTATAAAGAATCAGACTCAACATTTTTTCCTTCGGAACCCTTCTATGTCCCAAGCTTCTAAGTTTCTGAACGAACCTTTCTTGGTTGAATCGCCATTTTCTCTTTTCGTGGTTTTAAGGTAAAATTTTCCTCACACAATCAATCACAATGCTCTTCTATGAACAACCATTATTACTTCTCTTTGTATTGATTTTGTGGTAGAGCTCCCTAACCAACTGATTGGACCATTCTCCCACCGGATCCACCTGCATCTCAAAATCTATCCCTCGCTAGACTCCGAAGTTGAACCTAACACATCTACAGTTTTGGATCTTTGTATCCAGCTACCTATCCAGGCTTCTGTTAGGGTTAGATCTGTTATTGGTCCGGTTTGGTCCGAGTTTTTACAAAACCGGACCGGACCGCTACCCTTGTCGGTTCGGACTGAACCGACAAGATTTCAGTTTCGTAAACAAGAACCAAAACGGAACCGATAAGAATCTGTTTGGTTCGGTCTGATTCAATTTTGTCGAGCCGACAGCAACCTCAAAAACTTTTAACTGATAGTATTATGATCAGGCAACAATTGCTTTTTGAGCTGTACGCCTAACTCTTGGTAAATGAAATGGTGGTTCACCTCTCTTTTTATAAAGTTTTAATATTGTGTCTCTTGTTTTGATTACCGATATGGGATTCAAAAAACATATAATAGTTTATACGTTCTTTCTCTAGGCTCTCTCGTTTCATCTTGTCCAATATTATTACTTATTAACTTTATTATTTATTAACTATTTCTTATATATAATCATCCAATTACCAAAAGTCACATTAATGTTTTACTCATTATATATAGTAAAAGTTTACTAGTTAATTTTTCTAAAACAAACATCTAAAATTATATATCAAACTAAAATGCAATAGTTTGTAGCCGTGGGATAAGTAAGTTATTGAATATCCATTATGAAATAATTTTTAAAATACATTAGTTTGTTGCGAGTTTTTATCCATTTTTTGGTTCTATCGGTTTATCGGTTCGGTTCCTGGCCGATTTTCTATTTGGATTCCTTATCGGTTTTGGTTTTAAAAATAGAACCGCGAACCGGACCGTTAAGATTCGGTCTGGTTTGGTTCCGGTCCGGTTCTTGGTTCTTAGGAACCATCAACAGTAGCTATGGTCATCACTAATATTTCCAAAGATATCTGAAGGTTATTTACATAATTTTTTAGAAAGAGAAGCTTAAGTATTTAATGTGTAGAGATAGAAGTTTAGAGGGAAAACATAGTTAGGTATATAGTAACCATGGGCCCTTATGGGCTTAAAAGGGTGTATATAGTAACTATGGGCCCTTATGGGCTTAAAAGGATGTATATAGTAACCATGGGCCCTTACCGGCTTACATTTGTTACTGAGCCTATAGGAATAACCCAATCCCATATGGATTACTCATAGTGGGTTATTCTACAAAATTAACTAACCAACACTAAATATATTAATTTATTATTACATAAAGTATAATTAATATTATATTTGTATTATATTGGCAATACAAAGTAAAATTTGGTCCACGAGGTTATTCAGTCAGATAATTCATTCCTTATTATACATGATACCAAAAGTACACTTCTCCAGATTGAGCTTTAGAATATCTCATTTTCAATTTGTAAAGCTTACGTAAAAGTAAGGTAGATGATCTTCTTATTGAATGATATTGGCCAACATATCGTCAAAATATACGAATTTGTAGACGTGACATGACTAGAAAAGTAAACTATGAGCAATGTGCAATTAGTAGAAATTAATGCGAGACGTAAATTTTTAGAGTATGTTTGAACTAATTTGTGAAGACATGAATTAATAATACTAAGATATGGATTCTGAACATAATGAAAACATAAAATTCACGTCCCATGAGAGAAGGAAGTGGTAGTTCATTCTCAAAGTGTAGTGTAGCAAGATCAAAGAGAACACATAGGTATGTTTGACTCAATAAATAAATATTTTGATTGAAGTTTAAAGAAAATTTAGTGAGGTTGTGAAAGACGAATGATAAACTAAGAAAATGTTATGAATGGTTCACAAAGTATAACTCAACCAAAGTTTATTTGGCATGAAAAGTCCAACAAAAATTCAGGAGTGATTAAAAATAACTAAAGATATATTTTAGTTAATACAAATATGAAATGAATTTAGGCTTTAGTCGTGTTTTGCTTTTTGGAGACAACTCGTTAATGGTGGAAGGATATGAAGCCTCATACGAGAGTTGTTACCATTAAGAGAGAGATAGTGACATGAGAAAAATTCAAGCCTTTGTTTAATAAAAAATTATTACCAAAGTCGTATAGCCAAGAAAAACTAAAATATTTTGTGAGGTATGCTAATAAATATGAGGAAACGTTAACAACTTTATCTAGCTATGCACTAAATCTGGTTAGTAATGAATAAGAAAAATATTAGCAATTTCAAGATGAACAACAATATAATATAATTGTAAAACTAACAGTGACAAAGGTGATTATATAAGTTTAGTAGATAAAGCAATATGGTAGAGTATGATCTTGTTAAATTTCACCAACATCCAAGTTACAACATTATTCAAATAAGGTAGAGTAGGATCTGAGGTTGGATGGTTGAATTGATATCAAGTTACAACAAGATTTCAAAATCATTTTGGTCATGGATGGGGCCTTGTTATGCCACATCATATTGGCTAATTTGCAGACATCGTTAGTGTTATATCAGAATTTCTGATGATTCAACATCCGTGCAATCATTGTGGAAAAATATGACATATAACTAGGAAATGTATGTCATTCAGGCGAACTACTTGTTATGAATGTAGACAACTCGAACACATAGTCATGAATTATACATTGATTATTGAAGTGAGTCCTTTTATGAAAGACATACACAAGGTAGAGCAAGTAGTAATGAAACATATGATCAAGTCTAAGTGTTCGCAATGACATGACGTGATGTTGACCCAACGCTACATGTGGTAATAGGTACCATATATATTATATTATATGACCTCATACAACTTTACTAAAAAAATAGATAAACCTATTGTAAATTTAAGCGACAAGTTTATAGTATCAACATTTATCAAGGGTATGATGATTATAGACCGCGTATATAGAAATATTCCTATGGTGTTATATGGTATGACCTTGGTAGTTGACTTACTACCCTTTGATATCTTTGACTTTGATGTTATTTTGAGAATCTATTGTATGTATAAATCATTCGTCGATAAATTACTTTAGTAAAGAAGTGATTTCCCGACTACCTATAAAAGAAGAGCTTATATTTCACGGTGAGGATAGTATTGTATCCTACAAGTCTAATTTTGGTGATTAAAACTAGAGAGAGTTTAAAATAACATATGTGAATGCATCATAGTTTATATTATCAATGATTCAAAAACACTTACTTATTCACAAGATATTCAATTAGTTCAATAATTTATAAAATTTATTTTCTAAGAAATTATCGGGACTAGTACTTAAAAGGCTAGTTGAGTTTGGGATCGATATAATTCATGGTATTACACCAATTTTAATTATAATATATGATATCATGCCAACAAAACTGAATGAGTTGAAGGTGTAGTTAGATGATTTATTATAGAGTGGTTTTATACAACCAATCGTTTCTCTATAGGGAGCGCTTACACCAGTTTGCAAAGAAGAAAGACAAAACATTACGATTGTGCATTGTTTACAAATAATTAAATATCAGGAAATTTTTTTTATAAAAATTAATGATTTTTTTGATCAATTGAGAGGTGCACATATATTTTTAAAGATCGATTCTCAAGTATGTATATCTTTAACTGAAAGGTCTGGAACTATGGTGTTGAAAAAAAACCAAAATACCATGCTAGATACAAACATTTTAAGTTTTTCGTAATATCATTAGGTGCAACCAATGGGTCGTCAATATTTATGGATCTAATGAATAAAAAGTTTAAATTATTCTTGAATTTTTTTTTTATCGTATTTATCAACAATATTTTAGTTTACTCAAAGGACGACGTTGAACATAAAAAAATATGTGAGATTAGTATTACATAAATTATGAGATGAACAATTAAATACAATTTAAGTAAGTGTGAGTTTTGGTTAAATGAGGTGACATATTTAGGTCATGTTGTAGATCCTAACAAAGTATAGGTTGTAAGCCAGTGGTTGAGAATATTAGTGTAATAGTGGTAAGTAGTTTTCTCAAACTTTCGGGTTACTATCGAAGGTTTATTCATAAATTCTCAATACTAACGCTTCTTATAATAAAATTAACCAAAAAAACGCTACATATGACTATAATAAAGAATGTGAAATCTATTTTCAAAAACTACAAAGAAAATTAACATAAGCCCATGTGTTTATGCTCGTTCATAATCATGTCATTTCAGATATAATTTCATATATTTCTGTCATTGGTAATAGGCCTACACATGCAATATTGGATTTTTATGTCCAAATGAGTTGAATATACCAACATTTACTAGAAAAGCATATAACATCTAACATTTAACATCTAACTCATAAGTTATACATTTGTTGACATAATATATTAAACTATGTGTTTAATTATGACATATACATAAAACGTATTATAAATTATCAATAATATGCCCTAGAATAAGATTGAGAAAAATCATTGTCGATCCAATTTTAATTGACTTGATTCAGAAGCCATCTAACAGATATTACTATTGTCTGATATCTTGATTCTATCAATTATTCTTTAAAGATCATTGTGGTATGATATGTTGGCTTCTTTCAATCTATATTTCGATCAATGTTTTAATGAGCAATGGATATATGAAAATCTCATATTTATGATCAACGATATTAAATATGAATCAATGTTATGTAATATGCTTACTTAATGGCCAACAATACTTGCTAGAACCCCACTCACGAACCCATTATGAACTTCATTGTTACTGTAGTGAAACAACTAGTTACCGCAACAAGTACATCCTTATAAGGGTTTTATCGTTGCAACAACAACAGTTGTTGCGGTAAAACAACATTTTCTCTATTTTTTGCTCGATTGTTGGTCTATTATCTACATTTCATCCAAATTTCATCAACCTAAATTCAGTAAATTTTCTAGTAATCAATTTCATACGATAAAACATAAAACCTAACATAATCTATATCTTCCAAATCAATCAAAACATGTAATTAAAATACTAAATTCACATCTTAACTAGCTCAAATATCAACCAATTCTCAATGATGTGAATTATACACAGAACACTAAATCCACATTCTTACATAATTGATTATAAGAATAAAACTACAAATCAGTTTGTAAAAGAAGAATCTCATACCAATTGTTAGAAGTTTGAATTGCTCAAACTCCTAGAACAATATTACAATATCCTCATTAGAAATATTAATTCACAAGAATGTATAGTAATTACTCACATGATAGTGTAAATATCTTAACAATTGTTTCCTACAAGATTACTCTTTGCAGTTTCCTTTGTCATGTTGCTACAACTCATGATCTTCCAATCTTGATTTTTCAATAGGATCTAGGTCTTTAGATTTAAAAAAACAAATATGAAGAGAACAAGATATTGATGTAGAACTTTTAGCAAGTAGAGCGGTGAATTTTCTTTAGGTTAAATGATTGAATGGAAATTAATTTTTTATCATTGTTATTGAATTTGAGTTTAGGTTATGGGATTAAGCTGCACTCATACTTTTATGTTTCGATCGTTTATGAATGATAATTATGTAACTATTTTTTTTCTTTTCAATTAGCTCTTAAACTTTATATTTAGTTCTAATTATCAAAATTCGGGTTCAATCCTTAACAAAACCCGAATTTAACCCACTATCGACACACAATCATCTTCCTAACTATTTTTCAAACTTGAACTCTAGTCAATTTACTAATATATTTATTTTTAATCGTATCAGCTATGAATAATAACCAAATCACTAAAAATAGGCCACTCCATAAATATTCATAAGTTTAAACAGCTTATTAAAAACAAACCATTTAATAAATTTTCAACATTTTAAACTTATTTCAATACCTCAAACAAACCTATCGTTGATTTTATATAAAAAATTAATAATAATATATTCAATTTATAAAAGTTAATAATAATCATCTGGGCAAAATTTAAATTATTGTAACCATTTGGATTTTGAAGTTTGTAAAAAGTCACTTGCAACATAAATGCTTCCAACAATACTCATGAACACACAAAATACGTATAACTTCGAAATTAGTTCTTTTTAACCTTCAAAACTCTATATCTTTCAAACTCTAACTAAAAAAATCTAAATATATATATATAAAATTATTTTCAAAGACGAACAACAAACTCCATGAGTTATATTTTTTAAGAATTTTTATCTTTCCTATTTTTGCAACCAAAATACAGTTAATTACGTAACTAAAACACAGTTGCTTTTTGGAAACCAGATTAGACTTATAACTGGAATACGACTCCTTTATCCAGATTTATCTCGTAACGAGATTCCTATTTATGCAACTATTTTTTTCTTATTTACGCAACTCATTTGCATGTGATTTTCGCAATTGGAACAGAGTTCGTATTTACGCAATTATTTTATTCTTATTTACGTAACTCATTTGCACATAATTCCACAACTAAAACACAATTATTTTTTCGCAACACAATTATTTTTTCGCAACCAAATTATATGTAATTTTGCAACTAGAACGCAGTTGCTCTTGCACGTAATTCTAGAAGAACACGATTTCTTTTCCAGATTTATTTTGTAACCCAATTATACGTAATTACACAAGTAAAAATATTCATAAAATATTTTACATGGATCTAGTTTGTTCATCTTAAAAAAACGAATAACGTTTTCGGATATTTTTTAGAACTATAGTTTAAAAAATATAACATTTAAAAAAATCTAAAAAAAACATAAAAAATAATGGTTATGACTAATAAATAGTTATCACCAAATACAAATTTATCGTTAGACCATTATCCATATTTTTGTCAAATTTTAAATGATTATTTATAAATAAATTTGATATCAGATGAGTATCCATAAATTACGGTAAAAAAAAATGATGGAGTCGAGATATTTTATAATGGAAAAAAGAAAGGGATTCGTGTTTAAAATATTTCAATTCCATCGGATATTTTACTTTTATTTGAAGGGTTGGAGTAGCTCAATAAATCACCAAATTTTCATAACCGTGTAAAGGTTATTACTTACTTATCTATTTGTACCATATAATTATAAATAGTTTAAAACTGAAAAGTTTAAAAAATAATAAAAGTATATTTAAATTTTTGTGATAAGAACCGTATTTGAAGGGAAATTGTTAAGCCTCGCTCTTATCTAAATATTATATCTAGGGCTATTTTCTATATAAGAAGTCACTTCTTAATCATATTCACAACTCTCTACTCTCTACTCTCTCTTTTCTCTTCTCTCTTTTCTCTTCTCTCTTTCTCCCCTGTAAAGAAAAATAAGCAATGGCAGGTGGTGGCATTCCTGTAAATAAGAATGGGAAAAAATACCCAGGAAAACTTACTAGCAAGGTTTTCTGGACATGTATCATTGCTGCTACTGGTGGTTTAATCTTTGGTTATGATCTTGGTATTTCAGGTAATATATATATTCAGATTTATTTGAACTTTATTTTTTTATAGATGTAAGATCTGACTATCTATCTATATACTGATGATGGTGATGGTGGTTCAGGTGGAGTGACGTCTATGGATTCGTTTCTGAAGCAGTTTTTTCCAGATGTCTACGCAAAGGAATCGGTGGCTAAGCCATCGGACGACCAATACTGTAAATTCGACAGCCAAAAGCTGACGCTTTTCACTTCATCACTCTACTTGGCTGCTCTTTTTTCGTCTATGGTGGCAGCTACGGTGACCCGAAAGTTCGGAAGAAGGATAACGATGCTTAACGGAGGAATTATGTTTCTGTTAGGAGCCATCTTCAATGCTGCGGCTGTTAAAGTCTGGATGCTTTACGTAGGCCGTGCCCTTCTCGGTTTCGGTATTGGTTTCGCCAATCAGGTTACTATATATTAAAACCCTAATACATTTTTTAATTTTTTTTTATCTTTTAAAATTTTAGAAATATTGTTATTTTTATTGTTAGAGAAAGATATTTATTGTTGAAGATATTTGTTGAGGAATAGTAGTAGATATTATAATTATTTGTTTATGTTTTCATTTTACTAATTCTAACTTTATAGTAAAATTTTGATTTTGAAATATTAATATATATTGTTGTTTGAGTTTGAAAACTGAAACAGTTGTTGTTTGTAATGATAACAACAGTCTGTTCCAATATTCGTGTCGGAGATGGCACCATACAAATTCCGAGGAATGTTGAACATGACGTTTCAACTCTGCATCACCATCGGCATCCTCGTGGCTAATTATCTAAACTATCGATTCTCGCAAATCGCGGGTGGGTGGGGATGGCGTCTCAGCCTAGGCGGTGCGGTCGTACCGGCCTTGATTATCATTTTTGGTTCGCTAAGTCTGTCAGACACACCAAATTCTCTAATCGAACGCGGTCACTTAACGGAAGCTAAAAGGCTCCTCCTGAAAATCCGTGGTGTGGAAAACGTGGACGAAGAATTCGACGATATAGTCGCAGCTAGTGAGGCTTCGAGACAAGTGAAACATCCTTGGAGAACTATTTTGAGTAAAAGGTGTAGACCGCATCTCACTTTCGCGGTTATGATCCCGCTTTTCCAACAGCTAACCGGTATGAATGTTTTCATCTTCTACGCTCCGGTTTTGTTCAAGACTATGGGGTTCGGTGCTAATGGCGCACTCTACGCCGCGCTGATCACTAGCGTGGTGAATGCCATTGCTACGCTTTTGGCTGTCTTCTTGGTCGACAAGATGGGTAGGAGGTTCTTTTTCCTTCTCGGTGGAACGCAAATGTTTATCTGTCAGGTACATCGAATTCAATTCACTTACTTACTTATAGCTCATACACTTGGTATTCATTAAAGATTCTAATCAAATACTATTATGTGTTTGTTTGCGAAGGTGATCATGACAACAGAAATCGCGAAGAAGTACGGGCTATCTGGAAACCCCGGGGAGCTATCAAAGCAGTTCTCATTGACGGTTGTTATTGTTATGTGCACATACATTGCCGGGTTTGCTTACTCATGGGGGCCTTTGGGATGGTTAGTACCGAGCGAGATCTTCCCACTCGAAGTACGATCGGCAGCTCAGAGTATCAACGTTTCGACGAACATGATCTTCACTTTCGCCATCGCGCAAGTCTTTACATCCATGCTTTGTCACTTGAAGTTTGGTCTATTTATTTTCTTCTCATGCTGTGTTGTGGTCATGACGGTTTTTATCTTCTTTTTGTTTCCCGAGACGAAAGGAGTACCTATTGAAGAAATGAATATCGTGTGGAAGAATCATAAGTATTGGAAAAAGTATATTCCTGAAGATGTCCAAAGGGCTGAAGTTTATGAAGATATAGATTTTGAGAAGGCCTTTGATTAGGGTTTGTTTCTGTTTATGTTTACTATCAAGACTTTTCTTTTAAGAAAATATTAAGCTCGTTGTTCTTCTTAGTTGAATATCATTATACATATCAAACTTGTATAGTGAGTTCTGATTTATTAAGTTTATTAAGTTTTATTTTATGTTTATAACAAATGTTAGCAAATTTGAAATAGTTTTATTTGCTTAATATGTTTTATTTAAGTTAAAATTTGCATACGATAAAAATGATAAAATAATTTGTATAAATCGGTATATGTTTAATAATCTATTATTAGTTAGATTAAAAGTAATGATATATTGAAAAACATATAAATTTTTTATTTATTATGTAAGATTAATATTTATTTATTTATTTATTTATTTATTTATTTGAATTAATAATTAATAGGAAGGATTTTTAGGCCTCCAAGAACCTAAAAAACCATTCTTGAAAATAAGGCCATGGGTCTTGCCTTTGGTTAACTGTAAAGCCTTTTCTTTCGCCTAACCCTAGCAGTGGTGCTCTCAGCCACTCACTCTTTCGCTTCTCTCAGATCTAGCCCCAAACCTCCTATCCACACATGCAGAAAACGATTCCGGTTCTTCATCAAGAAGAACGAAATCGACCAAATCTACCATCAGAAAACCTTATCAAAGACTCGTTTCCGGTTCTTCCATCAAATAGCCTTCCATCAAATTTCATCTCAGAGACTCGTTTCTTCGAAAATCCAACATTCGAAAGGGATGAGTCTCTGAATAAAGATCCTCACAAGGGCGAAAATGATTCTTGCAAGCAGCTGTTTCAAAGATCTTCTTCAAAAACTTATGCAGAAGCTGTAAAGACGGGAAAGGAGGCGCTACCTTCAATAGCTGGATCTGCTGATGGTTTCAAGCATGACAAAGTGGAGATTGGTGTTGAAGACGGATACACCTACGTTAAATTTAGCGAAACAGATAAGTTGCTTCTTACTTCTTTATCTAAATTTACTTTGATTGCGAAACTTTCGTTTGGCTGTCCATCTGCAGTAGATTTTAGAACATATTTAGCATCTTTAAAACCTATAGGCAATTTCAGTATATATAAATGGGACTTTAGACATATTTTTGTAGAATTTGAAAATATTATAAATGTTAAAAGTTTCTGGAAGTATAATGTTAGGTCAATAGGTCAGTTTACATTTAGGATCTTAAAATGGACCCCTGATTTTAACCCGAAACGTGAGTCTCCTCTGACTCCCGTTTGGGTTTCTTTTCCTAAATTGCCTGAATATATGTATAATAAAGATACAATTGAAAATTTAGCTAAGGCGTTTGGTTTACCTTTAAAATCCTGGTTACCTAATAAAAATAGAGCTAGCTTTAATTGTTGTGAAGTATGGACTATTATAGATGTTTCTAGTATTCTTCCTCAAAGAATTTGTGTTAGTTTTGGGGATAGGGATGGTTTTTGGAAAGATGTGATCTATAAGAATAAACCTGCTTATTGTAAAAAATGTAGACACTTAGATCATAAAGATAGTGTTTGTAAATCAGATGACTTAGAATACAAGAAATCTCAGAATTTAAAAAAGATTGAAGTTAATACTAAGGATAAAAAGAATAGTACTATTTGGTTGCCTAAACCTATAACTAATAAATATTTAGTAAATAATGTGCAATCTAATATGGATGTGATTTCTGGAAAAATGAATGTTATATCTAGTAACATAAGCAATGAAAATCTTATGACACAGATAGTTGATAGAGAATTTGATATTAATAATGTATCTGATAAAACATTTAATATCATCATGAATACAAAAACTTTAAATCAACATGTTGAGACTATCAGTGATATTGATAAACAATTTGCATGTGAGAAGGTAGATTCTAATGTAATAGAAACAGAATCTAATAAGAATTTGTCTTCTAATAAACTGAATGAAGCATCTGATAATATAACAGACATGGATAATCAAGCATTACAGATAGGAAAATCATGTAGCAATAATATGATAATGGATGATATTGTTTTGCATGATGATATTATTAGAAAAGATGGCAGTTTATTAGCAGTTAAGCATTCTGAATCAAATGTTAAAGAACTCGATATAAGCTGTGATGGTAACATTTCATTAGCATGTAAGCATATAGTGTCTGATGTTGATAATAACATGTCATTGGATGGTTTTAATTCACATGATGTTGTAATTAGTGATAACAACTTAATAGCATTTAAACATTTTGAATCTGGTGTTGTTTCAGAAAAAGATATAGAAGATGCAATTGAATCTATGAATATAAATAACCCTTTTAATGCACTAATGAATGAGGATGTAGATGAAATGATTGAGTCTGAATATCCTTCTCTGATTAGAAACAGATTGAGCCTTTCTCCTAGTTCACATAAAGGGAAAAATGTTGGTGAAAATTTAAGTCTGCCAGTTTCTCCTAAACATAAGAAAAATAAGCCTTCATTGAATAGTTTTCTTAGAAGATCTTCTAGAAATAAGCTTGTGATTAAAACCAGGAACCCCAAAGGATCATTAGGATCCTCAAAATAATTCTTAAAATGACTTTAAAAATGTTAAATTGGATTTCTCCTAAAAAATATTCTTTTTGCCTTTGGAGAGTTTTGAACAGTCTAATTAGCATTGATACAATCCTTCAATCCAAAGGTTTTCATTTAGCTAGTAAATGTGTATACCGTGATAACATTGAATCATTACAGCATGTGTTTGTTTCTTGTGATACTGCATGGCTTGTGTGGAGTTTCTTTTCTGATAAATTTAATGTTAGTATATGTAAACATATGACTGTTAATCATATTGTGAATATTTGGTTTCTGTCAACTTCTAAAAGAGTTCATGTTAGGACTATATTTCCATCTATGATTATTTGGAACATTTGGAAGGCCAGAAATAAATATAAACATAATAATATCTCCACATCCCATAATCAGATTGTGAGTCAGGTCCTTCTAATGCTTACATCATTAGATTTAGCATCAACATTATCTAGAAAACATTGGTCATTTGATTTTAGTATAGCTAAGCAGTTAGGTTGCTATAATCATGTAAATCTATCTAAACCTTTTATGTACATTAAGTGGGAAAAGTCTGTATGTAATCATTTTAAACTAAATTGTGATGGTTCTACATTAATCAATGATGAATCTAGCTTTGGATATATAATAAGAGATGACTTAGGAAACTTAGTAATTGCTAAAGGAAGTGTGATAGGAAAGAGTTCTTCTATATGTGCTGAAATATCTGGCTTATTAAGTGGTTTGACCTACTGCAAGGAGGCTAATCTTAAACTTGTGGATATTGAAATAGATTGTTTAGCCTCATTTAACATGTTAGCTTCTTGTACACGTCCTTGGTATTTAGAAAAAAATTTATTATGTTGTAGACAGATGATTACACCACAAATGACTATTAGACATGTATATAGGGAACAAAATTTGGCTGCAGACTGGTTGGCAAAGCATGCCTTGAAAATAAAGAATAGTTTCTCTATTCTTTCTCAGCATAATTTTTGTGATCTATCTGACATTCTAAGGTCTGATGCTATGGGTTTAGGACATTTTCGATATTCTTAATAAGCTGGCTATATGTTTTAAGATATATTTCATGTCTGACATTGTTAGCAAGTTGAAAGACTTGACTATATGTTTTGTTTTGCAGGCTATATCTAGGCAACAGAAGCTAAGATTGAAGGTTTTCAGAAGCTATCAAGAAGGATTAGTAGCTGAAGGGAGGGCACAAGAGGAGGATTGTGAAGGATGGAAGCACAAATGGAGAGAGTGCTGTTGATGGAAAGACAAAAGAAAGACAAAGGAATCTCACAAAGATGAAGACTATTAGATAGGGAGATCTTTTGTAATCAATGAGCTTATAGCTCACAAAATGATGCTCTTAACTGTCTGTAAAACTCTCTTTTCAACATCAATGAAAACATTTTCTTGGGAAAAAAAATAAGATTAATATTTATTTACTTCAAACTAAAACTAGTACATTTGTCCATATATATGGTAAAAGATTGCAATGGTGTATTTTATTTATGTTAAAATTCTATTGTTAAATTACGGTTAATCTATATGTCTATATTGTTTTTATTTATTATTTGTTGTTTGTGCATTGTTTATTCATCCAATGCAAATGTGTACAACAAAGCTCTCATCACTTTATAACCAAATAGGTAACAAAGCTATCACCATTAAAGTATATGATAGGTCATGATTATAATTTGGCAGTAAGACTCGAGGAACTTAAGATAGTTTTTTTCTAAATGAACTTAAGATGTGAAAAGGAGTCCGAAAATCACCGAACATGATATATGTATACCATTGTATGGTACACTTCTACAAGAGACCTCCAATGCATTATTATTTTTCGAACATGTAAAGAAATAATTCACCACGAATGATAGAGCGGAGATTAAGATGCTAATTATCAAATTGGTCTTGATGAAGTATCGTGGAAAATGAACATTAGTTCCAAACTGAAAGCATGTAAGGTTGATCTTCCAAATGATATAGTTGTTAGCGTAAAAATAACTCTTAATGAACTTATTTTTCAAGTTGTGCAGGAAAATGAGAAGTTGAAACTTGAATATCTTAAAGTGTATACGATGGATTTCAATCATAAAATAAAAAATGAAGGTTCAAATGTAAATTGTTCTAGGTCGAGTAAAAAAGACAAGGATTCATCAAATAATGATACTTATATCTATTTCTCCAGAAAAATACAAATGTAAGCACTTATGTTTGTGTTTTCTGCTGGGTATGATAAAACCGAATATCCAATAAAGATGAAATATCCATATATACAAACAATGGACTATCCAACTAATAATAAACCTTTTTATTAATTTCGAGTGAAATTGGTCTTATATGAAAGATGATATGTAAGCACCTTTTATAGAGATCAATTTTGGTACTAACCATAGTTGTCAAATGGCGATGTGGCGGTCGCCACGGCGGTGTGGCGAGGCGTGGCGAGCCTCCGGCGCCACAGGATGGGGCGTGGCGACGGTCTTAGCGTGGCGGCCACCACGGCGCGCCACGGTCGCCACAAATGGTGTGGCGAGGCGCTCGCCATGACGCGCCACACTAATACCCATATATATATATTAATTAAATAATAAAAACCTAATAACTTAATAGACCCATTTTCTCTCTTCTCCTTCTAACATCTTTCTTTCTTCCTTCAATCAAGCATCCACAAACCCGACTACGACGTAGAGACCTCCATTTCGGTCCTGTTTGAATATATTTTCAAGATTCCGAGATTTAAGCAAACTATTGAGAAGGAAATTAGGGTGAATGGCTACATCTACAGTCGCTCGAGGGTCCTTAACATGATGCGAAACTTCACTAATAACAAAGAAATGGTAAGGTCGGCTAAGACTCGTTTTGCTACATGTTTCTTAACTTTGGAGAGATTTCATGAGCAAAAGAGAAACTTGATGAAATTGTTTAATTCAAATGATTTACATCAAAGTAAGTTTTCAAAAGAAACCGCTGGGAAAAAAATTAAACAAACTTTGATGATGCTATCATTTTGAATAAATACTTCTGCTGTGCTTAGGATTGGTGGTCCATTGTTAGGTGTGTTAACGAATGGTAGACAGTGAATCAAAGCCTGCAATGGGGTATGTTTACGAAGCCATGGATAAAGCAAAAGAAGCTATTGCCAAAGCGTTCTCAAACAATGAAGTCAAGTACAAGGACATTTTCAAAATCATTGACAAGAGATGGGAAAATCAATTGTATAGGCCATTGCATGCTGCAGGTTACTACTTGAATCCTGGTTTGTTTTACAACAATCCAGATGTTGATGGGAAGTTTGAAATCAATGATGGTTTTCAAACATGTCTCGTGAGAATGGTATCGGATCCGGATATTCAAGCTAAGATTACAGCGGAGTTGAATGCATATCGATATGAAGAAGGTTCTTTTGGAAGACCTTTGGCTATTAGATATCGAAGTTCCATGCCACCAGGTACATAAATTCTTGTATATTTATTTTGCAATATTGTTTCAGTTTCATTATTTTGGTTACTTGTGTTAAAAAAATTAGCGGAATGGTGCGTGAACTATGGTTCATCGGCGGCTAATTTGCGAAAGTTTGTCATTCGAGTACTCAGTCTTGTTTTTAGCTCATTTAGATGTGAAACAAACAAGAGCTTCTTTGAACATGTAAGAAACTTGATGTATAAATATTTTATTGTAATTTTATAATTTTATAACATTTTTGACTTTTTCTTATTGAATTATTATAGATACATAGTAAAAAGAGGAATAGGCTTTCCCAACGTTGCTTGAATGATTTGGTGTATATAAAGTACAATAGAGCATTGAAGCGACGTCATCAATTGCGTGGAAAAATCGATCCAATTGCTTTGAGTGATATTGATGAAGGTAATGAGTGGTTGATTGGTGAACCTGAAAACATAGCTTCCGATAGTGTTACCATTGACGATGGTGTCGGTGAAGATATTTTGGATGGAGTTGATGTTGGAGCTTTTGAGGTTGATGGAGTAGACTACAATCTTCGGTCTAAGAATCCATCATCTTCAGCGGCTCGCATAAGAGATCGGAGGCTTGTTGATGAAGAATTCTGAAGAAGAAGATACTCCATTATGGGATATAAATGGAGGAACATGATGGAGATGAGAGATGTGAATATGTTGTCTCGGACGATGATGTGTTTTAGTCTATATTTGTCATTTAACTTATATGTTTTAAGAATTATGTAATTTGATGTTTTATAATTTAATCTTTTAATCTATGTGTTTGTCATTTGACTCAGATGTACGAAGAATATGTAATTGGATGTTTAAGTTATTATTGTTGGTTTAAATGTCTAAATAGTACTATTTAAATTATAGTTATGTGCTATAAAAAATTATTCACGTAAGGGATCGCCCCATGACATGTGGTCATCGCCGCGCGGCTCGCCTCGCCACTGTGGCTTTTTTAGCTCTCTTTGCCACGGACCGCCGCACGCCACTGACAACCATGATACTAACAAAGATACCGTGTATCTGATGATTTGGTTTTAATAACAATCACTTCAGTCCTGTCATAACGTGAAGATACTCAAGATGATATTTATCTTTTACATATTGAACAAAATGGTATTGCTCATGAAGATCAAACTCTAAGTCCTCAAGAAATACAAACTGATGAATTGGTCTTAAAAAGTTCCATTAGAGAGAATATTATAACTAAATGCAAGATAATAGTTCATATGAACAATGTTATGAAAATTAGACCCAAGACAGTTAGTTTTTACTTTAGTTGATATTCGAAATATTAAAATGTTTTTAATTTTTACTGTGTTAGAAGAGAACAACAAGGTTCTTTGAGGATGTTGATTTTGAAGGAAACAATTTAGAAGCAAGTATTTATTTTATGCAAAAGTTTATAGAGATAATTTTGGTACTAACAAAGATACCCATGTATCTGATGATTTGGTTTTAATAACAATCATTTTAGTCCCGTTAATATACTCAAGATGATATTTATCTTTGACATATGTGTTAGGTTGGCGACCAAAGTCCCACATCCCACATCGGTTAAACATGGGAAGGACCAGCGGTATATAAGTAAGAACATACCTCAACTAGTATGAGGCCTTTTGGTAGTGGACCAAATGCAAAGCCGTGAGGGCCTTCAGGTTCCAAAGCGAACAATATCATACTAGTGTTGAGATCGGATTGTTCTTACTTATATACGGAGGAGGAATATGCGGACGGGACCCCTAATTCACAGCACCCATATTCCCAACATGTGGTATCAGAGCCTCAGGCCCAGACGGAACGCGATGGTGGTAATATTCTCGACGGAGGTCGAACATGATGAACCAATAGTCATGCTCAAGGTGAATGATCTACTCTATACATCCTAGTTTGGAGCGTCCATGACTCATCAAGCGGTAGTACTTGATTGAAGTGGATAGTGGAGCTAGAGCGTCCATGACTCATCAAGCGGTGGTACTTGATTAGAGTGGATAGTGGAGCTAGAGCGTCCATGACTCATCAAGCGGTGGTACTTGATTGGAGTGGATAGTGGAGCTAAGGAACAAGCGCAGGATGGTCGAGTGAGTAGATAGATCCGCTGTAAAAGCTCTATTGCTCAGGTGGAGGAGCATTCTCTGATTAGAGTGAGCGGATGAAAGTCAATTGAGAGGAGGCTAAGTGGTACTTTGTTCGAGAGGATGATTTGTTAGGTTGGCGACCAAAGTCCCACATCCCACATCGGTTAAACATGGGAAGGATCAGCGGTATATAAGTAAGAACATACCTCAACTAGTATGAGGCCTTTTGGTAGTGGACCAAATGCAAAGCCGTGAGGGCCTTCGGGTTCCAAAGCGGACAATATCATACTAGTGTTGAGATCGGATTGTTCTTACTTATATATGGAGGCGGAATATGCGGACGGGACCCTTAATTCACAGCACCCATATTCCCAACAATATGGAACGAAATGCCATTGTTCATTAAGATCAAACTCTACCTCCTCAAGAAATGCAAATTGGTGAAATAGTCATAAGAAGTTCCACTAGAGAGAATATTATAACTCAATGTTGATGAGGGAGAATAAAAGACATGGAGAAAATTGTAAAGAAGAAGTATGATAGGAGAAAATTGTAAAGAAGAAGTATGATATGAGAAAATTGTAAAGAAGAAATTGTGTTATGGGAAAATTGTATAGACTACTAAAGAAGTAGCCATTATGAGAAGATGAAAAGATATAGGGACCAAAAATGTAATAAACGGGAGTTAAAGCGTATGGGACCCGCAATTGTACTATAAAAACACCCCACACGCTTCACAGATCCCGAGATGAATATTATATTACTTTCTCTCTCTACTTAATCTAGATTCTCACTTTCTCTCTCTAAAAAGACTCCTAAACAAACTACTTTAGACTGATTTGACACTAAGAGATTCTCGTACCACAAAATCACCCCAGATCTTTCTTAAGACTCTTCAGTGGCGCCGTCTGTGGGAATCGAAGATTGTTCTGACGAAAATCGATTCCTGGAAATAGTTCATATTCCGAGGGAAATTATGGAAGAGCAAGGGGACGATTTTGTTAACAATTGCGAGGATAATCTGGTGGGCGATGATTATCGGAACGACATGGAATACGAGGCGCGTGGGGGCCAGCGAGTCGGGGACACTTTTGATGACTCAAACCTGTTGGCTCAAAGGAATGAACTTCTACTAGAGATTGAAAGATTGAAGGCAGAAAAGGAAACCATTCAGGCAAATCTTCGCTCCGAGATAATAAGGGAGCCAGTTAGTGGAAAAGAGGAGCACGAGACCGATTTGCGTCCTAAAGCCAGGGACGATAGATACAGGGGATACGAACGACGATCGTCGAGGAAGAGAGAAAAGCGACATTTGGATTTATCTGACTCGAGCGATTATTCTCGATACAGTTCGTCGGAGTCATCTCCTAGGAAAAATCACAGAAATAAAACACATGGTCGAGGACACACTGATTACCGAAGGGGAAGAAGCTCGAAGAGGAAATCTTTGATGGAGAAGAGTTACCGTACTCAAGTTAATGAGCGGGGTTATGGCCAAACGAAGTTTCCTGCTGGAAAAGAAGACGTAGGCCCGCGAAATTCGGAGTGTCAGCATTAATATACTCTACCATCCGAGAAAGGATTGTATTTTCCGAGCAATGAAAACTTGAGATCCAATGTTTATCGGACGGGTCACAATTGGAGAGCTTCTCCTTTTTCCCCGGACATTTTGGTGGGCAACCTCCCAAAGAATTTCGATATCTTGAATTTAGAAAAGTTCAATTGGCCATAAGACCCTGATAATCACATCGAACAATTCAAAAACTTCATGATTAATTTCGACGACGATGATAAATTATTGTGTAGAGCGTTTTCTCAGACCTTCAAGGGGTAGCTTCCAAATGGTATAATAGGATTCCGCAGGGCTCGATAAAGAATTTCGACATGTTCTGGAATATCTTCAGACAACACTTTATGGGGAGCAAAAAGTTCAGAGCTAACGGAGACACGATAATCTATTGTAGACAAAAGGTTGGGGAGAGCTTGAAGAATTACACCAATCGATTTGTCAAAACGAAAACAGACATGGAGTATTGTAAAGACTCAGTGGCACTTGCAGCTTTCATGATGGGCCTACTCCCCGGATTATTAAAGGATACGGTGGCGAAGAGTCAGGCCATAACCTTCGGAGCATTGTTGGATCAGGTTGAGCAGAGAATTCTGGTGGAGAAGACTCGGGCCCGGTGATCAATTGGATCAGAACCAGTTTCAGAGATCTGAGCTTAGTAACCAAGGGCCTCGCGCCAATGTTCAAGCCAAAAGTACGGGTCAATATCCGCCGAGGAAGAAAACAAACCCGCAGTACTATGGCAACCAGCAAAATTACAATCAAGGGGCCAGACCAATGTCGAATAAATGGGTTCGACCGGACTATTTCGCGGAGTTAACGGAAAATGTTGCTTCTATATTTGATAAGGCCAGATCCATGGTACAATTCAGGAAACCTTTTCCTATTCAGACTATAAGGGAAAGTAGAAGCATTAACAAGTATTGTAAGTATCACGAAGATATCGGGCACAACACCAAGGACTGCATAGCCTTGAAAAAAGCAGTTCAAGCTTTGATCGAAAATGGAATGTTGTTAGAGTTTGTCAAAAAACACTCTCAGAAAAATGCTGTGGTAAAGACTGTTCCAAAGAACACTGATACAGCCATGGTGATTTCCGAGGAGGTTGATGTTTTTGATATTGAACAAGAGTATCTGGATCCCAATGAGGGTAGGAACAATGTGAATATGGTAGAAGAGGTTATTCCGAGGGGGAGAGTGAACAACCTCTGTGCTTTCTTTGAGTCGCTGGCAATATTTGGAGGGCATACCATCGCAGGGAATTCCAATAGCTCGCGGAAGAGGCACATGGCCAACCTGACTACCCAGATTGAAGCAAGGGTGTCAGCACAAATGCACCGATTGCCCTCCCCATCATATGTTTTGATGACGATGATATGCAAAATGTTGCGGGCCCGCACGAGGATGCGGTGGTGATTGCTGCGGGTATTGCTGGAGATCAAGTTAAGAAGATACTTGTTGATACAAGAAGCTCAGTGAATATCTTGTTTATGAGCACTTACAGGAGGATTTCTGACCCACCAGTTATACAACGTTCCGACAGAATCATAGTGGGCTTTACGGGCGCCACAGCAGTGGTGGTTGGAGCATTTTAGTGTGTGGTCGAGTTAGGTCGTGGGCCATTCAAGAAGGAGGTGGAAGTATTGTTTATTGTTGTCGACGCACCAACCTCGTATAACGCTATTTTGGGTCGCTCTTGGTTGTCCCGAATACATGGTGTAATCTTGACGGTGCACCAGTGTGTAAAATATGTGGTAGGGAACAACATCGGGATAATCAGAAGCAACCAGAAAATGGCCCGCGAATGTTACCAGATAGCTTTATCCTCGAAGGGAGTTCGGGGAGAAATGTTGGATAAAGCATAGCGATTAAAGGGGCATTCCTCGGAAATCATCCCATGTGATGCTCCGAGGGAGACCCCCGGATTTCTGGTCCCAGAAGAGGATTCTGAGGCACATGAATTTGAAAGCGGCAAATCTCTGAATATTGGAGTAAAACTTTCTTTTGAGTTCAGAGAAAGATTAATTGCATTTTTGTCTAACAAACTCGATATGTTTGCTTGGTGTGCACAGGATGTCACGGGAGTACCATCAGAGTTAATATTTCATAAACTTACGGTACGACTTGATGTTAGACCCATTGTCTAGAAAAGGAGACTAGTTTCTCCGGAGAAGGCTACAGCTATTCTCTTGGAAGTGGAGAGGCTGTTAAGCATAGGCCACATTCGCGAGTCGCATTATCCCGTATGGGCCTCGAATCCAGTCTTGGTCAGGAAAAAGAATGGCAAGTGGAGAATGTGCGTTGACTTCACAGACTTAAACAAAGCTTCTCCCAAGGATCCATTTCCGGTGCCCCGCATTGATCCGTTAGTGGATTCGACCTCGGGCAATCGATTATTGTCTTTCATGGATGCGTATTCTGGGTATAATCAAATCCGGTTGGATACTCACGATGAAAATAACACTTCATTTATTACTGGGAGAGGGTAATATTGCTACAAGTATGCCATTTGGCTTAAAAAATACGGGGGCAACTTATCAGCGTCTGGTCAACAAAACCTTAGAGGGACAGATTGGTCGGAATGTCGAAGCATATATCAATGATATGTTAGTCAAGAGTTTGCAGGACGATGATCATTTTGCTGACCTGGAGGAGACTTTTAATAATTTGAGTAAGGTCAATTTGAAACTGAACCTGGAAAAGTGTGTTTTTGGGGTACGATCGGGCAAGTTCCTTGGATATATGATCAGTGAGAAAGGCATCGAGGCTGACTCGGACCAAATAAAATCTTTAATCACCATGAATCCATCTCAAAATATCAAGGAAGTCCAGATCTTGATAGGGAGATTGGCAGCGTTGAATAGGTTCATTTCTCGATCCTCGGACAAATGTGCACCTTTATTTAAGGTATTACGAAACGCCAAACAATTTAATTGGACTGATGAGTGTTCAGCCGCTTTTCGCCAAATTTAGGAATATTTAACATCCCCTGATATACTGTCTAAACCCTTGCTGGGAAAAGAATTAATTATCCATGTAGCAGTGTCAGATTGTGCAGTCAGTGTTGTTTTACTCCGCGAAGAGGACTCTCTTTTGAAACCTATCTATTATGTCCGTAAGAGTTTGTTGGATGCGGAGAAACGATATCTCAAGTTGGAGAAGGTAGCGTTGGCTTTGGTGACAGCTGCCCGAAAGATGAGACCTTATTTCCAGGCACATCCTATAGTTGTTCGGACAACTTTCCTCCTAAAAGGTTTATTACAAAGGCCCGATATCTCTGGGAGGATGACTAAATGGTCAGTAAAAATTGGGAGATTTAGACATAGCATTTGAGCCTCGAACGACGATAAAAGCCCAAGTTTTGGCTGATTATTTGGTGTAATTTCACTCCGACAGAGAAGACAAGGAGGTCGTTGACCATTTTGATAAAATGGAATGGTTTGTACGAACGGATGGAGGAGTCGAACAACTCTGGAAGTGGTGTTGGTGTCCAGTTGATTTCTCCAGAAGGGATAGCTATGTTCCAAGCTATTCGATTTGGTTTTACGGCAACTAATAATGAAGCGGAGTATGAGGCACCATTGGCGGGTCTGCGTTAAGCTCAGATATGTGGGGCCAAAAAGATTAAACTGATCAGCGACTCACAGTTGTTGATAAACCAAGCTTTGGGAGAGTCTGAGTCAGAAAAGATAAGCTGATACAATATCTTAAGGCATTAAAATATTTGGTGTCTGAGTTTGAGGAGGTCAAATATGAACATGTTCGAAGGGAGGCAAATGTTGTCCCAGAGTCCTTGGCTGCAGCCTCATGAACGGAGGGATACCCATGGGTCTTGAATCAGGAACATCCTTCGGTCATGATCGATGCGGAGCATACAATAAATGTTAACGAGGTGAGCAATGTGATCAAAGATGATTGGAGGTCAGCCATTATTGACTTCTTGGAAAATGATACTTTACATGTTGGAAAGTACGAGGCTAGGAAAATCAGGTTCAAGTCTCACGGGCATATCATGTTGGGAGGCGTTCTGTATAAGAAATCTTTGAGCCGACCGTTACTAAGGTGTTTGAACAAGGATGAGTCGCAATTTGTCATGTCTGAATTGCACGACGGGGAAGGTTCAGCCCACTGTGGGTATAAGGCGTTAATTGGACGGGTGTTTCTGGCTGGTTATTATTGGCCAACTATCGCTTCAGATTCAAAAGATTTGGTAAAATGATGTTACACGTGTCAGCGATATGCCAATGTAATCCATAAGCCTGGGGTATTATTGGAGAGTATTTCGGAGGCGGTCCCATTCGACAAGTGGGGCATTGATTTAGTTGGGCCCCTACCAATGGCATCTGGCGGCAGACAGACTATAATAGTAACAGTGGATTATTTCTCTAAGTGGGTGAAAACGGAACCTTTAGCAGGGACAAAATCCAAAGATGCAATTAAATTCGTTGTGTCAAATATTTGCTGTCGCTTTGGTATACCATTGCAAATCACAACGGATAACGTGCTTTAGTTCGATAATAAGGAGTTTACAAGTTTTTGCATTTCCAGGGGCATACGACAATGTTTTTCTGCCCCATTTCATCCTCAATCTAATGGACAAGTGGAAGTGACCAATCGAACAATTCTCGATGGTTTGAAAAAGAATTTGAAAGGAAAGGCAGGAAAATGGCCTGATTATTTACAAGAAGTATTGTGGGCTTGTAGGACAATGCCACGAACGGCCACTGATGTATCTCTATTTGCTTTAGTATATGGCATGGATGCCATTGTCCCTTCAGAGATATTTTTCCCTTCATATCGTGTGGAAAAGTATACAGCATACGTTAATGATCAAAGCAGAGCACTGCGTTAGATTTGGTTGAAGAAAAAAGATAACGTGCACAATTGACGTCTCTACATTATCAAACTTTTTTGAGGAGTCGATATGCGTCTAAAGTAAAGCATAGAGATTTTAAGATGGGGGACAAAGTACTACTCAAAGTCTTCCTGCACACTAAAGAAAAGAGTCTGGGTAAATTGGGACCAAATTGGGAGGGCCCTTATGAAGTCATCGAGAAAGTAAAACAGGGCACGTATCGATTAAAAGACAAGGAAGGGAGATATCTCCGGCTCTCATGGAACATTGAACACTTAAAATTGTATCTTGAATGAGGAACTAGTTAGAGCGTAACAGTTGTCCTTTTTTGTATATCAAATTTCCAAAACATAGTGAGGGCATACTATTTCCTACCCTGATAGGCACAGGAAGGTTTTAACGAGGTGTCCCAATGAGCTGCTTAATAGAACGCACTTTTGCCTTAAACCATTATTTGGGTCACAGTAATTTGTGCCTCGAATTGTTTAATCCTTCGAACTATTGTTTGGGTCACAATAATTTGTGCCTCGAATTTTTCTTTTCCTTAGACCATTATTTGGGTCACAGTAATTTGTCCCTCGAATTGTTTAACCCTTCGAACTATTGTTTTGGTCACAATAATTTGTGCCTCGAATTTTTCTTTGCCTTAAACTATTATTTGGGTCACAATAAGTGATAAGTGCATTTCATATCACTTATTACGCTTCCATTATTCTTAAAATCATCACCGGCTCTCAAGTATTCGTTGAGTTTTAACATGTTTTTCCAGTATTATTAAAGTCGCTTGTGCCGCAGGTAAATTGTGACAATATTAATAAATTTGGGTTGAAATTGAAGAAACTGGAAAATTTATGTATTTAGGAAAATTTTGGAACAGTTGAAAAGAAAAGAAAATATATTAATGCTAAAAATATATTATGACGAGTGATTTTCCAAAAGAAAATATATTAATGCTTAAAATATATTATGACAAGTGATTTTCCAAAAAAATATATATTAATGCTTGAAAAATATATTACTCCCATATTAATGGACGTTTAAGGTGGGAGCACGGATATTAAGGAAACTCATTATGAGTTCTCTTTCCTATAAAAATTAGAGCAGGAATAAATTTAATTGGTCAATTATAATAAAAAGCTGCAGTTTGATAAAAAAGGCAATTAGTTTCATTGGCTATCAAATTGAATATCATTTAATATTACATTGGTAATTGTGAAATGACAACTAATATGGAATTAATTTAGTTTCTTAAAACGACCTATAATAAGAAATGGAGGGAGTAATGTTAAAAAAAAAGGAAAATATATTTTCTAAGATATTGTTTAAAATATTAAATTAAGAAGAAAATATTAAAGCGAGGCATAAAAGGAAATTAATGCTGAATTAAGAAAAGAATATTAGATTAATCCGAATATTTTATTGTTTAAAATATTATTTTATTTAACATAAATATTTACGTTATGTAATTTAATTGTTTATATTATTTTATTTAACATAAATATTTACGTTACGTAATTTAATTATTTTAGGGTTTCGGCAGAATATCTATATAAAGAGACAGACGTAAAAGAGAAAGGGGTGTGCCGTTTGGTTTCTTGTCTTTCGGCAAAAATACAAATAAAAAAAGGGTTAAACAGAGAATAGAAAAAGAAAGAAGCTGTACGAGAAAAGCAAAGCTGGTGTCAGAACCATATACAATCGTTTGTTCGAAAAGCAAAGCTAGTGTCAGAAGAATATACAATTGTCTTTCGTCAATTGTCTACTGAGCCAAGTCGTGACAGACTCGCAAAGCAATTGGTGTCACTGTCAGATTAAAAAAACAGACCCAATTGACGACACATTCGAAAAGCAATTATCAATTGGTGTCAGACTCGAGAAGCAGATACAATTGGTGTCAAACTCGAGAAGCAGATACAATTGGTGTCAGATGCCGAATTGAATTTTGATTAACACAGACGGCAATTGACGGCGAATTGACGTTGAGTTTTTTTGTTCGGTTTAATATTTTTCTAAACTCTTCTTCGTTTATTTTTATTTTTACTTATATTCATCAAACTATGTTAATTTGTAAAACCATGATGATGATTTGTTCGATTATGAACTAATCGTTGTCATGGAACCTTAGCGGATTTGTTTGAATGATATTTAGGGTTTATTACTTAATAGATTTTTTGTGAGATATGTTTATCGGTTACCTAGTATGGCTGTGTTTTTTTTGTTAGATGCGTCGCGAACATCTAGATTGTTTATCTTTAATGAATGCGAAAGTATAATTAAGGGTTAGAACTTGTCATACTAGCATAGGTTCTTGAATGATTCATATTGTGATTGTTCATGATTCGTAATATGTCATTAACCATATCATATTACCCTATGTAATCGAAATAGATAACTTGTGCTTAAAACCAATTGTACCTCAATTCATATAGACATATAGGATTGTCATGCATGCGGTGTCTGCTTAACTGCTATCTCTTTTGTGGTTGATTAAGTGGTTTGGTTTACGTGTACTGAAAGGTAGCGTATTCTGATTTTGAGTTATCTGATTAGTAATCGTAGTATCTTACATATTGATTAAGTATATTAATACTCTAAGTAAAATAAACAATGAAGTTAGGGTTCCATGTTTTCTATCGCATAAGTTAATCTTGTTAGTGAATTTGCTTAGTTATATTCATTCACTAATACTTTATTATTTGTTCCAGCAGTAGTCTAATAATTATACATTATTGCATAAGTAAATCTTTGTCTTATACACCTAGTCTTCGTGGGAACGATCTTTCTTACTTATTACTTGCTACGATTTGACCGCGTATACTTGCGTGAGAAAAGGACTAACATTAAGTTGTGCCTCGAATTGTTTAAAACTTCAAACTATTGTTTAGGTCACAATAATTTGTGCCTCGAATTTTTCTTTGCCTTCGACCATTATTTGGGTCACAGTAATTTGTGCCTCGAATTGTTTAACCCTTCGAACTATTGTTTGGGTCACAATAATTTGTGCCTCGGATTTTTCTTTGCCTTAAATTATTATTTGGGTCACAATAAGTTGTGCTTCAAATTGTTTAATACTTCGAACTATTGTTTGGGACACAATAATTTGTGCCTCGAATTTTTCTTTGCCTTAAATTATTATTTGGGTTACAATAAGTTGTGCCTCGAATGGTTTCACCCTTCGAACTATCATTTGGGTCACAATATTATGTGCCTCTAATTGTTTACACTCTTATGTTATTATTTGTGTCATGCCCTAGCCTATTTCGTTTTACATAGTCTTAGCATAGTTCTTGATGCACACCACAATGCGAATAAATATAGATTATTGAATCGATATAACGATATGAATTGGTAAACACTTAGGAGAAAACGATAAATAATAAGTTGCATGGTCAAACATTTCCAGTTGGGGCATACACAAAAATCTGAGGAGTACATCTCCTCGCATAGAGAACGAAGGAAAACAAAAACTGCCTTATAAGGTCTTATACACAAAAATTACAAAATATGCCACCATTTTTACTTACTATTGCGATTTGTCTGGGGAATCACTTTTCTCGGAATATGATGACTCACCCTCACTGACAACAATATGAGGAGGACGAAGATCCGGGGACACGAGTTTCCAAAAGCTGCCTAGGTCGTATTCGGGGTGCTCTGCATGAAGTTGAGTTATTAGGCCTGCTCGAACTGTTGCATCTCGATCAACAAGATTGTTTGTGCACTTGGTCACATAGGCATTCATAACCTTTTTCTTCTCCTCCTCCACCTGCCGAGGAAAATCTTCGATGCACTTCACCAATCTTTCTTTGTCCTTGTAAATCTCTTTATAATCATTACAACAGTCATTGAAACCTTTGCGTGCTACTTAATGAGCTTTTTTATATTCGATAATGAGTTTCTCTTAGCCCTCCGTCTTTTTTTGATAGAGGTCCATTTCCTCTTGGCAGCACCTTTCAAGCATGATGACGTAATTTTCCGATGCAAATAGTCTCTCATACAATGCATCTGCTTGGCTCTCCACAATAGCATATTGTTTTTTGGCTTCTTCAAGTTGTGAAGCCAACAGGGAGGCTTTGAACTTATAGTGATTTTTTTTTATTCTCTAAATGCTGCATTTTCTTTTCCCTAATGACAGAGGTGTGCAGCAGGCCCCGCAGACTTAGTGAAAATTCGTCATCATGGGGAATTTTGAAGGAACTGCTGGGAGAGCCTAAGCCAACAACGTCAAAATTCGATGACTCCCCTTAGAGAATTCTAAGGTCAACATGTTGGAGAGGTTTACTTCGGGGAATGGGCAGTGGAGTTAATATTGGGGGCTCTTCAATAGGAGCTGGATGTGAAGCCTGGGTGCGAGGAGTGCTAGGCGTTAAGTTTGAGTTCTGTTTGGGAGAGTTATCTCCCACCTCATTCTCAGGCTCACCCAATGCCCTTTGGTCTTCAATTTCTTGGGCAGATTCGGGGGCGTTGTTTTGAATTTTGCTGTCCTCGGACAGCTCTTGAATAGGCTCCAGGGCAGCCTTGTTCTCTTTCCCTTTGGTTTTCAAGTCTTTTTTCTTCCGAGGATGGACGGACTTTTTGGGGGGAGAATCAGGATTGGGAGTCACTCTGTTGGCCGAGGAGGCCGGCTCTGGGACGATGGCCACTTCCATTTGTGGCTATTGTTCCTTAGTAGGAAGTTCTTCATCGGACCCATCCCGATAACTCTGTGCACGAGAACGCTTTGGAAGATAAATCACTATATCCTTCTTCGTCACTCGCTCTAGCACCTCATCTTGAGAAGGAGGGGTCATCAACTCTTTTACGGATAACCGATCAAGGGTGTCTAACCTCCAAAGTCTGCTCAAAGCAATATTGTTGTCCCTGAAACAAAAGCGAAATCTATTTTCCCATTTCTCTTTGGCCCACTCACTGAGCTTGGTAAAAATGGTAGTGACACTCTCTACATGATCAACAAATGGTTTGGAGACTCCAGTCATAGCTACAAATATATGAAGTTAGAATCTTATTATTCGAAGGGTTACCATAAGAAAATTCGTTCGAGGACTTACATTTGTTGGTCCACATGAGAGATAATTTGTAAGGGTTCGAAGGGGATGCTTCTGAGCGTGTTTCCCAATGACCTGAGAAGAAGATGAATTGCTATCTCCATTTCTTGTCAGCCTCTAGCAAATCTTTCAACACTTTTTGCCTTCGGTTAAAGGTTAATGAGTAGAATGGGAAGAATGGGTTCCTAGCTAACCCAGATAATCTGATGAACTGCTCCAAGGAAAATTCTTGGCCTGATATTCTCGATGCCATGATGCATGCCATCAATGTGAACCACATGTTGGGTCCAGCTTGAGAAGGGCAAAGGTCTATTTTAGCAAAATATTCAATGAAAAAAGGGTCTAAAGGAAATCTTAGTCCCCAATTCATAATTTCGGTATAAACTATAAGCTCATGATCCCTCACTAATAATGGGGTCTCTCCCTCAGAGGGGAACCTAATGTTGATGTACGAAGGGATGCACCAACGAGTACGGAGTAACATTTCCTCTGACGGAGAAAAGTACTTGTATGATATGTTGTGAAGAGCAACCGCATGTTTGTTCTCAATCCCTCGAATATTGTTACCCATGATGGCGTCAAGTTCTAAGGGAAGCGTTACGTCTCCCTTTGACTTGGGGGCAATACGGTTTGCCTGCTCTTCGGATATTGTTGGAGGAGGAATAGGCATTTTGCTTGATGATTCTGTTGGGATTTCGATGATTTTGTTTTGACTCGTGGCTTGAATTGCTTGAGTATGTGGCTCAGGATTGTTCGGGGTGATGGGTTGTTCACTAGACGATTCTGCAGGAATCTCGATGACTTTGTTCCGATCAGCAACCTGAATAGCTTGAATAGATGACTCAGGATTGTCCGAGGCAATAGCTTTCCCTTTAGCAGCTAGGGCTTTGTTGCGCAGCTCTCGAATTTCTACCTCGGTAATTACAGTATGTCCTAGAGAAAATCGGGGAGTTCCAGTCCCTGTTATGGATGGAGTGGCTGGAAGGCTTGACACAGGATCCCCGGTCTTTGGAAGAGAAGTATCCACTACCACAGTTCGAGGAGCTTCAGGGGTAGTTGGTGGCGCTTCTAGCATGTTTGCGCTCCTGCGAATGCTTATCTTTGTGGTGTCTCTTTCTCTTTCCCGAGGAGTGTTTGTGGTGCTTTTCTTTCCCCATTACTCCAAGGGTGGTCTGGTTGGTGATTTGGTTCTGTTGTGATATTTTGAGGGGAATGATGGCCGTCGAATTTGAGGAGGGGGCCACGAACCGTAGAAGGTAGTCACAGCAGGTGGAGGTTGAGGCTCAGTGTATTCACCAGCAACGACTCTCTCTTCGAACTTTTTGCTAATAAGGAGCCACTCTGGAATCCGACGAGGTTTGTAAGCCAGCTCTCTCTCTCTAGAAATTCTGGGTGGAAAGTTTGAGCTATTAATGAAGGAGGTAAGTATTTATAGAAGACAATGGGCTTTTAGGGAAAGTCGGGTCTGGGGACATTTTCTATTGTTTGCCTAGGGGCCAGTGGCGTAGCCAGGATCGAAATATAGTGGTGTCCTGGACCTTTTGAAATTAAACTTTACAGCTCTCTATTTTAAGATAAAATATATATCAACCAATGTTAATCTTTGTAACTAGTGAATAGTAATATAAAACATATAGGAGAGAGTTTACCGCCGCTACTGAGAATGCAATCAGGACGCACATGGTAAACCCTCAGTCTGACGCAATAGCCTGCAAACCAACGGCAGAAGGTAAACCACACAAGCTGACAGGCTGAGCCGAGAAAGCGTATGTTGAATGACTCACACTCATAACCTTCGATCACGAGCGTGCCTTACTCAACCAACTCGGCTATCCAAAATTGTTTTAAAAGATTGTATAAATTTATATAAATTTACATTATTTTTTAAATCAACGTGTATATTTATATTAAAATAATATAGATTTATATTATAAATTCAAAAATAAATCAAATATATATTAAATCCACATATAAATTTATATTATTTTTTAAATTTATATATAAAAATTAAAATATATATATTATATATATATATATATATATATATATATATTAAATAAAATAGATTAATAAAAGAGGTGCCCATAAATAAAATAGTAATAAATAGAGGTTAATGGAGCTTCTTAACAAAAGAGGACTAGTGGGTTCCTGATCCGGATGTTTACCAACACGACAAAGGGAAAAGATAGAAATGTGTTACTAACCATATAAGTTAATGAAACCGGGTGGGTTCCTAGGACCCCACGGGAACCTACCTGGCTCCGCCTGTGCTAGGGGCATTATGGGTACCCTAGGTGAAGAATTGTTGACAGAAAAGTGCGGGAGAATATGCAGAGGCATGATCCAATCTCAGGAATGTGAAACGATCTCTCCAAAGATACGCTGACAAGAAAGTACGACTGCTGATGTCATACCTTTTTCAGTCAATATTTGCAATGTCTTATCATCGTATTATGGTGGTTGTGATATGCTCACACAACGAATTCTGACGGGCAACATTTCCAAGTAAGAGGCTTGTCCTTGCTAAGACATTGCAAGGATTGGGGGGCTACACTGGTTAACATAAGATAAAAGAAGTCTAGAGTCTAAGGGATGTACTTGTTAAGAAGACGCTTTTTCGAGGAGATGTTTTTTCGAAGAGATATGTAGCATTTTAAGTATTGGTCAAAAGCATTTTCGAGGAGGAAATTCTGCAGTTGAAGAAGAGTTTTCCGAGGAAAAGATGTTCGAGGGAGCAGTGGAGACTTCTTTACAGTCCCAGTAAAACTATTTTTACTAGGACTGGGGGGCTACTGATGAGGGAGAATAAAAGACATGGAGAAAATTGTAAAGAAAACGTATGATAGGAGAAAATTGTAAAGAAGAAGTATGATAGGAGAAAATTGTAAAGAAGAAATTGTGTTAGGGGAAAATTGTATAGACTACTAATGAAGTAGCCATTATGAGAAGATGAAAAGATATAGGGACACAAAATGTAATAAACGGGAATTAAAACGTGTTGGACCCGCAATTGTACTATAAAAGGACCACACACGCTCCACAGATCCCGAGATGAATATTATATTACTTTCTCTCTCTACTTAATCTAGACTCTCACTTTCTCGCTCTAAAAAGACTCTTAAACAAAGTACTTTAGACTGTTTTGACACTAAGAGATTCTCGTATCACAAAATCACCCCAGATCTTTCTTAAGACTCTTAGAATGTAAGATAGCATGATTTGTGAGCTTGTCCCATTACTTAAAAGAAAAGAAGTCCATAAGTTGTAGCAAAATCTAATAAGATTCTAATGGTAATGTGGATACATAAAATTGACTTGTTGTAAAATCTTATACTGAACATGAAGGGATTGAATTAAAAAAGACCTTATCTTCAGTTTCATTGAAAGACCACTTCGATACAATCATAGAGCTAGTTGCACACTTTGACATAAAGCTTTAACAAATTCATTTTAAGACCGTTTTTATATTAATAGTGACATTGATGAAACAATCTATATGGTGCAGTTTGGAAACTTTTTAATTGGTGATTCAAATTTAATAGTATGTTAACTTAAGAAATCCATCTACGGGCTCTAACATGTTTCTTGACAGTGGTACCATATGTTCATTAAAATAATAGCCTTCTTTAGTTTTGAGATAAACTCAGTTTAGGAGTGTGTGTACCACAACTTTAATGGGAGTAACTTCATTTTTTTTTTAATTTGGTATGTTAATGACATGTTGACCGTGAATGAATAATGAATTTTTACATATTATAAATAGAATTCTTTAAGAGAAATTTGGTATAAAAGATTTTGGTGATATAGATTTTGTATTATAAATCCATATTAATTGGGATTGTTCCTGAGGAATCCTAAGAATGTCTTAAAAGGCATATATAAAAAGTATGTTGCAGTGTTACGGAATGTCAAATAAGCAAACTCTTGAATACCTATATTACAAAACAAGATAAATTAAGTCCAAGTCATTGTTAATGTCTAAAGACAAATTTTAAGATTAAGAATGTTGGGAATATGGGTACCGCATATTCTGCCTTCGTATATAAGTAAGAACAACCGATCTCCACACTATTATGATATTATCCGTTCACGATTTGAACACTAGTATGATATTACCCGCTTTGGCGCCCGAAGGCCCGCACGGCCTTGGTTTTGGTCTACTTCCAAAAGGCCTCATACTGGTTGAGGTATGTTCTTACTTATATACCATTGATCATTCACATGTTTAACCGAAATGGGATGTGGGACTTTGGTCGCCACCCTAACAAAGAAAATACAAAAGAGCATATATACTTTGACATTAGATACTCTAATATATGCTCAAGCTTGTACAAGATCGTATATTGTCTTTCGTGTCAAGTTGTTGGGAAGTTATGTAAGTAATATTGGATAAACCATTAGAAAATGGTCAAATGATTCTCCGGTATTAGCAACTAACATAAAGACACATGCTGACATATAAAAAGTTAGATAATCTAGAGATCATCAGTATTCCAAAATCAGAAATTGGTAGGTTGTATCGACACACGTTGAAGCAGTTCAGAAAGCATATTCCTATTATAAAAGCACAAAATTATGAAAAAACTGTAAAGAAACACTAGTATTATCCTCCATTATAGCAATAGAATTCGATACTAGTATTATCCTCCATTATAGCAATAGAATTCGTTGCATTCTTTGAGGCGTCAAACTATACACTATCATTGTGGAATTTTATCATAGTTAAAATGATATAAAATATTTTAAGGCTATATTTGTGATAATAATTTTCAGTTCAACATTGAAATAGTATCAGGATACAACCTAAGTTCAAGCATTTAAATATCAAGTTCATATATGTTAAATAGAGAGTTTAAAATTATCAAATCAATGGTACCTAAACAATGGTACCTACAGTTTTTTCATAAACACATCATTCATATGGATTTTGTTTGTTTAGAAGATCATATTTTTAGTAGGAATTTGTAATAGTTCCCAAGATATATTTATCTTTTCATTGTATACACTTAAGTTTTAGACGTAAAAATATATTATAAGTATGCTCATTTAGTTTGATTAACACCTCTTGTTAATTAAGTATATCTTCGCTTAAGTTATGACCAGTTAAGAATACATATGTATGATTACATTTTATATAATTCCTATACTACACGCCATAATATATATATATATATATATATATATATATATATATATATATATATATATATAATTGATTGTTAGTGATAGTGTGCTCATTTTTGTTTTCACTTGCATATATCAATAAAATGATAATATCATATTTTTTTGTCTTTAGCCGTCATGTACATGAGTATTCAATTTATCTATGGACTGCAGAATCGTTAAAATTTCATTAAGTAAATGATATATTTCCTATTATATGATAATCTAAGTGGGAGATTATTGGATTTTCTTTATGAGGTCAAATTCGGATTCTATAAAGTATTGAATCCAAACATTAAGATTTAAGTCTAAAAATATAAATTTTATGAACTAATATATAAAGAGAGAAATAGTCAGACTTATAATCATTGATCATAACAAATTAACTAAGGGGTGTGATTTTTATTCGGTTAATTAAAATCCTAATTATAATCCAATATAAAAGGACGAGTGTTCATTATAAACAAAAATCAGGTTGTTGTTGGTAAGAATATTATATCCTCAAGGAAATATCCTCCAAAGAAATAACAAAATAATACTATGTATATATCGTGTAAGCTTTCTTATTTTGTATTTAGGGAAGTTATCAATATACTAAAGAATGTTATTTATTTATATATGAATGTTATTTATTTATATATGAGTTTAGGATTTAAATGATATGAATTTTAATATTTCTAAAAACCAAAAGTAGATTGGTCTCAAAACAAACCATAGAAGTGAGATTATTTTTACCTTTCATATAAGCTTGGTCTTTTTTCCATTCATATATGAAATGTTATGATTTTTTAAAACATAAATAACGCCTTTTAGTGGACGAAATTTATTTTTACCCACACCAAAACATTTTGCATATGAACCTTCATTATTATTTTTATTGGTATTTGATGGGAAACATGTACACTTATCAATTGTGACAAGAACCGATATACTATTAAACGAACCTACGAACAAACAATCCAATTTGCATGTACAAGAAGATGACCAAATAAAAGAAAGCGTAATAAAACCAAGCACACAAGACAATATTTAACGTGGTTCGGATTGTGAAGAATAACCACGGGTAATAAATACTCATTTATATATAACTAGGTTACAAAAAGACTCTCCAAACATAAAGGACTTACTCACTCTTATAACAAATGATGACGTGATTCACAGACTTTATGTTTAGTGGTTATCTCTCACCTCACTTATCTCTTGAAAGACCTTGAGTTATTTCAACCACTCTGAAAATATATTCTCACATAATTACACCGCCACAGTCACGCCACACTTTACAATTACAATATCTTCTCCAAGTAATAGATTTAGTGAAAACTTTATCTCTTCATCAGACGCTTTAGATTAAAGCTCATTAACCAACAGCTGAAATAACTTCTAAATAATATAAGAGATATAGTAAATATAATACTCCCCTTCGGCTTAGTGGTTCCATGATCCAGCACGCTTATATAGTGGTACCTCCAATTATCTCACTTCGGCCACCATGCTTCGGCCCAGCCTACTTCGGCTCAGTACATATATTGTTTTTTACCTAATGGTCACAATCTTCTACATCTTTTATTTGCCCTAGGAATCAGTAAAAATCTCTACAACCAAGTCATGATTCAAGCACCAGATAGTTTTAACAATCCTTTCCAACTACCTGTAACGACAGATCTAACACCGATGTAGTTCCATGGTAGTACCTTTTTTGACGAGTTACTTTTATTTTTCACGTCACAAATACAAATAAATAAATGAGAACTCATTGTACAAGACTCTTATTGATATTATATCTAGCTATAACTCTTTTAATCTTGAAGGTTAAAAATAACTAAGACGTGGTTTGTGTGTTCATAAGTATTGTTGGAAGCATTTATATTAGAATAATAGTTAGACATACTATTACAAAGAGTCTATGTACATTGAGTTCTCATTTATTTATTTGTTTGTACTTGTGACGTGTAAATCAGAAGTAACTCTTCAAAAGAGGTACTACCATAGGATGTATGGGTGTTAGATCTGTCGTTTTATGTATTAGGTAAGAGCTGTTGAAATTATTTGGTGCTTGAATCGTGACTTAGTTGCATGGACGTTTAATAATTTTGGGTTGATACAAGCTGTAGAATATTGTGACCATTACGTCAAAACAATATGTGTTGAACTGAAGCAAGCTAGGCCAAAACAAGGTGGCCAAAGTGAGATGGTTAGAAGCACCACTACAGAAGCGTGCTCGATTATGGAACCACTAGGCCGAAGGGGGATTATTATATCTACTAGATCTCTTATATTATTTAGGAGTTATTTCAACTTTTGGTTAATGAGCTATATCTAAAGTGTCTAATTAAGAGATTGAGACTTTACTAAATTTATGACTATAAGAAGATATTGTAATTGCAAAGTGTGGTGTGTCTGTGGCGGTGCAATTATATGAGAAGATATTTTATGAGTGGGTGAAATAGCTCAAGGTCTTCCGAGAGATAAGTGAGGTGAGAGATTAGTGTGGATAATTTATAGTCGGAGGGTATTTTGCGTAGTTTGTCAATTCAGTATTAATTTTTAGGTAGTGAGTAGAGAGATAAGAGATGTGTATGCTCGTATTTAATATCTCTAGAAAAATTCCAACCTGTTAAATGAGGTTGGTTAGGGTATTTATAATGGTTTTGTGACCCATGGGCCATCCGGGTCGGACTCTGGATCCATGTTAGGTTTTAAAGTCCAATACCAAAGACGGGTCAGCATTCAGCACAAAGCTGAGTCATGGTCCACTTATGTTACGGTTCACGAAAAAGTCTAATGTAAATGATGCCCGAACTACCCATTCAGAGATGATGTAAATGTTGCCTGAACTACCCCTTTGGAGATGGCAGAAGGGCACTTCCAAAAATATATTACCCTATGAGTAGCCCCTTTTAGGTTTTTCGAAGAATATTTTGGAAGAATTAAATTATTGAATGAAAAATAATCCGGATCACCTCCGAAATATTTTTTTCTAAAGAATTAGTTCACGAGGAGTAGATCATGATCGGATCTGAAGCGTTTTCCTTTTCTAGAGAGAAATCTTTGAAGCTGCAATTTCGTTAGAAGTTTTGAGAGTTTTATATGTTCACAACCAGAACCACTTTGATCAAAGGAGGTTGGTTATATCTGTATGATTTGGAAAAACCAAAAAATGAAGCAAAAGACACTGCTAGAATTCCTGCATCTTCTGGTGGAGTAATCAGTCCGACAAAACCGGAGCCGGACAAGAGTTTTTCCTCATCCAGAACTTCAAGAATTCGAAAAACTCCTTTCACCTAAAATTTACTCACATTAGATTCTGAGTCTTTTATTCAACTACCCATAAAACCCTTTTCTAAGGACAAGAAAACTACAATCTAAAGATACCCTCACCTTTCATCGCTATGGGCTCTGATACTGAGAACATTACACCTCGAAGAGTCACTCGGCTCTCCCAAGCTAGAAATACCCCTCGCACTTTAAAAGGCACGAGTTCAGTAGTAATAAAACCTTCTGCCCAATTTCTGGTGGACCAGAGTCCATCACTTGCTCTCAATGAGGCCGCTCAAATTGGGAAAACAACTAGTGGTGCTAAATTTTCCGAAAAGTCGTCCACTGTAATGGAAGAGCGTATGGAGGATAGTGGGGAAGACACTTCATTAGAAACATATGGACAGATAAGGATTACCACATCGGATCGTGCTGGTAGAGGAAAAGTGAGACTGCCCAATAGTGAGTCACTTTTGGAGTGCTTGGAAGGGAAAATCGGGCCCAACTTTCGTAAGGTTAGTGTGAAATATTTATTGGCCCTTCAAATAATTTCTTACGTGTATACTCACACTGACAAATTAGATCGGATAAGAACTAAATGGGGTTTTCCGGAGTCTGTTAAAGTGAGAATTCCTATCACTCTGGAAACCCCTATGGATTGTAAAGCTAATGAGATGGTGGTATACACGGAGGTGCTGAACTAGGGCCTCTATTTCCCCTTAGACCGTGAAATAGTTAGATATTTTCACCTAATCAAACTCTGCCAAGCCAATTGACCATAAATTCCTGGTATACCCTGATAGCTAGCATCACAACTTCTAGACTCTCAAAAATCCCAATGCTTATGGAGTAGTTTGCTGCTGTGGCTAGTTTGTGTCGAAACCATGAAATCCCTTTTTATCACTACAATATGGGAAACTAGTACAAAGTAGTGAATCATTTGTTGGAGTCTGAGAAACCATGGAGGACTCAGTTCCTTTTCATAAGCGGAGCTTGGGAGAATGGGAAGAAGATAAACTATGAGTCAAATCCAAGCCAAATGACTAGATACTGGGAAAGTTCATGTAACTCTTGTTTGGATTTTTATTAGTATTGATATTATGTTGATAGATCGAACTGATCATTGTATCTCTTTTGCAGTTTTTTCAAAAATGTTCTTAGAGCATTTAGAGGCTGCAAAGGCTATTTTTGCCAAGTCAAACCAATGGGCATCAGATAATTGGGGTATGGGTTTTCACAACTGTTTCACTTCTGCAAACATGTTGAGTGCTCACTTGTGGAATACCACTGGAAGAAGAGATCTTTCTTGGGAACAACTGACCACTCCTCATTCATCAGACGTCATCCTTAAAAAACCTGAGGTGAAGGATGCCAAAATCTAGTTACCAGCCCGAACCAAAGCTCCCAGCCACCTCGACAAGTTGAATAAAAATAAGAGGAAGAAAAAGTTGAGGCAAACTTATCTCAATAGTTTCCTGAAGCAGCTAGTTTGGAGAATTCTTAAGGAACCAATGTCGTTTTCTTAGAGGCAGTTGCTGCAACAGTTGATGAGGCTGCGGGATCGGATTCATCACTCCAACTCAAGAAGAAGGGTCATAAAAGGCGCAACGAAGGGGTTATCGAAAGGCTATAAAAAAGATATCATAGGGTCAGAAATTATACTTCATCCTACAGAAGTTCCTCCCACACTCCCAACTGATATTCCTCCTCAATAAGAAGTACATGTTGACCCTCCATCTTCGATGTTTTCTACGGTCGATCCACATCCTACTGAGGGTGATGTTAACCTTGAGGACTCGGATAATATGCATTTTAGTGAGTTTGACAATGAGGATTTTCAACGAAATTTTCCCCACACAACCAGCCTAACTAATGCTGTGATTTATGAAGGAGAGTCTTTCGCAGTATGAAGTGAGAATGATACTTTGATTCACATAATCTTGGGCGATATCAAGCAAATTGTTGATTTGGAAAGACGACTTAGGACTCAGGCTATCACTATCAACAAACCACAAATGCTAGCACTATCAACACCTTATCCGGAGAGAACGAGAATTTAGAGAAACTTCTTAAAGAGAAAGAAGAATAGAATACTCTTCTAAAAAAGAACCAAGCTCAAGACATAGTTGCAGTAATACAGTCGATCTCATTTTACTTACCAAAACCTTTGAAAAAGGCATAAGATAAAATTTATTAAAGTCAAACACCTTATTAAAACCTTCCCGCGCCACCAGGGTAGGAAAGAGTATGCCCCCAAATATTTAAATTGAAGTATGACAAAGCAAATATTTACAAGTTAATTTTATTCTAAATACAACCTGAGATGCTCAACGTTCCATGGGTGCTTCAACATGTTTCCTTCTTTGTCTTGAAGTCTGTATATTCCTTGCTTGATCCTTTCACACACCACGTCTGGTCCTTCCCAACTCGGAGCCAATTTCCCGAATGTTTTTTCTTTAGTATGTAAAAAAACTTTTCTCAATACTTTGTCTCCTAATTAGAAATCTCTTCTTTTCAGTCTGGATGCAAATATACTTCTCATTAAACCCTGATAGTGTGTTGTTCTCAAACATCACTTTTCTTTCTTCAATCAGATCCATTTGATTCCTTACAATCATTTCATTAGCATGCCCGGAGTAATTCTGTATTCAGAATGATGGAAAAGTAACTTCTATAGATGTGATTTCCTCCATCCCACAAACAAGGTCAAATGGAGACTCTTGGATGGTTGTTCATAAAGTAGTTCGGTAGGCCCACAATACTTCTTGCAAGTAACTCGGCCATTTCCCAGCAGCTCATTCTAAATTCTTTTTCAACCCTGTTAAATTTGTCTCATTAGAAACTTCAACATGCCCATAAGCCTGAGGGTGAAAAGGAGAAAAGAAACAATGTTGAATTCTTTCTGGAAGTGAAAAATGCCTCAATATATTTATTTTCAAATTGTGGTCATTGTCTATGGTAATTCGTTGGGGAATTCCGAATCGGAAACATATGTTGGATAAAATAAATTTGATTACCTCCTTAAAAGTGGTCCCAACTATTGGGGTAGTTTCTATCCATTTAGAGAAATAGTCTATTGCCACTATTATCGTTCGATAACCTCTTGACGCAATGGTGTGAGGTCCAACTAAGTCCAAACCCCATCTATCAAACAATATGGGCTTGGATATTGAGTCCATAGTTACTGCTGGCGTATGAATTTCATTCCCATATCTTTGGCATCTGCCATTATAGTAGGTCAGTAGTATCCTGCTAGCAGAATTCTCCTGGTTAAGGCCTCATAGCCACAATGAGTTGATCCCTCTCCATCGTGCAATTCAGATAGAACACTTTGAGATTCCTCAAATCCTAAACAACGCAGGAGAGGCCTGCTGAAAGATGTTTTATAGATAATTTCCCTTAACACCAACAAACTACGAGCCTTGTACTTAATCTTTGTAGTTAAGATTTTATATGAAGGTAAAACTTCATCGGAAATAAACTGATGTATCTCAAACCTCCAATTTTTGGATTGTATGCCAGACACACTCAAACCTTCTTCAGATTCACCCTCTTCTTCTTGAATTGAACTTATGGAGGGGAATTCTTGCATAGGAATCCATGGGTAGGCTTCAGAATAGGCTATGTTGGCTAAAGAATTTTCCATAGTATTCTCTGATCTAGGGCATGCTCATACCGGATGCTTTTAAAAATTATGGAGGCTTTCATTAGTACTTACATATATTTATTAACTGTTCTTTTTTAGTTTCACATAGCCTTTGAGCTTGATTAATAAGTAACTGGGAGTCACTTACTAACCGAACCCTTTTTGCTCCACATATTTGAGCTAATCTTAACCCTGCAATGGTCGCTTCATATTCTGATTTTTTATTGCATGCCCTGAAACCAAAACATACAGCCTGATACATGGTATCACCATTAGGGGAATTTAAACAAATTCCAGCCCCACATCTCATCGTACTAGACCCAACGTCTATTCAGATTAACACCTATTTCTGAGACTTGTTCTCCTACTCTTGTCCATGAGGCCTTTTAGTATGAAATTCTACCAAACAATAAGTTATAGCTTGAGTCTTGATCGCGGTCCGAGATGAAAAATCAATATCATAATCTCCAAGTTCAACTGATCACGTAGTCATTCCTCCTGATATGTCAGCTTTTTGTAGAATATTCTTTAAGGGGAAAAATGTTTGAACCGTAATCGAATGTGCTTGAAAGTATGGCCTCATTTTTATGCCTGCTATTACCAATGCCAAGGCTAATTTTTCTAAATTTAAATACCTCTTTTCTGCTTCCAGCAAACTCTTGCTCACGTGATATACCGGATGAGGGTAATTGTCCATTTTCCTTACCAGAACCGCACTCACGGCACACTCCGATACATCCAAATACATAAACCGTTTCTCCCTTTGAATAGGTTTGACTAACATCTTGGGTGAAGACAAATGTTTTTTTATTTCAAGAAAGGCTAGATCATACTGCGAAGACCAATAGAAGTCTTTAGCATTTCTCGAAACTTGAAAAATTTGAGCACATTTGTCTCATGATCTTGAAATAAATCTATTCAATGCAACCAACCGCCTAGTTAACCTCTAGACTTATTTAGTAATTTGAGGAGGATCCATAGCCAACAGAGCGTTTAACTGATACGGATCGGCATGTATCTTTTTTTCACTTATGACATACCCTAGATACTTACCGGATCGGACCCCAAACATATATTTTTCCGAGTTTAACTTTAGGTTGATGGCTTCCAAGATAGAAAAAATCTATTGAAGGTCGGATATGTGTTATTTCTCTCCGAGGCTTTTCACCACCATATCATCTATATATACATCCATGTTTCTGCCAATCTAGCTAGCAAATATTTTATTTACTAATCGTTGATAAGTAACTTCAGCGTTTTTCAACCCAAATGGAATCACCTTATAGCAATGAAGCCCTATGTTCGTGATAAAGGTGGTATAACCTTAATCGTTCGGATCTACTTGTATCGGATTGTACCCTGAAAAGGCATCCATGAAGGACAACAACGTTTTCCCCGACGTGGAGTCTACCAACTGATCTATCTGAGACACCAGAAAAGGATCTTTAGGACATGCTCTATTAATATCAGTGAATTCAATACACATGCGCCATTTGTCATTATTTGTTTTACTAAAATAGGGTTAGCATTCCACAATGGGTATTGAGATTCTTTTATATGACCCATCTTGGTTAACCAATCCACTTCTTGTACTATAACATCGGATTTTCCTTTGGAAAATGACCTTCTTCTTTTAACTACCGGTCCAGCATCAGATCAAACTTACTTCAGTGGGTATCTCGGCTACATCATCATTGCACCATGAAAATACATGTAAATTGTCCAACAAGAAAGACAATATCTTTTGTTTCAAACTTAATGGAAATTTAGTGCCAATCTTAACACGTTTTCCTACTGCTAGGCAATGGACTTCCACTCCTTCTATAGGTATTATAACACTAGGAACCTATCTTGGACCATCAATTTCATTCTCATAAATGGATGGCTCCAGTAGCTGATATTCCTTGTTAGATTTAACTGCCCCTAATACTTGTGGACAGTATAAGCCACAACATGCATCCTGGAAAGTCAAAATCTTCCAATGATAGCATTATCAGATGTTGGGCAGTCAACCACAACAAACAATACCATCATTGTCTCCTTAAAAGTTCATCTGCCTAACAACACTTCTTCTTCAAACTCACCAATGACATCGGTCAAACTCCCTGTAATTCCAATAATAGTTTTTTTTATATTTGAATAACCTATGGGTTTTTTATCTGCCTATAAGTATTCAAAAATAACACATTCGCTGAACTACCAGTGTCAATCAAGATTCGACGCATGTCCTTAACACAAGATCTTCAAGTGGCCCTGTAATATCTTTTAAGTCGTCTTCATCAAAAACTATGAAAGGAGCTAGGGTTTGGTAGAAATGTGTGGACATTCTTCCTTCTAACTGAGTAATCAAGGTGTTACATGCTTTTTTCTTGAACAACTTGAGGGTGCTTCATGGTGTCTCCCTCAAATATGGTTAATGACTCAAATAATTTCACCACATTGGAAACAGTAGTAGATTTATCCACTATCACCCCCACTTGATTTCGATCTGGATCGGGGCAAGGTATAAAGATTCCATATCAAATGTTTCAATAATTACCATAGTGTCTTCCTGTCTGGATGTTCCCGGGACTGTTGAAGAAGTCGTTCGGGGAGCATTGGTGTTGAATTGTGTATTATCTGGTCTGCTTCCCCCTTTTATTTTAACAAAAGTGGCTAACTTTCCTCTCTCAATGATATTTTTCACTTCTTGCTTCAATGCTATAGAATCATGCGTGTCATGACCCACATAATTATGATACTTGCATAAACGAGAACTTCTGGTTTCTTTAGGGGACTGTAATGGGGCTGGCTTTCTAAAGTGCACATCGTTTTTAGTCTTGTCGTAAATTATAGACACACTCTCTCTCTCTCTTTACTTCTAACTTGTTGGCTCTGATTGGACTGATTCTGCTTGGGCTAATGTGATCCATGTTTGGTTTCCTTTGATCTCTAACCAGACTGAGTTGTTGTTTATGGAGTTGACACTATAGTGGTGGATCTATTCTGACGAGGCACTCTAGATTTCATAGTTTATTCAACAATAATTTTCTTCCCCACTTGGTTTAACTGCCCCCCAAAAGTCATTGCTTTTTCTGGGTTAGAGAGTCGTCATATTACCCGGAATTAAGCCTTGTCTTAAAGAGGCAATTGCTACTTGTTCAAAACAATCGACTAGCTCATTCTTCGTGTTGACAAACCTACTAATATATTCTTTCAAAGACTCATTTGGCTCTTGGGAGCAATGAATAATCGTATCACCATTCCCTTTAAGCTTCTTGCTTCCAATAAATTTCCTTTGGAGTGTAACCCAGAATATGTAAAACTTATTTATAGATCCCTGAGGAAAACTGTTGAACCATTCGAGGGCACTTCCTTTAAAGGTATGTGAGAAGGCCCTGCATAGTAGTTTGTCATCATCATCAATGTTCATCATAAAAAAATTAAATTGCTCGAGATGATTGTCCGGATCTTTGCTTCCATCATACTTTTCCAACTTGGAACTGTCAAATCGCTTGGGAAGATGTCTGGAGAGTATTTTTTAAGACAAGGGTAATTGTCTCCAATTTTGGCTACGGCTAAACACCGTATCTTCATTAGTTGTAGCAAAATTAACTGGTTCGGATTGAAAGGAAAATGGATCAATCAACAAACGGTCAATGTGTTGATCAGCTCAACCCTTTAGTTTCCCCTGATACTTAATTCTGCCATGTTTATCCCTTTTTCTTGAATGCTCTTTGGTCAGCCTTATTTTCTTCTTTAGCCGACCTTCATCACTGCTGGATGAGAATGATTCTTCAAACTTCAAAACATTGGATGAACTATTAGAAGACTTTGATGTACAACTGACAACTCGTTTAGACCGATGTTTTTTTTAGCACTGACATGAGTCTTGATGGATTGCTCATTTTTACCAGGATTATGAGTAGGGTGGAGAATGGATGCACCAGACTTCTCTTTTATTCCTTTTTCAACCTGTTTTAGAGCCCTTAGAGCCTCAATCGCATCCCTTAGTTGATCACATTCATCCTACAAGGACTGTCTTTCATCACCATTGTGATTAACATGAGACACCGTAGTGTGCTCATTATTTTCTCTCACACCTTCAAGCTCTGGAGGTGAAATGTTTTGAGCACACTTGTCTTATGATCTTGAAATAAATCTATTCAATGCAGCCAACCGCCCGGTTAACCTCTAGACTTCTTTAGTACTTTGAGGAGGATCCATAGCCAACAGAACGTTTAACTGATACGGATCAGCATGTATCCTTTTTTCACTTATGACATGCCCTAGAAACTTACCAGATGAGACCCCAAACATACATTTTTCCAGGTTTAACTTTAGGTTGATAGCTTCCAAGTTAGAAAAAATCTCTTGAAGATCGGATATGTGTTATTCCTCCTCGAGGCTTTTCATCATCATATCATCCATATATACTTCCATGTTACTGCCATTCTAGCTAGCAAATGTTTTATTTACCAATCGCTGATAAGTAGCTTCAATGTTCTAAAACCCAAATGGCATCACCTAATAGCAATGAAGCCCTTTGTCTGTGATAAATGTGGTGTCATCTTAATCGTTCAGATGTACTTGTATCTGATTGTACCCTGAAAGGCATCCATGAGAACAACAACTTTTTCCCCGACGTGGAGTCTACCAACTGATCTATCTGAGACACCGGAAAATGAACTTTAGGACATACTCTATGAAGATCATTGAATTCAATACACATGTGCCATTTGTCATTATTTTTCTTGACTAAAATGGGGTTAGCAGTCCACAATGAGTATTGAGATTCTTTTATATGACCCATCTTGGTCAACCAATCCACTTCTTGTACTATCACATCGGATTTTCCTTTGGAAAAGTACCTTCTTCTTTGAACTACTGGTCTAGCATCAGATCGGACTAACAGTTTATGGAAAATTACTTCAGCAGGTATCTTGGTTACATCATCATTGCACCATGCAAACACATGTAAATTTTCCGACAAGAAAGACAATAACTTTTGTTTCAAACTTAATGGAAATTTAGTGCCAATATTAACACGTTTGCCTTCTGCTAGGCAATTGACTTCAACTTCTTCTATAGGTATTATAACACTAGGACCCTCCTTGGATCATCAATTTCATTCTCATTAATGGAAAGCTCCAGTAGCTGATATTCCTTGTTAGCTTTAACTTCCCTTAATGACTTTGAGGCAAGAGTTGTTACATAGGATTCCCTAGCTAACTTCTGACTCCTTCGGACAACACCTACATGTGCACCTACAACAAATTTTAAACATTGATAGATAATACAAGCCACAACATGCATACTCGAAAGTCAAGATCTTCCAAAGATATCAACCACGACAAACAATACCTTCATTGTCTTCTTAAAAGGTCATCTGCCTAACAACATTTCTTCTTCAAACTCACCAATGATATCGGTCGAACTCCCTGTAAATTCAATAATAGTTTTGTTTGATCTTTGAATAACCGATGGGTTTTTCATATGCCTATAAGTATTCAGAAATAACACATTCGCCTAAATACCATTGTCAATCAAGATTCGACGTATGTCCTTAACACAACATCTTCATGTGGCCCTACAATATCTCTTAAGTCGTCTTCATAAAAAATTATAAAAGAAGATAGGGTTTGGTAAAAATATGTGGAATTTCTTCTTTCTAACTGAGTAGTCAAGGTTTTGACATGCTTTTTTCTTGAATAACTTGAGGGTGATGTCATGGTGTCTCCCTCAAATATGGTTAATGACTCATATAATTTCACTAGATTGGAAACTATAGTAGATTTATCCACTATCACCCCCACTTGATTCCGATCTGGATCCGGGTCAAGGTATATAGATTCCATATCAAATTTTTCAATAATTACCATAGTGTCTTCCTGTCTGAATTTTCCTGGGATTGTTGAAGAAGTCGTTCGGGGAGCATTGGTGTTGAATTGTGTATTATCTTGTCTGCTTCCCCCTTTTATTTTAACAAAAGTGGCTAACTTTCCTCTCTCAGTGATATTTTTTACTTCTTGCCTCAATGTTATACAATCATGCGTGTCATGACCCACATTATTATGATACTTGCATAAATGAGAACTTTTGGTTTCTTTAGAGGACTGTAATGGGGCTAGATTTCTAAAGTTCACATCGTTTTTAGTCTTGTTGTAAATTATAGCTACACTCTCTCCCCTTTTACTTCTAACTTGTTGGTTCTGATTAGACTGATTCTTCTTGGGCTAATGTGATCCATGTCCGGTTTCCTTTTATCTCTAACCAGACTAAGTTGTTGTTTATGGAGTTGACATTGTAGTGGTGGATCTGTTCTGACGAGGCACTTTAGATTTCATAGTTTCTTCAACAATAACTTGCTTCCCCACTTGGTTTAACATCCGCCCAAAATTCATTGCTTTTTCCGGGGTAGTGAGTCAGCCATATTACCCATACTTAAGCCTTGTCTTAAAGAGGCAATTGCTACCTGTTCAAAACAATCGGCTAGCTCATTCTTCGTGTTGACAAACCTACTAATATATTCTTTCAAAGACTCATTTGGCTCTTGGGAACAATGAATAATCGTATCACCATTCCCTTTAAGCTTCTTGCTTCCAACAAATTTCATTCGGAATGTAACGCAGAATATGTCAAAATCTGTATAGATCCCTGAGGAAGACTGTTGTACCATTTGAGGGCACTTCTTTTAAAAGTCTGTGAGAAGGCCCTGCATAGTAGCTTGTCATGATCATCAAAGTTCATCATAAAAAATTTAAATTGCTTGAGATGATTTTCCGAATCTTTGCTTCCATCATACCTTGGGAAGATGTCTGGAGAGTATTTTTTTTAAGACAAGGGTATGTCTCTAATTTTGGCTACGGCTAAACACCGTATCTTCATTGGTTGTAGCAAAATTACCTTCTTCTGGTTGAAAGGTAAATGGATCAATCAACAAACAGTCAATGTGTTGATCAGCTGAACCCTTTAGTTTCCCCTGATACTTTTTAATTCTGCCATGTCTATTCCTTTTTCTTGAATTCTCTTTGGTTAGCCTTATTTTCTTCTTTAGCCGACCTTCATCACTATTGGATGAGAATGATTCTTCAAATTCTGAATCATTGGATGAACTATTAGCAGACTCTGATGTACAATTGACAACTCGTTTAGACCGATGTTTTTTCTTAGAACTGACATGAGTCTTGATGGATTACTCATTTTTTCCAGGATTATCAGTAGGGTGGAGCATGGATGCACCGGACTACTCTTTTATTCCCTTTTTAGCTTGTTTCAGAACCCTTAGAGCCTCAATCGCATCCCTTAGTTGATCACATTCATCCTACAAGGACTGTATTTGATCATCATCGTGATTAACATGAGACGTCGTAGTGTATGATGAGAGAATAAATGACAAAAGAGAATAATGTTGGATTTTGGACCTGATGTGACTAAGGCTCAATATTCTAGAGAGAGAAAGTAGAAAGAGATTATTATATTCAATTGTCCCACCTACCAAGAATAATGGGTCTCCTTTTATAGTGGGGAAGGGTGGACCCATTAATGTCCTTGGTGGTCTTGTTTTATTTCTCTTTTAGTCCTTTATAAAGTACTTTGTTTACAAATCACCCTCTAATAAACAATAAATACTGTAACAGACATATTAATTTCCTTCTATTTACAATTGACTTCTTTTCTATTAATATCGGCGAATTGCTCCCTTATCAGTGTACTCATTATTTTCTCTCACACCTTCAAGCTCGGGATGTGGAACGTTTTGTACATTCGGATCCATCCGAACTGGGTTAATTACACGTGTTGAATCTGGGATTCAGGCACCGTCATCTCCTACTATGGTCGCCAACTTGGTGTGTATAATTTATAGTTGGAGGGTATTTTGGGCAGTTTGTCAATTGAATATTAACTTTTAAGTAGTCAGTAGAGAGATAAGAGAGGTTTATGCTCATATTTAATATCTCTAGAAAAAGTCCAACCTATTAAATGAGGTTGGTTGGGTTATTTATACTGGTTTTGTGACCCATGGGCCATTTGGGTCGGACTTTGGATCTGGGTCAGGTTTTAAAGTCCAATACCAAAGACGGGTCAGCATTCAGCACACAGCTGAGTCATGGTCCACTAATGTTTACTATTCACGAAAAAGTCTAATGTAGATGATGTCCGAACTACCCTTTCGGAGATGGCAGCAGGGCACTTCCAAAAATATTTGACCTATTAGAGATAACCACTTAACAGAAGGTATATGATTCACGTCATCTTTTTTATAACGAGTGAGTAGGTCATTTATGTTTGTAGAGTCTTTTAATAACCTACTTATATATAAATGAGTATTTATTGTTAGTGGATATAGGATTTCTTCACAATCTGAACCACGTTAAATACTGTCTTGTGTGCTTGGTTCTATTATGCTTTCTTTTATTTGGTCATCTTGTTGTACATGTAAATTGGATTTTTCTCTCGTAGGTTTTTTTAATCGTATAACGAATCTTGTCACAATCAATAAGTGTACGTGTTTTCTATCAAATACCAATAAAAAATAGTGAAGATTCATATGAAAAATGTTTTGGTGCGGGTAAAAATAAAGGGTAAAAATAAAGTTCGTCCACTAAAGAGAGTTATTTATGTTTTAAAAAATCATAACATTTCATATAGGAATGGAAAAAATACCAAGCTTACATGAAAGGTAAAAATAATCTCACGTCTATGGTCTGTTTTGAGACCAATCTAATTTTGGTGTCTAAAAATGTAAAAATTCATATCATTTGAATCATAAATTCATACATAAATAAATAACACTCTTTAGTATATTGATGAGTCCCCTATATACAAAATAAGAAAGCTTATACGATATAGACATATTGTTTTTCTGTTTTTATTCCTTGGTGGATATTTCCTTGAGGATATAATCTTCTGACCAACAACAACCCAATTTTTTTTTATAATGAACACTAGTGTCCTTTTATATTGATTTATAATTAGGGTTTTAATTAACTTAATAACAATCATACCTCTTAGTTAATTTGTCTTGACCAATGAACATAACTTTGACTATTTGTTTATTTATATATTAGTTCCTAAAGTTTATATTTTTAGACTTAAATGTCAATGTTTTGATTCAATCCTTCACAGAATTCGAATTTGACCTGATATATTCACAATTAACTTTATAAAAGGTTTTTATTTCTTAGTTTGATTCCTATTTATGTGACTAATTATCAGCCAAACTCTTAAAAAACAAAGAGAAAAGTAGCCGCAGTAGGCGGCTAGGGTTTTGTGTTTATTAGAAAATGTTCCTTTTTTGTATTGAACTGTTTTTTTTATTATGCAAACCCAAGTAAGGCTCTCAATATATAGAGAACTTAGAGGCCTATACAAAGAAACTTAATACACTGAATATTCTAACACTCCCCCTCAAGTTGTATAGTGGGATCACCAATACCCAACTTAGATAAAACTGATTTGAATGTTCTAGCAACAACCGCTTTTGTCAGGATGTCTGCCAGTTTCTCTTCAGATCTAACAAACGGAAGTTCGACTGTCTCATCTTTGATATTTTATTTTATGAATTGCATATATATTTCAACATGCTTTGTTCTATCGTGCTGTACTGGGTTCTCTGAAATCTTAATCGCAGCTTTATTATCGCACATTAACTGAGTTGGACACTTCAGGGGGGATCCGATTTCTTTCATTATCTTCTTTAACCAAAGTATCTCGGTAATCCCCTTAAAGATTCCTCTAAATTCTGATTCAACACTTGACAATGATACTACTTTCTGTTTCTTACTCCTCCAAGTCACCAAGTTACCTCCAAGAAGAGTAAAGTAGCCAGCAGTTGATCGCTTGTCGTTGAGATTCCCTCCCCAGTCAGTATTTGCGAATACTTAAACATCAAGGTGTCCATTTTTCTTATAAATTATGCCTCTTCCTGGTGTGCCTTTGAGGTATCAAATAATCCTCATTACTGCCTCCATATGGTGTTCCTGGGGATGATGTATGAACTGGCTAACTACTCCCACCGCGTATGCAATGTCGGGTCGAGTGTGAGCCAGGTAAATCAATTTTTCCACCAACCTTTGGTACCTTTCTTTACTCGCTGGTCTGGCCCCTTCAATTATCTTTAGTTTGTGATTCACAACCATAGGAGTGTCATTTGGTTTGTAATCCACCATGCCAACTTCAGCTAATAAATCCAATATATATTTCCTTTGGGAGATATAAATCCCTTCCTCTTGACCGGTATTCACCGGAACACGTTCTTCGTGCTTCTACATATCCAGTAAAAACGGAAACAAAAAGAACCCCTCTATTTTTTCTTGGGGGAAGAACCAGAGTTTGAGTTTCAACAAATGAACTTCCTGAAATGTCATGGTCAGTAGCATATTGTGAGTTATGACATTGTAAATTTTTAACCTCTTGATGGACATTTTCTTTGGCTGATTCGCTGGTAATATCCATGGCATTTATTTCTTGTTGGACATTGTCTTCGAGAGAATCATTGGTGGTAAGAATTGCCTCGTCAGTCTTCTTTATGTTGGAAGAGACGTGTTCGGTGGCACCATCTACCGACTCTGTCGGCACATCCTCAAAGTAACTTTCATATAGCAACCAGTCTAGTGATTCACTTACTTTCTCCCCCTGAGCACGAGATTGGTGATTAAAAAAATAATCGGATTCTAAGAAGTCACAGTCCATGGTGACATGGATTCGATGAGTAACCGAATTGTAACACCGATAGCCCATTTGATGGACACCATACCCAACGAATACATACTTTTCAGCACAGGAATTAAGTTTGTTTCGACTAGTTTTAGGGATATGAACAAACACCGAACAACTAAAGACACGAGGTGGTAAGGTCATAACAGATGGAATTGTAACTTGGGTGGCAAGCACTTGTAATGGAGTTTAATTTCCTAGACATCGGGTTGGTAGACGATTTGCAAGATACGTGGCTGTAGCAAGAGCTTCTGGCCAAAGAGAACGAGGAACTCTAGATTCAATCATAATAGCACGAGTTTTTTCAAGTAAATGGAATTATTTAAAAAAGACTAGGAAACAAACTTTTAAGATAGCTAAAAGAAGGATGACCAAGTCGCCGGTGCCATAACCAAAGTTGTCTTTCGGTTGTTCCGTGAGCAAGCATGGCATGTCCCTTATGAACTACCTCATCAACATAATAGATACCTCCTTGTTCAGTACCACGCCCAATGATCTCCTTCATACGAATGTCCTGTAAAATGCAAAAAAAAATGGATACATAAGAACCACACAGTTGAGTTGTTTTGTCACTTGACTAACAGATAATAACTTTAAGGATAGTGAAGGAATGTATATGCAGTTTTTAATTTCCATTTTTTCCGAAAAAATAATTGAACCTCCCCCTTTGACTTCAGAAATTTCTCCACTAACAGTCTCAATATGGGACTTCTTTAGAGATGACATGTCACCAAAGTCTTTAGGATCATAAGATATGGTGTCCGTAGCCCCGCAATCAAATATCCAATTCATTGATTTCTCAAACCCTTTACCTCCAAGTTTTTCATAGGAGTTCACCGTCATTCCTCCAAAACCAGTGCCACTTCCTTGCTCATTTTTAGTCGGATATTCACCGCCACTTGTAGATGAAGCCCGTTTGACATTGGATCTGAAACGCTGGTTATTTTTCTCCTTATGACCGTCCTCCCATCATTCTGGATAGCCAACCAGCTGAAAACATGTCTCTTTAGTGTGTTTATTCATCCCACAATGAGTGCAATACAACTTGGATTTATCTTATTTCTCTTTAGATTGGAATTTAAACCTCTGTGCAGAATCTTTAGCAGCCAAACCCATTCTAATTTCAATCGAGTCACTATCAGAAGAACTTGATTTTAGTATATTAAGCCTGGCCACTTCCCTTCATATTGTAGCATATGCTGTTTCCACGGAAGGAAGAGGATCCTTTTTCAGGATATCTCTCTTGACTGGTTCCACCTTGTCATTAATCGCCATTAGCAATTGATAGAGTCTTTGTTCTTGAGTCTTCTTATTGTAGATCTGAATGTCTTCTGGGTCTTTCATAGGGTTCGGATCTCGCCTATTTATAGACATCCAGATGTTCTGCAGTTTGTTCCACAACTCTTCTAGTGTATCGGACCCTTACCTTAATGAATTAGCCCTCTTATGAAGGTCAAACACCTGTAACGAATCTGTAGCAGAACCGTATGTGCTGGCTAACCCATCCCAGAGGGCTTTTGCAGTGGGATATTGCGAGATATTATTCACTAAGCTCTATTCAAGATTATGGATAATCCATGTGAAAACACATTGATCATCTTGTTCCCACCTTGTATATGTATTGTCAGTTTTGGATGGAGGTGCCGGCTCCCCTGTAATGTGAGAACCTCCCCCCCTTCCTCCAATTTCTTTCTTCATCAGGTTTGCCCATATGGCATAGTTGTCACCACCGAGTTTAATCCCTAGGGATAAATTCTCGGGGTTAGTTGTTTGTTGTTGTGTTCCGAGACCATTTCTCAGAATGGCAGCAGTCTGCATTGTTAATTCATCAGGGATTTGACTGACCACAACTTTATTGCCAGCCATCTTTGTTGAGGATGTTCAGAATTCCCAGAATCACACGTGCTCTGATACCATGTTAAAAAACAAAGAGAGAAGTAGTCGCAGGAGGCGGGTAGGGTTTAGTGTTTATTAGAAAATGTTTTTTTTTGTATTGAACTGTTTTTTTATAATGCAAACCCAAGTAAGGCTCTCAATATATAGAGAACTTAGAGGCCTATACAAGGAAACTTAATACACTAAATATTCTAACACAAACCATGATTGACAATATCTAGTACATCAATAAAAATATGACAATCCATCCAAATAAATAAAATCCGATAATCTCCCACTTGGATCATCATATACTAAAACATATAGCATTTACTTAATTAAATTTCTACAATTTTATAGTCTATAGATAAACTGAATAATCATATACATGATGACTAAAAACAAAAAAATAAAGATTTATCATTTTATTAATATATGCAAGTAAAAGCAACAATAATCACACTATCGCTAACCATTAATTACATATATCTATTATGGTGTGTATTATATGAACTATAGAAAATGTAATCATACATATGTATTATTAATTGGTCCTAACTTAAGTGAAGATATACTTAATGATCAAGAGGTGTCAATCAAACTCAATTACCATACTTATTAAATACTTTTACCTCTAAAACTTAAGTGTATACAACAAAAAGATAAATATATCTCAGGAACTATTACAAACTCCCACTAAAAATATGATCTTCTAAAAAACAAAACCCATATGAATGGTGTGTTTCAATAAAAAAATTGTAGGTACCATTGTTTTGGTAACATTATCTACCACTGTAGGCTTTTTCATGATGTTCACTATGATAATTTGATAACTCTATACGTTCTCTTTAACATACATAAACTTGATATTTATATGCTTGAACTTTGTATGTATCATGATATTGTTTGAATATTGAACTGCAAAATTATTATCACAAATATAGCCTTAAAATATTTTATATCATTTTATTGTGACAAAATTCCACAACCATAGTGTATAGTTTGACACCTCAAAGAATACAAAGAATTTTACTACTATAGTGGATAATGATACTAGTATTGCTTTACAGTTTTTCATAATTTTGTACCTTTATATAATAGGAATATGCTTTCTGAACTGCTTCAAAGTGTGTCGATACAACCTACCAATATTTGATTTAGAATATTGGTGGTCTCTAGATTATCTAACTTTTTATATGTCAACATGTGTCCTTATGTTAGTGGCTAATACCGGAGAGTCGTTTTGATCATTTTCTAATGATCATTCCTCATATTACTTGCATACCTTCCCAACAACTTGACAATAAAGACAATATACGATATTTTACAAACTTGAGCATACATTAGACAATCTAATGTCAAATTATATGTGATCTTTTGTATTTTTTAATGTTAAAATTTTTCTTTGGACATTGATATTAACTTGGACTTGATTTATCTTGTTTAGTAATATATGTATTCAAGAGTTTGCTTATTTGACATTCCGTAACGCTGCAACATACTTTATATATATGCCTTTTATGACATTCTTAGGATTCCTCAAGAACAATACCAATGAATATGGATTCCTAATACAAAATCTGTATCACCAAAATCTTTTATATCAAATTTCTCTTAAAGAATTCTATTTATAATATGTAAGAAATCATAACAACATGTCATTAACATACCACATTAAATAATATGAAGTTACTCCCATTAAATTTGTGGTACACGGAGTCCTAAGCCGAGTTCATCTCAAAACTAAAGAAAGCTATTATTTTAATGAACTTATGGTACCAATGTCGAGATATATGTTTGAGCCCATATATGGATTTCTTAACTTTTCATACTATTAACTTTGAATCACCAATTAAAAAAATTATGCACCATATAGATTGTTTCAATGTCACTATTAAAAAAATGGTCTTCACATCAATTTGTTAAAGCTCTATGTCAAAGTGTGCAACTAGCGTTATGATTGTACTGAAGGGGTATATCAATTAAAAATGAGGATAATGTCTTTTTAAATTCAGTCCCTTCATTTTCAATATAAAATTTTACAACAAGTCAACTTTATATATCTTCACATTACCCTTAGAGAATCCTATTAGATTTTGCTACAACCTATCGATTTTTTTTCTTCAGGTAATGGGACAAACTCACGAATCATGTTATCTTACATTGAGTTATAATATTCTCTTTAGTGGAATTTCTTAAGACCATTTCAGCAGTTTTCATTTCTTTAGGAGGTAAAATTTGATATCTCATGAACAATGCAACTTTGTTTCATATGTCAAAGATAAATATCATCTTGAGTATTTTCATGTTATGGCGAGACTGAAATGATTGTTATTAAAATCAAATCATTAGATACACGGGTATTTTTGTTAGTACCAAAATTAATCTCTATAATTTTTTGCATAAAATACAAACATGCTCCTTAAGTTTTTCCTCCAAACTCAACATCCTCAAAGAACCTTGTTGTTCTCTTCTAACATAGTAACAATTAAAAATATTTTAATATTCTGAATATCAACTAAAATAAAAACTAACTGTCTTGGGTCTAATTTCCATGACGTTGTTCATATGAACTATTATCTTGCATTTAGTTATAATATTCTCTCTAATTGAACTTCTTAAGACCAATTCATCAGTTTGTATTTGTTGAGGACTTAGAGTTTGATCTTCATGAGCAATGCCATTTTGTTCAATATGTAAAAGATAAATATCATCTTGAGTATCTTCACGTTATGACAGGACTGAAGTGATTGTTATTAAAACCAAATCATCAGATACACGGGTATCTTTGTTAGTACCAAAATTGATCTCTCTAAAAGGTCCTTACATATCATCTTTCATAAAAGACCAATTTCACTCGAAATTAATAAAAAAAGTATTATTAGTTGGATAATTCATTGTTTGTATATATGGATATTTCATCTTCATTGGATATTCGGTTTTATCATACCCAGCAGAAAACACAAACATAAGTGCTTACATTTATATTTTTCTGGAAAACAATATTTAGGCACCAAAACTAAATTGGTATTTTTCATATTTCTTTCTAAAATTTCATGATTTATAGAAATAAATATAAGTTATGGGAGCTTTGTTGTACACATTTGCATTGGATGAATAAACAATACAAGAACAACAAATAATAAATAAAAACAATATATATATATATATAGATTAACCGTAATTTAACAATAGAATTTTAACATAAATAAAAGACACCATTGCAATCTTAATACTATAAATATAGACAAATGTACTAGTTTTAGTTTGAAGTAAATAAATATTAATCTTACATAATAAATAAAAATTTTGTATGTTTTTCAATATATTATTACTTTTAATCTAACTAATAATAGATTATTAAACATGTACCGATTCTACAAATTATTTTACCATTTTTATCGTATGCAAATTTTAACTTAAATAAAACATATTAAGCAAATAAAATTATTTCAAATTTCCCAACATTTGTTAAAAACATAAAATAAAACTTTAAGAAAGAAAGAACACTAAAAATATTATATACAATAAATCAGAACTCACTATACAAGTTTGATATGTATAATGATATTCAACTAAGAAGAACAAAGAGCTTAAAATTTTCTTAAAAATAAAGTCTTGATAGTAAACATAAACAGAAACAAACCCTAATCAAAGGCCTTCTCAAAATCTATCTCTTCATAAACTTCAGCCCTTTGGACATCTTCAGGAATATACTTTTTCCAATACTTATGATTCTTCCACACGATATTCATTTCTTCAATAGGTACTCCTTTCGTCTCGGGAAACAAAAAGAAGATAAAAACCGTCATGACCACAACACAGCATGAGAAGAAAATAAATAGACCAAACTTCAAGTGACAAAGCATGGAAGTAAAGACTTGCGCGATGGCGAAAGTGAAGATCATGTTCGTCGAAACGTTGATACTCTGAGCTGCCGATCGTACTTCGAGTGGGAAGATCTCGCTCGGTACTAACCACCCCAAAGGCCCCCATGAGTAGGCGAACCCGGCAATGTATGTGCACATAACAATAACAACCGTCACTGAGAACTGCTTTGATAGCTCCCCGGGGTTTCCAGATAGCCCGTACTTCTTCGCGATTTCTGTTGTCATGATCACCTTCACAAACAAACGCATAATAGTATTTGATTAGAATCTTTAATAGCAAGTGTATGAGCTATAAGTAAGTAAGTGAATTGAATTCGATGTACCTGACAGATAAACATTTGCGTTCCACCGAGAAGGAAAAAGAACCTCCTACCCATCTTGTCGACTAAGAAGACAGCCAAAAGCGTAGCAATGGCATTCACCACGCTAGTGATCAGCGCGGCGTAGAGTGCGCCATTAGCACCAAACCCCATAGTCTTGAACAAAACCGGAGCGTAGAAGATGAAAACATTCATACCGGTTAGCTGTTGGAAAAGCGGGATCATAACAGCGAAAGTGAGATGCGGTCTACACCTTTTACTCAAAATAGTTCTCCAAGGATGTTTCACTTGTCTCGAAGCCTCACTAGCTGCGACTATATCGTCGAATTCTTCGTCCACGTTTTCCACACCACGGATTTTCAGGAGGAGCCTTTTAGCTTCCGTTAAGTGACCGCGTTCGATTAGAGAATTTGGTGTGTCTGATAGACTTAGTGAACCAAAAATGATGATCAAGGCCGGTACGACCGCACCGCCTAGGCTGAGACGCCATCCCCAACCACCTGCGATTTGCGAGAATCGGTAGTTTAGATAATTAGCCACGAGGATGCCGATGGTGATGCAGAGTTGAAACGTCATGTTCAGCATTCCTCGGAATTTGTATGGTGCCATCTCCGACACGAATATTGGAACAGACTGTTGTCACCGTTACAAACAACAACAGTTTCAGTTTCGAACTCAAACAACAATATATTAATGTTTCAAAATCAAAATTTTACTATAAAGTTACAATTAGTAAAATGAAAACATAAACAAATAATTATAATATCTACTATTATTCCGCAACAAATATCTTCAACAGTAAATATCTGTAACAATAAAAATAACAATATTTCGAAAACTTAAAAAAATAAAAAAAGATTAAAAAAAATGTATTAGGGTTTCAATATATAGTAACCTGATTGGCGAAACCAATACCGAAACCGAGAAGGGCACGGCCGACGTAAAGCATCCAGACTTTAACAGCCGCAGCATTGAAGATGGCTCCTAAGAGAAACATAATTCCTCCATTAAGCATCGTTATCCTTCTTCCGAACTTTCGGGTCACCGTAGCTGCCACCATAGACGAAAAAAGAGCAGCCAAGTAGAGTGATGAGGTGAAAAGCGTCAGCTTTTGGCTGTCGAATTTACAATACTGGTCGTCCGATGGCTTAGCCACCGATTCCTTTGCGTAGACATCTGGAAAAAACTGCTTCAAAAATGAATCCATAGATGTGACACCACCTGAACCACCATCAACATCATCAGTATATAAATAGATAGTAAGATCTTATGATCTATACAAAAAAATAAAGTTCAAATAAATTTGAATATATATATTCAGATATATATTACCTGAAATACCAAGATCATAACCAAAGATTAAACCACCAGTAGCAGCAATGATGCATGTCCAGAAAACCTTACTAGTAAGTTTTCCTGGGTATTTTTTCCCATTCTTATTTACAGGAATGCCACCACCTGCCATTGCTTCTTTTTCTTTACCAAGGAGAAAGAGAGAAGAGAAAAGAGAGAGTAGAGACTAGAGAGTAGAGAGTTATGAATATGATTAAGAAGTGACTTCTTATAGAGAAAATAGCCCTAGTCTAGGGCCCCTAGATAGATAATAATATAGTTTTGGTTTGTAAGATATAGTTTTGGTTTGTATTAGATCTAAAAACATAATAATAATATTCAAAATGTGATAATAACATAAGTAATATTTAAAATTTTGGACTATATAATAATTACAACACTAAAAAACTTAATAACCAAAACAAATTAATATTAACAAAAATGTAATAATAATTCTATAATAATATGCAATATCTCAATATTTTTTAAATATAACATTTTGGATATAAAATAAATAAAATCAGCATAATATTTACCAATAAACCACCGGTTTTTTACAAATAAACCGTGGTTTCGCAGTCCTGCCGGGTTGCGGTCTCGGCGGGTTGCGGTCTCGGCGGGTTGCGGTCCTGGCGGGTTGCTCCTTATGCGGTCCTGGCGGGTTGCGGTCCTGGCGGGTTGCGGTCTCGGCGGGTTGCGGTCCTGCCAGGTTGCAGTCCTAATGGGCCAGTTTCGCAGGTAGACCGCCAGTTCTTAAGCAGGTTGTCAGCTTTGAACTATGGTTCCTGAACCATTAGACACCTCTAGCCCTAGATATAATATTTAGATAAGAGTGAGACTTAACAATTTCCCTTCAAATACGGTTCTTATCACAAAAATTTAAATATTTTTATTTTTATTTTTTATAATTTTTAATTTTAAACTATTTATAATTATATATACAAATAGATAAACTTATAATAATCCTCGCACCAAAAAAGAACTTATAATAACCTTTATACGGTTATGAAAATTTGTTGGTGATTTCTTGGGCTAACCCAACTCTTGAAATAAAACATTTTATATTTGATTCGATAGGTAATTTATCCACGATTGTCTGATATTAAATTTATTTACAAATAATTATTTAGGGTTTGGAAGTACTAATAATTCCTTATTATTTATTACTTTATAATAAATTAGAAATATATTTCAACTATTTAGTTTAAAAATATCATTATTTTGTTTTTAAGATGAATAAAAATAGATTTAAATATATAAAAATTAACTTTTTCGAAGTATGTAATTACATATAATTAGTTTAGGAAATAAGTCTTCAATAAATAAATTCTGCAATAAAAAATTGTGTTTTGTGTAATTTGATTAGTAAAGAGTAACTATGTTCTAGTTGGGATATTACATTTAATTAGATTACTAAAATTTATAAAATAATTATTTTAGGTTAATGATGAAAATTGATTAAATGGCAAGCAATAGACCCACAATCGAACAAAAAAATAAAACTCATGTTGCGGCAGCGGTAAAATTCTTGTAAGGTTATATTTGTCACGACACCCGGCTGTTTCACTGTAGTAACGGTGATGTCGGATGGTTGTAGCGAGAAGATCTTGTTGTAGCTACGCATTTTGGGTGTATTTTTTTTTTAGGATTTGAGACTATATGGTGTGTTTAGATTTACTCTTTTTTAAAACATGTTTGTAGTTTGGTGTTTAAATGTTATATAGATTTCATGAATAAGGTTATTTTAAACGTCAGTAAGTGTACTATTTCTGCATCATGTTACACCAAAATTATTTTGTTGTTAAACTGATTTGCTTAGAGTTTTATAACGCGTTCGTGATTGGGCTTGTTGCAAGTATTGTTGGCTATTAAGTAAACATATTACAAAACATGATTCGTGCTTACCATAGTGATCTTTATTGGTGAATTGATGAAATGAAGATGTCAAACAATAGTAATATATGTTGGAGGGCTCCCAAATTAAGCTGATCGAAATTAGATTAACGATAATTCTTCTCAAACTCACTCTGGTGTATGTTAAATTTTTTTTCGCTCACTGTAGAGTATCTTATTAGCAATTTAAAATATCTTTTATATATTTGTCATAATTAAACATAGAATTTAAGATAATTTGTCAACAAATGTGTAACTTATGTACTATATGTTACGTGTTGTTGTACTAAATGTTAGTAGTTTCAACTCATAGGTAAATATATGGAAGTGTATCTGAAATAGCATGATTATGATCAAGCATTAACATAGGGGCTTCTTTAATTCTCTCTTTAGTTCTTAAAAACAGACTTTACATTCTTCATTCCAATCAAATATAACAGGTTTTTTGTTTTGTAAAAAGGTAGTGTTAGTGTTAAGAAATTCTGACTAAATCTTTGGTAGTAACCCGTAAGTTCGATCAATCTATATACCACTGCTACACTAATAGATCTCAGCCACTAGTTTATAACCTATACTTTGTCGGGAGCTACGGTAATTCTATTAGTAGTAACAACGTGATCCAAATATGTTACCTCGTGTAACAAAAACTCACACTTACTTAAATTTGTATATAAATGCTCACCTTGTAATTTATATAATACTAATCTCATATGTTTTTCATGTTCAATGTCGTCTTTTGGGTATACCAAAATATCAGTATAAACATGATAATAAATAAATTCACGAACTGTATAAACTTTTTATTGATTACGCCCATAAAACTAACAACGCATTAGTTACACCAAATAATATTACCAAAAACTTAAAATGTATGTATCTAGCATGGTATGTAGTTTTCTCTACACCACAGTCTCTAGCCTTCAGTTGAAGATATTTGGACCTCATAATCGATCTTTGAGAAAAAATGTGCACCGCTCCATTGATCAAATAAATCATCAATTTTGGGAAATAAACTTTTCTTTTTTATAGTAAATTCGTTTAATTGTCTGTAAATGATGCACAATCATAATTTTTTGTCGTTTTTCTTTACATGCCGGTATAAACGCTCCCTATGGAAAAAAATGGTCGTAGAAAACCACTTTGTAATAAATCATCTAACTGCACCATCAACTCATTCAGTTGTGTTGGCATCATATGATATATTGTAATCAAAATTGGTGTGTTACCGTGAATTAAATCGATCTCAAACTTAATTAGCTTTTGGGTACATGTCCGGATAATTTCCACGGAAATGCTTTTGTAAATTTTTGAACTACTTAGATATTTTGTAACTAAGTATCTATCTTTTAACTATCGAGAGCGTAAGAACTGGTTTTTATAGAGAAAATAGCATTATACATATTTAGATAAAATAAGACTTAACAGTTTCCCTTCAAAAATGTTTATTATCACAAAAGTATAAATATATTATTATTATTATCTCAATTATAAAATATTTATAGTTATATGGTACAAATAAATAAATAATCTTATAATAACTTTTTTTACGATAATGAAATTTTGTTGGTCGTTTTCTCGGCCCATCCAAACTCTTAAAATTAAAAAACTGATGTGATTGTATTAGATTATTTTAAAAAATATATATTTTAACGTGTCGAATGACAAAAGAATTTTATATATTTGATTTGGTAGGTTTTTTAAAATTTTAAAATTGATTTGTAATTTTATTTTTATAATAAATTGTATAAGTGTCTGAATTTAGTATTTACTGTATAATTCACATCATTTGGGAATTTATTGATTTTTTAGCTACTTTAGATATAGATTTAGGATTTCAATTGCATGTTTTGATTGACTTTGAAGATATAAAGTATGTTAGGGTTTATGTTTGATTGTATAAAATTGATTGCTAGCCCAAATTAGGTTTTTTTTACTCAATTTAGGTTGGTGTCGAAAATATATGAAATAAAAGAAAATTGTCCAACGATAGAGCTAAATAGAGATAATGTAGTTTTGCCACAACAACTCATGTTGTTGCAACGGTAAAACCTATGTAAGATGGTAGCTGTCGCAATAACTAGTTGTTTTGCTGCAAGAATGGATATGTTTGCCACAGCAAAAATATCTCGTTATAACTATGCAACTTGGGTGCACCTTGAAGGATCTCCTTAGGACTTGACACCATATGATATGTTTAGATTTTTTGTTTTTTAATGTATGATTCTTTTTTAGTGTTTAAATTGTATATGGATTTTACGAATAAGGTCATCTTAAACTTCGGTAAGTAGACCATTTAGGCGGAATCATGTCATACCATGGTGATCTCTGGTGTTAAACTGGTTTGCTTAAAGTTTTATAATGGGTTGTAATTGGGGTTGTTGCAAGTATTTTTTATTATTAAGTAAATATATTACATGGTATTGATTCATGTTTAGTATACTTGATCGTAAATAGTAGATTGTCATATATTTATTGGTCATTAAGCCTTTTATCGAAATATAGATTCCATTAACCTAACATGTCACGCAATAGTAATCTCTATTGGAGAGCTCCCGAATTAAGTCGAATGAAATTGGATGAAGAATGATGTTTCTCAAACTCACTATAGTGCATGTTAATATTTTTTATTCACCTCAAAGTATCTTATTAGCAATGTACAATATGTTTTAAGTATTTATCATATTTAACACTGAATTTTAGATAATATGTCAAACAAATGTGCAAGTTATTTTATATGCCATGTATTATTGTAGTAAATGTTTTTAGTTTCAACCCACTGGGAAATAAAAATTCAATCTTGCACAAGGCTCACTATTACTAACGGTAGAAAGATATGAAATTGCATATAAACTACATGATTATGACCGAACATAGGAGCTTCTCTCAATTCTCTTTTTAGTTCTTAAAAAACAGGCTTTGCATTCTTCGTTCGAGCCAAATGTAACGTTTTTGTTTCTCACAAATTTCGCCATAGTGTTGAGAAGTTCTAAACCCTTAGGATTACCCCGCAAGTTCGAGAAATATGCGTATCTCTGTTACACTAACAGGACTTGGCCACTAGCTTAAAACTTATACTTTGTTAGGATTTACGATAATTCCATCACTAGTAACAATGTGGCCTAAATATGTCACCTTTTAGAACCAAAACTCAATTTACATAAATTTGCATATAAATGTTAATATCGTAATTTCTATAATATTAATCTCATATATTTTAATTTTTAACTTCTTCCTTTGAGTAGACCATAATATATTTGATAAACACGATAACAAATAAATTCAGGTTTGGTTAAAAGTTTACATTTATTAGACCCATAAATACTGACAGCGCATTGGTTACACCAAATGGCATTACCAAAAACTTAAAATGTATGTATCTAGCATAGAATCTCATTTCCTATACACCATAGTTCTTAACTTTCAGTTGAAGATAAACTACACACCTCTCAATTGATCAAATAAATCATGAATCTTAGAAAATAAACTTTTCTTTCTGATAGTAACTTTGTTTAATTGTTTGTAAACGATGCACAATCGTAAGGTGTGGTACTATGAATTATACCGATCACAAACTCAACTATCCTTTCAGATTCTGGTCCATATAAGTTGTTAAATACATCTATAAATTCTTAAAAGTACTTGGATATATTGTAACTAAGTAACTATTTTAGAACTACTGTGAGTATAAGCTATGATGCATTCATATCTTTATTTTTTAACTTTGTCTAGTTTTAGCCACAAAAATTAGACTTGTAGGTACAATATTATCCTCACTACAAAATATAAATTTTCCTTTATAGGTAGTCGGGAAATCACTTCTTTACTAAAGTAATTATCGACACATAGTGTATATATACATAAAATCAGTTTCCAAATATAATATCAAAATCAACGATATCGAAGGGTAGTAAGTCAGATACCAAGTTCATACCATATAAAATAGTAGGAAAATTTCTATATACGTAATCTATAATCACCATACCCCCAACAGATGTTGATATTATAAACTTATCGCTCAAATTTACTATAGGTTTATATATATATATATATATATATATATATATATATATTCTAATAAATTTGTATGAGATAAACAAATACGTAGATTTGAAATATACCAATGCATATCAGGTTATATAATAAATGGTACCTATCACCACATGTGGTGTTGGGTTACCATCACGTCATGTCATTGCGAACACTTAGCCTTGATCACATGTGTCATTACCACTTGCTCTACCTAGTGTATGTCCTCCATGAAGGGACTGACTTCAGTGCTCAATGTATAATTCATGGTTATGTCTCCGAGTCGTTTATATTCATAACAGGTAGTTCGTATCGATGACGTATATTTCCTAGTCATGTGTCATATTTTTCCATAATTATTGCATATTATACTTCTTTTTAACTCTTGCGCAAATGTTGAATCATCGGAAATTCTGATAGTGCACTAACACTGCCTGTAAATGAGCTAGTATGATCTAGCATGGCAAGGCCCATCCACGACCAAAATAATTTTGAAATATTGTTGTAACTTGATATCAATTCAACCATCCAATCTTAAATATTTATCATTTTGATCGACTAGATGTTTTTGAAATTCAACAAGATCCTACTTTACCATATTTTCTTTCTTTACTAAAATTATATAATCACCTTCGTTACCATCAGTTTTACACGTATATTATGATGTAGTTCATCTTGAAATTGTTAACATGTTTTTTATTTACTACTAACCAGCTTTAGTGCGTAGCTAGATAAAGTTATGAATGTTTCCTTATATTGATCAATATACCCTACAAAATCTTCTTATTTTTCTTGCTTATACGAATCTGGTGAAATTCAAAAAGATCATACTCTACCATATTGGCTATCTCTACTGAACTTATGTAATCACATCTGTTACTATCATTTTTACATGTATATTATACTGTAGTCCATCTTAAAATCGCTAACATTTCTTCTTCATTACTCATCAACTTTGGTGCGTAATGAGATAAAGTTTTGATTTTTTCATCATATTGATCAAAAACCTATTTTTTTTTGTTTGAGATTCATAAAAGCTTCTTATTTCACTTGTCTATACGATTCTGGGAATAATTTTTCATAAAACACATGTTTGAAATTTCTCATGTCAATCTTAGTGGTAACAACTCTTGTATGGGATTTCGTATCCTTCCACCAGTGATGAGTTTTATCCGTAAAGCAAACTGTGGCTAAAGCCTATCCAAATTCATTTGATATTTGCATTAACTTAAATATATCTTCAATTGTACCTAACCACTCTTCTACTTCTTTTGGAATTTTCATACCAAAGAGATTTGGTTGGGTTATACTTTGTGAATCATTCCTATTTTATAACTTCATTAAAGTTTCTTTACTTTTTGAGTCAAAATATTTATTCATTGAGTCAAAATACCTATATGTAATCCTTATTCATGTTACACTACACTTTGATGTTGAACTAGCTCTTTTTTCTCCTTTAGGACGTGCATTTTATGTCTTTAACTATGTTTGGAATCCATTTTCTATTATTATTATTTCATATATTCACAAATTAGTTCAAACATACTAAAATAGTTTGTGACTCGCATTAATTTCTAATAATTGTATATTGCTCCTAGTCTGATGTTCTGGTAATGTCACATCTACAAAGTCATGTATATTGAGGATATATTGGTCAATATCATTCAATAAGAAGATAGTCTTGATGACTTGTCCAAAATATTCACAAATCTCAGATAAGTTAATATAAAGCTCAATCTGGAGAAGTGTACTTTTGGTGTCATGTACGGTAAAAACCTAGGATTCATGGTGCGTGAAAAGAGCATTAATACACATCGTAGTCAACTTTAAAACCTAATCTTCATGGATCATCCACAAAATTAAAAAAAAAAGTCCAAATATTAATAAGAAAATTGGATGCATTAAATCGATTCATTTCTAAATCTTTGAAATGCCAAACTTTCGTCCAAATTTTTAAAGAAGTCGATAAATTTAAGTGAACTCTGGCTTGTGAAGAATATTTTTACAACATTAAGAATTTTCTAGCTTCTACGACCAAGGTCATAGGAATTTTTGTTTCTATTTTTGGCGATCTTGGATAATGCTGCCAATATTGTGCTAGTCATAAAAAAATAAGTCAAAAACAATATACTATGTAAGTAAGTTCTCATTAAATACATAAACTAAATACTTACAGCTGGAATAATTGACCTTAACATTGGTGATTCCAGTTTCAAATATTATAGCATACTTCAAAGCCCCTACAGTGGGTGTTCGTACATCCATATTTTTAAACGATTTATTTCAAAATTCGTGCGTGTAGAATATTAAACATATTATTAGTGGAGTTGTGAGACTATAGTATTTAGTTTGAACCAAAAGCGACAATCAAAGCCCAATTCTAAACAAATTTCTTAACCGAGTTCTAGTCCGAAAGACTAATATCTACCATAAATAGATGAAATCAACTTGGCAATTATAAACATGTAGTGGAAGCATTAACTAAGTCTCGAGGGAAAAAATCTATCTAATTTTCCCCATAAGATATATTTTGAAGTTTTTATCAAACTTGTCTTCCAAATTTTTAATAATCATGCAGAGTATGAAGTTATCATTGTTGTCCTTCGACCAGAAAACCTTTGTGGAGCCAAAGGAGTCAAACTCCTTACATATATTCAGCTTGTGGTTCAACATTTCCTCGATCAAGTTGTAAATAAAAAAAATATAATATCACTCAGTACTTAAAAGAACTTTTATGTCACACAACTTTATTCAATTAAGTTACGTTTGAACAAGTCCCAAGAACATAGAATACAAGTACAAATGGTTTGGCATATACAATATAATCATATAGCTCATTTCCTAAGACAAACCTTTTATCACCCTCCCCAATAAATTCTTAAGCATGGTCTTAGCTTTAGGAGTCGTGATAATTTAAGGGAAAGAAGTATAAGAAGAACATTGGAGAATATGCATTGTAAAACTCGATACACCTTGGTCTGGTTGTATTAGGAGCCTTGAAGATATCTCATCCCCTCTATTTCCGATAAAGATTTCAGAATATGTTTTTCATTTTTGTTGCCTCCCCTTGCCAAATCGAGCTTCTTTTGGGACCTGTAGATTTCCTTACTCACTGGTCACTACTCAATTACTGATATAAGGCCTCTTAGTACTATACTGGCCTTAGCTTTCCTTGTTTATTTTCTCTCTGGCTACCTCAGATATTCTACCGAAGTAAACCTTGTCTCATAAGGCATGCTCAGGCTCTGTTGGCCTCACTAATTTCTTTCAAGATTCATATCATCACATCTCAGAGCCTTGGACTAAGCTTTCATGTCCCATCCTATTTTTCTTGCATAACAAATAAAAATCAGGAAATCCTGATTTCTTACTCTAAATACAACTAGATATCAATACCATCCATTTCCCCTTTAGTAAACCTTGCATTAATACCAAAGTAAAGCAAAGAAAATCTATATATTACGCAATATACTACATGCTCCTTAAACCAGATCATTTATCCTCCTCTTTATCAAAATCAAACAACATACTAAGATAATTTTCTCTTTTTTACCTTTCTAAATATAGCTGCTTTAACTTGATTATATTATACTAACATATCTCTATATCTCACTCATAGGCCTCGTCATTTCCTGCTAACCTTAAGTTAGGTATTCCTATTGGAGCTCTAAGATACTTTTTACCATAGAAATTATCAATTTTCTCCTTTACTCTGGTTATTTTTCCTTTTGGTGAGGGTGTTGATTCATCCATTGGCTCTCAAGCCCCCATCCATGTCCACCCAGTTGGTCCACAAGGTACCGAGTTCGCTTATGGTCTCTCATTTTCCTTAGTTTTAATACCACTGGGACTTTTCACTGAGCCAAACCCTTTATTAACTCTCGTTGTCCGTCGCGGATACAAACAAATCTCCTTGTTGACTTCTCTAAACCAGTTTGTCCCTCTTTTAATTAGCATTTATTGGGAACTAGAGGTCAGAGCAGTGCTTGCCGAAGCTTGCCTTCATATAAAATCTGGATTGGGAACGCGATACTCAGAACTCCCGAGTTCTTCTTCTTTTTTCCTACAATGTCGGCCAGTCTGCCTCCTAATGATGCTCTTAAAATGATGATTTATTTCTCCTTTGCAAACTTCTTCAATGAATTTCTCTTCATATGTCACTCGAAACTTGATAATGGTTGTGAACAACTATATATCCAGTGGTCTTTGCTACCATGACTCAGTGGCTATATTATAAGAACAATCTATGAGGTCCCAAGTCAGGCAGGTTATGACAACATATGATGAGACAATCATCAATTTCAGGTATGTGCTTCCTACGGTTCCTTCTCTAGTTGATAGATTGAGTTTGATCGATGATAATGGGGTTTCTACTGAGCTCACTCTACCATTCATTCCCTTTATTTCTAAGTCGATTGAAGAGAGAGACGCATCCGGTGATACTTCTCGTTCAATAGAGTTTCTGGCACCTGAGGTAGGGAAGACTTCGATGAGGTTGCGCGTGAATTCTACGGGTTAGCTTATCTAACAGTAGTGCCTGAATGCTATGACCCTAATTTAGGTACGAGATATTTGTCTCCTAATTTGAATAGAATCACTCTTATGACTAATTATTTCCTTAAATCTATCAGACTGGGCCAACCGGGTTTCATTAAGCCAATTTTAGGTCATGTCCGACCAGCCTACCTTTTTTCAAAGCACCCCACTTTCTTTAACCTCTTTTGAAGGTAAAGAGTTAATGGATAGGTTTGGTATTTTGGAGTATGAAGAACAGTACCCACTTTAATCATCACACATATACTGGTATATTTGATCTTTTATTCTTCTTTTTTGCCAGTTTGTCCCCATAGAGTGGAGTATCAAACACATAACCAATTCAACTGAGGGCCTTGAAAGTTCAAAGTTTTGTAGGTATCTTGAAAATTTTAACCTAAACTGATCTCTTCTTAAGAAAATCCTTGGATAAGGAGGCTAAAGATTCCCAACTCTTAAGGATAATGGGAAAGCCATTGAAATTCCTAGGAGAGATAAATCATTTTTGTATATTTAATGGTAAAATTGAGACAGGTATGAGCTAGAGAAGTGGGCATTAAAGAAGGATATGATGGTTGAATGTGCGATCAAGTACGAGTTGATGAAGAAATTTACCCCGGTCAGGATTGAGTATGAGGGCTTCCCTACCTAATGTTTTAAATGCATCATTTTAGTCACATATCTGGGACTATTTAGGAACTATTATAGCTATTCTTGCTCTCATATATACTTTTATTCCCTTTTGTATTCCTTTGTCCCATTGGTTTTCCATCGAGTCAGGTTCCTCTGGGGATAAAAATTCCATTTATGTTCCTACGACTAATGTCATCGAGAAGAATATAGGTGAGCAGGTTGACTCACCTCTAGCGGGAATTGCCCATCCAGAGGTCGCAAGTGGTTTTTTGGTTTTATCCTTTGACATGACCATTATCTTACCTTCTATAAGTATCTTTTATTCTTATGATTATTTCTAAATGGCCCAGTTAGGAAGAAAAACTTAATTAACTTTATTATGAGTAATAGTATTTTTATTATGATCCTTGTTGAAATCAAAGTACACATTCATAAGATCGATTCATTTTTAGGACTATGGGCCCTACTAACATTATACTACCAATCATAACTCACATCCCCTAGGTAGGATTTAGATGTTATGGAACCATAATATTATCATTATTTTAACAATGATTTCTTTCCCTCAATACATCCACTGTAGAGCGATACACCATAACTCCACAAATTTATTTTGTTTTACGGTCATTTATGCCTTTAATGATGGTCCTGGTCGTATCTCTATTTGGAGATATTTAATTTGTTCTCACCCATGATCAGGGTATCCCTTGGGTTACTCGTGGTAAATTCAATGCTATCAGGAACCCGAAGAGCATCTTCGCTCCTCGAATAATTGGTCTCTTTAAAGAATACCATGGATTTCCTGGAGAAAATGATCATTTGGATTATCCAATGTATCGTTAACCCCTCATATAGTAATAAGATTACTGGTGACCTCTCTAGAAATTTTCATGGGAGAAAAAGCCTCACATGGGGTGACTCTCTCTCTCGTTTCTTTTTCGTTAGCATTATTCAAGTTTTATTTTGCATTCTTACGGAGAAAAGTAATAACAAGAATTTCAACTTCTAGTGGAAGTGTCATAAGCTCAAAATAGTAAAACTTTGTTTTGCAGATGACTTAATTTTTGTTGTCATGGTGATATAAACTCTCTTCCGCTTATGAAAGAAGGTTTTAATGATTTATTCTCGCTCTAGGGTATCCAAATCATTCCTGGAAAAAATCACATTTTCCTCTCGGTAATCAACCTAGCCCTCAACAATTACCTCATCCATTTGTTAGAATATAATTTATGACTCAAGTCTGGGTAAGAACCTTAAAGTTTTCGCTATTATCATCGATGGACTCTAGAATTAGACAACTCATATTGGATCGGCAAGTGCTATAAATCATAACAATATTCAAAAAGTACACAACCTCATCATCTCTCTTTCTTCCTCAAACGTCATCTTCAATGATGTCCACTAATAGATTTCTAAGATAGGTTCTCCCCAAATTCACAATCAAGGACACCTACAATATCGTTTGCACATCCCTTGTGTTGAATGGGCGGGGTTAGTCTGGCATAAATTTAATACTCATTGTCATTCTTACATCATTTGTCTTGCTATCTATGGAATATTGACCGTCCACGTTAAGCTTTTAAGTTGGGGATCTAACACTCCCCCAACTTGCGTCTTGTGCGATTTCAACTCTGAAACTATCAAAATTATCATTTATGGTTGTAGCTTCTTTCGAAGCATCTGGATTTTATAAGGTCTAATTTTTGGGTCTTTTGTGTTACGAGGTATTTATTAAGGAGAATAAAATGTAAAATTTTGTTTCCTAGAATATAGGAAAAATAGTACACGCATATCTCATCCTTATTGTATTGTTTGTACAATTGTGAGTTGTAATAAGATATGTATTACGGTCATTCTATTTGGTATGTATTAATGTTTGATGCTTTATTTTCTTTTTGTCTTTGGACTGGTTTAGTTTGGTTTGATAGAATTAACTAGGTTTTGAGATAAAAATACCAAACTCGGGTCGATCCATGACCCAAAAATAAATAAGTTGATAGACCGTACTTTCAACTCCGACACATTTCAAAAAAGTACCAACCTTTCTTTCAGATACTCAAAGGTCTCGGATGCATCAATTAGACTTTTATATGTGATGAAGCACTCAACAAGATAAAGGAATCTCTAGACTTGTCTAAGGTAATATCGAAGTTGAAGGTAATTTATTTTTACTTATCTACTTAGTTGTGTCTGATTATGCGGCTATCGTATTGTTAATTAGAGAAAAATGGACTGCATTCCAAGCTATATATTATATAGTAAGTTCTTACTAAATTCTTATACATAGTATCTACAATTATAAATACTTTTCATGATCTTGTTAGTCACGTCTTGGAAAATGAGACCTTATTTTCATGCTCATATCTCAGTAGTCTAAACCTCAGTTCTCATGAGGAATGTATTACAAAAGTCAGACATATATGGTAGGCTGACCATAGGATAGTGGAGTTAAGAGACTTCATCAACCGATTTGAGAAACATAATGGCTAGTAAAGCTCTAGCACTACCAGATATTTAATTAAATTTCAATTAGAGAGTTCATTACCTTTGTTAGACCATCTCAGCCTAACATGGAAGGTTCATACTAATGGGGGAGGAAACAACTTTAGTTATGATACATGGGTGTAACTGACATCCCTTTCATGAGAAACTGTGAACTAGAGAATCAAGTTTAGATGTGATGTCTTTAACAATAGTGATGAGTATAATGCAACCATTGCATAATTTGGGGCTCGTGCACATTTGCAGGGCTCGAGTGGTGAAGATTTTTATAAAATCCAAATTCGTAGTCAACTAGACCTTCTTCCTCTCTACTTAAAACCCTAACCACCTTATTGCCATCAAATTCAGTCGCTTGAGACTTCCATTGAAGTCTCATATCTCTTATGGAGCCTTTGCATTCGAGTTCAATTTCTCACTTCTCCTCTCAAAAAATGGGTGATTCAATCAGTCTAAGTTTGTCCCTCAAAAAATCAAATATATTTTGTTATAATGTTTTAGTGAAAATACAATTATCTGATCGTGAGGGGGGACATACCGAATGTCGAGGGTGCCTTGAATTACCGGGTCCCACACAAAATGAATGTCCAACTCGATGTGTTTTGTCCTGTCATGAAAGACAGTGTGTTTGAGAAAATAGAGTTAGCCTTAAATTTATAAAACCAAATAACTGGAGAGCGTAGCACCATAAACCAAAGTTCATTTAGCGAATCCATGTTGGCAATGGTGCAATACTCAAACTCAGTACTTGAACTTGACACTATGTTTTATTTCTTTGAGGACCTAGACACCATAGTTTCCCCAAAGAACACACAATACCCACTAACTGAATGGTGATCATCCAATGACAAGGCCCAGTCTGTATTCGTGAACCCACTGTGTTGAAGATCGTGACTGAGTTTAACTCTCTTAATTTCTTGTAAATTAATATTTTATTGGCCTTCGTTGGAATTGACTAAGTTTGTTTACAACGTATTGAATATCTGCTCGCGTGAAAATTGGATCTCTTGGTTCCAAATGGCTTCCAACTTACCTCCCTTCAGTTTACGTCATCTATAGTATGCTTGCTTTGGTGTCATTGTTTACCATATCTTGAAGGAGATGAACGATAGAATCTTTATCTTCTTTTGCGATAATTGCCTCTGCGTTGTCATACTGCATGCTTTCTGATCTCCGATTCAGGTTCTTTGGATACAAGATTGTATGGTTTATTAAATCTCTTATCTAACTTAAGTTTGTTGTTGTTTATGTCTATATAGTTTGCAATCAACTCTCTATTGCTATTTTTTTGTTTATGCTTACATAATTTTCAACTCGGTTGTTTTTTACGTGTTGATCTTGTTGGATTTTGGCGCTTTTAGTCTTTTCCTATCGTTTCGGTTTAGACCATGTTGAGAGTATTTTTTTAACGGTTTTTTATGTCACTTCTCAGTAGATGTCTCATATAATTATTAGAATCATTTTTATTGTATTTAATGTATTTTTAAAAATATATATAGTGCTATTTAGTAAGTTTTACAAATTCATAGGTTATCCTTTACTAGACTTTATATATACTAATTGTTATTCCTCTTATATAAATTCTAGACTAAATATATAATGGACTAGATATTTATAAATTATAATTTAATATTAAAATTATTATTAATTTTTTAATTTATATTTGGTCGTTAGTAAATTATAAACTTATAAATAGAAAAGTTACAAAGAAAAATTTGAAGATCCTTATAAAAAATTTGTACTTGATATATAAATATCTTGGATAGATACTATATATCTTAGATCAAATATCGTTATATATAACTAACATAACAACATTTTATTCTAACATATTAAAAAAAAGGTTAAATATTTAACCCGAGTATACTACTTTTTTTATTTTAGTTAAATAGATCCACACAAAATCTTATACCTTTTATAAAATGGTTTCAAACTAAAATCTAATTTATTTCCTTTTGAAATAAAAAATAATTTCAATCTTACTTTTATAATATATATAATAATAAAGAATTTTAAAAATTTAGGGTACTTTTTGAATTTTTATTATTATTAAATTTATGGTTTTATTAATGTATTTTTTATTAGGTATAATATTTATTAAACTTAGTAAAAATTCCAAACACACTTTAGTTTAATTTAAACTAATTTGCATTTCAACCTAATATTTAATTTGGTTCTAGATTTAACTTAATCTGGGATTAAATTTAATTTTTTATTTTAGTTAAAATTTAAGTTTTAATTTTTATTTTATATTTTGGATTTAAATTGATTTATTTTGAGATTAATTTAATTTTATATTATTGGAAAATAAAATCTTGTTACTTCTGTTTTACGTTTATAATGTATTTTAAAAAGAATTAAAGTTTTCTTTATAAGAAAAGAAATTGAACTATATTTTTATGTACAAGAATCATATTTAAAGTTGAAAAATAAGATTATTCCAAAAGAGATGTTTTTGGCTCGGTCTTCCCAAGGCACAAACCAAAGTGTTTCAGATAACACAGAAAAAAATAAGGTAGTAGCAAAACAGCCGATTCTATCTCGGTCTTCTCAACGTACAAACCCGAAGTGTCCCAGATGGTACAACAAGTGGTGACATCCCCTTAGAGGGATCTTAAGTTATGTATCTGAAAAGGACCGGCCAAAAGGAGACGTTTATTCGATCATGTGGATTGTTGATTGTTGATGTAAAAGTAAAACCAAAACCAAATCACAAACAAAATAGCATACATCTCATTAATAACTTAAATGCTTCTTAATGGTTACATAGAACTGTGTATTCCAGATTTGCACCTATACTTTTTCATTAATTTGCTTTTGATCGCTATTAAAATATATATATTGAACATATTTACAAAAAAAAATAAATGGCCCGATTCCGATAAATAATGAACCTTTTGATGTTTAGCACTACATATTAAAAAAAAAATTAGCACTAGATATTAAAATAAAATCTTAACTCATACTTTCTTTTAAAACCAAATTTTGTTGTCCTTCTTCTTTCCATTACCTAATTCTAAAATCTATTTATTCTTGTTTAAATTCTAAGATATGTTTTTTTAAAACTAAATTATGGCTTTTGTTATTATTTGTAAACCCAAAAAACCTAAAGAAAACATTAATGTTTATCTGACCCCGATTGTTTCTTATATCGCTTGCATGCTGAAGAACCAATGTTTCTTATCCGAACCGTATAATGTGGTATATGGATTATACGCAGTCCTCTCCTTCATTAGAACCATCTACTCTAGAGCTGGATTTTATGTAGTTTTTCAAGACCTACGGATTGAAATCTCAACTCTAAAAAATGTTTTTTTTTTAAATTATTGATTTTATACTTTTAAATTTTTAAAAAAATTTAGGAAACAAAACCCAACTTTATCGTTTAGAAAAAAAAACTACTAACAAAGTTTTGGCGGCTAAAAAGGATTAAAGCTTCTGTGATTAATTTAATTTCTAATTAACTTCTACCTAACGTATAAAATATTTGTATACTTGGATATATAAATATATTTCAAATGTTATATATAAGAACATTTGATTCAACATTTTCAATATATATATATATATTAATAGTTTTTCAAATTAGCAAACCTATTTTCCAAAAATTATTTTTTAAACTAAAAATACTCTAATCTAAACTAAATAGACGGTCATTTTATTTTTATATAGACAACTCTGCCTGGTTTTTCAATTTAAATATTAAAATAACTCTATGAAAAGGAAAAATAAGAGTTTAAATTTAGTGAGAACAGAATCTGACCGCATTGAAGAAGGTTATACAAAAATACAAATAACAAAGTTTTCTCTTACTATTATTTTTAGTAGGTTATAAAAAAAATTGCTAAACTAGTTAGAAAGATTTATAAAAATATATTAGAAACTCAATCTAATTTAGTCCAAAAAAAATCCAACCCACTTTTATAGACTAAAAACTATCACATCATTTATTATCAGTTTTAATTTAATTACATATGAAATATATTTTTTACTAACCATCTAAATCAAAATTAATATATATATGATTGGTTCTTAAAATCTAGCATCTAAAAATTATTTTATTCAAATTATTTACGTGCCATACCAAATATAAATTAAAAATACGACATCATATAAATAGTATTTTATCTAAATTATTATAAATAAGAAATGATTAATTCAAAATGAATAAAACTAATACAATTATTCTGTAAAAGTTCAGGATTAATAATAAGAGTTGAACATTCAGTACTAAAAAAACACCCAACAGAACAGAAAAAAGACAAAAGACAGGAACGCAAGAGCTTAGTTGGTATGCTGTTTTTAGTTGTGGTCTGAAAGAGGACTATACAATTGTCAACACCTCTCTCTTCTCTACTCCTCTTCCTCTCTAACTATATCTATAATTTTAAATTTGGATCTTTTCAGTTTTGTTATATGTTTAGCATATAAAAGTTTATGGTTTTATTAATCTATTTTTTATTATTATTAAATTTATTAATCTATTTTTTATTATTATTCAATTTATTAATCTATTTTTTATTAGGTATAATATTTATTCAAACTTAATAAAAATTTCAACCACACTTTAGTTTAATTTAAACTAAATTTCCATTTGAACATAATATTTAATTTGGTTCAAAATTTAACTTAATTTGGGATTTTTTTTTTTATTTTAGTTAAAATTTAAGTTTTAATTTTTAGTTTATATTTTGGGTCTAAATTAATTTATTCCGGAGATTAATTTATTTTTATATTATTGGAAAATAAAATCTTGTTAAGTCGGTTCTACGTTTATAAGAATAAAAAAAATAACTATATTTTTATCTATAACATTCATATTTCAAGTTTTTAATAGTTTTTTTTTTTAATAAAAAAGATAAACCCCAAATCAACCCTAAAAATCACCCACCCAATTAAGCACATACCTTACTGAAATTGACTGATTAAGGTCAAATGTATTAGCGAGGGTTTTAGAGAGTAGCCAGATACCACTTCTACTATTAAAGTTTTTAATAGTTGAATTTAGGATACATTTGAATTTTTTAGTAAGTTTTTAATAGTTTTTTTCTTAAAATCCAAACAAAGACTATTACCTTGAATTGTAGGTGCTCTTACAACATATACAATCATATTTTTAAATTTACATAGTGAACATGTATTTTTTTATCTATTATATTGCTAAAATATCTATTCAAATATCTAAAATATTATTTCTAATATATATACTATTTTCTTTTTCATAAAATTTGGATTACTAAATCTAAAAAAAGATAATTCAGCAGAGAATACTCTATCTAATTATACATATTAGAAGGAGAAAATCTATGAACTTAGAAAATGAAAGGATGGGTATTTTTAGAGAAACATAGTTGTTTCAGCTCTTACCAGTGCATGAAACTGGTCCACAACAGCGGTCAAAAGCACGAACGACAACAGCTCTTAAAAACTCCAAGTTTTTAATAGTTGAATTTAGAGTACAGTTGAGTTTTTGTTCTCTTACTATCACTTAAGTTACTAAATAATCATATTACATATTAATTGTCGGAGACATTCATATTAATTTTCGGAGACAAGACTCTTCTACCATAGAAGAGTTAGATATCATGCATCAAATCTTATATAGATTAAATGTTATATATAAAATCATTTTTTTTAAACCGCCTCTTTCGTCCCGGTTTTTGGCTTTCGATCCGGTTATGGTCTTCGTTAAAAACTTCTTTTCTTACTCATGGGATTGTTTTATTTTAGTGGTATTTCAAATTTTTTCCTTCTTCGATTTTGTATTTTAATGTATATGATGTGATTACTCTTTGTCATTCATGGAGATGGTCATTTTCGTGCGGAGTTTTTTTTGGTTTTCATAGTGGAGCTATTCTTTTTCGGTTTTTAGATCTAGATTTGAAATGTCAGCCACATATTTTACTACACGCCAAAAACGCATAAGTGTTCGAATGTAACATTTCGTTGAGAGTCGGCACAAAATGCGAAGCTTGTTTGTGAATTGATGTATTTTCTTGTTATGGTTGTATTGGTTTTTCCTATATTTGAAAATATAGTGATACTGTATATAGGTATATTGTAATTTTATTTATTATATATTTAATATTTTTAAAAACAAAAAAAAATCAAAACAAATTATAAAAAATTAAATCAAATATAAAAAGTATATTATATTAATTAAATCAAATAATATATATATATATATATATATATTCAACATGTTTGCTATAAATGTTGCAAACTCTAATCTAAACTAAGTGGCAGGTAGACAAAATATTAAGTGCCACAATTCTGGTCTCCTAACTCAGTATATTCCTACGACCATTTCACTATTTCATGTATCCTTCACTAGAAAAAAGTTGAATCATATAATTTATGATTGATATAAATAAACGAATATATCTTATCCATCATTTCTCCAGGGTTCTTAAGTTATGTATCTGAAAAGGACCGGCCAAAGGAGACCTATCAATCCATAAATTGTCATTGATTATTGATGTTAAACCAAAACCAAAGCATATGCAAGAAAGCATAGATCTGATTAATAACTTAAATGCTTCTGATCAGTACAATATTTTTTAATAATCATATTGCGTATCGGGACTCTGTATCCCAAATGTGCACCTATATTTTGTCATTAATTTGCTTTTGATGGGTACTAAAATATATATATTGAAAAAATTACATAAAAAAAAAAGTAAATGTCCACCTATTATACATATTTAAACAATAAGTGTCTATGTTTTTTTGTTATTATTGGAACGTAAAAAAATATTTAAAAAACTATTAATGCTTATGGGATTGATCCGGTAGTTTTTTTATATCAATTGAGTGGTAAACGACCTATGCTTCTTTAACCTAATGGTACGGGGTGTACATGGATTATTCGGACACTTCATCCCAAAGCACTAAACTTACACATCTGGTATAAACCACTTATTCTGAAATTGGATTTCATGCCGTTTTTGGAACCTATGTTGATTATCAAAGTCCGAACCCTAACAAATACATTTTTAACCGTTGATTTTATATTTATTTTAAATATAAAAGAAGAATATAATCGTTATCATATAATAAAAAGTAGTAACAAAGTTTCCTAAGTTATAATTGTGATTAATTTAATTTCTAATTAACTTCTATCCTACTATTGTATTATCGCAATATTTTCATAATGATGGCCGGAAAATAATTATAAAAATCATTAGAAAATGGGACACTAGATTAACTTAATTAAAAAATGGTATGTGTTAGATATATAAATATATAATAAATGTTATATAATAACATCTCATTCAACATTTATATATTAATAGTTTTTCAAAATAGCAAACCTATCTTCCTAAAATCATTTTTTTTAACTAAAAAATACTATAATCTAAACTAAATAGAAAGCAAGTAGAGATAGTATTAAGTTTCATTTTATTTCTAACTCCGTCGGTAACTCAATTTGAATAAAAAAAACTATGAAAATGAAAAATAATAGTTTATGTTTGGTGAGAAAAGAATCTGACCTCAGTTATAAACAATACAACTAGTGCTAAAATATTTAGAAATATTTATAAAAATATTTTAGAAACTTAATCTAATTTAGTTCTAAAAAATTCAACCCACTTTTATATATTGACTAAATATTGAATAAAAACTATGACATCGTTTATTATCAGTTTTAATTTAATTAATATCCAAGTGATACATCTGAAATATATTTTTTATTAACCATCTAAATCAAAATTAATATATATGATTCGTTTTAAAAACCTAGCATCTTAAATTATTTTATTCAAATTATTTACGTACCATACCAAATATAAATTAAAAATACGAAAACATATAAATAGTATTTTATCTAAATTATTATAAACAAGAAATGATTAATTCAAAATTAATAAAATTAATACAATTATTTTATAAAAGTTCGGATTAATAATAAGAGTTGAACATTAAATTTGAGTACTAAAAAAACACCCAACAGAACAGAAAAAAACAAAAGACAGGGACGCAAGAGCTTAGTTGGTATGCTGTTTTTAGTTGTGGTCTGAAAGGAGGACTATACTTCTCAACCTCTCTCTTCTCTACTCCTCTTTCTCTCTAACTATATCTATAATTCTAAATTTGGATCTTTTCAGTTTTGTTATATGTTTTGTTTGAATGTCTCTCCATATCTTTCTCTCACTCTTTACTAGGTTTAGCATTTCTATTACAAACACCAATCTTTTAAAAAGCTTTCAAAACCCAAACAACCAAAAACATTGGCAACACAACCCTACTATTTTTTCAACTCCTCTTCTCTTGACTCCCAATATCAACCCCACCCTCTTTTTCCTTCTCTCTCACACACATTATCATCCAACTTTTTGTACATGGTGGTGATGGTGGTGGTGGAGACTCGAAATGGAGGGACAAGAACAAGATCAAGAACAAGCTTTTATAACAACGGAGTCTAAAAATCAGCAACAACCACAACCACAACCACACATCGTAGTTAAAGGAAAACGTACCAAACGGCAAAGGGCACAATCGCCAATCCCCTTAGCCATTGTCACCAATCGATTTTTGATGATAACCAATGGAGAAGATATCGCAATAGGTGACGACGACCATGATCTTGATCATGATCATGATCAAATCACCTACACGGAGGAAGAAGAAGACATGGCCAATTGCCTTATTCTCCTAGCTCAAGGCCAAGAATTGCGTCACAACGACAATTACAATTCTTCTTCTTCTTTTAAATCCAATAGTAGGAGATTTCTTGACACCGGTGACTACGTTTATCAATGCAAGACTTGTAGCCGCACATTCTCTTCGTTTCAAGCACTTGGTGGACACAGAGCGAGTCACAAGAAACCTAAACCGACGAATATTAGTGTCGATAGGAAACTCTACTCGTTTTCTCTCCAATTAAACAACAACGGAGGCGATTACAACACCAACAATAACAACAACAAAAGTAATAAGCTTCATGAATGTGGAGTCTGTGGGGCGGAATTTACCTCAGGTCAAGCTTTAGGAGGACACATGAGGCGACATAGAGGACAAACTGTAAGTAACAACAGCACTACATTGTCCTTGGCACCACCACAGCAACCACCACTAGCACTGGCCTTGGAATTTCAAGAAGATCACCAAAGTAAGAAGGATCAAAATGTTTTGTCGTTAGAATTAGATCTTAATCTCCCAGCTCCGGACGAAGACAGCAACAGGAAATCTGCACAGAATAAAGAGCACAAGCAACAGCAACAACAACAAGCAGCATCACCGATTGTCTTCTCCGCACCAGCTTTGGTGGGTTGTCACTACTAAGAAACAATGTTCACAGAAAAAGAAAAGAGAAAAAAACTATAAGAATGTTACAATAGTTTTCCAAGATGTCTGCTCAAAATGATTTTCGAAGAAAATGTTGATGAATTTGTTTTTTTCTTTTTTATAGAAAATGTATATTTGTAAGTTTAAATGTATATAAATCATTATCATTGTACAGAAATTATCATGAAAAGTACAAAATCAGTAAACTTTTGCTTTTATTTTCGAGCGTGCCTCTATGATGTCTTTTATTTGAGTCATAGTGTTTAGTAGTGTCCTCATCTGCAAAATCAAACTAATAAGCTTTTAAGTATTGTACTCGTTGTTAGGGGTGTCAACGCTTCTTTAGAAACGAAAATTTCTGATCGAGAACCGGACCGAACCTTAACCGTTCAGTTCACGATTTTATTTTAAAAATCAAAAATTAAAAATCGATAAAGAATCGAAAAAAAAAACCGGTTAAGAACCAAATTAATATAGAACCGAACCGATAAATCCATACAACCGATAGAGAATGGACTCATAAAAATTTTAGAACCGATTATTTTTTATTATTATTTTTTTTATAAATTATATTACCAAAATTAATAATTAATTACGGATTTTTTTAATAAAATCAAAAATTAATTATAAACCTTAGTTTTTATATCATTTATTAAAAGAAAAATCAAATTTTAATATTTTTACGTGCAAACGGGACCGAAATTGAACCGAAACCGGACCGAACTGAAATAAACCGAAACAAAACCGGATCGAACCGGATCCAAAATCGAAATCGAACCATCGGATAAAAAATTTAGCGATTTAATTTGGTCCGAACCAATAAGCTTAATGATCCAGTCTAGTTCCATCAAAACACAGACCGAACCGGACCGATAACCGCCGTACTTGTTGCAAATGCGAGTTCTAACACGAGGATGATAAAAACCTCATATCCCTATGTTTTTTCTTTCTCTTTCTAATTTAGTTCTAAAAAATCCAACCCGCTTTTATTGACTAAAAACTATGACATCATTTATCATAAGTTTTAATTTAATTAATACAGATACCTATGAAATATATTTTTAATTAACCATCTAAATGAAAATTAATATATATGATTCAGTTTTAAAATCTAACATCTAAAAATTATTTTATTGAAATTATTTACCATATTAAATAAATGTTGAAAATACGGAAACATAGTATTTTATCTCAATTATTATAAATAAGAAATGATTAATTCAAAATGAATAAAATATTCTATAAAAGTTCAAGATAAATAATAAGAGTTGAATATTTAAACTGATGTGTCTTGGCTGTCGTAGCCGTAGTAATCACATTTGATTCTAACCTATCCACTACATATATTTTTCAGCTTTTTAAAAACTATTAAAATATCCATATCGGTTTAAACAAATGAAAATGGTTTAGGAAATTTAATCTTTTTAATGAAATAAAAGTAGTTTAAATTTTATTTAATCCTTACTATAAATTTTATAATATTAGCACACTATCTTTTTATTAAGCAAAATATTTATTCAAATTTAATAAAAAAGTTCAATATTTAATATGAGTATATATATTTATATCTTCGTGTAACCAACTATATTTACACCGGTCCGAGTGGTTGAAGGCAATAGATTGTGGAACTGTCTGAAAGGCATTCGGGTTCATTCGAACCCTAAAAAAATAATTTATAGAATTAGAGTAGATGATAAAGTGTAACCAACTATATTTTTAATGGTTATATTTCTAATAAAATTATTTGATTTTGGATTTAAATTTTTTATTTTTTTTATATTTAAATTGATATTTAATTTTATTTTGGATTTAATATGATTTTCAGTCTTTATTCCTTATAAAAAATAGAGCACTAAAGTAGTAGTTTGAAAGATTTATAAAAATATATTAAATATGATATCATTGTTACTAGTTTTAATTTATATAATATAAAAGTAGTAAATATGAAATATATTTATTAAGTATCCAAATAGTTAATATATATTTATTTATTTTTAAAATTTAACATCTAAAAATTATTATTTTCAAACCATTTATCATGATAAAATAAAAATTGAAAATACAAAAAAATATAATAAAAATAAAATAAATTTTTGAACTTTTTTTGTTAACAATCCCATTTTCATTTTTCCATTTAAATACCTACTCCAATTATATTACAATGGTACCATACAAACATGGCCGATTCCATTAAATAATCACCAATCAGACAGAAAAAAACAAAAGGGCGATCTATTTACGATTGATCGGCCTACTTACGATCTGGAAAGATCGGCAGCCATCGACGAACTTCGGCAACTTTTACGGAACCAACAACACCAAATTGTCTCATCTCAGGTTTTAGCTCTGGTCTCTCCTAGTTCTTACTGCTATTGTCTATTTGAACAGCGTCCCAGCGCTTCATGTCTATCATAACCTACCAGTTTCAAGAAGGCATCACTAGCCTGAACAATAGACATGTTTAGGAAATCGATAACAAATTATATAAAATTAAATCAAATATTAAAAATATATTTAATTACATCAAATAATAAATCCAAATAAAATCATATATATTATAAAAAAAATATGAAATTTAAAATTTTAGCATCATATCTTTTTATTAGATAAAATATTGATTCAAATTTTTTAAAAAATAGTTCAACATTTAATATGAGTAGATATAACTATAACTTTTAATGGTTATTTTTTTATAAAATTATTTAAATTTACATGTCACCGAGGATGTAGATAAGAACTTGATAGAGTGTGGTCGCCCATCATGTTTACATTGATTTTGAATTTTATTTTGATATTAGTCTAATTTCAAATTTAATGAGTTTCTTCTATCTATATATATAGTATTTGGAACTTTAAAACTTTCTTATGGTCCAACTTGACAATATTAGAAAAGAAAAGAGAAATTCACCTATTATTAAAAATAGCTTTATAATGGTTTTATTGTTAAAAAGTTTTTATGTAGTATCATACTATCATGCCAATATGTGTATATATTGAATATATAAATATATATCAAATATGTTTACTATATATGTTTTAGAACTATATTTAAGGAATAAAAATTGTGTTTCAAAATAAAAATTGTTTTTCAAAATAGCTGAGCTCTAAGTAGCAAGAAATGTGTCCGATGGCTTAGATAATGATATGTTTATGTTTCTTTGTTTCTGTTGTATTTTTGTTGATCTTTGTCTTTTCACTAACACTTTTCACCAACACTTCTTCTTGTTCCTTCTAGATTTTCAATGTACTTTTAGATCTTTCCTTCTTTCGAATTTGAATTAAACACAAATATATCATGTACCACATTTTAATGTTATAAAAGTAAAAAACAAAACAAAACAAAAAAAAATACATATATAAACTATCTGAATTACTTTTTCAATTTTAGATCTCCATCGACAACAAGTTCATCCAATTTCACTAGCATTGACATTAGCCTTCCTGTCAAATTCTCAATATCGATATCCATTTCTCCGATTATGGATGCTCTTTACCAGTCTGCTCAGTATCTCCATGTTATTGTCGTTGTTTCAAAGCTGTTTTGGCATGATAGAAAGGTTGATAAAGCTAGGACCCGGCTCAATGAGGTAGTAACACTTGCTCCATTTATTGGGAATTTTTTAAGATATTTTATAGAATGCAGTAACAAATATTTTAATATAATTTTTAAAAAATATATGTTATATTTAGTTGAAGTTATCACTATCTTATTTTTACTAGACTTTATTTTCAATTTTTTTTAATAGTTATATACTATATATATAATTAGAACAATTTAACATTTAAAAATATAATTGTTTTTTTAATTTATATTTTATAGTTATTAAATTAAAATCAAATATTAATATATATTTTAATCTTATCCTAGCTAAAATAAATTATATATATTGAAGACTTATGAATAGTTTAATAAAAAAAAATCATCAAATGTAATTCGTAATAATAAACTTTAAGAAATTAAATTAGAGATCACTTATAAAACAAAGCTTTACAGTTTACATATTGGATATATAAAAATTCTTAAAAAATAAGAGGATTTTGCATTTGACATATTTAAAAAGAAAAAGTTAATATTCAGATAAGTTTCCGTCTCAATTAAAAAAAACCCTACAAATTTATAATTTATATACATATCATACATCATATGTGAAGAAAACCAAAACAAATTTTATAAAATTAATCCAAATACAAAAAGTATACTACTTTTCTATTTTAGTTAAACTGAATAGTTCCAAAGTAAAATCATAGATGCTTTTTATAATATTGTTTAAAACTAAAATTTAATTTGATTTCTTTTTTAAATAAATATAATTTCAATCATATTTTTATAACTATAAATATTCATGAAATTTAAAATCTTGTTTAATTTTTGATTTTTTTTATGTTTTACTTGTTGGTAAAGAATGGTGTGAAAAATACTCAAATGTAACTTTTACAAAGGAATATGATATAGAATATATACTGTGCTGTATCTAACGCTCTGACTTGTAGCCAGCTAATTTCCTCTTTGTAAACATATCCTAAAACTAATTGATTTTGGAATTGCCAAAGTTATTTAGTTTAAAACAATTTTGAAATCTTATTTTCTTCCGTTTGAATAATTAAAATCGAAGTTTTAATTTCTAATTTACACTTTAGGTTCAAATTGATTTTAATCTTAATTTGAGATTAATCTGATTTCTAATTTAATGAGTTTCCTTTATATATTCTTATGGTCAAACTTCACAAAATTAGAAAAGAGAAATTAACGTTGTTAATTGTAATTGTATTTCTGTAGTATCATATTATCATGCCAATATTTGTATATATTGAATATATAAATATACAATCAAATCTTACATATAACAAAATCTGGTTCAACATGTTCACTGTATATGTGAGCTATCTTCCTTGTTGTTCTCTAATCTAAACTAAATAGGACGCTGTCATTTTATTTCTGATTCTGATTCAGACAACTATGGTCTGACAACTCAATTCTTGTCCATTGTCCCACTTTAAGAATATAAAGGCTCTTGCTTTACTATTTTTTCAACCAAACGGTAAGAAAATCATTTCACACTTTAATATAGATACAGTATGTTTAACATTTTAAAATCTAAACGTAAAGAGGTTTTTTTTATTAAGAAGAGGTTCTTAATCAAATGTTTCCCTTCGGTAGTAACCAAAAATGTGCCGGATGTCTTAGATAATACTCTGTTTATGTTCCTTTGTTTCTCTTGTGTTTGTATTTGGTCTTTTCACCAAGATCTCTTGTTCTTTTGGACTTTCAATCATACTTTGAGTTTTTTTTTTTCATTACGGATTTAAATTGAACACAAATAAATCATATAACACATATTAATTTTATAAAAAGTAATATATATATATATATATATATATATATATATTAAATTTAATTTATAAACTACCTGTATTTTTTTTGTAATTTTAGATCTCCATCGACAACGAAAAGATAATTTGAGAGGATTACACCAGTTCAAGAATGCTCCAAGATTGGAGTCTAAATTCAAATCTTTCTTCTCTTGATTCTCTTAGCTTTTAATGTAGGATGTAGAGTGTCTTTCTATTCATCAGCGTGTTGCTCATAATCAGGAGATCTTTCAGGCGCTAATCACGGTTCCTGATCAGCCTAACATCAGGACTAATCCGATTTCGAACCTGCCACAAGCAAAGTTCAAACGTCAGTAACAAAAACCTTATATGCTGACTTATTTAAACATAATGCAGGGAATGTGATTCACAAGAATATAATCAAATCTTTTAAGAATGGTAATGTCGAGATACAGTTTACTCTGAGGAATTGGATGTTCTAAAACAGAGGGAAAAGTATACCCTTGTTGGTAAATTTTCCAATGGAAAGCCTAATTATGTTTCTGTCATGGATTTCTTGAAGAAAAAAAATTAAGTTTCAATGTGAATATAGCATCTCAAGTTGCGATTTTCGACACATTTTTATTGAGATATCCCTAAAGGAAGACCTTCTAAAATTGTAGAATAGGAACGTCTGGCAGATTGGAGACAAGGTAATGAGATTGTTGGAGTGGTCACCAAGTTTCAATCCCAGTATTGAAAACCCAGCAACCCCTATCTACATTGACCTCCCAAATTTGCCTGATTTTATGTATTTTTTCCACCATAATGGAGGTTGCTAAAACTATTGGCACCCCTCTAAGTGTCTGGCTTCCATCCAAGAACAGAGCCAAATAAAATTACTGTCGAATATGGGTAGTATTAGATGTTTCTAAGGCTCTCCAAAGGAAAATCAAAATTTCGTTTGGATCCTACTCTTACTGGCAAGATTTGGGTGTATATCAATGTTCTTAGATACTGCAAGGCATGTACACACCTGAGACATTCAAAGAATGAATGTAAGAAGTCCATCCAAAGGAAGACTGTTGATCAGTCTAAGTCCTCCAATCATCAGTTCTTGGATTCTTTTATTCTTACATTTACAGTTAAGGATCAGGGAACTAAGTTGAAATATGTGGTAATAAATAATCATAATGATCAAAGTGGAAATGAAATAGATGTGATGAGTAACTCCGATGAAGGTACTCAAAGGCAGAATCAGGCTAAAGACTTAAAAAGTAGTGAAGTTATTGGTGCATTGCACATGTTAGAAATGGGATATACTTATCTTGAATGAAGCTCTTCTGTTGAACCGTTAATGAGCAGCAGTTCTCCTAAAAAGAAACGTACAGGTAGTCTTCCATCTTGATGCAGGAGACGGTTACAATACCTAATCTATTCTAACTTGCAAGTTATTTTTAGATATTTCTTTTTTTAGTGTTTTCCTTTTCTAGTTAAGATTCTAGTAATTTTCCTTATTTCTAGGAACTTCCTATTTTATGCTTTAGGGTTTCTCTATATGCTTTAGGGTTTCTCTATATAAAGAACCTTAGGTGCTATGTTTTAAAGAACTTTTCATCATCATTATTAATCAAAGTCTTCGAGTTTTCGAGATTTGTTTTCTGGTGGATTCCAGAGTTTTTTCTTCAAGTTTGATACCCGCGAACTTGAACCTTCAATTCTAAGACCAACGTTTCTTGTCTTAGTGCATCCGACTGCGTCACATCTTCACATGTTAGTAAGCAGAATGGTAATGATAAGAAAATGGAAGTAAGGAAAATTAAGAAAGCTAAGCATTTTAACTCAAAGGGGATTCTTTCTCTTAAATGTTTGCAGCATAAGCATGCTGCAAAATCTGCTAAACTGTTTAAATGACCAGTACAATTCTATGTTGGAATGTACGTGGTGTGGGTAACAAGCAAACATATACAGAATTAAATCAATGAAAAGAGCTAAAAAAAATTCCTTTCTTGCTCTTCAAGAACCTATGGTCTATGGTTCTCAATTAAGGGTCATTGCGAAGAAATTAGGGTTTCAAGGTATATTGGCAACTGTACTAACAAAGTCTGGGTTTTGTGGAATGAGGATTACAAGGTGGATACTATTATTGATGATGACCAATTTCTACACTTATTGGTTAGACAAACTGTTATCCCTAAAGACTTTTTAATCACTGTAATATATGCTAAATGCTCCAAGAGTTTAAGGAGAATTCTTTGGGAAAAGTTGAAAGAGGTTGAAGAAGATGATAGGGAATGGATTTTGATGGGGGACTTCAACACAATTGTTGTTCCTAGTGAACAGCTTCACTGCACTACTAACTGCTCTGGGAGTATGGATGAGTTTAACAGCTTTATTCTAGACTGCAATCATACTGATGCTGGGTTTTCGGGGAACAAATAATTTTGGTATAATGGGAAGCAATAGAGGAGATTGGATAGAGCATTATTGAATAATAAATGGGTCGACTATTTTGACAAGACTAATGTAATTCACCTTCCTAAGTCTTGCTCTGACCATTCCCCCCTTCTAATTATTATTTCTATTGTTGTTCCAAAAAGAGTATCAAATATTAAGTTTTTGAACATGTGGTGCAAGCACAAGGATTTTCTTAAGTTTGTTGAGGAATGTTGGGCTGTGGATTATAAAGGAGAGTCAATGTTTAAGTTATGGTTCAAGCTAAAGCACTTAAAAGCTAGGTTGAAGGTCTGGAATAGGCAGGTCTTTGGTAATATCTTTGAAGTTATCAAAAAAGTGGAGGAGGAAATCAACGACTTGGAGGCTAAGGTACTGATTTCTAACTCTTCTTAGGATATTAATGACATAAAACAGGCCAATGAGAACCATCTCTTGCTACTTGCTAGAGAGGAGGACTACTAGGCTCACAAAGCACATGCTAACTGGGTCCTTGAGGGTGACAGGAATTCTTCCTTCTTTCATAGCTATATGAAGATGAGACATAGAAGGGAAAACATTTCTAGAATCTGGACTGGAACTTATTGGGAGGAAGATGAATCTGCTATTGAGGAATCTGATGTTCAACATTTCAAATCCCTAATTGTTGATTTTCCTAACCCTTGGTATCCTAATCTACTGGAAGATTTCATTCCTAAGCTTGTTGAATACTCTGAAAATGAAATGCTTGTGATGGTTCTTATGGATTCAGAAATCTATGAAGCTATAAATGACCTAAACTCTAGTGTTGCTGCTGGGCCAGATGGATATAATGGAAAGTTCTTTAAAACTTGTTGGTCTATCATAAGAACAAATCTGTGTGAGGTTATCAAAGACTTTTTTAGGGAGGATCCTTTCCTATGGGGCTGTATGCCACTACTCTTTGTCTTATCCATAAGGTGGATGCCCCCAAAACTTGGAAGGACTTTAGACCAATAAGTCTAATTATATTTATGAGCAGAATAATTTCTAAAATCATTAATAAAAGACTGGCTACTATCCTTCCTAAGTTGATTTCACCTGAACAAGGTGCTTTCGTTAAGGGCAGATGTATTCAAGACAATATGTTGATTGCTCAAGAAGTGATCAGTGAGATGGACAACAAAGTTAAGGGTGGTAACATTTTGTTAAAGGTCGATATGGATAAAGCGTTCGACGGAATGGATCATACTTTTATTTTAAGCATTCTAAAGGCTTTTGGTTTCACTGATGGGTTTACAAGGATGGTTGAAAGAATACTGGGTAATTGTCAGTTCTCAGTAATGGTTAATGGTGTGTTGAAAGGGTACTTTAGATCAAACAAAGGTTTGAGGCAGGGTGATCCACTTTCACCCAGTCTCTTTATTTTGGGACAAGAATATCTCTTAAGGGGTCTCAAGCATCTACTCAGAGCTACACCTACTTTAAAGTATAAAACTAGAGGAGAAATAAACTCATCTTGTTTGTGTTTTGCTGATGATATCCTTGTTTTCAGCAATGGCTCCATTAAATCTGTCAAAAAGCAAATTAAGATGTTTTAAATTGTATGAAGAAACTTCTGGACAACTTATTAACAATGATAAGTCTAGGTTCATTACCTCAAAAAATATTTTTGCTCAGCATGTAAGGAAGCTGAAGACACTCCTGGGATTCAAACATGCTAATCTTCCTTTTAAGTATCTGGGTAATATCTTGAATAACAAAAAAAGAATTAGCAATCATGATGACATTATTGTAAAAACTATGAACAAAATGTCTGATTAGGACCAGACAACTTTGTCTTTTGGGGGTAGACTTGTTTTGATCAAATCTGTTCTTTCTAAATATCCTATTTATACTCTTCAAATTTCTATTCTGCCTAAAACTACCATCAAGAGACTTGAAGTCCTTTACAACAGATTTTTGTGGGGTAGTAAAGTTGATAATGACACCATTCATTGGTGCAAATGGTCCAAGCTATGTTTCAGTTTTGATGAAGGTGGTTTGAGCCTTAGAAAACTAGATGATTTGATGGATGTTTTTGCTGCTAAACAATGGTTCAACCTTAGAAAACAGAATTCTCTTTGGGCTATCTACATGAAATCGATTTACTTCAAGGATCAGCATCCCTTAATTTCTCCAAGGAACTCTGGAAGCTCTTTAACATGGAAAATACTATGCAGAATCAGAGATAGAGCTGACAAGTATCTAGTTTGGCATGTCAAAGAAGGTGAAGTGGATATCATGTTGGATAGATGGTGCTCTCTTATAGATTTCAAGGTTTTTGGTGAAAATGAAAACAGGATTTTGTATATTGGCTCTACTACTAATGATTACTAGGAGAATGGGTCATGGAACATCAAAAAATTGGAAACTGTACTGAGCACAGAACAAATTCAATACGTTTCTAATGTTTCTCTAGACAAGGACTCAAGGGATTCCGTCAGTTGGTCTTAAAGTGGAGATAGTTTATTCTCCACTAAAGACACTTGGGAAGAGTTTAGGAAAAAGGGTGTTAAATCATACCTTTTTTCCAGAACATGGAACAAGTGCTGGCTCCCAGTTGACTCGATTCTGAAAAATAAGGAAAATACAGTTAGTATCTAAGTGTCAAAACTGTAGAAACTATGAAAACATTAATCATGTCTTTGTAGATTGCCAAAATGCGTGGAAGTCTGGTCTCATTTTGCTGCGCATTTCAATATCTATATACCTAAACCTATGTTTCTCTCGTATATGGTCAGGATGTGGTACTGGTCCACTGAGAAGGTGATTCACATACGAAATATTCTGCCTGCGATTATTGTATGGGTTTTGTGGTCTGATAGAAATAAGAGTAAAATGAAAGGAAGGATTCAGAACTCCAAAGACTTAATTGGTCAAATTTGTTACATTATGATTGGTCTCGATAATACTAACCTTCTGAGAAGAAAATTCTGGGTAAGGACAGTGGAGTTAGGCCGTCATTAGGATGTTTAAATCATCTTCAAAGGACCAGTATTCCCATCATCTAAGTTGGATCTGTCCCAAATTGGGCAGATTCAAACTCAACACTGACGGCATGTGCAGTAACTCTAGTGAGTGTTTTGGAGGAGGTCTCTTAAGGGACAGCACTGGGAAGGTCCTTTTTGGTTTTGGAAAGGTCTATGGTAAGGAAAGTCCTATTATAGCTGAGACAAGGGCATTATTTGATGGTCTTCAGGTCTGTTTTGACAGAGGTTTCAGAGAGCTTGATGTTGAGACTGATTCTCGTATTCTAGCTCAGATGATTCTCACGGGAATGTCTCTTTGGTATCTCAAGGCCATAATCGATTGCTGCTACAAACTAATCTCTTCAAATGTGAAGGTTATCCATATCTTCAGAGAACATAATGTAGCAGCGGACTGGGTTGCTAATTTAGCCCTAGAATCTGTAAGGAATTTCGTAATTAAAGAAAGCAAAATTCTTGACAGACTAAGAGCTATAACTTTGCTAGAAGGGCTCGGTCTTTGCTACCTAAGAGGGAATCCAGAGGACTAGATCGGATTCATACCTAGTTGCTCCTCGAATTCGTTGTGATTGTAGTAGCTATCAAAATACTTTGCTAAGGCTTGCTGTTTTGAGATTCTCAATTTTTGCTGGGTTTGTGGTTTGATTTCTGCTTTGGATTTTGGTTCGTGAATTAATAATCAGGGTTGCGCTTGATGTAAAAGAGAAGAAAGGAATAAAGAGGAGATTTGCGGTTTCATTTGGGATCTCTGTATTAATGGTTTGAGAGCTTAAAGGTTTTCAGCGTGTACTATTTAATCCAATTGCAATAAAGGCCCAATAGTTTCTGGGAAAAAAAGATCTCCATCGACAACAAGTTCATCCAATTTCACTAGTATTGACATTAGCGTTTCTATTGAATTCTCTACATCGATATCGATTTATCCAATTCTTTAGATCTGTAAAAAAAAATCAAACGGAATTCGAATCAAGATTCTAATAATATAGATCATTGGAGTAGAGGATGATACCTTATCTGCACATTTATCTAGTTCGGAGCTTATACGAGTTAAAGATTTATTAGCTTTCTCAATTTTTGCATTCTTCGTCATTTTAATAAATCGTCTTTGTCGACGAATAGTGTCTTTCATTACCACTATGAATGTCTAAAAATGAATTTGAATCCATCTTTGTTTTTTAGATGATCTTGATCATCTAGGTGGAGTCCTGCACTTGCTTTAACTTCCATGTTTTTTTAGAGAAATAAATGATAAAAGTTAGATGGTAAAGGTCCGGGTACAATTAAAATTCGTGGGGGGGCAAATATTAATACTTAATATTAAAATAGATGTAACACTGGAATTTTAAAAGACGGTTAAATATATATTTAAATATCTAATTAAGAACATAAGGAAAATGAGAAGTAATCAGTAATCCCTTTGATTGATTGGATATGACTTTCATTGACCACCCAGGTGTTATTGGTCTGGTTTGATTGGGTTTTGCCGAAATTGAACCAGAATGCTAAATTTATCGGTTCGGATCGGATCGTTAAGCTTATCGGTTCTATTTATTTAAACTGAATCGGATCACTAAGTTTTCAGTTTGATCCAGTTTGGTTTGAATTCGGTCGGTCCCGTTTTGCTACGATTCTGTTCGGTCCGATCCGGTCTACCTAAAAATAAATGAATAAAATTATAATATAATAACATAGAAAATAAAGTTTAAAAATTAATCTTTAAATTTTATTGAAAATGAAATTAGCTATTAATTTTGGCAATGTAATATATAAAAAACAAATAATAATAGAATAGTCGGTTTTAATAGTTTTATTGGTTCTATTTGTTTTTGGATCTATCGGTTTTAATAGTTTCTGATTCTCGATCCGATTCTTATTGGTTTGTTTTTTATACGATTATCGATTCATAAGAGCCGTTGACAGTTCCAGCTTCTGAGTTTAATCCTATTTGAAAAGTGAATTTATCTATTTTTATTAAGTTTTTAAAATACTCTTTATTTGATATACATATGGGTTAGAATTTTTTGAATCAAATTACTCTTCTTTTCTTTCTAATATTTCCCATTTACGACTATCTTTCTATCTAAAACTGATTCAGAACAAGATCATAATTCAGATGAGCTTACTAATTTATAGATAGAAGGTTTTAGAAAATTACCGAAACTCGAATGAGAGATATTAAGAATATCGTGTCGTGATTTATTGTACTTGACTTTGACTTTAACTTTGGGAAAATCGAAATCGGAAACCCGCTTATGAACCAACATTTTTCCGGATCTCACTTCCCATTCTTCCTTTTGTATGATCCCTCCGTCACGGATGTTGTTTTATCACTCCTGGTCGGATGACCAAACATGCTTTTGACTTTGTTAGGGAATATGGGTGTTGTGAATATGGGGTTCCGCATATTCCGCCTCCGTATATAAGTAAGAACACAACCGATCTCAACACTAGTATGATATTGTCCGCTTTGGCACCCGAAGGCCCTCACGGCTTTGCATTTGGTCCACTACCAAAAGGCCTCATACTAGTTGAGGTATGTTCTTACTTATATACCGCTGATCCTTCCCATGTTTAACCGATGTGGGATGTGGGACTTTGGTCGCCACCCTAACAAATCCTCCTCTCGAACAAAGTACCACTTAGCCTCCTCTCAATTGACTTTCATCCGCCCACTCTAATCAGGTTGGAGACTACCTGACCATAGAGGCACTACGGATGTTACCGCTCACCTCCTCTTAGACCACACTGTCGTGTTCCTTAGCACCACTCCAATCAAGCCACACTGCTTGATGAGCCACGAGCACTCCGAACTAGGATCTCTAGAGCAGATCACCTTGATCATATGGCTACTGGTTCATCATGTTCGACCTCCGAGAATTTCACCACCATCGCGTTCCGTCTGGGCCTGACGCTCTGATACCACGTGTTGGGAATATGCGGGTCCGGTCCGCATATTCCGCCTCCGTATATAAGTAAGAACACAACTGATCTCAACACTAGTATGATATTGTCCGCTTTGGCACCCGAAGGCCCTCACGGCTTTGCATTTGGTCCACTACCAAAAGGCATCATACTAGTTGAGCTATGTTCTTACTTATATACCGCTGATCCTTCCCATGTTTAACCGATGTGGGATGTGGGACTTTGGTCGCCACCCTAACAGACTTGTTATTTTATTGTCTCCATATCTATTACATGTAAATTTAAAGAAAACCCAAAAGAGAAGAAAGAATGTTTAGATCTTGTGGTTTATAAGACTTATAGATGGAAGGAAACAAACTTGATTTGAAAGCAAATGTGTCACAAATTAGTACACTCTTTAAATCTAAGTTACAAGAAGCAGACAGACATTACCCTCAAATTCCCCTCTCTATACCCGCAAATTTCCCTCGAAGAAGCAGACAGCTCTCGGTACCCGCAAATTCCCCTCAAAGAAACAGATAGTTCAAATCAATTCTCAACTATTCAATGAAGTTAGTTGAGTAGTGAGAGTTAAATTAAGAAGTCTGAAAAACTCAAATTATTAAGTGATGTTAGTGGGTAGTATGAATCATATTCTCCATAAATACTGAACTTTTTTTTTCATTCTTCAAGTAATAAAATCAACTATTGTTTGTTCTTATTGTTTCAGTTCCTGTGTATGTTCAATTTGTTTCATGGTATTAGAGCAAACTTTATGGATATCAAGTGTTTGATTTTATTACCTAGAGAAATTCTGTCAAGTGTTATTACTTCTAAATCAATATGAATGAAAATAATTATGTTTCTCATATGTCTATAGAGAAGCTTGTTGGAACCAATTACCAATATTGGCGGTTGTGTATGGAGGCCTTACTTCAAGGACAAGATTTATGGGATCTTGTTTCCGGTACCGAGATACTTCCTATTGATACTCCGGAAAACGCTGAGTTAAGGAGAAAATGGAAAGTAAGGTGCAGAAAGGCTTTATTCGCGTTGAGAACTTTGATTGATAAGGAATTTATTGATCATGTTCGTGCATTGGATTATCCAAAGGATATCTGGGATACTCTTGACATGTTATTTACCCAGAAAAATATTATGCGGCTTCAATACCCTGAGAATGAGCTTGCTTCATTAACCCAAGGTAATATGTCAATATATGATTACTTTCTTAAGTTTAAGAATGTATATTCAGAAATTTCAGGTTTGGACAGTGATGAACCTATTAGTGATGCAAGGCGAAGACGTTATTTGATTCGTGGATTACGATCTGACTTCATGCTGTTTATATCATGAATACAAGAATGGGTTAACCAACCATCAATTGTTGAGTTAGAGACCCTACTCTCCAACTAGGAAGCATTGGTTAAACAAATGTTTGGTAAGTATTCTGCTGATGTTGAAGATACTCTTTTTGCTAAAGACATGTCAAGGTGAAAAAACACAGAAAGTCATTTTCAAAATGGTGGTAAGCAGATAAAGATTGAGGTGGAGTCATAAAACCACTCTAAACGGACATGTTTTAGATGCGGAAGGACTGGACACATAAAGTCGGATTGTCGTGCAAAACTTATCTGCAAGAAGTGTGGAAAACCAAGCCACATTAAACCAAATTGTTATTCAAAAATCGTCAAATTTGATGCAAATGTTGCACATGATGTTTAAGATAACAATAAGTTACAGTGGGAAAATTGTTTCTCGATTGAGGTTATTAAACAACGGGACAACATAGCTTCGGTTATTAATCAACCAATTGTCATTGGTGCCTCAGTTGTCCGCGGTGCACCGATTCCTGGACTCCGGCCTTGTCTACCTGCACGCCCCGTACTGAAGAAGGTACCAAATGGTTTGGTTGTGTTTCCAGGTGGTAATAATAAGGTAGAGAAGTCACAGAGTGGTATCGTGACTGAAAATGGTCCGCTTGAGAGAAAAAACAAATCGTCCAAGGTTATGTTGAAGGTTTTGCATGGCTCTTCTAAAGGCGGTATTAGTACGGCAACATGCCATGATAGTCAACTTGAATCGGGTTTATCTGAGTCGAATGCGGTATCGGTTCGTAAGAAGCTAGCATAGATGGTTATTCAAATCAAGTGGAGAAAATTTAAGCTTTTTTATGGGCATGATATAAGGCTTGGTCAGATGCCTGTTAACTGTAATTTTAAGGTTTTGAAAGATATTGTGAGTATAAAATTTTCAACGTCAAAGTCGATTTTGATCAAGTATAAGGATAACGATGGAGATTTGGTGACAATAACGTGTACGGACGAGCTCAGATTGGCAGAGTTGTATGTGGATAGTAAACTTGAATCAAATGTAGCTGAGTCGGTTGCAATGTTGAGATTGCATATCGTTGAGGTTGATCTAGAACAATAATCTCTCTTGTTGGAAGAAGAAGAAGAGGAGAAGCGTCTTGAGATTCAAGAAATTAAAGTGGATGAAAATGGATCATTTTCTCTTGGTGGTTCCATTTCGGAATCTGAGATTATATATTTCGATAAACATACAAAAAGGTTCAAAAGGAATCAGAAGAACCATAGAGTAAGGAAATTAACATCGATGATTGGTTGTACGATTTTCTTCAATCTTTCCAAACCCATGTGGGTGCTAACCCAAATGCTCATGTTGATTTGCATGATCTAGAAATAGAGTTATGTCCAGAAGTACTCAAAGAAACTGTTACAGGTGAAGAAGCTGCTAAGACAGTGGTTCGGTATCCTGAGAAGGTGTATTCACAATTAAGGGAGATGATAGGGAAACTCTATAAGCATGTGAATAATTCTATTGACTCAATGTACTTGGTTTTTAATATTATTAAAGATTCAAGGGGTGCTATTGGTTTTTAAGTTGATGACAATTGCACTGGTTATTCTATTGAGGAGTTGTTGGGTATGATTTTGAGTTATGCCTCAGATTTAGCAGAGTTCTATTCCAAAATTCCAGTTAAGATGCTGTTATTTTTGTTCCTCCCTATTTTGGACAAGCTGAACTTGGAGGTCAAAACCGGGAGTTGCGCCTGGTCGAGTACTTTGCAGATGAGTTTATTAAACAGGTTGGAAACGGTGTTGATGTGAGGAAATTCTCGAAATAAATGGCTAAACTAAAGAAACAAGTTAAACTTACAAAAGAAAATCTAAGTGCAAACACCGCAGCTCCAATATTCTTCGAATCCCTACATGATGATCAGGATTTAATGAGCATTATAACTCGTGAAAAATTTGAAGAATTATGTCTAGGTTTGTGGGATAGATCTCTTGTACATATAAAAAAGGTTCTCAAGCATTCAATTTTAAAGGAAAATGACATTTATGCATTGGAGCTAATAGGAGGTGCTACTAGAGTGCCCAAGTTACGGAGCAAGATCCAGGAGTTTCAGGGAAAACAAGAGTTAGACAAACATGTGGATGCTGATGAAACAATCGTCATTGGTGATTCACTACATGCTGCAAATTTAAGTGATGGAATCAAGTTAAACCGTAAGCCATGAATAGTTGATGGTACTTCCTGTGGGTTTGTGGTTGAATTGGATGGGCCAGGTCTTCAAAAAGATGAAAACACATGGCAGATGCAAATGACAAATATTTCTCTCGGTCTAGCTGATCGATAGAATGCACTAAGGAGGAGTGACACAAATTAGTGCACTCTTTAAATCTCAGTTACAAGAAGCAGACATACAGTACCCTCAAATTCCCCTCTCTGTATCCGTAAATTCCCCTCAAAGAAGCAGACGACTCTCTGTACCCGCAAATTCCCTTCAAAGAAGCAGACAGTTCAACCTTAATTTGAACATCACAAAATCGTGGTTTTAATTTGATTTATAAGTTTAAGATAGGTTTACCCTAGCTTTGTGGTCGAGTTTATTGTATATTAGTGGTTATGTAAGTTTTCAGGTAAGATATTATAGTTTCTATTGATTTCTGGAATAGGATGCGTTTTCACGAAGAGGATGCGTTTTTGGATTTGGATAAAGACATTGCTAGATACGTCAATATGTCTACTGTCATTGCGATTTTGTTTGTATTGAATGTGACTGTGCTAATATTGCTAGATAACATAATATGTTTATTATCATTGCGATTGTGCTTTATATTGACTTGTGCAGACATTGCAATTCAAATGTACTTGCTTGTTTGCTAGATTGAAATGTTATATGATGTTCATGCGATTTCAGTATTACAACTTAGCTACATTGGGAGAGATGAACATGTGATGTGCAATTCATGAATAATAGTTTCTATATTACTTATCGATGTTGTGATTTACTAGTTACTATGTGTTTGATAGATAAGGTTGCTTATTTGTTTATGCGATCGCAGTGTATATCATAAGACTGCTAGATATGATCTTTTTTATATTGGGATTTTGTAAATAAAACGTTGCTAAAACCTTGCTAGATTGGTTGGTAAATTGATAAATCGATTTGCTCCGTAAAATATTGTTGTTTTGTTGCTGCCACAACAACACACTAACTCAAGCTTCTACAATGCATGATAGTATATGTCGAAACCTAAAGTTTGTATTTACAAATATTGTCACCAAACTGTTATTGTTCGTTTATCCGACTTTGAAAACTTTCAAAACCTTCAAGATTATGCTGAAAGCAGATGGCATGATCTGGTTAAAGTTAACTACACTATTAGCTACTCGTGTGGTGCTCACAAGAATTGTTTCTTTAATAATGAGAAATATTTCATTGGTTTGGAGGTATATCTTGATGTCGAGTATCTCAAAAGAGTTAATTTTGTTATAGAAGAACAAATGGTTGATAACGGGTCTACAGTTAAGCGTAAACAGCCTAGCCAAATTTTTGCAGAAGCCTCCCATAACCACCTAACGAGTGGGGATAGTAGTCATTGTTTACTTAATTCAACCCCAAAAAATGCATCTTGCTAAAATTGGATGGGCAGAAGCTATCGTCGGTGTTGGTCAGTCGTTTGCTGAAGGTGATGCATGTCTAAGTTATCCTTGTGTCGATATGCATTAGAGAATGGTTTTGTCTCTAATTACATGCATAATACATTTCGAAAGATCACAGCTTATTGTGTCAAGAAAGATTCTGACAGCTGCAAATGGAGACTTTGTGCATTAATTGATTCCAACACCAATTTAATGACGATCAAACGGTTTGTTAACACTCATACATGCAGTCCCGTATTCGCACAAAAAACAAGCATTTGACATCTAATTTGATTGCGGATGAAATTCACGATTCAATTAGGACCTGTCATAGTGTCACGATGAAAAGTATACATTTATCTATGAAACAAGACTATGGTTTAGACATTTCTTATCGTCTATCGTGGAATGCTTTAGAAAAGGCAAGGAGGATATTATTTGAAGATAGCAATAATTCTTTTGGTTTGCTAAAAGGATACTTCAAACGACTAAAGAGTCGTGATATTACAACGTACTGCCATTTGGAATTAGCTGCCGGCAATGTTTTCTGACGTTGTTTTATAGCTTTCGGCGCGTGCCTTCATGGTTTTCATTCATGTCGAACTTTGTTTTATGTTGACAGAACCCATTTAACCGAGAAGCATTGTGGTGTGTTTCTCTCAGCGGTAGCAAAGGATGGCAACAACGGTTAGTCTCACTGTGCCTTTACATATTGCTCGATATGTGTACTCACAATTTTATTTTGTTTTAGTTGAAAACACATTGCTAGATATGCATTATTTTCATTAGATTTCTATTTACCTTGCGATTTATGTGGCTATACCAGTCATGCTAGATATGTTATATTGAGTTTGCTAGATAGGTTTTATCTACTATTTAGACATTGCGATTTATTGTGATTCATTTGATGCATTTTACCTTATAATACATTTGAGATTGTGTTGTTCATAACCAAACTTCAACAAACACTATCAACAAATCTAAACTTCGTAGTTGCTGCAGGTTTATTTCCCATTGTTTTCGAGATTGTCGATAGTGAAGACTCAGATAACTGCCTTTGGTTTATGCAAAGTCTGAAACCTTATATGATAGGCCGCCAAATAACATTTATTTCGGACCGTTATTCTGGTATTATTAACAATATAGTTGTTCTATATCCCAATAACTACCATGCTTACTGTATCTTACATCTAATTCAGAATTCGAATAAAGCTCTTGAACACACAAACATGGAGTATAAATAGAATATGATATTGGTGTTTAACTGTTGTGCTTATGCTCCCAAAGTAGAGTTTTTTAATGAACGACTTTTACAATTTTTGCACCAAGGCGGTGCCAAAATCAAGAATTTTCTAAACAATTTGCCCCCCGAAAAGTACACTCGGGCATACGTCAAATGGAAACGGTATAAGGGAATGGCATCAGCAGCGGTTGAATCATTCAACGCGTAGATTAAAAAAAGTGTGCAACCTACCTATAGTGTAATTGGTGGACAGGATTAGAGTCCTGCTTATGACTCGGATTTCAAGATGTTTATCGGAGGGTCTCAGCTAGAACACTGATTTATGCCCCGAGTTTGACAGGAAGTTCAAGCAGAATGTAAAATATGGTCGAACATGGGTAGTACGTAAGTATTCTGTAGCTTTTTTTGAGGTATTATCAGACCCAATAATGGTAGTAAACATGCTTGATTTCAAACGTACTTGTGGTGCTTGGCGCAAGAATGTTTCCCTTGCCCACACGCATTGGCTGCGATAACATCGGTAATGGTCGTTATTTCCCGATAATAGAACTTACAGGTAATGCGTATGATGTTGATTTATCTTGTTGCGGTGTTTCATACTTAATGGTCGCTATTTTCGAGTATTCTGATATCTCTCCACCACCTGTTTTACTTTTTCTGCTCTTTTGGGTTGCGTAAGTAATTCAGCCTTCATTGTGGGTTGTTGTTGTTCGTGTTGTTGTTGATTATGGATAACTTTATAGGCTGCCACTATTTGGGATACTTGTTCGGACTTTGGTTATCGTTCTACTACACGGTCCGTTAAACTGGCTACACTTGATTCATGCTGGCCTTCCATCTCTACGATATGCCTTTTGTGCGGTACCTATAATAAAGAAACATATTACTGCGATTTGTTTGCTTCCAATGCTAGATTGATGTGTTTTCTGATTATACATTGTGATTTACATGTATACCTAATTGCTAGATTGTTGTTATGCTACATTGCGATTTACATGCAATTGACATTGCTAGATTATAACAAAAACGTTTTACATTATCCAAGTACAAGGTTGTTCAGGGTGTGATTGCTACGAATTACATACATGCGATTTATTTGCAATAATTATTTATCTTCTAATTATTTATCTTCTGAATAAATTAGTTAGTGGTATCTACGATGATTATGCAAACATTGCGAGTTGGGATATGCTTTTAACTTGTTATTGTGAGATACCTTATCGTACTATTTGCGATTTACGAGACAAAAATAGATTGATAGACATGTTTGTATCTTACAAAAAAATCATACTACAAGCAACCCAAAGACATGGTTAATTTAATACATTGTCTTACAGTGTCAAAACAATATTTTAAAACAACAACACTCTATCATATTCAATATCAAACCAAGGCTTTGAAAATATAAAAATATGCCGACACATAATATTAAATATTGTTGAATCTTAACGATTTTAAGATCCACTTACATCTTCAAGTCATGTCCCCACCACTGTCTCAACACCAGGTTCGAGCTCTTCGACTAATGGTGTTGTCTGCTCTGGTCTATAAGACAAGGCCTCAATGTTGTTGGTTTTGTTTACGATGGTTTTGACATCCTGTTTGATAATTTATTCTTCCCCCTGACCCTTCTATGCTTCTTCCAAGTTATTTGTATAACCTGCCTTGTTCACGACAGAGTCATTTCCCCAGTTTCAACTTGTGCTCCATCCTCTATATTTTCTGGTTTCTTCCCCTATTGTCCGGTAGATTTATTATCATCGTTTCTTTTTGTCTACCTTTTCATTTACATCTACAACTAACTCTTTTCCATCACTTTCGTTAGATCCCACTAACTGTCCATGTTCTACTGTCAATCCTTCTGCTCCCACTACTTCAGTTTGTACGCCCATCATATTTGTTTGGGATTCTAATGTGCCACGTGCTACATTATCTCCATCCACATCCCCTTGCTCATTTGCAGCAGCATCATTAAATATGGTAGGGACTATCTCCTTCATATTTGAAACTGGTGTTGTTGGTGACTTCCCAACTGCTATATCTTGTAACGTAGTGTCTGGCGTAGGTTCAGTAGTTAATACATTTATTATACATGTATTCTTCACCTCCTCCCTGACTTGTTGATTTTCGATTATATTTTCCACCAATTCAGCGGGGACAATCGGTGTTATAACATCCTGAGTTCCATGATCCCCCCGCAACTTCGAGTAACTTCACATCTTCAGAATCTTCATTTTGTATATTACACAATATACTACATGCTCCGTAAACCATATATTTTGTCCTTCCCTTTATCGAAACCAAACAATATATTGAGATAAGTTTCTATTTTTTCCCTCTCTAAATATAGCTGCTTTAACTTGATTATATTATACTACCATATCTCTATAATCTTACTTATAGCATCAAAACAAAATTAAGCACTAATTACTACTACTTTTCTTTATCTATAAACATTATCATTCTTTTGCCTTTATTATCTTACATGGACTTCTTACTCCACATCTGCTCCTCTGGCCTCATCACTTCCTGTTAACCTTAAGTTAGGTATTCCTACTGGAGCTCCAAGATACTTCTTACCATAGAAATTATCACTATTCTCATTTACTCTGGTTATTTTTCCTCTTCGTGAGGGTTTTTATTCATTCATTGGCTCCAAAACCCCCATCCATGTCCACCCAGTTGGTTCACGAGGTACCGAGTTCGCCAATGGTCTCTCATTTTCCTTAGTTTCAATCCCACTTGGACTTTCCACTGAGCCAAACCCTTCATTAGCATTGCTCGGGAATTAGAGGTCTGAGCAGTGTTTGCCAAAGCCCGCCTTCATATAAAATTTGGATTGGGAATGCAATACTCAGAACTCCCGAGTTCTTATTCTCTTTTCCTACAATGCCGGCCAATATGCCCCCTAATGATGCTCTCAAAATGATGGTTTATTTCTCCTCTGCAAACTCTTTCAATGATCATTTCTCTTCATATGCCCTTCAAAACTCGATGGCAACATATGATGAGACCATCATCAATTTCAGGTATGTGCTTCCTACGGTTCCTTCTCTAGTTGATAGATTGAGTTCGATCGATGGTGATGGGGTTACTACTAATCTCACTCTACCATTAATTCCCTTTCTTTCTAAGTCGATTGAAGAGAGAGACGCATCCGGCGATATTTCTTGTTCAATGGAGTTTTCTAGCACCCAAGGTAGGGAAGCCTTCGATGATGTTGCGCGTAAATTCTACCGGTTAGCTTATCCTACGGTGGTGTCTGACTGCTCTAAAACTAATTTAGATACGAGATATTTATCTCCTAATTTGAATAGAAGCGCTTTTATGACTAATTATTTCCTTAAATCTATCATACTGGGCCAACCGGGTTTTATTAAGCCAATTGTAGGGTCATGTCTGACCAGACCACCTTTTCAAAGCCTCCCACTTCATTTAACCTCTTTTGAAGGTAAAGAGTTAATGGATAGGTTTGGTATTTTTGAGTATGAAGAACAGTTTCCGCCTTAATGATCACACATAGAGTGGAGTATCAAACACATAACCAATTCAATTGAGGGCCTTGAAAGTTCAAAGTTATATGAGCATCTTGAAATTGTTAACCTAAATTGGGATCTTCTTAAGGATATCCTTAGAAAAGGAGGCTAAGGATTCCCAACTCATAAGGATCATGAGGAAGCCATTAAAATTATTGGGGGCTTTATCGAGTATATCCTTAGCCATGTCCTCAGATCCAAACTTAAATAAAAAAAATACCCCTCCATAATGCATTTTAAATTTCTAAAGGCCAAGTATCCCTCACATGGTCATAACATTAGCTGTAAGTTGCATAAGATTCAGATTTTCATCAAGGAAATAACCTGAATTGCAAGAATGTCAAGAGTTTGGGTGCCATAGATGACATCTTCATCAATCACCAAATAATTTCCGTTAAAATCATTTTGGTGTAAACCAGAGAATAAAGGATTTTGGATCTTATAATAGCCCAAAATAGTGTTAACCCGCTATGAAATGGCGAATGAAATAGGATTAATCGATGACATAGATCTATGCGAAGAAAATGAGAGAATGAGGAACTAGGAATATGAGAGGTTTTGGAAGAGTTGGTGGATGCGGGGGATGCGGATGATGAGAATGAGGAAATAATAGAGGTGTGTTGAAATAATTAGGGTTCTTAAGCTTTTGGATATAAATTTTGCCTTTCAATTTTCTTCATCTAGGTCATCTTCCTCTATTTTGCAAGGAGGGAGAGAGGAGGTGCGTTAGGAGTTGATGAGAAAATGGCAAGACACTCCTAATCTAACGGATGATGGGTTGGGTGAGGGATTTGAGGATGAGAATTAAAAGGATGATAGATTAGATGAGGAGAAAAGATAAATCATCTTTGTTTATTTAATGGTAAAATAAGATGTATATGAGCTAGAGCAGTGGGCATTAAAAGAGGATATGATGGTTGAATGTGCGATCGAGTACGAGTTCATAAATAAGCTTACCTCGGTCAGGATTGAGTATCAAGGTCTCCCTACCTAATGTTTTTAATGCATCATTTTTAGTCACGTATTTGGGACGGTTTAGGAACTATTATGGCTAATTTTACTCTCATATAGCCTTTTATTCCCTCTAGTATTCATTCGTCCCCTTGGTTTTCCATCGAGCCAGGTCCCTCTGGGGATAAAAATTCCATTTATGTTCCTACGACTAATGTCGTTGAGGAGAAAACTGGTGAGCAGGTAGACTCCGCTCTAACAGGACTTGTCCCTCCAGCGGGGCCGAAAGTGGTTTTTGGTTTTGACCTCCGACGTGACTATTATTTTAGCTTCTACTAAGTATCTTTTATTCTTATGATTATTTCTAAAAATAGCACGGTTAGGCAGAAAGACGTAATTGACTTTTTATGAGTAATAGTATTTTTATCATGATCCTCGTTGAAATCAAAGTCCACATTCATAAGATCGATTCAATTATTAGGACTATGTCCCCCTACTGGCATTATACTACCAACCATAACTCATATCCCCTATGTAGGATTTAGATATTATGGAACCATAATGTTATCATTATTTTCACCATGTTTTCTTCCCCTCAATACATCCACTGTAAAGCGATACATAACTCCACAAATTTGTTTTGTTTTACGGTCATTTATGCCTTTAATGATGGTCCTGACCGTATCTCTATTTGGAATGATCTTCAATCTATTTCCACCCATGATCAGGGTATCCATTGGGTTACTCTTGGTAACTGCAATGCTATCAGAACCCGAAGAGCATCTTCATTCCTCGGATAATTGGTCTCTTTAACGAATACCATGGATTTCTTTGATATAATGATCATTTGGATTATACAATGTATCGCCAACCCCTCATATAGTATTAAGATTATTGGTGACCTCTCCGGAAATTTTCACGGGAGAAAAACCCTCACACGAGGGTGATTCAATCAGTCTAAGTTTGTCCCTCAAAAAATCAAATAGATTTTGTTCTAATGTTTTAGTGAAAATATCAACTATCTGATCGTGAGGGGGGACATACCGAATGTCGAGGGTTACTTGAATTACCAAGTCCCTCAAAAAATAAATATCCAACTCGATGTGTTTTGTCATGTCATGAAAGACAACGTGTTTGAGGAAATAGAGTTAGCCCTAAATTTATAAAACCAAATAACTGGAGAGCGTAGCACCATGAACCAAAGTTCATTTAGCGAAGCCATGTTGGCAATGGTGCAATACTCAAACTCAGTACTTGAACTTGACACTATTTTTTATTTCTTTCAGGACCTGGATACCATAGTTTCCCCAAAGAACACACAATACCCACCAAATGAATGGCGATCATCCAATGATAATGCCCAGTCTGCATTCGTGAACCGGCTGAGTTGAAGATCGTGACTGAGTTTAATATGGAACCCTAGACATAAGGTCTCATATAATTCGCGGATAACTCTATTAATTGCTTGTAGATGAATATATATTGGACTTTGTTGGAATTGACTAAGTTTGTTTACAACGTATTGAATATCTGCTCGCGTGAAAATTGGATCTCTTGGTTCCATACGGCTTCCAACCGACCACCCTTCAGTTTACGTCATCTATGGCGTGCTTGTTTTGGTGTCATTGTTTACCATATTTTGAAGGAGATGAACGATAAAATATTTATCTTATTTTCGATCATTGCCTCTGTGTTGTCATACTGCGTGCTTTCCGACCTTGATTCAGGTTATTTGGTACAAGATTGTATGGTTTATCAAATCTCTTATATAACGTAAGTTTATTGTTGTTTATGTCTATACAGTTTGCAATCAACTCTCTGTTGCTAGTTTATTGTTTATGTTTACATGATTTTTAACTAAGTTGTTTTTTACGTGTTGATCTTGTTGGATTTTGGCGCTTTTATTTTTTTCTAATCGTTTCGGTTTAGACGATGTTAAAAGTATTTATGTTTTTCTCTTATGATTTTTTATGCCACTTCTCGGTAGATGTCTCATACAATTGTTAGAATCATTTTTATTTTATGTAATGTATTTTTTAGAATAATATATATATATATATATATATATATATATTTAACTTTATATATACTAATTGTTTTCATTTTTTTTATATAAATTATTGACTAAATATATAATGGACTAGATATTTATAATTAAAATAATTTAACATTTAAAAATATAATTAATTTTTTAATGTATATTTTATGGTTAGTAAATTAAAAATTGATAAATGGAAATTTAGAAAGAAAGATTTGGTTATCCTATTACAAAGTTGTACTTTGGATATATAAATATCTTGGATAAGTATTATAAATGTTAGGCGTTATATATAACTAATATGAGAACATTTTATTCTAACATATTTTTTGAAAAAAAAGTTGGACAATTAACCCCAAGATAAAGAGTTGAATACTTTTTTTATTTTAGTTAAACTAAATAGATCCAAACTAAATCCTAAAATCTGATTTGATTGCTTTTGGAAACCTGAAGGCGATATGAGTGTTCTAGTTGTGTCCGATTTAAAGTTGAAGCTGATTTGGGTTTAAAGATTAAAAATTTCAAACACACTTTAGTTTAATTTAAACTAATTTCCGTTTCAACGTAATATTTAATTTGGTTTTAGATTTAACTTAGGGATTAAATTTAATTTTTATTTTACTTAAAATTAAGTTTTAATTTTTAATTTATATTTTGTGTTTAAATTTATTTATTTTGAGATTAATTTAAATTATATTATTGGACGTAAAAATTGAACTATATTTTTATCTATAAGATTCATATTTAAACTTTTTAATAGTTGAATTTAGGATACATTTGAATTTTTGTTAGTAAGTTTTTAACTTTTTCTTTTTTAAATCCAAACAAAGACTATTACCCGTATCATAGAACATATACAATATTTGTATTTTTTTAGTATATTGCTAAAATATTTATTAAAATATCTATAATATTTTTTCCAATATATATAATATTTTTTATTATTAAATCCGGAGAAAAAGATAATTTAGCAGAGATGACTCCATTTAATTATTTTTTGATGGTATCAGTTTTTGGGTCTTATTTTCACGCATCATGGTACCACTTCTCACATACAAGAACTTGGCTTATTTTTTATAGGTTTTCTTTATGTCACAATTTCTAAGATAGTTGGGATCGTTGATCAAGCTAAATAGATGTTTCCTCTCATTGTCTTTAAGACGAGCTACAAGATAGAAAGCCACCACGAATCGCTATGCACTGCGACCAGTTCTCTATAAATGATATTATTTGATTCTAGCTTACCTATGATATATTTTTGTTTTACAGCATGAGAAAATCCAAAACAAATTTTATAAAATTAAATCAAATATAACAATATAATATTTTTATTAAATCCAAACAAAATATAATATATTATATATATATATTTAACATGTTTATTATAAATGTTTTAACTGTTTAAGGAATAAAAATAGTAGTTTTCAGCTCTATTCTACTCTTCTCTGATCTAAACTAAGTGGCAGCTATATTTAACTGTTTAATCCAAATTCTCTAATTTCACTATTTCATGGATACTATTAGAGAAAAGTTAATCATATAATTTATTACTTATATAAATTAACAAATATATATTATCTATCATTTCCCCATTTTAAAAATTACTATCGTATATTAAAATTAAAATTTTAAAAATAATATATAGCAAAAACAATTTAGAAAAATGATTTTATAATAATTCTTTTTAAGTCACACAAAGACACTAAATGTTTAAAAATTTAATATCAAACAAAAGAATACAAAAGGAAACTAATCTTTAAACTTTTAAGAGGTGACATCCTTTGAGAGGGTTCTTAACTTATGTTAAATAATCGTACTGGGTATCCCAAATTTGAATCAGACTGGGTATCCAAATTCTCACCTATATATTTCTTCATTAATTTGCTTTTCATCTATACTAATATACTAATTGATATATATTTTAAAAATTACATAAAAAGAATAAATATCATAAATGTCTAACTATTATACGTATATAAACAAAAGGTATAAATAATGATTTTTTTGAAGTTTAGAACTAGATATTGCTGAGTCCGGATATTATCACCACTCGTTATGGGAACCGGACAAGGGCAATTCGGACAAGATACACCCACTGAACCATCCGAACTGAACTAATATATTAAAAACTTAATCACTTCATGACTAAGCTAATTACCTACCTGGTTAGAAACTAATGGATCTTTAATGTGTCTTTGAACTCGATCCGAATTCATAATCATGACCCAAAAGCCCATGTGGCCCAAGGTTAAGGGTATAAATACCCAACCACTTTCATTTAATGAGGGTAATGAACATTAAATACAACCAGACAGCTCAAATCTCTCAATACAATCTATTAAACATTAAATACCCTTGAAATACCTCAAAACTTTAGACAAAATTACCCTCTGTTGAAATTAATCCACACCAAATTGGCAACCACAGTGGGAGCGGAATGTGCATGAATCTAGCATTCAAAACCATCAGAAAAAACCAGTTCGGATGAATCCGGACGTACAAGAAGTGCCACCAGCTTTGGCAGAAGTGGTGGGTGAGAATGATGAATATACGATTGAGGAGCGAGATAGGTTGAAAGTTGAAATAAAAGCTTTAAGGGCTGCCAAGAGGGTAGAGATGGGCACAAAAGAGAAGTCTAAGGCATCAGCAGCTCATCATACTGACAATCCAAGAGAGCATGAGCCATCAAAAACCCATGTAAGTACAAAAAAGACTCATGCTACTTCAAAAAAGTCTCACCGGACAAAACCGGTGGAGAGTTTAGATTCAGACTCAGAGTCTTCTAGTAACTCCTCGAATAAAGATGGAGTTGAAGAATCTTTGTCATCCACTAGTGATGAAATCCGTTCTAAAAAGAAGCAAAAGTTGGTCAAAAAGTACTCAAGAAAAAGGGACAAGCATTGGAGGTTGAAGAGGCATCTAGGTAAAGGATCGTCTCATAGTCATAATCATGGCCGGAGACATGTAGACCGTTTGTTAATGGATCCTTTTGCCTTCCATGATGAGCCATGTATCTTTGCAACTCCAAACGAAGATACCGTGTGTAGCCGTGGTCGAAATTGGAGACAATCTCCATTGTCCTCCAAGATACCGTCCGGAAACCTTCCTAAGAGGTTTGACAGTACAAAAATGGAAAAATATGAAGGCAGTAAAGATCCGGATAACCAAATCAAAATCAGAACCAGTCTGGGAACAAGGCCAAGGAAGTCGGACAGGGTCATAACAGAGCTAAGGCTCAGTCCCATCCAGCTGCACAGCCCAGAGCCAACAATCCAGGAATAAACGAGGGTCTTGCGTTCAACCGGAGTGGTTTGCTGAGTTGAAAGAAAACGTAGCCATCATTTATGACAAAACAAAAGACGAAGTACATTTCAGAAAGCCAGCTGCGTTGCAATCTCCAAGGGAGAGTCGTAATAATTGTTTCTGTCAATATCACCATGATATTGGCCATACTACTGAAGATTGTATTGTGTTGAAACAAGAAGTGCAGAATTTGATTGAAAGGGGGAATTTGGGAGCTTATGTCAAAAGAAGGAGTGGAAATAGACCTGATAATGCTCACCGGGCTGGTCCAAATAATGCAGGCACGTCGGCTCCGGATGGGGCTATGGTGATAATTGAAAGGTTTGATGTAGAATCAGAGTATTTGGACCCTGATCCAACCCGGAATAAGGTGGGTCTTATCACAGAGCATTGCAAGACAGTGTCCGGACTCATCCACTTTTTTGAGTCACTTACAATATTCGGGGGAGACACCATGACTGCACCAACTGCTTCTTCGAGAAAAAGGCATGTTCATACTCTAGCTACCCAGCTTGAAGGAGGCATGACTTCCTATCAATCGCAAATTCCTTTTCCTTTTATTGTTTTTGACGAGGATGACTTTAGGGATATTGCTGTTCCACATGAAGATGTTGTTGTCATAGGAGCATCCGTTGGAGGCAATGATATAAGACGAATTTTGGTGGATACCGGAAGTTCAGCAAACATTCTTTTTTTAACTTCCTATAAAAAAAATGAAGAATCCAGCAGTAATTCAACGTTCGAACAGATCAATTGTGGGTTTCACTGGAAGCTCAGCGGATGTGATCGGGGAGTTCGAGGAGGAGGTTTCGTTGGGCAAATTCCCCTTTAAAAAGATGGTTAGAATACTTTTTATTGTGGTGGATTGTCCCACTTGTTATAATGCTATTCTGGGGAGATCTTGGCTTTCCAGAATGCATGATGTGACTACTTAAACATTTTTCATCGGAGAATTTAAACACTCTCGCTTTAAAATGCTTGTAAACTAACTAAGGGTTGTTTAAACATTAGTCACCAAAGCTGAAAAACTATGAAACAATCAAGTTTGTGCAAAGTAAAATTGCCCATTAAGATATACGAAGTGCCTTGGCCACCCAAGGACTTTGAGTTTTCAAATAAAAAGGTTTATCCGGACAGGAGCCGAACATGATTACAAAAAATGCATTGGCCATCCAAGGACTTTGGTTCAATCACAAAAAAATAAAAAAGATAGTTGATACTTTAAGACTGAGCTATCTTATATGGCCCAGCCTCACTTGGTTTCTTCTTCTTGGGGTCATCATCTTCCTCATCCGGACTCTCCCCGGTCTTCTCTTCTTCATCGGTTGTGTCATCCCAGCCACTGGAGTAGTTATGCTTGTCACCATCAGCCATCGTGTGGAAGGGGAGGTCTTCATACTCTACAAAACTCCATAAATCTCCCAGCGTCCTCTTCGGGAATTTCTCATGAAAGAGCAAGACCATGTCCGACTTCACTTCGGCATACTTTTCCTCCTGAGTGTCTATCACTCTTTTGGTATAAGCATCAATCCTAGCTTGGATTATTTTCTCTTGCTCCTTTAGCAAATCAGTTTTTTCTTGTGCAGCCTTGGACACAGTGTCCTCGAGCGAGATCTTGTCATTAGTTAAAGTCTGAATGACCTTGTCCTTAGCCCTCACCTCCTCTTTTGAAGAAGAAAGATTTTTCTCCAAGTCGGATTGCTTTAATTGGAGTTCTTTGATAGTTCCCTCCGAAGTGGCCAGCTTTGTGGCCCAATCCTCCTGGTTTTTCTTCAACTCTTCAATTTCCCTCTTCAATGCATCAGTATTTTGATTGGCAGTGAGGAGGTCGCTAGACAATTTCTCTTTGTCAGAATTGAGGGTATTGATGATGGCTGACTGATTTCGTACTTGCTTCTCCAAAGTAAGAACTGGGTGGATATTGCTCAATAAAGAGTGAGTGATGACATCTCTTTCACTTGAGACAGAAAAAGACCTACCATTGAATGTGACGATGTTCGAAGAGCTTGGGGGGAGGTAGGTCCCAGCGAAATCGTATTTGGGGAGGTTTTTGAAGTAAAGACCAATCCATTCAAGCCCGCTGATGTCGACACCATCAATGCTGATATCCCCTCCTGCACCCCCTCCGGTTTGAAAGTCACCGAGGATCTCTTCTGCTTGAGTGGGGTCAGTAGTGTCAGTAGGGTCAACAGGAGGAAGAGGCTCCGGAGGCCGGAGAGAAACTTCGTCACCCTTGGAGGTTTTCTTTTTCTTGGCCTCCCTATCCTTTCCTTCTGCTCCCTGTTTCCTGTCTTTCTTAGGAGCCTTTGATGGTTTTGGAGATCCAACCACTTCTCCAATACTTTCATGCTCCACTACTTGTAGAAGAGCAACATCAATCTGCCATTGGTCTGGCCCCTCTGGGTTTGTTGGAACAGCTTCCTCCACTTCTGTAGGATTGGCTTCAACCATACCTTGCTTGCCTTTGCCTTTCTTACCTTTCATCTTGCTTGGGGCTTTAGCTCTACCTGGCAAAGACAGCTTTCCATCCTTTGCATCTGTTCTCCTGAGGATTACTTCTGGAGGGGGTGGAGTGGTTAATTCCTCCTAAGATAAGTCCCTCCGGTCAGTTGTATTCTAAAGGTAGGATTTTGTTAGATTGCCTCCAGTAAAAGCGTTGTGGAAGTGGTTTCCCCACTTCTCAGCAGTCCAAGCATTTAGCTTGAGACAAGTGATCTGCCCAGCCTTTAAGTAATCATTAAAGTCCTTAGGCAGCACTACCAAAAAACAAAAGAAGAAAAGTTAGACAAACAAATTTGTTATAAGTAAAGGTGAAGATATGAGATGATATTTTTACCATCACTTCGCCATCTGCTGGTAAACAGGCTTGGATTGACACCAGTTTTAATCTTCCTCCTATTCTCCCAGATGCCACTAATAAACAAGAATTGAGTCTTCCAGTTCCTTTCTGACTCAAGCAGGTCATCCACGTCCTTGTAATCATCACCCATGTTGAAATGGTAGAAGGGGATAACGTAGTTTCTACAAAGGCTGGCCACAGCTGTGAACTGCTCCATTGGAAGAGGGATTCTCGAGAGCCTGGAGGCCATAATACAGGTTATGAGGGTATACCAAGCATTGGAGCTCAATTGGCTTTGGCAGAGTTTGATGAGGTGAAAGTATTTGACGATCTCTGGGTCTAGGGGAAACCTTAGCCCCCAGTTGAATAGTTCAATGAAGAAAACTATCTCACTGAGCTTGCAATCCATCGGTGTCTCCGGATCCACCGGTATCATCACTTTGACATTCTCTGTGATCTCTCATTTTGTTCGCATCCGACCCAGTTCGGCTGTATGAATGAAAGTGTAATTAAGTTTCTGCAAAGCTAGCAGGTATTTGACACTTACCTTGTAGAAGCAAGGTCCCACTTTTCCCACCAGGCTCTCCGGATGTTTTAAACATAGCTTCTCCTTGCCTTTGTCCTTCTTGGCAGCAGCAGTCTCACTTGTTTGCCCGGAGACGTCGGACTCAAAAGGGGCTTCTTCAATGGTATCCTCCATCAATTCTTCCATTATTATGGAAAGATTATCAGTTGTTTTCGGGTGAGAAGAACTAGTGGTTGGCTCAGCGGGCCCACCGGATGGTTGGGCATTACAAACTTCTTGTGGTCTAGACTCCTGGTGGGGCTCGGATCCGGAGGTCTCTTTCTGGAGACTTGAACTAGTTGCCTCCGGACCAGACAGTTTGTCTTTGGGAATTTTAATGGGTGCTTCTGACCCTGTATTTTTATTTTTAGCCCCAGACTTGGAAGGCGTAGTTTTTGGAGCCTGCCCTTTCACCAAACGACCTCTTCGTCGGTCTACTAGCTTCTCTGGGGAGGCGTCAGCGTCCGATCCCATGGCAATGAATGGGGAAGGTCTCTTAAAGCTTGTAACTACCTGCTCTCGTTCAACAACAGGCTCTGATTCCTGGACCGATGAGCCCAAAACGATTGGTGAAAGGTTGGGCTGGAATAACCTCCTGGGTTTAGCACTTTTAGCTGAAGAGGAACCCCGGTCAGGCTCTGGACTTGGTGTTTCCGATTTGTCAATATGAGAAACATGGAGGCCTGCACCAATGCGCCTTTCTCGTTCGACCTTTTGAGCTTTTTCTAACTCTGACAAGTTGAGCCACCCACCTTTTACTACGACGTTTCTTGCTGTGAACATAAACTCACACCAAAAGAAAGGTTTTTTGAGAGGTGAAAGCTTTGAAATTTAACAAGAGTAGAGATAATGAAGATGGTAAAACGGTGAAAAGTGGACTAATTTATAGTAAAGGAACAAAAGTTGCTTCGATACCTAGGAGAATACGAAAGGATAGATGTAATGATTAAGGACGGCGCTGATGTCACCCGCATTAATTGAAGAGGTTACTTTTTGGAATAAGTGGGAGCGCCGTTCTAGGAGAAAACGGCCGGTGTGGCGAATCAGAGAAGGACACGTGTCCCACGATCTCTGGCAAAACCGTTTAGCTTCCAAGGGTTTTATCAGTCCGGGTAAAGTCGTTACACAAATTAAAATCTGCCCGGATATAATTACAAGTGCACATGAACTATTTTTTAGGTCTTGCCAAAGGCCTTCGAACACAACCTAAAAAAGGAGCTACTGATGAGTCCGGATATTATCACCACTCATTATGGGGACCGGACAGGGGCAATTCGGACAAGATACACCCACTGAACCATCCGAACTGAACTAATGTATTAAAAACTTAATCACTTCATGACTAAGCTAATTACCTACCTGCTTAGAAACTAATGAATCTTTAATGGGTCTTTGAACTCGACCCGAATTCATAATCATGATCTGAAAGCCCATGTGGCTCAAGGTTAAGGGTATAAATACACAACCACTTTCATTTAATGAGGGTAATGAACATTAAATACAACCAGACAACTCAAATCTCTCACTACGATCGGCTAAACATTAAATACCCTTTAAATACCTCAAAACTTTAGACAAAATTACCCTCAGTTGAAATTAAACCAGACGAGATATCACAAGAAATTCAGGTTCATAAATAATGGATTGACTATAAAATAAAATTTTAACTCATACTTTCTTTTAAAACCCAATTTTGTTGTCCTTCGTTAAAATCCAGAATCATTGTTCTTCCTTCCATAACCTAATTCTAAAATTCTTTTTATTCTTATTTAGATTCTAAGATCAGTTTTGTTAGCTAAAACTAAATTATGCCTTTTGTTATTATTACAAGAAAATTTTCATTTGAAAAAACAAAAAATCTAAGGAAAATATTAAAATAACTCTATGAAACATAAGAGTTTACATTTAGTGAGAACAGAATGTGGCTGCGTTGAAGAAGGTTATACAAAATTACAAAGAAAAAAAAAAGTTGATTCTACTACTATTATTTTTAGTTGTCATTTTGTTATAAAAAGAAAATTAAAGTGCTTAGAAAAATTTATAAAAATATATTACAAACTCAATCTAATTTAGTTCTAAAAAAATCCAACCCACTTTTGGCATTATTTATTATCAGTTTTAATTTATTTAATATGTAAGAGATAAATACGAAATACGTTTTTTTTTCACCATCGAAATCAATATTAACATATATCATTCGTTTTAAAAATCAAACATCTAAAAATTATTTTATTCAAATTATTTACAATATACTATATAAAAATTGAAAATAAGAAAAGATATAAATAATAACTTATCTAAACTATTATATATAAGAAATGATTAATTCAAAATGAATACAATTATTCTAGATAAATAATAAGAGTCGATCATTTAGGTTCAACCACATTCAACAATATTAATCTATAATTGTACAAGATTAAGACGTATTTTTCTCCTTTTCTCCTAACACTTGATCCAGTGCAAAGCGATAGATGTTTCTTGGCTGCTGCAGTATTCATCCTCAAATTTTATATAGATTAAATGTTGTATATAAAATCAATTTGATTCTAACCTATCCTCTACATATTTTTTAAAGTTTTTAAAAAACTATTTAATATTCATACCAGTTTGAACACATGAGAATGGTTTAGGAAATCGATAGCAAATTATATAAAATTAAATCCAATATAAAAAGTACATTATTTGAATTACATCAAATAATAAATACAAATAAAATCATATATATTATAAAAAACATTAAATTAAAACCTAATTTCACTAATGAAATAAAAATATTTTTAAGACTATTAGTTAATATAAATTTTGAAATTTTATCACACTATTTTTTTATTAGATAAAAAAAAATTATTCAAATTAAATAAAAAAGTTCAACATTTAATATGAGTAGATATATTTTTAAATATTCGTGACTAATCAACTATATTTTAATGGTTATATTTTTAATAAAATTATTTAATTTTAGATTGATTTACATGTCACCGAGGCATATGTAATGAGATGACGTAGATAAGTACCTGATATACGCCCATCATGTTTAAATTGATTTTGAATTTTATTTTAATTAATCTAATTTTAAATCTAATGAGTTTCCCTGTATATAATGAGTTTTCCCTGTATATAATTGTTTTAGTATCATACTATCATTAAATATATGTACATATTGAAGATATGAATATATGTCAAATCTTAATATATAAGAATATTTGATTAAACATGTTAACTATATATGTTTTAACTATTTAAGGAATAAAAATAGTTTTTCAAAATAAAAATAGTTTTTCAAAATAGCAAACTAAAGTACATGAGCTTTAAGTAGCAAATAGACAGAAAATTAAGTGTCGTTTTATTTCTGATTCAGACAACTCTGATAACTCAATTCGAATATGTAAAGCTAGGGACCATTTCACTTCACTCCTTGTCCATTGTCCCCACTTTAAGAATATAGAGACTCTTGCTTTCCTATTTTTTGGACCAAACTATAAGAAAACCATTTTACAGTTTAACATGAAGTATATGAAAGAAAATGTCAAAAATATATTTTAAAATCCAAACATAAAGAGTTTTTTCATTAAGTAGATGTTAAATATTTACAAATCTTAATCAAATGTTTCCCATTTGGTAGTAACAAGAAATGTATCGGAAGGCTTAGATAATGCTTTGTCTATGTTCATGTTCATGTGTTTCTCTTGTGCTTGTGTTGATCTTGTCTTTTCACCAATGCTTCTAGTTCTAGTTCTTGTTCTTGTCCTTTCTAGACTTTCAATCATACTTTGAGCTCTTTTTTCCTTAGTGATTGAAATTAAACACAAATAAATCATATATCACATTTACTATTATAAACTTTTTTTTAAAAATTACATATATAAAATACCTGAATTCTCTTTCGTAATTTTAGATCTCCATCAACACCAAGTTCATCCAATTTCACAAGTATGGCCATTAGTGTTTCTATCGAATTCTCTATATCGATATCGATTTCTGCATTTCTTTGAACCTGTAAAAAAAATTCAAACTAAATTCGAATCGGATTGTAACAATATAGATCATTAAATTAGACGATATTACCTTGTGGAAACATTTGTCTAGTTCGGAACTTATATGAGTTAAAGATTTATTAGCTTTCTCAATTTTCGTATTTTTTAACATTTCAATAAATCGTCTTTGTCGACGAATAGTGTCTTCCATTACAACTAACTTCGAACCATCTTTAACTCTTTCTATGTCTAAAAATGAATTTGAGTCCCTCTCTCTATTTTTGTAGATGATCTTTAAATCATCTGGGTGGAGTCCAGTTTTTTCTCCAAACACTTTCTTCAATTCCCCTGTTTTTTTAGAGAAATAAATGATAAAAGTTAGATGGTGAAGCTTGGGGTACAATTAAAATATGTGGGGGCAAATATTAATACAGAAAATTAAAATAGATTAGACACTAGAATTTTAAAGACATTTAAATATATTTAGATATCTAATTAAGAAAATAAGAGAGATGAGAAGTGATTAGTAACTCTCCGATTGAATTTGATTTTCATTGATTTGATTTTCATTGACCTCCTACGTCTTATTAGTTCGGTTTGATTCAGGTTTTACTAGAACCGGATCAGACCAGATCAGACCGCTAAGCTTATCGGATTATAGATTTTATTTTTTAAATTCGAATGGATTATTATAGTTTTGGTTCAGTTCGATCCGGTCCGGTTCGATTTTATTCGGTTCAATTCCAGTTTCGGTTCAATTGGAGTTCGTTCATGTTTTAGTCTGTTTCGGTTCGATCTGGTCCGGTTAAAAACTAAATAAATAAATAAAATTATAATTTAATAATATAAAGATAAAATTTAATTTTTTTTATTATAAATAGTGATTAATTATTAATTTTGGTAATATAATATATGAAAAAAAAGTTATAACTGTTTCATTGGTTTCGATTCTTTATTGGTTCTATCAATTTTATCAATTTTACCGGTTTTCTATCGTTTTATTAATTTTATTTGATCATGAGTTTCAAATCGATTTTATTGTTCATAAACCGTAAACTGAACCGTCCGGTTCTCGATCCAGTCTGATACGATTTTCGATTTTCTAAAGGTGTTGTCCGCTCTAACTTCCGAATTTAATCCTATCTAAAAGTGCATTTACCTATTTTTATTAAAATTTTAAAATATTATTTATTTAATATATTCATGGGTTGATTTCACTCTAACGACTTTCTTTCTATCTAAACCCGATTCGGAACAAGATCATAACTGACATAAGCTAACAACCATATAGATAGAAGGTTTTAGGGAATTACCGAAACTCGAATGAGAGGTAATAAGAATATCGTGTCGGGATTTGTTGTACTTGACTTTGACTTTAATTTTGGGAAAATCCGAATCCGAAACGGAAACCCGCTTCTGAACCAACATTCCTCCGGGTCTCACTTCCCATTCTTCCTTTTGCATGATCCCTCCGTCACCACCGGATGTTGTTTCATCACTTCTGGTCGGATGACCAAACATGCTTTTGACTTTTGATTTTATTGTCTCCATAGGAGATAATAAAATCAAATAACTATATTTCTTGTTTATTTGATAAAAATTATGAGCTTAGATTTACAGAAAACCCAAAAGACAAGAAAGAAAGTTTAGATCTTTGTGGTTATAAGACTTGTAGATGGAAGCTAAAATGAGGGAAGGAGAGAGAAATTAAATAGAAAAGAGAGAGAATATCAAGTGAGAAAAGAATCTAACTATGATGAAGGAGTTACAAAACAATACAAAGAAGAAAAGTTGATTCTACTATTATTATTCTACTATGTGACATAATAAATAATAAAAATAATATTATTTATTATTAGCTTTGATTTATTTAAAATAAAAATTATTACATAATGATAAAATAAAAATTGAAAATCAATATATAAATACTATTTTATCTAAATTATTATACAATATAAAAATAAAATAAAATAAATGAATTTTTGATGTTATATAGTTGTCTCTTTGTATAGAATAAGACATAACACTATACTTCACATTAGTAGTTTAAATATTCCAATTGTAGTTGAATGTCATTGTCTTCAAGTCAAAAGTATCGAGAATAGCATTTAATATATTAAAACAATGTTTATAATAAAAGCATAGCTATATTTAATCCAAATCCTATAATAATCTCATAAAAAATTGTTGATAAAATTATTTTAAATTGCTAACCTACCTGCTTTATATATAATTTACATTTAAAGCAATAATGATTAGTAATTAAATTTGTGGATGGGCTAGATGCTAACCCACCCTAAAAATATATAGGGTCCAAATAAATATGACTCACACTAATAATATACTAATCGAGTACAAATAAAGAAAAAAAAAATAGGAAACTCCAATATCCCAATCAACTTTTAAAATTAAGTTATTGAAGCAAATAATTAATTCGAAATAATAAAATTAATACAATTATTCTATAAAAGTTCAAGATAAATAATAAGAGTTGAACATTTAGGTTCAACAAAATTCAACAAGATTAATCTATAATCGTATAAGATAAAAAAAAAAATAGTACATACCACATATGTGGACAAAGAAACAAAGCTTTTGTGTTTCTTGTTGTTACTTATCTGATAGAACCACAAGATATTAAAATCTCATTGTTCCTTTTGTACTTTCGTTCTTCTAGGCTTTACTGGAATTATCGAACCCAGAATCGTCAAGACTATGGGTACAATTGTTCCTACATAATATACACTTCCGTATGCGGCTATCGTCTCATGCATGCTCAGCACCTAATCAAATCCAAAAAATTAGTGGAAAGGATAAATAAGTAAATAAAAGCAAGCATAGCCTAGGTATGCGAAGGTGAGCTCCAATCGTCAAAAACAATATGTATAAGAGCTTTGTATCAAGCTTACAGACCAATTTAAGCAATTCATGGTTTTAAAGGCACTAAGTATGGTTGAACTTGGCTAATTAATTTTACATATCTAACTTTGAGTCCTTATCCTGTTTGATCTACACTATCTTAAGATTTATTCCTAGCTACTTTACAAGGCTCTCTAGGTAATCAAATTGTATACTATTATTGTATAAGAGATATAGAGAAAAGAAGAATACCATAAAACCGACGCAAGAGTAGTTTAGAACCAAAAGTGTGTACAAGAAGTTAGCGAAAACCAGCATCTTCTGAAGCACAGAAGCGCTAGGAGGAAGTGCTTGTTTCCATCGGTAAATGACTGTTTGAAAAACTAACAAAATGAGAGAAAAAAAGAGAAATTATCTCAACCAAATAAATTAGTTATCGGTTTATTTAATACCTTTAGAGCCAGCAATCATTAGAGCTGACTGAACAAAGAAAAAGAGGTACCCAGGATAAAGTCCCTGCATACAGAGAAAGAAACAAGTTAGGGAGAAGATATACTTGAAGAAGTATCAACGTACAAAATAAGCAGAGTTCGGTAGTAAAATCTAAGAGAATAGGAAATATAGACATATACTACAATTGCCCTAAAAAAGTTAACTATGCATTCATTTTATGAATTATATGAGTGTAAAGTATAGAGTTGTGGTAATGATAAAAACAGCACAAAAGTCGGAGGGAACTCACATGCCAAACAGCACTAGTTGTCTGTGTAGCCAACAATTGGAAGAATCCTGGTTTCTTTCCGGTCTTTACAAGTCTGTCATAAACATCTATAGCAACAAAATATTAGATAAAAATTATTTCCCAAGTCATCACCACCTTCACAAATGGATTAGATAGTATAAGAAGACCAGCAGTATTAAAATCTTATGTACGTCCACTTCGCACAATACTTGAGTCAAATGTATATACAACCTTGTAATTTTGGTGAGACGGCGTGCCACGCGTAAAATGAACATTTGTACAGTCTTGTACAAAGGCTAAAAGATGACTGAGTTTATTGATTATATTCTGTATGTTCTAGCTTGATACTCTAAATGCAGTGTAGTGCAACAATTTTATAATTGAAGTTAAAAAATACTAAGCATGGAATTTTGGATTTGGACTCACAATGACGAAGCCAGGTGCTAACTTGTATGTTCCATACAAGTGGCACCTGCGCACCACTTGTAGCAAACTCGACCCCGAGGATATCCACGTTTTTAGCACGGTCCCATCGTGGCTTCGGAGGAGAAGAGTCTGTCCATCCGCTAAAACCAAGGCCAGATAGAATAACGGAAGCCTCTGAAATAGACCAGATGAAATAATACTTCCAGCGAGCTGTGAATCCAGCCATGTATTGGTAGCTTAACCTTTTCCAGAAGCCCCACTCTTGGTACACGGGACTCGTAAACTGAGAAAGAGGATACTGCGGTACCAGGTAAAGATACAAGACCATACAAACAGCACCTTGTAAGAGAGCTCGAAGTGCAGGTAAGAAAGGTGACGGTGACTTTGCTTTTTCCGACTTAGCCCAAATCTGAAAATATACACCAAAATTAAAAATCAGATCACCTATAACTCCGAACAAGATAAACGCACAGCAGAAAAATTAAAGAACAAAATCAAGAACCCTACTCCTTTTCCTGCAGTCCACTCGAGATAATCCTTCATTTCATAAACTGGTCCAGCAAAGTGAGTACCACAACAGAGGCAGTACCCCACGTATTCAATAAACGAAGGAAGACTACTCAACCTGTTTTTCTTCTGAGACGGACGTAAGCCTTCTTCTTTCAACAACCCATCGTTATAATTTACCGAGCACGAAATTACTTTTAGTGTCAACACCATCAAGGCTCCTACAACATTTCCATAAAGTAGCAACGCAAACATATAAGTAAAACACCAATGTGTCCCTTTACCGCATTGATTTCAGTGAACAGCTTAAGAACACGGTCTAACTATTACTAAATGCAGCATATCTATAATCTATGTACTGAGAATACTCTAAACTATACGATCCAACAAAATGGGAAACAAGTATATATAGTGATCTAGTTTACCAGTAGCATCGATTCCTCCTTCCTTCCAAGCATCCCCGCTCATGTAATACACATGGCTACACAATCCAAAACCCAATCCACATCAAACAAGTACGTACGAACAAGTTCAACAAACAAAAACAACAAAAAATCGATACGAACCAGCCAATGAGGTAACCGAATGCGAGAAAGAACGTGACGATCCCACACTTAGCCCGATACAGCGCCATGGACGCGTAGCCAAGCGTCATGGGAATCAAAAAATGGATATTCGAAGAGAATCCAAACGAGAGGTACGAGAGGAAGGCGCCGGTGGCGGCAGAGAAGACATTTTTAGGAGTCTTACCGGGAACGAACCGACAGATGAAGGAGACGGGAATCGTCGCCGCGTAGCAAAGGAGGAACCGAAGAACCGGAACGGAGACTCCGATCGAGGAGGCCATGGAATCCATGTCTAGGTCCATGGATCGATTATTAGATTCGAATCGGACGGAGCTCGTTCGGAAGGTGGGAGTCAGTCGGTACAGTAGCTCACCGAGTCGCTGAGTTCGATGGATTTTTGGTTTGGGTTGTGGTTCTCGAGGATGATTGTGGATCCAGGTTCATCGAGATGCAAGAGGCGAGTGTTTGTTGGGGACTGACTGTTTCATTAATTAATGAAAGAAATTACTTTTTTTATTTTAATTTAGGAAATATAATTTTACATACATTTTTTTTAATAAAACTTAACTAAAATCTTCGTAGACGTCTACTTATAATTTTTATAAATATTAAATAAATTTTAATGAGTTGAAAAATGAGTAAAGGAGGATCAGGTTTCTTCTCTCTCAAGAAACTCTTTCTTGATTTCTAAGCTTCCTTCTTCTTCGTCATGATTTCAACATCAAAGCAAATTTCTTCTGAAGAGTATCATGCCCTTCATAGTAATGGTGATACTGATAAATCAAATAACAAGAAGTTTTATACTGATATATTAAAGTCATCTTCAAAGTCTGATATCAAGCCTGAGTTTCGAAAAGAATCGGCTGACCATTTCACAATCCAATACACGAATGATATCAAAGATTTACTGGTTTCTCAATCTTCAACTACATTATTGGCAAGTTTATAGATGGTATACAAAGGAAAACTGTTTTAGATGGTTTTCTTCAAGGTTTCAAGTTTCAAAGTAGTTATAAGTATTCCGCGTACGATTCCAGGCATGTTTTCATTCAATTCCAGAGCAAAGAGGATGTCAGTAAGATCTGGTCGCCGAACTTTTGGAGAATTGATGAGAAAATAATGAGAATCTTGCGATGGGAGCCGGATTTTGATAAGAGATATGAAAGCCCAAGAGCCCTGGTATGGATACGGTTTGAACGGCTTCCAGAGTTTATGTATAACGAGTCTGTTATACATGACTTGGCCTCCACTATTGGTCCAACGTACAAGGTTATCATCCCTGATAACAAAGTCAATATGAACGCTTGCTTTGCTCATATGGAAATTGATGTTTCGCTGAGATTGAAATACAGAGTTTGGGTTGGTTTTGGCTCCAACGATGGCTGTTGGATTAATGTAAGTTATAAGAATGTAAGAATGTTGCTCCATACTGTAAAGCATGTTACCATATAGGCCATAAGGATGGGGAATGTAAAAAGGTTGAAAAGAAGAAACAGTAGGTTAAAGATTCTGAAAATGCTGAAAAAGTTGGGAATAATGAGGAATGTTCAAATGCCAAGATCGATTCTAATGATGCTGTTGCTGAGTTGGTTGTCAAAAATGACTTGCATCAAAATCAAAAAATTCAAGATAGTTCAAGTAATGCTCAACCTTTTATCAAAGTTTATCGAAGAAAATTGAAATCGGCTATAACAAGAAAGGATAAAAATCTGGATTCAAAAGACAGCAATGATTGTGGTCAACAGAGCAACACTGATAGCAACGTGGAGGTCATTGAAGCGTTACATAGGATAGATCAGGATTTCGCGCAGAGTAACTTCAATATAGAAGAAAACAAGACCACATAATGTGAAAATATGGGTGGTAGTTGTGGGGTTTCACCTAAAAACTCTGATTCCAGTAGTGATTTTTGTTCTATTATAGGCAGTAAAATTCGTTCTGAGATGAGAAGAAGAAGATCAAAGAAACTCACTACTAATTCTCTGCTCAAGAAGGGAGAAAAATCAACTCAAAAATCTCTACCAGATAATGATAAAGATAATTAATTGGAATGCTCGTGGATTGAATAATAAGCCTACCTTGAGAAGGCTCATTTCAATTGTCAAAGAGAGTAAGTCTAAAATACTGTCTATTCAGGAGCCCATGGCTGATGTGAGTAAGTTTCCTGTTATTTCTGTGGTTCTTGGTTTCAAGCATTTTGTTTCAAATTGCTCTAACAAAGTCTGGCTTTTTTGGGATGAGGATGTGGATTTGAATGTTGTTGTTGACCATGATCAACTGCTTCATATGTCTGTGGTTTATCCTGCTTGTAATGATAAGTTTTTCTTCACTTCTGTTTATGCTAAAAGTAATCGAATGCTAAGATTGGATCTTTGGGATCAGTTGAAAGCTATTGCTACTAATGAGCTGCCTTGGATTGTAACTGGTGATTTTAATGCAATCACTTGCTCTGGGGACCAGGTGGGCTGTTCTACTTATGATCATGTTGGCTCATGTGACTTTAGTGATACTATTAGGCAGTGTCAGCTTGAAGATGTTGGGTATATAGGCTCTAGGTATACTTGGAATAGAGGAACCTGTTGGAAGAGATTGGACAGAACTCTAGTTAATGATATGTGGATCAATAAGTTTAACAACACTAAGGTTTTTCACATGGTTAGGACTGGTTCTGACCATGCTCCTTTATTGATTCAGTCTAGCGTGATGGATGGTGTTCAGAATTGTAAGAAGAGCTTTAAGTTTATTAATGCATGGTCCAATGATGATAGCTTCATTAGTACGGTGAGACATAGTTGGAATATGGCTTGCAAGGGTAATGAGGGACAGGTTTTCTGGTTCAAGATGAGGAGATTAAAGAGCTGTTTAAAAAGGTGGAATGTTAATACGTTTGGAAACATCTTTAAGAAGGTGAAAGATTCTGCTGAGATGGTTGAGAAAATGGAGGCTTTTCATTTGCAAAATAATAGTTCTGATTCTAAAGCTGCTCTCTCTAAAGCAAACAGCTTGTATATTAAAGCTCTTCGAAATGAGGAAAGCTTTTGGCACCAGAAGTGTTACAGTGAGTGGCTTCGTGATGGTGATGGGAATACAAAGCTTTATCATGCTTATGTTAACAAGAAAATGAGAAGAAACAACATCAAGGGGATCAAGGACAATGGTGTCTGGATTGATAATCCTATTGAGATTGCAAATTCAGCTGAGTCTTTCTTTAAATCTATCATTTCTTCTAGCTCTTTCAATAGTATGGAAAATGAATCTCTTTTGATGCAGGATGACATCTTCTCTAACATCCCTAGTCTTGTTAATATGGAGGACAATAATTCATTACAAGGCAGACCAGTAAAGAGGAAGTGTGGAGTGTTATATCTAAGATGAAGAATGATAGTGCCCCTGGGCTTGATGGTTTTAACATATTTTTCTTTAAAACTTGTTGGTCCATTATAGGCAGTGATCTTTATAAGGCTTTCAACTTCTATCTTTCAGGCAACAGCTTTCCTAATGGGGTCTTTGCAACTGGCATCTGCTTGATCCCAAAAGTTTCTAATCCTATTGCTTGGACTAACTATAGACCAATCAGTCTGTGCACTATGTTTAACAGGATTTTTTCTAACCTTATTAACTCCCGTTTAGCTTTTATTTTGCCTAACATTGTCTCTAAGATGTAGGGGGCGTTTGTTAAAGAGAGGCTAATTCATGAGAACATCTTACTTACTAAAGAAATGGTTCACGATATTGACAAAAAGCCTAAAGCTGGCAATGTGATTATTCAGTTGGATATGACTAAGGCTTTTGACAACCTTAGTCATGCTTTCATTCTGAAAGTTTTAGCTTGTTTTGGTTTCTATGAGAACTTCATTGCTTTAATTAAAAACATGATTACTAACATTCATATATCAGTTATAATTAATGGTCAGGTTACAAGTTATTTTAAGCAGTTGAAGGGGCTTAGGCAAGAAGACCATTTGTCTCATAGCTTGTTCATCTTAGCTGAAGACGTTTTACTCAGAGGTTTATACAATCTTTTCAATAACAATAAAAGCTTACACTATGCTGCTAGATCGAGTTTTTTGGTGCCCTGTCTGGCTTTTGCTGACGATGTTCTTATCTTCACAAACTGCAAGCCTTCTTCTATTGCTATCCTGAGCAAGCTTCTTGATAAGTATCAGGCCATCTCTGGGCAATCTGTTAACAAAAACAAAACAAAGCTTATTCTATCTAATAAAGCTAAGCAAGCAAACAAAAACAGCATCAAGATCAGCACTGGTTATATTACTGACTCTATTCCTTTCAACTACTTGGGTATAACTATTGCTCGAAATAACAGAGGGAAGTACTTTACTAGTCTTCTAGATAAAATTCAGGATAAGATTAATGTTTGGGATTTGAATAATTTGTCTTTTGGTGGTAGATTAACCTTGATATCCAATGTTTTAATGCCTATTGTCTACTACTGGATGCATAGTACTGACCTTCCTGTTAATATTATCAAAAAAAATTGAATCATGCTTTAATAAGTTTCTTTGGAGATCTAACTATCAGGTTAAGGCTATTCATTGGTCCACTTGGAATCGTCTCTGCAGGCCTTTTTCTGAAGGGGGTTTAAACACTAAAAGCATTGGGGAAATTCAACAAACATTTTCTTATAAGTTGTGGTTTCTTTTCAGGAAGGGAAACAGCTTATGGTCTACATTGATGCAAAAGCTTTACTGCTTTAACACTCATGTTATTAAAGTTCCTTGTAAATCTTCTGATTCTAGTGTTTGGAAGAGGCTGTTTCTCATCAAAAGGTCTGCTGAAAAAGTACATAAAGTGGAAGCTTGGTCAGGGCCTCATGGATTTCTGGCTTGAGGAGTGGCATGACATGCCACCATTGATAAGTGACCCTAACTCTCAAAACTGGTTTCTTAGTGCTAGAGTTAATACTTTTTGGAACTGCAATAGCTGGTCTCTTGACTGTCTTTATAACATTTTGCCTAATGATAGAATTAGTCATATTTCTAAGTATAAAATTGACCCTAATAAGCCTGATCAGATTATTTGGACTCTTTCTAAAAGCCAGACATTTGATACTAAATGTACTTGGGATGCTATCAGGAAGCCTTTCACTAAGTTTGGTATTTTCACTAAGATTTGGAGTTCATTTATTCCTAGAAAGATTTCTTTTCTGTGCTGGGAGATTCTGAAGGGCTATATACTTATTGATGCCTTAATTATGAAGAGACACATTCAAATGGTTTTGAAGTGTCAATTATGCAACAGTTGTGAAGACAAAGATCACCTCTTTGTCAACTATTGCTTTACTTGGCAGCTTTGGAAATTTTTTGGCTGTTTGTTTAAAGTTAAGGCTGGTAGATATATGACCTTCTCCCACATTCTTCATAACTGGCTCTGGTTTTCAAAAAACAAAAAGCATATTACTCATGTTATCCCCCAGGTCATTTGCTGGGTTATATGGAGGAACAGAAATCGTGCTAAGTTTCTTGGCCATTCTGACTCTATTAATCAGGCTATTAACAGATGCATTTTCATCATCAAAAGCATGGATATAGCTAACATGTTCTCTTATAAGATATGGACTAATACTAATAATGGTGCTATATCTCTAGGGTGTAGTTCCTTCAATAACAGCAAGAAAGGCCCGACTTACCTTAGATGGTTGGCTCCAAATCCAGGGAGAGTCAAGCTGAATGTCGATGGATCTTGTAACAAGCATGGTGAGGCTAGCACTGGAGTCTTGGTCAGAAATTCTGATGGTGATATTCTTCTGGGCTCTGGCTCGCTTTTAGGCAAGCTAAACCCCCTTTTCGCTGAGCTTAGTGCCTAAACTAAGGGTTTGCTGATCTACAAGAACCAAAATTGGACGAACGTTGGTATTGAATCTGATAGTTTAGTTTTGATTAACTTACTCGCCTATAGAAATGAAGCTTGGTTCTTGAAGGCTTCGTTAGATGTTTGTAGATCCATGATTCACCCAAATATGACGATAAAGCATATCTCCAGGATTCAGAATCAATGTTCTGATTGGCTTGCGAAAAATGTTCTCAATATGAAGAAAAGCACTCGTTTTGTTGATCCTCCGAACGATTTGCGAAGTATGGCTTTACTTGAGAGTTTGGGGCTCGGTTATGTCACCTAATGGATGAAGAAGAAGGAGTAGAAGCCATTGATGCTCTGGTTTTCTTTTGAATTTTGTACTAGGCGCGTTTCCTTGTTTTTGGCCCTTCTAGTTTCATTTTTGTTCAATTTTGAACCATAAATTTTGTATCTTTGCAATTCAGTAATAGAAGTTTTAGTTGCTTAAAAAAAATTAAATTTTAATAATTTAAATTAGTAGATTACTATTTTTGTTCCAACATATAGTTTTATCTTTAAAATGATATGTTTTATATAGTGTCTAGGTTGAACTACAAATATATTTATCATAATTTGGGTAAATAAATAATAAAAAATTTATATATTATTTATTAAAAAACTATACATAAATATTAAACTTGTTATAATTTCGTCGTTTTAAAGTTGTTTAAATAATTAAAAAATATATGTATTTTTAAAAAAGCGGTCACATAATTTATAAAAAGTAGACTCTCATATAAGTACCAACATTTAGTTTTATATTTTAAAAAAACGGGTTATTAATAATCATCTATATAAAATTAAAAATACCAATAATCACCCGTATTTTTAAACTTATCAAATATAAACTGCAACATTAAATCCTGCAACATTATCTTTTGGGTATAAATAAATAAAAAATCGCGAGCTTTCATTTTCTTCTTCAGGTTTACAAATTTTTTATCTCTATAACCAAAACTCTCAAATTTTTCAAATTATAGATATCTGTAAAGAAAATAAGTGAATTCTCAAGCATTTCAACATAAAGCAACTACTAAATCAGGTTTTCACTAAGAAATTACTTTATTTCGTTTTTAATTTTTTAGTTGTTGTGTTCATAAATAATATGCATAGTTTAAGAACTATTCTTGTTTGATTTTGATGATTTGTATGTACTTTTAAGCAACAAAAAATACAATTAGTAACTTATGAACTACTTGTGTACTTGTTTAGAGGTTTTGAATTTTAAAAAAAAAATCGCAATTGAATTGAACGTGTTTATGTAACAACCTAACAGCCAGTTTACAACCCCATTTTCTTTTTTGTTTTTCAAACGTAAAAAAGCTTTTACGCAACCAATTTCAACGTAATTACGCACCAACCTAACTGTGAGTTTCCAGACTCGTTTTCTCTTTACTTTTTCAAACCCAAAAAAGTTTTAATGCAGTCAATTTTAACGTATGGACACACCCAATTAACAGTTAGTTTTCATACCCGCTTTGTTTTTTGTTTTTCAAACCTAAAAAAGTTTCTACACAACCAATTTCAACGTATCTACGGGCCCAACTAATAATCATTTTTCAGATACGTTATTTTCAAATCTAAAAAACTTTTACTCAACCAAAATTGCACTTCATTACGCACTCAACTTATAGTTAATTTCAATACTAATCTATATATATATATATTAACTTTATAATGTAGATAAAAAATGTCAAATAAATAATCTCCATATCAGGAATTCGAAACACATTCCAGCTCACAAAAAAAATCTTCAAGATTAAGTTAACAATTTGAAGAATCAGTATCAACATGTAGCTTCAGTATTTTTACGCAAAAAAAAAACTTATTTCGCAACCAATTTACTAATATGTATGCAATAAGTTAACACTTAATTATGCAACCATGTTTTAACATCTAACAATATGTGTTTCCAATACAACTCCACGTAATTATGCAACCACGATTTCACAAATCTTTATTTTTTTATTTTTCAGTCATAAGATACAGATCTAAACGAAGACATCATTAAACAAATTGAAGACCTCAAAACAAAAAACAATGAACATATTAAAGAACTGCAAAAATCAAATGTTATTTTCAAAGATCATGTTGAAAAACTAAAAAAAAGAAAATCAATTTATTTACATAACCATTTATAAGAGATTTTGCGTCAAACAAAATAAGATTTTGCATCAAACTGGAATAGCATAAAACGTTTGGTTTATTTCTTAACATGAATATTCAATAAGATATTGGTATATGCTTGTCTACAAAAGTCAAAACCATGTTTGTTGGTAAAAAATATATGTCTCTAAACTTTTTTTTAGTATTAATTTTCTTTTATGGTTTATTTATATATTGTTATTTCAAACATTTATAATCAATTACACAACCAATTAAGCCTTATTTTACATCCTAATTACACTTGTATTTTTTCGTAACATACATATATTTATACCACCAAAATGTTATTACGCAACCAATTATAACGTAATTCCACAACCCATTATAACAAAATTACGTACCTAAATACGCTTATATTTTTTCACAACAACACTATTTTTCCGCAACCTATTATAATATAATTACGCACCCAACTAACACTGGTTACTTTCATGCCTACAGAATGACAAATTCCAAATTCTCTAAGAAAAAATAATATAAATGAAAAAAAAAACATATCTAATTAAAAAAATACAAAAATACATTGTCTTATATATTTTCCGCACATAACGTCTTTTACAACGTCCACACTTTACTTTATGAAGCAAATTTTCACCTTGAGATATAATATGTTTCTTCTTAGGTTTTTTAGTTCTTGTTTTCAAGCTAGGTGGAAGAACAACATGAGATGAATTTGAACTACAATTTAATAATTTAAATTAGTAGATTATTATTTTTGTTCCAACATATAGTTTTATCTTTAAAATGGTTAATAATTTGTTATAATAATTTTAAAAAATAATATGTTTTATATAGTGTGTAGGTTTAACTGCAAATATATTTATCATAACTTAGGTAAATAAATAATAAAAGTTTTTATATATTATTTATTATAAAAGAAAAAACCATATATCTTTTAAGGATGTTTTAAATAAATTAAAAAAAATTATGAAATGGTCATATAAGATAATTTTTGTCAAATAATCTATGGAATTTTGATGTTATTTTGCTATTTGTTTACATAAATATTTTTTTGCTATTTTTTTACATAAATAATTTTATATTCTAAAAAGGAGAGTTATTAAAAATCACCCATATAAAATTAAAGATACCAATAATCATTCGCATTTTCAAGTTTATCAATAACAAACTGCAACATAAATAAAAAAATCACGAGCTTTCATTTTCTTCTTCAAGCTCGTAAATGTTTTCTCTCTAAAATCGAAACTCTCAAATTATAGATTTCTGTAAAAAAAAAAACAGTGAATTCTCTAGCATTTCAATATAAAGCAACTACAAAATCAGGTTTTTACGAAGAAATTATTCTATTTCGTTTTTAATTTTTAGGGGTTGTGTTCATATATAATATGCATCACTTAAGAACTATTCTTGTTTGATTTTGATGATTTGTATGTCCTTTTAAGCAACAAAAAATAAAATTAGTAACTTATGAACTACTTGTTTACTTGATTAAAGGTTTTGAATGAATTTTTTTCTTTTTTTCAACCAAAATGAACGTATTTAAGTAACAACCTAACACACGGTTTACAACTCCACTTTATTTTTTATTTTTCAAACCTAAAAAAGCTTTTACGCAGCCAATTTCAACGTATTTGTGCACCAACCTAACACTGAGTTTCCAGACTCATTTTCTTTTTAGTTTTTCAAACCCAAAAAAGCTTTTACGCAATCAGTTTCAACGCGTTGACGCACCCAACTAGTAGTTAGTTTTCATACCCACTTTATTTTTTGTTTTTCAAACCTCAAAAGGTTTATACGCAACCAATTTCAACGTATTTACGAACCCAACTAATAGTCATTTTTCAGACACGTTCTTTTTTCAAACCTAAAAAACTTTTACGCAACCAAAATTCCACTTCATTATGCACTCAACTTATGGTTAGTTTCAATACTAATCTACATATATTTTAACTGTATAATGTAGATAAAAAATCTCAATAAATCAGTATTCTCCATATCATGAATTTGAAACACATTCCAGCTAAAAAAATAAGAATCTTCAAGATGATGTTGACAATTTGAAAAATCAATATCAACATGTAACTTTAGTATTTTTACGCAATAAAAAAACTTATTTCGCAGCCAATTTATTAATAATTATGCAATGAGTTAACACGTAATTACGCAACCATGTTTTAACACATCTAAAAATATATTTTTCCAATACAACTCCACGTAATTACGCAACCACGGTTTCACAAAGCTTTATTTTTTTAATTTTTCAGTCATAAGATACAGATTTAGACGAAGACGTCATTAAACAAATTGAATAACTCAAAACAAAAAACAATGAACGTATCAAAGAACTGCAAAAATCAAATGTTATTCTTAAAGATCATGTTGAAAAACTAAAGAAATTTTTTAAAATTCTTTTGCAACTAATCTGAATTCATACTTATCAATCTCCCTATTTTCATTCAGCTTGGTTTTAAATACTCATTTAACTCCAATCATTTTAGCTATTATAGGTAGATTTACAAGTTCTCATGTATTATCTCTCTCAATAGCTTATATATCAAGTATATCACATTTTTCTATTTTTTTCTTTGACTGCTCTTCATAACAATAAAAATATTTATATAGACATCAAGGAATCCAAATTTAGGTCATTTTCTTTCTTTGATAATCTTTCTTTATTTATATAGTCTTGTTGATGTTGGTGTTCTTTGAAACTTTTTCTCAAGTGAATTTTATTCTAGTTCATGGTTTATCTCCAAAATATTCTCATATGTTACATTCTCTTCATCTTCATTATTTTCATATATTCTCTCATTGTCTTCGTCTTCCAATTTATAGTACAAAGCTTGGTTTTCTCCGAGTTCATTCCCAACTTTCACTTCTCATTTTCTTAAAAAATAACACCTCGACTAATGATTACTTTCTTTGCTACGGGATGATACAAACTAAACGTCTTTCATTCATTATTTGCTTTAAAAATAATATATTTGTGACTTACATTATCAAGTTTTAGTCTCATCTTGTCAGGAATGCTAAAATGGCCAAGGCATTTAAACATTATGAAATATTCCACATGTGGTTTGATGATGATGTAATGTTCTTTAGGTATCATATCTTTCACGAGAATTATCAGACTCATATTCAACGCACGAGTCATCCATCTAGTTACATTTGGCTAAAAAAAACCTTGGCGTCGCCTTATCGATCAACCAATACCCAAAATTCAAATATGATCTTAACCCAAAAACATAAGTTACTAATAGTTATATGAGAAAAAAATTCAATCAAAAACGTCCTTTAATATAAATAAGGTTTAAAAATAACGATTACATATGCGACTTACACACTTTTATTTTTCTCCCTTTATTTATTTGTTACACTTTCTCTCAAGAAAAACGATTCAGTTTCTCATTCTAAAACAACAATTTGAACAAAATTTTATAACAAAACATGTGATTTCAACTTCATCTTCTTCCTAAAAATTCCTTAAACCAGTAAGTGATCAATGATTCAGTTTCCACATTTTGTTATTTTCGATAAACAGTCATTGGGAATTTTTAGGGATTAAACTCGGGGGTTTTTTTGTTTTAAAGTTTGATATTTGATTTTTTTGTACCAAGGTTTGAAAGTATAAAAATTAGAATTTAAAGAAAATACTGTTTCGTATTTAGTAGTGGGGTTGGGAAATACGCTACAAAATCATATTGCATGTGGATTTAAGTTTTGGATTTTGGTTATTTATTTTTATAATAGTTGAACAATCCAAAAATATGTGTTTCTCACATTTACAAGTTTGGTCGTTTCACTTGTCTTGCATACCACATTTGGGTTTTAACTTGTCTCGTATTTTACGTTTTAGAAATTATCACTAGTTGTGCATTTCATATTTTGGCAATTAACATTAGTCTGCATTTCTTGTCTTCACAATTAACACTAGTCTTGTATTTTGGAAATTAACACTTGTTTCGTATTTGGCGTTTCGGAAATTAACACATTGTTGTATTTCACGTATTGATAATTAACAGAATCCTGCATTTCACATCCTAACAATTAACATTAGTCTCGTATTTCATATTTTGTAAATTAACATTATTCTCACATTTTGTCTCGTATTGTTTAGAGGAAATATGCATAATTTTGTTTTATCCAAATCATGTTTATTTTTCATTATCAAAGAGGTGAAGGAGAACAAAATAAAAGAGGTTCGTAAAAAAACAGCAAGGAGAACACCACTTTATAGCCTCTTTAAAAGTACATGTAATGTGTGAAATTATAAAATACCTATTAAGAAAAATTGGAATTTTATCGTTGAAATAATAAAGACTATAACACTGATCAAGATGTTTTCAAATTGGATCCCAAATCTGTAGCAATTACACCCGAGATGTGAAAACTATCTTTGGTTTAAAACCTCAACTAGGAAAACATGTCGTGGAATAAAAACATCAAGTCTGGATACTTTAATTCAAAAGAAATAGAATCGTGGATAGTAAAGACATGTTTCTCTTGTGATAAGAAAATAAAGTTAAGCAAAGAACCAAAGTCAACCAATTATAAATATGATGATAAAGGTATGCACTTTCTTGTAAAACTATATATTTTTACATGGTCTCGCATCTCACCTCTCATATGAAGTTATATATATGGTTTTAATATATTAATGTTCAAAGAAAATGTAGAAATCGATTACTACCGGCATTTCATATCGCACTTCAAAATTACGTAAGTATCGCATATAGTAACCTATGCATTGTCTCACATCTCACATCCCATATTTATAAAATAGTATCTCATTTATTGCATTCGTTTGTTATGCATTTTCTCGAATCTCGTATCCCACATCTTGCATATCACATTTATATATAATCTCTTATTTAGTGCGTGTAGTTTGCTAAGTATTATCTTGCATCTCGCATTTAATTTTATATCACATCTTGCATCATGTATTTAATAATTGCATGGTCTCGCATTTAATGTTATGGTTTATTTATTTTCAAAAAAAATTAAAAACCACTCCCACATCTAAACCAATGTCTATACAAAGTATTGACTTACGAAGATTAGATAAAATATAGAGTTTGACAGTTGATAATAGTAATAAGATTGGCAAACTAAAATAGTTAATTATTGACAAAGACAGTGTTATATCAGGTATAGAGGAAGAGTTGGAGACATATGGTCTAGAAAAAACACTTGCATTTCTTATATTGAAAAAAACATAAAGATGGACGAATCACCTTTTAAGAAACGTAAAAAATTATTATAGGAGAACACATGTTGTGGAAAAATCACCTTATAGAAAACATGTATTAAAATACAAGATGAGGTGAAAATTGGATTGAATGTGCAAGTTCATGAAAATATGCAGGATCATACTGATGCACATGTTTATCCTCTTGTATTTTTCAGACGGTGACATCATTAATAATCATGGTGATTTTTTAGAAACATATTTATTGGTAAAAGTTTGTAAAAGTACAGTGTCTCGCATCTATTGTAAATTTTTTGTCTGTTAATTGGTTTGCATCTACTATTTCTTACATTTTTCATTGTCTCGTATATCTTACCATACAAAAGGTTAATGTATCACATATTGTGTTGTCTCACATTTTCATACATATATCATTGTCTCATATTTCCATACACATATCAGTGTCTCACTTTTCACATATAATAATATATTTGTTTCACGAATTATAGACAAATGCATTAGAATGGCCGAAATGGCCAGAGTGTGAAGCATTTACGAAAGTTCATGCCATAGTCATTAAGGAAAAATAGTAGTCAGTTTATAATGAAATAACTAAATTAATTGATATCAATGAATACCATGAATTGGGAATAATTTAAAAATGAGAAAATCATAATCATATGTCAGTATGGTCAGTTTCAAAATTATCACTTTATGTTGTTGTGAGTAATATGACGGAGATAATCACTAAAGACGAGCTGAACTACAAGGTAAATATTATTTCACATTTACTTATATGCATGATTTCCATTTCATAATTAACTTAATGTGTGTTTCGTGTTTGGAATTATGTAGGTTATTGACAATTATATATACTTGATATTTAAAAAAATAATCATTGTACATTCCCCTAACTTTTATGGATCTCTAATATATTCAACTAACTCATTAGCCATCGTTGGAAGCGCACTCATAAGAATCATACATTTTACAACATGTATGGATTAATAAACACAAATTATTTCTATAGTATTATTTTAATGTAAACATTGATACTAAAATGTCAATATGTTACACCAATATTTGAAGATGTATTATGCAACTTCATTGAAGGTTTCATCGTAAATTTCAATTCTCACAGAAGCACCATGAGAGGGAATCAACTATTAGATATCAATGATAATAGGCCTAAAACATAGAGCAACAATAAATTTAAACTCACTAGGGCTACGTTTAAAAAACACATGAGATAATACAAAAAAATTGTATAGTAATTTATAAGTGTTACTTGATTCAAATTTTGTGGTAGGTCTAGTGTCTTAGTTCGTATATTGCAACTCGAATATAGTTGATTATTAATTGGCCTCGCATGAATTTGGTTATACATGTCCTCGCGTCTCGCATATAATTAGTTATTAATTAGTCTCACATAAAGTTGGTTAAACATGGTCTCGCATGTCGCATCTCGCATGTAGTTATATGTAGTGTATTATATCTCGTGTTTAATAATATGCCTCAATTTATATTTCACGTGTCTGATACACCTGGTATTGCATTTTGCAGGTTTTTCCGTGGGTAAATTTGGTCGTGTTTCCTCACCTCAAACCTCCGTCGAGGATAAATGAAGAATAATGCCTCCATTTTTAGAATGTGTGGTTGTACCATATCACTTATGAACTTAATGACCTATCTCACTTTGTCAAGAGCCTAGGAACAACTCATGGTCTATCTCATCATCTGATATCTCTATTACACTATCACTCGAAAACTAGTTAAGATTATCCCATTGACGACCATATATATGAGATACTACATTATTTTAATAAGGAATGAATCCTAGATGGTCCCAGCACGGAACATTCTCACCATACAGTGACATATGCAAGGTTCCAAGATATAGTAAGACATGATTGTATACCTCATAAGGATGAACACCACCGAAGATGGTATCGTTGGAGACGTACGATCGACCCACGCCTTAAAGGTTCTACAAGTCAACTAAAGACAGACCACGAGGTAATGGGAGGTAATATTCACCATCCCAAAAGTAGCAAGTTATTGGTTAAAACTTGGCCCAATGTCACAAAACCAACTATGAAGGCTCCAACATTCTCAACATCAAGGGCCAATTATGTAAGTAAGAGAAACTATACTTAGTGAAAAATAAGGGACATACACTAATTTATTTTTATATGATGATCTCAATTATGAGCCCAATCAAAAAATATTTGATGACTGGAAATCAACTCACAAATAAGTCAAACGCTCGAAAGCTAAGGTTGCATTCGAAAAGGTGTGTAATCAGTGATGACAATATATTATTTAAAGGGTATTTTTAGCCATTTTAAGGTTCAAGTGCATAAATAAGGCCGAATAGTACCTTAAGGAAATAAACTTTGGTTTATGGAGAGGACGTGTTGGCACGCACACACTAGCATACAAAATGTTGACTCATAAGTAATATTGCTCGAGATGCGCAAACATACCCGCGAGTTGGTAAGAAAATGTGACAATGTTCAACGATGGTCTCGTGTTCAACATCAACCATGTGTGCAACTAATATCGATATTTAACGCATGCCTTTTTTACACCAATGCGTGTTAAACCTAGTGGGGCATTTACCAGTCGGAAACATGAATACGATGTCCATCATTACAAAGATTTATTACTTTACCAGATGAGTATAAGCAGATCCCTTGAATCGGACAAGGGAAGAGGATGTAAGGAAATTCATATGGAAACATAGTGTACTGCTTTACCCAATGATCCATATTTTGGATAATGGACTACAAGTTGACAACGAGGAAATCATAGAATTTTTCACAAAGTAACATATTCAATACCACTTCTCGTCAACCTACCATCCATATGTGAACGACCATGTGAATGTAATAAATCACAATATTTCAAATGGTCTAAATAAAATCACAGGCAAACTAAATATACTTATTCTAAGGTATCAAATCTGATTGTTTGGACGTACCATACCACTTCCCGATACCCCACAAGAAAGACACCCTTCTCACTCTCCTAAAGGTGGAGGTCGTGGTCCCGGTCAAAATTAGATGCATACTGTATAAATCACACACTATGATTAGAAAACCAATGATTTCGCTTACCAAGCCAACCTTGACATGTTAGAATAGTATCGCGACAAATACTATTTATGAATGGTCGCCATGAAGCATAAAATAACCTATATATAAAACTCAAAGCTAAAAAACCATCTTATCAAAGTCAGAAGCTTAGTCGTCCAATATGTGTTCCAAAATACACAAAAATAGTGAGCCAACAATCTCAAGCCTGTTTAGAAAGGTCTATACCGTGTAGTCGAGTGAAACTACCCAGGGATATACTTGTTAGAATACATCGATGAGAGGAAAATACATAAACTTTAGAATGTTTAACACCAACCTTTGTATTTAATTTAAAATATATTTCACTTTGTACATTTGTTTTGTGTATTGACGTGTGACTTATACATTTTATAACAAATTTTTTTATGATACTCTCGAGCAACAATCCTATTAGTAGATGACACATGTAATTATTTCTTAAGAGTACTTCAAACTCCAAACTTTATGTTTGAGCATATAAAGTTCATGAATAAATAGAAATACATATGACATTTGGTATGTCTGACCTAAATAATCTATTGCATCCAAAATAGATTATTAATACAAAACCATAAAAATATATATTAGTTGCATAATAATTAACATTTAAGAATTACCTAACCAACCGAACGAAACATATTATTAGAAAACAAATTGATTCAAATTGATTTTTTTTTCCAAAATATAATTTACTAATTATTATTTATAATTGGGTTTGGATTTTCGTTTTAGGTATTATATAATGAGAAAGTTGCCAATAACCATCAAGATTTTCAAGCTTATCGAAATCACATGCAACATAAAATTAACTAATAATACTCGTCGGGTATGGAAACATGAGAACCAAAACCAATAATTTTCTTCCTCAATTCGTGAACCTTCTATCTCTTAAAAATCGAAAGTCACAAATCTCTTATATTAAAAATGTTTGCAACAAATTTCAGTGAAATATCAAACATTTCAATATAAAAGCAACTACTAAAATCATGCTTTCACAAATAAATTACTTTATTTCGTCTTTATTTTTTTAATTGTTGTGTTCGTAAATAATATGCATGATTTAAGAACTGTTTATGTTTGGTTCTGATGATTTGTATATCTTTTACGCAATAAAAAAAATACAATTAGTAACCAAAGAACTACTTGCGTACATATTTAAAGGTTCTAGATGAATCTTTTTTCTGTTTGTGCAACCGAATTGAACGCGTTTACGCACCCAAATTATGATAAGTTTCTAGATTTAGTTTGTATTTTATTTTTCAACATGAAATACCTTCTTGCAATCAAAATGAACTTATTTACACACCTAACTTACAGTCATTTCCATACTAACTTTTTATTTATTTTCAACATAAAAAACCTTTTTCGCAATCCAGAATGAACGTATTTATGCACCCAACTAGTAATTACTTTAAATACCAATATATATATATTTTCTCTACATGAGGAATTCCAAATACAATTCAGCTAACATAGGAAATAAAAAATCTACTCAATCAAAATACACATAATTTACAATACAGCAACACCTCCTAATTACGCAAGCAAAATATACTTAATTTCGCAACCAAACACACTAACTAATTACGCAGCCAAAATATACATAATTCCACAACTCAGCAACACTAACTAATTACGCAATTGAAATGAACTTAATTACGCAACTAGACCTGCAAAAAATAAAAATAAAATCTTAAAATTTGTTTCCAAAAAATCACCTTTTTCAGATATTTGTCAAAATATTTTCATGAATGCATGAAATTAAATAATCAACATACTAAACACAATCATATAATCATAAATCAGCATGAGAGTAACTCGATATAATAAAAACAGAAAACGAAATCAAAGGTAAATCAATAAACAAAGGATAACAAATTTAGGGATGGCAATGGGTCGGGATGGGTGCGGGTATAGCTAAACCCGTAACCCATCCCGTCTATGTTTTTCCAAACCCATACCCTAACCCGTACCCGTCGGGTAGTAATATTTTTTTCCCACACCCAAACCCGCTGGGTTCGGGTATCCATCCGCGGGTACCCATGGAAGTTTTAAAAATTCAAATTTAATATTTACATAAAAAAAAATTATTTTTGAAAATATACTGTATGTTAATAAGAAAATATATCTATTCATAATTCATATATAGTTTTGGTATATGTTAGTAAATATTTTTATTTTAATTTGATTAAAAATATTATTAGATCTTCTAGAATTTGATATTAATTCTAACAAATAAAGGAAACATCTTTAAAAATATCAAACTTAAATATGTTAGTAAATCCTTTTTAATAATCAATATAGGGTTTCGATATTAGTAAATATATTTTTTTAATTTAATTTATAATATTATTATTAGACACAAAAATAAAAAAAAAATTCAAAAGAGATTGAAAAATCAAATTCAATATTTAACTGTAGAATGATATTTGTTAAAATATACTAGAATCATTATAATTAGCAAATATTTTGTTTAAATGTAGAATGATATTTTTCAAAATATACTTATTATTCTCAGTTTTGTAGAGATAAAAAACAAAATATTTAAAAAAATAAATTAAAAAAATAAATTAAATGTTTAAATTTAGAATAATATTTTTCAAAATATATATTTTATATTAACAAATAATAAATTATTTTTTGGATTATATAATACAAATACTAATATCATTAATTTTATTTTAAAGTTTGTTAAATAATATTAGATAATTTAACTTTTTATATAATATTAATTTAGTGGGTACCCGTCGGGTATTACCCAATGGGTCGAGTTCGGGTTGGGTACCCGTGGAAAATTTCTTAAACCCATAATCCATCCCAAACCCAGCGGGTAGTAAATTTTCAAACCCACGACCCATCCGCGGAATTTTTTTTAAACCCATAACCCATCCCATCGGGTCGGCTCGGGTCGGGTACCCGCAGGTTGGGAAATAATTGCCATCCCTAACAAATCAAATAACTACACTAGTTTTGAGATAAGTTTGCTGTTGGTAGATTATTTCTATATAATTGATATATGTTACCATATCCGTTTTAAATTTAGTAGAAAACAAATATTATTAAAATATAATTCATAATTGAATTTGAATTTGAATTTGAAATTAGTCTTCTGTAACAGCGACCCGATCTATGGGCTTTACCACTGACCCGACCGACCCGATATATTCTGTAAAACTTTCAGTAGTAAACGCATCTCTCTCTTTACCCAATTCCTAAACCCTAACAATTACGCTCTCACTTCCCAATTCCCACTTCCTAGTTCCTCTTCACCATTGAACTCACCTTCCCGTTCGAATTACCTCAATGGAGAAACCCACTAAACTGCAGTTCGAGGACAGTGACGAACAACCCGAAAGCTCTTCGTCTGGAGAGGAGGTGAGTGTCTTTATTTTAAGTTTTCATGAGCCCAATACAACTTCAAATCGAAAGTATCGCTATATATCCGATAGAATTCGAAATTTATAAATTTTCATATATTACAAGCTAGAATACGCTATAATTTGATTGATTGTGTTTCTATGGTATGGGTATTAGGAAGAACTGATACAGCGTGAGCTAGCGGATTTTACGTTTGAGGAGCTGCAGAAAGCTCGATCAGACGGTTCGCATTCGGTCCATCGACGGTCCGATCAAGGAAAGAAGACAGGGCGTGCCAACAAAAACAGGTACGTTCGATTTAGTACCCAGTTTTTGTGTACTTGAGTTTGAAGTTTGTAATGAGTTTGGATTGTGTTGGTTTTGGAATGTGTTTATGAAGGCCGATGGAGACTACTTGCAAGAAGCCTGTGAGTCGGTTTAGAGAAGTTGTTCAAGCACCTAAAAAGGTGAAGTTTAATATCTAATCATTGTTATGAATTTGTGTAAGTGTTGTAGTTTATATTAGGGTTTATGTTATCCTTTGGTATGTGGAATTTAGGGGGTGCTCAGTAACTGCTCAAGCCGAAAGAGATTGTTTCATAATTGATTTCGGACTGTTTAGCTTGATGAAAAACCAACCTGACTTTAGGGTTTGTTTACAAATATCGGAGGCTCTAGACACACGGAGTATTAGGAGTGTTAGTACTTTGTAAGTTACAAATTGGAACTAATCATAACAATATATAGATCTTTTTGGGCAGAACCACAGTTGCCAAACCCGACCTGAACGGGCAATGTTGATTTGGTTTGGTTTGTTGGATTGGTAAGCATCGGTATAATGTTTTGATCCCAGAAATTTTATAGACTTGTAGATGATTACACGTTGCACAGAGTTTGTTAGTCGTTAAACAACTAATCTGGAATTTTCTCCAACAACATATTCGCCCCTAGATGTTCAGTAAATGACAGTAAGAATAACGGAGACATTATTATGTTGAAAAGCCAAGCATACATTGTTATACTTTAAGTTGACGTCCAGAACAATTGTCCAACCCAAACTACGTAGAAAATTATGTAATTTGGTGAAGTTGTTTATGTGCAGGTGGCACGCGACCCTCGTTTTGAATCTCTATGTGGTGAACTCGATGTTGACGGGTAAGTTTAGTAGTGTCTGTATCATATTAGTATTAGTGTTGTGTAAACCTGCATTTGCATGTGATTAAAAGCATGTGATTAAAAGCATGTGAATTTAATAAAATTCCTGAGATTTGAACTCATAGAAGGTGACTATCAGGGATAGAACAACCCAGATTACGGGAGTGTCTCGATGGTGTTGTAAAAAGTATAGTGTATAATATTTAATGTTTACCATGGAAAAACAAAGAAAAATATTGATAAATTATGGACGAACTGAACTAAATTCAAGTCGGCATGACCCACTTGGATGAATGAATTCACAACGCAAGAAATGGCAGAAAAAACCTTTTCCCTAACCAGGATTTGCGATCATATCAAACTTTAATAAATTTTGTCGAGTAAAAAAATCATTGTTTCTGCAAAGCAATTAGCAAGAGAATTCTATTATTAAAGAATAAAATTTGGAGTTGTCTCGTGACGCCATCTTAATCGAAAACTAAAATTTCTAACAAAATTTATCCAATGTGAAAAAAGCGCGTACTTTGTGGATACACAACTTCCCAAGGTGGACTGCTGACATTACTATAGTATACTATAAACATGAGTTTTTTGTTTCTATTTATTTTTCTGGCCTGAAAAATATCTTAGAACTAGACAGATCGGTAAGTATCAAGTTCCCATTTTCTGCTTGATCAAAGAGTAACTAATACAGCTGTTAGATTCTTCAACGCTGCTGCTTCTAGGTTGATAAGTTTGGTTTTCGACAAAATTTTGTTACTTTCGAATATATACCATTCATTAGTATCTTGTGTCCTTTAGCGGTAAGAATGGTTTTTATCTTTTGCTACAGGTTTAGGAAGAGGTTCGACTTTCTGTTTGCCAACAACCTTCCTGCTGAAAAAGAGGTAAAGTTTCATTGATCTTGTATTGTATCCTATTTTACTTATCTTTTGAATAACTTTTCTCACAAGTTATGTTTGCACAAACAGGAGATTAAAAAACAGCTTAAGAAAACCAGTGATCCAGATGTTATCGAAGATTTGAAAGGCCGCCTAAGTTGGACTGTAAGTCTTGTACATTAATCATATGAAAATATGATTAGTATATAGAAATTCACTTATCTGTTACATAGGCTACGTGTTTGTACACTGCTTAATATGTAAGAAATAATCTAATCCGTCATATTATTCTTAATCCCCTTTATCAGGACAAACAGTTAAAGTCTGAATCATCCAAGCGTACGGAGACAGGAATCATTTCACAACACCGGAAGAAAGAGAGAGAAGCAGCAAAGCACGGAAAGCAACCCTATTATCTTAAAAAATGTATTGGCTTTTTACTTTATTTTCATATGCGTTATATCGTACCACACTTTACATTGCTCATATATATGTTCATACCAATTGAGGCATGGTTTGGAAAGATTCTGACTTACGTTTTTTTGTCATTTTCAGCTGATGCCCGTAAGCAAAGTCTTATTGAGAAGTATAATGATCTCAAGGTAAGTGTATTTGAGAAATTATTGCGTATATTTGATTGTGTATGTTAATTGTTTTAGAAACGAAATTGGCTTGATATATAAAATGATATTGAACAGGCATCTGGAAAGCTTGAGTCTTTCATGGAGAAAAGAAGAAAGAAGAACGCGGCCAAGGATCACAGATACATTCCGTATCGCCGGTCTAACGAAAGTGAGCAATAAAGCTTGTAATAGCAAGAGGATTATATCAATGTCTTTTATGATTATGCATTTGTAATTGTATCCTGAACAGATGTCTTGTAATTTACTTTTAAATAGTATAGTTACAATTTTTGAGTTTTGTTTTTGTACTATTTTTTAAAGTAAATTTATTTGTGTTGGGATTATTGTGTAAAATTAAAATTGATTCATTATACAACTTAACTTAAGATTTGAATTTGCTAAAGAAAAAGAAAAAAAAGGGCAGAATTTGGTCGGTGATGAATCGTGGTGCTAACGAACCAATAAAAAAAACGCCTCATTTGGAGCTGCCAAAAAAAATTACAACAAGCTTCTCCTAGGGGAAAACTTTCCTGATTCAACTCGATTGTGCCATGAGTGGCTGAGATGAAGAAAATGTGGTAGTTGGCACACTCATAAAGGAGAGTGTCAGTAGAAGACTTGTTGAGGCTTCAGATGCTTCAGGGGAATCTTGTCGGTCAGCCTCGAAGCGTAGAAATGTTCAGAATGAAAAGGAGAATGCAGCTGTCAGCTGTGGAGATGAAGAAAATGTGGTAGTTGAGGGTGGCGCACTAACAAAGGAGAATGTCAGTAGAAGACTTGTTGATGCTTCAGATGCTTCAGGGGAACCTTGCCGGTCAGGACGAATGTGCCAAATCGACGTGAAGAAGCTACAAGTTGGGGAATTTATGCACCAAGATAACCAACACGTAGATACCTTTGGAATGAAAAAGAGAATGCAGCTGCCAGTTGCGGAGATGAGGAAAATGCAGTAGTTGAGGGTGGCAAACTTATAAAGATAATGTCAGTAGAAGACTTGTTGAGGCTCCAGATGCTTCGGGGGAATCTTGTCAGTCAGGCTCGAATGCCAAATCGACGTGAAGAAGCTACAAATTGGGGAATTTACACACCAAGATACCCAAAACATAGATATGTTCAGAATGAAAAGAGAATGCAGCTGCCAGTTGTGGAGATGAAGAAAATGTGGTAGTTGAAGGTGGCACACTCAGAAAGGAGAATGTCAGTAGAAGACCGTTGAGGCTTCAGATGCTTCAGGGGAATCTTGTCGGTCAGGCTCGAATGTGCCAAATCGACGTGAAGAAGCTACAAATTGAGGAATTTATGCACCAAGATACTCAAAACGTAAAAGATCTGCTCGCAATTTGTAACACAAGATCAAAGATTTGGTAGCGTGGGTGCTCTCTGAAGCGCGTATTTGTCCTGAAAGTAGTGGACTTTCAAACCGTGGGTTCAAGAAATCTGGATTCGGCACTGGAAGTATATATTTTGATTCTAGCACGAGGAGAAAACACCTTCCTCTCAATATTGTGGAAGAAAGCTTGCCACAGTCTAAGAAACAAATTTTGAAAAAAACAAAGTGCAGTTATTCATGATTGCCATAGTATGCTGCTGATATAGGTAGGCAGACAATATCTGCAGCGTTGATATGCCCTAAGACAGTAAAAAGAGTGACACGATTTCCTTACCATCGGGTGAAATGCAGGAGCCAGTATTACGTTAGACAGGACACTAAGACTAACCAGCACACCTAATTCAGCAAGGACACCTATTAAAGCTGCATCACCTGTTCGGAGGACTATATTAGCTAATCAGGCAAGAAACTGTCAAGCCTAGGCGATATGAGAAGGTACACAGCTCAACTTATGCGCAGTCAGAACCTGTGATTGAATTGAAAGATTTAAGAAAGGAGAGATTTGGCCCATGTCAAGGTCTTATTCAATCATCGTCTACTAGATTTGTGCGCGGGAGGAATATGTTGGATGGAATTGCTTCTAGGAAACTAGTGGTCACACCTTCATGGCTTGAAAGCATTGGCCAAGTGATAAAACGTTTTCGAAACCCATATTGACCAAAAAACATAAAATATTTTTTTCAAAAAAGACATTACCTATTCAATAAACCAAGAACTCATTAGTTTTTGGGTTTAATCAGATAAAAACTTGCTTCTTGCCATACAAAAGTCTTACAAAACCAAACTACAATAGGTTCTCAAAAAAGTTTCATGCAACAGTACCAGTGAGAATGGCACAACAAAGCAAACCATAGACATATATATATGCAAGATATATACATACTGCCTTCTACCTTACAATTGATCTACTAAAACCCTAAATCAACTGTAGCTCTTTAATTTTACTCACATCATGTTCTTTATCAAGCACATCCTCCTACCTCTTTACAATCTCTCCCAGGCTAAACCTAACTCTTAAAACTCGTTAGCTTCCCCTTATAACTACTAGGGTATATAAACACCGAGTCTAAACACAAACCACCTTTGGTATGAGTGCAATCGATTTGAGTCATCGAAAACTTTATCTTTGTCGGTGCAGCATTGGAGTTTTCAACGACGAAATCTCCCACATGGTAATGAATCCATTTCCCAGGGTTGTTCAACATACACTGGGACGAAGCGTACTGACCATCTTCAGTCGACAGTTGAAAACGAACCGGCTTTATATCCCAGCCGTGGACTTGTTCCGTGTCGCAAATCCTTCGACCGAATCTCTTGGATGCTCGTCCCAGTTGTATTCTGAAGAAAAGACTGTAAGTACCAGGTGGGAAAGGAAACTCGACTTCACCGTCAACTTCGAACCACCAGATTTGTTGAAGATACGCAATGGATGAGAACCTGTGAGACCAAAACGGAAATCAGAACCCAAACAACTGAATCATTTGAATCATCAAGTCAAACTAGAAAACTCAAGAAGACCCTATTGACAAAATTGACCGAATTCTTAAAAGCATATAGTCATAAAGACAGCAGTCAGTCAAAATCCAGGTGCTCTTTCGGCAAGCAACAACAACGACTATATTCAATCATAAACACACAAGACCAAAGCTTTCAAGAGTCTAGACTCAATCAAACTAGTCAATCATAAACAAATAACACAACAGTATGATCATTTCGAACGTCACAAAACACCCTGCAAACTTGATGAACAACAACAAAAGACTAGTGATTCTTAATGGTTTGATTAATCAATTAATCTCACCTAGATTCCTCAGTAGGGATATGTTTCCAGTACCGTCGATCGTCAATCCCAGTGATCGACAAGCCCTTCGGTGAAATCGACAAGCACACACCACCAGTAGCCTTATCCAGCCATACTTTCTACATCGTTACAAACACAAACATATCAAACATTTCACAAAGCCATACATCGATTATATGATCATCTAAAAAACCCTAAATTAAATTTACCTTGGTTCCATCATCAAGCGAATTAGGTCTAGCAAGCCTAGTAAAAATTTCTCTTTTGCTCATGTTTTCAGGGAGCACACCAAACACCTTATCGACAAGGACTCGATAATTAGACGGAAGTTTCGATTCCCAAACGAAATCGGCCCAAGAAGCGCCGCGAAAAGCTCGGTTGAGTTGAGCGAACTCGCAGATATCAGATGGATCCAATCGAGCGATGATCGAAGCTACGCATCCCTCTGGTAAATCCGATAAACCGGGTTTGGGCGAAACGGGTAAAGAAGGATTTGGGTATTTGATGAAATCGGAGAAACTCGCACCCATGTAGAGAAAAGTAGAATCGAAGAAGAGAGACAGAGAGAGAGATGAGAGATGGTAGTGAAGAGGTGTTTATGTAGGAGTTAGAGAGAGACGCGTAAGAGGAGAATTTAAAGAATTGTTTAGTGTGAGATTTGTAGGTTGGCTTTGTTCGTTTCCGGTTTCTCTCTTTGCTTTATTACAGAGGAGAGAGATAAAGTAGGTTAGAGAGAGAAAGAGAGGTGTTGGAATTGGACGGTACATAAAAGCAAAGAACTATGTTTTTAAATTCCATATGACTAGTCATTTCCTTAACCACACAACTAATTTCTTTCGGTTTGGAATATTTTCTTTTTAGATTTTCGCTTTTTTTTTATTTTTATTTTACTAAACAATTAGGGATTAGCTTTGATTATTTTTTAAAAAAAAAATTGTTACAAGGTTATCGTTATTTTGATTATTTATTGTTTAAATAATTGAGTTTAAATTTTTCATTCGTATTATATAATTTTCAAGTTTATTAAATTTTTGAACGGTCGGTTATGTAAATATAAGTTGTAGATAAGAAATAGTCGAAATAAAATTTATTACCGATGATTTTAAATGGAGCGCTAAAACCAACCTAAAAAGTACGAACTTCTACGTTAACAGGAAACGAGTCGGAATTTAGGTGTAAGGACATATGCCCGAAATTTAAAGGTGAGTATTTACAATACAAGAAAAGAGTTACGGCCGAAGCGAAAGGTGCAGGAAGATGTTTGTCGAAGACTAACCTCATAATGGATTTATAATCTTAGTATTTGATCGAACAACCATTGGTTTAGGCGTGTTTGTGTTTGTGCATATGGCAGAGTAGTACAAGGGGTGTCACTACTCAACGTACAAACGACTTCTTTGTTTGCTCGGTCAATTGGGAAAATAAATTGTCAAACACTAACTTGAACATGTAGAACAGTATATACATCATTTGTCATCTATAAACAGTGAAAGAATGATGTGAAGTTATGACTAAAATTCTGAAACTTATAATTGATATAGAGAGAAAGCTAAAAGCTTTTAAATTTTAGAAATAAAGTTGAGGTATGGGATAAATACTTGTTAATACTCTTTGATCCATAGTTTATTTTGTAAGTTGTGAGTGCTTTGTAACAGAAACATGAGTTGTAGAACGCTAGTGTTTAAGATAATCTTCTTGTAACCTCTCTCTATATAAAATTTGTTTCTGTTTCCCATGGATGTAGGATTTCTTCACAATCCGAACCACGTTAAATTTGTCTTGTATGTGTTTGGTTTTAACATTATTGTTCTTATCACTTTCTTGTTATTTTGGGTTCATATATAAGGTTTTGAGTATAAGCTGAAGTTGTGTAGCTTTTTATTCTTGTTGTAGGATCATATCTACTAAACAAATGGGTTTTGGCTGAATAATGGTTGAGTTTAGGCCAACACTATCATAGGTTTCGGTTTTTATTGGTAGTTCATAAAATTATCTATATCTGAATCTCTAAAGAGATTATCAAATAAGTGGTGCAATGAGCGTGAATAGTCTATAACAATATTGTTTGTAGAGTTGTTATAACATAAAAAAACATGAAGATCATTTCAGATCTTGAGGTTAGAGAGAATGATCTCACCTTAAAACTAAAAAATCCACCAAGATGAGTTCCATGAAGTTCAACGTAATTTTTTTTGAAGATAATTATTTTAACCTTTAGAGAATCAAGGGTCGGGCTTTTCTTGTACATAAATAGGTGATTGCTAACATTTATGAGAAATATATAGAAAATATTGATGTCGAAGTACTGCTAAAGCTCATAGTGCTCTAATCTTGAGTTTTACGGATGAAGTGATTCGAGAGATATCTTAAGAGCCTACGTCACTGGGAATATAGAATCGTCTAGAGCTAAATACATGAAGAAGTTCTTAACCAATATTTTGTATCTCAAGAAACATTTGTACACGTCGTTAATGAATGATAGCAAGGATATTCAAATATACATTAACGATTTCAATATAATCATTATTAATTTAAATGTAGTTGAGGTCAAGGTAGAAGATAGAGATCAATCTATAATATTTTTGAGTTCTTTCGAAAACTGTACGAGCACTTTGTTGATACTATGATTTACGAAAAAAAGTCTCTTATGATGGATGAAATCAAAAATACCTTGAACTCAAATGATATTCAAATAAAAACAGTTCTGAAGGGTGACTCTGAAGGTCTTAGACTGAGTGTGAGAGACAAGATTAGAAAGAGAGATTTAATAAAAAGAAAGGAATCAAAAGGGTCTGTGAGTGGTTCTAAAGTGAGATTTTGTATGTACCATAAGAAGGTCCATATGAGTAGGAACTTCCCAGAGAGAAAAAAGGAAAATAGTTATCCGAAGGCAATATCGGAGACGCTGCAATGGTTTTAGATGATTATGAGTACAATGATGTTTTAATGGTTTTAATTACAGATACAATGACAATTGAGTATCAGATTTATGAGTTTTATTCCACATGACTTCCAACTAACATTGTTTTAAAATCGGTGATTGTTTGATTATGAAAAGGTCATCCTCAAGATTGATGACCCCTATATTGTCGAAGGAATGTGACTGTTTGGCTCAAGTTATCTACATAATTTGAGAGAGTGATAAAATATATGAGTTATACCTGAAGTTAAACGAAACCTTCTTTTAATATTAGATTAGAAAGGTACTTAAAATGATATAGATGACAGATTTAAGGTCTTACAATGCTCACTGGTTATTGTGAAAAGATATATAACTAATATTTTGTTAGTTTTTGAAGGGTTTATAATGTTCAGGTATATGTCTAGTCTAGAGAGAGATTCAACCAAATTGTGGTAAATGAGGTTTGGGCATGTATTTGAGAAAAAACATTATTGAGCTTAGCAAACAACGGTTGTTGGATGGTAGCACAATTTAGAAGTTGAGATTTTTTTAAAGTTGTGTGCTAGGTAAAACCAAGAGGGTCAAGTTCATTCCTAGCGACCATACCACCAATGATGTGCTTGTATGTTTATTCGGATCTTTGGGGTCCGACAATACAACCCACCATGGATGGTGGAGAATTTATGTCATTGATTGATGACTACTATATAAAAGTATGGGTTATACTTTTTAATATCAATAATAAAGCATTTGATGCTTTTAAGAACTCAAAAAAGTTGGTACAAATTCAAACTGGAAAGATGTTGAAGAAGTTATGTATTGACAATGGCTTGAAATATGTGAATGATGCATTCACTTGCTATTATTCTAAACTTGACATTTCTAGACACCAAACCATGAGAGGATATACCCAATAAAAGGGATTACTAAATGAATAAACTAACCTTACTCGAAAGAGTTAGGTGTATGCTTCAAACAATTTGAATGGACAAAAGGTTTTAAGGATAAACTGTGACAACATTTACGCACATCATTAACAAGTGTCCATCTATGGAACTGAAGTTTCTTTGTCCTCAAGAGGCATGAACTAGAAAGAAACCTTAGTTTGAATATTTGAGAGTGTTCATATGGTCGGAATTCTAAAACTCAGAATTGTTAGGGAGATAAATATGAAAGCTTTTGGATTTTAGAGATAAAGTTGAGGGAGAGGATAAATACTTGCGAATACACTGAGATCTATAATTTCTTTTGTAACTCGTGAGTGCTTTGTAACAAAATATGAATGATTGATTGTTAGCGTTTGAGAGAGTCTTCATATAACCTCTTTATATATAAAACATGTATCCGTTTCTCTTGGATGTATGATTTCTTCGCATTTGAACCACTTTAAATATGTCTTATATGTGCTTGGTTTTAACATTATTGTTTTTATCACTTGTTTTGTTGTTATGGGTTCATAGCTAAGTTTTGAGTATAAGACAAAGTTGTGTAGCTTTCTATTCTTGTTGAGGATCATATATACTAAACAAATGGGTTTCGACGGAACAATGGTTCACTTTAGGCTAATATTTTCCTAGGGTTTGGTTGTTGTTTAATCTTGATATTGTTATTATTTCAAAGTGGATTTCTAATATATAACAGTAAAAATATTGATAATTAGTCTCTCATTTTAAAAAAATATGTGGTCTTTTCCACGACAAAAAAACAACAAAAGTAAAAAACAAAATTCGTAATTTTTACAGAGTCAAAATTTTTATAGTAAAGATAAAAAAATAATGAAACCAAATATCTATATTTTAATAAGTCCGAAAGTATATGAAGTAATAAAAAAACGAGATGCTAATTGTATAAAAATTAGATATTCGAATACCAACTTCGTTTCAAAATTTTAATTAAACAAAGTATTTTTTATCGGGTTTATATTATTTTAAAAATAAAAATTATTTATAATTCCAAATTATCTATACAATTTAAATATTCTCATTCTTTATATGTTGTTCGATTAGAATATAGGAACATAAAAAATCAATAAGGTGTTAATATTTTAACTGATTTTTCAAATACACATTTTATTAAATATTATAATTTTTAGAATTTGAATATTTTATTATTTTTTAAAAATAATATGAGAAATCATGTAGAATTATGCATTAAGTCTAAATTTTAGATTTTATTTTCATATATTGATCATGCTAATTTATAACAATGTATTATATTTTATTCGATACGTTATTTTTCCACATATGCTGTTTTTTTTCAAGCGATTATTAAAAATTAATAATAATTAAACAATATATTGTTTAAAAGTCATTCACGTTACATTCGATAAGTTGTTATTTACGTTACATTCACATTATATTCGATGAGTTGTTATTTACGTTATATTCACGTTATATTCGATGAGTTGTTTCTTTACGCGGTTTTTCAGAATCAAATATAATAAAAAATAATATTGTTTAGTTAAAGTATAGACTTATAACCGTATAAAGATCATTTATACTTTATTTTTCATACATTTTTTAAAATTAATTTTAATTCAACAATATTTAAAAAGTTTATAAAATATTCTTACAGCTTCAAAATTTTATACAAATAATTTTAATATTTTGAAGATGGATTATCAATATGTACCTAATAATTTTAGAATTTATTGAAATCAAACGTGTTTATTTATAGGTTTTGATTATCAATACGTAAAATATCCCTAATTAACCAAATTACTTATTTTTTTATATTAATTTTCTATGATTTAGCTTTGTTTCTCACTTTTTTTTAAACTGATTTGTCTAGATTCATCTCAAATCCACTTCATTTCATCTGCATCGTCGTTTAAATTAAAAATACTCCATTGATGTTTTGAAATCTTGATATTAATTTTTAAGATTTTATTTTTTATTTTTAGATTGTTTACTATCAAAACCCTAAATTTTATTTGTTTTATATTTTCCCGGCTACTCCTATGTAAAATCAAAAAATTTAAGTGCATACAAATATATTTAAATTTTTTTTCGTTACTCTTGTGATATTAGTAGTTTGTAACTTTTTAGATTTCGTAATTCAGTACTAACACATGTAAAAAGTTTTTATATATTTTCTTATTTTTTACTAATTTTTATGATCTTGTAGACGTGTAATAGGTCATGAACTAGTTATGTATTTTTTTATTTTTTGTGTTTTTATAACCTATTTTTAATTTTTGGTTTTACAACTCACGATCTTGCAGGAAGGTTATGACCAACTTATGTGTTATTTTTTTCATACTCACACAACTTATTATGAGCTTCTTTTTGTAAATTACATACTTGCACATGTTCGTGTAATATTTATTGTTTGCTTTCGTGACTTATTTTGAACGGTTGTTTTTAACCTCGTGGACTTGTACTATGTTGAGACATGTTTGTGTGTTGTTTTGGATATTTGTTACCTATTTTTAACTATTTTTATGTTACTACTGAACTTGTAGTAGGCTATAACCTATTTATGTGTAGATTATTTATTAATTGAGTGTTTTCTCAACTTATTTTGCATTGTTTTCGCAACTACTAGACTTGTAGTAGTCCGAGACTTGTTTGTGTGATTATTTTGTATCGTTTATGCATCAATTGTAGATTTTCGTAATTTATTTTCAGCTATTTTTGTAACTATTGGACTTACAATAGGATAAGAGTTCTTTGTGCATTTATTGTGGGTTCTTGCAACTTGGTTGAACATTTTTTTTGCAACAATTGAATTTGCAGTAGGTATGATATGCTTGTGGGTTGATTTTGAGGTTTTTGTAATTTGTTTTGAACTATTTTATAACTAGCACTTGTAGTAAGTAGACCTATTTGTGTATTAATTACCACTTATTATTAGGGAAATAACACACTTAGTACCTTCTCACCAATCTTGTTATCATATAGTACCCCAACTATTTTCGATGCCTACTAAACACCCATCTCACCAAACTAATTCCTTTTCAATACCCAGAAAGTCCAAACAAAAGCCTTGTTTATTTTATTTTATTTTATTCAAATATCTTATGTATTTAAATCAAATCTAATTATATTAAGATTTGATTTGATTTTATTTTATTTTATTTTAGAATATTTATTTTATTTCCTTGTATTCTAATTTAGGGTTTTGAGAAGCTATTATATAAAGCCTCTTATGCCTTAAGTTATTTTAAGTTTTTGGAATAATATATTTTTGTCTCTGAAAATTTCACTCTTTGTTACCCTTAGAATTAGGGTTTCATCATGTTACCCTTAGATTAGGGTTTCATCTATCATTGCTTCTTCTTCTATTTCCGCCGCGTCATCAGATTGGTATCAGAGCCTCAGTTCCTGCTACGGGTCAAGTATGTTTCTGAATCTTGATTTCATCTGATTCAAGGTTTAAAGGAGAGAACAACATACGGCCATGAAGATCTCAAAGATCGTTTGGTATGCGGGAGACACACTAGGCGTTTCAATGACGATCATATTGACCGGTTACTTAAGGAGTTTAAATTGGCTACCAATCGCCGAATCAAGGTAAAACTTTCTTATCGATATGCTGTCTCAGGCTATGAAGAGGTTTTCAAAACCATTTTTTTTCATCAACTGGACATGGGGATGTTGTCTTCAGGCTATGAAAAGGTTTTCGAAACTATTTTTTTCCTTCAACTAGATGGCTTGAATGTTACTTCGAATAAGGAACACTCGAGAAGAATTTATCTTATTCCGATAAGGTCAACAATTATAATTCCCAATGTAACGATTGAATAAAATAAAATAAATAATTTGGGTTCTTGATGGTGATGGTGCTGTGAATTCGAGGACGAATTCTTGTCAACCAGGAGAGGATGATGTAGCCCAGAAAGTCCAAACAAAAGCCTTTCTTTATTTTATTTTATTTTATTCAAATATCTTATGTATTTAAATCAAATCTAATTATATTAAGATTTTATTTTATTTTATTTTATTTGATTTTAGAATATTTATTTTATTTCTTTGTATTCTAATTTAGGGTTTTGAGAAGCTATTATATAAAGCCTCTTATGCCTTAAGTTATTTTAAGTTTTTGGAATAATATATTTTTGTCTCTGAAAATTTCACTCTTTGTTACCCTTAGAATTAGGGTTTCATCATGTTACCTTTAGATTAGGGTTTCATCTATCATTGCTTCTTCTTCTATTTCCGCCGCGTCATCAATCTAGTACCCCAACTATTTTCGATGCCTACTAAACACCCATCTCACCAAACTAATTCCTTTTCAATACCCATTTTTATTTTAACCCTCAATTACCCTCAAAATTTGGGCAGTGTCTTTTCCACCAAAAATTCAAAATTTGAATTCGAATTAGTAGCTCACACCTACCCTAATATTTTAGAATACCTTAATAGAGGTCATAAATCTCTTTAGTATCATCTACAGTCCATCAAACCAGTTAAATAGTTCTCTCGAAGCCATTATTTGTCTATTTTTAGGTTGCCAAACTCTTTTTAATACCTATGTTCAAGCTTGAAGTCATCAAACTACTTATTATCAACCACATAATATTTTGCAGATGTTTTTGCTTTTATTTCTTGGTGAAAGTGTTTCCAACTACGTTTTCATCAACGAGTTTGAACGTTTCGCCATTGATTTATATTTTAGAAGTTCTGAGTACCTTAACAAGTGTGTTTTTCAGCTTATTCTTCGTTACATAAGTTGTAACTAAGTTTTTATCCAAGTTTAATAGTTTCTGCATTATTTTCGAGCTTTGTTGAATATGTTTATACTGTCATAGCGTATATGGCAAAGCATGTTTTTCTGTTGGAGACAATGCGATTGTGAATGCAGGTGCTGCCATTTATGTACATTGAGTACATAACCATGCTTACATGACTCGTGTTAAAATCATTCGTTACATGACCCATTATCCATGACGCGAGTTATTCGTCGTTCATATGACGCAAGTTATTCGTCGTTCACATGACGCGAGTCTTGTATTAATGTTACACATGATGCGAGTTATTTGTAGATGTTATAGGTCAGAACAAACATGCGATTTACACTGTCATTCACATCACGCGATTCGTTGCTTCACAATTTTATACATCTCGTGTGATTCGCTCTTTTGTTTCAACCTTTTCTCTTACCTATTTATGGATTAATAATTTGTGCTATTTTCAGTCTTATGGTCTTTCTAATTATAGTTTTAACCAATTATAGTTACCACACTTTCAAATTTTTTTAAAATTTAATAGTGTTGTAACTTAATTCCCCAATGATGTGTGTTTGGTTTTCTTTTACTAATCACACGATTTGTTTAATAAATATAACAACTCAGCGAGTTTACTTAAATTTTTTATAGCTGCACGATTTCTATTGAAAGTAGAATGCGAGACATACTATTTTATGTACATTTCAAATATGCATTTGGTATACTATTAACATGTGATTCTAGTAAGAATAGAAAAATCAGAATAAACTAATAGATAATGGCTTTGGTAGAATAAACATAAGGTGATTTACGAATTACAGACTCAACTATCTTTAGCATGCACAACGCGATTTAATAAAAATATTACATCTTGAACTTCCAACCACTGTTTATATGGTTTTTATACAAGGCGTGATTTTGGTTCGAAAGTTTTAGTAAGCATGCGCAATTTACTTTACATGATGGTGAACAATACGATTTGTTGTAAACTTCTTACGCGAGATATAATACACACTATAAACATGTCAACACAATCGCATTGTCAAAACACTCCACAAACTACCCACTAACTTGATCGAGATTTTCTCTGCTAATTAAACATCAATAAACATACAATTTACACTATTAAACCATGCGATATATAGGCCAAAACACACGCGAGATACAACTTCACACAACTAAAAAATAACTCATCAAACGCATTTTCAGACTAAACAAAATGCGATATACCAAATATAGATGCTAAAGTTTCCATATTTCACTTTCAAACAGACCACGTAAAAGAAACCCAACTACCTTTTCCAGAAAACCAGGAAAAATCAAAACCAAACAATACATTCAACAACAACTGTAGCCTATCATAAACAACCCATAAACTAAATCAACATTTTGACTGGTAAAAAAATACCAACAAACCAACCATACACAAGTCTGAACCTTTTAAGAACAACTAAACCGTTTATCGGCCAGTCGATGGGCCTATTTGAGTTTCTCTTTAAACACAAATGGAGACGAACCGATTGGTAATTCAAACTACTTTATACTGATAACCATTATTTAGACGTTCACCAGCAACGAGTTTCGCGTTGACTAGTAGATGAATTTTGCCTCAAAACTGGATTACAATCCCAATACTGCTACCATCGTCGGAGTTTGAACAGCAGTAACCACGCTGGACTTATTTTAGGGTTTCTAAATTTGTGACTGTCTCTTTCGTCTTTTGGCTTTCTCAAGGATTATTGAAATTTGGGGGAAAATTTAATATGAAAGTAATAAAAAGTAACTCTCAACCTATTTTCCCCTTTATATACCCTTGGGGTTATTTTTGTCCAAAATGGGATCTTAGGTACCAATTGGTAATATCTAGTATTTGGGAACTGAAACGGGATATCATACTTGAAAAGGTATTTTCGGGTAATTTTCTCTTATTATTATTTTGAATATTTTTCTCAACTACTAGACTTGTAGTTAGTTCAATTTTCTTCAAATCACCACTCATGTCCTTAATAAAATAATGAAGCAAACACAAATTACCAAAAAACACATATAGATTCACACAAATATACTATATTTTATCATAAAAGAAATATTATTATATATATATGTTTAATATATATTATTAATAGTAAATCATGAATACATTTTTAAATCATTAAAATATTAACTTGTATGAGTTTACCTAATCTATGATACTAAATATACTAAATATATTTTAGTTTATATTTTTGACTAATTTTTAAAAATATAGATTTCACACATTTAAGTACATTATTCTTTACAAGTTCACCAAAGCTAATTTTGCGCAAATGATAAATTCACAAATTTAAAAATACATATGAATTTAATAAAATATTGATTCCACAAGCTCAATTAACATTATTTTTCAAATAATAACTAAATTAAATTATAAACTCACATAACAAAACCAAATATTCATATATATATATATTGGTATGCATTAAAGTTGGATTGAGAGAATCAAGAACACAAGTCTTCACAGAGAGAGTTTTTGGTAGTGAAAATAGTATTGTGCTTCTGATTATTTCATATGTGTAACTGTCTTCCTCAGCCTCTATAAATAGGCCAGGTGAATCAGTTACAAGAGCGGTTACATAAGTGAATATTTATAACTTAGTCCCTATATCTCTTATAAAAGCTTAATCTCACCTTATATTTGTAGAACTTATCAATTTAGTCCTTACTAATTACATTTAGGTTCTCATAGAATATCTCTCCTTATCAGTAACCCCCCTAGTTCTTATACAAACAATTTATAAGAACTATTCGCTCTTCGAACTTTACTCCAAGTAAATACAACTTTCTTCACTTCGCATCTTCATTATGATTAAACTCAATAACTTGCGACTTCTCTTCGAATTTACTAATAAGTGCAAACAAATTTCCCAATCACTTCGAACTTACCAACTTGAAATATAACCTTGCCTCTACTTCGAATATTGTTACTAAAGATATAGTTTTGCTGATGCTTTGAATTTTCTGATCCCTACTTGATAGATTGACTAGACCTTTATTGGTAGACCTATGATACTGCACGTTTCCTTTTCGTTTCACATTCCACCCAATGAGAGCAACTCACTGGTTTTGCCTCTTCAGATTCTCAACGTCACTTCTTTAAACTATAAATACCCAGCTCTTTATTCACTGAGAACTTTTAGAGAAATCACTTCTAGACCATCTTCATCTTGTTCTTCATCTTCATCCTGTTCTTTATCAACCTTCAAGCCATCTTCATCCTGTTCTTCATAAACCTTCAAGCCATCTTCAACTTCTCAGATCAATATCTATTGTATGAGAAGATATCCCAAATACAAAAAATCCAAACCCAGAAAACCAGCAAAAGGAAAGAAACCTCTCTTCCCTGGTTCTAGCAATCAAGTATTCAGAGCTTACGATTATCTTTGTATTTCTCAAAGAGCTAGAGAATACAAAGCTGCTGGGTTAATCTACAACGGTCCTCATTCTTCCCTTACCACCTTTAAATACGGTAACTTCGATCCCAATCTTGCTACTTCGTCTTCACCCTTAGCTTCAAACCCAGAATCTAGCCAAGAACCTTTTCCTCTTCGAAATCAACCTACTTCTCCACCATTAAGACCTCATCGAGAATCTAAGGGTGCCACTTCTAATAAACCATCAACTGATAAAAATCCACAACTCAAATCGCCTATCCCACAATTCGAAGCTACTAGAAAATTTCAACCCAAATCACTTACCTTTCAAACCGAAGCCGTTAAAGTTAAACCACGCAAAAAATCGACCTTTCTAGCAATGGGTGATGATGCAGAGACCTCTTCTCCTCCCCCAAAAGAAGTGGTTGACGTTACACCAGAAAGTAGTCAACCAATTCTTGTGACTCAACAGGAGACTCAAATCCGAAGTCATTCTAATGAAGCCACTGACGAGGACAACAACAAAGAAAATGATTCTGAAGCTACTGAATCTGATGCCGAAGAGGAATCCAAGGCTGACGGCGTGGTCCCTCCGAAAAAGATTCGAGGGAAGAAACCTCTCATTACACTCCCCGAGGACGTTGCTGCCTTGGTTCAAGAAAATCTTAAATCACTTTGTCCTCAGTACATTCTTGCCCTAAAGAATGTATCCTATACTTACTACCTCGAGTCAGAGAAAGAGATGCTCAAAAAACTATGGGGATTAACCGATAACATGACTCTTCGACTACCAGTAGAAGGAGAGACACCTCTGAGCTGTCAGAAAGACGAACTGGTAGTCTACCCTGAACTTTTCAACTGGGGACTTCGATTTCCCCTCGATCCGATGATAGTGAGGTACTTCAAAATTCATAGGTTGTGTCCAACACAAGTCACTCCAAACCAGCTTTTTACCTTATTCTCTGCTATCATGGTGTCGAGGCTGGGAGGCATTCCCCTTGAAATTGAAGACTTCATCTCGGTGACCAAAGTTTCTAATGGGCCAGTTTTTCCGTTCTATTACCTAACTCTGGAGGATGATTTAAAAATTATCGACGACCTCCTCGAAGCTGATAAATTATGGAAGCAAAGATTCGTCTTCTTATCAGGAGCTTGAGAAAATAGCAAAGAGATTTCCGATGCCAATCCCTCAAAACTCACCCTCACCTGGAGAGATAGCAGTAAGTAACACCTTTTTTTTTTAAACTTAGCCAAATTAATCAATTTATTTATCTAACTGTTTATCCCCCCCTTTTCTTAGAAATTCTGAGGCGATTTAAAAGTCGTCGAAAAAATGCCAAGGTCATCTTCCAGAAAATGGCTGAGTGGGCAGAAAAAGCCTGGGGAAATGGCTTTCACTCAGCCTTCGAGCCGATCAACTTTGTCAACAGCCATCTCTGGCGTATATCCTTAGGAGCTGACTTTCCTCAAGATCCGATGATCCCCCCAGATCCTATCCTAGCAGTTCAGAGAATACTTGCACCAGATGGGAAATGCTACCTTCCCACCAGGAATCGAAGTGAAAGCCACCTACCACTGAAGAAGAAGGGAAAGTAAACCCTCAAAATGCCCAACACAATCAAGGCTAAACCTTCAAACCATTCGAAGACTGCAGGAAAGTGAAAAACATCTGCATCTCAACTTCCCCCCATATCCGAGGAAGACGAACCTGCGCAAAAGAAAAAGAAAGAAAGCAATACTCCCAGAAAGAAAAAGAAGAAGTCCATTACTCCACAGAAAAAGAACGAAGCTGATATGCTCGAGGAGGTATTGGCTTCCGAGGTGCAAGAAAAAATCTTTGTGGAAGAAAATCCTCAAGGGGGATTGGCATTGGGAGATAGCCAGGAAATTGATTATCTTAATTTCGAAGATTTAAATTCGAGTGGAGATTTTGCAGCCACTGGTGAAGATTTTCGACCTATCAACACCATTCCATTGACTTCCGCCGATGCTGCCACAACTTCAAAATCCAATGCAATCGTTCCTGTTTATCATCACTCATCGAACTTTCCCAATCCTAACAGATCCGATGAGGTAACTTCGATTCTTCGCCCTTTTACAAGTTTAAGTTCTGCAGCCAAGAAATTATGTGAAGAAGTGAACAATTCTCAAACCCAATTGGAGCTCATTGCACAAGAGCTAGTCAAGAGCAAAAAGGAAACAGAGTCTGAAAAGACTTCGAAAAATAAAGCACTTCAAGATTTCGAGGCTGAAAAAGGAAAGCTTCTTAAAGAGCATAAAGAAGAAATCGAAGCCCTGGAGGCTTCTCATCGATTGGCTTTGGAAATCTAAAATCTCAACATTCTACTGCTATTTCTGAGGCAAAGAAAAAATCTACCGAAGCTGAAGATCTTGCTAAGAAAAGTCAGAAAGACCTGGAAGATTGTCGAACTCAACTGACAACGCTTCAAACAGAATTCGAGGTGGAAAAGAAAGCTGCTGTCAAGAAAGCCGGAGCTGCTGTTGGTTCTGTGATGCTTGATGGTATCAAGAAAGCTCAAACTGATACAGCTATTAAACTTCTTCGAGAAGTTCATGCTGCCTGTCCAAGATTAGATTTAACAGACCTTTGGAAACAAGTTCCAGAAGAAGATCGCCCAAAGGAAGCCTTCGAGGTGCCACCAAGCTCCTCAGAAGAAGACGATGATTCGGAAGGGTCGTCGGAAGAAGAAAATGCCTAAACAACAGATTAGACATCGCGATTGTTTTTTTGTGTTTGATTAAGTAGTTTTTTTTTGTAAGCTTCATGTTTGATCCGATGAAACAAGCAACTTTTTTTTATATTTCAAATTTCTGGTATACTTATTTAAACTTGTTGCTTCAAAAATTAGATGCACTCATAAGACGTGGCACCTTGAAAATTAGATACACTCATAATATGTGGCACCTCGAAAATTAGATGCACTCATAAGACGTGGCACCTCGAAAATTAGATGCACTCATAAGACGTGGCACCTCAAAAATTAGATGCACTCATAAGACGTGGCACCTCGAAAATTAGATGCACTCATAAGACGTGGCACCTCGAAAATTTGGTTGTTTCTTCAAAGCTATTGCTTCGGAAAATTATTCTTAGTCAACTTTCAAAGATGATCAGTCTTTGCCAAGTTACCAAAATAATAAATCACCCATCATACTAAACAACCAATGGCCAAAAGAAATTTTATTAAAAACTTGAGAACAGTTAACCAGACACCTCGTTAAAACCTTTCTAGGCCAACAGATAAGGAAAGAGTATGTCTGTTTTACAAAAATTCGAAGTTCAATTTTACTCACAGTACAATTTCAAATGCTCTACATTCCAGGGGTGCTTGAGCATCCTCCCCTCGCGATCAGACAACCTGTAGGAACCTGGCTTAACCTTCATTTTGACTTCATAAGGACCCTCCCAATTCGGAGCCAATTTTCCGAGGTGCTTGTCCTTGGTATGAAGAAATACTTTTCGTAATACTTTATCGCCAATCTTGAACTCTCTCTTCTTCACCTTAGCATCGTACCTGCTTCTCATTAAGGTCTGATAATGAACCACATTCAAATGTGCATTAACCCTTTTCTCTTCTAACAAATCAAGTTCAACCCTTCTAGCTTCATCATTGTCCGCTTCAGAATATTGCAATAACCTATAGGAAGGCAATGTAGATTCAGCAGGGCACACAGCATCCATCCCATAAACTAAAGAAAAAGGAGTCTCCTTTGTGGCTTCTCTGGGGGTTGTTCGATATGCCCACAACACTTCTTGAAGATAATTTGGCCATTTTCCTGCTGCTCCTGCCAATTTTTTCTTCAAACCATCCAAAATAGATCTATTTGTAACTTCCACCTGCCCATTTGCTTGGGGGTGAAAAGGAGTAGAAAAACATTGTTGTATTCCTTTCGAAGAGCAAAAAGAGTCCATTTCCTTGTTATTAAATTAGGGACCGTTGTCCGTTGTTATTTTTCGAAGAACTCCAAAACGATAGCAGATGTTACTTTGAATGAACTTGATTACATCCTTAGCTTTTGTCCCAGCTAAAGGTTCTGCTTCTGCCCACTTCGAAAAATAATCAACCGCAACAATAATCATCTGTCTTCCACCAGAAGCCATAGGTAATGGTCCTACTAAATCAATCCCCCATCTGTCGAAAGGTACCGCCTCTGAGATTGTCATTAGGGGTACTGCTGGTTTATGTATTAAATTTGCATACCTTTGGCAAGTATCACAGCTTCGAACTAATAACTTGGCATCCTGCAATATGGTAGGCCAATAATACCCTGCCAATAATACCCTACGCGTTAAAGCTTTGAATCCACAATGAGCTGACCCATCTCCATCATGCAATTCAGATAGGATATCTCGAGACTCTTCCTAACTCAAACATCGCAGCAAAGGTTTCGACGCAGATCTCTTGTACAATACCCCATCCAATACTACATAGCCAAGAGCTTTATACTTTATTTTCTTAAGCAAGTGTTTATCAAGAGGTAGTATTCCCTTCAAAATAAGGTTTAACAAGTCAAACCTCCAGTCACCTCGAACACGCATCGGATCATTTACTACCTCCTCAATGGTTGTGTCACGATCCATGGATATTCTTCAGAGTAAGCCATTGTTTCTAAAGAATCAGCCATAGTGTTGCTACCTCTTCGAATATGCTCCACCTCGACATTTTCAAACTGTGCCATCATACCTCGTAGCTCTTGCAAGTACAAAACCAAACGATCCTTTTTAGCTTCAGAACCCCTTTAACATGGTTAACTACCAACTGCGAATCTGTTTCTAAGCGCACAAATGCTGCCCTGCAAATCTTCGCTAATCGCAATCCTGCTAGCACAGCTTCATATTCAGCTTCATTGTTCGAAGCATGAAATCCAAATTTTATAGCTTGAAACATAAATTCCCCTGTTGGTGCTACCAATTCAACTCCTGCACTTGACCCTTTGTTACTAGATCCCCCATCTGTTCGTACTGTCCACGTTGGATTCGTGCTCTCTTTTTCACCTTTTTCCTCTTCGGGTCTACTCGAATGAAACTCAACCAAGAAGTCTGCTAAGGCTTGTGCTTTGATAGCTGTTCGAGAAGAGAATAACACGTCAAAATCTCCCAATTCTACAGACCACTTAGTCATCCTTCCAGAGATATCTGGATTTTGCAATACATTTTTCAGTGGATAGGAAGTTCGAACTACAATCGTATGTGCCTGGAAATAGGGACGCATTTTTCTCGCTGCTACTACTATGCACAGTGCCAATTTTTCGAGCTTCAAATAACGTTTTTCAGCATCAACCAAACTTTTACTAACATAATAGACTGGCTTCGAAATTCCTGAATCTTCACTGATCAAAACTGTACACACTGCATAATCCGATACAGCTATATACAAGAATAATTGCTCACCCTTTCGAGGCTTTGATAAAATTTCAGGAGAGGACAAAAGATTTTTAATCTTCACAAAAGCTTCTTCGCAATCCGAAGTCCACTCAAAATTATTTGGTCGACACAGCACCTGGAAAAAAGGGAAGCACTTATCTGAAAAACGAGAAATGAATCTGTTCAAAGCTGCTAACCTGCCCGTTAACATTTGCACTTCTTTTATATTCCGAGGTGAAGACATTGATATCAGAGCCTTCAACTGTTCTGGGTCCACTTCGATTCCTCTTTCACTAATCATGTACCCTAGAAACTTACCAGATCGGACTCCAAATGTACATTTTTCTGGGTTCAACTTCAATTGTATGGCTCTGAGATTCAAAAACGTCTCTTCTAAATCATCAATGTGTTCATTATCATCTTTACTTTTAACAAGCATATCATCGATGTACACTTCGATATTTCTCCCTATTTGCGAAGCAAACGCCTTATTCATCAGCCTCTGATATGTAGACCCAGCATTTTTTAATCCGAACGGCATCACTCTATAGCAGTGCAGACCTCGATCAGTGATAAAAGTTGTGCTTTCTTCATCATCCGGATTCATTCGAATCTGATTATACCCTGAAAATGCATCCATAAATGTCAAGATTTTATTTCCAGAAGTGGAATCCACTAACTGGTCGATTCGAGGCACTGTAAAAGGATCTTTTGGGCAGGCTCTATTTAAGTCTGTGAAGTATACACACATTCTCCATTTTCCATTCTTCTTTTTTACCACCACAGGGTTAGCCGTCCACCTCGGATAATTGGACTCCCTGATATGCCCATCTTATACAATCGATCTACCTCAGCAACTATGGCTTCGGATTTTTCCAACGAAAAAGCTCTTCTTTTTTGAATTATCGGCTTGATCTTCGGATCCACCGCCAAGCTATGACATATGATGTTACTTGGGACCCCCACTACGTCCTCGGACCTCCACGCAAACACATCCAAATTCTCAGACAAAAAAGTTAACAACTTTTCTCGCATTGATAAAGACAGCAAAGTCCCAATTCGAAGTACCCTACCATTATTGAAAATATACTTTTCTATTTCTTCATTTATCACCACAGAACTCGAGGTTGACCTCGGATCATCAATTCCCTCATCTGTACCACTAGAAGACAACCCCCCAAACTGCTAATTCTCCATTGGATCATCAGTACTTTTACCACGTAGTCTAAAGGCAGCAGCGTAACACTCTCTTGCCACCTTTTGATCACTTCGAGCTACGCCGACTCGATCCTCGACCACATACTTCAAACACTGATGAACCGTAGAGACTATAGCATACATTTTAGCCAGCCACGACCTTCCAAAAATAGCGTTGTAGCTCGATGGACAATCCACCACCATAAAAAGCACTTGCACCTTCTTTTTGAAAGGCCCATTTCCCAAAGAAATCTCACCTTCGAACTCTCCTATCACATTTGTTGTTGCGCCAGTGAACCCAATGATAGTTCTCTCTGACCTTTCTATTCGAGGCGGAGTGGTTAATCTATCATATGTTGACTTGAACAGCACATTGGCAGAGCTCCCAGTATCAATTAACACTCGTCGAATCTCCACTCCACAAACTTCTGCTCCTATGACCACTGCATCTTCATGTGGTCCAGCAATTCCTCTCAAGTCATCCCCATCAAAAATTATAAAGGGGACATCCTTCTTGTTACTTAAGTGTGCTGATGCTCCTCCTTCAATTTGACGTGTTAAATTCACTATATGTCTCTTCCTCGAATTATTAGTGTTGTTAGTCATTGAATCTCCCCCAAATATTGTCAGTGACTCAAAGAAGGCACACAAATCTCGAACACGTCCCTGACGCATCGACTCATCTACTGACATCAACAATAATCGACTTGGATCTGGGTCGACATATTCCGAAGCCACATCAAACTCTTCACCTGCAGCGTCTAAAATCATTAGTGCAGTCTCCTGCTTAGAATTAGGATTACCAATTTTTGAGGAAGCTTTAGCATTCTTCTTGACATACTCCAGCAACTTTCCATTTTCTATCAGAACCTGCATCTCTTTCTTCAAAGCAATACAATCATTTGTATCATGCCCAACATCTTCATGATACCTGCAGAACTTGTTATTGCGCTCCTCTCTTGGCCTATTAATCGCCGGTGGCTTTCTGAAATTTACTGTTCCTCTGGTTTTCTCATATATCGAAGCCACACTTTCAGTCAAATCCGCATAATAGTCTGGTCTCACCCACACATTCGATCTGGACCTGAACTGTTGTTGATTATTAGAGTTGTGTTGATTATAACCCCCTTGGTATGAGCTCGAAGAACCCCCTCGATTAGAAACATTTTGATTAGCCCTCGGGCGCGATGAGTTATTGTTCGAGGTGTTCACTTGAGTATTCCCTTTTTGAATAGTACTGCCTCCTCTTCGGACCCGCGTCGACTCTTCGACCTTGATCTGATCCTCAACTTGAGCCATGAGAGCTCCAAATGTTAATGCCCTACGTCTTGTAGTCTCATCTGCCAAATCTCCTGGCAACAATCCTTGTCTAAACGCCGCCATAGCCACCGCCTCTTCACAATCATCTAGTCCAGCTTTTGTTGACACAAATCTTTTAGTATAATCTTTTAACCTTTCTCCCACAGCTTGTTTGCATTGTATTATTGTGTCCCCATTAGCCCTCATTTCTTTGCTTCCCACAAACTGTATTCGGAAAGCTGTGTAGAAGCCTCTAAAATTTGCAATTGACTCCTTAGGAATCTTGTTGTACCATTTTAGTGCAGTTCCCTTAAATGTTTGAGAGAATGCTCTACACACCAACTTATCATCGTCTTCGAAATTGGTCATATAGTTTTTGAATTGTTCAATATGATCATCGGGATCTTGAGTCCCATCGAACTTGTCAATCTTGGAAATGTCAAACCGCCTCGGAAGCGGAACAGATCTAATCTCCCTGATCAATGGTGAATCTCTCCAGTCGACTCCTTGAACATATTGGTCTTCGTTTCTCATCCCCACCGTAGCATATAAACTTGACTCACCTTCATATTTTCGAGGCGAATATTTCCGAGGCGAGTATTTCCGAGGCGAATATACTCTCCTTTCCTTCCTTTGCCTTCCTTCCTTATACACCTTAGCCGATCGGAGTTCATGTCCTCCTCTTGACTGGCCTCGAGAATGTTCGTACCTCGGTGTTTCATCCGACTCCGAATCTTCGAAATCCTCTTCATCACTAGAGTTCACATACTGTTGCTTCTGTAATTTTCCCTTTCTTTTGATTCCACTATACTCTTTTTTCCGTTCGAAATGTGCTTTACGCAGTTCATACTGATCGTCGCCATCGTCATTCGACGGATCCGATTGATCATCCCTTGCTATCTTAGACCTAAGTCTAGCGCCATCATTATTCTCCTTCTTTTTTACCAATTCATCAAGCTCTGCCACCTTTCTTATCATCTCATTCATTTTACCTTCGAAATCAAATTGGTTTGATTGAGTTGGAACTGACTTACCTGCCTCTTGCAGATCAGATTTCAATGTTTCTATAGCCTTTTGAACAGATGGATTATCGCCTCCTTCTGAATTCATCTCCGATCAGTGAAAAAGTAGACAAAATATTCCAGAAAACGAAAAGAAACTCGAACGAAAAGCTTCAGAAAACGAAAAACTCGAGACTCGATTTTTGATCCGTCGATCAAGGTATCTTCGCACCCCTCTTTCTAGCGCCAATTTGGTATGAATTAAAGTTGGATTGAGAGAATCAAGAACACAAGTCTTCACAGAGAGAGTTTTTGGTAGTGAAAATAGTATTGTGCTTCTGATTATTTCATAGGTGTAACTGTCTTCCTCAACCTCTATAAATAGGCCAGGTGAATCAGTTACAAGAGCGGTTACATAAGTGAATATTTAAAACTTAGTCCCTATATCTCTTATAAAAGCTTAATCTCACCTTATATTTGTAGAACTTATCAATTTAGTCCTTACTAATTATATTTAGGTCCTCATAGAATATCTCTCCTTATCATATATAACTTCTTCAAATTGTTTATTACAAACTTAATTTCACAACCTTCGTGTTTTATCTTTCTTACAACCATTTCATTTTAAGATGAAATTCGTTTATTTTAATACGTGGACGAATTACAACTTGATCATTTTGTTTGAAAATAACCAATCGTGTTTTATCTTTCTTACAACCATTTCATTTTAAGATGAAATTCGTTTCTTTTAATATGTGGACGAATTACAACTTGATCATTTTGTTTGAAAATAACCAATATAGGTGAAAATATTACACTCACAAAAATTATAAGCCAAAATAATATTAGTTTGAACTATTTTTGCAAGTCAAATCAATTTGGTTTGCCCAATTTAATCAATTTTGTTTTGCTAACCGAGTTATGTCTATTTTTTAGAAGTGAAATAAATCTAGTTTTTGGAGTTCAAATAAGTCTAGTTTTTGCAAGTCAAAAATCGTAGTTTTCACAAGTCATTTTTGTAATTTAAATGACCATAGTTTTCATAACTTAAATAATTCTAATTTTCACAATTCTAATAAGCATAGATTTCATAACATAACCAACCTTCTTTTTATAAATATTTTATTAATAGTTTTTGCAAGTAGCGGTTTGGTCGGGTTCACGCTCAAATGTCCAAATAGCGGGCCCGAACGGGCCGATTCGAATCTGGTTCGTGAACGGTCCATTGTCATCCCTAATCTGAGGGATGTCCAGTATGAATATCATTAAACTTATATAGTTAGATCTTACCACATTAATATAATCATGTTTATATCTGCTTAATTTAAAAGTAAGGGAAAGTTGTTTTGCCAATATTCTGATTTGAAAGATTTCTTGGTATTCCTCGTGAATAAATATAAAATATATTATATTTTCATTATATTTAAGAATTTTTTATTATAGTTTGGAATTCGGATTCAAAATAATATATAATTAGAACCTAAATTTAGAAATAAAGAACAATAACATATGATTAAAGTAACAAAATTCAACTGAATCAAGCGCATAAATTGATATAATAAATTATTTCCAAGTTTAAAAAATGTTACAATGTTTGTATAAATTGACTCGTTATAGTCATTAGTGGTGATATAACATATATACGATTTATAGAGACAATTATTTTAAAAGAACAATGTTGACTCACTATCACATCTAAAAATAAAAGAATTATGATTTGGATTGATTCCTAGATTTGTGACACCTAAATAAAATTATTTAATATAGAACCTTAGTTATGCATAAACATGCAATGTGTGAACATTTTAATTATACCATGCACAATTGTTCACGCATAAAAAATGTAAACATAATCTTTATTTAGACCACTTTATACAAACGACAACGGTCATGGTATAAACACCCAAATGCTTTTCATGAATAACGCACCCGTAAAGGTCATTCCGAGGATTTATCTAGTTTATGAAGGCATATGCAAAGTTTGGATATATGAAGTGTCCGTGACTTACGCATAATATAACCTTATGTGAATAAATGATTGTATTTATATCTCATCACACAAACATTAAGTTAGAAAACGGAAATCAAAGATCCAACATCGATTGATAGAAATAATGTGTCAATGGTTTTTATATCTAATTGAGATTCAAATATCCAAAAAGAATCAAACCACCAAAATAACTTTAAGCATGTAACACATAAATCCATGGCGCGGATCCAAGGGGTGGTCATGTATGCTATGGACCACCCTAAATTCTAAAAATAAGTCTGGTATAGTGGTAGGAGTGTTCAGTTTTTAAGCTTGAGGTCAAGGGTTCAAGACTTGGACCACCTTAAAATATTTTTTCGGCACACCTTAAGTTCTGATCCTGGATCCGCCCCATGCATCATATAGTTTGGATTGTGTCGTAAAGATCATAAAGGTTTCCAGACGAGCTCTACATGCTAACTTGACAACACGTTGTTGCTATAATAAACACCATACTCGTCGTAATATTTTTTCAAGCCAAGATCGGTAAGATGTCATGTTGATATATGTCAACACATATAATTTTCCTCTAAATTTATAAATTTTAAAGTCATCTAGTCTAGTCCTAAAGCTTGGGTTTTATTAATATATATATATATTTATATATAATACACATGCTTTGAACATGTCAGATGCGACAACTCATTATACCATATGTAATAACTCGCAACGTTGGATGCAATAACTCACGACATTATATGCGAACTCACGATATTTGAGCCATTTTTTTACTAAATACAACTTAAATCATATTTGAATAATATATATATATATATATATATATATATATATATATATATATATATATATATATATATTCATATAATCAAACATGTACCCTACCAAGTCATATTCTCCAATTTTTCTAAAATTAAAAACTTAAGAGAAAACCTTAGATACCATTTATTGGTATTAAATTGTTTAATCCCTCCTAAACTATAAACTTTAACATCGGTCTATATTATTAAAGACTAAAAGATGAAAATACAAAATATTTACAATCTAAAATCATCTTATAGTCTTTGGATCTCATAGTTCTCGGATATATTGGATGGATACATATCTTTTAGATAAAAAATATATAGGGTATATATGTGCTAGATCTTGTGAAATCTAAATGAAAAATGAAAAGTCAAGTGTGAAAAATATTATGACGATTTCTGACAAAATTAGATAATATACGTAGAGTCATGAAAAATTATATATTTATTTAGTTGAAATATTTTTCTTAATTCATATTTATTAAACTATTATAATCCGATCTAATATTAATCTTATAATACTTATATATTGTAATTATTTAGATTCGTAAACATAATAACTTAAATATATAATTTATGGATCTGTCAATTGATATTCGATAAATTAGTTTGATATTATACAATAAATTTGTAAAACTAACATATTAGGATATTTCAGATGTTAATAACACTAATATTTTGATTATTAGATCAAGTATTTATAACGATTGTAATATACTAAATTAACATTTATTCTCCATATATTCGAGGTGTAAAAGTCGGTGAGAAATATTTACTAAATCTCTAAAAGGGTTCACAATACAAATCTACAAGTACCCCCATCTACACTTATGTCTCATAAAAAGCTTCTTTAATCCTTATGACGAACCACATATGAATTCAGATCCATCATAGAAGTTGTCCTCTATTTAGTCATACAGTCAAGACAATAACTAGCTAATTTATAAATATAGTTGAATTCAAAATTTGGATTATTCGTGAAAATGTCTTTACAGACCATCAACACATTCTCCCAACGACCTTCATTACAGTCACCATCTTTCATGAGCACGTGTAACTCTATAACGAGTTCGTCTCTATAAAATTCACCTCATACTTACGGTCCAACTCCATATATAACCCGAATTATAGCACATAAAGCTCCACCTAAACCTTTAAACTTACAAAGTTTGAGCCCACAAATCCACCTATAGAGGAACTATTCACGTCCTATAACATTTCCCCTACACCCGCTGTCAAATGTTTCAAACATAAACAACCATCCACGTCGAGTTTAACGCTTACACTTGGCTTCGTCCATTTTACTAATGTAATTCCCCACGAAACTATAAATCCTCCATCAACCTATTTTCCCAAAACTCAAATATAACTTTTCATCGTGTTCCAAAGCATAACCCAATTTTTTATTATAGACTTTTATCTTACACTAGGTTAGTAAATTATGTTATTTCTATCCAACCATACATGCCATATTATAGCCAATCAAAGAGTTAAAATTTCTGAAGTCTTGTATTTTCCCCAAAATTTTAATAAGTCTCTCCAACATATAAAATCTCTCACAATTGCTCATTCATTTCCCGGTGCATAAACAAAAATTCCTTGTTGTCCACTTTGAAGTTCTGACACTCTTTTAGTAGGTACTACATATTGCGTTATGCTCCCAAAGCTATTTTTTAAAATTTGCAAGACCACTTCATGATTCTTAAAGATCTTTGTACCTCTCGCAATCTTGAAACGAGTGAATAGCCGGCTGTGGAGCCTTACCACATCGACCACAAATAAAATAGGAGCAGAAGAAAAATAAGAAGAATGAGAATGATAAGGAGAATATGAAGAAGAATGAACAGAAAAAGAAGCAAAAAAATGAGGATGAGAAGAAGAAAAATAATTCCCAACAAAAGTCTTTAAAAAAATCCGAAGAAAAAATCTGAAGCAAAATTCCAAAGAATGAGTCTGAATGAGGAGCTTGAAGAAGGAGTTAACCATCCATGATTTGATACACGAGTTAGTCATCTGTGATTGGATGAACGAGTTAAAGTTAGAAAACAAACAACAAACAATAAATAGACATCAAGAAACACCAAACAACAAGCAATCAACAAACAACAAAATAACAAACAAACAGCCTCAAACAACAAATAAACAATAAACAACAACAACAACAACTAGATGAATCTTCACCAAAATTTTGAACAAGTTGAATATTAAAAATTCGCCTATTTAACTTGAAGAGAGTGACGAAGATTACTATTATTGCTGTTGTGAAGATAATAATCACAATAAAACCAAAATATTAATTCGAGACTAATTAGATATCAGAATAAGTGACTTAATTGGTCAAATATTTGAATGCTTGAGTTGAATATTGTTAAATCTTAATTTAAACTTCAATGTACAAAACCTATATAAATGTAATATTGTTTTGAATAAATAAAAAATATTAAAAAATACTGAACAATCAATATAAAAAAAAATTCTAAACTTTTTTTTTTCTTTATTACATTCCAACATTCTCATACCATCCAATTAATTTTCATATCATTTTCGGATAAACCCAAACAGAATATTTAATAACTCAATCGATTTAACTGTACACATACATTCGACTACTTTATTGTTTAAAATCGTGCTTAAAACCAATCATGTCGAAATTGTTGAACATATTCATTTTTTTTTTGCATTTTCAAGTATAATTTTTCTTTTATCTCCGTAATAATCTATCGACAAAACACTTCCATATAACAACAAAAAAATCCGCCAAAAAAATCAACATTTTCAAATGTAAGCTTTCTTTTATCTTCGACTTTCTACTTTGAAACTATCAATCTAACGCAGGAGTTATGACCATCAAATGATATTATATCGTCTAATACACTAGATTAAAGTTTGTTTTCTTTCCCTACCTAAAAATAACTAAATTTACAGTAATTACAAGTCATATTTGGAATTAATCCAATAGATTAAAGTTTGTCTCCTTGTCTAAAATTTATCTACCTAGTTATAACTTATAACGTATGTCTTTGAGTTATATATATATAGTGAAAACAAGGTTAATTTAAAAGTAAATGAATGCTTATCCGACAAATTATTTTAACGTGTTCGGATTCATTATGCATATTTGCCACCCTAACAAATCCTCCTCTCGAACAAAGTACCACCTTAGTCTCCGCTCAATTGACTTTCATCCGCCCACTCTAATCAGGTTGGAAGACTACCTGACCATAAATGCACTACGGATGTTACTGCTCACCTCCAATTAGACGACTCTGTCTTGTTCCTTAGCGCCACTCCAATCAAGCCACACTGCTTGATGAGCCACATGCACTCCGAACTAGGATCTCTAGAGCAGATCACCTTGAGCATTGCTATTGGTTTATCATGTTCGACCTCCGAGAATATTACCACCATTGCGTTTCGTTTGGGTCTGGCTCTGATACCACGTGTTAGGAATATGGGTGTTGAGAATATGGGAGTCCGGTCCGCATATTCCGCCTCTGTATATAAGTACGGACAACACGATCTCAACACTAGTATGATATTGTCCGCTTTGGCACCCGAAGGCCCTCACGACTTTGCATTTGGTCCACTACCAAAAGGCCTCATACTAGTTGAGATATGTACTTCTCATGTTTAACCGATGCAGGATATGAGACTTTGATTACCACCCTAACATTTTCAAATGTATTTTTTCTTTTATCTTCGTAATAATCTATCGACAAAACACTTAAAAAAACAACCAAAAAAATCCGCCAAAAAATCACCGTTTTCAAATGTAATTTTTCTTTTATTTTCAACTTTTTATTTTAAAACTATCAATCTAACACGGGAGTTATTACCGTCACATGATATTATATCGTCTAATATACTAGATTAAAGTTTGTTTTCTTTCCCTACCTAAAAATAACTAAATTTACAGTAATTACAAGTCATATTTTGAATTAAAGTTTGTCTGCTCGTCTAAAATTTATCTACCTAGTTATAACTCATAACGTACGTCTTTGAGTCATAAATATAGTGAAAACAAGGTTAATTTAAAAACAAATGAATGCTTATCCAACAAATTATTTTAATGCGTTCAGATTCATCACGCACACTTGCAACTAGATAGACAATGAGGTGTCGATATAATATTTTAGATTTGCTTTGTTTAAATCTTATAATCTTGTTTGATTATAAATCCACGTACACCCCATAAAACTATAATATAAAAATATACAAGAATTGGGTGCGTAATAGATATGACGGCATCATATATGTATTCTTTTTTATCATCACGTAGTTGTTAAAGCCTGTATGCACTTATAATGGTTAACAATACACAATTAAATTAAGTTTTCTTATTAATTAACATAATTAATGTTTTTTATTTAGTGTTTGGATAATGACAATGATGTGAATGGTATGACATATAACATTGGCATCCACCGTTTTAGTATATTTTTTTATAAAATTTAATAAAAAACATGATATATAAGTGATTATATTTCGGCCATACTAACACTTACTTTTTTATATAACAGATAATATAGATTGGAAGATTTTTTTTTATTAATATTATATATATATATATATATATATATATATATATATAATTTATACATTCGGATCTAATAACATTAATACAATATTTATTTATTTTATTATTTTTAGTTCGTATTAGGTTTTTTTTAATAAAATTTCCAGTTTTAAATCCATTCCGTCACTCCAAACTTTTCACATTAACGGGTGCCGTTTATGAGAAAGAAATATTTTTTCTCAAGCAACCAAATCAAAAAAGGAAAGCTCGGATTAATTGATGTCGAATTTTGAAAAAATATATGATATGTCTGCGCGGATGAGGCGTTAGAGATGGAGATCTATGACGAAAAACCTTTGGCTCTGGAAACTCCTGTAACCCTTTCCGTTGAACTTGAGAGACTCACTCAGCAGCTGAGGAAGGAACAAACTAATAGTTTCTGATTGCTACAGGAACAATTAGTCTCAGACTCCGTTGTCAAACATATTGTACAATGCATGGATGGAGAGGAATGATATCAAACATATTGTACAATGCATGGATGGAGAGGAAGGAGATGATGCAAGTCATAGAATTTTGAGGGACCATTTAGTGAGTGAAAGTTAGAGGATGAATCCGCATTTCAACGAGTCTCACCGAAAGGGTAGAGAAAACTCTGACCAAAGTTTCTCATGCCGGAACATGAAGCAACCACAATGTTGTTGAAGCAAAAAAAACCGAACTCCTATTTCAAGGCATAACGGAAGAAAAAAAATATAAACTAGGAAACCTCAATTAGACCGTGACAAGAAAAAAGAGGAACCAACAATTCATGTAGTTATGGATATAAGAGCACCACTACTGACTAAAACACAGCCGGGATAGCTGCCTTAGCCGGGGTACCAACAATTCCTTAGATTTCAACCGAGATTCCAGTATGCCCAATCATATGACTGAGGATTCATCCCAACTTACAACAAGTCTCAGCCTTTCAGCCTTTCAACAAACAACAATATCCATACCCATTCATAAATAGCTTATATATGGATGAGAAATATTGGTACAAAAAAGAGTCCCCACTGGTTGCGAAGATTTTGTATAACATTATGCTACCATTATTTGATAACACAAGATGGATAAGTACTTTGGAAAAAAGACCCAAAGCATCACATTCAACAGTTAAACATTGAGATGCTGTAGTATGAAGTTGATGATAAGATAAAGTGCCAAAATTTATTCATAACACTTCTGGGAAGTGTCATGCATAATTTAGCACTTTTCCAAAAGAATGCACAAAAAACTATACGATGCTTTAGATAAAATTGCGGAGGACTTTGTAGGTTCAAAGATGATTATGGGAGAATAGACTACATAATTCAAAATAAAGGTTTAATCAAACTCTTGGAGAGTACACCTAACCTTTCATGGAAACAAAAGTTAAATTAAAATATTGTCACTATCTAATAGTCGTGGCACGAAAGATAAAGATGAAGTCAACAAGATTCTTCTGAAATCAGATAACTGTAAAAAATGGTTAGATAAGCCATACAAGTCACGATAATACTACTTAAGAAAGTAACCGAAGGAATGCCATTTGAAAAGTGAAGTTTGGATATTGTGAGACTTTTACGAATAAATTTACGAGGAAAATATTTTACTTCTCGAAATGGATGGAAGCACACATACGAATGAATATCATGGAAAATGAGGTACTAACTTTTTTAAAAGTAAATACATGTTAGAGGTTTGAAATTCTAATGATCATCGATACACATAATGGAACTCAATTTTAGAATGATAAAATCACGAGAATCTACGCTCAAAAGGAAATAAAGTAAATTTTTTCTTCCCCCTCCCATCATCAATCCAACGATCAAGTTGAAGTGGTTAATAAAACAATAATAGAGGGCATCAATAGGATGTTGGGATGAGCAACTAAAACCTTGTTAGAGTTCCTACAATAAGTCTTATGATCATACAGAATCATACCTAAAACCGCAATAGAAAAAAAATCATTTCCATGGTATATGGAATGAAGGCAGTACTACCGGTTGAAATATATAAGTCATCTTACATGATTGCAACGTACGATGAAACAAGTAATGCCAAAGCCCAAATTTTTGAGCTAGGTGTAATTTAAGAAAGAATAGTCAAATATTTATTCGGTCAGAAAACTAGAAGGAGTTAACGAGGAATATATACAATTCTAAACCATGGTTAATGAGTTTTAAACCAGAAGATAAGGTGTTACAAATATTTTCCCGTCACACTAAAGAAAATAATCTTGAAAATTCTCTCCAAACTGGTCATTTCACGTTCAAAGCTAAAGTGAAGCTAGGAACGTACAAACTACTCAATGAAGAAGGACCCCAACTCTGTCACTACTCGAATAAAAAGCACTTAAAGCTCTATCATAGTCTTTAAGACTCAAGCTCATAACTTAGTACTACATGTAAAATGTATGTCTTAAACCATAAGGATGTATTGTTTACTCCATCGGTGGTGCGAATAGATTTTAAGAAGGAAATAAACATTAATTAAACATTTTTTTGTGTGTAAAAAACTAAGTCTTATTTCATATTTTCAAAATTATAAATTAAAAAAACAAGCTAAAAAAAAGGACCAGAGGATATTGTTGGCTTACGGAGTTCTTTTTTGGAGACCAGAGGAACTGCGTGTTATTCTTCTATATCTTATGTCTTTTCGTCTCGGAAATCCGAGTCTACTGAATTGTCCATGAGTAGGTTGGTAATATCAGTCATCTCAAATCCTTGTTGTTCAATTTCTGTGAGATCTTCTTCAGTAGATGCAAAATTTTCTGATGTTTTGATTTTTTTACTATCTCCCTTACTTGTCATTGATTCATTTGGAGATAGTTTCTGTATCCAATAATGAACTCTGAAAATCATACTTTGGGAAATATCTTCAGTTTTTCCTTGTTTATTTGGTTCTGATTGTGGTATAGGTTTTGCTTTCGGAGTAAGCCTTAGTTTGTCACGAGTCATTTTAAAATGACTTGAGTAGTCATGTAATGGAAGAAATAAAAAAGGAATTGTTTCTTTTGTAGGATGTACCGAATTAGAATACAAAGGAAAATGAGCAGGTGACATTATCATGTCACATTCAATCATAGCAATTTAAGCTTTTAGTTTCCATATCTACTTCTTTATTATCAAATTCTCGTCCCGTATTTTTTTGTATTATCATTTTTCAGATCTTTATCTAGCTGTGCTATCTGCGATCGTAACCTTTAGTGGATTTTTTAAATCTGGTTTTTTAGTTCTCGATGAACCCATCAAGTCTAGTTTATCGTTTGAAAAACCTATTCTACTTTATTTCCTATTTTGTAGAGAACCATGTTCTCGACAATGACGTTATTTGTGTGTTGGTTTAGAATGGTTTCTCGTTGGCTAGGTTATTCTATTTTTTATAGGAAATATAAACGGGGGTTGAACATATGACTTGTAAACAAAGTTTTTCGGTGCATCTACATGTCATTCTAGTTTTGGGAAAATCTCAAAGTATAATGGTCACCCTGTGGAAAAGATCATTAATGAGGGAATACCTTTTCCTGGTTTATCTCTCTTTACCCATACATCTTCTTTGCAAAGGTATAATATATTCTCATCATCTTTGTCTTCGTCTAAGTTATAGTCTTATAGTCAACATTTGCACCATTCAATACACATGGAAGGATCAACATCCTATATAAATTGGCCATTTATTTTATTAGTATAAGAGTGTGGTCCAACTGGATGAAAACTATAAATTGGTATCCCTTCTTCCCTTATCTTGGAAATAAGGTATATCATGTTATAGTGAAAGAGTGGGACATTTACCGTTTCTTCGTCTTATAGCTTATAAATCATCTTGACGGTTCCATTTTCTTACCTGAGGAAAGTGGGATCTACAGCCCCGAGGGTGTATGTTTATGGTTGAGTTCTTTTATAATTCATAATCCATTCTAAGGTCATAAGCTTCTAAAGTTATTCTTTCGAGATCTACCCCGGAATTCGAACGATGTTTAGTATATGTTCATCATTAGTAGCTAGTATTAAAAGAGCGTTGGAGGATTATTGCTTTGATGGTAGATCCATAACATGGTCCTGCAAACGATCAACAATTTGGTGATGTAAAGTGGCTGACATAGAAAATCCTTTTTTTTTATGCTCCCGTAATTTATACTTAATCCTTTAGAAATGTAGACAAATATGGATCTTTGAGTGACATGTTGAAATTTGGAAAAAAATGTCAGGATTTCACTTCTAACATGGATAGTGGGAATATTGTGTCGATGACTGCATGTTGATAGTGGAGGAACTTTGTGTCCAACAAAATGATTATTATCGTGACTAGTATGAATTTTCTCCCATGGTGTGTTAAAAATACATGAACAACTGCTTTCTATCTGGTTATAAATTCTTCTGATATGTTCAGAGAAACATGTTGTTCGATCATGGTTGCATATGGAACATATTGGTCCAATCTAGAGGAGTAAACATAGTCTTTTAGGAGTGGATTATATAGTATTTGTTATGGTTTGGATATTTTTGTCAAGGATCCTCTTAATTTAAAACTTAATTCAAACTTGCACATTTTTTTAACTAATAGTCTTTAAAGTTATACATATTTGTATCCAAAAGAATATACTAAAGTTGCATGAAGGATGTGCATATCATTTTATGCTGATAACAAACCTAATTGTTTTTTATTAAATTTTTTTTTTTAAATTTAAAATTATTTTGTTTCAAAATTTATAATTAATTAATAAATTGAAGTAAATAAATTTGTATCCAAAACACGATCAAGTAAACCGTGTATATACTTTTACAAAATTATTTTAAAAACATGATTAAAATAATAAATAATATTTTCATATAAGAAACTAACATATTTTAATATAACTATTATATATTATAAATGAACTAAATATAATATTAAGGGTAAATTATCAATAGTCATCTCGAAAGACTAAAAATACCAATAGTCGCTTGAATTTTCAAGTTTACCGAAAACTACATGTAACATAAAAACTTTCTAAAATACCTTTAAGGTATAAAAACATACACTTAAAGTCTTTTCAGTTTCTTATGCAGTTCGCGAAGTCCCTTTTGTTCTATAATGGAAACTATCAAAATCTCTCCATTTATAAGTATTTTCAACAAATTTGAGTGAATTCTAAAGCATTTCACTACAAAACAGGTACAAAATCAAGGTTCCGCGATGTAACTATTCTCTTTTGTCTTTAATTTTTCAATGGTTATGTTCATGAATTAAGAACTGTTTGTGTTTGGTTTTGATGAATGTATGTATTTTTACGCAATTAAAAGTACAATTGGTAATCAAAGAACAACTCGTGTATATACTTAAAGGTTATAGATGATTCTTTTTTCTTTTTTGGCAACCATTTACAACATATTTATGCAGCCAACTTATAGTTACTTTTTAGAACAACTTTTTACTTGTTTTTCAAACCTAAAAAGATTTTTTCACAACTAATTTGCACATAATTATGCACCAAAAACCTGTAAGTTTTCAGACAAACTTTCTTTTTAGTTGTCAAACCTAATTATTTTTTCAACCAATTATAACATATATACATAACCACCTATAGTTAGTTCCCGGACCAAATTTCTTTCTTGTGTTTCAAACCTAAAAATGCTTTTATACAACTAATTTGCACTTAATTTGTACCAAACGTACAGTAGTTTAAATACTAATTAACGTGTATTTTTGAATTTGTAATGCAAATTAATAATGACAAAAGAAACGATATACTACATGTCGGTAGTACCTGTAATTCAAATGCTGAATTCGTCAGAAACATGAGAAGCTCACCTAAATATTTTACAAAACACACATTTCTACCATCTAGTTAAAAGTGCATATTATCGTAAGCATCTTGCTAATACTTCAAAGAAGAATTGAGAGGTCATAACAGAAATACTAAAATCATTTTAAATGAAATTTTAGAGAACACGAGGTTAAATAAAAAATAAGAGAACTTCATAAATAAGTCTAGAACATCCATAATCAAACTAAACGAGTAACTTAATTCTATTTAGGCAACCTGTTAACACATAAATTTTCAATCAGTTAAGACTTAATTATGCGACTTGTTAACACGTAATTTCACAACCATGTTTAATCACATATGAAATTTGTATTTTTACAACCCAGTTGCACTCAACCAAAATTTTACAAAAGGTTTTTTATATATCTCAGCCAAACGATATGTGTCCAATGGATGCAGGACCAATAACAAAAGAATTAGAGAAAGATAATATAAACCCTAATCCAATGGTAAATAGATAAACATAACCCTATTCAAAGGAACACAAACTTCTATTCCATTGGAAAATCTAAACTTTAGTAAAAAAATATTTATTTTAATAAAAGATAGTATTAGAGTAGGTTATAAGAATCCTTTATATGAGAATCATCCAAACCATAATCCCAAAATATAGAAATAATATAAATGCATTAAAAGAGAACCTTATCAAATTTGAGTGTAATCAGATTTGGTTTAGTAATTAAAACAAATCTTTAGAGTATTTAAAAAATATAAAAATGCATTAATATATATATATATATATATATATATAGGTATCAATTTCATCAAGTTCTGATACTCGAGTGGAAAATAAGGCTCATTTGTATTTATCTATTAATGCCAGATAACAACGGGCATCTGCTACTACATCACCAACACAGTAAAATCAGATTGAAGAAGTTAAAAGAAAATACAATGAACTCTCAAAATATATTAAAGAAATGAAACGAAAAAATAGTGAATTCCTTCAAAATATTCTACAACTGAAAAAATCAAATGATACTTTTACATAACAAGTTCAAAAGTTGGAAAAAAGAATGAATCTATGAATGATAATTGTCTTGCTTTGAATGATCAAATAAAATATATTAATGTTGCCAATACATTCCTAATTGAGAGTGTAACCGGGCAAGATCGTCTAATCAAAGATAAAGATAATATTCTTAAAACAAAAGAAGCATAAATTTTTAGATATAGTGTATTAAAAGCACTGACATTCCATACGTTACAACCTTATTCGATAATTGAAAAATATTGTAACATGCCTGATAAAACGACAAATAAAAATAAAATAAATGAAACGTATCACATATTGATATAGATTTCATAAAAAATAATAAATGACGAAGAAGAGACTAAAAAAGAAAGAGTAATAAGAAGAAAACAAGGTTCCATGAATTGTAAGCTTCTATTGCTACATTGAAAAAGAAACATGAGGTTAAAAAACGTATACACGCTTCTAATTAACCAGAAAAATCCAAAAATGTTATAAAACGTTCGACAAAGGAGGTTGAAGTAGGCGTGACATCTATTCCTACGAGAGAGTTTTAAAAAACATGAATAATAGAAGAAAAACGGTGTACAAAATATTATAAATCTCATCCTCTTCCTCCTCAATAAAAAGTTTTACAACCATGTGTAAATCATAATCCTCATCATTCTCAACAAACAGTTGTACAACCAGGTGTAAATCCTCTTCCTCCTCCTCATCCTCCTCAATAAACAGTTGTACAACTAGTTGTACAAGATCCTCAAGAAGCTACAATAGATGAACACGATATATCTCTATATATCCTGATCCAAAATAATTTAAGCATGAAATTATAGAATTGCATATGAATGGTTAATCAACATCGAATTAGAAAAATTAATAGTAGAAAAAAATGTCAAATATTTGTTAATGTTGAAGAAGAAATAAGAAACTGAGTTCGTTCTCAGTCTTGTTATATAGTCATTTACATCAAGAATAATTTATGTTCAATTAGGATACATATTGGAGAATGAAAATGATGGTGAACTCGACTACAAGGTAATTTCACACCCTAAAATCCTATTTATGCACCCAATTAGTTTATCCATATATTATTATATTATTTAATCGATACATGGTCTTGAACAATATAAATAAAAGTTTTTAAAGGCTCGTTAACTGGTACATCAACTTTTTTGCTTCGGTTGAATGGTAGCATTCCCAAAAAATAGTGCGGTAATCGTGAAACAGTAGTAGAAGAAGGAGATCGATCACCAATTTGTAGGCTAGAGAAGTATATCTTATCTGGAAACTGAAATCCACGAAAGATGACTTTCCTGAAGCGTAGCCTAGAAAAATTCAACGATCTAAGAATTTCAATGAAGTGCTACGGGAAGTATCTAAAGAGCCTACGATGCTAAGGATATGGAATTGGCTGGATGCAATTTACATGAAAAAACTCCTTGGAAAACATTTTGTATTTAACAAAAATACTTTATATATTATACATTTATAGTACAACAAATATCTGAAAGCTACCTAAATGATTACAGCTGAATCACACTCGACTTGAATGCAATTGGTATGAAGGTGGAGACAGAGGACCAAGAAATAACCCTCTTAATTTCTCTTTCAAAATAGTATGAACACTTCATAAATACCATGATCTATGAGATAAACTATCTTATGATGACCGAATTCACGAGCATATTAAACTTCAAATATCTCCATAAAGAATAGTGTTCCAAAGGGTAACTCTAAAGAGCACAAAATAAATGTGAGGATTCGTTCAGGAAAGAGAGATTCAAGTTAAAGAAGAGAAAATTTCGGTCAAAGTACAAAAAGGATGCAACAGGCTAAAAAATGATATGGTAGTATGCAAGAATTAATGACATATCAATGAGAACCGCCGAGAGAGAGGAAATGGTAACAACTATTAGAAGACCAAAGTCGAAGATGTTACAATGTTATGTGAACATTGTGAGTATGATGATGGGTTAATGACTTATTATTCTTGTTGGTATAACAATAAATATGTGCTAGATCTAGGTGCGTCATTTCAAATTACTTCCAATAAAAATTGGATTAAAAACCTACAAATACTTGATGGTGGAAAGGTCATCCTCAAGAATAATGAATGTTGTGATATCAAAGATATTAGAATGGTAAAACTCAAGTTTTATACATCATTTAAGAGATTTATTCTCAAGTTTTAAAACCAACGGTTATTGGAAGTCATGTAGACTTAGAGTCTTGCAAGGCTCCCTTGTTGTTATGACATTTAATATGACTAATGCTGTGTTAGTTCTTATGGGCTATGTAGTGGTAGGGGTGTGTTCAGTGTGATGAAGGATTCTACCAGGATGTGATATAATCGACTAGGGTATTTAAGTGAGAAGAGACTCAGTGAACTTAGTAAACAAGGATTGTTAGATGGTACGACAATTTAAAAGCTAAGCTTTTGTGAAATTTGTGTATTGGGTAAGATAAATAGAGGGAAGTTTTTGTCCAACAATCAAACATCCAATGGAGTACTCGATTATGTTCATTCAAACATTTTGGGGTCCAACACATGAACCTATCATAGATGATGTAAGGTACTTTATGTTGCTGACTAATGATTATTCTAGGAAATTATAGATTATAGTTTTAAAACCAAAGATGAAGCGTTTGATGTCTTTACGAAGTGGAATACTTTGGTAGAAAGAGAAACTGTAAGAGTTCTAAAGAAGCTTCAGACTTATAATGACTTGAAATATATGGACAAAGAGTTCATTATATATTGTGCAAAGTTTGGTATTAGTAGACACCGAACGGTACGGGTCGCAAGTTCTGGTGAAAGGATTAACATAAGTCCATCTACATCATTTAAGTTTATTTATTTTCAAGAAGCTTGGACTGAAGAGAAATATACATATGCACATATGAAGCAAGATTATCTTAGGATAAAAGCACTAAAATTTTGTTCTTCGGCTATCCGGAATGAGTAAAAAAGTATAGGTTTTGGTAACTTAAACCTTGACGCCATAAGGCTCTGATAAACATAGATATGGGTTTCAACAAGAAGGAAATTCCATTGAAGAAGGAGGCGGGTACTCCACCTGATACTGTAGGGAAAATATGTGAAGTTGATGATGGATCAGATCTACAAAGTGAAGCTAAAGTTGTTTCTTCCAATGAATATTCAGAAAATGATTTTACTTCAGATTAATCACTGCATGCGTACGAAGCTGGTTGAGGGCCTAGTGTCAAGAGAAATGATAAAAAAATGACTCATGAACATGAAAGAGAAACTAAAATCTCTTAATAAGATGAACACATGGATTCTTATGAAGTAACCAAAAGATCAAAAGTTGGTTATGAGTAAATTTATATTCAAGAGAAAGCTATGTATTCCTAGCATTGAGTTATCCGGATACAAGGCTAAGCTGTGGGTAATAAATTTACAGAAAAAGAGGGTGTCGATTTCAATAAGTTTTTTTTACCGATTATGAAACAAACCTCTATCAAGGTTCCGTTGTCAATTATTTCTAGGTTTGATATTGAACTAGACAAAATGAATGTTACTACTACCTTTCTACACGATAAAATGGAAGATAAAATTTACATCTGTCAACCAAAAGCGTCTGAAAAAAGAAAGAAAGATGATGTATGTTTGTTGAAAATACCCCTCTATAGGTTGAAACAGTCATTAAAATAATGAAATAGAAGATTTCATTATTTCTGAGATTTATTAAAAATGTTCGTACTTTCTACAGTGATTTTGTCTATTGGAGTGTCAAAACACACATGGAGAGACAAGTTTTATTTTTGTTGTGTGTGGATGACATACTACTAGCTTGAAGAGATAGAAGGAAAATTAAAGCGGTAAAAACTCAATTGAAATAATATTTTGAGATGAACGATATAGAAGAGGCTAAGAGAATACTTGGTGTTTATATGGAGAAAGCTCGGATGATGTAAAGTCGTGTTATAATCCATAGGATGCATATGATATAGTGTTGGGAGGATATATGGGCTCCGGTTATACAAGCTACCTTGACACCAGAAAGTCTACTTCGAGTTATTTATGTATTATGCTTGGAGGAGTGGTTAACTAGAGCATTTGTATACAGAAATTCGTTGCGCTGTCTTTTAAAGGGATTCGAGTATATGGATGCTAAAGAAAATATGGAGAAAGCATGTGACTGAAGGTATTGTTGAGTTAACTCATTGGTGTGGAATAATATATGGTTTTTTTATGTAATAACACTAGTGCACTTCATCTAATAAAGAATCCGAAGTTTTATGAGCGAACTAAACATGTAAAAATTAAGTTGCACTTTACCCGAGATGTGGTGGAGAAAGAGCAAGTGAAGGTGGATAATATTGTTAGCAATGAAAACCCTTTAGATGATAACTAAGGTATTGTTGATTTCAAAGCTCATGAACTACATGAGACTGGTGCAATTTTAGGATACATGTGAGTTGGTCTCAACATAGTATAACAATAGGTGCAATATATATTAGAGTTACTATAATCCTAGGTGGAGAATTATTAGATGTATGTTAGAAGTAACTCGTCAACAAAGGTAATATCGTAGAACTAGATGAGCATAGTTGCATTTTCCAAAAACCTGTATAAGAAATAACTGTTAAAACTGTATAGATGAAGCTTGAGCTGTGATTTAGTGGCAGAGATGCCTACTGGATTATAATGGTTGAGACAAGCTGTCAAGACTGGTGACTTGTTAAGTAAAAAAAGCCATACACTGAGCTGAAGCAGGCTGGTCCGCAACATGATAGTCCAACACGAGCTGATATGAAGTAGTCTGATCCGAAGCGAGCTGGACCGTAGCACAACTACTGAACCGACGCAGAGTCTTCTATTTTCTAGGTATAGATTGGGTGTCTTATTTTAGTCTTCCAATATTAACTAGATTCCCTATATTAACTAGGTCTTTTATATTAGGTAGAAGTTATTTCAACCGTTGATTAATGGACTTTAATTAGGAGTGTTTGACAAAGAATTATGGTTTTCTATAAACCTATAAATATAATAAGATAGTGATATGCAATGGGTGACGTGATGCAAGTACGCGAGCAACATATTTCCTAAGAGAGAGACATCAATCTAGGTTTTTTGAGAGATAAGCGAGGTGACAGATAAACACTAAAGAGAGGGTTATATGAACCATGATAACTTTTGCTACAAAGAGTGATTGAGTCATTTGTGTTTGAGATTTTATGTTCCCTACTTATTTATAAATGAGTATCCGTTTCTCGTGAATGTGTGATTTTTTTACAATCTGAACCACGATAAATATGTCTTATGTGCTTGGTTTTATTAGCTTTGTTTAATTTGTTGCTCGTCTTAAACGAGGTAGATTAAATTATCTTTATGAACGCCCGTTAATTGGTATATCGGTTCTTTGCTTTGTCTGAACGGTAGTTTTCCCAGCAATAACATAACCGAACTTCCATTCAACCCTTCAAGTATCTCATGAGCCATTTTAAGGCTTGCAAGTGGGGTTTCCCCATATTTGACATAAATCTACTTAATATACTAATGTAGTATGCAAGATTAGGTATTGTGCATATAATTGCGTATATAATATTTCCAATGATATTAGCATATGGTATCTCATGCATAAACTTCTTATCTTTTACCTTAATTGGTGCTTGTGTGGTACTAGATTTGAAATGGAGACCAATCAGAGTTCCAACCTCTCGGGTTTCGGACATGTCGAACTTCTTGAGAATCTTATGTATGTATTCATGTTGAGATAATAATAAATACCCTATCAAGTTATTTATCTTGACCTATATACGATAATCCTCTTAGCCTTTCCGACATCCTTTATCTTGAACACTCCATTTTGTTGAGTCTTCAATGTTAAAATTCTCATAATCTCCATTCAAGTTATCTAGTACGTCATCTACATACAACAACAACATGATAAGGCTCTGCTTGTGTGTTTTCCCATTACAACATATACAGTTGTCATACCAATTCCTCACATATTTGATGACCTCATAAAAGAATCAAATGTTTTATTTCAGTATTTAAACGTCTGTTTCAGCCTATAGAATGGTCTCTTCAACAAACACACATATCTTTTCTTTTCTTATTCAAAACCTTGAGGTTGCCTCATGTAAACAATCTCATTCAATTTTCCATTCATCAATGGTAATAACGAAACTACTCTAAAATCCGCACAATTTATACACTATGACAAGTAGTGACACCACCAACTTCGAACGCCTTACACTGTTTGTACTTATAACATTTATATATCTACAATTTGGACAAAACTCCATTTTTAAAGTTCTAATCAACCTTTTTACATCTAAATCTCGACCGAACACTTTCCATTTCAAAACCTCGACTTATTCAATTTCTTTTAGTTTCAAAATATCGATTGAACCGTTCTAATCCCTTTTAATTAGACCTAATTATTCATCTATATACGAGGTTACGTACAAGATATTTATACATTACTTATATCTTACAAAAGAACATCACCGCTCGAAATATCTCATCTAGCTAACCCTTTTCTTCTTGTCAACACCATAAGTCCATTCATAACTCATCCAAAATCCAAAGAATTCAAAGATCGGTTTCAGTCCATCCCTCAACCGATAACGTAAAATACAAACCCATTGCGCAACTCGTTCACGATTCACGAATTTGAAATGGTATCCACACTACTGAAAAAGATCTTCTTCACTTCTGGACTACATTGCTTAATGTCGTGTCAGTCCAAACCCTATTTTGTCTCTATATTAATTAACAAACAGAGTCGAATTTCAAAAGCAATTTTGTTGAAGAGAAAGTGTTGAGTACATTTCGATCCTAATCTTAAATTAGAAAACGACAATAAATATTTTTCTATTAGTTGAGTACAGCTGTCTCCGGAGCGAGGAAAACGACATGATGACGATGCGATGTTTAAATCGGCTGGATTATGACGGATACTAAAATGTTGGTTTGTCTACATACAGATTTGCATTCGAAGAATACCGACTAATGCTGTTTTTTTTTAGAATTTTTATGGGGATTGGAAAAAATATATTTTTTAATAATTTTGTCCTTCACAAAATTTTATATATATATATATATAAGAAAATATTATGTAGAATTATCATAATTTCAAAAAAAATTACAATTTTTTTTTCCGTAAATATAATTGTTTTCCACCAAATATGAAGAAAACTAAAACCAAAACAAAAATAATTAACATTATCATTATTAATTGAGATGTTATTCCTTTCCTTGACAAAGTTATATATACTAACCTTTAATAACTTATTTAAAAAAATATATTTACATTTTAGTTATTAGAAAGGGTTCTCAAATCATAATGAATATTTTATTTTAATGTAGATTGACATTATTTTTACTTAGTATTAGTCGTTAGTAAGTTAGAAAATTAAAAAAGAGACAAAATAAAGATTAATGTTAAAAAAGTATGTCCGTCAATGGCGGACGCGATTGTGCTGGCGTTATTGCATGGCGGACAGACGAACATACACCTGTTTCCGTCATTTTCCAAGCGGAAAGTATCACATTTTTGACACGATGATCACGATTAACACCACCTGGACGTCATTGTCTAGCAGAATCGGACATTTTTTAATTTTTTAAAATCATTTATAAAAAAACAGAAAGATATAAAAGTCCATGTCCATGTTGGTTTGTAAAAAAACATGTTTTCAGCCATGATTTTTAAATTTTACAACTTCTATAAAAAAGAGTTTTGGTTAGTTTAGATTTTTTGAGTTTTTATGATTTAATTGAGTTTTAGAAAATAAAATGTTAGGTTAGAATATATTTGTTGTTTTGGAACTTCATTGAAATAAATAATAGTATAAAGGGAAATGACACTCTAAGTACCTATTGGCCAAACATATTAGTATCTAGTACCCCAAAATGGGTTAATGCTCACTTAATACCCATTTCAATAAAATAATTCCCTTTCAAGACCTATATTTTTTTCATACCATAACTACCCTTAACGTAGTATATAAGCTTTAATCTGAGAATTAATGAGTATTTTCACCCAATCATCAATTTTGAATTTTGAATTTTGAATGTCGAAATAGCCTCCACTCTCAATCTCTCTTCTCTTACTTTTTTCTCTCTCTCCACATTCGAACCCACTATCCCCATACCAACCAAAACCGCCGACGATTATCCCCATACCAACCACCACCGCAGATTCTTGTCGTCTTCATCACCCACCCAAATCAACTTCAACACTAAAATCACCGACGATTATCCCAACCGTCTTATCCACCGTCTAACACCATCAGACAACCCTTAACCACCATCGACAACCATCAACCACCATCATCGACTGGAAAACCCGGATTCCAGAAGCTGTTTAAGCTCTGTTCTTGGAAATACGACGGCAAAACCAAAATTACATCGACAATTTTAGGCTAACACCAGGCGAACACCTGCCTTCTTCCTCAACGTCAACCAATGCTTTCACTTTGAAGGTATGTAACGTACTGTTTTCATCAGCAGTCTCAGAGTTGAGTTTTCCTAGCTTCGACCCTAGATCGAATATCAAGATTTCATGTATTTAATCGATTCAACTACTTGTTGCGAGTTTATTGTGTACTAATGTTTGCTATTACGTTTTGTGGTATATTAGATACATTGCTAGACACCTTAGTAGTCATTGCGTTTTTACTTGGTCATTCTGTGTGGATATTGTTAGCTAGGTTTTTCTGTCTTCAGTTTGTTCGATTTGTAACAACAGCACGTTTATACATTGCTAGATATAAGCATTAGTTATATGATTTATGAGAGTATATACAATTTTATGACATTGCGATTGTTCTTACATGGGACATTGCTAGATTGGTCACATTGCTAGCTTGGGCTACTATAATGTGCCAGATACATTTGTATATGCTTTATACCTTGCAGGTGTACAAACTAACCCAATCTTCTGTAGTACAAGTTTTTAGATGTCGAAAACCAAAGTTTGCATCAATAAATTTGGCCACAAAACAGTTATTGTTGCGTTGTCCGAGTTTGAAAATTTTGCAACCCTTCAAGAGTATGCTGAAACAGTCATTTGCAATGTGGTTGATAATATGGTTGACAATTTTTCTTTGAATTTCAGGTCTGAGACTAGAAAACTGCAGGGCAAAAGAGGAAAAGAGGATGCGATTGTCGTGCAGAGGTTAAATCGACAGTCTCATCATAAACCGAGATTTCTAGTCAGGTTTTACAGGCATTTTTAGATTTGTTGAACATGATACGATTACCGTGTAGAGGATGTGATTTTTGGCTTGTATTTAGACATTGCTAGATACAGTGTAATGACATTGCTAAATAAATTTTATTGTATTTCCAGATGCACTCAGAAGACATTTTACAGGCATCTGAAGATTTAGTGAACATGATGCGATTGCTGTGTAAAGGATGCGATTTTCGGCTTGTATTTAGACATTGCTAGATACGTTATAATGAGATTGCTAGATACATTTTATTGGATTTACAGATGCACTCAGAAGACATTGCTAGACACACTAATATAACATTGCTAGATACATTAATGCCACATTGCTAGACACACTAGTATAACATTGCTAGACACACAAATACATCATCGCTAGATGTGGGAATTGTTACTACGATTGTAATTCAAACATCACATTACTAGATACATTGATATGAGTTTGCTAGATACACTAGTCTCACTTCTTACATTGCGATTGTGTTTAATAATTTCCTTTTATAAATGCTTCCTGGAACTACTAACTCTCTAATCCTTAGTGATACCGTAAATAAAGGCATTGCTACTGTAAATATCCATTGAACACAAAAAAAACTAACAACATAATTATAAAATAGATTAAAACATTAGATAGTGGCTTTACAACTTCCAAGTACAACAACCTTCCCAAAAAATAAAATATCTTAGAGGGTTAGTCCATTTTTGCCAATAAACCAAAAAAAACATACTAAATCAAAAATAATGCTGCATGAACTCCAATAAGATCGGTCTGAATACTAGTTACATAACATTGCTATAACAAGTTATTAGACATTGCTATAACAAGTTATCAGACATTGCTAGATACTAGTTATATGATATTGCTAGATACTAGTTGTATGGCATTGCTAGATACTTTATTACCACATTGCTAGATATTCAATTATGAAATTGCTAGATACATAGTAATCGTTAAATGGTTGGATACACCAGTAATGGCAGGATCTTGCTTGATACATTAATAAAATCGTTGCGATTTTAAGTTTCATTACATTGCTAGACATGAGTTAATGCACATTGGTAGATACGAGTTGTATTTCATTTATATTTTCATCAATATAACATTGCGATATATGGCATATATGACATTGCTAGACAAGAGTTATTTGACATTGCTAGACACGAGTTATTTGACATTGCTAGAAAGGAGTAAGTTGGCATTGCTAGACACGAGTTAATTTAACACTGCTAGAAATGAGTAAGTTGACATTGTTAGACACGAGTTAATTTACATTCAAATTTTCATTCAATTTGACATTGCTAGATAGGGAGTAATAAGCTATTGCTAGACATGGGTAATTTGACACTGTTTGACACGAGTAAATGTGCATTCAGGTTAGCATTCATTTCGCCTTGCTAGATACGACTAGTTTGACATTGCTAGACATGAGTTATTTGACATTGCTACACATGTTGAACTTGACATCGCTAGACACGCGTTATTTGACATTGCTAGACACGATTTAATATGCATTCTGATTTTCATTCAATTTGACATTGTTAGATAGGAGTAATACGATATTGCTAGACACGAGTAATTTGACACTGCTTGATACAAGTAAATGTGCATTCAGGTTAGCATTCATTTCACCCTTCTAGACATGACTAACTTGACAGTGTTAGACACGAGTTATTTGACATTTCTAGACATGCAGAAGTAGGCATTGCTAGACACAAGTTATTTGACATTGGTAGAATCGAGTAGGTTGACATTGCTAGACCCGACTTAATTTGAATTCAGATGTTCATTCAACTTGACACTGCTAGATAGGACTTATAGACATTTCTAGACACGTGTAATTTGACACTGCTTAATACGAGTAAATATGCATTCATGTTAGACTTCATTTCACATTGCTAGATACGAGCTATATGAAATTTCTTGTATCATGTTAATTTAAAAGATCCTACAAACAACATCCAAAAAAATTAAAATACACAATGAGTAATTGTTTTCAAATACAAACAGAACTACGACACATTGCTAGATAAGGCAAACAGAACATGTCAAGCTTGCGATTCGTGTGCATATATCATCAACATCAATGTCCTAATTCGACCTGTTCACATATAAACACCTCCAGTAACCTAACACCAACATTCACACAAAACCATCCCCAACCATTACCTGTTACACCTACAACCACGCCAAAATTTTAAAATTACATCGATATAAAAAATACATGCTAAACTGAACATAAAAAGCTATCGAACTTCCATACTGCAACACCTTGAACGTCTGAATACTGTCTCTAACGTGTTTACCAAACAAAAAACAGCGGAAGCTTGCACTTACCGACGTCGGCTTCTTCTGTCCGGCCAAAAATACGACAACCGACGGTGGTTTACTTACCGTTTTAGGTAGTAACATCTACTTCGATCATTACACAATAACACAAAAAACTATGCACAATCCATAGACATTACCAATCAAACACCACACTGGTGCAACTAACCAAACAACAACATCAGGCTTCCTTCATACACATTGCTAGTCATGAACAAGATTCACTACTACATTGCTAGATGTGTTAGCTGTTACTGTAAACACACTGATGACATTGTTAGATATGGCAAAACAGACTGCATACATTGCTAGATATGTGTAAACAAACTACAACATACTAATATACTTCTTTCACATTGCTAGATAGAGTACTCTGCATTGCTAGATACATGCAGATTTTGGCATCATACTAATATGCTGCAGCAACAACTCAAAAAAAAAAAACATTTATAGATTTCGTTCACCTTTATCAATGCATTAGACACTGATTTGTCGTTGGTTGGCCCGCTCCTCCTTGTGTGCGGACTCAAAAAATATTTCTGCATTAAAATGGAATCGTTCTCAGCTCCACCAGCAAACCGACCAATTAATGACATCGCTAGATACGCCCACAAATATTTCGTACATTTCTAGATAAGTAGACCATCTACTACATATGAACAAACAACTACCTCAAATATATACATTGCTAGACATGCCTATCTGGACACGGAGAGGTTGCGATTCTAGACTACAAACACAACTACCCAGTACCATCGACATTCTTCGATAGCACTATCGGCACTATAAGGAGCACTCCGATACGAACCAGCCATGTTTAACTACTAACAATGAGACGAGATGTCAGGAACACAACAAAATTTCAACACCAATAAATACCACTTACGTACAACTATAGACGAATCGGAAAAACGTCGTCGGAGAATGGAGAACGGAGAATAGAGTACTTGCATACAGTGGCTACTCTGGCGACGTTTGAACACTCGATTGTTAAACACACAAACCTACATTGAAACGTCCGGTGAAAACAAAAACTATGTCAAACTAACCTGTTCGACAGTAACGACGTCGGTGGCTCGACGACGACTTCCTTCTCTAGTTGTTGATCGGTGCCGGGTCAAATGTTGTCGTCGCCGGAACATTTATCATCGACGGAACGGTTAAAGCACGTTGGGTTCAATTCGTATTTTGGGTTCATTCTTGTTTTCCGTATTTCTCTCTCCTCAAAATTAGAAATGTGAAATTGGAGAGAATTGGAACCCAAAAGTCAGGATTAGAAGGTGAAAAAATGGGTTTCAACAAAAAAAAACCCTTTTATACCCTAGAGGGTATTTTTGTCCAAAATATAGCTCTAGGTATTTTATGAAACTAGTCTAAAATAGGTACCATTTTAGTATTTCAAAGTTGAGTAGGTATTTATGAATATTTTACTCTAAGTATATATCACAATTAAACAAAATTTTATAGATTTTCGAGGTTTTTAATTAGTAATAATTTTGTAAATATCTAAAAAATTCAAAACATACTAATTGCACTGAATATTTTTTATTTTTAACAATTCTCTTTTTATTATTATACATTATAGAGAATAAGTAGAACCTAAAAATATTAAATTTGGGTAAAGTGAAAGTCGATATTGAGTACCATCAAATATAAAATCAAAATATAAAAATATATCCGAAGTGTCACTGTCAGCCACGACAAACAACGTCGGTTGACTCTTGACTTATCGGTCAAATGAAGGTTAATGCCGTGAGATGTTTTATTTTGCATGTATCGTGACGTTAAAGTTGTCTATTAAAAGTGTTAAGAATATATATTTTTTTAGTTTATAATAGTAACATTTTAAAACTGTAAATACATTTCAAATTATAGTTGTCAAAACCATTATCTTTTAGATTTATTTTTCAAAACTTTCGATTTGTTTAATCTAGTTTATTAAGTTAGGAGATTACTTTTAGTTTGTTTGAAAAGAGTAATTTTCTTCTAAAAATATTAAAACCGTTAAATAATTTTAAAGATAATTTTAAGTGGAAATGATATTTCGATCTATAATAAAATGATTTTGGAAACATAGTGTCGATGCTAGTTTTTTCAATTCTAAATTTTTTTTGTTATTAATAGACTTATTTATATAATAAATTGGGAGCGGATAATTTTATACCTCGTTGACTCAAACCCCATTTATTTTGTAATCCGATATAGCGATATAGACAAATAGGTTTCTTTTACAATATGTTTAGTCAAATTTGAATTTGACTAAAATGGTGCACATTTGTCCGAAAATATAAATTTGAACATATTAAAAGCCGCTAACTTTCTAGTTCAAATTTGTACATCTTTGATGGACCTCAGAAGATCCATTGTAATTAGAGCATTCGATTATACTAGGTCGGCTTCAATGCTATTTTTTCTTACTATATAACCTAAGAAGTTTCCAAATCGAACTTTGAAAGTGCATTTTTTATATTCAGTTTTAAGAATAAAAATGCATCAAATCTCACTAAGTGTGGGTCGATATTGTTCTCTCTAATTGTGTTATTAAACTTACAACATGTCTCTTTCACGAATAAATAGAGGTTCCAGATACGATATCCCCACCGAAAATAATCAATGATTTGAAAAATTTGCACAAAATTTTGACCTTCCCCTCATTGTTAAGTTCAACAATTACGAGAATAATTCTTCGGTTATGATCAAGTTCTGGAAACTCCGCATCGACATCAGACTCGTTACAGGGCCCGATTATGACCCTTTCATTTTCCTACTTTGGTGGAACTTTGATTTCCTTCCTTTGAAACGTTTCCTGATTACCTCTTGGTAACTACTTTCAACCCTTAGACTGTGCTTTCATAAAAGTGGTCAGTATCCGTTCTTAATCAAGGTTTGAATTTCATGTTTCAAAGCTATACAATCTCTTGTATCTTAGCCTACATCATTATGATACTTGCAAAATTGGTTATTCCATCCTTCTATCATACTCTGAATCGATCGTGGTTTCCTGAACTGAACAAAATACAACATCTTATAAAAAATAGTCGGCACTTTACATTAATTCAGTATAACTTAAAAGACGTATCCATTTAGTTTTTTTAAGGCCTATGTTGCTGACCTTGAGGTTTTTTATTTACCTTAGGTCAATGCGGGATGTAATTTGTGTCTTTCAGGAGAAAAGTAGTAGATATGTGGTGCGTAAAGTTTTGGACATGTTGTTGTTAATAAACTAGAACTAAAGATTGTCGGATTTGTCTTTGTAGATGGATCAACTTTAAATTTTTTTACTCTTCCATTTTGATATGCTCTTTGACTTGATCTAATAGAACCCCGAATGTCAAGGATTATTTCCTCATTACAATCATCACGTGCAAGCCTTGCCTGAAAGAAGCAATAACAACTTGCTTATTACAATCATCCATATTATTCTGCGTGAGAATAAAGAATTTGGTATAATCTTTCAAATTCTCCCCAACCAACTACCGATATCATACTATTTTATCTCCATTCTCCCGCATCTCTTTATTTTAAAAAAACTAACATCTAAATGTTGTATAAAATATATTAAAAAATGATAGAGCATTTTGGAAGCCCGATTGTGCCATTTTAGAGCATTATCTTTAAAAGTTTTTAAAAAAGCTCGTAATAAGAACTTATCATCGCCATCATAATTCATTATAAAGTTTTTAAATTTCTCAAGATTGTTATCCGAATCTTTATTCCCATCAAAACTTTCCATTTTGGATATATCGAATCGCATCGTTAGGTGCCCGTAGAGAATTTCAGATAATAATGGATACTACCTCCAGTTATGTCCCCGACTATATTGGAGGCTATAATTAGTGGTTGCATAAATACTATGTTCGAACGAAGCCGCAAACTGACTGTTACTTGGTAATCAAAACTCTTGTTATCTGACCCCTCTTCTAATAAGACAAGACTTTCCCGAGTATGTACCGTAACTTGTTATTCTCCGGCCCTTTCTCAGCTACCACTTTATCCTTCCACTTTAGGAGGACTCTGCTTATCTAAGGAGTCACGACATTTTTTGACTCTCGCTCCAGCTCTAAACTCTGATATCAACTGGTGTACCTCTTCAAATAACGCTTACCATCATAGTTTCTTTTTTTTTGTGATATCGATCTCTATTTAGAGAAGAAGAATACTCATCTGAACCGTAAATAAAGTACTCAGTAAATTATGAAGGACTATAGCGATACCTTGTCATTCGGTTTTTTCAAAAAATTATAGCTAATGTTCTACTGAAGCTGCTTTCTTTGGTATTTTTCCTAGTTTCGTAAAAAATCAGACTCAACGTCTCTTCTCTCAAAACCCTATTTTCTCAAGATTTAGGATTTCTGAGGGGATCTTTCTTGGTTGAATCATCATAAGTTCTTTTTTGAGTTTAACACATCAATTTTCTCACGCAATCAACCCTGATGCTCTTCCAGTCTCAACCGCTATATTTTCTCTTCGTATAAACGTTGAGGTTGAGCTCTCCAAACCAGCTGATAAGACCCTTCTGTGATCGTGATTCCTTCAATAACTATCACAAAATCCACATGTATCTCAGTATTCATCTTCCACTAGATTCTAAAAACGAAGCTATCACGCCTATGGTTTGGGATGTTTGTATATGGGTACCTATCTACGCTTCCGTTATAGTCGCCACTGATATTTTTCAAATATATATATATATATATATATATATATATATAAAAAGGGTAATACCATAAAATAAATCATAAGATAAGTTACAAAATTTTGGAGAGATAAGCTTAATCATAAAGGTTAAGAGAAAAGTTTGTGCTCGATATTAACCCTACCTCGCCTAATTTAAGTAAAACGTTTTATATAATAAATGATATTAGACTTTTGGGCCCATATAGTTAACAGACCTATATGGATAACCCATAATGGATTATTCTACCATATTAATTCACTACCATTAAACATATTTATTCCTTATTACATAAGGTACCCTCAATATTACATATTTATTAAATTGGTACTACAAAATAAATTCTGGTCCAATAACTTATCAATCTAATTCACGGGTCACATAATTTGGTCTTTATCACAAAGTATTCGAGTTTTGCTTCTATTGTCTTTAAGTTAAAAAAACTCTTATGATTCTTTAATAATTGACATGTTAGAATATTTGCTAATCGTTTGCACTTTGGCTCCAAACTTGTTATATACATTACCATAAATCTAGTGTGTGTTTTTAAAAACAATACAAATTGGACTGAATTTTATTTGATTTCTCATAAAATTACTTACATAATTTTTCTCTTCACCTATGTGGTTTTAAAAAATGAATAACAATATCATCAATGTTTCTTTTATTATTATTTTAGATTTTTATTATCGTAACAAGTTCAATATTTTATAATTTGTATTTCAAACCATATAATTGATAACGTTTAATAATAGGTAAGATTAAACGTTTAATAGTGGATAAAAAATTTAGATCTCATCAAACAGGATTTATCAAAAATCTTAATTTATGAAAAACACTATCTTTTCTGCCCGATTATCACGAGCAAACTAATTTAGTCCGCTTCAACAACACCATATGTGGGAATCGACTAATATCCAAAATATTTAAAAAAAAAATCAATAAATTTTTTTTTACCCATGATTTAAAAGTAAATCCAAGGGTTCGACCATGTCAAACCGTATAATTATGAGGCTCTCAATCGGGTTGCGAACTTTAATATAGATCCAGTTGTTGCAATGGGGAAATATATGAATAATTTTCATAAACTTACGTAAAATAGCTTATGACTATGAAACAAATGTTAAACATCCTAAAAGAGCTTGTGCATGCTAAATCTGTTACTAGGGATGTAAAGCGTCAAAGATTTTGCTCCGTATCATTCAAAAGTTGTTGGTCAAGCTGTGAAACGTATTTTTGGTTAAGTTGCGAAATATAGTGGAGACAAGTTGTAAAACATAATTTAGTACGTTATATATATGAATTTGTGAAGGTTTCACAAGTTAGTTGCTAAATATATTTTGCAAATCAACTTTATAAAGTTTTTTATTGTATATATACGTTGCAAAACATGGTGTAATTGACTTGCGAAACCTCATAAACTTATAAATACTATGTGTTTCATTTTAGTTATCACATGTTTCACTCGATCCACTGGTCGCAAAAGTCTGGTAAACTCGTGTATAGATTTTGTCAGGATCTTGAAAATAAATTTTAAAACTAATAATTTTTTCTTGACTTTCAAGTATTATTTTGCCAAACAAAACTGGTACATTTCGGACATTATTTCACGAAGGTTTGAGAAAATATAATTCACAATCCATTATTTACTAGTGAAATATATACATTATTTCACCAAAGCTCTGGTATATTTCATGAAAGTTTTATATAAATAATTACTGTCAACATATGGAAACCTAACCTACTTCTATTATAGTCTATAACAACATTTACAAAACGTAGTAAAAAATAATATTGAAATATAGTATAAGTAATTTTCAAACTATGGTATAGTTATTTTACAAAACACGATATTGTTAAGTTACAAAACACTATGTATAGTATTTGTAAAATTTTAACTCGCACAAATTTACAAATGTTGTTTATTATTTTTGTGTTGCACAAGATCGTATTCTTTTTGTTAAGAATATAAAGCCCATATAAAGCCAAAGCCCGTTAGCTTTCTTTTATTATAAATAAGAGCATATGCTGTACTAATTAAGATACTTCTGAATAATACAAAACCCTAGCCGTCTAGCGGTTTGTTCCTTTTGTTCTTTCTTTTGTTCTTTATCTTACATGGTATCAGAGCGAGGTATGTGTGTTTGAGAGGTATGTGTGTTTGAGAGGTATGTGTGTTTGAGAGGTGTGTGTGTTTGAGAGGTATGTGTGTTTGAGAGGTGTGTGTTTGAGTAAAACAATTTCAGTGAGAGGTATGTGTGTCTAAGTAAACAATTTGAGTGAGAGGTATGTGTGTTTGAGTAAAACAATTAAGAGTGCGGTATGTGTGTCTTAGTGAAACACAAAAAGAGTGAGGTATGTGTGTCGGAGTGAAACACAAAAAGAGTGAGATATTCTAACATTGAAATAGTGGTAAAATTGCATTGTTGAATTCTGTTGTTCGATTGGGATATATTCTTTCTGGAGAGAATGACAGGAAAGGACGATTCTATGCAGTCGATTGGAACTCAGCTCAATGGAAAAAACTACTCTTACTGGAGCTATGTTATGAAAAACTTTCTTCGTGGCAAACACATGTGGGGATATGTTTCAGGTACAAAACTTCAACCTTCTAATACACATAGTAGTGAGAACTATGCTACATTGTTTGATACGTGGGAAACTGATAATGCGAAGATCATCACTTGGATCAACAATTCTGTAACCCAGGTAATCAATACTCAGTTGGCCAAATACGACACTGCAAAAGAGGTTTGGGATCATTTAGAAAGACTGTATACGCAGTCTAATTTCGCTAGACAGTATCAATTAGAATTTGACATCCGCTCCTTACAGCAAAATGATTTGCTTATTTCTGATTTTTATGCTGCTATGTCTGATTTATGGGATCAATTAGCTTTTACAGAGTCTGCAGAACTGAAAGCATGCAAACCTTATATAGCTCGCAGAGAAGAGCAAAGATTGGTACAATTTTTGATGGCCCTACGCTCCGATTTTGAAGGATTGCGAGGAACTATTCTTCATAGATCTCCTCTTCCGACGGTTGATTCAGTTGTCTATGAACTCATTGCAGAAGAAACACGACTAAAAACTCATATTGAAAATGGGTCCAAAACCAATGTTCATAGTGTGTTTGCTGTTCCAAACCAACGATCTTCTGCTTCAAACCAGTCTAGATTTACACCCAATGGAGCAAGAGTTGCATTTGATGAGTGCGCTTTTTGTAAAAGTAAGAACCATTGGAAATCACAATGCCCACTACTGAGAGAAAAACAACAGCAATCATCTAAGCAGCGACCCTCTCAGCAACGTTCTTTTCAGCAACATACACGTCCTATTCAAAAAATTTGTCCTCTATTTCGTCCCCCACAGTTTACTGCTGCTGCTGCATCTTTAGAAGATCCTGATAGCACCACACCACCCTCTGGAATGGACCCTCAGATTCTAGAATCTTTTAAACAGTTTCTTGCTTCTAATCCTGCTGCTATGTCTACGTCAATATCTCACACAGGTCTGTCTACGTCTTCTGCTTTAGGTATTCCTTCTTCTTTGTGGATTTTAGATTCTGGGGCATCTCTTCATATGTCTCCCTACAAACCATACTTTGCTTCTTTGTCACATGTTTCACCAATATCAGTTTTTCTGCTTGTGATACATCAATGTCAGTAGAGGGTGTTGGGTCTATTTCTACTCCACATATATCACTTCATGATGTTTATTATGTTCCAAAACTTGCCTTGAATCTTGTTTCGGTTAGTCAGTTATGTAAATCTGGTCATTGGGTCTTATTTTCAGATTCCGTCTGTGTTATACAGGATCAACGTACTCAAAAAGTGATTGGGATAGACCGTAGATTGGGAGAGCTATATGTCTTGGATGAAGTTAAAGTCGTTAATGTCGCAGCTTCTAGTGTCGATTTGTCTTCTTTTCGTTTGAATCCGTCGTCATCTGATTTTTATCTCTGGCATTCCCGTTTAGGACATGTCTCTGCATCGCGTCTAAAATTTTTAGTCTCCACAGGTGTTTTAGGCCGTATAAACACTTGTAATATTTCTGATTGTAGTGGATGTAAACTTGCCAAATTTTCGGCTTTACCTTTGAATAAAAGTGTCTCTTCTTCCATTGCTCCTTTTGATTTAATTCATTCTGATGTCTGGGGTCCATCTCCTGTCCCCACAAAGGGTGGTTCATCCTATTATGTATCTTTCATCGATGATTATACTCGATATACTTGGGTTTATCTTATGAAACGGAGATCAGATTTTCTTGGAGTTTATAGAGAATTTCGAGCACTTGTTAAGACTCAACATTCTGCTGTCATAAAATGCTTCAGGTGTGATTTAAGAGGTGAATATACATCCAATGATTTTACTCAGTTACTTGCATCTGATGGTACAATACATCAGTCTTCTTGCACTGACACCCCTCAGCAGAATGGTGTTGCAGAAAGAAAACATCGTCACCTTGTTGAGACTGCTCGTTCTTTGCTTTTATATGCTGAGGTTCCTACTATTTTTTGGGGAGAAGCAATTCATACTGCTGTATATGTGATTAATCGAATACCCACTGCACATAATTCAGGTCTGTCTCCCTTTCAAAAATTATATGGACAACCTCCAGATTATTCTTCCTTGCGAGTGTTTGGATGTACATGTTTTGTCCTTCGTCCTCGTGTAGAACGCAATAAATTGGGTCTTAAAACCGTAATATGTGTTTTCTTGGGTTATGGTGTTAGACAGAAAGGTTATCGTTGTTTTGATCCCACCAGTCAGAAACTTTATGTCTCTCGACATGTTACATTTCTTGAGCATATCCTGTTTTATTCGATTCCGGCGAAATCACATGATATAACAAGTACCAAACTTCGACCGATTGATCCTTTTGAAAATAATGACACCATACATGCTGAAGTTGATGTGCCTGGTAATATTTCTATGACAGATGATACTAGTTCTCCTCCATCAATGCCTGAATCAGTTCCTTCTTTTGGTGAACCAACAGATCCACCTCTTAGAAGATCTACTCGCCCAAGTAAGTCTACCAAACTACCAGATTTTGCGTATTCTTCTTACTCAGCTCCTTTTGCCTCTTTCATAGCAAACATACATGATTTATATGAACCCCAGTCATTTAAAGAAGCTGTTTATGATCCTCGTTGGCAAAATGCAATAGTCGAAGAGCTCACTGCTCTTTACCAAACTCATACATGGGATATAGTTAAGCCTCCATCCGGTAAGCATATAATCGGTTCTCGATGGGTTTTTAAAAATAAAACAAAATCCGATGGATCTGTTGAAAGATATAAGGCTCGTCTTGTAGCAAAAGGGTATTCACAGAAGTATGGTATGAATTATGATGAAACATTTGCCCCAGTGGCAAAAATGACGACTGTTCGTACTCTTATTGCGGTTGCTTCTGTTCGCCAGTGGAAAATCTTCCAACTCGATGTCAAAAATGCATTTTTGAATGGTGATCTTCATGAGGAGGTTTACATGACTCCTCCTCCAGGTGTTGCTCACCAACCAGGTGAAGTTTGTCGACTTAGGAAAGCCTTATATGGACTCAAACAAGCTCCTCGTTCCTGGTTTGAAAAATTCTCTACGGTTATAACTTCACTTGGTTTCCTTGCTAGTAATCACGATTCGGCCTTGTTTATCAAATGTACTAGTGTAGGACGAATTATTTTATCCCTATATGTAGATGATATGATCATTACAGGTGATGATATTGATGGCATTGCAGCACTAAAACGTGATCTGGCTCAGCGTTTTGCGATGAAATACTTGGGACTATTACGATATTTTTTAGGTATTGAGGTGGCTCACTCTCCAAAAGGTTATATTCTCTCTCAGACAAAATATATATCTGATTTATTCGAACGAGCGCGGCTTTCTGATAACAGAACGGTAGATACTCCTCTTGAAACCAATGCTCGGTATTCTCCGACTGATGGCGTTCCTTTGTCAGATCCAAGTCTATATCGAACTCTTGTAGGGAGCTTGATCTATCTTACAGTTACTCGGCCAGATATAGCTTATGTTGTTCATGTGGTCAGTCAGTTTGTTACTGCTCCTACATCTGTTCATTGGGGAGCTGTTCTTCGAATATTGAGATATCTTCGTGGCACTCAGTTCCAGAGCCTTTTATTTCCCTCGACCTCTTCACTTGAACTGCGTGCCTATAACGATGCTGATTGGGATAGTGATCCTCATGACCGAAAATCTACTACCGGTTTCTGTATTTTTCTTGGAGATTCATTGATATCATGGAAAAGCAAGAAACAAGATGTTGTCTCTAGATCATCTACTGAAGCTGAGTATCGTGCTATGGCTGTCACCACATGTGAGATTGTTTGGTTACGATGGCTTCTTGCAGATATAGGGGTTAATGTTACTAAACCAACTTCCCTACATTGTGATAACAAAAGCGCCATGCAGATAGCAAAGAATTCAGTTTTTAATGAGAGAACGAAGCACATTGAAATAGATTGTCATTTCACTCGATATCATCTTCAGATCGGCACCATCTCGCTTCCGTATGTTCCGTCAGATTTGCAGATTGCTGATATTTTCACAAAGGCTCAGTCCACAACGCGGTTTCGTTTTCTTTGTGACAAACTCTCAATGCTTATTACTGTTGCATTGTAAGTTTGAGGGAGGGTGTTAAGAATATAAAGGCCATATAAAGCCCAAGCCCGTTAGCTTTCTTTTATTATAAATAAGAGCATATGCTGTACTAATTGAAATACTTCTGAATAATACAAAAATCCTAGCCGTCTAGCAGTTTGTTCCTTTTGTTCTTTCTTTTGTTCTTTATCTTACACTTTTTATATATTAACATTATAGGATTACGCTCATCACTTTCTGACCTACAGCTACTATAGTCTAGATACGATGATCGAATGGATAAATGAGACTAATAAATAACTCGACTTCGTAATTATAGTTGGAACAAATTTAACTCATAAAAATATATTCTTTAGATTTGTGTACCAATATAAGAGATCCGACTGATATAAAAAGTATTTAACGATAAAGATCAAACACGAAAATCAATGAGTATAAAAAAATTAATTACCTTTCGAAAATGGTTGTTTGGTTAATCAAATATGATAATATTTGATTATTATGCGATTTTTTGAGACGCAAAAAATATATTGTTTAAAACCGATATCGTTTTTAAGTTGTGTATTTAATTGTATGATGGGCAAAAATCTAAATTGCTAAAAAAAAATTGATTTTTTTAAGATTTTAAATTTTAAAAGTTAATTAACTTCTCTGTATAATAAAATGGTTAGTTACATTTTGTTGAAGATATTTAAGTTTTGCTAATAATTTATATGAGTTTTAAAGTCATATATATGTTGAACTTTTTTATGTTTAATATGATGGGTATGACTATATATACCCACATGCGGTTTAAGTTTATCCAAAAAAATCCGTTGACTTTTCTTTGTTTTTTTTGGACCAAAATATCCTTGATCTTCTGTTTAATTACTGAATTGCCATTAAGTAAAAAACATTAAGTATATTCTATGTATATCCAATTTACAAAACAATCTATTTGGCTATGTAAACAAAAAAACCACAAGTCTTACTAGATCAAACACCATATTGGTAGTGTTTTCTGAAAAGTTTCCAAAATCACTTCAAAATTCAAATAACCTTGAAGAACATTCAACATCATTTTGAAGAAAAACATAAAATCCATCATTACTTAGCCGGAACTAGGGATTAACATGGAGGAGTTGCTGTCGCCAGAAGTCAGAGATGAGGAAATGTCGCCGGAGAAGGAGGTTGAGTCACCGAAGAAGGAGCCATCATCGCCGGAAAAGGTAACCATTTTCATGGTTACACTACGTACCATCGGTTCTGGGTCTTGGAACTGATGGTGCGTAGTATCTTTGAGGTCGATTCTAGGTCGTAGAACCGACCGTACTCGGCCTACGCACCACCGATGCAAGGCCACAGAACCGGTGGTGCACATACCGAGCACGACCTGTTCTACGGCCTAGAGCCACTGTTTTAAGGCCATGAACCGGTGGTGCACGACCCTGAAGAAAAAAAATCGACCCATTTATGTAAGCATATTGTGTCTAATTACGAGTCGTGATTTGATGTTGTTAACTATGGAACAAATGTTGCGCACAGATCTGAAGAAGCTTTTGATGTCGACTACAGTCGTGTGTCTTTCACCACCGAGTATTATACGCAAGAAACATTGATCAAGTGGGTAGAGAAGACCGGAAAAAATAATGGGTTGGTTATCAATTTAAGGCGCCGCGATGAAGTCGATAGTAGGAAACATCCTTGGATTTTGTTCCAGTGTGAGAGGTAGGGAAAATATACTCCAAAAGTGGCCGAAAAGGATTGTAAGAGAAAATAGACAGGAACTAAAACAATTAGTTGTCCATTTAAGCTATATGGGTCGTTGGCGAAATCGGGTTTATGGAAGTTAGAGGTTATATGTATATTCACAACCACGATAGTTCAAAACAATTTGACGGCCATTTTTACACAGGCCGTGTGAACGAAGAAGAGTTGGAATTTGTTGAGCGGGCGTCATATATGGGAACCAAACCTAGAGAAATATTGAACGGTATTAAGAAGATAAATGAAGATAATGTTTCTTCGTACGCACTATTTATAATGCAAGGCAGAAAAATTGAGTTTTGAAAAAGGCGGGTAGGTCACAGCTACAGTTCCTGTTGTGGGAGCTTAAGGCACATAATTGTTATGAATGACATAAATCTAGTGATGACAATGGACAAGTCATTATAGATTTTTTTTTGCTCATCCAGTTAGTGTTGATCTTTTGCGGATATTTCCAATAGTGTTGATCATGGATAACACGTATAAGATCATAAGATATGGTATGCCGTTGTTTGAAATAGTTGGTGTGACCTCAACTGGTTTGACGTTCTGTGTGGCTTTCGTTTTCATGTCTGGTGAGAAGTTAAACAACTTCAATTGAGTGTTAGAATGTTTGAAGTCGTTGATTGCCGCTCATGGGATTAAAGAACCGTATATTATTTTGACTGATAGAGATTTAACATTGATGAACATCATAGAAGTAGTATTCCCGAAGACAATGCAAATGCTTTGTCACTGGCACATAAACCAAAATGTCCAGGTACATACACAGATGCAATTTGTTTATGCCTGGAAAAGATAACGTATGCGACATCAGAAATTGAATTTAATCACGCTATACGTGAAATGCGATTGGAGTACAAAGAATACCCTCTTGCAATCGAATACAATGAAAAGTCTTAGCTTGATAAATACACCGATAAATTCGTTGTTTGGAAAACGAACAACTTCATGCATTTGGGACATTGTATGACTAACTGTGTGGAAAGCGACCATTCGAACTTGAAGTGTTACCTACGTACGAGCAAACTAAACTTTAAGTTATGTTGGGAGAGGGTGCATTCACTTGTTGAAATCTAACATGTTGTAATTAAATCTTCCTTTGAAAAGAGTAGATAGCGCTGCATAAATTCGTTGACAAACTGTTGCACAAAATTCGAGGCAAAATGTATCCCATATGGCGTTGGAACTGTTTTTTTCTACAGAATTATAAATGGTGCAAGATTGTAAGAAGATCACTATCAAGGATGGTTTGGATGTTAAACACGATACAAGCAATGACGTTTGAATATGTTCCATAAGATCTATACGCGGTATATCGTGCTACCACCAGATACGCGATTGGCGTAACAATGGAAAAATTACATCTTTAGAAGCGTTCCACGGCAATTGGACGAGACTAGAGATACAACCTCGTTCGAACAATACAACAATGGATATTCTAAAAGATGATTTGGAAAAACTTTTAATTGATGTTATGGAGACGAAAGCCAAAATTTATATAAAACACATCTACAAGAAATGGTTTGATATTGTTTATCCAGAGACATCATCCTTACTAGAACTATTGGAGAAGCAGAAACACTACAGTCGTCCACATGTGAAACAAAAACTTGTTGTCAATTCAGCATCCATTAAACGAGATAAATGTCACTAGGAACATGTGAGGGATGCTGATAAGGCTAGCGAAGGCTCAGTGCTGAATCCCTTTAAAATACCAAAAGTGAACTTCCGTAAAGCAGTTGTAAGTGAAAATACGATTCGTGCGGATGTGCCTTGAGTACCTCGCACTTCTTCCTTTGCCTCACTCGCTAAAAATAGCGTACAATCATCTGGTGTGTGAGGCGAACAACTGATAGATGATCTAAAAGGTTTTTTGTGTTAGTTTCTGACTCACTTCCATCCGTTTATATCTGGTATAAATGATGTTAAGCCAGATGGTCACTGTGGATATCGAGCAGTTTCGTTTGGGTTGTATGGTTATGAAGAAGGTTGGAAAGCTATTAGGAAGGCAATTTACGATGAACTAATGTTAAATTATGTAACTTATAGCAACAGATATAACGGTAAAGAAGAGTACTTGAAGGTTGCATAAAATATAAACTATTACGAAACTTGAGCATCCCCCAAATATTGGAGGACAATACCAGAGATGGGTATTACGATTACAACCAAGTTCCAATGCATTATTTTATTTTGTTTCACTTGTGGGGTCTCACAACTGCAGCCAAACGTTTCAACCCTTGCGAGGTGAACCCCCTATTATGTCCAAAAGACGTTAAATTGGGTTCGGTCGGTTTATGTTGTTTAGTTGTTTATTTTCTTATCAGTTATTACGTTTCCTAATACATTTTTAGTGTTTCATGGTTTAGTACTTTGTTTTTATATTGATGATAAATCAATATATTGTCGATCAAACATTATGCAACTTATATTTCCATAAGCTAGGAAAATATCATAAAATAAATGACAATAACTTGTCAATGAAAATAGTTGTTACATAGAACATAAAGCGACGATACATAACTTAAGATTAAACATAAGTTTAGTCAAAATCATAACACATAATAATAATAATAATAATAATAATCTGGAAAAATGCAATCGTCTTCCGCTGCTCCTCAACGTGTATGGCATCAATATGCTCCTCATCTAGGGCATCCTGCTCGGGATCTCCAGTCGCATCCACCCTATCACTAACTCGTGGTGGATGCGAAGTACTAGTAGGCACAGGGGGTGGTGAACTAGTAGCGGGCGACGGTGATCGGTGGTGATGTGATGCATCCTATCGTGATGTGCCTCCATCAGTATCATCAACTGTTTTTTCAACAGTTTTTTTGTTTCGCTTCCCATGGTTTATGCGGCGCAACGACCTATCAGACCTTATTATCTCCACCTCTTCCTCCCTCAAGCGTTCAGTCTCTGTATCCTCCGTTGATGATCGTCCGCGTTTATTTTCATAGACTCTTTCATCTTCAACGGTCCTTACCGTCTTCAAATTCTTTCCTGGGTGAATCACCCTTGATCCCGGGTGAACCACCCTTGACCGAGAAAGACCACCGAGTCGCGGATCGAAAAAGTCGGACCTGAAATAAAAACAAAAAACAAACAAAGTTAGTATTATCATAAAAACATACAATACAATCCATAAACTTTAAAAATAATCCACAAGACTGCACATTATAGGTGCACAGCCCCTGTACCGCCCGATACAAACCTATGCACCGATGGGGTG